>CM034154.1:749219705-751619705 GCA_019776745.2 Taxus chinensis | reverse complement strand
ACTATCCTACATGTTGATAACAAATGAGTACTAAAACTTGTTCGGAATCCAATTTTTCATGAGCGCACCAAACACATTGAGGTGCAAGTACATTTCATTCATGAACATGATCAGAACAACAACATACAAATCCAATATTGCCCAACAGATATGCAACATGCAGATGTCTTCACAAAGTCACTTGCTCGAGGTAAATTTGAGGGTTTTAGATAATTTCTCTCATGTTCACTTGATACCATGCTGAATTAAGGGGGGGGAATGTTAGGAATAAAAATTATCTTAATTCATCATAAGTTGATATTTGAATAAATGTAATAAGTTAAAGTATTTAATTTAAATACTTTAAACTTATGTCAATAGGTATTAGTTATCCTTAGTTGTTAGTTAACTAAGTGATAGTGTTCTCATCCCTATGTTTGTGGGATCATGTTCTATCTTGCATATTTTGTTCCCAAATGATTTCCATGAGGGGAAATAGGGACACTTAGGGGAAATATGCTATTCCTACATATTTTCTCATATTAGGTGATTTGTTTCCATATATTGTGGATGAGATAGAATTTTTCTAATATCTATAAATATTGTAGCTCTCACATTTATTTGTAATGCTTGATTTTGATATTAATAAAATACTCAAGCACCATCTTGTTTCTGTGTAAAGCTTATGTGTCAAATATTATTTTCAAGTATTCATTATCAAAATTTATTTCATTGTCAAGATTGAGTAGCCACAACATCAAGTCTAAAACACTCATCTAGGTCAAAGAGTCTAGCTTCCTGCACTCAAAGGTCTTAGAGCCATGTCTTAGTAAGAGTAAGTTACTCCCAGCTTCGTTAAAGGTATTCAAAGGACAAAGGGGTTCAATCTAGTAGTTGAAGCACACCACATCGCACTAATATTGTATTGGGTACAATCTTTAATCTATAATTAGCCCATTATTTTTGTGTGAAGAGACACGAGGGTACACATAGTGGGGTGGATTAAATTACATACACTACTTTAGGAGAACTACGTCAGACTTGCTCTTGTTCAAGGGGATGATTTGATTGTTAAGAGTAACTTCCAACATCACCCACACACTGATTTTTTAAGGCATTTAGTGCTCACATTAATGAGTGAATATTATTATAGGAGGTATCAAATCATGTGGATAGTTAAGTAGTGTGAGAATAATATTAATATTACTAAGTTGTTAGAAGAAACTCAAGTATGTTATATGTAAAAATAATAATTATTTAACACATCATATTAGCAATATGTAAGTGAGTAGTTGGAGGTTAAATCAAATCACATAATTATAAGAATATGAGATATTTGTGGGAGATGTAGTTGTTAGATAATCTGAACCTAAATATCAAAAATCAAAAATCGTATATATGTGTATCATGTTTTTTTGTATATGATTGAACAAGAGCGTGAGATTATTGTGTATTATTGAATGTTAAGCTCTCTCAAATCTTAATTGAATTAATGTTTGGTACCAAAGAAATATTATTGTAAGATCAATATGGAGTTTTGAAAGGGCATCTCCAAAATCATGGTTGCCTCTGATGATTGGAAAATTTGCTAGAAATTTTCAGCAGACATCTCTTGGTAAATTAGATGCATCTTCCTCATATACTATCAGATTGATACAAATTTTTTATAAAAACAATAAGAAAAAGATGCACAACTTGTATTTTAACAACATCTTAAAACTCAAAGTTGGCCAAAGGGTTCTAAAATTACTGTGTAAGTTATGTGAATGTTTTTTCTTAAAAAACACAGAGAAGAAAATAAGTGCAAATTTATTTTTTTTATCATCATTGAAAAAATATTCCTTAAGGCTGCAATTAGAATGTATTTTTTACAATAAAGGAAAATAAATAGTGCAGAAAAATATAATTACTTGTAATAGACATATTATCAATGCAAACCAACGTTCACAATAAGTTGAACATATTGGAGGGGGGATAGAAAAATGGGTAAATTCAATATGAACTATACTCTAAGAAAATTAAATATTACTATTAAAGGAGTAATTACTACCCTACATGATGAGAAGATTCGGATCAGAAATCCTATAACAAAAGAGAGATTGTGTCTATACAAGGTAAAAAATCGTGTGTCAAAAACCTAGAGTTTAAAAAATAAACAAGTATGTATTTATTGTAAGCAATAAATATATATACATTGTTGAACTGCATATAAAGAGCAAAGGATACTAAAGATGAAAATTTGAATCAAAAGGCTTTACTTGTTGAGGAAGGTAATTCTGCTCACTCGTGTGAAGAAGACTTGTCTCATCCAAGTGATGGATAATAAGTCTCATTATCAAATGGAGGTCGGAGGAATCCGAGGAAGGAGGTTAATTGGTGCATCTCGTTTACTGCTAACGAAGGGGGTGCAAATGTAATAGTGGCACCACATTTTTACCAAAATGATGAAAGAAAGGATCGGTTCCTCTATGGAAGTTTTAATTATCTCATATTATTTGTGATCAGAGTGGTAATGATCTATAATAGTGGCTACACACACGATGATGACACAGTCCTCAAATCTTTATTTTTTTAAGTTGTGTATCTATTTTGTATTCAATGAGTATTCATTCCTTGATGTTGTGATATGACATTAAAATTGTAAAAAGAATTTTGTATAAGAGGGAAGTTGACATCTAGAGGAGTAGTATGTAGACCTAAAAGTATGTGTTTGCATACTACTATCATGTTTAGCTCTCACATTAATGACCGGATATTATTATATGAGGTATGAAATCACATGAATGGTTAAGTTGTTGGAGAACAATATTAATATTCGTGAGTTGTTAGAAACAACTCACATATGTGATATGTAGATGATTTGTTATTATTTAACAAATCATATTAGTAATATATGTAAGTTATTATTAGAAGTTAAACCAACTCATGTAATTATGAGAATGGGAGAGGATTGTGGAAGATGTAGTTGTAAAAAAATTTCCCTAAATATATGAGATAAAATTCATATATGTGTGTATAATGTTTTATTATCAATGATTAAATAAGAATGTGATATTATTGAATATTAAGTTCTCTCATATCGGAATTGAATTTACATATTTCTTCTTTTTTTATCTAATGATTTGATGAAGGGTATTGCAGGTATCTAGTGTTTTTATGTGTAGCTCATTACAGGTTGTGCGAGCTCCAGAAAATTACAATAACAATCATTTATGGGAAAGAGAAGGGTAGGAGAATTTATAGAACCCTATTGTCATCAGGTTCAAAATCGTATAAAAGGGGAAAGAACTGTACCATATTCCATGTAGATTAGTGTGGTCCTATGTAGAGGTATTTTCCAATTCTAGTTTCAAAGATGAAATAGTTACAGATACAAAACAACTCATTTATCCATTCGGTGCACCCAGATCCTCCTTATAGCACTTTTCACAGTTAATCATTTATCTCATTTTATATTTCTAAAAAAATCATCTTGTTATTTTATCATTTTTTAAGTATTGGTGTGTTATTATAAATGTATAAGGTGCACCTATATCCTCCTTAAGATGCAGCTAAGATCCAAAGGGAAGGGGCTTCATTGTTGAGATTGTTTGATTTGTTGTTGGATGTGTGTTGTTGTTGTTTTTTATCTTTCATGCCACTGGTAGAGGTTGGGTTGTTTTTTTCCTCATTGTCTTATCTTTTTCTCCTCCTTTTGTATGGGGTGGGGTCCCCTTAACCCTTTTTCACCGTTAATAAAAAAATGTATAAGGTTAATGTTAATTAAGTAATTCAAAAGGGGAAAGTGCAAGGAGATGGCATGGGATAAAAGTAGGCCAAATTTTTGAAATGACCAAAGACGCATATGTGGTCATGTGTTTTTGGTTTTGTATAATTCAAACCAAACCACATATGCATTCTTCAATCTTTATAAATAAAAAACATAGTTGAATATATACTCCATATTTATAGCCCAAACCGCATATTTTCCTCCAAATCATCCACTCACAATTTAATAGTCGTCATGTTTTCTAAAATAATTATTTGCATATCACTATGAAGGTTGCATTGTAATTGATTTGAAAATGTCGCACCGATGAAGTGCTAGGAAAACTTGTTTTCTCTCAATTGTAAACAATTTTTTTTATTTTTTTATATTTGTAACAGTAAACACTCAAATTTAGAAATTTTCACTTTGACAACACGATTTGACAATGCATTCTTGTCATGATAAATACCATCTCTCCATTCCCATGTAGCACTTTCTGAGATGTTTTGTTTAACGTGTTTATCCTTACACACTGACATGTCAACAAACTTTAAGAATACAATACACCAAATCCATAGACAAACATTAGTTGACAAGTTTGAAACTACATTTATTGATTTGGCACTATGATTGGTTTTAACTCACTAATTTGTATGCAGAGCTCGGTTTCTTATTGATTTGACTAAGTGACTCGTCAAGTTGTGTGTTGATATTTAACAACATCGTGGGAATTATCCCACATGCAATATAATTTAGTTTTTAAATGGTTTTATAAGCTAAACCACATATAGTGTAATATGAAAATAGGTGGTAGGGTCCCCCTCTTGAAAAAGAGTGGAGCCCACCATTGTTAGGCCCCCATCTGACATACCATGTGGGACCCACCTCAACCGTCAAAGATCGAAGGCTAAACTACAGAATTTTACTTGGGTAGACTCTTCCACTAGTCGCCACCACACTCATCCACTTTTTGCATTCTCAACATGCCACATCATCGTTATGTAACTTGCACTTTAATTTTTCTAGTTGGAGAGAAAATTTTACAAACTGAATCTTGTGTGTACAATCTTTGATTTGCACCATTCCTGCAGGATATATTTTATCCCTTTGCACTTTATTTTTAGTGGGAAATCCCACATTTCTCACAAGATGCATACACCAAGTCTGAATATAGACATGTCCATTAGGAATTATACGTGGCTACAATCACACTTGACTCTTGTTTTGTTTCGATCAACGTTGGGATCACCACCTGAATCAGCCATGTAGGTTGGTCTTCTTGTAAACTAGAAATGTTGATCTCTTATCTCGTAAGGTGGTTGTCAGTGCATTAGGATCAGCACATGGCTCACCACATTAAATTTCCCCATTGAATGAAACCTATGAAGGTTTGGTTGATTGGCCACCGAGTTAATTTATTGTGACTCAACATCCCACCCGTCGGTGATGAGTTGCATGGTGGTTAATTAGCATGTGACTCAGTTTCATTGATTCATGGGCTTGATGGTTAACTTGCTTTCAAGTTCGCCAACTATGAGTTGGCTTGTTATTGAGCTAGTAATGTGATTGGTTGTAACTCGTTGAGTTGACCATGTGACATGTCGAGTTATGTGTGGATATTTGACAACACCATGGGAATTATCACGCATGAAATATAATATGATCCTCAAATGGGTTTATAAGCTAAACCACATACAATGTAGTATAAAAATAGGTGGCAGGGTCCCCTCCTGAAAACAAGTGGACCCCACCAGTTTTTGGCCCCCTAGCTGGCATACCATGTGGGATCCACCTTAGCCATTGAAGATCAGAGGCTACAAAACAAATTTTTCCTTGGGCATACTCTACCACTTGTTGCCACCACACTCATCCACTTGTCACATTCTCAACATGCCACATCATAATTGTGCAACTTGTGAATTACTTTTCTATTTGGATAGAAAATTCAATGGACTGTATCTTATGCGTACGATATTCATTTTTCTTTGTTCAAAAGGTGTTAGAAATATATTAATTATATTTTCCATATGTGACTACTTTAAGTAAGATTAGGGAATGAATGAACCATGAATATCCTTCAAATCATTCACACATGTGATATCTTCTCCATAGACTTCCGTGGAATTTTAGATTGCATTTTCAATAGAAAACTCTACATTATTTAGAGAAATCTTGAACTCTACGAATAATTTGCACGTCAAAACCTATGAAAGTCCATAAAGCGTTAGAATGTGCCCATTTAAAGATATGGACTTTGAAGCACATCTTTCATACCAATTAAAAAAATTCTTTCGATCCCCAAGATTCCAATCATCAGAGAGACTAGGCCAAAGCGGGATTTATAGTTGGAATGTAATTTGCATGTAAATTATGAATGTGCTAAGAACATTTTGAAGTATAACTAACAAAGGAATAATACCCAGAGGGAATTGGACTTTTGAATGCAATCAACATGCAAATTGTGAATGTAATTAGAACCTTCAGAAGTCTGACTTAGTCTAACTACTTCAACACTTAGCCATTTTTTGGATTTTCAGAGTCCTCTAGACAACCATAAGTTTCTGTAAGTTGAGAATATCCAAAAGGGGCATGAATTCTTTTGAAATTGTGATAAGATAGAGGAAATGTAGTTTAGTTGCACAAAATCAAGTAAGAGGCTCATTTTGGCAATATAAACCTTTCTTCATGGCAGGTAAATTCAAGATCTAGTCTAAAGTTCTTGTTAGTGCAAAATCACAGCACCCTTGAATGGCCAAATATGTGAAGTGGTTAAAATGGGGCATTCAGTGTGATTGCATAACATTGGATCATCTCTCAAGCTATGGGACTTGCAAACCTGAGATGATCCTCCAGAGAAAGTTTGTTCTTGTTCCTATACTACCTGTCATGAGCTACTCTGATGCAGGAAAAACTAAACTATCCTAATCTAACCATTCCAATGAACCAGAGAGAAAGAGAGGGTGAAAGAAAATCCTACACTAAAGCGGTGATACACCAAAGAAGGAAAGGGGTGAGATGCTCTGTTAAGGAAGGATGAAACAGGGGAGAAAGGAAGATGGGAAGGTCAGACAGAAGTGACACAAACCCAGATCCTAATCCATGATCAAAACTCCATGAAACACAATGCCCTAAACCTACAAATGTGAAATACATGCACAAAAAATAGATTTGAAATGGAGAGGCATAGAGAGACAAAAAAACCATGCAAAGGGTTGAAGAAACACCACAAAAACACATTTTATTGCTCTATATGGGTGCACAGACCATTACATTTCTGATTAGAGGCACAAAAATGCTTTCCAGGCATAGGAGAAGTTTTTCAACTCAAAATGGAGTTGGGAAAAAAATTTACAGAGTTTCCCTACACCCGAAATAATCTCTCCTTCTCAAATGAGAAGTGTTACAATATATAAAAAGAATAAGAGAGAAAAGAGGGAAAATTTGAATCTTGTTTCAAATACCACGGGATATGCATTGAATCCTACCTTAAAGACTAAACCGCTATCAATCAATGCCCCTTTCAATTCCACCCCAAATCTATTAATTCTGACTTCCTTTTTCTTTCCGTCATATTGAAGAAGAACGGTGGATCGAATCAAGTTAGATCTGGTAGTTGGAGAAATCAGGCTCTGTATTAATGTCCCAGAAGATGTTTTCCCATTTTCACCCAACAACACCTAAAAAAATGATATTTTATCTTTCCAAGGCCTAGAGGGTGTTGAGACATTTCAAAAAAATCTTCTCCCGCCCAAATCTGAGTTCTCAGTCAAAAGATATGACCATTTGAATTTTTGGGTCGCGGGAGCGTAATCTTTAAATGATTCTGTCTATATTGGGTCCACATGGTAGTATTTCACTTGTTTGAGATTTGAATCCTTCCTTCACTCTTGGAATAGCACCCATGTGACATGTGGCGGCATTCACAGGTTTACCTATTTCCTTTGTATTCTTCCTGAGTCTTTTCCATGGGTAGAGGCACTGTATCCGACCCAAGACACATGGAGGCTTTGTGCATGTTTAGAAACTACCCCCAAACTTTACCTTTGGAGTAGCATGGATACGAAACGTGGAGACCTCCGCGGGCCTTTGGAATTTTCAACAGTCACCCTCACCTTTTCGGGCTCTAGGACACGTGGAAGGCCTGTACTCATTTGACAACCTGCTCAGGGTCCCGCTTTTAAATGTGCATTGTTTGGACACCTAGCGCCTTCCACCTGCATTCATTACTTATCCATTTTGGGCCATTTCTCCTTTTTACCTCTATTGACCATTGGCCATGTGGAGGGCTGGAGCAAGTTTGAGTCTCCGCCTTGGGCTCCCATTTTGGAATTGCGCTGAGCCGACACTTGGCACCTTCCGCCGAGTCAAATAATTTTCAATGGTCCGTGAAAATTTTTGGAGCTCCAAGCATTTGGAAGCTTGGCACTTGTTTGAGCATTTCCCTTTGATTTTAACTTTTGGAGGTGCACCATTTGTACACTTCGCAGCTTCTGTTGTCTCCTCCATACTTAGTCGATTTCGAGGTCCGTCCTGAACTATTTCTGAGCCCGAAGACTTTGAATCTTCATCGTTTCTTTTCCTTTGAGTCTCTGGTTCCTTTGACACTACTCGGCCTCCTTCCCTGACCCTGCTATTCCATTTCCGAGCCCGCCTATAATTTTTTTGTTGGATTTTTTGCACGGATTTGCTCGACAGAGCCAGTTCTTGAATTTCTTCTTGCACATGGTCATTTGATCTTTCGCAGGCCCCACCACTCCATTGTAAAGTCCCTCTGTAACCTTGTTTTTCATCCTAGAATGTGAGCTGATGGGTCTGAGTTGTTTCCTTCAGAATTTCCTTATGTGTACGAATTTTCTTGACCAAATTTTCTAGGGGGAGTTTGAGATAACAGTTCTTGCATGTACGCATGTCTATTATTCTTTTATTAGGATCCTTCAAAAAAATATTATAATAGGTTATAATGTCTTCTTAAACACTTCCATTAGGCCAATATGAAGGCTCTAAATGTTTTCCCAAAGTGTATTGGGACATTTTGTTATATAGGCATGTAGACACCTAGATTCTACGTTTGCAATCTTATTGCCAAAATGCACACAAATCACTCTTATTCTTCCCTTTTCCGTTATAATTAGTGTTATTTTCTATTTAACTAATGTTTCTCATTACATTGGTCAGTTAACAAGCACTTATTTTGATCACCAAACCTCTTTCGTATTCAAGATGTCGATTTACGACTAATCGTAAGCCAAAATCCTCTTCAAAATAGTCAATTAGCGATTATAAGCTAATTAAGCCTATTTTTCCCTTGATTTGATCAATATACCCTAGTATTGACTCAAACCCCTCTTCCAACCACTTAAAATCACCCCATTCACCTCCACAACATCTCAAAATCTTATCCTAACCTCCTAGTTGACCCTAAGCGGTTGATTAAAGCTCCATACCTCTTAATCACTTGGTAATTCACTTATTGAGATTAGAAAGGCCTAATCATGATTAGCAATTCTAATCTAATTTGGGGCTTTTAGTCCCACATGCACCAAAATAAAAGTTTCTCCCAAAAGGAAAACTAGAAAAAGGGTGCACCTCATTCCTATATACTTTACTCCATGCTTTGATTTGCATCTCATATAATACATATGATCTATAAGCCAAGATCAATCTTTTCCTAAAACCTTCAACAAGGTTAGAAGATGAATAATCTAAAGTGACTCAACAAGTCATTTGGAGAGGTTATTTCACCATTGTTTGGAGTAACAACCATAACCATTTGATTTCCCTCTTAGGTCTATTTAGGCCCATGTTAGGTAATTCAAGCATATTAGTAGGCATGTTTAATTAGATCTTGCATTTTTTTCATATTAGTTAAGCATTCCTTTTAGCTTCTATCTTAATGTTACATTCTTAGACTTATAACCTTAGCTATTAGGTGGCAATGGTGTTAGCCTTCCTTGTTTATCTTTTCAATTTGATTATGAAAGTTTAGGGTGTTATCATTTGGCGCGCCCAGTGGGACAATACTCCATTGCATTCCATTTTTAAGATTTCTAACTTAGTTTCAAAGTTTTAGATTAGTTTCAAGTTTCATATATTAATTTCAAAGTTTTCCAATTTACTTTCAAGCTTTCTAGTGTACTTTTAAGCTTTTTAGATTAATTTCAAAGTTTTAGAGTAATATTCAAAGTTTTAGATCAATTTCCATTTTTAAAAGTTGTTTCAACTAGATTAGTGGTAGAAGTTGTGTTTTCTTAATTTTTACATGATATAAGGAGGTGAAGCCCTGTTAAAATTTCAAAGAAATCCCAAAGATTGGACCTTTTTTTCAAAAAAAATACTTCAGAACTCGAATTTTTGACCATCTCTAGGAAAAAGGAGCTTGTGCATGACTGTGTGCGCCTGTGCCTCACTGGAAGTGCTTGTGCATCATTGATGATGTGAAAGATGACAAAGGGGCATATGTGCATAACTGTGAGTTCTTGTGCATGAATGTGAGTTCCTGTGCATGACTATGAGCGCATGTGCACTAGTAGGGGCGCCTGTGCATCAAGGTAAAATTTTATAAAAATTCCAGAACTTCAATTTTATGATTCCTATTATTTTTTAAGGGTTTTTAGATGTTTTTTAATCAAATTATTAATTTTAGAGAAATATTCCTATACAAAATTGTCCTAGGGTTTGATAAAGGTTTTTTGAGTAAATTGGGTTAGGGTTTGAGGAGTGATTGTGTTTTCATACTTTGATTGAGTTTGGAATAGAGTTTTGTATACTCTTATCTTTAACCTGATATGATCTTGAGAACCAAAAGCACATATAAACCATTTTTTTGCTTCTTGGGAGTAAGTAGGAACAATTATCATTCATTTTGTGCTTAAGAGAATAAACCTTCATTTTTTTGCATGTGCTTGATCTTTTAGTTTAAGAGCTTTTTCGCTAATAAATAAATCAAGGCTAAAATTTTCATATGTTCTTCCTTTGCACCTAGTGTGATTTTAAAAATCAAAATCAATTTTAGTCTTTTCATTAAAAAGCACTTGGATGAATTAGGAATAAACCTTGTTTTTGTAAAGTTTGATGGTAGTTAGTTGATTTACAAGCATTTTTCATTACTATTTTCTTATGATATTGTGAATATTTTTGGAAATACTAACCATTTGTGTGAAGGACCTAACGCTGGTCAAAGAAAGGAGGACCTAAAAAAAAATTCTAACTACACGTGTAATTGTACGTTGTTAAAAGGAGTATGCCAAAAACCACATTAAGTCTAAAAGATAAAAAATACACCACAATCATCACATTGTATTTGTAGGTTTCGGTTAAGAGCTACATCTCGTCTGCTCAAATAGGACATAACCCCTTTGACATAAGCCTTAAGCTACAACAATGGGGGTGATCCTAGGAACCTTAAAGTAGTTCACGCAAGAGGGAACCTTATGAATGAAACTTGAAAATGCTCCACACTACCGACTTTTCTAGTACACCTTGGTGAGATTAGCGTCAAAGATATCTGTATTGCGACCCCAGTGAAAGTATAACTAAACGCACTTCGGTGTTCTTTATACTGAAGTGTGTAAATTAAATCTGAGATATTCATTGAGAAACCTTGGTAAATCAAGCTCACCACAGATATATTGTGACACCTAGAGAGAGAACCACCTAGGAAGCTTATCGGCTTGGAGCCATTTATTGTCTTAGTTAGTATACTTAAGATCTCTCACAAAGTGACAACTTTGTTAGATTCAAAATCTTGTTGTTAGAACAAGGGAGATAATCTCTTAAAGTTGAAACCACATGATTTTCATCACGAAATCCACTTAGTGTCATTTTATCCTAGTTTTTTAATTTTCCTAAGACAAGGTGAAACTCTGCCAAAATAACACCAAGTTTATTTCAACACTACTTGGTCTACACCCTTGTTTTCTTGTTTCCCATTTTTGGAAAAAAGGAAACAACATATGCGGATATCTCTAGATATTGTGTGTCCACCAGTTTTGTATTCTACTTATGCGACTAGGTTGCAATGTCGGAGCGCAAGTGTTGAAAGTGTGCATGGTACGCACTCATGATCTAGTTAGGAGACTTCATCCTTGTCATTATTTTGATTTGTTACACTGCCCACATTATCATATTTGAGACTTATTATCATTGTAGTCATGTGATTTCATCCTTGTCTTCTTGATTTGTTACGCTTCCCACATTATACACATACAATTGAGATATTTATGTCTTGTTTCCATTGTGAAATTATGCCTACATCTCTATATTGTAGGGTTACGTTGCTCGCAGGCATAGCAATTTCTTGATATACTTAGACGTAGATTTTACACCCTATCTTTGTCTTGATTTTTGTGATTGTTGAGGTTACTTTTTTAGCATCGCTATAGTGCCATTTTGATACTAAAATCTTGCTTTCTCATAAATTTTTATTAGGTTTCCAAATAGCATTGTTACGCTGCTTACATTTGTATCATCAATTTTACAAAGCTTAGACTTTGTTAGTGTTGTTAGAGGATCGCGTCAACATTCTCTTATCATTTAGGCCTTCTTTGTTGCAAACTTGACCTAACTGGTGATATTTTTTTGTCCCTATTTGGTTGCAAACCTATCTAGATGAAATCTTAGAGATTAAACTATTTGGTGTAGCGAATATTTGAGTGTTGTACGTCATTGAATTATTTTAAATAAAACTTGTGTCATATATTACCTTGCTAGGGTAGCTTGTCCATTATTCTTTAGTTCACACATTTTCTTTGATCTATCAATTTTGTGGCTATTCTATAGTCACCTTGTTTTGGAAAATTAGTGTTGTTGCGTTGCAAAAATTTGACTAAGGTCCCTTTTTAGTAAACCTTAGTGGAAATTCTTCGTGTTGTATTTCCTATCTCAAGTATGCCTACTACAAGGATGGAATCCCAAAAATTAGGAACCGATATATTGGAGGTGACAACCCTCTCTTAGAGGATAATCTCATGGTTGACCATGGTGGTGGAGAGGAAGATTCTCCTCGAATGAATATAGAGCGTCCTCCTGTCAATTTTGATGATTACATTTTTCAAAAAAAACATGAGGTTCTTATGTGTGTTATGGAACTAGGAGCTAAGTTACCTCCGATAGTGGACCCTTCTCTCATTGTCACAATGGTTCGAGGGGAAGAGGAAGTGGAACATCCTTGTCACCATATAGATGACATATTAAACCTAGGTCATGCCTCTACTTCTACACGAAAAAATAATGAGGAAATACCTTTCAAAAATGATGGAGACTATCATTTGCCTCCTATTAAAATTCATTTTAAAGACCATGAAGAACATTTTCATCATGCACAACCTCCCCCTAACAAAGATCGTAACGAAATACACATTTAATAGGTTACATTAGAACAACAAGTCCAAGCCCTCACTCGCCAATTGGAAATTTTGGCTTCGCATATACAAAAGGAAAAACCAAAAGTTTTGAAACAAGCCATACCAAAGGCAAAACCTAAAGCTTTTTTTCCCAAGTTTCCAATAAACACTCCTTGGCGAGAGACAAGAAAGAATCCATATGAGGAATTTTTCATTGAGAAGTAGGGTGGGCATACACCTAGGCTTAACCCTTTGTATAGAGGTATGCCATCACCCACACAAGACCAACTCTTCCACCAAGAATGGTCTACTATGAAGAATGACCTTCAAGCGTTACAAGAGGGAAAAACTGGTAACAATAACAAGAAGTATCGGTTTGATGAGTTATGTCCCTACCCATTCGACAAAGCTATGTTGCAGGTACCTTTCCTAAGACACTTTAATTTTCCAAAGTTTGAAAAATATAAGGGAAAAGGTGACCCTCGTGACCATATTAAATATTTTTATATGACATGTCAAGAGGTGGCATTCAGTGACAATTATCTTATGCGTCTTTTTCCACGAAGTTTAGGAGCAACGATGCTAGAATGGTTTTTTCACATCCCTAAGGGATCCATATCAACATGGTCAGAACTAGCATAAATTTTTGTATGACACTTCTATTTTAATATAGAGAATGATGTCACCATGTTCGATCTTTGCAATTCCAAACAAAGAAAGAATGAAAACTTTGTTGTGTTTTTACAACGATGGAAAGGATTAGCTAGCTGATTTCCTTATTCCATACCTGAAAAATTAGTTAATCATTATATTTATTCCCAACATCCATTTAGACATTACGTTCCACTTGCAAATGCATTGTGGTAACACATTTGAAGAGGTCATTGAAACAGGGAGTCAAATTGAAAAATCATTGCTAGCTAGGGGAACTCTAAAAACTTTCTCTTGCTATCAAAATGATTCCAAGTCTAATGAAAAAACAAATTTTGTCCCTAATAGGAACAAAAAAAAATTAGTGATGGGATAGTAGACTCTAAACGAGTACAATCCATTTAAAAGAAAACTCCTTTGAAGCTTACAAAGGGATCTCTGCCTATTGAGTATAAGCGTCATACTTTCACTCCTCTATCTAACTTAATGTCATCAATACTAAAACAGCTAGAGGTGACTAATATGTTTAGATATCCTGAAACTACTCATTATGAGGATGATGCGCCTAAACCATCATGGTTTAGAGATAATGAGTATTGCCAATTCCACCACGTTAAAGGTCAAAAAACATATAAGTGTTTGAAGTTAGAGCACTACATCCAGGACTTAATCGAAAGTGGTTGTATGCATGAGAAGATTAGTTATGTTAATAAACAGGAAACTAGCTAAGTAGTTCCATGATTTAACTAAACTTATCATAAACATCAAGATGAGTTCTAAACAAGATGAATTCTACAATAATGAATTAAACTAAAACACTGTCATTTTATCTCTAACTACTCTATGATTACTTAAAACATAAATTGAACCTAGTCAAACCTATGAGCAATCAAATTAGATGTATTTTTTGCTTCAATGGAAGTGAAGAGGTCTCTCTAAAACGGCTACAAGGCCAAGTTAGATACCCTCCTACTAACCTACTATGAAGTTATGGATGCAAGATGGAGGAGCTTCAACAATGGAGGATAGCCAAGATCAAATGCCTATTAGCTTGGCTAATGCAAATGAGGTCTAGTGCCAATATCTCCAAATGTGAGAGAGATTTTGTTATGTAAACAAGGTGTGTTTCTTAGAGGGAGAAGTGACCCTTCTATTTATAGTTTTTCACTTGGAAGAGTTTATAATTTGGGTGCATGTGGGACTAAAGCTCAAAAAGCACTTTTAGATTAGATTAGGATAAACATGCTTTATGCTTAGATAAGCTTGGTTTAGGGTAGTTAAACTTGATTAGCAAGTGATTAGAGACTCATTGAGAGTTGGGAGGGGTCTGGATAACCAATTGTGACTGATAGATATCCTACGAATCCAATAGAAGTGGTCTAGAGAGAACTAGGGAGGTTCCAAATGGTCAAAAGGAGGAATGTTTAGCTAATAAGAGAGATATTAGCCAAATAAGTTGAATATGGGAAGAATACGACCAAGAAGGTGTCGTAAATGGGCATCCGAGAATACGGAAAAGAAGGGTTGGTTAACGAAGTGTTGTTAATTAACTGGATTGGATGAAATGTTAAGTGTAAGCATATTTTAGGTGTCTACATTTTCCCCTCTTTGGGGTGACGTAAGCGACGTCACTTCTAAGAAAGTAGACAAGCATAAACAAGTACAAAATTTTGAAGGGATAGAGGAAAAATGAGTATAATGGAGGATGCCCCCTCGATTGGCGATGGGGTGATAGAAGAACTCGATCGACGATCGAAAATATGACAGAAAGATGATAGAAGAAAGAATAGTGTGAAGAATAACAAAAGAAAGGGGATATAGAAGAAAAGGAGTATGAGAAAGGGGGAATGAGTTAACATCCATCCAGTGCATTTTAAACAACTTTTTTTTGTCATCATATTGCTAAAGATCTTTATCATCGGTCCTTATTCAAAAGAATGAACAAAATTGTAGTATGACATGAAAAGCCATATATGAACAAATGTCCATTTCTAAAAACACCAACTCCATGTAACATACGAAATGGAATGCAATACGAGAAAGTAAAATATTCCTAACTCCATGCAACATACAAAATGCAATGCAATACGAGAAAGTAAACAAGCTAACCTAACAGAGAAACATAATGTAATGTTTTTGTTATCAAGCTTCAATTCCAACCTATTCGAATTAACGACAAGGGTTACTGACGGTGCCCCAAGAAAGGATACATGTAAAGGGAATAACAAAGGACACTTTGTTCCGATGAAAAAGTAATCTACACTACGAAATAGTACCAGGAAACCCATTGTGCCCCAAAGTACAGACATAGTAAGCAGACTAACTTTTTTTGATGGAGGTAGATCAAGATGATCCGAGGGTCGTTTATGACAAGAATAAATAAGAACCAAAGAACATAATTTTGTAGGATGATTTATATTGTTTAGAATTTTTCTGAAACATATTTGAATGTTTTTTATTTTTCTAACATATTTGAATGTTTTGGATGATATTTCTAACACATTTGAATGTTTTTGGTGATTTTGAAAGTTTTCTAAAGCTATGTACAGGAAGACGAGGAAGCATGGATGATGATAGACGACACTTACTTTATATAATTAAGTGCACATGTATGCAATGATGCATAGATTATTGATTGTGGTGTGTCATTTAACATGCGTCCTCAAAGAGATTTGTTCTCAGAATATAAGATTCATGATGGAGACTAAGTATTTCTGGGAGTTAATTTGAATTATAAGATTGTGGGGAGAGGAAGATTGAAGTTGAAGTTTAGAGATGGGAGGACCAAGACTCTCCTTGGTGTTTTGCAAATAACAAGCCTTGCTACGAATATGATTCTACTGAGAAAGATGAATGATAATGGTGTACATGTCTCATTCAGTAAAGATGAGTGCAAATTTTTTGTTGAGCTTTAGTTATAGCAAGAGGAGTGCACACTGAAAAAATTTTAAACTTGATTCGAGCACAAAAATTAGTGTAAGAAATAAATCTATTATATCATAAGAGAACATTGTGCAGTGGATTCCCTATTCTGGATTAGCAAAATAATCATAGGTAAATTCAATTTATAGAAGACCTCCATGAAAATGGGATGATATGTATCCTCGGAGACATCTTGATGAGATGCCACCTCAGAGACATATTGATGAGATGTCTCCTTGGATACATCTTGATGATATGTTTCCTAGGAGACATATTGATGAGAAATCGCTTATGAGAAATCATGTTTCCTTAGAGACATATGGATGAGATGTCACCTCAAATACATCTTGATGTGATGTCTCCTGGGAGACATCTTGATGAAATGTAACCTTGGAGACATCTTGATGAGATGTCTCCTTATAAACATCTTGATGAGATGTCTCCTTATAAACATCTTTTAAAATTTTGGGGATAGACATGGGAAAAAATGTCACCCCAAAAATAACTTATTGAAGCTAGGGGGAAGTATTTTGGTTAAATATTTTCCTAGACACATATCATGGAGCCTATGTGAATTTATTCAACTAATATGTCACCCCACATACATCTAATGGGTTTAATGTCTCCTCATAGACATCTCATAAAATTTGGGGGTAAAATGAAAAATGAGATCCCTCCTCAGAGACATAGCATGAGGACCTCAAAGGTAGGTGCAGATGAGTACTCGTCTAAGTGAGATCTTAAGGAAAGCATAAGAATTATTTCCCCCTACATGTTTTGTACCTCTCCCTCATATCTCCTTTAGTCTCTAAGGAAGATAAGGCATAAAATAAATTACCTTTTACGCTTTTTCTGCCTTTTGAGAATTTGTAGCAGCTTGGGGTTGAACTATTGATAGCCTTCTCTATCTAGAAATTGGATGATATTTTTTACCTACTTTTTTGGGAAAGAACCATTTTTATTTATTTTTCAACATATGAGTAAACAAATATTAAATATTTATTTATTCATATATTTTATTTCTATAAGTTGAATGTACTATTCCATTAACACAAGGAATCAAATTTATAGAAAAATATTTCACCAAGCTAATGATAGAGGCTAAAATAGTTAGTTATCCTTGTGTGGTTACCGTAGAAACTAGAAAACACACCTTGCGCATAAGACATCCAATTTAAAAATACTAAAAACATCATAAAACACAATAATCCCACAAAAACAAATAAAAAATTAAAACCCCACAAAATGGTGATAATAGACACCTCATCACTCATTTATTAACCCTCACCCACTCACATTTAATTATGTCCATCCCACCTACCCATTTTGCATTCCCAATACACTATGGATCTGTATCATCTCACCCTTCTATGCAAATTGCACCCCATATGTGTCACAATTCCCCATGCACTCAAAATTTATAAAACACCACTCGTCCCCATCGTCCCAACCCCCTACCTCTTTGTAAACTTAAGCCCATACTTGATTTTTTTTCTTTGCTCACATATTTTTGTTAGCATAATTTAATACATTGTTTAAACATGTTGGTTATGCCTTTGTGGCATACATGTTCATATGGTTTTACCCTTCATAAACCATTTTTTCCTTGTATATATTTTGGTGCTTCTTGATGTTTTAATAAATGAATAAAATGTGTCTTCTCTTCTTCTAATCTATCGTTGGTATCAAAGAAAAGTGACATGGATACCTGGACATGGCAGCGACCAACAAGTGAAAAGGAGACCTACATTGGAAGATTGTATCTTATAAATATGCGCTGGAAGATTGGGAAAAAGATGTTGTTCCAATGTATGTGAGAAAAAGTTACCACGATCAAGATAAAGGATTTTAGATTCTAGAAGGTGAAGACCTACATTTCAAGATTGATTTTATCTACAGTTTTGGCTTGGAGCATTAGAACGTGGTTTTTTGAAGCATCCTTTTTTGTTTTGGCATTTTTAACCAGTGCTTGGAAGTTACAATGACTAGCAAAGAAAGCACATGGTTTACCTTGGCGTTTTGAAGTGTGAAGATCAAGTTCCATAGACCTACATGGATGTGGTAGTGATTAATAAGTGAAAAAAACACCTTGTTTGGTTTTTTGGAGGAAGACCTACTTGATGAATTGTCATTTTTTTGTTGTCTTTAACATCAACCAATGTGGAGCATATTATTTCAGATATGTGGAAGACTAGAGAATCTTTTTGATCAAACAGTTCAATGTTGTCTCTATTCTAAACACAATTTGTTGCAGCAAAATATGAGGCATGATAAATGTGAACAAAATAAGGGCTAGAGAAAATATTTTTTGTCCTTCGCCGTGACCTCGTTAGCAAGGCTGAAGAACATGTAATTCATTTCAGATGCAGAAAGTAGGACTATGAGAAATCTACAAGGTGAATCACCGTTGAGAGGCCAAGATCAATATTTTGAAAGCACTAGATTTTATTATGCATTACTTGAGGCCCTCCATAACAATGGAAATCTATAATTTGAGGAGCTAGTGCACCAGGGACTACTGGAGTGGTTCTTGTTTGACGTATAGTTTTAATCCAATGAGGTTCGTTCAGAGCTCAGGAAAGGTTGCGAGGAAGATAATGAACATGAGATAGAATGGCCACACAAGCATGCACATATCACTACACAAGCGTACTGAGCCCACCTTCATTCTCGTTTTCATCTATAAGACATTGTAGCTTTGAACATAATATAATAAAAAAATTTAACATCATGTCTACTTCGAAAATATTTCATTCCGATGCTAAACTATTAAAAGGGATGAATTATGTTACATGGAAGACAAAGATGTGTACCATTATTTTGATTATGTAAAATATGAATTTTATTAAGAACCTAATGAGTACAACAATGTAATAAATGAAATATACTGAATTGTAAATTCTACGTAATTTATTTCATAATTAAAATGAAATAGGATAGAATGGGAAATTTGCTTACCTAATTTATACTTACCTCATGTTGATATGGGACTGAATAGAGTGATGAAATGGTGGAGCAAAGTGTCGCAAAGAACCTAAAAAATAGTAGAAAATGAAGATATGGTTGGATTGGGGCACCTAGAGAGGGATAGGGGCACCTGTGGGTGCCATGGTCTTCAGAATAGATCAGAATCTAATCCATATGTGGTCACTAGATATTCACAATACTTCACAATTGGTTGGATGGATGTCACAATTGGTTCATTGATATTGTTGTTAGTCTCTAATGAAAAATTACCTACAAAACCCCATCACAAAGCATCAAACCCTAAAAAATAAAGATGTAAATGAATGGGTCAGATTGTCCTCAACTACCAAATGGATGGAGTTATGATTGAGCATTGCACTACATCTCAGAACCGATGTAGTTCTATGTGCTTATGTGTGCAATAATGTGCCTAGGGTGTCCTATTGCTAATGACACCAAAGTAGTGGGAAATAGGTAGATAAAATCCAAAATGGTGGATGGAATAGAATATAGCCCCCTTTTTATATAGCGTGTGATATAGAATAGTTCCCAAATATAGTCCCCTTACTGTATGTAGATAGCTAAACCTTATTATAAATAGTCATCCCTTAAGGTAGTGTGTATGTTGTGCTTAAATAGGGATCTCTGATTTGAATTTTGACACTAATGACCCAACATGCCGACTAGTACCTAGGGAGATGAGAGGGAAAACCGTAAAGACCGACCTTGAATGTCTAAATTGAACCAAGTGTGACGGGGAATAGGGTGCCTAGAAATCAGGACCAAGGTGCCCACATGCACCCTAATCCCTATCTAGGTGCCCTAGTTAAAGACTAAAGACAACAACTAAGTGAACTATGAAATATATGAGCCCCTAAAAACTGACTGGAACTGTGTGAGTAAGTGATGAATGTGTAAGAAAAACAACAAAAAATACCAACAAGATTGACAACTAAACAACTGGATGATTCATTAGTGAATACTTTTCTTACGCAAGATCCATACATAGAACAACATACTTGGTTGTATAATAATAGTAGTAAGTGCATGATTTTGTTACTACATTTTCCCTCACTTTATATTGTTGATTAACTAAAATGTGGTATTTATTAAGTTAATATAGCTAGGAATAATGGTAAATAAATGCAATGAATAAATATGTAAAGTGACCCAATCAACTAAAACTAATGAAAATGTGAAACCATAATTGACAAGTAGGGTTAGAAGGAGCTTAGCTGGTTCGTAAGGCCGATTTGGACTATGTTGTAAAATAAACTAAATATTATGGAAGTAGGAATGAACATGCAGAGGTCCCAAAATGGATAGATTTGAGTTGTTTGGTTAGACTAGGGTATCTGGGAGAGGATCATGGCGCCTTTGGGCACCCTAGTCTACGTTCTAAGAACCCTGGTATGTGTAGGAGGTCCAGAAATGAGATTTACAGGGTCAGCTGATGATTCAAAGCCCTCACTACATGTTATGTGTAACTCATTGCTTTGTGTTGAATGTTGCCAATGATCAATGATGAAGGATATACCTACATGACCCAAAAACAAGCATCAAACCATAAAAAATAAAAATGCAAATGAAGGGGTTAGACTGTCCTCAGGTGCCACAATGGGTGACTTACTAACTAAGTGTTTCACTACACCTCAAACCTGATGTAGTTCTATGTGCTTGTGTGTGCAATCATGCCTTAGGTTGCTCTTGTTTCAGTTGCACTTTGTGAAAGTGGCTAGTAATAACTATGTGTAGGAAATGTAATAGAGTGGTGGATATAATAGAATAAACTTCCCTCCTATGTAGTGTGATGCAAATGAACCAAACATGTGCCTTGTGATGGAGCTAGATGGATGAAAATGGAGCCTTCGATGGATGCAAACTCAGGTAATGACAGTAGTGACTAGTGCTTGGTCCCTCATTATGGCCTCATAACTTTATATTTACATGGTTCTCTTGTTATAATTTCGTAATTAACCCCAAAAAGGCTTACCACAAGAAATATAATTCGTTCAAACATCTAGAAAGTGGTGGGAAAGAGGGAAAAGGATCAGGGATCCCCAAATGGGATCAGGGCACTCGTCGGCACCACAGTACTAGCCTGGGTGCCCCCAACCAAGGCTAAAATGACAGAAAAATGATGAAAATAGATTGTGCAAGTATGTTTTGAAGGTCATAAATGACGAAAAGAAGAAAGGTAAAATGGCCAAAAGATGGGAGTTAATTAGTACTTTCTTCACTCAAAAACCATATGAATAATAGTATGAGATCGAGACTAAATAATACCCATAATACGTGATTTATTGTCTACAATTTTCTTACATAGTTTTATTTATTAAAGTGTTAAATTATTTGTATCTTATTGTATATTTTTTATCGTGATAATGTGCAACAAGGAAATTAGAAGTTTCCAAGCATGAAAATTATACCATGTGCCGAAATTTTCATGTTTTATCATTCCTAATCACCCCAGGTCAAATCCATCAACCTGGACACCCCCTATTTGATGTAAAATTGGTCCCCTATGTGATTTAGGAAATTCTACTCATTCCCCCGAGGTGATTTTAGGGAGTTATGAAGAGATGCTATCTTCTGGCAGTATTGGGAAGGGCTATCATTAGCCTTCCCAAGACTGGATCACACCTCCTAGAGTGGAACAAAAGGGAAAATTCAACATGGAGATGAATTGAAGACCTTAAAAAATCATTGAAATTATTTTGGAATATTTGGGGAAGTTTTGAAATACTCGGGGCAGTCTGAGTAAAAAACAGGGTTCACAAGCCTAGGTAGTACACAGGCCTAAAACCATTATTGGGCTTCAGAAGAAGATTCTGAGAGCTCTGGATGGAGTTAGGAGTAAAATGAAACATCACCAGAAAGAGGATTCTAATAAATACATGATGGTAAAATAATATTTTTCACAATACCTTGGAGCATAGGATTGGCAGGCAGTGTTTCTTAGGCACAACTGGAGTCTCAAATAAAAAATATGATTTTTTAGGAAACAAATGATTGAATCAAGACATGAGACCCCCACCATTAGATCCAAAATGCAATTTATAGTTAGGATAATATAAAATTGTACCAATAAATTCCACTGGGAGCTTAAGTTATCATCGTTCCAAGTCACCCTCTCAAAGGTAGTTCATGTCCCTAACATCCTTGAGGTAAGGTACACCAACTCTTGGAAAATGTTACCATCCCCCATGTGACCTCTGGGACCCTCATGTGACCTCCAGACTTGACAGTTCAACTCCCATGTGCATTTTTGAAGCATCCATACCCTGTCGTCGGATCAAGTGCCACGTGTCAACTCCAAGACCAACATGGAAACTGATGTCCCTCATGTCATTGAGTTGAGGGACATAAAGAATGGAAAAATTCACCCATCCCCCTATGGGGAGTCTTTTTTTCACCCACGTGACTAACTTTCAGCCCCCATGTGCTTTAAAGTAGCTTTTCTCACCTTCATTCCCTACCGTCAGATCGCTGCCACGTGTCATCCTCTTGACCACTGTGGAATTTGATATCCCTCACATCCTTGAGGTTAGGTAAATTAAAAATAAAAAAGTACACCCAAGATTCTCCCTCCATGCATTCAAAATTTCAAAAATCTAACTGTCACTCAGTGCTTCCAGCTACTTCCACTCCAGTGCACAGACAATCTTAATCCTTCCTCTGAAACTTTCTTCCATCACTCTGCCATTGTAAAAAACTCAGACCATATCAATCAGTAAACTTAAATACCTTTCCCATGGAAATACGAAGGTCTCAGAAGGAGTTCTCATCAAGATAAGAAGGAGAAACAAAGAACAACGAAGAAGAGAACAGTAAAATCTCCATAGCCTAGAAATGGAAATCTGAACAAATATTCCACACCAGTGCACGAATCAACAAATTTTTTTCTTCTATTTGTTCCTCTATCCAAGACCATCAAAAAAATAACCTCAAAATCTCCTCTCGTGTGACAAGGCATTCACAATGAAGAAATCTCCTTTCCGGCTCAACGAAGAAAGAAACGGGATTTCCCGTCGAACCGGTTGTCGGATTGAAGTAAGATCACACGCGAAGAACTAAAAGAAAAAACCCACATCAAAAATATAATTTTTTTCAAAAATGGAGGAGAAAACCAGACCTGCAATTTTGAGGTCCATTAATGGTTGCCGCATCTAGAAGCACTGTCAGGTCTGAAAATTAAAAATTTAAAATCTCATGGACTATTAAGCGCGCAGGCCCGAAATTTCAGTGGGGTGATATTGGGTAAAAACCCATATAAAAAAATTTCATTCCACGTCAATCCAACTCCTAGAAGCCAACTTTCTAAAAATAACAAGTCTACTACATAGGAACTGCTATTTTGGGAAATTCATCGACAAAATAACCTGCAAAGGAGGCGAAGACATTGGAGGTGCACCACAACCAAGAATTCACTAGAATAGAAATTTTTGAAACCTCCTAAAAATAGTAAGTGGGCCCTCAAGCACCTGCTAAAAATAGAAAGTTGATCCAAAATGAACGAGGAACGTAGGGAGAAAGAGGAAAATTGAACCACAACATCCAATTGAAGATCGGGGGCTTGATTTTTCAAACTTACTAAAAATAGTAAGTTGACTTTTCTAAGGGAGACATGAAGCCGAAGTGGACGGGTCAGAAGTTGACATAACCCTTCGCCTACGAGTATGATGTGGAAGACAACAATGTCTTATACTTGAACCTGAAGGATCTTAAGACTCGCATGGCCTCTAAGGACAGAAGGAGAATTAAAGACCAGATATTCACAAGTGGCTTGTTCGCCACTGTAAGACACCCAGTGTCTGTGTAGAGTCTCGAGTTAGTCCTAGCCTGCTCTTTCCATTACAAGCTCAGGACACGAACCATCTGAGCTGACAATGGTATAGCGATGGCGGTCATCAGCCTTAGGACCATTTCATTCTCTTTGTAGATACCAACAAACCCCAGCGTGGTCGTCATATCAAAAGACAGGGTTGTGCGTGATTGAGAAATAATTGATTCATCTGTCCAAGGAGTAGTGCTTGGCTCATGGTTGAAAATAGGAAGAAATCCCTCCAGAATGCCCAAGAATTTTCCAAGGTGTGAGTTCCAATAAGGGTATTTTGATGTCATCAATCTCCTTAGTAGAGTTATGGACAAAGCAAACACGAGATACGTTCAAGACTGGATGGGCATTTTCATCTTGACACTAACAGAAGAAAGGCAGAGAAATGACTGGAGGCAGATCACCAGTGATAATCTCCATCTATAACTACTCTAAGCACCCACGACAAATAATTTCCACATGAATTCTTACCTATTTTATCTCCTTGCAAGCTCGAGATCATTTAAAGGATTGGATCGCATGTAAAACATTGCTGCCAAGGTACCTGCATTCGAGAAACTTCCAAATTTGGTAATGGAAGAAAACTGTACGTACCCAAAATTGTAAGGTACTGTACTGCCAAAACAACGTAACAGGTGCCCCAATGATGATATAGGTCTCCTCGCAAGGTGTTCGGGATCCAGGAAAGATCTCCAAGTGTGCATTAACATCCCGCATGCCCCGCTTAGCCCCCATGTGCTTTGTTTATCCTTTTTCCCCTCTTTTCTTGGCCTTTTTCTCTTCAGTGCCAAAACCACCGCCCAGCCTGGGCGGCGGTCTCGTGACCTCCACCCTGAACAGGGCGGCGGTCCTGTAACCGCCACCCTGCTCAGGGCGGCGGTCCTTTACGCGTTTTCTAGAAAGCTCTTTTAACACGACTCACGTAATTTCAACGTTTTACCAAATTTCTTTCACCACCATAAGCTTGCATTTATGATTCTGGTTCCCTGGAATAGTGTTTTGCCATTGTTTATAGTTTAAGAGTTCTATTTGGTTTTTACCTTGGGTAAATGCAAATGCTATAAATAGTTGGCTTATGCTCAAGAAAATGGCCCCTCAAATTTGCCTCTGAATTTCTCTTTTCAATAGATTTAGTTTTCATTTTGCTTAGAGTTCTTAGTTTCTTTCATTGCATGCCTAGTTAGTGTTGTTTTGTTGTTAGGAAGCCACATATCCATCTTGTGCATGTGCTGTTATCATTTTATCCAATCCATTGGAGTAGAATAGTTTGTTTTCAATAGGAAGCCATTAAAGTTGCAGGTTTTGTTCTTCAAACAGGATAGTTTCAGGTTCTGGATGTTTCATGTTGCATGACTCGCAATAAATCCCGCTAGGAATTGCATAAGCCAAGCTCTGTACTCTTGCGATATCCCTCTCCTACTCACATTGTATTCAGTCTGTATCTTGAGCTGCCTTTTGTCCCAATATCTACTTCTGTTGATGCTAATATTACACACTTTTCTGGATCCACATGAACACAAAGGAACGAGGAGATCACACTGAGGGGACAAGATCACACACACCATCGGATTCGCCACTATTCTGCAAAATCCAGGTTATAGCTTTCAAAGTTCTAGTTAGAAACATATCAAATAAAGTAGCCAATCACTTTATTTCAGTCAATTCTACTCTCAATATTGCCAGGGAAGCTGTGGGGATTGATAGTTTCTGAGAAACTATGATTCATTCCTCAATTCTGAGGTAGGATCGAGAGCCTTGCAAATAGATTAAGTCAATTATTTCATTGTATAGAATAGATTCACAATTGCACAGACAAATAGCTACACTCGGTTATCTTGTTTGTTTTAATTTCGTCATTATATTAATTGTCAAATTCTAGGTATGATAAAGGAGTTGCTCTTTTAAAATTTCCTTCATAAAATTTCATCAGAAAATACAAAAACAAGGAGAGAGAAATCATATATGCTATAGATATACTTCACGTAGTTAAATTTCATTTTGCTGTAGTTCATTTTTACATTGTTACTTTTGTATGACAATCACGGGACCTAGGGAGCCCAAGGAATACGTATTCGAGCCAATCGTGCCCCAGCCCAATCTCATCATAGCAATAACTGATATAGATCAAAATCTTAGGATCCAAGTCTTCCGAACAACGGTA
Source organism: Taxus chinensis (assembly GCA_019776745.2). Classification (NCBI taxonomy): domain Eukaryota; kingdom Viridiplantae; phylum Streptophyta; class Pinopsida; order Cupressales; family Taxaceae; genus Taxus; species Taxus chinensis. Next base: position 751,593,099 of record CM034154.1, on the reverse strand, counting down.
AGCTTGCAATAAATCAATTCCCAGTTGAGTGGGTTAAACATAGAAGACGACCAAGCACACATATTTTGGTCAAGTCAACCAAACTACAGATTACCCTAGATACATGCCTGCATGACTGTGGAGGGGTTTGAAAGAGATAAAACGTTCGGTTGTGATCCTTTGGTCCCACAACCAGACACAAGAGACATTCTCACAGAAATAGATACTAGCCTAAGAATTCAGGTTGCAAGAACGCCTGTGAGGTACTCTGAGAAGATCACATAGCTATTAATTTTGAATATAGAAGCTGAGAAAGCATACGATTATTGGATACTAGGGATTAGGGACTGATTCCATACATTACCATAGTAGGACCACAACAACCAAGAATTTACGGTTGCGATCCACAAATCCCACAAACCAACGAATCCGTAAGTACATCAAACATAGACACTGGCCTACACACACTAGTATTCAGATCTACTCCACTTCCACCTATCATCATCGAATAGTTATCCTTGCTAAACACAGTAGCTAACAAAGCTAAGGAGTTCTGGACTAGGCCAGAGAATCTCCCATAGAGTCAACTACATCCATCATCCACTCTATGACCCTGTCTGGAGACATACACGAAACTATCCTAGGTCATTTTCCGTGTATTCCACAACCTATAGACCGAATCACGCCAGAGTTCGATATTGATTGGAGCCTTCGAGTATTCATCCTTGCTGATCGATCTATCACACCAGTTCAGATTAGGAGGGCCTTCTTTGCCTTAGATTCACAATTTCCACTAGTGCGTATATAAGATATTAGATTGCCTAACTAGTTTTTTTGTATCCCACACATATTCCATCCCCACCGGCTGTCTCGGCACGACCTCTGGAGGTTGGGTGCGAGGAAGAGTTACTTGTATATTCCCACGCTCGCTTGTCACTTTTCCATTGTACAAAATTGGTGAACTCGACGTGAACCTTTCTACTTTCTCATCTGGAGTCATATTTTTACTGGTTCTTTCAAATTAAAAATGATTCTTTCATCTTTACTATGTCATTAGCTTTCACCATCACCTTCTCTCCTTCCCATTATTCTGCGGGTATTCATATACCCCCCGAATATGTCGGGATTCGATGCATATGGTAGGCCCCTCTTGGGCCTTGAGGCATACTACCCCCAACAAAATAGGTAATCATCACCCTCACTCTCAGTATGGGGTGACAACTACTTAGCTAACCAGTTGTCAACACAAACTCCAAAGATTAAATATAACTCATATTTTCAAACTGAGGAGTTAGATCAGCTCGCTCAAACGCAACAAACAGGGCCTTCAGGCTCGAACAATATGACATTCACAGGAGAATCAAGTTCATCCCCTCAGGTACTACTTAGACCACAAATTAGTAGAAAATCAGACTCATACCTGGTTTTAGATGATGAATAGTCGATACGTTATCCCAAAAATGAACAACGCTCTCGGAGAATGTACCCACCTATAGGAGGTTTACAAACACAACCTGAAATATCTTTCCAAGAAAATACCTCCATACCACGTCATATAGGAAATGCCCTCAGGGAAACTTGGCAGGGCAGCAATCAATTCATATCAGGATATAACATGCCTATAGTAACACCATGATATAGAACAAACACCGCCAAGGAAAAATATCGTGACTTCACCAAATGAAGTCATTTTCAACTCTAGTATAAAAGGTTAGAGGAGTTAGAACTTACTCAAGCAAGTCAAAATTCTCAATTCATGCAAGCAGGAAGTTCCAATCCTCCACACCATCCTAGCCAAGTTAGAACTTCTCATAGGAATAGGAACGTTAGGCATGCCTCCTCAGTATTCACAACAAATGCCAACTAGACCCACCATCTCTAACATTGTTCTAGTACCTTCTAGTCTAGTGCAAAACAACCCATTCCTGGACAGTACCCCGTCATACTTAAACATGTACTCCAAATCACCACAAGGGGATATGTTCTCCTCTCTCGGTATGTTTTCTCAAACACAGGTGTTTCCTTATGCCCCTACCAATGCATACGCTACGCCATATCAAAAACCCATTCCAACACCACTTCCTCAACAGGCACCATCAATGGTCGAAACATATGCGATAAGGACTTATTCAAAATATTTGAAAGAGCCCTTGGATTTCACCATACAAAGTGTCATGTTTCCAAGACCTCTTCCCGACTTGCCCAAATACAAAGGTGAGGGATATCCAAATGCACATATCAAAGCTTATGTTATAGCCATTCGAGAACTACTCCCATGGGATGGGGTTGTTGCTAAGATATTCCCAAAAACCTTGGAAGGCATCGCTCTTGATTGGTACTATAGAATACCTGACGCTTCCATCGATTCATTCAAGCATCTTGTGTCAGATTTGAACAAGGCATTTGACATGAACAAACTGTTAAGGATAGGAATCAGGGAATTCTTACAAATTAAGCAAGAACACAACGAATCTATCGCCCATTTCATCCAGAGGTGGCATACAGTTCCTTATTCTTTGGCAAGTTCTCCAAAAATGGATCAAATGGAACTATGTGATTTATTCTTTCATTCTCTCAGCAAAGAAGTGAAGGAAGAAGTCTAGAAGTTTCCACTAATAACATATGATGAAGTACTTGAGAGCACTCTTCAAATCGATCAAGCAACAATTGACAGTGGTCGCAAAACGTTTGGAACGAACGAGAGGTTAATCACCCCCAACTAGAACACTACAACTTATCCTAATACCACAAATGTCAATCAAGCACCTAAAATCCTTAATAAAAATTGGGGTGTAACAACAGATGGAGTTACCGACCAGCCTAAGAAGGTAAATGTTGTCAATACTCCATCACAAATAAATAACCAATGAAACAACAACTTTACCCCGACAATCAATACAGTGGATTTTAACCATCCACAACAACAACAACAACAACAACAACAACGGCAAAATCCCATACAGGGTCCAAACCAAAATTCAACTAGGTACCAAAACCAAAATTCAAACCAAAGACAACAAACACAAAATTTTAATCCTAATAGGAAATGGTTTGATCAAAATTTTAGACCACAATACACACTAAACCAACAAAATAGGAATTAAAACCCTAATTCGTATTGCGGTTTCCACAAAATTTGGGGCCATGACACTAGAATGTGCCATAACTACATTAAATTCATGCAACGCTTGCCAGATGAACAAAGACAACTTTTCATGGATATGTTCTTGGCAGATCCTACATCACCAGCATCAAATATTTTTTCAAGGGAATTTTCCCCTCAAAATGCACCCCTAAATATCTTTAATGATCCGCTCTCAAATCATGATAACAACAGGCTAAGTCTAACTGGGACGAACAAGAGGTGTAATGACAAGAAACAATGATCATGAAGCCTCAATTTCACTAAATCCATTAGTTGCGCCACAACTAGGAAGTCAGCCACGACCTAAGGTAGTCGGTTTAGTGGATTTAGATGCCAAACTACCCATTGAAGCTGTAACAAGGACACGAGAGTATTTCTCTCAGCCAAGTCCAAACCACCTACCAGAGATGGATAACATCCAACAAATCGTAGCAAATTCTTTGGGTGCCTATGGTTTAATTAATGACCTAACAAAAACCTTCTCACACATTTCAATTTTTAGACTTACTAAAGAACTCTCCTGCCCACAGAGCTACTCTTTTAGAAGCATTAGGTTTAGGTCATTTAATTAACATTACTCCACCTCCTGAATCACAGGTAAATCATATAGACTTTGATGTTCATCCTCCGGGGCAGGTGGATAGGGATGTCGAATTCATGTTCAAGATAAACAAAATACCAACAGATGTTAAGATCGCACGACGAGGTGATCCAGACCTACATTTACAAGTATGGGTTTATAACAACTATGTAAAGTGTGCAATGATAGATGATGGGGCGGTGGTCAATATAGTCCCCTTCTCTTTCCTTCAAAAGCTAGGGTATGGAGAAACGAATTGTTCCACAACTTGAAACACACTAAGAGGCTATGATAGCCTTAAAGCCACCTCGATTGGAACTATAATAGTACCAGTCACCTTGGGAATCAAAACCATCCTGGCTGAGTTTTATATTATAGATCGGGAAACTAACTATAATATGATCCTTGGCCGACCATGGATACAGCGCATGAAGGCAATCCCTTCTACACTATTTCAAGAAGTAAGGTTTTTACACTTAGGAAAGATATTTGTAGCCAAAGGTGATCCAAAACCATTCGATGTACACCTAGCTGACTTAAAGAAAAGACCAGGCGTGCACTCGGAGTTTGAACTCCCAACAAACCAACTTAATAAACCTACCGATGCAAAACCAAAAGAAAAGTTGGTACCTACGACAGATCTTGAAACTATGAGCCTAGCCAAGGCAACCCCAACCCCCAAAGATGAGGCTAACACTGTAGAAACAGTATCATTAGGAACTACTACAAAAATCATTGAATTGATAGAACAAGATCTACCAATGTTCTTACCATTTGATTCTGTAGGTGTGGGATATTCCCTGGGTGTCGGTTCTCTCCCAGCAGTAGATCTCTGCATGGTAGAGGTAGAAGATGTTAACACAACAAATATCCCAACATCTATACTCCCAGCTAAATATTGGACTCTCCATTTTGATGGGGCTAGATGTCGTTATGGAGCTGGGGCAGGTATAATCCTTACTTCTCCCGAGGGAAAGTCCTACCATTTGCCTTTAAACTAAATTTTGAATGCACAAACAACGACGCTGAGTACGAAGCCCTCCTCCTTGGCCTCATCTTAGCTAAGAGAATCAGTGTTGATAACATCAGAGTCTTAGGAGACTCACAATTGGTAGCAAACCAAGTCTCTAAGATATATGAAACCAAAGCTGAGCACTTACAGCTTTACAAAACAGCTGTATTAAATTTAAGCAAGGAGTTTGACTTCATATCAATTGAAGCAATCCCGCGAGAGAAAAATATTCTCACTGATTCAATAGCAACTTCAGCATCACGTTTTACTCCAAACAGTAAGTTAGAGGATACCCATTTCATAGTATCCCTTCGTGATGAACCATTGATAAAAACAATGAAAAATTCTCTTTTAAACAGAAATGAAAACAAATCTACTATCCTAGACCACATTGATAGTGATATGGCCACTCTGAATTACTTAAACACCTATGCAGCATTACATCTCTCCTATCATATGATAGATTTTTCCTTAATCCCACATTCGTCTTCCTACTTCGGAAATCCCATGATGGAGCTTCCCTCGCAAATGGAACCTAGCGTATACACAGTAGAAAATGGGGACGATTTGGATTTACCTCCAGCCCCACCTGAGTTTGAAGAAGGTAATGCCTCTTTAATCAAAGAAATAATTGATGTTAACATCGCAACGGAAGATGAACCAAGGATATTGAAGTTAGGATCCTCGTTAACTCCATTAGAAGTAGAAATACACACTCAGATCCTCAAAGAACATCATAAGGCTTTTGCATTTAATTATAAGGAAATGACAGGGGTTGCACCCCACATTGTGGTGCACAACCTCGTCACTAAATTAGATGCAAAACCAATTAAACAAAAATCAAGACCAATGAAACCCAAAGTAGCTCTCATGGTAAAAGAGGAGGTAATGAAACTCCTCCAAGTAGGATTCATCAAACCAGTCGATTACTCTCAATGGGTATCTAATATCATTCCTGTTCTAAAAAAAAATGGAAAGATACGCATCTGCATAGACTTTCGAGACATTAACAAAGCGTGTCCTAAAGAAGACTTCCTGTTACCATCCATTGATGTCATTGTTGATGCAACAGCTAGATTTGAACTTTTGTCTCTCATGGATGGATTCTCGGATACAATCAAATCAGAATATCTGAACAAGATCAAGCTAAAACCACGTTTATAACTCCTTGGGGAACTTATTGCTATGTTGTTATGCCATTTGGTCTCAAGAACGCTGGTGCTACATACCAGCGAGCTATGACATATATATTTCATGATCTAATTCATAAAATCATGGAATCCTACGTAGATGACTTGTTGGCTAAGGCCAAGAAGCGTTGTGACCATCCGGAAGTACTCCGCATCATTCTTTCACGTCTGATAGAATACGGAGTCACGCTAAATCCAGAAAAATGCGTCTTTGGTGTAACAGGAGGGAAGCTCCTAGGTTACATCATATCATCACGAGGGATAGATGTTGACCCAACCAAAATTTGGGCTGTCCTCAAAATGGTCCCACCTTCAAATGAATCTGGAATCAGGTCATTTCTCGGAAAACTTGGTGCAATCCGGAGATTCATCCCAGACTTAAGCTTCGCCATCCATCCAATCAACAATCTACTCAAGAAATATTATAGTATTGATTGGACTGAAGACTGCAATGAAGCTTTTGATGTAGTTAAGTGTTTCCTGTTATCACCACCTACGCTAATGCCACCTAAGCTAGATCACCCGTTAATTTTATACTCGCAAGCTACCAATGTCTCGCTAGCCTGTATGCTGGCTCAAGAAGACGATGACAAGAGAGAATGTGTGATTTATTTCATTAGCCGAACATTGCTCGACTATGAAACACGTTATACACAAGCAGAACGAGAATGCCTCGCCATAGTCTTTGCAACCAAACGCTTAAGACATTATATGCTAAATCAAGAAACAAGGGTCATGGTAAAAACAGACCATTTACGAACTTTTCTCACGCAAGGGTCCTTGTTTAAGAAGGCTGGACGTTTTATAACCTTAATGGGAGAATTCGAATTAACATTTGTAAATCAGAAGTCCGTTAAGGGACAAATCATCACAGATTGGTTAGCTGATAACCCATTAGATGGAGGCGATCTAGTAGATCTGGACTTTCCAGATGAGTGCGTATACTACATTGAAACCTAGACCTTCTATCTCTGAGTGTCCTTGGTACACTGATATCATTAATTATATCATGGACCATACGTATCCAGAAGGGGCTACACCACAACAAAGAAGGCGGTTACGCATTATCATAGCTAAATACGTCATCATAGAACAAGTGCTCTATCGAAAGGCATTCGATGGAATGCTTCTAAGATGTGTCGACACAGAAGAATCCAAGAAGATTCTCCATGAATCTCACAGTGGAATGTGTGGAGGCCACTTCGGTGGCCATGCCACCACTCGTAAAATACATCGAACGGGCTATTTCTGGCCCACTCTAGAACATGATGCAGTAGATTTTGTACGCAGGTGTCATAAGTGCCAAGAGTTCTCCCATGAGATCCACATGCCGACACAAGCTCTACAACCAATTGCTACTCCATGGCCCTTTTCTACGTGGGGCCTAGATTTAATAGGGAAATTCTCTCCCTCATCTACAGATGGCCATAATTTTATAATCACGGCCACCGAATATTTTACCAAGTGGGTAGAGGCTATGCCTCTTACTACTGTACCAGGTTCTGTAATCACCAAGTTCATTTTGAACCAAATCATTTGCAGGTATGGTATCCCGCAAATCATTATCTCAGATAATGGAACTTCTTTTAAGAATGATGAAGTTCGTGAATTGTGTAATAAATTTAAAATAAGCCATCATATGGCTTCCTTGTATTACCCTCAAGCCAATGGACAGGCTGAGGCGACAAATAAAACATTAAAAGCCATTCTCCTTAAAACAGTGAAAGAAAACAAATGAGATTGGCACTTGAAGTTATATCCGACCTTATGGGCCCACCGAACCTCAATAAGAACACCAATAGGAGTGACTCCTTTCTCACTAGTATTCGGGGCAGAAGTAGTTCTCCCACTTGAGGTTGAAATACCCAATCTCCGCATTTCATTACAAGGGATCCTGGATGAAGACGCTTATAGAGAAGCACGTCTTTCCCAACTAGAAAGCCTAGATGAAGCTAGGTTAGATGTTGAACAGCGGCACAGAGTCTATGCTGACCGGATGTGCCGGCAGTATAACAAGAAAGTCTATGAATGCGACATATATGAAGGTGATCTAGTTCTAAGGCTAGACAGCCAAATCGACAAGAAGACCGGCGAAGGAAGGAAGTTCCGACCCAAATGGTTGGGCCCATACCGAGTCATGAAGGACTATGGAAATGGTGCATACCTCTTATGTACGCTGGAAGGTGAGGAATTTGGTGAAACAGTCAATTCCCTACACCTCAAATGATTCTACGCGTAAGCAACTAGCACTATTTATAATTATATCTACATTGCATCTTCATATAGATTAAGATCATTTTGTCCGCTTGTTTCTTACACAAATTGTGATCAAGGAATTTTATTCTCAAAGCTATTCATTACAAACTCATGATGTTGTTGGCATAAACACTCTAATCATACTTCTCCATTTTCATGATATCATCAAATTATCTCAGAATCATTTTATCAAATAAAGCTAGATATGACAAAGTCTTAACGGTAACCATGCCAAGATCTGCAGGTTTATTCTCACTTTTGGTTTCTTCTTAGGATAGGTGTCTTGCCTATGGTCTGTTCTAGAAGCTTCATGGTGTCACATCTATCCCATATATATATCTCTTTGGAAATAAGCACATACTGACATTTTACTCAAGTAAACAAGTCAAATATTGATCAAACAGAAAATTTTAATTTTACACATTTCCTTGCCCCACCAACCTTTGGTGATGAGCTTGCGTCTCTTACTAGTGACGTAGGGTTGGGAAAGGATGGAAATGCCCTTACTCGCCTATGCTTTGCCCATGGTGATAAACCCACACTTCTTACTAGTAGCATGGGGCAAAGTGTAGGGGGTCCTCTTGACAAACAAATGCAAAAGGTCATACAGCAAACAATTCAAATCTTGAAGTCTTTGAGTCAAAAACAAATGAATCAGATGTTCAAAATTCCAAAAGAGTTAAAAGCCTAATAACCCCAGATTTTGTCTACTATGTGGCCATCTACGGATCTAAGTCTAGATAAACCACAAAGCAAGTTGCATCCAAAACTATGAAGTCACTCGAGTGGAGTGGGCTTGTGGTATCCTAATTTGGTTCTACCAAAGCTTTGTCTATCTTTCATCAATATCATTTCAACACATCTCATAACTTGCACCCTTCCCAACTCTCGGTGATGAGCCCTCGCATCTTACTAGTTGCGTGGAGTTGGAGGTAGGGGCAGGTTTATCTGCTCATCATACCGGTTTATATTCATCACTTTGCCAAAACAAATATGAAGTATCCAAAATTGCTTACAGAAACTAAGATTCAAAATCACATTATATCTACATTATCATATATCAGCATCATGAAATACAAAAGAAAGTAAAACACTTGCATCATTTGTTCTCCATTGCATACATTCTAAAGAGCATACATACATACATCATAATCTACATGAAGGAAACTAGAAAGGAAACAAAGCCATGAATGCCAAGGGTTTGATCCAAAACGAAAATATAATATATATATATATAAATGATCAAAGTTTCTGTATAATGCCATCATGCACTAAGCATGGTCAAAATGTTCAAAGAGCCCGGGATATACAAAAGAATATATCATACAAAATATAGAGAGCCAAGTGGCTTCTCAATCCCTATGAGACCCCTCTGAAGGTGCACGCCCACGCCTAGGACTCCGGCTACGCCGGCGCTCTGAGTGCACGGAGGGCTCAGGATCCCGAGGGGCAGCCACAGTCTCACCACGAGAATGAATCCTCATCAGGTGCTCGGCTCGTCCTATACCCCGCTAGCTCCGTGCGGAGAGTCGATACCATCCTGGCCACATGCCAGACTGGGGCAAAGACCTTAGTGTGTCTACCAGCTGCTGAGGGCTCCCCAGCATCTACAGACAACTCGGCATGGGTCCTCTCCATGGGGATCATCAGGGTATCGGTACATACCCTACGAATCAAGTCCCGCCACTCATCGGTGGTCTCTGCAAACAAAGGAGAAAACAAATTAGAAACCAAACAAGAGATTAGAAATACAAGATAAAACAAAAGGAGAGATAGCAACTAAGGAGATCCTAAATTAAAACAAACATTAAAAGGGGAGAGGGTAACTTACTCGGATCACCAGGCCTCCAGGATGGATCTATAGGATCAGCACCTACCACATATGCCACCGCTAACTGAGGGGCTCCTCCTGTGGCTGGAGCGACGTAGCACCCTGCAACGGACTCATCCTCCCACCATGGCCCTGGGAGAGTGGCTCCTCTGAAACCAGAGTCACTCTCTCTGCACTCTGCTCGGCCCTCTCTACCTGCATGATATCCTGAGTGTCATGCCACTCAGGATCACTGTCCTCCTCGGTCTCCTCCTCTGTCTCTCCCCCTGTAAACTCCTCAGACTCAAAGTCTATGTCAATGGGGTCATCACTGCTATGGGCAGGACCCGCGGCAATCTGAAGCAAGGGTTCCTGAGGTGCACCGGCTCTCCCTCTAGCACGTACTATCCTCCTGGCCGCAATAGGAATGCCAGGAGTAACCACTATCCAACCCCGGCCTCTAGGCCCCCCTCTGGCCTCTCAGACTGATCTGTATACTGGCACTACCGGGGGAAGCATACCCATGTAGGGTAGGCCAAACTGCTGAGGAACTCGACCAAAGGGGTGTATCTCCACTCACCCCACTCTATCAATAAGCTACCATGTGGTGGAGCAGGAGATCAAAGTAAGAGCCTCCTTGCCCCATATACCTGCCATAGTCTGATACGGTGTGGCCTCCATGTCAGCAGTGGTCAGAGAAGCAACTGGCTGATGAGGTGCTCGGAGCACCGACATATCTGTCCATCTAGCTACCCTCACAGCTCCGGGATCTGTCACCTCTACACCTCTGCCATAGGGGATGAAGTGCTCATAGACCCAACTCATGACTAGGGTCGGGTGGCTCAAGGACTGCCCCTGTAAACGGACTACCCTGTATAAATCATGGTAGGTGGTCCCAAGAATATCTGCTCCCCAGGCATATATCCGGCCATGTCCCTCTATCTGTGCAATAATAGGGGACCAGCAATATAACAATGTGTCTCCTCCCTTGTCCCCGATCAGTCTCGAGGCAAGGATCCCCATGATAGCCTGGCGAAGTAAGGGGATGGGAAAACTGGGAATAGATCAAACTCTAACCCCCTTCTTTGACCCCGTGGAGATGACTGCATCTCCCATATATGTAGCCCACTATGCTATCTGGGCCCGTGAACCTGCTGTCTCAAGGGTGAGACGTCTCCCAATAATTGGGACCCCTAAGGATGCGGTAAACATCCTCCAAAGTGATGGTCCACTCACCATGGATCCCTGGTAATCGGAAGGTGTTCTGATCAGCATCCCAATATGAGAACAAGTCACAAAGAATGTGACTAGAAGGAGCAATGTGGGGCACGCGCAATATACGCAGTATACCAGCCCTCTGAAGAGTATCCTCCTCATCCTATGAGAGGGCATCTAACACTGTTGGGAGCCAGTCACACTCCCTCTCTTGACTCCACCGGATATACTCCTCTCTCGCCTGCATACACCCAAAAACACACAAAACAGAACAAGTTAGCATCCGAGTAATACTGGAAAAATCATGAAAACACGTAGAAATGCTAAAAATGCAAAAACAATCTCAAACAGATGTTCTTTTGGCATTCTATGCAAAACCACCGCCCTGAGCAGGGAGGCGGTTTTGTAACCGCCGCCTTAAGGGTGGCGGTCGTGTAACCGCCCTGAACCTCATGGGCAGGGCGTCGGTCGTGGCCCGAAAACCCATGCAGGTTTTTAAACCTAAAAAGCCTAAAAGCACTAAAAAAAACCATTTTACCTAAAAACAAAGCCTACCCAGTAGGCGCCCCCCCTAGATGGACCTTTTAACACTAACATTTTCAAAAATTACCCCCCCATGACAAAGATTTTAGCATTTAAAAATTAAGGGGGTAAAAAGGATAAATTGAAGAAAACTAACCTGTGATCTCGCGGGTCGATGTTCCACTCGCGGAGGCATGATCACTATCCCGTCACGGAAATTTTGACTCTACTCACACAAGAAACCGTCACCGTGGGTTCCAGAGCTCAAAATCAATCAAATCAACTCGTGCAAATGAATAGGAAAATGGGCCCACTTTCATATATATAACAACCTGATTCATTTTAAATGCCTTTTCCATAGGTTTGGAGCACTGACGGAGGTAAGTTCTTATCCCCGCACAAATGGTACATTCTCATTTCCTATTATTTTAGCGTTTATTTTCCAAACTATTGTGTCTATCTGCACTTGAGTTCTCTTTTCGTTTTGCAGGTAGCGGGAATTTTGGACGGCGTCATTTCAACACACGGACGTATCAGGTATAACTTCTAACTTCCCATTTCAGGACTGCCATACTCGACCCACCGTTTTACACCTCTTCATGGCTAAAATGATTCTCTGAGGGGGCAATATGTACGTACCCAAAATTGTAAGGTACTGTACTACCGAAACAATGTAACAGGTGCCCCAATGATGATACAGGTCTCCTCGCAAGGTGTTCGGGATCCGGAAAAGCTCTCCAAGGTGTGCGTTAACATCCCGCATGCCCCGCTTAGCCCCCGTGTGCTTTGTTTTTCCCTTTTCCCCTCTTTTCTTGGCCTTTTTCTCTTCAGTGACGAAACCGTCGCCCTGCCTGGGCGGCGGTCTTGTGACCGCCGCCCCGAACAGAGCGATGGTCCTGTAACTGCCGCCCTGCTCTTAGGGTGGCAGTCCTTTATGTGTTTTCCAGAAAGCTCTTTGAACATGAATCACATAATTTCCATGTTTTACCAGCTTTCTTTCACCACCATAAGCTTGCATTTATGATTCTGGTTCCCTGGAATAGTGCTTTGCCATTGTTTATAGTTTAAGAGTTCTATTTGGTTTTTACCTTGGGTAAATGCAAATGCTATAAATAGTTGGCTTGTGCTCAAGCAAATGGCTCCTCAAATTTTCCTCTGAATTTCTCTTTGCAATAGATTAGCCTTTCATTTTGCTTAGAGTTCTTAGTTTCTTTCATTGCATGCTTAGTTAGTATTATTTTACTGTTAGGAAGCCACATATCCATCTTGTGCAAGTGTTGTTGACATTTTATCCAATCCATTAGAGTAGAATAGTTTGTTTCCAATAAGAAGTCATTAAAGTTACAGGTTTTGTTCTTCAAGCAGGATAGTTTTAGGTTCTGGATGCTTTATGTTGCATGACTCGCAATAAATCCCACTAGGAATTACATAAGCCAAGCTCTGTACTCTTGCGCTATCCCTCTCCTACTCTCATTGAATTCAGTCTGTATCCTAAGCTTCCTTTATCCCAATATCTACTTCTGTTGATGCTAGCATTACATGCTTTTCTGGATCCACGTGAACAGAAAGGAATGAGGGGATCACACTGAGGGGACAAGATCACACACACCATCGGATTTGCCACTGTTCTGCATAATCTAGGTTCTAGATTTCAAAGTTCTAGTTAGAAACATATCAAATAAAGTAGCCAATCATTTTATTTCAGTCAATTCTACTCTCGATATTGCCAGGGAAGCTGTGGGGATTGATAGTTTCTGAGAAACTATGATTCACTCCTCACTTCTAAGGTAGGATCGAGATTCTTGCAAATAGATTAAGTCAATTATTTCATTATTTAGAATAGGTTCATAATTACACAGACAAATAACTACACTCGGTTATCTTGTTTGTTTTAATTTCATCATTAGATTAATTGTTAAAATTCTAGGTATGTTAGAGTAGTTGCTCTTTTAAAAATTCCTTCATAAAAGTTCATCAGAAAATACAAAAAAAGGAGAGAGAAATCATATATGCTATAGATATACTTCATGTAGTTAAAATTCATTTTGTTGTAGTTTGTTTTTACATTGTTACTTTTGTATGACAATCACGGGACCTAGGTAGCCCAGAGAATATGTATTCAAGCCAATCATGCCCTAGCCCAATCTCATCACAGCAATAACTGATATAGGTCAAAATATTATGATCCAAGTCCTCCGAACAATAGTAAGCTTGCAACAAATCAATTCGCAGTTGAGCGGATTAAACCTACAAGACGACCAAGCGCACACGTTTTGGTCGAATCAACCAAACTTTAGATTACCCTAGGTAAACATCCATATGAATGTAAAGGGGTTTGAAAGAGAATCAAAAATTTGGTTGTGATCCTTTGTTCCCACAATCCAGATGCAGGAGACACCCTCATAGATATAGATACCAGCTTAAGGATTTAGGTTGCATGAACACCTGTAAGATACTCTGAGAAGATCACACAATTATTGATTCTAAATATAGAAGCAAAGAAAGCATAAGACTACTGGGTGTTAGGGATTAGGGACTAATTCCATACGCATTACCATAGCAGGACCGCAACAACCATACGAATATACGGTTGTGACCCACAAGTCCCACAACCCAATGAATCCGTATAGGTGAATCAGACATAGACGCTGGCCTACGTACACTAGTATTCCGGTCTAGTTCACTTCCACCTATCATCATCAAACAATTATCCTTATTAGACATAGTAGATAACAAATCTAAGGAGTTTAGGAATAGGCCAGAGAATCACCCATAGAGTCAATTATATTTATCATCCACTCCTACGACCTTATCTGGGGGATATACACGAAACTGTCCCAGGACATTTTCGACGTATTCCACAACCTATAGACCGAATCACGCCAGAGCTCGATATTGATTGGAGCCTTCGAGCAGTCATCCTTCCTGATCGATCTATCACACTAGTTCAGATTAGGAGGGCCTTCTTTTCCTTAGATTCACAATTTCTACTAGTGCGTGTTGAAGACATTAGATTGTCTTAACTAGTTTATCGGCATCCCACACATATTTCATTCCCCACCGGCTGTCTCGGCATGACCTCGGGAGTTCGGGTGCGAGGAAGAGTTACTTGTAGATTCCCAAGCTCACTTGTCACTTTTCCATCGTACAAAAACAATAGGCATTTCTCTTTCATGAATGATGCGTTCACTATGTACATGGTCCGAAGCTTAGAAGGGGATCTCGAAGCTAGGATTTCATTAAAATTGGTATCCCTGATTAAGGAATACGGCTCGTAATTCATACAATTCTCAACATTCTCCTACATATGAGTCACTGGCTTCGACCAAGCTCCACTGAAACTACCTAAGTACCTCAGTGACCAGATTGTATTGTTCGAGCTCTATAGGTAGATCACTCAAGTGAATAACAAGATCAGAAGGAGGAGAAAGAAATTGATTTCATTCCCCATATCTCTAGGGGAGTTCATGTGCAAAATCTCAAATGAAACATCTCACCTGGAGGCTGATTTAGCACATTTGACCTTGCATTCCTATATCTCCAAGCCCAACGTTGACATCCGAGAAGATCCCGACTCATTATATGTCCCAGAATTTCAACATGAGCCATAAGTCGAAGACTACTAAGCCAACTGTATTGATAAGTTCAAAGTACGTGAAAAGGACCACGTGAGGATGAAAATCACTGAGATGAAGAAATTCATGTTCTCTTGGTATGAAGACATCTTGCATGATGATGGGACAAAGATGTATGATCCTAAGTATGCAACAGTCAATATGTCCCCAATGCCCCAAATCAACTAGCATGTTTGTGAATCAGGAGATATATTAGAGCGGACTAAAAACGTGGTGAGGATAACAAGGAACTAGTTTCAGAAAAAGATGGCTATGATCATTCGGTCATGAGGAATTTATCCAAGACTGAAGCAAGCTTCATATCATTCATCTTCAAAAGTGATAGATTTGACTTCCAGCTCTAAACACTCTGGAGTGAGTTCAAATAGGAAGACAATGGAATTGGAAAGTTCTCCCTGCGAGAAGACACCCAAGAAAATCAGGGAAGAAGAATGATCCGAAAATAATCAGATTATTACTACCTGATCTCGGACCCTTGTAGGCTTTAATAATTTACCGATAATTTACTCCTTTTAAGTAATCAATTCAAAATAAAATGCAAGACATTAAAGACAATTGCACAAAGATTGATTACGGAGTTCGGCAATTGCCTACGTCTCCGGGTTTGTGGTCGAACCGTTCCACTAGTCAAAACTTGTAAGTTACAATAGTACTTTCACAAGAAAACTTAATGGAATTTTACTTGCCTATTAGTAGAATAACTAAACCTTCAGACGACAAGGGTGAAAAATAGCACCTGACTTCCACCTTCCTAGTGTATTGGACAAGCTTGACGGCTCCAACTCCACTGTTCGGAAACCTCCGATTCTTGATCGGCCTTCCAGACGCTAATACAACGCCCTATGGCTCTCTGGTCAATATGCCAGGCTTCACAATAATTTACTGTGGCGCTATGGGCCGACTAGGTAGTTTGAATAAATCCTAGCCACAAATATTTAATTTATTATTGCCTAACAAATAATAGGTCAATAATAATGCCTAAAATAATTTAGGTCTTCACACAACAACAATTTTTTCATTCTCCTTCCAAGCTCTGAGCTTGTCTTTGTATTTTGTGTCTGTTACAATGCAAATGGGTTCCCTATTTATACAAAATTAGGGCCCTTAAAAAAATGCAATACATATTATCCTTAGGCTAAAAATACCATAGCCCGTAGCATAGTTGATGGGATTAAATCCCAAATAGGGCGGCATAGCATTTGATAAGGGATAAAAATCCCATAGTGGCGGATTATCATGTTTAATCCAAAATCGAGTGGCGTTGTATATTTAATGGAATAAAAATCCCATAGGGAGCGGCTTACTTAGTTAAGTGGGTATATCCCACATTAGGCGCCCCCTTTATTTTTGCTATGGTTTTAATTAAACCTTAGCCACCCCTTCATTCACGTGGATCTCCACACATGGGTTAGCCCCCCTACACTGCTTCACCTCCTTCTCTCCTCCACGTGGAAGATTCCACTACAACCGCTTTACAAAGGGGCTTAGCATAATGTATGGCGGCCAAGTGGGTATTTGGAATGGTGTGTAAGTGGACTTACCAAATAAATAAAAATTTGACACATACCATGGGGTATCGAAATTAATTAACGCAGTCATCATGTAGTCCACTTGTCGTCTCCCGATAGGAAAATCGAGCAAATTTGACGAGTGGTGGCAAGCCACGTGTCATAGTGCGATTGGTCCAATATTGACCAGTTGACCAGAGTTGACTTTCCCACTGTCTGAACTTTGACCGAACATATCTAGAGCTCTCGATGTCCGTTTGTCGCATTCTTATAGTCGATGGAAAGCTCTCAAAATGATATTCTACACTGACACCATTTAGGAATGTTTAGGGAAATTTTGAAAATGATCCCCTGATCACACCTCCCCATTGAGAAAAGCTTTTTGTCCCAAAAAGATTCTATACTGTCCTGAATCTGAATGTGTGGTCGCAATGCCTTGACACCGAATGACATTCTAAGCTAATCCTTTTAGAGCTCCTCTTGTTGACATACTAATATCAGGTACCATTCTGCTGCACAGTCGCAATGCCTCTACACAGAATGAAGTTCTGACCCGACATCAATGCCAACGGTGATTCATCTACCATTCTGCTGCACGGTCACAATGCCTCTACACAGAATGAAGTTCTGAGATGATCTCTGCGAACTCTATTGTCTACACAAATGGCAGATCAATTTTCGAGATTTATATGAGTCAAATCATGTATCCAAGCTATAACAGGTACTCAAAATCTTATTAAGAGATCTATTTGGAGCATTAATCAAATTTTCTAAGTAAGAAAATCCACTGAGTATTGTAAACCTTTCTCTTAGCATTTTCTCATAGAATTTGATCTCCAAACTTAATACTGCATATGATTCATCAATCTGAATTATGCAATATATAATTGAAAGATTGTTGACTTACCCATTTTAAAGAACTTTCACTTTCAGGTATTACCTGGTCCTGGGTTGCCTTGTCAACTGGTGGTTAAGTAGAAACTACCTTTTCCTTTACAATAGGCCTCCATTCCATCTTTGGCTTGCCATTACTCTGATGGCGAGATGGATGCAGTTTCCAAAAATTTTCCACCTAGTGCCCATTCCTCTGGCAATGAGCACAAAAATTCCTCTTAATCTCCTTCTTCGAGGATGAGGAACTCTTTCTGCCATTTCTCGACTCTACATGACGAGATTGGTCTTTCTGATTCACCTTGTTCCTAACGAACGGCATCAACTTCTTCATCAGTGTCCTTCTCTTCCAGCATCTAGCCACTGAATGATTATGCAATCCACAAAAAGTACATGGAAAGGAATTCCACATCTTCTAAAAATCATAACCATACTTCTTAAGCTGGAAAAGTGGATAAGAAGTTTTACTGTGCTTATGATTATGGTAAGAAACTGGAGGTGGAATCTCATTACCTCTTCGCTAATTTCTCTTACCACATTTTGCCTGTGACGACGAAGCACAACTTTCCTGCTCAGAATCTTCTCGCAGGACTAGTGGGGTAATATCTTTGCTTTCGGAAGCTTGTCTCCCGTCAGTGTTCTTGGAGCATTCTCCAATTTCCATTCCCGCACTAGGATAACCCAAACCTGTAAAATTAGGACGATCCTCGACTTGTATTGGGTTAGCAATACCTTGGCCATTTTTACCAAGGCCTCTTCCATAAAATCCCATTTTATCTAGTAACTTGGATCCAATTCCTCTAGTATGCTTTTCAAACAAACCAAAGACTTCATTACCTGAATCCAAAACCGAATGGGAGGAAGAAGAATATTCCAGTGGTGAACAACTTACAGTGCAGTCATCTTCCATGGCCTTTGCATCTAAAGTTGAAGGTATTTCCTTCCTCTGATCACCACATTGCAACCTTGCCAAGAGCTCATCCTTGGTTTGCAGTTCTGATTTCAAACGAGCATACTCCTCTTCCAAGGAGTAATACATGGATCGCAGGAGAGAGTTCTCTTCCTGGATCTGGTGATTATAAGCTTCAATTTCCTCAAGCTTTGTCTGTTAAGACATCTTGCCCATAGTGCACTTGTACCCTGTTCACACAAATTGAACCAACTGCACCAACTTGAAGCAATCACTCTGTTAATCAGATTTACCAGCTCTGATACCAAACATGATCCGAAAATAATCAGATTATTACTACCTGATCTCGGACCCTTGTAGGCTTTAATAATTTGCTGATAATTTACTCCTTTTAAGTAATCAATTTAAAATAAAATACAAGACATTTAAGACAATTGTACAAAGATTGATTACGGAGTTCAGAAACTGCCTACGCCTCCGGGTTCATGTTCGAACCATTCCATTAGTCAAAACTTGTAAGTTACAATAGTACTTTCACAAGAAAACCTAATGGAAACTATTTACACTTGCTTAGAAGAATAACTAGACCTTCGGACGACAAGGGTGAAAAATAGCACCCGACTTCCACCTTCCTGGCGTATTCGATAAGTTTAATGGCTCTAGCTCCATTGTTCAGAAACCTCCTGTTCTCGATCGGCCTTCCAAATGCTAATGCAGTGCCCTGTGGCTCTTCGGTCGATATACTAGGCTTCACAGTAATTTACTGTGGCACTATGGGCTGACTACGTAGTTTGAATAAATCCTAGCCACAAATATTTAATGTATTATTGCTTAACAAATAATAGGTCAATAATAATCAAAATAATAATGCCTAAATAATTTAGGTCTTCATAGAACAACAATTTCTCATTCACCTTCCAAGCTCTGAGCTTGTCTTCGTATTTTGTGTCTGCATTACAATAGAATGGGTTCCCTATTTATACAAAATTAGTGCCCAAAAAATATGCAATATAATTTATCTTAAGGCTATTATAAGCCTCATCCCGTAAAATGAATGAGATCAAATATTCCAAAGAATCCAGTTTGCATGTTTAAATGGGATTAATCCCCATGTTGGCGGCTTAACATTTGATAAGGGATTAAATCCCATAGTGGTGGATTAGCATATGACAATGGGATTAATATCCCAATTTTGGCAGTTGAGGATAAAGTGGTATAAATCCCACATTTGGGCACCCTTTTATCATGGGTAGGTTTTAACAAAACCTTACTCTCACCATTTTATACTTGGATAATGCCACACATGGCTTTAAGCCCCCAACAACCCCTTCATCCTCCTTCCACATGTTCCTTTGCATTCCCCCACCACCACTTACCTCCTTCACAAATGGACTAGCATGTGGCGGTTTATACTAATGTTTGTACATATATATATATATATATATATATATATATATATATACGTGGCATTTGGGGAATAATGTATAGTGGACTTACCAAGTAAATACAAATTCGACCCATACCATGGGTATCAAAAATAATTAACTTGATCATCATGTAGTCCACTTCTCATCTCCCAATAGGTAAATCAAGAAAAGTCGATGAGCGGTGGCAAGGCCACGTGGTGGCTTGTGGAGTGACCACGTCAGCGATAATACCATAGTCCACACGGCCACCAGGCTCCCCTTCTTAATAAAATTTGAGCCTCTTGTTCCCATGCACCATTTTTACGCTCGTCGAAGACCAATGATCAAAAACCAACAAAGATCAAAAACCAACAAACAACTCCCTCTTGCCTTTTTGCCACTTGTTGTAGTGCGATTGGTCCAATATTGACTAGTTGACCGGAGTTGACTTTCCTGTTGACTGAACTTTGACCAGACATATCTAGAGCTCTCAATGTCTGTTTGTCGTGTTCTTATAGTCGATGGAAATATCTTGAAATGATCTTCTGCACTGAGACAATTTAGGGATGTTTAGGGAAATTTTGAAAATGATCGCTGATTAGTTTTTTAATTTGGATGTCGTGACATAGAACACCATCAGTCAAGGTTTGGCTGACGTCGATTCAATTTGGCTAGCATCAGTTAAGGATTAGGTGACCGACATTGATCAAGAGGAACTGATGACGGTCAAGTAGACTAGCGTTGGTTAGTATTAAGAGGAAATACATGAAAAGGGATAGGTAGGGGGAAGAAAAATGTTCAAGTAAGGGATAAGTGAAGGCATATGTAGAGGGATGAGGGTAACATGTTAGTTTGAAAATTTGTGGTGGGGAAGTAGGTGAACTGTACTAGGATAGGTAAAGATGATAAGGGAAAATAGGTTTATAAGAGATTTAGGTAAAAGGTGTAAGCGGGAAGGTTGTGGTGTGGGTATGGTATGATAGGTAATAGGTGTGTTGATAATAGGTGTGTCAGGTAATGGGCGTGTTGATATGGGAAAGTCTTGACAATGTTGTGTTTGCTTGATGCAGGCTAGAGATCAACTTAGGATGTGGGATAAAGTACCACATCTATTGGTATGGATGTGGTCTAGTGTGACCATGAAGGAGTGGGAACATAGGACCAAGGTTGGACTTATCGGGGTCCGACGCTATAGGCGGATAGTTTTAGATAATAGTATGATGGTCCTTCTCATCGATAGATGGGATACATCAACCAATACCTTCCACCTAAAAATAGGTGAAATAACCGTCACCTTGGAGGACGTGTACCAGATCCTAAGGCTACCTATTATGGGTGGAAAAGTTTATTCCATCTCATCTGAGGCTTCAGTGGAGGTGATAGTGGCAGTATTTGATGAGGTGACGGGTCTATTGACCTATCACAACATGAGTCTCACATATGGGGACATGTATGTAGCCTACCCATAGGAGATGAGGCTTTCTGTACTGATGATGGATGTTGTAGGTTGTTTTTCTCTACTAGATTCTGAGAGTGGGGATATTTTCATGAGAACTGATGGGAGTTCTTTAGGATATGATAGAGGAGTGTGTCTACTTTGCTTGGGAACCAAATTTTCTAGTTTAGTTATATAGGGAGCTATGGGCTTAAGGGAGATTACCGAAATTTAGGATGTGTTGTACTTTTTTACTACACTATTTGGAATACGAAAACATCATGTGTGTGTGCACCTAGGTGGTCTACCACATCAGGATTGGTTTGAAGGTGGCTTTCTCATAATTAGATATAAACGTTTCTTACCAGTTGGTGGGCAGCCGAGGGTGGTAAGGGTGACATATGATGTGATATACTATAGGCAGTTGCTGGAGGGTCTGTCAGGGGTTGATATCATGTGGATGCTGTAAATTGGATATCCTTCTTACAAAGGCATGGTAGATGATGAGGCCATAAATTACCCTTCGTACAAAGGCATGGTAGATGATGAGGCCATAAATTGGACATAAATTACCATTATTTTGTCCTTGTAAGTTACCTTTAAAAGTGACTTTAAATGCAATCTAGGAACTTATAGTTTTCTTAATATAGAATATAGTATATATATATTGTTCATTCTTTATAGATATTTTGTTGACTAATCCTATTGATTATTTGGGAAAAGATGCAACTTCTTGCGGAAAAGATGCAACTTCTTGTGTATACAGGCCATAAAGGAAAGATAATGCTAGTATTGGGAAAATTATAATTGATCATGAGTAGTAAATTTAAAATCAAATATGATTTCATATTTAGATTCCTCTCAAAAAATTATGCAAGTTCAAAACAGGAATCATCTCAATATAAGTTTGCATACAAAAGTTATAGTTGTTTTAAGTTAGCTCCGGAACTTGCAGATTTAGTTCCAGAACTCATAGATTTAGTCTTGGAACTCAAAGATTTAGTTCCGAAACTTGCAGGTTTAGCTCCAGAACTCCCATATTTAGTTCCATAACTCGTAGATTTAGTTCTAGAACTTGCATCAATCGAATAACATTTAGTTCTGGAACATGCAATTCGTGGATAAGGTAGATTTAGTTCTCAAACTTACAGATTTAGTTCCAGAACTTGCATAAAAGGAATGACAACATTAGTTCTGAAACTTACATCAATTGAATAACATTTAGTTTTGGAAATTTCACTTCATGAAAAAATCAAATTTAATTCTGGAACTTGCAGATTTAGTTTCAAAACTCGCATAAAAGGAATGACAACGTTAGCTCTGTAACATGCATCAATGGAATGATAGTTTTTGAGGTTAGCTCTATAACATGCATCAATGGAATGATAGTTTTTGAGGAATTGTAAAAAATTTGATAATCCAATGGAAAATATGAGAGAGGTTTTTGTTCATAGTAATGTTTTTACCAATGAAGATAAATATAACTTTTAGTGAACTGTAGTCCAAGGAAAAAGTGTATCAGACGAGCACTAAAAGTTCCATAAATAGAAACAAAAAAGTCAAATGGAAAATACCAGGAAAGGTATTTGGTAAAAATCATCTTTTTAGGAGAAACCTACTTCCAATAATGTAGAGAGAATAAAATCACTGTGATTCTTGTTACCGAAAATCAAGGATAAGATTTGGGAGCAAATCTTCCTAAAACAATGAGATAAGATTTGAATCCAATAATATATCTCTCTCCAGATTTTGTGGAGATGGAGATCTTAGTTGTTAGGATTAAAATAAAGATAAGATCAGATTATATCTCCCAAAATAAGGAGTTGGTTGGATGTATAAATTATAAATGCAACCTTCCACACTCAGATATGTAATGTTTTACAACCAAGAAATAAATCTATTCTTTTCTGCTACAATATTTTATAGTTTCGAGCTAAGATTTTGAAGCATGGTTTAAATTCTCTTCCAAGCAATGAGCTGGAAACTCATTCTAACGGAAGATGGATCTGTATATTTGTGTTTTTATTTTGTAATAATTTGTGTTTATTTCTTTTTTCTGTAATTATCATCTTGTTGTGTTGTTCTTCTCTTTGTATTGTAACATTCAGTCTATTGTAAACCTGCAGGGGTTTCATTTAATTTTGTTTATTTCCAATTTAGCAATTCCAATTTATGCAAGTGTTATTTCCTTTATGCAAGTGTGTTTACATTTATACAAGTGTGCCTTTAAATTTTTGCATGTGTGATTTATTTTATGCAAGTTTGGATTGTGTTTAAAGGAGTTGCTTTCCAAGAACTTCTTCTCTTAATGCATACATGTCCCTTCGGATACCACCCAGATTGATATTATTAATGGCGAGGATTGATGACCCTCATCAGTAGAGGAGTTAGAGGGATTACCATTGTTGAGGTGGATACAGGGGTGGCGTGCTTACAAGCACGAGATGATACTTGTAGACAGGGTTAGACGGTAGTTTGGGCTGCCACAGGATGTGCCTCCACCCTTCCCACCATGACCAAAGAGATGACACGAAGAGATCCATGTCTCTACCATGCCCAAGTGTTCCTACAAGAAAAGATGAGTAGGCACGATATCATCACATTAATGACACAAGATTTGGTGATGGGTATAGGAATCGGTGAGTAGCATAGCTACAAGCAATACCACCGAGGCTAGGCAGCCAAATCTAGCTATGATAACATTGCAGAGAGATGCATTACAAGGGAAGGTGGCCACCCTACATGTACAAATTATAGTATTACAGGGATAGCTGATAGGGTCAAAGGCACAAGTAGCCACTTTACAGGCCTAGGTGATGACCCTATAGGCCTAGGTAGCATAGGGATAGATGCCCGCAAAGGGTGGAGATGGGGATGGTGGAAATGTAGCCTCCTTATAGGCTTAGGTGATGGCCCTACAGGCCAGGTAGCATCGGGACAGACACCCACAAAGGGTAGAGATGGGGATGGTGGATAGGTAGCCTCCTTATAGGTGCAGGTGATAGGTTTACAAAGCCAACTTGCCACTACACAAGCACAGGTGTGGCCTTATAGGCCCAGGTTACAACACAAGTATAGGTACCCCCCACAGGCTTATGGATAGGGTCCCATATTATAGGTGCCTGCCCCAGGATAGAGTCTCATGGCACATACAGGAGGGTAGGCATCAGGACATGGTCTGAGGCCATTATTAGTAGGGAAGAGTTCTCAGGTTGTAGTGAGACCCATAACACCACCGCATACTGTGTTGATGGTGAGGTTCAGGGATTCCCTGAGTGAGGTGCACTACTATCAGGATCACTTGATGACTTTTGATATAGATGTCCCTTTATATGCCAAGTAAAAATCTCAAAAGGAAGTTAGTGAGTGGACTAGATCCAAGACTCACAGTTCAGGGAGCACAGGGTGCTGTCAAGCCCCATGGACAAGGCCAAGGAGAGGTTGTGAGTTCATGGAGGCCAGGCCTTAGTGAGGTCAAGGAGGAGACTAGAATGAGACCCCATAGAGGGTGTACAAATGTTGGTAGGTGTGGAGGAGGAGACATGTGAGACTAGTTAGGAGGATATCAGGTGGGGTGATGATTAGTCACCTGATGTGATCATTGTATGATTTTTGATTTGATTATATATATATATATATATATATATATATATATATATATATGTTGGTCTGCATGCCAAAGATGTGAGATTATATATGAGAATTTTTGAGATACTTGTATTTATTTCCATCTGTGTATATATGTATGGATAGACAGACTCTCCCATTTATATAGATTATGATGTTTACTAGATGGATGATGTAACTAGGTGAATTAGGCATGATCAAGTCTTGGTCATGTAGGCATGACTTGTGGATTAGGAGTGTTAGGTAGTTGAGGTCATGTAGGCATAATGGATTCAAGTATAGGCATGATGGAGTCAAGTATAGGCATGGTGGATTCAAGGTGAGTTAGGCATGATTGAGTCGAGGTCATGTAGGCATAATGGAGTCAAGGTGAGCTAGGTAATCAAGGTCATTTAGGCATGATGGAGTAAGGTATAGGCATAACTTGGTCATGGATGTTTTGGTTTAATTTTAGTTTCCAAGTTATTGGTAGTATGAAAACTAAATGATGATGTATATGTATGTTGGGATGAAATGGTAGGTATGTATGTATGTTTGTTTGTTTAATTTTCAAATGTTATGTAAAATGAAAACTAAGGTAGAATTTGAATAGAAAAAAAAGGGGGAAAATGGTTAGGGTAAAGAGTGGCCAAGCTAAAATCCAAGGGCCCCTGCCCTCGGGGTGATAGCTACATAGCCTCGGTGAAAAGAGTCCTCAGGACGATGTAGTTCTCCCATAAGTTAGGGAAGAATATGATGAGGTAGAAGAATGGGTTGGTTGATTTTAGGCATGATCAAGTCTAGGTCATAGGCATGGTTGAGTCTCGGTCATAGGCATGGTTGAGTCTAGGTCATTTAGGTATGGTTGAGTTTGGTGAAAGATGAATTCCTAGAATGTAGGTATGAAAGGTTTGGTCCTATAAAGGAGAATCAAGAAGTAAGAAAAGAGGGTAAACGGTTAGAGGAGAAAAAAGTGTCACCTGATTGAGAAGGACCAATACCATTCTAGCATACCAAAGATTGACTTACTGAACGTAAGACCCTAACGACGTTTCATGATTGGCTATTCTATGGGTGAAGAAGGTCACATGATCACGAAATGTCACATTTGTGGCACGTCCCTTGAGTAGGTATAAGGTTAGTAAGTCAAGGTAGTAAGGTGAAAGAGGGTTGGTTTAGGTAACCTGGTGCACAAAAACATGCCTTTTTGGCAAGAGACCTGAGATCAAAAAAGACAAGTACATGACACAAATTTAGCTTTTTGTTTTTACTTTTGTTTTTATAGACTGATCGATGTGGGAATTCTATGTGGGATGAGTAGAATATCTCCCTGAGGTATTTGTGAAGCTGATTGATGTGGGGAGCTTCAGAATATACATACAATATATATATATATATATATATAGAGAGAGAGAGAGAGAGAGACTATGTACAATGTGGCTAGCTTTGTATAGCTGTCCTTTGAGGGAGAAGTCTATTTATAACAAGATAGAAAAATATATGTCCTTTTTTAGGGAGTCATTTTTTCGTAGAAGTTTGACTAAAGGAGTTTGAATTTGAAAATCCCATATATTACTTTGGAATTATTTGTGGACTTTTAGGTCATGGACAAGACTATAGAGAAGTATAGGCTTCTTTTATGAAGACAAAACCATAGCACACATGGGTAGCTATGAAAGCGAGGTTTTAAGTGATGAACGACCATGGGATTCCATCTTGAAAAGGATGAAAATTATCCATGAGAATCATGCCATGAGTAGAGCCATGGTACTAAAAGGTGATGAGTAATCACATGATTATTGTTTAGCCATTGATCCTTAAAATAAGTAAGTGGAAGGTGAACATTAATCAAGGGAAAATCATTTAATAGACAGAATATGATCCAAGACTTGAGTCAACAATAGAATGGTCGAAGATGCAAGTCATTGTGGCGCCCAGGTTCGGGTTTACCTTCAAGTGAAGACAAATGATAAGCACCCGATCTATAGGCATGAGTAATGATATAAGGTGCATGCCAATTAGGAGAAAACTTGCCCCGTTTACTTTTCTCTGCTTTTGTTACATGTTGATTTTTCTTTAGGACAAGGTTATCGACCTGGAAGGTTCGTTCTTGGACACATTTATCATAGGCATGTTTGATAATATTTTTTGTATATTTGGAGGTGATCAAGAGAATTTAGATGACGTTCATCTAATAACTCAAATTGTGTCAAACACTCCTTGCGAAAATCATCATCGTTGATAATATCTTTGAGTGAGATACGAAGAGATGGAATTTGGACTTTGAGGCAAGACAACTTCTGTACCGTAGACCAAAGAGAAAGGTGTGGCAGAAGTTGAGGTGTGAATACTAGTGCGGTAAGCCCATAAGGCAAAAGGAATGTGCGTATGATAATCCTTGCCAATATTGTCAACCAATTTCATAAGAATTTTTTTTAAAGTTTTGTTGGTTGATTCAACTTGGCTGATGGTTTGAGGATAATATGGTCAAGAAAAAGTGAGGAATGTCGAAGGTGTCACGAAGTTTTCGTAGGGTTTTTTTTTAATTGTTTTTCGTTATCAGTGATGAGGTGGTGAGGAACACCAAAATGACAAATGACATGATGATTGATGAATTCACATATTTTCTCATCTTTTGTAAAAAAGAGGTACGGATTCCACCCATTTAGTGCAGTATTCGGTAGCGGTAATAATCCATTGATGGCATTGGAAAGAATGAGGTTTGATATCTCCGAAAAAATCCAAACCCCATTGAGAGAAAGGCCAAAGGTATCGTGTGACTTGTAAGGCATGATTAGGGGTGTGATGAATATTAGCAGGTTGTTGACACTTCACACAACGCTTGATATAGTCACAAAACTCACGGTTTAGGGTAGGCTAGTAATAGCCCAAGCAAAGGATGCACTTAACAATAGGTAAGCCATTGAAGCGACCCCCAAAAATCTCATCATGAACTTCCTTGATAGTGTATGTAATTTCAGAACTCGTAAGGCATCGTAAGAGGATAACGTCAAAGCCATGTTTATAGATAAGACCACCCATGATGACATAACGAGAGACATTTTTGAGAAAGGCTCATTGTCCATTGCGAGTAAGATCTGGAAGTAGAATTGAAAGGGAAAGATAGTCAACAAACTGCTTTTACCAAAGGTAACATGGGTAAGTTTTAATATTTCCTACAAGGTTGAATTCTTGAATTAGATAAGAAGGTGATTGCAATATTTTTACTGTGAAAAATATTTTTGAGTCAGAAGGTGAGGCGGGGATTTGCGAAACAAAACAGGTCATGGTGTTCACAAATTTATTAGTGGAACACCGGGTGGTTTGAAGTTTATAATGGTCAAAGGTAGTCAAATGTATGTCAACATGATGCTTATACTTTTTAATTATCTCATTAAGACACTGGTATATACCATTAACTTGATTCACAACCAGTTGAGATTCACCAAAGATAGTAATGGATTTAATGTCTAAGGCTATGGTGGTTTGAAGACCTAACACGAGTGCTTCATATTTGGCGATATTGTTAATACGATCAAAATCTAGTTTAAAAGATAATGGCATAGGATCACCATCAAGAGGAATGATGATAAATATAGCACCACCCCCATGCTAACATTTGGAATATTTTGAGGGAAAATCTCATGAGAAGAAATATAAAATGACATGCATAGTTTTGAGCTAATAATAGGATGTAAACTAGAGTTATCTATAGAAGAACTATTAGTAGAAGTACATGCATGATTTTGTGTTTGTCTTGTAAGTGGCACATGTATGTTCTTAGGATGTAGCCTATTTTTGGAGAGTGCATGAGTAGTGAAGGTTAAGTCCCCACTACCTATAAATATGTATTAATTTACACAGTTTAGGGATTTGTTATCCATTTTTGCCCGCTTTGGAAAAAATGGACAATGGTAGTAAACTTTATGATATTGAGCCTGCGTTTGTGGATTTGAAGTACTTTTCAGTTTCAAGTAGAAAGTGAGGTTACGTGCATATCCTTCCCATTCAAAATTGTTTTTTAGATTTCACCTACACCACCCATGACAATTGAAGAAGCATTTTCTAAGACAAAGAAGTATTGGTCTTCATGGGATTATAAAACAAAGCTTAACTGCATAAACATTGTGTCGGCAAGTGTCCCTTTATGTGATAGACTCAAGGCTATGGCTAATCACTCTCACAGGAAACCCTCCATTGGAGATCAGGCTCTAGTAAGTTTACAATGTAAAAAGTGGTAGCTCACCAATGGACGTAGAATGGAAATATCAAAAGGATATCTGAGTTAAGAAATATCTCAATTCATCAAGCTAGAGCTTGAGCTCAGAACATTGAATGGGTTGTGTTTCGATCACATCGGAGGCTCCAAGTTGGGATGATATCAAGCAGGTTGGCTTGGTGCTGGCCGAGCCATGTGAAGCCAACGTTGTACACTTGAAACTAGTCTGCCATGAAGTTGGGCATTGATAAAGGAGTAGTGAATCTCCTCACCGAACAAAAAGTATTGGAGTTAACTCGGTGTGAGGTATATGCAGTGAATGAATTTCAGACTCAACATGGGAAGATTTTTGGTTTGGAAACAGCTCAATTGGCATCGCAAGTGAATGGAGGAAATCAAGGTGGAGGGAAAAGATACACACCAGGTAAATTGAAAATGATGTTTCAGGGAGGTAAATTTGATTCAAGCCAAAGAAATAACCACATAATGGAAATGGGGTTCAGATCAAAAATGTTGAAAAAAATTGAGCCCATAAGTGGGGATGCATAGCTCAACGAATATCCATGCTACTTAGGTTGAGCTAGACATCATTGAGCTAAACGGAAGATGAAACATATGCATGATCGAGCTAAGAATTAGATGGAATCCTTGAGCTTAGGAGTTCGAGCCCAGGTAGGCTCAGTATCAGGCATAATAAGCACGAGCTTGTTGGAAATATCTAATCTTGTTCTAGATAAAGTTTAACTTTATGGAATTCAACTTTATGTAAAATATATTCAAATTTATTGTGAATATTAACTCCTCCAAAATATCAAAAGATATTGTATATAATATCTAGAAAATATCAAGAGATATTATATATATCTAGAAATATCTAGGAATATCTATAAAATATCCAAAAGATCAATAATATCTAATATAAGATATTATGAGATATTTTCTAACGTAGAAGGTTAGAAAACTTCTATAAATAAGAGGTTTCATTTTGTAATTCTAAAAGCAAGAAAAGCAAGAGAAGGCACCGAAGTGCTCTGGAGTATTTTTAATACAAAGCATTTTTTTTATATTTCTCTTGTGAGTTTGTGTGTGTTCATAATGTTGTTTCTATTTGCAGCACACACCCTCTAGGTTAGGAGTTAGATATAATTCCTTCAAAGTGGTATCAGAGCTAGGTTGAGCTTAAGTTATAAGTTTTTATTTCACTCTATTAGTCTAGTTCAAAATGGCGGGTATGAGTAGTAGCCTCACTCAAGCCCACATCCCCATATTCAATGGGAAGAACTACGATTATTGGAGCATAAAAATGAGGACCTTATTTTTTTCACTAGATGTGTGGGAGCTAGTTGATAATGGGTTTCCAGAACCTGTAGATTTTTAAGCATTTCAAGCACTAGGACAAGCAGATAATGATTTTTTGAAGGAGAACAAGCAGAAGGATGCAAAAGCCTTGTTTCAAATTCAACAAGCAATGGACGAGTCCATATTTCCGTGTGTTGCAGCAGCAACTAGATAAGCAAGCATGGGAAAGTCTTCAAACAAATTATCAGGGTACTAGTAAAGTAAAAGTTGCAAAATTACAAAATCTTAGAAAAGATTTTGAGAATATTTGCATGAAAGATTTAGATTTAGTAGATTTATTTTTCACCCACGTGATGAGTGTAGTAAATCAAATTAGGTCTCATGGTGAGATTTTAGAGGATCAAAGGATTGTAGAGAAAATACTCAGAAGTCTTTCTAGCAAGTTTGATGTGATTGTTGTTGCAATAGAAGAATAAAAAAATTTAACCCAAATGTCTATAGACAAATTAATGGGATCTTTAATATCCCATGAGCAAAGATTGAATAGATCAGGTAGCTCATCTCTTGAGCAAGCCTTCAAATCATAAGTTTCAATTGTGGTAATAGAGCAAGAGGAAGATCGAGCTTCAACAGGGGCCGAGGAAGAGATTTCCAAAGAGGATCTGGAAGAGAAAACACATCTTATGAAGGAGGAAGAACAAATTTAAATTTCTACACTACAAGTGCTAGAGGCCGAGGAAACAACCAGAATCATACTTATGGTCAAAGTTATGACAAGTCACATGTTCAAGGGAATTACTGTAAAAGGTATGGACACTATGCCAATGAATGCAAGAAGAAATATTTTGATATGAGTAGAAAGAATGCACATTTTTCTGGAAAAAAATCAGTCTGAAAGTTATAACAATGGTTCAATGTTTATTACATGCAATGTTGCTCAAGATAGTACAAAGGATATTTGGTTTCTAGATAGTGGATGCAGTAATCATATGACTGGATGTAAGGAGATGTTTGCAAACATAGATGAGTCGGTTACATCTGAAGTTAAGTTAGGAAATGATAATAAAGTTACAGTAATGGGAAAAGGAACCATATATATTGAAACAAAGAAAGGTGAAAACAAACACATTTCATATGTGTATTATGTTCCTAGTTTGAAACATAATCTAATGAGTATTGGTCAGCTAGTGCAGAAGGGATATAAAGTCTATTTTGAAGATGATGCATGTGTTATTCTAGATAGAAATCCAAGTAACAAATTGATTGCAAAGGTTGAGATGACAAGAAACAAAATGTTTCCATTAAGAATTCAACATGATTTGTCATCTAAAGAGCTTTCTTCACTAGCATTTAAAGTTTCTTTAAAAGATCAGACTTGGTTGTGGCATTTGAGATTTGGACACTTAAGTTTTGGTGGTTTAGATTTATTACAAAAGAAGCATATGATGAAGGGTTTGCCTTTGATGGAGCAACCAAACAATCCTTGTGAAAGTTGTATTCTAGGGAAGCAACACAGGGAAAACTTTCATGTTGGAAATTCATATAGAGCTAGATCTCTTCTTGAGATTGTCCATTCAGATCTATGTGGACCTATGCAAACACCATCAATTGGAGGGAGCATGTATTTTATGACTTTTATAGATGATTTGAGTAGAAAAATTTGGGTTTATTTCTTGAAACATAAGTTAAAAGCCTTTAGTGTGTTCAAAGAGTTTAAGATCGTGGTTGAAAAGTAGAGCGGTTACTCTATAAAGGTGTTTAGATCAGATAGAGGAGGAGAGTATGTTTCAAATGAGTTTTTAAATTTTTATAAATTTCATGGGATTAAGAAGTAATTTACAAAAAAGTACACACCTCAACAGAATGGTGTAGCAAAAAGAAAGAATAGAACAATTATGGAAATGACAAGAAGTATGTTGAAAGCCAAAAATTTACCAAATGAGTATTGGGCTGAAGCAGTAGCTTGTGCAGTTTACATCTTGAACCGATGTCCAACAAAAAATGTGAAGGATAAAGTTCCTCAAGAAGCGTGGAGTGGAAAGAAACACAGTGTATCACATTTATGATTTTTTGGATGTGTAGCTTATGCACATATTCCAAATGAGAGGAGAAAGAAATTGGATGATAAAGGAGAGAGATGAATTTTTGTAGGTTACAGTGAGCAATTAAAAGCCTATAAATTGTATAACCCCATCACAAAGAATTCTATTATTAGTAGAGATGTTCAGTTCATTGAAGAACAAGCATGGGATGAAAGTGTTGATAAGATAACAAATATCATTGCAGGAATACCTCATCATCAGAATGAGTTTGATGAAAAGATCACACAAAATGTTCATCTAGCACCTCAAGGGATCAGTGCAGTGATGTCTTCTTCAAATAGCACTCCAGTTTCAAGAAGCATCACAAGAAGTATCTCAAGTGGATCGTCATCCCCTCTAGCATATTTACATCCTCATGAAACATTATAGCATGAAGGAAATTCTTCAAATTCAAAGTCTCACAGCAGTGACATATCAGATCCAACATTGGCAACACAAAGGTCTCACTACAGGGACACCCCAGGGAATACAAGAAGCTTAAGGGAGATTTATGCACAAACTCAAGGTGATGAGAATGTTGATTTATATTTTGATTTTGCATTATTTTCTCATGATGATCCTATATATTTTGAAGATGCATTTGAAAATGAAAAATGGGTAAAAGTTATGGATGAAGAAATCGATTCTATTGAAAATAATCGTACATGGGATCTTGTGAGCCTTCCAAAAGGAAAGAGTGTAATTGGCATGAAATGGGTCTACAAGACAAAATTCAATGCAGATGGAAATGTTAAAAAATATAAAGCCAAGTTAGTTGCAAAGGGTTTCTCACAACAACCTAGAATTGATTATAATGAGACTTTTTCTCCAGTAACTCAACTAGACACTATCAAAACTGTTTTAGCATTAGCAACTCAAAATAATTGGAAAGTCTATCAAATGGATGTCAAGTCTGCATTTTTGAATGGCATACTAGAAGAAGAAGTTTATGTTTTACAACCTCCTGGATATGAAATTATAGATCAAGAACACAAGGTCTGTAGATTGAAAAAAGCCTTGTATGGTCTGAAACAAGCTTTAAGAGCATGGTATAGCAGGATTGATTCATATTTTTTGAAAAATGGATTTAGAAAAAGTGATAGTGAACCAACACTATACATCAAAATGAATGATCAAGAAAAAATTCTAATTTTATGCCTATATGTTGATGATCTAATATTCACATGAGATTTGTCAATTGACTTGTTTAAAACAACAATGAAGAAAGAATTTGAAATGACAAATTTGGGTCTAATGAAGTTTTTTCTTGGCATAGAAGTCAGTCAATCAGAAAATGGAATTTTTATATGTCAATCAAAATATTCCAATGATATTTTGAAAAGGTTCTGGATGATGAATTGCAATCCAGTATCAACACCAGTTGCCATAGGATTGAAGCTAAGCAAAGCTGATAAAGGTTGTGATATTGATCCAACTATATACAAAAGACTTGTTGGTAGTCTTATGTACTTGACTGCTACAAGGCCTGATATCATGTATGGTGTAAGTCTTATTTCCAGGTTTATGGAATCCCCAAAGGATTCTCATTGGCAAGCTGGAAAAATAATTTTAAGAGATGTTAGTGGAACAAAAACTTTTGGTATTTTATATACAGCTTCTAATATTTTCAAGTTAGTTGGTTACACAGACAGTGACTATGCAGGAAGCATAGATGACAGAAAGAGCACATCCGGCTATGTTTTCCATTTTGGTTCAGGAGTAGTTTCATGGGCTTCTAAGAAACAACCTATTGTCACTCTCTCTTCGGCAGAAGCAGAATATGTGGCAGCCACAGCAGCAGCATGTCAAGCAATATGGATGAGAAGAGTATTATCAGATCTAAAGCAAGAACAAGAATGATCAACAAAGATATTTTGTGATAACAATTCATCTATTGCATTATCAAAGCATCATGTTTTTCACAAAAGGAGCAAGCATATTGATACAAGGTATCATTTTATCAAAGAGCTAGTCAACAATGGACAAATATTTTTGGAGTTTTGTAGGTCTGCAGAACAATATGCTGATATCCTCACCAAGCCATTACCAAAGGACACATTTGAGCATAGAAGAGATTGCTTAGGCATCATAGGTCCGTATTGCTCCAACAATACATGAAGAATAAAGATTAGGAGGGAGTGTTGGAAATATTTAATCTTGTTCTAGATAAAGTTTAACTTTATGGAATTCAACTTTATGTAAAATATATTCACATTTATTGTGAATATTAACTCCTCCAAAATATCAAAAGATATTGTATATAATATCTAGAAAATATCAAGATATATTATATATATCTAGAAATATCTGGGAATATCTATAAAATATCCAAAAGATCAATAATATCTAATATAATATAAGATATTATGAGATATTTTCTAAGGTAAAAGGTTGGGAAAACTTCTATAAATAAGAGGTTTCATTTTGTAATTCAAAAAGCAAGAAAAACAAGAGAAGGCACCGAAGTGCTCTAGAGTATTTTTAATACAAAGCCTTGTTTTTATATTTCTCTTGTGAGTTTTGTGTGTGTTCATAATTGTTTCTATTTGCAGCACACACCCTCTAGGTTAGGAGTTAGATATAATTCCTTCAGAGCTTGGATTAGAGAAGGTCAAATTGTGTGGGATGATGATCGGCTATGGAAGTGAAAATAGTTTGTGATGAAGGAAAATGGTGGATGATCAACACAATACAGGAGCTTGGTGTTTGAAGCATTGAGATTCGGGACTGGTGGCAACATTAATATGCAATGGGAAATAGTAACACAGATTTGTGGGAATTTTGGCAAGATAACTCCACAACTCGGCATGTGAGTCAATAGGAACAACGAACTATGGAGTCTTGATGTAGCGATCTTTTGAATGTCTCAGGCCAGTAGGAAAGGTAAATCTTAGAACATGAGCTCAAATACATTAGAAAATAAAATCAAACATGTGTCTTTACATAGGAAAAGTGAGAAGATAAAATCAACCATGGCACAAGCAGAATGGTTTGAGCTCATGATAGGAATGATGAGCATGTAAGGGAAAGTTTAGATGTGTTTCAGAGCTAGACTAATAGCTCAATCATGTGAGGCCTCGATCCATATCAATGGGAATCTGAAGATTTGGTGTGAAGGTAGGTAGAAGCAGTGTTGGATTGAATCAACATACGAATGGCTAGCTCATAAAAATGATGAGTTTTGGAGCTCATGTGAATTGAGATATAACTCAGTGGTAGGTAGCTCATGTTGAAGAGCTTGTGAGACAAATGTGAGCTCATTGTAGGATAGTTACAGGTAGGGCCATGTTCATTTCTGCATCATACGATTCTTAGCATGGCTCGATTTGGAGTTCAAACATCGCTTGTGGTAGTGTTCGAGATGGAGTTCGGAGGTGCAAATTGAGACGGAGATCGAATAGGAGCCAAGAGAACATAAGACCAACTTGATAAGATTAAATTGCATCCGTAATTTAGAAGAATGGGAATATGTGTTTTAGAGCTTTGGCGAATTCATATTTTGGGGTGGAAGAATTTCGGACTTTGTCTGGACGAGTTAAGAAAATGAGCACGTAACATCCGAAGGTTCGAACATCTGAAATTTTGGACTTTCAGACATTTTGGACATTCAGGGTTCGGATGTTTAGGAGGGATTCGAGGTAAAATTGAGTTGAGTTTTTGAAACTCTGAAGTTATTCAGGTTTCAGAGTTACATGGAAAATTTGCTAACTTCAATGAGTGGATCGAGTTAAATGGTGGGTAAATAGCTCAGCAGCTAAGTCAGTCAATTGATGGATAAAGCGGGACACTCTTTGACGGGGGTTAATGAAGTTTAAATGAGAACACGTGGAAGATCTCATTCGATATATAATGTGGAGACTATGTCAATGGAGTACGTGGCGAGTAACAATTCCCCTAGGAATTCGATGGCTAAGTCGGGGGGGTTGGTAAAATTAAAAGTGCCCATTTCCACAGTTCAAGGGAAATACTACTTGGAGCTCATTCCAAACAACTCAGACGAGTCAGCCAGAGTAATAAGACTCAGGGTGGTTAAAATATAAAGCACCATTCATTGAAAATGGCTCACCAATTACAAAGCACCATTCAATTTAAATGTTCGTTTAGCTCAATGCAAGACTGAGTCAATTTCGGAGTTCACCAAGCTATCAAAGCATTGAATGCACTATGTTGGTGGAGGGGTTTTTAAAAGCAACCTATACTAAAATTATCATAAATTTCATTACACTCCACCAATTTTAACAAAATTATAGTCGTCAGATTCAAAATTCAGAAGCCTTTATAATGGGATTATAAAAAATGGAAAGTAATTAAGTCTGGTAGTACCGAAAATAGAAAACTCTCCCATATCTAAGATAATGTTCTCAGGTACAATTAATGATGCAATCAAGTATGAAGTGCCACAAAAAAAACATGACTAATAGCATAATTACTCATATGCTAGATTCTATCCTAAATTTTAGAATTTTCTCCTTCATTCTCTCACACAGCTCAAGCATGCTATAAATTGTAAAGGAGTGCTTATTCCAAAAAAAATTAGACATTTTTCAAGCTTCCCTCTCTTCATAAGTTGAGTTCTGAATTTACAGGCTTTCAAGCCTTTCTTCTCAAAATGTGTAATGGCAGCTTCTGTCTTTCCCTGTTGCAATGATGCATTGTGCAAGTTCTTGGAATAATGAAATTATGTTTTGTGGCTAATTATTTTTCCTACATCAATTTTTTTGTTTCCTTTTTCCTTTCTCATTTTTGTAGGTGCATTGTGCAACCTTGGTGTGTTTTGCAAGTTTTGGAGGTCATTGTGCTTATCAAGGAATGAAGTACTTATTGTATGTGATTGAGTTGTAGTGCTTGTACATACTTCTCATTTCATCTTCCTTCACCGGAGAACTAAAAACGTTTCTAGAAACACCCTTTCTTGGTGCATCACCACTTCTAGTATAGGTTTTTACTTCTTTCAAATCTCTCTCCCTAAATCCCATGAAAATGTTAGCATAGGTCTAGTTAGCTATTTTATTACATTATAATTAGTGTTGTGTTTAGTTTTGGAAGAGGAAGACGGCCTTCTCCAAAGGTTCACATCGAGCCCAAGTCCCACAGCTTGAGAGGTAATCCTAGGTTACCCAATCACACTAAATTCCCTATCCATCACTTGGTCATTCGGTGGGTGCACTAATTTGGTGATAACAATTTTACGCACACCAAGTGGGACCACAATCATCATATCTATCAGAGGTGTGTGTATTTTGCTTTCACTTTATTTCATTAAGTTGTTGTCCTCTTAGTGAAATTTCAGCCTTAGGAGGTATACCCAAGCGCAACTGGAGACTCCATTGGTCTAAGTAACAC
Source organism: Taxus chinensis (assembly GCA_019776745.2). Classification (NCBI taxonomy): domain Eukaryota; kingdom Viridiplantae; phylum Streptophyta; class Pinopsida; order Cupressales; family Taxaceae; genus Taxus; species Taxus chinensis. The sequence continues at coordinate 751,555,057 of CM034154.1, read as the reverse complement.
ACTTTCTGAGTTGCATATTTTCTTTTTCCACCCATTTCCATCCTTTTTTCTTCCACATATTTCCATTATTTCTCCCATTCATGAAGTTAAAAAAATCATGGATTCATTCCCATAGTGGAATTCCCACTTGCAGCAACAATACCAGTTCAACATTCCTTTAAGCATGTAAAATCCATCTTCAGATTGTTATAGTTCACCTCCAAACCAATTCTATGAAGAATATCATTTTGAGCATGCATTTCCACAAAAGAAATAAACAAATCAATTTGGTCATCCACCAAACTTTGGAGTTGTTGCAGACCGAGGATATGAAAATTACGGAGGCTATCCTACATTTGAAGAAGACCACTTGCAGAGAAAGATTCGATATTTGGAGCATAACATGGTATAAATAAGGATTAAATAAGTGATAAAAGCTGCCCATATTGGTTTTAGGATTCCATACCCATGGATTGGCCCTATACCAAATGATTTTAACCCTAAGAAAAAACTCAATTGGATGGTTACAACACTGCTTGAGATTGCAAAATGGATTAAGAGGTGAGAATCTTATGAATGTAATGTTTTTCAATCCTATCACTAGCAGGTCCCTAAATTATCACCTTACAACCCTCTTCCCATTCCCTGATCCATACGATTCCAATTTGAGCAACATAATCGTAATCTTGCACTTGCTACCCATATTATGAATGCCACTGTTTCATCTCCTATTATTCCATCCCATCATGAATTTATTTTTCCACGTCCTTCTAAAATTCCTTCTTTTCTATAAAGGCCTTCAAGACAAGAAGTTTCACCTCTTCCACCACTTCAAACAATGGAGGAAATAATTTAGCTCCAACCCACCCATCCTCTTATAATCCCAAAACCATTTTGGGAAGACCAAGCATATGATTATGGTGAAGAAGAAGAGGAGAATGTTAAGGAACTTAGTAAAGATGAGCAGGTGGCAAAGACAGGATGTACATATGAGAAAAAACAAGTAAATTATGACCATTAGTCTACCTGTTGAGATTGCAGCATCCATATTGGTTCCATATCATCAGAGGATGTTGAATCACCACAAGTGGAAAATTCCATTGTAGAAGAGAAAGATTTAGTCACAAATCTGCTAGGAGAAGAGCATGTGCAAAAAAATGAAGAAAAACTCTCAAACATGCAAGATGCTTCAAGTGAGTGTAGTGATCCTAACTATCTTGCATGTCAAGAAATTATTATATTTATGGAATATTGCAGGTAGTTTTTCCAATATCTTCATTGGATGTTGAAATCTGCCACAAAGAGGTTCATGTTGTGAAGAAAAGCAATGTAGACTCAGCGGTTTTGAGTATGGGACAGGAAGTACGAGAGGTTTCAAATCCTTCCCCTCCTTCATTCTTTCAAAAATCTAATTTCTTAGATGAATTTGATCTTGCAAATTCTATTTTTGAAGATGAAGAGGACTATGGTGAACAAATTGCCAATTAGGAGAATGAGCACACAGAAGAGGAAAATTCATATTTATAAACCTTAAGTGAAGATGACATCATTGATAATTTCTTGCTCTCAATTGTGGAACCTATTTTGGTTAATGAACCAGTTTTGGAGGAGAATGCTTTTGAAGATCTAGCTGCCCCTAATAATCCTCAAAAGCAACATGTGGATGAATCTGAACTTGTAAGTCTCATATGGGATGAGAAGGTTAAAAATACATAACAAATTTTTCTTCAAATGGAATTGGAACTCCTATATGAGCAGTACACTTCAAACACTTGCAGTGATTTTCAAGTGACTTCATTAGAGGCTATAAGCAATCCAAGAGATTTTCATACTGTGGAAGAAATCCTCATTGATAGGGAAGGAAAAGGAAATGAAGGGAACATCATTTCAATACCATGCATTCATGAGGAACATCAATTGTTTGTAAATGGGCAACAAGAGGGAAATGACATCACTACAACACCTTTCATACATGGATGTCTTCAGGGACGCTTCCTTGTCAAAGTTGAAGTTTGGAGTAGCAGGGATATTCAAAGGATTAGATCATGCCCTATAATATATTTGGCCTCTTTGGATCCAAACAAAAATTCGCAGCCATTCATATTCACATCAAAATGTGAGGATGAGTTTCACAGCACCAAGCATCAAGTGTAGTGCCTCTACAAAACAAATGCAAAGCAACTAAAAGAAACATAATTTATTTTCTTAGTTGATGCCTTAGTAAACCAAGTGGAGAATTTTGCGTTTTTCACTTTCAGTTTCAGCCATGTCCATTATCACATCATCTGCATGGCTTCTCATTGTGAGGAAAGGGAGTTATTTTACACAACCAGTTGTAGGGTTCATTTAGCTCACCTGTGCCTCTAGTTAGCATAGGGTAGGAATAAGTTTGATTTTAGCAGAATAAGTGTCTAGCACAATTTGTATGTTTCATTTGAAGCATGTATGATTTTTAATTATTATGTATGTTGTGTTTTGTTGTTGCTCTCACACAGTGTTTCAGAAGCTCAATTTTCAGAAGAAGAAGGGAGATCCAAATTTAATAGAATTCCATGATATCCCAAACTAGGAAAAATTTTACTTACATTTCTGTAGTGTGTCATGTGTTCCAAAAAATCATGGGTTCCAATGTGCTTCATATTCGACAACATCAGATTTTGGGACAAGGTCAAACGGTTTACTTCATGTTCGGGATTAGTTTTGGGGATAAAAATGACTCCATACCCAATGGATGTTGAAGGATACTGGAATCATGATTAACAAGAAATCATCCCTGAGAGGTCACCAAAAATGTTATCTATTTTTTCTCGCTTGGGAAAAAATGGACAATGGTAGTAAACTTTATGATATTGAGCCTGAGTAAGTGGATTCGAAGTACTTTTCATTTTCAAGTAGAAAGCGAGGTTACGTGCATAACATTCCCGTTCAAAATTGTTTTTTAGATTTCACCTACACCACCTATGACAATTAAAGAAGAATTTTCTGAGACAAAAAAGTATGGGTCGTCATGGGATTATAGGAAAAAAGCTTAATTGCATAAACATTGTGTTAGCAAGTGCCCCTTTATGTGATAGACTCAAGGCTATGGTAAAAAGTGGTAGCTTGTCAATGGACGTAGAATGGTAAGATAAATGGTAGTGTCCATTGACAAGCTACCATTCCTAGTGTTTGTGATAAATTTATTAATTGTCTTCCTAGTGTTAGTGCAAAATCATAGCACCCCCAAATGAGTTATGGATATGATTTTCTAAGGCAGACTCATTTGGTATGATTTGCATAACATTGAACTTCCCCAAGGTGTGGAACCTTGTAAATGGGAAAGCTCTCCAGAGAAGGCTGGTTCCTCTTCAATGGGGCTTTAGACTAATTTTTCCTCCTCTCGTTCTTGCTCTTCTTTTGCTGCAAACTTAGCCTCAGCCACCACTGGTTCTTCAATCTTGACCTCCTCTATTGGCTTGACCATCAAGGGGATCTTTGTAAACCCAAATTTGGTAGCCCAACTCTTCAGATTGTCTGTCATTTTTTTTCTGTTGGGCTCCTCTTCTTTTTGTTCTCCTTAACTAGATTCTTGAGTCTCTTCCCAACATGGGCTTGGGAAAGCAAGAGGAGAGGCAGGTTTGGGTTCAACCATCTTTGTAATTGTTTTTGGTGATAAGGGAGGTGTAAATTATTGTTTATTTGGAGGGGATGACTGTTTGGAAGGAAAAAGGACAGAAGAACTGAGATGAGGTGGAAGACTAGGAGATGGAGAAATAAAATCAACACTTAGGGCAGCAAGTGAGAAGCTTGGAAATTGGAGCTTGGGTTGAGATGGTGTTGCTTGAGAAAGAGAAAAAGAAAAGCTATGAGATTTTGGACTTACCCATTGACAAGGTTGTCTTGACTCCAACTCATAAGCCCCGATCTCCTCAGTCCATTGTGCAAGTTGGGGTAGCATTTCAACCATGAAGTTAAGCTTCTCTTGAGGGCTGTAATGTTTTGGAAAAGGGCCTTCCCATGGACAAGGTTCCCTGCAACCAATCTTGAATGCCTTCATTTGTGCTATGCCCCTTGACTGAACCATGTCAGCCTCCATTTTCTGAATTTTCTCCAATAAACCAACATTCTCCACACAGCTATCACCATTGTATGTGCCCCCTTATTCTTGATAAGCTCTATAGACAAATTTATTTTGACACTGCTGCTCATAGGAGTAAACATGTTGATCTTGAATCTACTCAAAATGTTGATTTGAAGGAGTTGTAAAGCACGTTGGAGGTGGAATGTACTATTGTAAGTGTGAGTTTCATGAAGGGAATGAAGTCATTATTGCACAACCTCATGGAATGGGGAAAATGAAAGAGATGGAAGAAATAATGGGTGGAAATGGATGAGAAGAAGGTCTGCAACTCAGAGGATGGGTTGTTGACCAGATGGAGTCACCAGATGTGCTTGAAAGTGCCTCCAAAGGATGAAACATTCACCAAGATCACATCAAACCTGATGAAGTGAAGTGGTAAGGTGCGTCAGACCTGTCCCATCGGGCGTGCCAAAATTGTTAGTGGCACACGATGGTGTAAGTTTTGTTGTTTTTGCTGAGACAGTGGGTTTAAATATTTCATATTCTCTTAGTGTCTCAGTAAAAACAAAAAGACTTACACCATCGTGTGCCACTAACAATTTTGGCATGCCCGGTGGGACAGGTCTGAAGCACCTTACCACTTCACTTCATCAATTTTAATGTGCTCTTGGTGAAGGTTTCATCCTTTGGAGGCACTTTCAAGCACATATGGTGACTCCATCTGGTAAATAACCCATCCTCTAAGTTGCAAACCTTCTTCCCATCCATTTCCACCCATTATTTCTTCCATCTCTTTCATTTTTTTGTTTTTGATGAGACACTAAGAGAATATGAAATATCTAACCCCATTGTCTCAGCAAAAACAACAAAACTTACACCATCGTGTGCCACTAACAATTTTGGCACGCCCGGTGGGACAGGTCTGAAGCACCTTACCACTTCACTTCATCAGTTTCGATGTTCTCTTAGTGAAGGTTTCATCCTTTGGAGGCACTTTCAAGCACATCTGGCGACTCCATCTGGTCAACAACCCATCCTCTGAGTTGCAAACCTTCTTCCCATCCAATTCCACCCATTATTTCTTCCATCTCTTTCATTTTTTCCCATTCCATGAGGTTGTGCAATCATGACTTCATTCCCTTTATGGAACTCACACTTACAGAAGTACATTCCACCTCCAATGTGCTTTACAACTCCTTCAAATCAGCATTTTGAGCAGATTCAAGATCAGCATGTTTACTCTTATGAGCAGTATTGTCAAAATTAGTTTGGCTATGGAGCTTTCCAAGAGTAGGGGTATGCAAACAATGAACACAATCAAATGCAAAATGTTGGTTTATTGGAGAAAATTCAAAAAATGGAGGTTGGCATGGTTCATTCAAGAGGCATAGCATGAATGAAGGCATTCAAGATTGGTTGTAGAGCACCTTGTCCATGGGAAGGCCCTTTTCCAATAAATTACAACCCTCAAGAGAAGCTTAACTTCATAATTGAGATGATGCCCCAACTTGCACAATGGAATGAGGAGATAGAAGCATATGAGTAGAGTTTGAATCAACCTTGTTAATGGGTAAGTCATTCAAAAATTCCTTATATTTCTTCTTCTTCATCTCAAGCTTTACCATTTCAAAAATTTCAAGTTGTAAACCCAGCTAATGTTGCTCCAGTTTTGAAAACCATCCCTCCATCCCTTAGTCTCCCATTTCATCTCATCTTTTCTTCTCTCTTCTCTTCCAAATCCAAATCCCCTCCACAAGAGCAAAAAGACACACCTTCCCCTCTAAAGAAACAAGAAGTTCCATCCCTCCCAACACCACCAACAAATGCACAAATGATTGAATCCCAATTTGTTTCTCTTCTTGCCTTCCCAATTCCATGTAGGGAAGAAGAAATTGCAAAAATCAGTCATGAAGGACAAGAAGAAGAAGAAGTGAAAGAAGAAGAAATGATTAAGAGTTTAGTGAACTTAGCTCTCAGATTCGGGAATACAAAAATTCCTTTATTGGTTAAGCCTACAGAGGAGTTAAATGTTGAAGAACCAGAGGTGGCAAGGGCTGAGTTTGTAGCAACAGCAGGGGAGCAAAAAGATCAGCCTGTTTGCTTAGAATGTAGTTTCCATGTTGGCACTCTACTTGAAGAAAATGTTGGTCTGATTCAAGTTGCATAATTAGCCATAGAAGAGGAAGGAAAATCAGCTCAAATTCCTATTGGAAAGGAGCAAATGGGTGAGACCAAATCAGAGTTTATACCAGCAGAAGAAGAAGGCATCATTGATAATTTCTTGCTTTCATTCAAAGGGCCTGTTTTGGTTGATGAATCTGCCATGGAAAGGAGCTATGAAGAAGATCTTGCAATCCTAACCTTTCCTCTAGAGCAATAGATTGAAGAGTTTGATTTGGAAAACTTCATGATAGAGAAAGAGGTCATTTAAGAGAAAGATGGTCTTCAAGTAGTAGAGGAAGGAGAAGCTTCTCCAAATCTAAAAGAAGAGGAACACATTCCAGCTGTTGAGGAGAAAAATGCAGGTCCAAGAGATTTGAACACAAAACAAGCTATAGAAGAACATTCAGTTCTTCCTTCCACTTCATCTATCTCGAGCTCTAACATTAGAGAAGATTTTTATCTTTCAAACTTCATGTTGGAGGATGAAAGAAACCATGGTAAACAAGTTGTTGATCAAGAGAACACCATGGAGGAAGTTGAACATTTGCAGCAGGACAACGATGAGGTAGTTTATCTGTCTAATTTGGAGGATTGTTTCGATGGAGAAGAACTAGTTGAAATCACATTGTTTTCTCCTCCTTCATCCACCTTCCAAACATGCATACCTATTGTCATGGAGGAGAGCATTCATTTGCAGCAGTCTGTACCTTATAGTAGCCTTTGGAATCAGGTTTGGAATATTTAAATCTTCCATGTTCTTCACAAGAGGAAGAAGAGAAAGAGCAAAAGGGTTTCACTACTTCTTCCACGCCATTCATCCAAGAAGGTCACCAATAGGACTCCATTTTTGGAGTTGAAAATCAGAGCAATAGGCACATCAATTAGACCAGACCTTGCCCAATCAGGTATTTGGCTTCATTGGAGCCAAAGGAGAAGCCACAACCAATCATGCTTGCTTCAGGGCATGAGGATGAGCTACAAAGTACCAAGGATCAGCTTCCATACCTCTTCAATCAAAATGCAGAGCAACTAAAAGAGGTATTGGATTTGTCTTCAGTTGACACTTTGGTCATTTGGGTGGAAGATCAGCTTGCAGTTAGTTTTTCACTCATCCAACCAGCCATGTTCAATGCCAAAACAATTGTATGGCTGCCATTTTTTAGGAAGGGAAGCTATTTTTCCCTGTCAGTTGTAGGTTTTTGATATGAAAATAACTAGATTATTACTACCTGATCTCAGACTCTTATAGGCTTTAATTATTTTCCGATAATTTACTCCTTTTAAGTAATCAATTTAAAATAATGCAAGACAATAATGACAATTGCACACAGATTGATTACAGAGTTCGGAAATTGCCTACGTCTCCAAGTTCGTGGTCGAACCATTCCACTAGTCAAAACTTGTAAGTTACAATAGTAATTTTACAAGAAAACCTAATGGAATTTTACTTGCCTATCAGTACACTAGTTCTTTGAAAAACTTCTGATGATCAGTCGAATCATTCTTCACCTTCCTGACGCACAATCTCCTTCGGCTTCGATCGGCCTTCCCGACGCTATCAATGTGAAGCTAGCAATCCGGTCAACAATCCAGGATTTGCAAGTAATTGGTGTGGCTCAATGGGCCTATTGGGTAGTTTATAATTTACTCCGAATCAAAAATATTTCATCTACTATTGCCTAAAATAATAGGCCAATAGACAATACTTGTGGACACATCCCACAAATAAGCTTAACAAATAATAAGCCCGTTGGACTAATGTGTGTGTGTTACAATAGAATGGGTTCCCTATTTATACAAAAAATAGGGCCCTTAAAAAATGCATTCCATATAATCCTTAGGCTATTTTTAACCTAGCCCGTACATGAAAAATGGGATCAAATACCCATATTGGCGGATGCATTTGTTTTAATCCCAATTTGGGCGGCATTTGTTGAAATGGGATTAAATCCCAAAAAGGTGGCTTTTGAAGTGGGTATATCCCACATTTTGGGGAGTGATAAGGTTTAAGGCTTTAAAGCATTTCCACGCATATGTGAAGTGGTCAAAAGACCATGTTAGGCTTAACCACCCCCAACAACCGCTTCATCCTCCTTCTCCAAGTGGAAGCTTCTACGTATGGCATTTTCCTCCCACAACACCGCTTCACCACCTCCTCCATGTGCGTGGAATTTTGGCAATAGCATGTGGCGGTTTATACTAATGTATAAACATTAATATATATATATATATATATAGTGGTTTGGCATATATGCGTGCCATTTGGAAAGTGGACTTACCAAGATAATATAATTTCGACCCATATAATGTGGTATAGAAATAATTAACTCGGTCAATAGTATATATTCCACTTGTCGTCTCCCGATAGGAAAATCGACCGAATTCGACGAGTGGTGGCAAGCCACGTGTCACAGTGCAATTGGTCCAATATTGACCAGTTGACCATAGTTTGACTTTCTCGATGTCTGAACTTTGACCAAACATATCTAGAGCTCCTGATGTCCGTTTGTCACGTTCTCACATTCGTTGGAAATCTCTCAAGATGATCTTCTACACTGACACCATTTAGGGATGTCTAGGGAACTTTAAAAAATGATCCCCTAATCAGTTTTGTTTGAGTTCCCTTTGCTCTTGGTTAGATTAGTGTAGGTAGGTTTGTTTTCAGTAGAAGAAGTGATTTTGCACACTCTGCATGTTCCATTTGGAGCATGTATGATTTTTTAGTTTTTATATAGTTTTTGGTGTTGTTGTATTGTTCTTGCACAATCCATTTCAGTTAGCTTTTGGTGAAGATCAACTCCAATTTTTAGTGGGTTCCCAAGTGATTCAGAGATCAGATTTTCAGAGTTAGATCAGAAAATTTGTTATTAGGCTTGACTTCATGCCCAATGGATGCAACAAAGGCTACTGATCATTCATCTAGCAGGTAGATGACCCTTGTGAGTCACCAAAGTTGTTAACCAAAATAAGCTCCCTCTTATTTTGGGTTGACTTACTCCCTTTTTGTGCCTCATTCCAAATTTCACAAATTTCAGGCACTCAAGGATTTCTTTAAAATACTCCATTATATGGAGAATTTATTCCCCTTTCCAGAAAGGTAAAGATCTCTTTCTAACTCCTTGTATTTTTTGAGTTATGGCTCGATGGAGTTAGAAGGGAAAATTTTCCCAAGGCGGACCTACAGGGCTTGGGAGAGATTTTTGCCAAGGAATCTCGGATTGGTGGGGAATCAGAGGAAAAAGTGAAAATTTTCCCTTTTGTTAAAAAGGTGAAAATTAAGTGCTGAGCGGGCACATCAAAAAGTTAATGCGGGCCAACGGACCTTCAGAGGCAAATGAGATTTTTTGACTTTTTGTCAAAAAGTGTAAAATGGAAAAAAAGGATCCCCTGCCTTCGCTGACCCCAATGGATGGCACGTCATCAGTGGATTTGTGGGAGAAAGGTTCAAAATTTTCCCAAGCTATTTTTTTCCGAAAACCTTAAGTAAAAACTCAGAAGGACATATCTTTTGATCCAGAGCTCCATTTTTGACGTTCTTAGTACCAATGGAAAGATATGAAGATTCTCTTCATCATGGAGTCTTCAATTTTGGATTTTGGTGTAGACTTGGGGGAGAAATTTGTAAAACGTGTTTTGGCGTGGAAAAGACAAAAACCCAGTTCCAACCACTAGATTTAATGAAGTATGGGTCATTTTCTTTGGTCTATAAAGATGATACATGGAAATATGAGCTTTTGCATTAAGACCATCAACAAATGAAGAATTAAAATTCATCTTTAAAAGTGGTTGGAGAATATCCAACGTTTTTCCCCTTTCCTTCTTGCATTTTGCTATATAATGTATCAGAGGCATAATTTTTCAAGGGTTGTTCATTCTTCTTCCCTGCCCCCCTCTCTCTTTCTTCTCCAGGGCCAAATGTGGAGTTTAAGCCTCCTCCCTTGGCTTTGTAATGGAATTTTCCTACCTCTTTCTCATTAATGGTGTACTGTGTGAACTCTTGGAGTAATAAAATATGTTTCATGATGTGTTTTGTCTATCCTTTGCTCATTTTGTTGTCTCTTCTCACCTCTCACCATTGCAGGGTATAATGTGCATATCTCTGATGTCCATTACAAGTTTTGGGAGCTGTGTTTAAGGGGTTTGAAATGGTGTTCTATGTGAACTTTATCCTTGGTCTGTGATGCATCTGTCCATCCTCTCTATTGCTCACCTCTCTCCATTTCAGGCAGTTGGGTTTGTGATCAGCAGTTCCCTTTTCTCGGTGCTATCACCTCTATAGTGTAGGATTTCTCTATTTTTATGCTCTCTCTCTCTCTCTATGGTCCCTTGGAATTGTTATATTAGGAGTAGATAGTTTCATTTCCTTCCTTAGAAGTAGTTTAGTGCTAGGATTAAGAAGAGGAACCAGCCTTCTCTGGAGGATCATTCCCATTTGCAATTCCCATAGCTTGGGGAATTATCCAATGTTATGCAAATCACACCAAATGACCCTACCTTAGAAAAGCATATCCATAACTCATTTGGGGGTGTTGTGATTTCGGACTAACACCTAGGTGATGTGTCAATGTGCCTTGGGTTGTTTGGTAAAATAATAAGACTACATTTTGGTTCCGTTGCCAGGACCTCTTTTCAAGTTTTTTCAAGGATGTTGCATGATTAAGATGTACCGCTTGACCTTGGCCAGTATTGAAGATTGGGTAGAGAATTTAGAGGAAACGTTTGCTCACGGATTTGAAACTGGATCTGAATTTGATGCACATGCATGGGTTGAACAGAATTCGTATCATGAGATCTATAAGACGTTCTTCACTTGTTTACCTATGGAGCTGTATGAGTGGCTAGTAGCATACGCATCAAAGAGAAATTTGAGGTTTAGAATGATTGTTTAGATAGAGAATATTACCAAGCTCTGCATGATATTGATTTAATTTAGACACAAGATGTAGATCACTAGTGGAGTGGTGTTTTACATAGATATACATTGGAGTATGTTATTTATAATTATTCATGTCCAGAGGTTGTTGAATTCCAATTCTTGGGTGAACCCAGAGGATTTTATCTGTGTGTTATCTCTTTAGCAATTAATATCTTGATTGTAACTCTATATTTGGAAGAAAAACCCATGGCTAGCTAAAACCCACCACGCGTTGGGGTAGGAGTAGGTGTGGTGAAAGATGGTGGATCCTATGCTAGAATAGGAAAGAGAAGAAACATGACTTAAGTATAATGAGGCACAGGAGAGGGGATTAGCGAAGAAGTAGGGCGTTGAGGAGTCTATGGGATTTTTTGAAGAAGGTGATGTGTGAAGGATTCGAGATTCACACGGAGAACGTGGAACCTAAGAAACCGGCACTTCCCCATTTAAGAAAGCACGGAAGAGAATCCCCCTCGGCTTCTGAAGAGAATGCATTGAAAGAATAAAGAGTAAGGGTCGTAGGCGCGTATATGATCCTACCTGGCAACATTTCCCTTATGCTTGGTGCCCAAGTTTCTAAAATAGTTATTGACAAATAGGTTAGTAGTGGTGATAGAATATAATCATGTAGATATCATTCTCCTTTGAATATATGGGTAAATCAAGAAAAAAAAGTCACCTATGGAATCACAGGCGATAGTGTCATTGTTAGGATCAATTGGAGGCATACTTTCTAGCATGTCATCCAGACAGAGTGTGGGTGTGTAGAATACAAGACACACATCTCAGAGTAGTAAAACTTCACAGACTATGAGAGTTCAATTCATTACAAAGGTTGGTACAAAATGCAACACATCCTCTAGTCTAATGTCCACTATAGGGGAGGATCAAGAGGATCAAGTGGTTTGGGATCTATCAGATATGGTGGTTCTAGAGATGAAGGGAATATTGGAGGTAATATAAATTTTGGATTTGGTGGGCATAGTCTGCACCAACCGCAATAAGTTTATTATGATATGTCTCTTCACTTACCAGAATATAGAGGCATTGAGGATGTTGCAAAACATGTGCATAAATGTGAGATACTATGGCACGCTAAGGGAATTACATCTCCAGAGCGCAAGGCAATCCATTTTTCTACTACATTGCAAGGAAGAGCACATAGTTGGTATAGGAAGTATGATCCGAACCAGACTTTTGTACATTATACCATGTTACGTGATGCTTTCTTGGTAGAGTTCCATATACGTTATTTTGAGCAGAAGAGTATTAGTGCGTTGAAGGACATCAAACAAGGCATGGCTGAGAGCGTAAGGGAGTACGATCCATGGTTTAAAATTTTTTTATCTAAGTTATCTTATGATACTCACCCTAGCCATCATGCTCAGTGGTTCGTTGGGGGTTCTATCACACCTTTCAGAAGGGTTCTCTCACACAAGAATTTTACATATCTGCATGAGGAACTTGAGGCACTTGTACATGATGTGGAAGTTGGAACTGTAGGCACATGTGTTATCCCATTTTTGGAAGAGTAGATTGTATCGATGGCGAAACAGTTGGAGAATTTATCAACCAATTCAGCTCATGAGACGCGCAGTGGTATTTGGTGTACATATTGTGAGGTAGAAATACATACCAAGGATAGTTTCCCTTGTAAATTAGTGTGCGCCATATTGCTTGATTTTGAAATATGTCATTTGGATCATGATTCAAGTAGGTGCCCTCTTTTGTAGTGCATGATAAGAAAGAATGTATCATGATATTGTAATATTTACAGGTCTACCACTCGTGATACAGAGAATTACATATTGATTGATTAGATTCATGATGTTATTGATACTGGTGTGCACCAAACCAGTGTTGCGAATAATTATAAGGAACAAGGTGAAAATCATAATCATAATCATAATTAAGGGCACTCTGATGGAGGTAGTCGAGGTAGAGGATATTGTGGAGGATTCAGAGGCTGAGGCCGTGGTGGTGGAAGAGGTGAATTTTCCTGTGGGTTATATATACAAATCCCCTTATCATTATAGGTGCGAATTCCCTAAGAAAATTATTTTCTCTTGGTGTGGAAAGAACCACAAATTTGAGGAATGCCTAGATTTTTATTAGCATATGAGAAAATTACATAAGCAGGATAATGGTGCATGAATGGATAAAGTATATCGCATTGTGGAAGATTAGTGGATGCCAAAGGTAGCGTATGATCCTGAGATGTTTCTTGTGTTGGTTACTGCACGTGTTGAGGTGGCATGCGTTAGGAAAGTTCCAAATTAGAATCCTTTTATTACAAGAGAAAAGGTATTACATGAAAAGTATCCAAACCCTACTCATCAGAAGGAAGTATATCAAGAAACTATAGAGGTTACTATAAGTTTGTATGGTGAGATATAATTCTTGAAGGAACAATCGTGTAAGCTAGAATAGGCCAAAGCAGTTGAGCTTCCCCAAAAATATGTTGATGACTTGAAGGAGGTTTGTAGGTTACTACGCAAAGAAAATATTATTCCTTTGTTGGGAGCATGGTTAAGGGAGAAGATAACGTGTGTTGGAGTTGAGCGCAAGAAACAGATATTACACGTGAACTTACTTCCTTATAGTCTTGATTATGACAAAGAGATCATTTTGAATGTTGTTGTTGATGGGCGGATGCTGAGTAATATACTGATTGAAACATATGCAAAAGAAAATGTACTCACATTGGATGCATGGAATCAGATGGTAATACCACCATTACAGTCATCTTCAAATGCGTTGTTTACGGAAAATAGGACTAAATCCATGCCCATTGGAATCTTGAAGGATGTTACTATTATTATTCAAGGGGCCAAGTTTACTGGGGATTTTGAGGTCTTGACACTTGTAGAGGCAGACAATTTTCTAGCATTTCTTGGGTTCCGTTGGTGTTATACGAATAATGTTTGACTGCGCTTCAACAAAGGATATATCAGTTTTGAGAACAAGGAGGAGTGTGTGATTATTACTTTGACAGACGGAAAAGTTGAACCTTATGTAGAACCTTTGAGTAAAGAGGATTTGAACAAAATTTATGTACACACCATTAGAGATCCTGAAGTGCTTGAGTCATCAAAGGAAGGAGTTATTCAATGGGATGATGCACCGTCTATGAGTGATACTATAAGTGTTGCATGTGACAACTAGCCTCATGGGACGTATGAAATAGTAGGGAGTGAGATCAAGAATACAGTTACTCATGTCATCAGGCCACACTTGGCTAGGCGCTTGGGCATTAACCAGATACCTTGGTATACTAGTGAAGGGAATCCAGAGGTATTTTTGCATGATATGGAAGCTCGGTGGAAAGATCAAGTAGAAAGAACATATATGCTCGTTTATACCCTGCGCAGGACAATTGCGCAATGGTGGACTACACACAGAGATAACCTTTTGGAGTGGTGATAAGTGAGATTTTCCTTCTCTACTAAGTTTCTTAGGATCAATGTACCCACACAGATTTACAAATTTCATGGGAAGGATGCTCAGCTCCACATTCAGCAGCGTGAGAGACTCTGGATGGGAAAAGGAGGCCTTTCCACCATCACTCTGGTTACATAAGTTTTATGCCACTCTCAGCGGTTATGCACATGCATGGTATGTTCATGTTGAATCAACAAGGGCAACAGTTGACTAGCACGAGATGAATACATGTATGATTTAGACCTTTGACTATGTTTCCACTAAACCTCAAATACATGAAACATTACAGATTGTGAAACACCTTACAATGGGGGATAGTGTAAAGGCTGAAGAAATCATGTTAGAAATGTTTGGAGAATTGAACTTGGAGGCACACTTTGATGAAGAGGAAGAAATGGATGAGGTACATCTTGAGCGCACCTAGTTAGAAAAAGAGAAGGGTAAATTGGTTTACATGATTGATGATGAAGAAGTTCAAATTATGGATGTTGACCACATTGTGGGTATGCGGTCTTGGAAAGTGCAGATGAGAAGGTACACGCATATCATGAGCCTATGAATACAAAGAAAATCAACATTAGGGTAGATGGAGAACCAAAAGAGGCCATTATATGTGATTATTGGTTTGACCAGGAGGTTTCCAAAATTATTGAGTTGTTGTGTGACTTCCACAATCTATTTTTGTGAGGTTATCATGAGTTTAAAGGGGTGTGTCTATCTTTGGGAAAAATGCAGATAAATTTAAAGGAAGGTGTGCACCCAATTAGGAAGAAGCCTTATAAGATGAATCCTAATATATGCTTCATGGTAAAGGAATAAATTGATAAGATATTTAAATCTAGAATCATTGAGCCCATTGAGAAGTCATTGTGGGTTAGTCCTATTGTGATAAGAATCAATAAGGATGGTAGGATAAGGATATGTGTGGATTGCAAGGATTTGAATGTTGCATGTGTGATAGATCCTTTTTCCTACACCCTTTACAAAATAAATTTTGGAAGGCATTGCAAGGCACAATATCTACTCTTTCATTGATGGATTTTCTAGATATCATCAAGTGAGGATTGCAAAAGAAAACCAAGCGAAAACAACTTTCACCGCTGAGTGGGGAATTTTTTCATACACATTTATTCCTTTTGGGATGAAGAATGCACTTGTTGCATTTTTGAGCATTATTTTACAGTCTTTTGAATACTTCATACACCAATTTTTAAATTTTTTCTTGAATGATTGGACTGTGTATTGGTTAGTAAAATATCACTGTGAAAGTTTGAGAATCATGTTTGAGTGTTGTAGACAGTTAAGCATCTCCTTAAACATTAAGAATTGTATTTTTGCTACACCTTTTGGGACTTTTTTGGGATATATCATTTGCAAGGAAGGTTTATTGGTAGATTCTGCTAAGGTTGCAATTATCTTGGGTTTGGAGAATCCTACCAATCAAAGTGAGGTGTGTGGATTCTTGGGCCATACAGGTTATTACAAGAAGTTCATTAAGCGATATGCTAAGATTTTTGTGCCCTTGGAGGACTTGCTGAAGAGTAAAGGGAAGTTTCATTGGAATCAGGTGCAACAGAAAATGTTTGATACATTGAAGGAAAGACTCACTTTTTTATCCATTATGTGCTTTCCCTCCTAGGATAAGTCATTTCATATACATTTTGATGCTTTTGGCATGGCCATTGGCATGGTATTAGCCTAGCCTAGAGAAGGTATTGTCGATCATCCCATTTTTTTTGCAAGCAGGAAGTTCCAGCTGAACAAAATTATACAACTATAGAGCATGAGGCCTTGTCCATGATCGAAGTGTTGCATAATTTTAGATAGTACTTACTGGCTACCCCATTTATATTGTACACAAATCACATGACACTTAAGTACTCGGGGAACAAGCCCATTTTTTAGGTACGCATATGTCGTTGGATTTTTTGTTTCAGGAATTTAAATTTATAGTGGTGGTAAAGCTAGGCAAGAGAAACTCTAGACTAGATCATTTATCAATGATTAATTCAGGTGAAGATGCGCAGAGCTTTGAGGATGCAATTCCATATGCAAATATATTAATATTGAATCACGCACCCTCTAATTTATAAGATATTGTTTTCTTTTTACGTACTGGTGTGGCGCTTGAAGAGATGAAGATCCTAGAAAAGAAATAACTTTCCATATGCGTCGTGCCTTACATGTTGATCAGTGGATACTTATACAAACTAGGTCGAGATGAAGTTGTACTTGATTATGAGTGTGAAGCTGTTATGGAGGAATCTTGTGGTGGGATTGCAGGTGTACATTATACATGAGATGCCACTGCATGTAATATTTTATTGGTTGGCCTATGGTGGGAGACAATATACAAGGATTGTAAATAATATGCAAGGGTGCGTGATCATGGTTAGAACCTTGGGAGTCCATAGCATAGAGATGAAATGCCTTTGAGACTGATTACACGTGCAAAACCTTTTGAAAAGTGGGCAATTGAATTTGTGGGTCCTATTTCCCCATCCCTACACAGGAATGGATTGCGCAATATTATAAATTGTACAAATTATATTACAAGGTGGGTGGAAGAAAATCCTACAAAGGATTACACGGAAGCTATAACAAAAAGGTTCTTATGGGAAAACATTATCAGTAGATATGGTTGTCTGTTGAGTCTGAAAAGTGATAGTGACACACACTTTTTAAATAATACTATCAGGTTATTATTAGCTGAGTTTATGGTGGCGCATCACAAAACAACACCCTATCATCCATAGGCTAATGGGACTGATGTGGATTTCATCAAGAGTTTCAAGAAAATGGTGATCATAAGAATGAGGGAAAATAGGTTAATGCTAAAGGAAAAGCCACATACGGGTAGCACAGAGTACAACGTGAGGTAGGTAATAATAGAGGTAAATACAAGGATTGAGGTGCAGAAGGTGATATGATTTGGCATTAGGAGCTTGCGAAAGAATTTATGTGGCCAAGGTAGTTTACACGCCAGAAGGTTGTAGGTTATAAGGGCACGGTGAGTGCACGTGTTGAGTGCATGGAATCCAAAAAGAGGGGAAAATCCATTTATTGTGGACGTACAGTGGTATGGGGTGGTGTAATGAATGCAGGTAAAAAATTAAAAAACCTATAAATAAAGGGTCGTGGTAATTCATTTTTAACTTGCGATAATTTTTTGAAAGATCTCTTGCAAACTAGGGTATACTTCTGATAAATTACGAAGAATCGTGTGAGAAGTTAAAGATTTGCGAACCAGATTCGAATGAAGGATATGTTTGAGCACATAAAAAGTTGGTAAAGGAGGTTTTGCGGTTTGAGATGCGAAGTGAAGTTCACAAGAGAAAAAGGGTTCTCTAGTTAGGGTTTCATAAAACTAGGGCACTGAAGTATAGGGTTTTAGCAAGAAGAGTGTGACAGAGCACTCGGAGGGGTAAAAAGAATAAGGCACAAGGTAGAATCTTAAATCTACACAAGAGAAATGGCACCAAGAAGGGAAAAAACCACACTAACCAAGAAAAAGGGAAAGGGTAGAGAAACGTAAAGTACAAAGGAGAATTTCAGTGAGGAGTGGTAGTCAGAGTTGCAATACCCAGCTGGGGTACTACTAGGAAAGTATTGGACATACCACATAAGGAGAATGGTTATAACCAATTATAACCATCAAATTGATCAGGCTTAAAAATACATGACCTTAGAACTGGTTCGGCCTACAGAGGAGATAATTACTGATGACAAGCCAATGTTTGATGATTAAGTAAAGAAGATGTTGGATAATTCCAAATTGTTGTAGCTATATGAGCTTCCATTATTTGGGAATCCTGAGCACCTATACCAATGGTTGATGCCATGCATCCATGAGGAATACTTTTATTTTTTAGGGAGGAGAATGCACATAACCCCATAGTTGATCAATAAGTACATTGGACTCATCTGCATTGGTAACTCGATTGATGATGATCTAAGTGACAATGAATTTGTGAAGGAGACAACCAAGGAATATGAATACAAGAAGGGCATGTGTACCTTTGATATTTCAAATATCAATAATCCGGTGATGAAGATGGTTACACACCTTCTTACTAAGCTAAGTGGTCAGGAGAGGTGGATCCAAGTGAACAAAAGATGGTTAAATGTATGCAAAAGGATAGTTGAAGGAACCATCTATAACATCCTAGATTTCATAGTAGAAGAAATTATTGATACTACGTGGGATAGGGATAAAATTATGTGTGGAAATATCCTTCTCTTGATTGTCTTTTTGGAGATTGGGGTGCCCGATGGGCCACATAAAATAATATGGGAGTACCCTGAAGAAGACATGTCCCCAACAAAAAGATTTGTTGCTTATACTTTTGAAACTATGACAAAAACATATAAGGCATGCATTGATAAGTGGTATAAACGCATGTGTGATGCCTTTGGGGTGGAATGGAGGATTCCAAAACAACTACCAAGTCTGGTGAAGGATGAGGCTGAGTTTGTAATATACCAACATTTATGTATTGGCAAGTTCACTTTGGTTGATGGAACGAAAGACCCATGGTGCAAGCTACCATTTGCATTCACTACACACAGTACTTCCAAAGCGCGGTCAATGGGTTTAAAGAGGTGAAGAAGTTATGATTTGATCTAAGAAAGGTAGACCAGGAGCATCGTGAGATGCGATGTACCTTGGTCTACCCAAAGAAGTGCACCTATGTGGAAAGATATGTCTCACACGACATACATATAATCGAGCCTATTTCAATACCAATTGTTGAGAAAATTGCAATATTTTTATATCTTTGTCTGAGGCCTAAGTTTTTTGAAGGTGCGTATGTGGAAGATGATGTGAGTATCCCAATAGAGCCTTTAGCAAGAAAGGAGGTGGATACAAAGAATAGAATTAGGGAAGAGACTCCTACAGCAAGTAGAGCATCGAGTGCACAAGAAGGCAAGTCCGCAGGGACAAAGGAGATAGGTATAGGTATGAGTACTTATTCTTGAAGGAAGAAGTCTCCGGTGGTGAAGAAACTAAGGGTGGTCTAGAATTCTAACTTTGAGAAGACGGAAATTTTAAATCATGACGAGACCGAGGACGAGGGAGAGGAAGAAGTGCCAACAAGGGACCCTCATGTATATACCATGCATGAGACAGATGAAGAGAAGATTGTAACCTCTTAAGAAGCATGGGACTTGGAGGAGGATGAAGAGGAGGAAGTTGGCACAAATTTGCAAGAAAATATGTCTGTTTCCAGCCCAAAAGTAGATACCCTATAAGAACGTGAATTCATTGGTATCATACAACATTTGGTCGATCAAGAGGTAGAGCGCAACATGGAAGAAGAAGGAAAAGAAAAAGATGGGAGTTTGGGAGGATAAACAAGATTGGTGTTAGGGTTACCAACAGGTACGTGCACATGTAGCAAACACATGTACACCCAAAAAGGACCTATTATGGACTATGATGCATATCCCAACAAAGTATTGTGCGCTTGTTACCAAAGTATAATACCAACGGACCAAATTTTATGTTTGTCATCTTTTGATAAGGAATGTGTATTTCCATGCACAAGAAAGATGTTTTCCTAGATGTTTGAGTCCCACGTTGATGAGCCTAAAGTCAAAGTCATCACAGGATCCTTAATGGATACCATTACTTCACCGATCTCTAAGGAAGTGAATCCGGTAGTCAATTCTCAACAATTGACTGATGAACAAGCATGTAATGCATTGACTAAGGTATCGGTGGAAGTGGAGGCCATATTTTTTGGTAAAAATAATAGAATAAAAGTGTTGGAAAAGGAGTTAGAAGAGAATAATAAGGATATTATCGAGAGGGATAGGGAGATAAAGGGGAAAGAACATATTATTGCGCAGTTAAAAGCTGAGTTATGGGAGGAAAAGGGAAGGTTGCATGAGGCTTATAAAAAGGTAGAATTAATTACAAATTATATCATACTAGCAAACCTAGAGTTAACCCCCATAGAAAAGACATATGAGATGGCCCTCCATTGTTTGGAGGATTTAACATGCATAATCATGATGCAAAAGTAACACCTGGCACTAGATTATATGGAAGAAGTTATGACGCGGCAAAAGAAATAGGAGAAGGAACAAATCGAGGTGACCATAACTCAGTACACTAAGCTTCTTGTGTAAGTTAAAATCACAGGTCATATGGTGGAGGTTTTTTATAATAACTTCGAAGACCGAGATTGCGTGACAAGTTTGCTAGTATCCACACACAAGGTGGGCCTGAAGGAGTTCCAGACCAAGAACAATGGAAATCGGGAAGAACGTGAAAATATCCTAGAAGAGGTGGAGAAGAAGACCGAGGCAATTGAAATCTTGAGGGCCTCTATTAAGAATAAGTTGAAATAATTATATCCCCAGGTTAAGCACAAAATAGACACGCTGACAGAGCTTGGAAAGAAGCTGGAAACTAAGGTTGAAACATTCAAGGCCAAGGGAGAAGATTTGACATTTGATGAAGTTATTGCCATGATTGGGGATTTTTTTAAACAAGTGTAGAGTGAAGTAAAGGGATGGAATGCCATAGAGGCATCATTAAATAAGGATTTCCATAATTATTTCATTCTTTAGCGCAAGCCTATTACATGTTTATTATTATTTATTCTTTTATTCTTTCTTAGAGAAGCCAAATGTTTATGAGGATGGAAAACATCATTAGTGTGGGGTAATTTTGAGCATAGGAAAATGAATAAGTACCCAGGAAAAGTTTAGCACATGCGGAGGCATTGGAGAAGAAACACGCGCTAGGAAGATAGGGTTTGCATGTGGAAGACAGAAAAGGATTGTGCACAAGGGGTTAACACTTAGCCAGTTTTGGGATGTGGATCTAAATATAGACTTGGAGTGGCGGTCAAGTAAAGAATAAGGATAAGATTAAAACAAGAAGACTTGCATTTCAAGCAAGGTCTATTTTTGGGGAAGATCTCATGTGAAGGAATATAAAGTGGCATGCATAGTTTTGAGCTAATAATAGGATGTAAACTAGAGTTGTCTTTAGAAGAAATATTAGTAGAAGTACTTGCATGATTTTGTGTTTTTCTTGTAATTGGTACATGGTTATTCTTAGCATGTAGCCTATTTTTAGAGAGTGCATGAGTTGTGAAGGGAAACTCCCCATTACCTATAAATATCTATTGATTTGCATGGTTTAGGGATCCATGTTTTGTAGAGTTATGTTGTTGTTGTATGGGAACGTATGACTCATGGTGACATTACTATGTATGTAGTCGGCTTCTATGTTTTAGAGTAGTTAATAAAATGAATTTTTGTGGTTGGATATTGGTTGTTTAAATATCTATGACTGGTTCATGCACCGTAAATTTTATCTTGATTCTTATATAAGTTGTTCTTGCATATGGATAAGATCTAGATATAGTTTATGTTATGAACTATACTTGATTACTGGTTATGGATCTGGAATGTATATGTGTTTAACATGTTAACTCCTTGATCAAGCTTGCATAAAAGAGGTACCATGTACCCTTGCACGCTTCGGGTGAGCGCTCAAGTCTGTTTGGGTGATGTGCCAACATGCCTTGGGTTGTTTGGTAAAATAGCAAGACTACAGATTTAGACATTTTTAGCCTAGCCTGTCAGTCTTGCATGCATGTATCTCCAAAAACTTGATCCGGCTTATAGCTGGAAGGTTAGATATATACCCTTGTGCAAAAGGAATTTTTATTGCAGTTTTCTCTTTAATAGCTGTCAAAAATACCATAGCATCTAACCGCTTGGTTTGTCAATTGCGATACCTTGTCATCAAACCTTGGTTTCCCTCTTTCAAAACTCTCACTGAATCATTTTCTTATGAACATGTTTTGATTAGGTTACCCCATTTATCCTTTCCATTCTAGAGTCATTAATGTTTGATCTCCATTGGTAATGTATTAGAACATATAATTTTTATTAACTCTCAAACTACCAGCTACACCTACACTACATTCTAGAATCCTTGTTGAACTGGATACCTCTTAAAACCTCCATGCTAGCATTGATCTTAAAGTGCAAAACAAAACTTATTCACAACCATTGGACTATAAAGGTATACCTTTTAGATGTAGAATTTGTTTCTATATCGGTCATACTGTTGTTGATTGTGGGATGGAAAAGTGCCAATTTGAGAGAAAAAAATTAGTGAAAATATGCCCTCCCAGAACATATGGTTTTTGATGTCAAGGAGGATCTGGACTCCAACGTTGATTCTGATGTTGGTACCAAATCAGTCCCGAAAACCCCTCTCTCTTAAATTCCAGTAGTTGGAAATAATGAGAATACAAAAGACTCATCTCAAACAATCAAAATGGTTGTTCTAACTGAATCTATTATGGCCAAGGAAAATATACCTCCTACCTCTATTATGGAAAAAAAAAATCTGCCAATCAATTCTATTGAGGTAATCCTTCCTATTAAGGAGGTTTCAGAAGGTTGGAAAATGGTGCACAAAAAGAAGAAACATACTATCAAGAATCTTGTTTCCCCTCCAAGATAATTGTGTTCTTCTCTTGTGCCCGGTTGTTCCTCTTATTTTTTTTGTTGGGATTTTGTTTGTTGTTGGTGCATTGTGGTGTTGTAGCTATTGTTATTTCATTGTCATTTGGCTTCATGTTGACAGATTTTCCTTTACCTTTGTGCTTCATTGGTGTATCTGGCTAGCTGGCCTTTTCTAGGATGTGGTCCCCACTTTTCAAAAACCACTTGGTTTATCTTGTTTCATTTGGATTTTGATCCCTTTTGTAACTCGGGGTATGGTCCCTTTCAAAACCATTTACCAATACTAAAAAAACTTAATAAATTACATAATTTAGTTAATCACAAACAAAATATATAGGGAACTTATCCCGAAGTACACCCAAACTGGAACAACTAATGAGCATGCTAGGTAAGGAACTAGAAATACTCGATCAAGATTCTAGAATTCATAAAATGGCCTAGGAATAGATTCCTGGGTAGGGGTGAGGGTGCCTCAGATGTCAGACACCTCTCCTAGCGTTGGATTATGTAGAAAAGTACATAACTTGATTCCTTCAGTATCGTTAGGGCTTCGCTACCCTTTGTTGTTGATTTCCTTTATATCGTTGAAAGATTGCTGCATTTGTTGGTAACCTACAAAATAGATAATTTCATACAAAACCCCCAAACTACATCAAATCCTAAAAAATAAAGATGAAAATTGGGAGTCAGACTAACCCCAATGATCACCTGAATGAGCGAACTTAAAATCTATGCATTGCACTAAATTTCAGACTCCATGTAGTTCTGCGCACGTCTGTGTAGAATCATGCCCTAGGTGGCTCTTGTGTCAGACACGCTTGATTAGCAAGAAATAGCTAGATGTAAATAGATGTGTGCATGAAAAAATGAACTTCCCCTCCTTTGTGTGTATGCAAAAATGATAATCCCTTGTCCCTTGTGTGAAGCTACATGGATGCCTGAATGCTCTTGGATACAACCTTAGGTGGTGATAGATAATGCTTATTGTTTGGTCCTTCATAATTGTCACATAACTTTGTATTTATATGATTTCCTTATTTGAATTTCGTAATTAACCACTAAAAGGCTGACCCATAAGAAATAAATATGCCTAATATCTAGAAAGGACCCAAAATATGCAAGCAAGATACAAAGAAGTCAAGGGCACCCATAGGGGATGGGGACTCCTGGTGCTAGCATCCTGGCTAGGCACTGGTGTCTAAACTCAGAGAAACCAAAGTTTCGAAGATCAAACTGGGAAAGAAGATGTGTAAGACCAAGAAGGAAACCAAGAAGGAAACCAAAAAGAAATAAAAGAGGCCAAAGACAATGGTTAATTAGTACTTTTCTCACTTAGGAAACATATGAATTATGGTATGTGATCAGGACCTAGAAATGTACCCAAAGTGTGTGATTTAGTGTCTACAACTATGAATGGATTGTTATGCCTTGTGGACTGATGACTATTCTATCTTATTTCCAGGAACACATTAATAAGGTATTTGAAAATACTTTTGAATATCTATGCATCTACATTGATGGTATCTACATATTCAGCCAAACACTAGAAGAACACTTGAAACATTTGAAGGAATTTTATCGAATTGCTTCTAGTGCTAGTATTTTTATTTCTCGAAACCAAACTTCAGTTATACACCCAAGATTGTAATTTTCTTGGATTGGAAATATCACATGTAAATTTGAAATTCCAGCCACACATAAAAGAAAAGATGCAAGAATTTTTTGATATCTTGGATAAACCAAAATTTCAATATTTTTTGGGTATGCTCAATTATGTCAATAATTTTTACCCAAATGCTGGCCAAGATAGAAATTTTTTGGAATACTAACTAAAGAAGAATTTTGTTTTCAAATGGATAGACTAGCATACTAAAAAAGTCCAAAAAAATAAAAAAATTAGGTTAAGAATATTCCCTCTCTATATGTTCCTATTACAAAATATTTTATATTCTATATTGATGCATCTGACTATGTCTAGGGAGGAATGCTTTGTCGTAGAGAAAACACAATTGAGCATGCATGTCAATTTATAAGAGGATTATTTGCAGATGACGTCCTAAAATGGAATTCTTATGACAAAGAAATCTATGAAGTAAAAAAGTGTTTATAGAAATTTTCATTAAAATTACTACATTTAAAACATTTTTGTGATCAAGACAGCCATCACCATGTTTTTAACATTTAAAGACAAAGATCACACCAAAAAAGATGGAAGGGGAAATCATTTTCGATGAAAATAATTTTTCAACCAATTTAATTATTCTACTGAACATATTCCAACTGATAAAAACATAGTTACAAATTGATAAAGCATAACTCCTAATTCTTCATTAATGAACAATCCAAATCCTCCAGGATTTGATCTAGAAAAGATAAAATATTTTATATTTAATTCTCTTGGTCTTATAGTGTAAGAGGATATTTTAAATCTTGGGATATTTACAAGATATGACAGATGTTCTAAACAAGTTTCCCAAATTGTACACACCTTTGAAGAAGCAACCATTAGTGAATGTCCTCATGGAAATAGGGAAGGAACCATTTTCATCTATAGGTTAAATAGTGACATGTTAGGTAATATGTTTTATGATTTGGTACGAATGCCCCGCTAGAATTGGATCATCAAAATTTACACCTTGGAAACACCTCAATTATTGAAATTCATTAAATATTATGGCCCTCCAGCTATTCATGATGAAGAAATGCATTCAACAACAATCATTGCTGAATTCATCCAATAGAGAAGATTAACATGGGAATCATTTATGTGGATCGATATTAGATCTAGACAAGATGCGATTGAAGACCATTATTAGAAAGTCAAACAAACCTATCACATCATGTGTCTCTTTATACCAATTGATAGTGAAATAATTGTGTTTGAAGTGGAAGACGCAATGGACCCATCTACATCATCTTTTGAAGACTCCACTGGGACGATATCTTTTTAGATAAAGTAGATTCTTTTAGGATAAGGATGACCTTACTTTTTATAAAGCAATCTTTTGTGGCAGAAACTATCCACTATAGAATGGACAGGACCCCATCCAAAAATTGCTATAAATAAAAGGTCTCAGGTCATTTGTAAGCAAGTCTTTCTAAGAGTCTAAAAGTCTAGTAAGTCTAAGTATTTTTAAGTCTAGTTAAGAATTGTATGCTCTCTTCTTGCACCCATAAGAAGATCAAAATTTTCTATCTAAAATTATCTCTATAAATCTTTCCCTGTAAATTATCCTTTAAGAAATATTGAATCTGTATCCATTCAGCCACAATCCTCGGCCATTTTTCTTGAAAAATTTAAAAGAACTTAAGATCCAAATGACGAGTGTGATTCTTAACAGCAAACAAAATTCCAGAAAACATAATTCTTTGGACAACACAAACAACATGTTCTGATACCACTTGTTTTTTTGATCTTAAGTGTTTTTAATTTTTTTGAGAACACCGACGAAGGATGGCGGACGAATGGATACATATT
Organism: Taxus chinensis; assembly: GCA_019776745.2. NCBI lineage: Eukaryota > Viridiplantae > Streptophyta > Pinopsida > Cupressales > Taxaceae > Taxus > Taxus chinensis. The sequence goes on along the minus strand of CM034154.1, from coordinate 751,528,522 downwards.
CAACATTTCTTAAAGGAAAATTTACATGGAAAGCTTTACAGATATACTTTGGTTAGAAATTTTTGATCTCCAGGATCACCTTATGGGTGCAAGATGAGAGCATATAGTTTTTAACCCGACTCAAAACTACTTAGACTTACTAGACTCTAAGAATATTAGAAATAAGTTCTTACAACTAACCCGAGACCTCTTATTTATAGAAATTTTTGGATGGGGTCCTATCCATTCTATATTGGACGGTGTCTGACATGAAATATTTCTTTACACAAAGTAAGGTCATCCTTATCTTAAAAGAATCTACTTTATCTAAAAAGATATCGTCCCTGTGGAGCCTTTAGATGATGATGTAGATGGGTCCATTTCGTATTCCACTTAAAACAAAATTATTTCACTATCAATTGGTCTGAAGAGACACCTGATGCAATAGGTTTTTCTGATTTTCCAATAAAGGCCATCAATCACTTCTTGTCTAGATCTAATATCGATCCACATAAATGATTCCCATCTTAATCTTCTATGCAGGATGACTTCAACAATGATTGTTTTTTAATGTATTTATTCATCATGAATAGATGAAGAGCCATAATATTTAATGAATTTCAATAATTGATGTGTTTCTAAGGTGTAAATTTTTATGGTCAAATTCTAGCTGGGCCTTCATACCAATTCAGCAAACATATTACCTAACAAGTCACTATTTAGCCTATAGATGAAAACGGTTCTTTTAATGTTCCCATGAGGACATTCAGTAATGGTTACTGCTCCAGAGGCCTGTAGACTTTGTGAAACTTGTTTAGAACATCTGTCATATCTTGTAAATATCTTAAGATTTAAAATATCTTGTTTTACTTTAAGACCAAGAGAATTAAATCTAAAATATTTTATCTTTTCTAGATAAAATCTTGGAGGATTTGGATTGTCCATGAATGAAGTAGTAGGATTTCTTCTCAACCAATCTGAAACCATGTTTTTATCACCTGGAATATGTTCAGTGGAATAATTAAATTGGTTGAAAAATTCTTTCCATCGTTAATATTTCCCCCTTCCATATTTTCTAGCGTGATCTTTGTATGTAAATGTTTAAAACCTGGTGCAGTTTGTCTTAATCATAAAATATTTCAAATGTAATAATTTTAATGTTAATTTCTCTAAACACTTTTTTACTACATATATTTCTTTGTCATAAGACGTCCATTTTAGGATGTCATCTTCAAATACTCCTCTTGAAAATTCACATACATGCTCAATTTCATTTTTCCTACAGCAAAGCATTCCTCCCCAAGCATAGTCAGATGCATCTGTATAGAATATAAAATCTTTTGTAACAAGAACATATAGAGAGGGAATATTTTTAACATGATTTGTAATTGTTTGGAATTGTTTATGTAGACACAAAATCATGTACTTTGGGTAATTATCTAGTCCTGATTGCATACTACTATTCATATGATTCATAAGTAAGAAAAGTACTAATTAACCCAAGTCTTTTGCCACCGTTATTTGCTTTTTGTTTCCACTTTTGGTCTTGAACCCTTACTTGCTCAGTCTTCCTTTTTATACCTTGAAAATTTATCATCCTGGACACCATTGCCACAGCTAGAATGCCAGCGTCATCCCCTCTGGGCGCCCTTGACTTCTTTGTACTTTGTTCACATCTTTTGGGTCCTTTTCTAGCCATTTGAGCATCTTATATTTTTGGTAGTCATATTTTTCAGGGTTAATTATGAAATTCAAGCAAGGGAATCATATAAATATAAATTTATGTGATCTTTTGTTGCCCTCAAAATCCCCAACTCATTTTAAAAGTCAAATTAAAAAAATTTGAGCTCACGCCCTCTAGAAGTGTTCAAGTAAAGTCGGAAATCCGAAAAGATAGAGAAATTCATGATTTGAAGTTGTTTAAACTCTCAAGTCTACACGTTTTGATAAATTTTCCATTTTCTTGTCTAGACGCGTGAAAATTTTATTGTTGTCCTCATTTGAATAAAATTCTCAATCTTTCTATGGCCATGGATCGTCGAACCTTATATTGTTTTCAATTCCTTGGTTCACGAAGGAAATTTGAAAATTGGGCGCGAAATGGTCGAGTTTTCTTCTTCTCTACATTTTTCCACAGTAATGAATGACGAGCATTTTTCCCCATCAAATATTGGTCCTATTATCTACATGTACGTGGACATATCTAATTAGATGCAGTGGAATAGATACTTTTTACGAACTTAACATTTTTGTTATTTTAGCAAAAATGTCAATTTGGCCCCGCGACCCCGATCATGCTAAGGAAAAATTCAAATCTTGAGCTCGCCGTTGGAAAGTCAAAGTGGGTCAACAGAGAACTTTGAGGTTTTGAGCCTCTTTGTAAAAAAGGTGAAAATTCAAAAAGTGACCCGCAGCCCCGATCATGCTATGAGGAAAAATTCAAATGTTGAGCCCACATTGAAAGTCAAAGCAGGGAAGCGGGTCGGTGGAGAACTTTCAGGTTTTGATTCTTTTTATAAAAAGGGCTAAAATTCATAAAGTGAGCCGTGATTCCTTCGCCAATCAAGTGAAGCCACGTGTCAGGCTTATATCAAAAGCGGAAGGGCAGGCCAAAAATTTAAAAAATGCCAAATCGCTATAAAGTCACAAAATGCAAAAGGCATCCTCCACGCATGCTCCAGTAAATTTCTACCACATGGATGAATCTGGTTTAAAGTTTCAAAGGCAAGATGAATGGTTCAAATTTAAAGTTACAAAATTAGTGTAACGGTTGCATAATGAAAAGTCTGGGTTTTATCGCCATTGGCATTTCTTTGCAAATCAAGAATCTAAATGGATGCGAATGATTGAAAAGATTGTACACCGTTTCTTGCTAACAAAGAAGAATTTGTAACTGTTTCTTACAAGATATTTAATGGCTTCTTCACGCCATTGTAATGGGTTGGCAATTGATCTTGTAAAATAAAAAGTGCACTGTACTTAGAGAAAGCAAAGGAGATAGCCATTTTCTTCTACTTTCTTCCATTCTCAAATTTCTTCCATTCCCACATTATGTACAACTTTTGTTTAAGCATTAATACAAGAATAAGAATTTTGTAGCCTCTTTGATGAGGATATTTTAGAAAATTTGATTTCACAATCTTATCTTGTCTTGTTTACATTCGCAGAGTTGTTTCTTCCCATAAATGTATGTGTTGAAGTTTCTAACTAGTGTGTGTGTAGGAATCTGATTTTATACTTGCATCATTAGTTCTCCTACCTCTATTCTCACTACCTTTCCCACCTTCATATAAAATTCCCCCCTTGCAGGTAACTGCAAGCATTTTCCCCAAGGTCAGTGGAGTGCCCCTGTTGGATCCCCGACCGAAAGGCCACAACAAAAATCCACGCTTTCTCACACATGCATACACGGAAACTGTACCGGTTAAGTAGAGGGACTTAGATTCCCACAGTGTTGGCAAGAAATTCACAATTTTTTCCACCTAAAAAATTTCCTCGCCAATATTTTTTGGTGCCCACCATGGGGCCGATTGAGAAGCATCTGCACCTGAATGCGACCGTAAGATCAGAAAATTCAAAAAAGAAAGAGAAAACAATTCTAGAATTTGAATGGTTACATGAGCCACATGGATTCAAATCATGGCTATTCTAGGAAACCCTCCTATTAAAATACCTGAATCACTCTTCCACATCTAAGAAGATGTTGCCTCAAATTTGAGGGAAGTTATCTGGCATAATAGACAAGTGCCAATCACTACTTCATTACCATGAGAATTCTGGACCTTGAAGAAGAACGCGCTGCTGAATTGGAGAGGCAAAGAAAAATTCTAGCACCATAAAGAAGAGCATAGATTTTCAAGATGGCGGATAGAAGATACACCCAGAAATAGAGACAAGGAGGAAAAACTGATCCCATTTTTTAGGAACTTCAAAGGAGACAAGAGCTACTCAGAATTCAGAGGCTTCCTTTTCAAGCAACCAGTCATGTTGAAAACCTAAGTGTTGCCAATCCTTTGGATGGTGAATTTCCTTACATCAGCGAGAACCTTATTGATTTCACTAATGTGGAAACTGAAGAAGAAGCTAGAGAAAGAGAGGCAAGAGATGACAAAGAAATAAGAGCTCAACTTGAAGAAATTGAGAGACTTCAAGGCAAGGTTGGAAGCTAGAAATAGAAATCGAATGGGGGATCGTGATCATGAGCATGAACATGATTATGAGGCTCGTAGGCCTAATGTACTATGGGGGAAATAGCGGTCCACTAGCTCTTGCTCAACCACTCCATGAGCTCCCGAGAGGCTTGAGAAAAAACTTCCCAAAATTCAGAGGGGATGGTTCTCAACTCCCTGAAGAGTATATATCAACATTTATCACTAATTTTGGTGTGTTGGGTGTTGAGGATGAATATGTGTCATTCTGACTCTTTTTGGAGTCACTTCAAGAGAAAGATGTCGAATGGTTCTACATGCTACCCCAGAGGTTCATCACCTATTGGGAGGATATAAGAAGTGCATTCAAACACAGGTTCAAGAGCACAGAAGATTGTTAGGATATTTTGGTCCAATTGGTACAGATGAAGAAAGAAACCTCTGAGTCAATGAGGGACTTTGTAGCAAGATATGATAGATTGATAATAGGGATCCCTGAAGATGTGGTGCCTCCTGAAAATAATTTGAAGAGGTTTTTCATCAGTTCTTTTCCATCATATGTAGGTTTCTTCCTCAGAAGATCCCAACCAAGAATATTGAGGGAAGCAAAGGACTATGCAATAGAAACCGATGATGATCTAGTCCTTTTTAGAAAGGTGAAAGGCCCCAATGGAAAGCAAAAGGGTCAAAATTCAAACTCTATCACCACAAATATGATGTTCCAAAAAATTCCAAATGACTTGGTTTCCTTGAAGAAGAAGTTATCTTAGATCACAATGTGGAATGCTTCAAGGAAACCAAACCCTCCAGATAGGCCAAGGATTTCTCCACCTCCTCATCAGCTTGCTCTTAAAGCACCACCAGTAAATGCCATCTGTGACACTAAAGAGTCGGAGGAGGAAGTAGAAATTGATGAAACTAAAGAAGAAAATATGGAATACTATGAAAACTATCTTGAGGTTGAGAAAGTTGATATGCACAATGGCCTAATTGAGTACGTTGATGATGAAGATGAGGATGATGAAGAAGCTCCAAGTTTCTCATGTGTTGTTTTCACTCATGCACAATCGAGGAAAGGTGATTCATCCTCAACGGTTATGGTAAAGGATAAGAATAATAAAGAAGATTCTCCTCCAGAGGTCACATAAAATAAAATCATCAGCAAAGGATCACCATTACCACCTTCTATGGAGTCGGAAAAAGAAAAAATAGACTCACTGGTTGTCAGGGATCATGCTACTATGCCAAGTAAGTCATCTAATTCTTCTCCCATCTCAAAAGTTGCTAAGAATAATTCTCCTTTAAATGTTGTTCCTGTAAAAACATCTAAGGTTCAATCAAAAGCTACACCCTCACCGCCTTCCAATCCAATTGCTACACCCGAAAAGGAGAATTCAACACTCAAAGTAGCAAAGCCTATAGCATGTAAATATTCCTCCATTTTCATAACCTCTTCCTCACTCACCATAACCCCATTTAACTTTGTGGAACATGCAAGCAAAACCAAAGTCCCGCTCTCAGAAATAGAATACCTATAAACACACCATGCATAGTTTGACATGTTCATTAATGCAGTTCGTGGTGGTAACCCTATATCCTCGAGTCCTAATTCTAAAGGATTACTACCCACACCATCCACACCACCTTCCCAAAACATGATAGCCCTCAGTGCCTCCAAATCCAATAGGGTTGAACCCTTCTACCTGTCACTCTTCATTAAAGGCTTCTAGCTAAATAATTGTATCATAGATTCCGGAGCCTCAGACAATGTGATGCCAACCAAAGTTGCAAATTCTCTAGGCCTCACCTTGACCTGGGTAAATGGCACTTATTACTTAATGGAATCCAAACAAGTGCCATTGGTAGGAATAATCAAAGATACACATGTAGCACTATCTGATTTTTCAGAAAATAAGGTGCTCCTAACCATACTGGTAGCATACATCCCAACATCCTTTGGTATGCTATTGAGTAGGAGTTTCTATAGAGACCTGGGTGGAGAGATAAGAATGGATTGGTCATCTGCAACTATCCCCATAAAAGGTGAGATGAAAAATTTTCTACCAGTAAGAAAGATGAAGTTCACAGTATGAAATTCTGATGATCCGAAAGCAAACATTCTCTTTCAAGATTATGGGCTAGGAAACTATTTCCTCACATCAAAAAAAGAGGAGAACTTGTCACTCCTCATGGAGGAAGATGAAGATCAAATTTGGATAATGGAATTTGATGGTATTCATTCCAGTGTGGGCTCAGGAGTTGGTGTAGTATTGTACTCTCCTTCCAATGAGTTGTACTCATTTTCCTACAAGCTACAATTCGATAATACAAATAACATTGCAGAGTATGAAGCACTACTCTTAGGAATGAGTGCAGAAGAGGACATGGGAATCAAGAAACTGAGATGCTAAGGTGATGTAGAGGTTATAGTAAAGCAGGTCCGCCAAAAATATTAGGTGAAGAATCCAAGGCTCCGTCATTACAGAAATAGAGTGTGGGACTGCATTGAATCTTTTGATGCATTTTCCATTAAAGCTATTCCAAGGGAACATAATGAAAAGGTTGATTCTCTTGCAGTGTCAACTTCCCTAGTGACACCTCATCTTTCTTTTGGTAAAGACAAAGTGACCATTGAAATGTTATTCAGGCCTAGTGTACCAGACAATGCAAATCATTGGCAAGTCTTCAATGATGATAACCAAATTCTATCATTTTTAGAGCAAAGGGATAATTTCAATAATCTCTTATTCAAAGGAGGTGAAAATCCACACCGAGAAGTAGTCCCCAAAGAAGAGAAAGAAGGAATTGAAGGGATTGATGATGAGGGAGTAATCAAATTGAAAGGGAACAAAATTCCCAAAGGCCTAGTCTCTTTAGAAGACCTCTTTGACAAACATGACAGATTCATTCAAGAGAAAGAAAAGCAATATTCTCGGTGCCCATCTTATTTTGATAAAGAAAACATTGGTACCCTAGAGTAGCCAAGGATGGCTAATATTGGAAAATTTTGCTCGCTTGAAGAAAAAAGAAGGTTTTTTGCATTACTCGAGAAATACTCAGATGTCTTGGCCTACTCTTATGATGAACTCAAATCCTTCCAGCCAAAGAAAATGCAGTACTCAATTCCTTTGAAGTAGGGTGTCAAGCCCTTCAGGTAGAAACAAAGGTTGTACAACCCAAAGATTTTTTATATCATCAAGGAGGAGGTAACGAAGATGCTTAATGCAAGGATCATCTTTCCCATCCACCATTCAACGTGGGTGGCTAACATTGTGCCAATGCGGAAGAAGAATGGTGAAATCAAGATATGTGTAGATTTTCGCAACCTAACCAGGCATCACTAAGGAAAATTATCCTCTTCCTATCATGGACCATATCCTGCAAGCAGTCACTAGATCTGAAATGCTTTCATTGCTTGGTGGATTCTCAGGATATAATCAAATCAAAATGGCAGATGAGGACCACACCAAGACAGCCTTTACAACACCTTGGGGCAATTTTTCCTACAGCAAAATGCCTTTTGGCATAATAAATGTAGGAGCTATATTCCAAAGGGTGGTGGATTTGGCCTTCAAAGATCTAAAGCATTACATTTTCATATATCTTGATGATCTCACAATATTTTCAAAGAAGGGGGGAGATCATATCTATCACTTGGAACAGGTACTCGCAAGGTGTAGGAAACATGTCATATCACTAAATCCAAAAAAGTACATTTTTGAAGCCACAGAAGGCAAGTTATTGGGGCACATTGTGAACAAACATTAAGCACACATTGATCCTGAGAGGATTAGATCCATTCAAGCATCATCCCTACCCACAAGAAAGAAAATATTTCATTCATTCTTCGGAAAGGTGAACTTTCTTCGTCGTTTTGTACCTAAGTTTGCTAAGTTGACAAAGCACATCACTTCCATGATGAAACCACAAGAAAAATTCAAATGGAACAATGAAGGGAAGGCAACATTTAAAGAGATCAAGAAATCCATTGCCAAGGCTCTAACTCTTGTATCTCCAGATTTTAACAAAGAATTCATCATGTATTGTTATGCATCAGAACATACACTCTCTGTCATTCTCGTTCAGAAAAATGATGAAGGTGTGGAAGAACCTATTGCTTTCATGAGTTGTCCTCTGAAAAATCATGAGATAAAATACAGCCAATTAGAGAATCATGCCTATGTAGTGGTCAAGGATGTAAAAAACTTTAGGTTTTACATCCTCAATTCCCATACGCTAGTGATGGTCCTTGGTAGTGCAATCAAGTCCATCTTGACATAGCAGGATCCCGGAGCTAAAATAGGAAATTAGATTGCAAAGACTCAAGAATATGACTTGAATATTCAACCCTCCAATATGGTAATGGGAAATGGCTTGTGCAAGTTGATTGCTGAAGATGAAACACTCAAAGTTTAACCTGGTGAAGAAAATCGTGCTTTCTCAACTTGTTCAGAAGACAACCCATAGGTTCTCTTTATCACCACTACTGATGAGTGGTATGCTGATATTGCCTATTACCTGACATATGGATAAGTCCCTCCCCATTTTGATTACATGCAAAGGAGAACACTCAAGCTGAAGGAAACTAAATTTGTAATCTAGAATCATGCACTTTACAAAAGAGGCCTGGATGGTTGTTTCCTCATGTGCATAGATAAAGAGCAACAAGAAAAGTTGCTGAAAGCATACCATGACCAAGCATGTGGTGGAAATTTTTCAATAATGGTCACTACACACAAGATCCTCTGAGGAAGGTATTATTGGCCCACCATCTTTGCAGACACTCAAGATTGGTTTTCTAAATGCAAATCATGCCAACAATTCGTTGGAAGACCACAACTCGCTGCATTACCACTCATGCCTATGGTTATTGAAGAACCATTTCAACAGTGGGGGCTGGACTTAATTAGTGTTTTGAACCCTCACTCAAGCACAGGGCACAGCTATGTACTCACAACAACAAACTACTTCAAAAAATGGGTGGAAGCAATTTCGTCCAAACAAGTCAACACTGAAACAATATGCAACTTCATCAAGGAGAATATCATAGTCCGTTTCAAAGTGCCATAGAATATTGTAGTAGATAATGCTACCTATTTCTCTTCAAGAGAGTTGGCCGAGTTTTTCTATAGCTACGAAAAGTCCCTATCTCATTCTCTAACTACTATCCACAAGGAAACAGACATGACAAATCAAGCAATAAGAGCATTGTGACCATTGTCAGCAAGCTTGTAAACGAGAATCAAAGGAATTGGCACAAAAGGTTGTACAATGTATTGTGGGTGGATAGGATCACTCCCAAGAAGGTAATAGGTATGTCACCATTCCAACTGCTGTATGGAGTCGAAGCAGAAATTCCTCTCACAATCAAGATGACAACTCTCAAGCTACTACAGGAAATAGAAGATGATCAGTACAAGGATTCCATTAACAAGAGGATACTCTTTCTTTAGAAGCTGGAAGAAAATAGACTCCAAGTGGTGGATCACATTAAGGAGAACCAATTAAAAGTAAAGAATATTTTTGATAAGAAGTCCAAGGCAATAGAATTCAAAGTTGGAGACTTCATCCTGCTATGGGACAAGAGAAGAGAACCAAAAGGTAGCCATGGAAAGTTTGATTCGTTATGGCTCGGCCCATTCCATATTCGTGAAGCTCGTGGTGAGAATGATTTTCTTCTCTCATATTTGGATGGAATGCCACCATAATTTCCTCATTGTGGGAAATACTTTAAATTGTATCATCAGTGAAATTGGGTTGTTCCCATGCCTTGTACCATAGGTGTGTTCCCCTTTCTGTTGTGTGGTTTTGTTTCCCCTTCTATTGCGTGTTGTGTGTTTACTTCCCTTTGTGTGCTTGTGTGTTTCCTTCTTCTGATCTTTCTTTCTCAAAGTTGTATAAGAATCTGTAAGGCCTAATGAATAAGGCACTGGTCAATGAATTATAGGGTCTAGAGATTGAGATTCTAGATTCCCATGTCATGTCTTCACTATGCTCAGTCCATGTCATGTCCCCAAGCTAGAGCCATTTGTTGTCACCCTCAAAATCCCCCCCTCATTTTAAAATTCAAATTCAAAAATTTTGAGCTCACGCCCTCCAGAAGTGTTCAAGTAAAGTTGAAAGTCTGAAAAGATAGATAAATTGATGCTTTGAAGTTGTTTAAACTCTCCAGTCTGCACGTTTTGATAAAAAAATTCGTTTTCCTATCTAGACGCATGAAAATTTTATTGTTTTCCTCATTTGAATGAAATTTTAAATCTTTCTATGGCCATGGATCGTTGAACCTTGTATTGTTTTCAATTCCTTGGTTTGGGAAAGAAATTTGAAAATCGGGCGTGAAATGGTGAATGATGAGCATATTTTCCCCATTAAATATTGGTCCTAATATCCACATGTACTTGGAAATATCTAATTGGATGTGGCAGAATGGGTCATTTTTGTGAACTTAACATTTTTTTATTTCAGCAAAAATGTCAATTTGGGCCCACGGCCCCGATCATGCAAAGGAAAAATTCAAATCTTGAGCCCGCCGTTGGAAATTCAAAGTGGGTCGGTGGAGAACTTTGAGGTTTTTAACCTCTTTGTAAAAAATGTGAAAATTCATAAAGTGACTCCCAGCCCCAATCATGCTATGAGCAAAAAGTCAAATGTTGATACTGCATTGAAAGTCAAAGCGGGGAAGCGAGTTGGCGGAGAACTTTTAGGTTTTGAGCCTTTTTGTAAAAAGGGCTAAAAGTCATAAAGCGAGCCACGATTCCTTCACCAATCAAGTGAAGCCATGTTTCAGGCTTATATCAAAAGCGGAAGGGTGGACCAAAAATGTAAAAAATGCCAAATCTCTATAAAGTCACAAAATGCAAAAGGCATCCACCACGCCTTCTCCAGTAAATTTCTCCCACGTGGACGACTCTAGTTTAAAGTTTAAAAGGCATGATGAATGGTTCAAATTCAAAGTTACAAAATGAGTGTAACGAATGCATTATGAAAAGTCTAGTTTTTTCTGCCATTGGCATTTCTTCGCGAATCAAGAACCTAAACAGACGCGAATGATTGAAAAGATTGTAAATCGTTTCTTGCTAACAAAGAATAAGTTGTAACAATTTATTGTAAGATATTTAATGGCTTCTTCACACCATTTTAATGGGTTTCAAATTGATCTTGTAAACTCATGAGTGCATTGTACTTAGAGAAAGCAAAGGAGATAGCCATTTTCTTCTACTTTCTTCCATTCTCAAATTTCTTCCATTCCCGCATTATGTACAACTTTTGTTTAAGCATCAATACAAGAAGAAGGATTTTGTAGCCTCTTTGATGAGGAGATTTTAGAAACTTTGAGTTCACAATCTTATCTCATATTTTTCCATTCGCAGAGTTTATTACTTCCCATAAATGCATATGTTGAAGTTTCTAACTAGTGTGCGCAGGAATCTAATTTTCTACCTGCAGCATTAGTTCTCCTACCTCTATTCTCACTCCCTTTCCCACCTTCATATAAAATTCCCCCCTTGCAGATAACTACAACCATTTTCCGTAAGGTCAATGGAGTGTCCTTGTTGGATCCCCAACTGAAAGGCCACTGTAGAAGTCCACGCTTTCTCATGCATGCATACATGACAGCTGCACCGATTACGTAGAGGGACTTAGATTCCTAGAGTTTTGGCAAAAATTCACAATTTTTTCCACCTGAAAAATTTCCTCACCAACATGATCATAATAAAGGACCAAGTACTAAGCATTAGCTATCACCACCTAATTTTGCATCCATCAAGAGTATTCAAGCATCCATTTGTGGGAAAAGGATTGCATATTTCTACATACACTTCATATGAGGGGGATTCTATTCTATTCCATGCACACATTTATTAAATTTCTTTACATTTAACTATTTTTCTCACTATTTAAGTGCAACACACACAAAATCTGCCTAGGGAAAAATTTCACACGCACACATAGAACTACATTAGGGATGAGATGTAGTGTAACACGCAGTCGTAATATCACCATTGTGACAACTAAGGACATTCTAAACCCTCAGTCTACATCTTTCTTCGTTAGTATTTGATGTACCTTTGAGGGTTTTATAGGTCATTATTTCATTGCAAGTTTCCAACGACTTTTGCAATCATTGTGAGACCGCATAGTGACCAAAAGTGAACAACAACAAAAAACTTGTGACCACTCAAAGGAGTTTTTCACACAGACACATGCACCTAGAAATAGGCCTAGGGTGCCCACAAGCACCCCTATCCTTCTTCAGGCACCCCAGTCTAGGAATATCTTCAGATCACACACTTTTTTGAGGTCCTATGTGATGCTTCTCCCTCTTTGTTCATCTGGTCAACACTCTGGCACAGTCCATGAATAATTTTGAAAAAACTAAGTCATCTTATCTCTTCTTTGCACTTAGGGTTTCATATATTTTGGCTTAGTTTACTTGGGTTAATTTATGTACTTAATTGTTTATTCATTTAATATTATAATAGCAATCAAATTAAGCATATATTTCCATAGTTAACTTAATCACTTTAGTGAACCCCATCACTTGAATCTACCTTCTCTTTAGGTATCATATCCTTTTATCACAATGGCTCAATCTTAAGGCTAGCTATTATTCTCCATAATTAAACTCTTGCCATCATGGAGATTTCCATCCATGCCTACTTACAGAATCACCATGATTGCATCAATAAGCTCAAAGAATATTTAGCTACCTCTTACATCCATCCTCACACATCACCTGACTATGTATGCCATAAGTTTACCTTCACTCTATCTCTAAAAAAAGATCAAATCACTTTTACATCAAATGAATTGCCATCTCAAGCAATGTTAGACCATGACCCCCTTATATATTCAGGTTTATATTAATAATGTTGGGGTCAAGCGTGCCTTAGTTGAAAATGGCTCTGTCCTTAACATATGCAATATTGTTTTCCTTCATCAATTGGGTTTTTCAGAAACCTCTTTGGCTCCTTCATCAATATCTACTCATGGCCTTGACAATATCCCCAACCATGTCTTAGGTACCATTGTTCTTCCTATTAATATTGGTCCTTGTACACTCACCATTCCATGCCATGTAATGCCTAATAACCTCAACTATAACATCCTTATTAGGCAGCCTTGGATCCATGCTATGTATGTGGTCCCCTCCACTCTTCATATGCGGCTTGAATTTTGTTATCAAGGAATTATTTATGATGTTCCAACTGATCCATCCCCTTTTGAATATTGTCATTATATTGAAAAATTCAATGATACTCCTTTTTCTTCCAGTTCTACTCAGGATTTTCATAAATATGCCCTTAGGTATGAATATTTGCTCCGCTATGGTTTCTTCGACAAAGGTGTAGGTCTGCAAGGACAAAAATTCACTGCACCTTAGGATCTTCTTACAAAATCTAACAAATTTGGGTTGGGATATCATCCTCAGTCTCTCCCTCCTCCAGAAGCTTATATGGCCTTGCATACTTCTTCATTTCCACTTGTCCACCTAGAGCTCCTCAACGATTCTACTTTTATTGATTGGGATCATTTAGAAATTTTCACTGCCAAGGACTCTCTCCTATAATACATGGGTGTTTACGACCACTTCCCTTCTTTTCACCATAAGAAGCATTCTCCATCATCTCTCAACACTACCATTTACAGTGTCGATCCTCATGTGTAACGCTCAAAATTACTAGAACTAGAATGAGGATATATTTTTAAAACATACATAAAAATAGATTACACAACTGCAATCGTATAGATTTATTTAATCAAATTATTTAAATAAAATTTGTTCTTTGATCTATCTGATAACATCTTTGTAAGCCATGTACAGCTGAGAAGGGTGTATCCATATCTCCATGATCTCCCTTCGCCACTACTTCGAGTGACAATGCTTACTTGCATTTTGGCTCAAACTTTTTCAGGTCATGGGAACCATGCGAAAGTCCTTGGGTCTACCACAAAGCTAGTTTTCCAACTTCGTATTCTGGTATCCGACCATTTCCTACCTCATGTTCAATGTTCAACTTCCCATGATCAGGTTACTAGCAATTTTGATTTAATTATAGGACTAAGTGATCAGACAAATCACAACCATCAATGCATTACTTTGGCCCCAAATTTTTCCGCCGTGCAGGTTACGGCTAAACTCAAGACATCACACTAGTCTTATGAGTTTAAGTCTTCCGCCACCTCAAAACTATCCCTTTCACAGTTATCTAGATCTTATAGTTTGTATTTACTTTATTTCCAATTTAACTTATCTTACAAGAGTTTATACTGAGATAAATGCCAAAGGCCAACTAGGATCATCATGAGATAAGTACATTCATTACGCTAAAATGTATCTATTTCAGCATTTCGCATGTACTTATCCCTTAATATGCCTAATGGATCTTTTCATCTATTTATCTTCCCATTTAGTTTCTCCTTTCCTGTTGCTTGGATTTTTTTAAACCTTAAATTACCTTTTACAACAATACTCTTCCATTCTCTATAGAACAGGATTTACAATCTTATCATATTAATACCAAGTTTACCGAAAGGTCGAATTAAATATATATTAAAACATGTATATTTAGTTATTCTTTCAATCAGCTATGCCACTGAATAGCTTATTTAATTTAGAAATTAAAGACAATTGATTGTTACAATAATTGTCCAATTATCGGCTTCATACATTGCCAAATATCAAATAAATAAATTTAACAATTTATGATAAGTAAGATTTCTTACTTCTAGTATTTATCATTTACTCATATTGAGATATTATTACATACAAGGTAATCATCTCTTTATTAAAATCATAAATTACATATGTCGTTAAGGCGAAATATATAACTATTACGGTAACTCTCACATAGTGAGGTTTGAATATTAACAATGGCTCCAAGATCCCAATAAATTTAGTCAAAATTTTAGGATATCATCCTTCTATAAATTGAAATCCAATTATCTCATTTAGATCCATGCTACGATAAAACTTCACAAGACATGAGTTTTTGCATATCATAACGTGACGGCTAATTGTCCTGCAATACTGGAGTAGTGGTATGTTGTCAGTTCAAAATGAACTGGCATGCATATTGCCTCCATTTTCTGATGTAATTATTTAATAAAATATGAAATGATATACATGTTATTTTATCAACAAATGTATTATAATACAGCGGAGGATGTATTATTACATGTTTTTCATCAAGATACAACTATGAATGTACACAAATAGAACAACCAATTTCTATTTCAGCAATCATGTTTCACTCTAATCACAAGGATCAAGACATAATCAAACCATAATCATTCAACATCCGAATTCTGATTAAACCACAAGCAAATCATGCTTCACATGGTACAGATTCAACTATTATTTTTCTTACCTTCCAATCAACAAACAGCTTAACGAAACTATCTGAAATCATCATTTCCAAATACCAATTAGACATATTCCCTCTAGGTAATGAGCAGCTCTATAAAACACATAATAAATTTATTTCAAACAATCAAAATACATATATATATATAGGAACAATCCAACTAAACAGTGTAAAAACACCTCTATTAAATCATTTTAACATGTTCTTTCAAGTAACTGACAGATCAACAAAACAAATTGATCCACATACCACATGATGATAATTTTGAAGTCTATTTGCATAGAATAACAACAATAAGCTTCTAAAACTTCTAGTAACGAAATCCTTTAAGAAAAACTAAATCATCTTACATAGACTGTTAACACTAATTGATTTTTCAATCAGGTAATAAAATTATACCTACAGAAAAATCAACTTGTACATATCCAAATCAGTTTGTTCCAGCATTAATTTATTTTCTGTTTAGAAATTATTAAAATCCGAAAGCAAATATACCAGGTTAAATGATGAAATACCTAGTAAAAACATTTTTCACACTACCCAGAAATCGCTTTGCTCATACAAATAAATTATTGTTTGACTGTAATAAAACCCAGAGGTAGGAATCGATTTGGGTTTCCAGAAATCAAATTTAAATAAAATAAAATAAAAATTGATTAGGAACACTCATCTGTGTTTTTTTCTAGGTTTAGATAAAACCACACAAAGGAAGCTTAAGAGAATGTAGAATCCATCAATTTCCTTTTTAAATTTCATTTCCAAGCAATTAAATCAGAATCTGTCCACAAATTCATTTAATTGTCATTTAAAATAGAATGTGTATTTCCTCATTATTTACAAATAATGTTGTAGAGAAAGGAGAAGAGATTCATGCCTGAAGTAAACCTAGAATCAGCAACCTCTTACTCTTCTAGCTCCAACAAGTTGAATCCTTCCTTCCTCCCAAAACTCACGCAGGTATCCCAGAAGTGAGGAATGGAAACAAACAAAGGAGAAATAAAGAAAATATAATGAAGAAACTATACTATAATGGAGAATTATCGGGCTTCTCAATGTTGCTTCATGTGTCAATGCATGCCACATATTTGGTGTCAGATGAAGGCATGTCCCTTTCAAAACTCTCAGATTTTAAATATTAAAATATTATTATTATTATTATTCTTTTTAACTTTTGATTTACATGCCAAATCCTTTTAGGATTTAAATATATAATTTCACAAATTAATAATGCATTTTTTTTATTTTTTTTAATTGATACCTAACTGTAATGGTAAAATTAATCATCATAATATAAGTCCACATATTGCGAACAATATGTTATCGTAATAATTATTCGAATATTCTCATAAAGTCGGTTTGATATAGGATTGTCAAATAAAACATAGACAGTATTTATCACGGTTATTGCAAAATTCAAACAAAACAAAAGACGACCAAACTGATTAAAATAAAGTAACCATAATACAAATAACTGAAAGATTCACTATCATTTGTGAACCGTTTTACCTATGATTAAGGTCTGATCATGTTTTAGGAAGGATCGTCAAGGTGGGTGTGGGGTTATTCGTTCCGCAATGTCATGCCCCGCGGTAGAAAATGTGGGTCACGATACGACGAACCAAATGAATTTTACACCCAATGATGATCTCATCTAATCATGTTTAGACTTAACCGTAGTTAATTTAACTTATAAGAAATTTTAGGATGTTACATCCTGATACTATTCCTAATGACCCATACATTAAGGATTGGTCATCTCTTCTCAATGAAAATACCATAACATATAACCTTGGTACATCTGAAAACCCATGAGTAATTTTGTTAGCCGCCTCTCTCACGCCTGACAAACAAAAATATATCAAACAAGTTATTTAAAAAATTTCTGACATCTTTGCATGGGAATATAATGACATTCTAGGAATTGATCCCTCAGATTCCATCCATAACATTGTCCTTAATCCTGGTGCAAAACCGGTTCAGCAAAAAATTTGTAAAATGCACCCAAAATTTGCACTTCTAGTAAAAGAAGAAATCTAAAAACTACTGGATGTTATTTTTAATTCCAATGTCGATTATCTGAAATGGGTATCCAACATTATATATGTTATGAAGCTAGATGGCCAAGTTCACTACTGCACGGAATTTTGAGACTTAAATAAAGCTTGTCCTAAGGATAGCTTCATATCACCACACATTGACGCAATTGTCTATTCTACCACCGAATATGATATTTTATCCTTCATGGATGGATTTGTGGGTTCCCTCCACACATGGGTTCTTCCTGTCCCTCCGCGCCCTTGATCCTGGCCTTCTATCCTGCACGAACTTCTTATGTGATCTCTAACAAGTATTCTCTGATCAACATTACCCCACACTAATCTCATTGTCATCCCGACAATGGGTATCTCCAAAAATTGAAGTAAAGAATAGAAGAATGGAAAGAATAAGAATGAAATAATGTAGATAAATAAATAATTTTCATGAGGCTATGAGGAAGCCTTCTCTATATTAGTTTGAAGTATCAAGTCTGGATACTCCTCCTTTATTTTGGCCTTCAAGGCTTATCATTCAATGAGTGCTTGTTCTGATTTTTTTGGAATGTCCATAGCAATGGACTCCAATTCATCCCTCACAATCTCCCCTTTTTCATTTTGCAGAACCAACACAATGCTGGACATTGAGGTCATTCTTCCTTCTAGGAGATCCATCTTTTGTGCAATGAGCTTCCCAAGCTCTTCCAGCCAAGTCTTGTGTGGCTCTTGTGCTGTTTTCAAGGCCTTGCGCTTCTGCTTAACCATTGACAATCTTTCTGTGCGGCCTAATGTCTCGTCCTTCATTGATTTTTGGACCTCATTTTTTTCTTCCAGGGTCTTTATGTTGATAAGCACCTTTGGAGTTGTGCAGATGTTCAAAGCCTGGTCTTCTTTCTTTAATACTTCATGTAGCGCTTATAGCAGCCCCTCATAGGATGTAATCTTTCGCATCACTGAGGATTTCTCTCGTTCTTCCTCTTACTCTGAATTCCTTGGCATTTTCATGCGCATAGGTTCATCTTCAAGTACCAAGTCCGCCAAATTTCCTACATAATGTATCATTGAGGGAAACATCTATGGTACCTTGGTCTCCAAGTGTGGCCTAGCTCTTATGACATTATCCCTAATCTCCTCTGTGAAACTGAAGAATACTTCATTCTTCTTCTGCACCAAGTCCCTCTCTTGTGTTATGTGTGCTATCTTTGTATCCTTTGTCTTTAGCTCCTCGCATAGTGCTCTGATTGTTGCCTCTTTATCCATGTTTCTTATAGCAACTTCAGTAGAAACCTTCATAAATGTGTTGCTGACCTACTCATCTAACATGATAGTAGGCTTTACTATCATATGTCTAGCTTGGGGTGCCTTCTTCAACCATCTCGAAACACATGAATATTCGCATACATAAAATTTAGGCTCATCCATTTGCGTATGCATTGACCATGATAGTTTCTTTCGATTACGCAAAGTCATCATATCCTCATCCATTAGCTCACAGCCAAATGAATCCTTTTGTGCTATTGTGCTCTGGAAGCAGGTGCGCACAATTTTACATGCGTCCTCTACATACCCCATGGCTAGTGGAATGTGCTCTCTACTCATCCTCTTTGATCTAGGACCCTTGGGAATTGTAGCTTCAAGGTTAGCAGCATATCCCATTACATCTTGAGTAGTTTCATGCATGGATCAAGAGGTTTCCTTTTCTTTTTCTTCTCTGTCCTTCATCTCTTCATATTTTTACTCTACCTCATTATGTGGCTCATCTTCTTGTTTGAGTGGGTTTGGAGATGCACGCTCGCTCTCCCTTGATTCCTCCACTTATTTATCCAACTTCAACTTTCTTCTCTTTTTTGGCTCAGCGGTCTCCTTGTGTGGAGAGAGACGAGGTGATTTCCATACCATTTGTGGGGTTCCACTTTGAGTCCTTGTGCATGTGAACACTTTCTTAAACCTATGCTCCCCCTGCTCAACCTTCGTATCTTCCTTTTCATCCTATCCTTGAGGTGGAGTGGACACGCATTGTGAATATTCTCTATCATAGGGTTTCTTTATTCTGCACTCCAAGCCTTCACTATCTTCACGCTCCTCTTCCTCATCCACTACTTCCACAGCTTCTATGGGCCTTTGCACCGATATGTTTTCCATTGTGTGCTTACCCTTCAGTGGCCCTGGGAGCACGAATTCATTCTCTACATACTTGTTTTTCTCCATCTTAGGCTTCAACTAGAGATACACTAATGTTTCCCCTACATCTGCTATAGCCAAACTTATTGGCTTAGTATTCAACACCTCCAAAATGATCCTCTCGGTATAGGCACTTCTTCCAGGATACACATAATTCTTCCTCAACATGTGGTATTCGCAGTATACCTTATCTGCATTGAATACCAGTCAGTGCGTGTCAGTGAATCTATGAACAGATGCTTAGAAATACCATGTAGTGAATGTGTAAGGAAATTTACACTAAGGGATCCAGACTCCATCTCTCATTGTGAAGCGTGTGATGCAGAAATGTTGTTATACAAAAAACTGAACTTGTTTCCCTATTACTGATGGTAGGTCCTTTAGGATGCACCACTCTTCTCCAAATGCCACACAGAACGTGTCATACCATTTCTCTGCCCTTTGTTTGATGTCATCTATTATGGCCCCTTTACATATGTACTTGTTGAACCTTTCAGATGGTGACTTATTCTCCATGGGGTATTCCCATACCTTTTCCTTCTGCCCATCTAGTACTCCAATTTCAATGAATACCAGTGATAATAGAACAACCTCAAAGTTGATCTTCCCTCCTATATGCACTTCCTCGACTATTTGTTCTATAATGTAGCCTGCAATATTGTAGACTACTCCTTCTGACATCATATGCACAACATGTAACCACATAGTATTTACCTGTGACTACCACTCCTGATCATTCAACTTTGTAACAAGGTGTGTTGTTGCTTGCACTGTAGACACTAAATTAGGTCACACTCCCCTTTGGTCCCTCGACGAATAAACACCCTTCATCACATTCACCTAGCCATGACCCCCTTCACCCCACTAATATTAATTTAATTAAATTAATTCATTATCCTCACTGTATTTATTATTTAAATAATATCCACACATATAGTTCACTTAGACACCTCACCAACCCAACTCACCCTAAGACTTATTCTTAGTAAGTTGTCATAACTAACTAAGACTTACCCAAACCCTAAAAAGCAATGCCTACATTCCCTCTAACCACATTCCCACATGATCACAAGAATCTCCCAGTCTAATCCATGGGTTAATGACATGACATCCAAGGAAATCAAGAGGATCTCCCTAGTTTAGTAAACCTAGGAAATCCCACCTTGACTGACACCGGTTACCCCTAACCGTCATTGGAACCGCCATCGGTTACCCTTTTAACCACAAAACAACCTTATTCTCAAGGTTCGAAGTTTGAAGTTAGAAGTTGTAAGAAAAAATTTTGGCAAGAATTATCACATCTCAAAAAGATAACACATCTTCAGAGAGTGAATTCCAGTGAGACCACAGATGCAAGAAAGGAGATCAAACATCTTTTCCTGCACAGCCATCCCAGTCAAGATTTGATCTAACCAAGCAAAGAGGAATGTACATGCATTCCATGCAGAAGCTTTCCTTCAGTTGGTGATCACTTGTAGCCTTCAAACCTCTCATCAGCACCTCCATCCTTCACACACAGGCATCCAGGACTAGAATACAAGTAAGTATAATGTCATACTTCTCTAGTTTATTTCATTTCATCATTATTTTATCATCTATTGCTTACCTAGCCACCTATTGACCTTCTCCTACGCTTCCACCTCCATATTCTCATTAAAGACCTTGTCAAAGTCTACCCCAGTCACCTAATACCTCATCCCGAAAAACCAAATTCCTTTGTGTAATCACAAAGGAGACCTACAGCTTGTTCTGTGACATTTCCAAATTTCACAGTAACCGGCACCGGTCACACCTGACCACCGTCGGTTACCCCTGACCAACATCAGTCTTTGTATTTTCCCATACATCCTAGAATAGATACCTACCCACCTAATTTCATCTCACCCTCATCCACTTGTGATCTACCCAAGACCTCTGTCAAACCTGCAGAACCCAGAACCCATCATTTGACCTTTGGATTCTATTCTAGCTTAGTGTGTTAGATTAGATCTATTTATTATTGTGTTTTAAGTGAGATACCTAAATCATTTCAAATTACAATAGGATTTACTTTGTTTACAACATTAAAATTTTTAAAACAGTGGACTGACAGCCATCTAGGAAGTATCACACTTCCCGGATCTAGCATACACTAGGCAGTTCAATGTCCATATTGTTTAATTCCTTTTGGTGGTCTTACTTTGCATTACATGTAGTTCCTCCTAGCCAAAAGGAAGCTCTCTCGATAAGATGTGGATTCAGAATTCATACGCGCGCAATAACCCATCAACCAACATTTGAACAAGTATTCCTCCTATGCCCATTACCCTATCTATTTCATCAACACTTCAAAGAAATGATCTAAGAATCAGGTGAAATATGCACAAGTGGAAAATTCTTCAATTTATCTATATCCATACCGCATGGACCCTTCAAGTACCCCAACTCCTATATGGTCTTTAAGATCATGACTTTATCTATGAGATCATTCTTTATATCCTCTTATGTGGCCTTCAAACCTATAGCAGATGAGATAAGTGCAGATGAGATTCTAATTCTGCATCCTGCAAAGTAGAAGAAGGCTTTGTGCACTCTACTCATGAGCCACTGATACAAGGGTTCATACTTCCCAAAATATGGAAGCTCATATAATTTTTAGATCCCAATTCTCTTCAGAAGCTTCTCTCCTGCATCATCGTAAACCGACATGTCATTTGTTGTACATTTGTTCATCCTAGCAGTGAGTAAGGAATCAAGCTATTTCTTGTTCTCTAAGGTCCTGTGATTATATTCACTTACTTTTCTCTTTCTGATGGGTGAATCCCATTCCTGTTCGACGATGATGCCTTCTTAATATTGCATTTCTAAAAAATCACTTTCGGGTGCCATCTCTTCCTCCTCGACGACCACCTTCTTCTTTCCTTTTGCTGTTGCTGCAACTACCTTCTTGGGTGCCATTTTTACCTTATAATCATCTCCTCTTTAACTTTGCAACTTTCTAATCAAACCCTAGCTCAATCCAATCGTACCCTAGGTGGAAACTTCATGCTCTAACTCTTCTTTGTCTCCTTACTTCACTCAAACCCTTCACCACCGGGGATGCAAGATTCTTTTCGCACATATCTTTTTGTCACGCTTGGTTTCACACCCTTTGCACCTTAATCCAATCACTTGACTCTTCGCACTTATATTTTTTCTCAAATTCTCTTAGTCACAATGGTTAAAATGAATTTACATCCCATCTTTATATAATTTTTAAAAATTTGATTCATTTAGTGCTCCTTCACCTACCAAATATCCTCTCATTCATTAACCAAATTCGTTCATTTCGCGCAATACATCTCCATGCCCCAACTATAACCTTCTAGC
The DNA here is from genome assembly GCA_019776745.2 of Taxus chinensis. Classification (NCBI taxonomy): domain Eukaryota; kingdom Viridiplantae; phylum Streptophyta; class Pinopsida; order Cupressales; family Taxaceae; genus Taxus; species Taxus chinensis. The sequence continues at coordinate 751,505,464 of CM034154.1, read as the reverse complement.
ATGCCTTCCTACCCTCTAGTTGCAGACTTCTCTTAAATGCACACCCTTATGCCCAAGTACCTTATCATTGTACCTTCTCTTGGTAGTTATCATGGCCTCTGCTTACCTCGTGTTATACGGTCCTTTCATTCATCTCCATCCTTGGTCATTTTTGAGAAGCAATCTTCTTTTGAATTAATGCACACCCATAACAGCTTATTCCTTTCACCTTTCAATTCCCACAGTATTTTACTTGGATAACTACAACTACCCCACACTAAAGGTATGTGTATTCCTCTGTGCATAAACATTCTTCACATAGTAATTAGCTTCATGTGCACAAGCACGCTACAAGAACAACAACTAAATTGACAAAGCATAGCGATAATTGAAGGAAATACATTAAGGAAATACAAAATGGAAACCTAAGCTAAATGGCAATACTACCTTATTACAAACACCAAGAAGAATTATTTATAATAGGGCTTCATCTTACTCCCATTAAAGTAACTGGGTATCCGTGTTCCATCAAGTGCTTCTAACTAGAAATCACTTGATTCAAGTATGTAAGTGATGACATACGGCCCCAACCAATATACCTTAAGTTTTCTTGGATGGCGTAAGAACTTAGAGTCATAAAAAATTACCATTTGTCTAATCTCAAACTTCTTATCCCTTATGTTTTTGTCATGCCATGCTTTCTACCTGGCCTTTTCCTGCTTTTGAATCCATTGTGTTATGGCTTGTCACTCATCAAGCTGAATCATCTTCTTGATACGCTCTTCTAAAGCCTTCTCATCAACTAGACCTCCAGCGTGCACAATGCGCAAAGAAGGTAACATAAATTCTATAGGGAGAACAACTTTTGCACCAAACACCAACTGAAATGGTGTGGCTTTGTTCAATGTCTTGTAAGTTATTCTATATTCCCAAAGAAGAACTAAAACTTTGTCATCCCAATCCTTTCTTCCAACATCAAATTTTTTTGTCAAAGTCTGGCTCAAAATCTTTTTGAAATCCTCAGCAGTTCCATTTGCCTGAGGATGGTATGGTGTAGTTTTATGGTGTGCAACCATAAACTCATCTAATAGGATCCTAATTATCTCATTCAAAAAGTGTGTACCTATACGATAGAAAAGTGGCATGCGAGCATGAGAATCTACAAGTAGCCTTTCTTCGTACCCGGCCTCCCAAGGTCGTGCCGAGACAGCCGGTGGAAATAAAATATACATGGTTGTAGACAAACTATTTGGGCAATCTAATATCCTCAACACGCAATAATGGGATCTGTGAGTCTAAGGCAAGGAAATCTCTCCTAACTTGAATTGGTGTAATGGATCGTTCAGATATAATAGTTGCTCAAAGGCTCCAATCAGTGTCGAGCTCTGCCGAGATCCTATCTATTGGCTGTTGGATGCGTGGAAAGTGACCTATAGGTGCTTCATGTATATTTCCAAACAAGGTCATGAAAATGGTAGTGGATTTATAGGAAACTATGGGTGGTTTTCTGGTCCAACCCAAAAAATATTAGCTTGATTGGATTTTATGTTTAATGCAGAAAATTGTGTTATGATATCCGGCGGGAGTGGTGAGGATCTAAATACAAGCGTACATAAACTAGTGTCAATGTTTAACTAGTTAGCAGGCTCATTGGGTTATGGGACCTGGGGATCACAACCATGAGTTCGTGGTTGTTGTGGACCTGTTATGGTCATGTGAAGAATCAATCTCTTCTTCTGACTATCCAATAGTCATAAGCTTTTTCAGCTTCTATGTTTAATACTAGGAGTTGTGCAATCTTCTCAGAATACCTTACGAGTGTTCTAGCAACTTGTATATGTAAACTTGTGTATATGACAATGAGAATGTCTCCTGTATTTGGCTATGGAACTAATGGATCACAATCAAATATTTTCTATCTTTTGGGTTCTTGTATGGTCATGCGGATATCCTATCAAGGCAATCTATAGTTGGGTTGACTTGACCAGAATGTGTATGCTTTGTCATCTTCAATATTCAATTCTCTCAATTGTTCACTAACTGCTTGTGGGTTTATTGTCATTTGAAAGACGTAAATTCTAAGACCTTGATCTATATCCGTTAATGTTGTGGAGAGATCCAGCTAAGATATTACTGGTTCGAATACGTAATCACTAGGCTCTCTAGGTCCTGTAATTTTCATGCAAGAGATAATAATATTTTAACCAAAATAAGTAAACTAATTATGAAAATAAATCTACACTATGCTTATATTTTTTTTTTGTATTTTCAAGGATGTGAATTTGAAGGAAATTTAAAGAGCATCTTTTCTAATATATTCAAATAACGAGCAATTAATCTAATAACATAATTAAAACAAGCAAGTTAGCCTGATGTAGCTATTTTCCCGTGCACTTGTGAATTTATCCTAAATATTAAATAACTAATTAATTTAGCTAAAAGACCTTCAATCTTACCTCAGAAGTAAGGAATAAATCACATCTTCTTAGAAGTTATCATTCCCCACAGCTTCCCTGGTAATACTAAAAGCAAGCTTAACTGAAATAAAATGATTTGCTATTCTATTTGATATATTGTAACTACAACTTTGACAATTCAAACCTGGAGTTTACATAATAGTGGCAAATCTAGTTGTATCGTGACTTGTCCCCTCAGTGTGATCTCTTTGTTCCTTTTTGTTCTCATGAATCCAAAAAAGTGGGAATGTGACGGCGGCAAAAGGAGATGATGTTCGAACAGTGGCATCTTGGACGTAAGCCAAACAGAATGCAAGTAGGAGAGGGATAGTAAAAGAGAACAGAGCTTGACTATTCAATTCCTAGCGGGATGGTTATAAAGATACAATGTAAGCGAACCGAAATATATAATACTTATGCTTCCTGTGACAAAACAACAACCTATAATTCTAAGCAGAATCAAGATTAAAATGGACATGATCTCTAACCAGAACTATAGAGCCTTGAACTGAGAGGCTAAAATATTTACAAAATCTAAACTCGTTGAGACTTATTGGAGAACTTTCAAAACACACTGAATAGTAATTCATAGAGGGAGAGGGGCCATTTTCTTGTAAACAAGTTGGGTATTTATAGCACTTTGATTTACCAAAGGGTAAGTTTGAATTGAACTCTTCTATTCTAAACAAAGAAGAATTACTATTTACCAAGCGGTTAAAACATAAATGCAAGAAAGAGTGGTTGAGAAATATGAGCACCACTTGATTTTTTATGTTGACAAAAGCGTCGGAATTTTCTAGAAAATGCACACATGACCACCGCCCTGTGAAGGGCAGTGGTTATAGGACCGTTGCCCTGTCCTAGGAGGCAGTCATGGGACCGCCACCCAGGCAGGGCGGCGATCCTGAAACTAATGACAGAAATGCAAGGAAAAGGGGGGCAGGGTTTAGAATGAAGCATGCAAAGGTCGGATAAGGCATTTTAGGATGAAAATTTATACTTGGCGAGCTTTCTGGATTCTGAACACCTTGAGAAGAGATCTGAATCATCATTGATGTTTCTGTAACCTCTTTCCGGTAGTACTGTACCTACAATTTTGGGTGCATACATATTTCCCCCTCGAAGAAGCATTTTAGCCATGAAGGGGCATAAAATGGTGGGTCTGAGTATGGCGGTCCCAAAATGGGGAGTTAGAATCTATACCTGACATACCCTTCTGTCGCAATGTCGCCATCCAGATTCCCGTTATCTGCAAAATGAAAAGAGGACTCAATTACAGGTAGATAAAGAATTCAAAAAATAAATACTAAATTAAAATCAAATGAGGACTTACCATTTGCACGGGGATAAGAAATTACCTCCGTTGGAGCTCCAACTCTGTGAAAAAAAACATTCAAAACAAGGTTAGAATGTTATATATATATATATATATATATATATATATAATGAGCTCATTTTCCTATTCATTTGTGTGTATCGATTTGGCAATTTTTGAGCTCTGGGACCCACAGTAATTGTTTTCAACGAGTGTAGTCAAAATGTTTGTTGTGAGATCGTGATCATGCCTTCGAGAGTAAGACATCGACCCGCAAAGCCTCAGGTTAGTTTTTCTCAATTCATTGTTTTTAAACCTAAAATATAAAAATGTTGAAATCTTTGTCTTGGGGGGGTTATTTATGAAAATATTAGTGTTAAATGAGTCTCTAGGGGGGTCACCCATAGGGTAGGCTTGCATTTCAGTCAAAATGGTGTATTTTGCTATTTTTAGGCACTTTTAGGGATTTACGAGCACACGCCAAATGGGCACAGTACCTCCGCCCTACATAGAGTGGCGGTCACGGGACCACCACCCTATGATGGTGGTAGTCTCAAGACCATTTCCCTTAGATGGCGGTAGTCACGAAACCTTCGCTCTGCACAAGGTAGCGGTTATGGATAGAAAGTGAAAACAGATGCCTTAGTTAAATGTTTTTGCATTTTTGGAATTTTCCTATGTTTTTGATGAGCTTATCTATTGGACTATGTTGCTAACTTGCTCTTTTTCTATGTTTTGGGTGGATGCAGAAGGAGGAGGAGTACATTAGGTGGAGCAAAGAGAGGGAGTGTGATTGGCTCCCAACATTGTTAGACTTACTAACTCAAGCAGAGTGAGAAACTCTGTAGAGGGCCGATATTTTGAGGATTTCACAGGTTCCTCATGTTGCTCCTACCAATCACATATTGTCTAGTTCTCATACTGAGATGCGGACCGGAATAATTTTTAGTTTCTAGGTGTTAGGGGTGAGTGGAATATCACTCTGGAGGACATCTATCGCATACTGGGGGTTCCGATTCTTTAGAGGTGGTTTTCTCTTAAGACAACAGGATCTAGGTCTCAGATGGTTTAGTGGGCTACCTATATGGGAGATGTTGTTGTCTCCTTCAGCTCAAAGAAGGGGTGAAGGTCTGATCCATTACTGCTTCTCCTATCCCTATCATCTGTAAGGCTATTATGGGTATCTTGGCCTCATGGTTGATTTGGAATAAGGGAGGATATACTCTCTTATACTGTTGGGCTCCCATTATTGCATAGATTGATGCCCATGGCTGTACTTATGCTTGGGGAGTAGATATTTTTGGAACTACATACCATGACTTATACAGGGTGGTCAGGTTACACAGGAAGTCCTTGAGTCATGTCACTCTAGTTATGAGTTGGGTGTATGAGCGCATCGTCCCCTATGGAAGGGGTGTACTAGTAGAGGATCCGAGGGCTGTTAGAGCGGTGAGGTGGATGGGGATGACAGTACTCAGGATGCCAAATCAGCTAGTGGCTTCATTGACTACTGCAGACATGGAGGCCACTCCTTATCAAGCCATGGCAGGAGTATGGGGAGAGGAGACACTTACATTGATTTCTTTCTCTACTACAGGTCAATTGGTAGATAGGATAGAGAGGGTGGAGGTCCACCCATTTGACCTAGTCCCTCAGTAGTTTGGTCTCCCCTACAATGATATGCTTCATCAAGCAGGGCCAGTATACAGGAGTATTTGTGAGGCCCAGGGAGGCCCTAGCAGAGATCGGGCTTGGACCACGGTTACTTCTGGAGTTCCTATCATGATTAGGAGGGTGATTCAGGCCCTAGGGGTAGTCGCTACTCCTCAAGCATCTTTACTTCAGATCGGATCTGCTCCTACTTTAAGTGGGGGGAGGATGAGCCTGTTGATGTGGACTCAGACTCTAAGGAGTTCACAGGAGGGGAGACTAAGGAGGAGACGATGGGAGGTGATACCGGTGGGATAGCCAAGGAGGATGACAGTGCTTCTGAGTGGCATGATACTAAAGACATCTTGAGGACTGAGAGGGTGGAGGCGAGTGCAGAGAAGGTGACCTTGATTTCATAGGAGTTTCCTTCTCAGGACATTGGGGAGATGATGAGTCTATGGAAGGATGTCATTTCTTTTCGGATTCGGGGGAGGATCCATAGTTGGCAGCAACATCAGTAGCAGGTGCAGATCCTAGAGACCCTACCTAGATGCCTGGGGATCCGAGTGAGTTACTACTCCTTTCTTGACCTTGTTAGTTAGATATGTTTGGATGATATTTCTTTTTTGTTGTTTCGTTTATTTTTGACTTGTTTTTGGTGATTTTCTAACTTTTTATTTCCCTTTTTATTCGCAACGACTTCTTAGGGATGGTGGGATTTGATTCCCTGGGTGTGTGCCGACACCCTATTGCTTCCTTTGGGGAAGACCTCGGCTCAGCTTACCGAGGACGTTGAAGAGCCTTTAGCAGCCGGTCGACACACTAAAGTGTTTTCCCCTGTCTGGAAGGTGGAATAGTTAGTGACCTCCCTTCGTACTGAGTTAGCTGGATATAAGACAGATGAGCACCTGATGAGGCAGATCCATTCTCATAGTGAGACCACAACTAGTGGCCATGATCATGATCCCTCAGTTAATTCATAGCGTCGTCGTAGAAGAAGCCCTAGATGCGATTGTGCACCCTCTGAGGGATCCCATAGGGATTGAGAGGCCATTTGGTCTCAGTGATTTTGTCAGATGTTTATATGAGTGTTTTTATATTTTTTGGGCTCATTGAGCCGTTTTGACCATGCCTAGTACATGATGGCATTGTATGTAAAACACGATTCTTATATATATATATATATATATATATATCTTTTTTGGATCTAGATCTTCTTGTATCTAGGGTTTTGTGATTCACTTCTCATGTGTACACTAAATGTTTTTAGAATCCTTTTTTATATGCTTTTCAGAATGTATGCAATGGATGACAAGTGATAACAAGTGTTAAACAGAATGTTTCTCTTATTGTTTGTAATTCTAGTATGCTATGATGCAAACATTGAGTACTTAACTTTTGGCTTCTTTGGGAAATGTTCGTTGCTTCTTCTTGTTTTGGCAAAACGTGATGAATATGTAGTGATAATGAAATGAACCTACCCCACTCCTAACTCCATGCAACTAGTAAGATGTGAGGGATCAACACTGAGAGTTGGAAAGGACACAAATTGTATGAGTTTGACTGAAAGGAAATGATGAGAGAAAGACAAGGTATTGACAGAAACCAATTTTAGACCTACATACTTATTCTTACTCAAAACTACTACATAGTTCAGAAGGCGACTTACTTTCCAGTTTATCTATACTTAGATCCATGGATAGTAATTTGGTTGACAAAATATGGTTTTGAGGATTTTATCTCTTTGGAATTTGGATACTTAATTTCACTTAATACACTTTTCTTTACATTTTTAAAATACTAAGATTCATTAATTTATGTGAATGGACCCCCTGCGCCTTGCCCCATGCTACTAGTAAGAAGCATGGGCTCGTCACTGAAGGCAGGACATAGGTGAGTAAGGGCACTTATTTCCTTTCTCAACCTCGTACCCCTAGTAAGAGATGTGGGCTCATCACCAAAGGTTGGTGGGGAAAAGAAGTGTGTAAAATAAAATATTCTATTTTGTTTAGTTTTTTTTATTTAATTTGGTTTTGACATTTCCGATTTGTGATTTTGGGGTATCCTTGTCTCAAAGAGATGTAAGAGGGATAGATGTGACACCAAGAAGCTTCTAAAACAGACCGTAGGTAAGAACAACTTAACCTAGTAGAGAAGAATGAGTATGACCAATTATACAGGCCTTGGTATGGTTTTCACAAAAAAATTGTCTTTTGGATTGATGAGATGATTTCAAAACCATTTTGATGATATTATGAAAATTGAAGAGATATTGTTGTCTAGATTTTCCACATGGTTGAAAACCTAGGCATTCATGAGATAAATCTCCCTCATTTATCGGTGAGGCTCCCATGTCATATTTGTTAATAAAATATGCTAGTATCTATATAGGGGGTTTACTTTAACTATTCAGCTCATGAACCATAGCTGTATAGCTCTGTAACAAGTAAGTAACTGTTTAAGAAAGGAAATATTTATAGAAGGAAAAAATACTAAAACACAGGGAAGAAATGGGGAAGATGTGCAACTGAATCAATAGATAGCAGAGTTGATTGCATGCACATAGAAGAAACCAATAGATATCAACACATAGAATTATAAGCAAAGGAAACTCTAGATCTAGATCTAAAATAACAAAAATTTTATTAGAAGATATAATATAAAAAGCTAGAAACAAAATTCACCGCGACACAAAGTTCTTCGAAAATCTGCTCCTTTATATTCCTTTGCTTCAAGTGGTTATCAGGGGTTTCAGCACAAAGTCTAGAACACAAGAATGCTACTTACAAATTATGATTCTTAACCCAAAGGTTCTTCTTCTACTTATAGAATGTAGAAGGGAAAGTACAAATGGGAAACTCAACTGAACTGAAACATAAAAAAAAGTAAAGATAACATCTGGCAATCATCTTCCTCAAATTCCTCTTCAAGTGACACACCTATCACTTAACTAATAGAATTGTTCCACATAGCTTAAAGTAATGGTTTCAAAACCAATAACTTTAAAGTTTTACAATTTCATCTGGGAACGTGGAAAATAGAAGAATAAAAAGTAGAAGAAGAAAGACACACCAGCTGTAACATCTATATCGTATTTTTGTTCTGATACTGAATATACTTGTCAAACATGTAATTTAGCATCTTCCCATCTGTCTTAGCCATAACTTATTTTTCTTTCCTGAACTGCAGTAATCCTTCATTCAACACCTTGATACATGCCTCTACCTCCTCCAAGCTAGGCCTGAACTTCTCAATATCCGACTGCAGCACCACCAATCTGCTGATGGAATTCATCGTGAAAGGCTTAACGGCTCCATTAATTCTCCCTTGCACCATTAGAAGAGACCCTTCCAAGGAATTAGGCACTTTTCTATGAATGATCCATGTGTATGAAGTAACATTTCCAACCACTTCCTCATGAGTGAAAGCAATGACATTGTCTGGTAAAGATGATGTCATACTCTCAAGTGCCTACATCATCTTCAGCATAATTCTGCAAATCTCCAAACAGAAAGATACTGCAAACTCCAGCTACTTCCCCTTCTCAACTTATCCATCAGGCACAATTTGTTCCGCAATCAACACTTATCTTGGTAGCTTATTGATTTCAGCCAAAGTACTCAGGTTACTCTCAACAATTGTGTTCATATCTACCATGCTTGTCATCAATTGCTTAAGCTGGTCTACTGCATCTTTCATAACCTTTAGGCGGGTTGGCACCTCTCTGAGTTGTACAGAAGCTTGACGAATAATCAGATTTTTCCATTCTTCGATAGCTTTAACCTGGTTGTTTGCATCTTCCATTTCCTACATCAAATGATCACTCACCTGCTTCTGTGCTGAAATGGGCTAAGTGGAAGAATTAGCAACCTTGGCAATGACCTTGCACAGCTAAGATACCTACTTCTGAAGTTCAACTTTCTCTGCCTTTTCTTTTTCAAGCCTAAGGAATAGAGCATCTATCAATGTCTACGTGTCCTGCTTCATTCCTTCTGTGGTGGCTTGACCTATGGGTACTCTGGTTACTGTTATGTCTTCTACCGTGAGCTCATCCTCCTTCTTCCCTTCTACCGGAATTGACATCTCAGCAAACTTCTGTCCTGACTCCTCGATGATCAACTGTGAAGTTACCTTAGCAACTTTAGGTTTTCTATCTTTTCCGCTTAGGCTCAAGAGTAACTGCAAGTCATGTTCCTCCAAGTTGATTTATTCTCTAGCCTCTGGAACCAACTGCAAATTCAACCATTTTAAGAAATTACTTCTTGGAGAATGAGAAGATACTGAGTGTACCATTATCTCACGTTCTGATTCCTCCCCATTTGAAACCGCTACAGTGTTGTGGCTGTCATCCTCTAAATCATCCAAAGACAAAGCTCTTTCAAACTCTTCCATCTGCAGCTTCAACGTTTCTTTAAGAACAGGCGCTCAATGGAGTGGCTAAGGAAAGAATATGAATGTTTCCAAATTAAATGAAGGAATGGTAGTGTCTTGCTGAGGTGCAACAGTTGGTGAAGTACTTGGTCCTAGAGAATCTGGAATTAACATCATAGCCATAGAAGTGATCTTCTCCTTCGAATGAGACCATTTGTGCACTTTCATCTTCTCAGGCGTTCTATTGCTTTCTCCTCTATGATTCCTCTTGAGGGAATCTTTCGTGCCAAAGTTTCCCGTGATTTGATTCATCAAAGCTTCATCAAGGTAATATCCCTTCGTCAGCAACCAGTTTTAAGCATTCACCAGAATAGTAGCATACCTTTCCTCGATCATATGGCAGCCCCCTACGTTCTCCTAAAGTACAGCTCTATCTCCTCCCATTTGATGGTATGTGTCAAGTAACACAGGCCCATCATCTTTAAGATCCGTAGATATCTGTGCTAATCCAAAGTCTAACACTTTCCGTGCTAATAGCCTACTAAAATATTTCTTTCTAACCGCGTACTCACTTTTGCACTTCATCCAAAAATCTTCTAATGAAGGCACATGTGTTTACTCCTACGAGATCATCTTCCTAGCTACTCCAAATGGATCAAAGTTCAGTCGTGCTAGGAAGAACTCTTACTTGTACTCAGAGAACATTTCCACCTCCATTCCTCAGGCTTTATGAATTCTCTAGCAGCTATAATGGCCTACAGTGATCAGGAAGAAGCCCGTAGACTTGTGCCATTTTAATTAAAGGTCATGCATCTCCACAAGTTGTCTGCTCAACTCCATGGTGACAAATCTATCATTCAGATATCTGGGTAACTTAACTGGTTCTCTAGAAAATACAGTGACCCTGAGGTATGTGAAATCTACAAACTGAATGAAGAGACTGCCAATTCTAGACACAGCTTCCCACGCTTCCTTACTCACCCTGTTGGCCTTTATATCCTTTCCAGCCTACAAATGAATTCATAGAAGAATCCATCATTGACCATGGTTGTATCTATCTTTTTCTGAACAATTATTTTTCAATCCCTCTTTGCCATGGTTATATCTATCTTTGTCTGAAAAAATCTTTTTCTCTTTATTCAGCCATAATTCTTCACAACCACTGTAGATCTGGATAATTTTTCAGATTCAGAGGATATGTTCAATGTATTGGACATTGATTTAAGCTCCATTTCTCTTATAAAGCACCTGTAATGAATTCCTGTAATTAGTTCGGACAAAGATGGCAACTGGAACATGAACAGTGGATTTTAATCATAAAAATATGCATATATCAAGCCTGCTGCCCCAAAATATTATGTTTTATTTGCATGCAAAGCAAGCATGAATTTTACCAACTTCACCTGAGCACCTGTATCACTTATGCAGACAATTATTCAGACACAAATCAACCTCCTTCAAACCTAGGCACCAAATTTGGAAGCTTTCAGCATTAATTACACCTTCTTCTGAGTAAAATTCCTCTCCAAATGGGGCTCACTTTTTGTCTGGGCTACACTTCTCTAATTTTGAATTAATTAATTCATCTTTATGGTATCCCATGCTTATATAATCCTCATAATTCTATAATTAATTAATGCCTCTCCTATTCCTGACAATTAATTAATTATTTAATAAGCTTTAATATTCAAATGGGGCACCTATTTTGTGTATGCTCATGGCTGCCATTAAATAAATTAAATGTATTTAATTTTAGCTCTATGCTTCTAGTTAACTCAAGCCTCACTAGATTGTTTCTTTGAATTGTTGACGAAACAGATAGGGTAACGGGCATAGGAGGAATACCTGTTCAAATGTTGGTTGATGGGTTGTTGTGCGCGTATGACTTCCGAATCCACAGCTGACCGTGAGAGCTTCCTTTTGGCTAGGAGGAACTACCTGTAATGAAAACAAAACCACCAGAAGGAATTAAACAATATGGGCAGTGAACTACCTAGCGTGAGCTAGATCTGGGAAGCATGGTACTTCCTAGATGGCTGTCAGTCCACTGTTTTAAACAAATTAATGCTATAAACAAAGTAAATCCTATTGTTATTTTAAAATGATTTAGGTATCTCACTTAAAAACACAATAAGAAATAGATCTAATCTAACAGGCTAAGCTAGAATAGAATCCAAGGTCAAGTGATAGGTTCTAGGTCTCTGTAGGTCTGATAAAGGTCTCAGGTAGGTCACAGGTGAGTGAGGGTGAGGTAAAATTAGGTGGGTAGGTATCTGTTTAAGAGTGTGTGGACAAACACAGAGACCGGTGTCGGTCAGGGGTGACCGACCGCGGTTAGGTATAACCGGTGCCGGTTACTGTGAGATCTGGAAATGTCACAGAACAGGGTTTTGGTCTCCTTTGTGATTACACAAAGGATTTTGGTTGGTCGGGATGAGGTAATGGGTGACTGGAGTAGGATTTTGTGAGGTTTTAATGGGTCTATGGAGGTGAAAATGTTGGAGAAGGTCAATAAGGAGCAAGATAAACAATGGATGATAAAATAATGATGAAATGAAATAACCAGGAAAGTATGATGTTGTACTTACTTGGATTTCATTCCTGAAGGTCTGTGTGTGAAGGATGGAGGTGCTGATGATGGGTTTGAAGGCTGCAAGTGATCACCAACTAAAGAAAATCTTCTGCATGGGCTGCATGCACACTCCTCTTTGCTTAGATAGATCAGAACGTGGCTGGGATGGCTATGCAGGAGAAGATCCTCAATCTCCTTCCTTGGATGTGAGTTCTTGCTGGAATTGGCTCTCTGAAGATGTGTTATCTCTCTGAGATTTGTTCTTGTTCATCAAATTTCTTGCTTCCAACTTCCAAGTTCCAAGTTCCAACCTTGAGAATAAGGTTGTTTTGGGTTAAAAGGGGTAACTGACGGTGGTTCGGCTTAACCGGTGATGGTTAGGGGTAACCGACGTCGGTCAAGGTAGGATTTCCTAGGTTTACTAAACTTAGGGAGATCCTCCTGATTTCCTCAGATCTCGTGTCATTATCCAATGGATTAGACTCAGAGCCTCTTGTGAGCATGCGGGAATGTGGTTAGAGGGAATGTAGGCATTGATTTTTAGGGTTTGGGTAAGTCTTAGTTAGTTATGGTAACTTGCTAAGAATAGGTCTTAGGTTGAGTTAGCTTGGTGAGGTGTCTAAGTGAACTGTATGTGTAGATATTATTTAAATAAGATATTTAAATAATAAATATAGTGAGGATAAAGCATTAATTTAATTAAATTAATTAAATTAATATTAGTGGGGTGAAGGGGGTCATGGCTAGGTAAATGTAATAAAGGGGGGCTTATATGTCGAGGGACGAAGGGGGAGTGTGACCTAATTTTAGTGTCTACATTTTGCCCCTTTTTGTTGCGTAGCTTGTATTGGTAAGTGATGCTAACAAAAATAAGATGTGGTTGCCCCATGTGAGGGTGAAGGTGATCCCCCTCAAACCAGGAACTGATGAGGCAGCAAGGCTGAAGCGGTGAGTGGTTTGATAAAAGGTAAATGTGAGGAAAAGGCAAGTGGGTGCAGGGGAAAAGGGTGAAAGGTCTACTCAGGAAATCTAGGTAATGGGTCAGGGTCAAAGGTAACAACAATCAAATGCACACACACATGTATAAACTGCAGCACGCTACCAGGTTGAAGAGTAGGCAAACTCTACATCGTCTAAGGTCGATAGGTTTATCCAAACAAGGGTGAAGTGAATCTGGTATCCAAGGTATAGGATAAGGTCAGGAAACACAACATAGGTTAGGTGCAGGAACGTTTAGGTATGTTCCAGTACACCAAAGGTAGGGTCAAGATAGACTTCATGGCAATAGGCAAGGTAAGGGCACGAGGTCAAACAACACGGGTAACGGTGTCACAAGGTATAGCGAGCACATTGGTTCAAAGGTCACAAACAATTTTCTGGGTCTAGGTAGATAGGTCACATCACGGGTAAGGCTGAGGTAGGGGTAAAATAATGAGGCTTCAACAGTGGATGAGGTGAGGTTGAAGAAGGTGGAGGGCCAGAGGGGAAGGTAAAGTGGTCCAGGTAGGTGTAGGGGAGGCAAAAGAAAGAGGAGGTAAGGAAAATAAGGTCAATGTGAGGGCAATGAGTATGCAGGGTAACCGAACAGTAGGTCAGTATGAACTGATGACGGTGGAGAGGAACCGATGGTGGTTATCTAGGGCAACAGACTAGCATTCGGTCAAGGGTTAACCGATGTCGGTTGAGTCAGGTAGGTTATAAAAAGTGAAAAACCCACATTTTTAAAATTCATTTGTGCATTGTGAAAAGGAGAAAAGGACAAGAAGAGAGAAAAGAGGAAGAGGACAAAAGAGAATGTCAGAGAGCTTGGTTGGCGAGCCACATAGGTGAGATTGATTGGGTGAGAGGTGGGGCCGCGAGATTGGATCGAGCGAGGTGATTGGTTGGGAGAGTGAGAGGTCATTCGAGGATGGCAGAGGCTGGAGAGGGATCGGGAGGAGTGGTGTGGAGGCCGAGGTTCCACCATGATGGTGGCAATAGGATGTGGTAAGTGTCGAACCTTGGTTATTGATTGTTTAGTGAAATTGGTTAAAATATAAAAAATGTTAAAAATGGGGGTTGGGGGGGAAGAAATTTGAAAATAAGGGAAAAAGGGGGAAATGGGAATGGGGAAGGGTAGGGTGTAGAGTAAAAGGGTAGTATAGGAATAATTAGGGGTGTAAGGAGGGGTTTAAGTGGGTAGAAGAGTAGGAAGGGAAAAATTAGGGTTGGGAAGTCATGGCGGGCAACATGACAGTGACTGACATCGGTTAGCATGTGGCCGACGTCGGTGGGTAGTGACCGGTATCGGTCATAAGAACAGTGACCGATGCCGGTCAAGGGGAGACCATGGTCGGTCAAGGGATAACCGGGGTCATCAACCTAAGGTTAAGTTGGGACAAAAAAGGGAATAGAGTAAGGGCAAGGTGGGAAAGAATTAGGTGAGAGGGAAAAGGGTTAAGGGAGATGGGAAGGGTTTAGGGTGGCTTGGGTGAGGGGTAGGGTAGATAGTTTCAGGGGTAGGATGATGGGTTTGGGTAGGTAGGGTAGATGGGTGAGGGTTAGGGTAGATAGGTAGGGTAGATGGGTTTGGGTAGGTTGGATTAGCAACAAGGCCAATGGGATGGGGGTGGGGAAAGAGATTAGGTCAGGATGTGGGGTGAAATAGGGTAAGTTGGGAAGGTGTACTAATACATTGTTCTTGTGGGATGCAGGCTCGAGATGAGTTGCGGATGAGGGCCCAGGTGCTGCCCTTATTATTGATAGTATGGGTGAGCACAATGCAGGAGGAGTGGCAGCATGTTGCAGAGGTGGGGTTGATAGGGGTGAGGTACTACCAGCATGTAGTCTGGGAGGTGAGTCTGATGGTTGCCCTCATCGATAGATGGGACTCGGTGACCAACACCTTCCATATGCCGATGGGTGAGATGACGATCACCCTGGAGGATGTCTACAGGATCCTGCAGTTGCCCATATTGGGGGCCCAGGTTTATTCTATCTCTTCAGAGGTGTCTGAGGAGCTACTAGCACCCATTTTTGGTGAGGGTGTAGCAGACCTGATGTTCCATATGCTAGCATGAGCTATGGAGTGATGTATAGAGCTCATCCAGAGGAGATGAGGTTAGTGGTACTTTTGATGGAGGCAGTGTGCTACTTCACACTACCGGATGTAGAGGGTGGGAGATTCCTGAGGTCACTGATGGGAGTCCTTCATGACATGGTGATACAGCAGACATGGTTCACATGGGCACCTGCATTGCTGACGCAGGTATATAGAGAGCTATGGGCCTACAGGGTGACTACGGAGGTTCAACATCTGTTGCACCGTACTACTGCATTGTTGGGCTTACAAGCACATTGCTTGTGTTCGACCAGTGGGGATGCCTTGAGCAGATGCATTCCCATGGAGAGTTTTGAGAGTTGGGTATAGGTGGTGGGTACCGGCCATTGGAGAGGCCCGAGGTGCCAGAGCTACTCATGATGTAGCTTACTACAGGAGGTTGTTGGAGGGGTTGTCTAGGGTGGACATCATTTGGAGGCCGTATGTGGGCTTCCCCGCATACAGATAGATGGCCACGGAGCTAGATGGGCTACAACTATATCTATGGATAGAGGGGAGGAGAGTGGGAGAGCATGAGTGGATACCTGTAGAGTGGTTAGGCACCAGTTTGGGTTAGTCCAGGATGTACCACCTCCATTCCCGTAGTACAGGAGAGATGACGTGGAGAGACCTATGTCTCCACCATGACCCACCGTGCCGACTGGACAGGAGGAGCAGCCAGTGGATTCACAGATTGATGATGCTAGAGTAGTAGATGGATACAGGTAGTGGTGGGCAGCATAGCTAAGAGTCCGTACCACTGAGGCCAGGGCAGCCAGACTTAGCCACCATCACAGTGTAGAGGGACGCCCTACAGGGGTAGGTGGCTACCTTGGTGATGTAGCTTGGGATTATGTAGGGGTAGCTTGACAGGTACAGAGGCACAGGTTGCCACATTACAGGCCCAGATAGCTGACGTTGTAGGCTCAGGTAGGGTAGGGATAGGTACCTGCACAGGCGGAGGTAGGGGGAGATGGAGATGGAGAGGAGGTAGGTGGAGAGGGAGGGCAGATAGCCACCCTACAGGTGCAGGTACAGGATCTTACAGGGCCGGTTGGCCATAGCGTGCAGGGGCAGGTTACGGGTCTGCAAGGCCAGCTGACAGTAGCATAGGCACAGATTACTACCCTGCAGGCCCAGATACAGGCACAGGCACAGATTCCAGGGCCGACTCAGGCTCTAGTACTAGCACAGGGCTCAGTGTAGGTTCAGGGATAGGGTCCCCTTGTACAGGTACCCACATAGGTAGCGAGACCCATGACACCCCCACAGACAGTGACCATGGTCAGATTCAGGGATGCCCTAGTAGAGGCATGATATTATCAGGATCATTTGTTAGCTATCTGGGCTAGATGTGCCCTCCTATGCCGAGTACAGAGCACAACAGGCCTCCAGTGAGAGGACTAGATCCCGCACTCACAGTGTGGAGAGTACAGGGGGCCGAGCGAGCCCAGGGATAGGGTCGTGGTGAGGCCACTAGTGTGCAGAGGCCAGCCCCAGGTGAGGGGCCATCAGCAGGAGGTGAGGCAGGTGCCAGGGCACTAGACAGTGTGGCAGAGGGGTTGGGAGAGACACAGTCACAGGGAGCATTCCCCGACATCAGATGGGGAGATGATTGACTTGCTATGGACTGGCCTGCGTGCCGAGTCATTTTTGTATGGATTATATATGAGACCGGCCTGCGTGCTGAAGAGATTTTGTATTTATTATGATTTTTTTGTACATGATACCGGCCTGCGAGCCAAAGATATTTGTATATTTGATTTTTTTGTACATGATACCGGCCTATGAGCCGAAGATATTTTTGTATTATATAGAAACTGTGAGCCGGCGATGTATGAGAGACACATGTTTTTTTGAGATGAGTGTACATTATTGTGATACACAGGTATTTATATGATGAGATGTATGAGGTTTAGATGATTATGTGTTGTGATGTGTATTTTATTTTACTTTCGTTATGATATGAATGGATTAGGTGAGTTAGGCATGACAGAGTCAGGTCGGTTTAGGCATGGATCGAGTCAGGTCAGTTTAGGCATGGATCGAGTCAGGTTAGTTTAGGCATGGATTGAGTCAGGTCAGTTTAGGCATGGATCGAGTCAGGTTATTTTTAGGCATGGATCGAGTCAGGTCAGTTTTAGGCATGGATCGAGTCAGGTTAATTTTAGGCATGGCATGGATGGATGAGTCAGGTTGGTTTAGGCATGGATCGAGTCAGGTTTTTAGGCATGGATCGAGTCAGGTCAGTGTAGGTTGGATGTGTATTTCAGTATTTTGGTAATACATGTTAATGCAAATGAATGTAATGGTGTTCAATGTTTAAATATGGGTTATAGATGAATATGGGAAATAATGGTAGTGGTAAAAGAGTATGTGAAACATGAGGAGTGTATGTAGGTCAATGATGTGGATATGGGATAGATTTCTGGGTTTTTGATATGAACAGGAAATCAGGTAAAGGTGGGGAAAATGGTTAGGGTAAAGAGTGGCCGAGCTAACCTTCCAGGGCCCCATGCCCTGGAAGTGTTGCCTACATAGTCCCAACGAAAAGGGACCTCAGACCAATGTAGTTCTCCCATGAGCTAGGGAAGAAGATGAAAATGAGTTGGTAGGTTTGTGGGCATGTAGTGGGTTTAGGTTTAATAGGTGTGGGTAGATGATAGTTAAAATGTTGCAGGTGAGGGCGATTATGGTGAAAGGGGAGGATGACCCCCAAAGGTAAGTGTCGAGGACCAAGTCCTGTATAAGGTAATCAAAATGTAAACAAAGATGGTTAAAAGATAAGAGGGGGGCAATAAAGCCACCTGATTGGGTAGAATCATACCGAGTAGATCATACCTTGAAAAGGGGTGATGAATACAAGACCCGAAAGGCATTGCATGATTAACTGTTCTATAGTGAAAGTAGTCACAGGATCACCAAATGTCAAAATTCCAAGATGTCCCTTAAGGTAATTTAGGAAATGAGAGTGGAAATGGTAAGGTGGGTGAAAGGTAGTTAATTGTATATGTTTTGAGTGACAGGTCTTTTGGGCAAGAGGTCCGAGGTCACAATGGGCAAGTCCATGACTAAAAAGTGTTTTTTGTTTTGATAGACTGATCGATGCGGGAAGTCTATATGGGATAAATAATATGGTACTCCTTGAGGTCTTCGTGAAGCTGATCAATGCGGGAAGCTTCATGGTTTCTCTCTTTTTTTTAAAGCTTCACATAGCTGTCCTTCGAGGGAGTAGTCTATTTATAGTAGCAATTTGGTCGAGAGGAAGATGTCCTTTTGAGGGAGTCATCTTTTTTATTAGAAGTTTGACTCAAGGAGTTTGGTCCCATTGGAGGTCTTTGAAATCATGGACAAGACCAAGGTGAAGGATAGGACTCTTGTTCAAAAGGTGAGGTGGAATGACCATGGGATCTCATCTAAAGGTAGATGAAAAGTATCCATGAGAATCATGCTATGTGTAGTGCCATGGTACACATATTCAAGAGAAGATAACAAGTGACGGGTACTCACATGATTCTTGTTTAATCGTTAGGGAGGTGTATGAAGTGGATAGCGCTCAAGGGATGAGCCTGTAAAGAGACAAAGGGTGAGGTAGGACAATGAGTCAACAATAGAATGGTCGAAGATGTAATGCGTTAAGGGGCTCAGGTTTGGGTTTACCCTCAAGCGAGGACAAATGATAGGCACCCGATCCATAGGTATGAGTTACGATGTATGGTCCAAGCCAATTAGGAGTGAATTTTCCCCGTTTACTTTTTTCTACTTTGGTTACGTGTTGATTTTCTTTCAAAACAAGGTCACCAACTTGGAAGGTTCGTTCATGAACACGTTTGTCATAAGCACGTTTGATACGTTGTTGATAAACTTGAAGGTGATCCAGAGCATTAAGATGACGTTCATCTAATAACTCTAGTTGTGCTAAGCGGTCCTGATGAAAGTCATCATCAGTAAGCATGTCATGGAGAGAAATGCGGAGTGAGGGGATCTGGACTTCGAGAGGCAGAACAACCTCGGTACCGTAGACCAGTGAAAAGGGTGTAGCCGCAGTGGAAGTGTGAATACTAGTGCGGTATGCCCATAGAGAAAAAGGAATGTGCGTATGCCAATCCTTCCCAGTATCGTCAACCACTTTCATGAGAATTTTATTGAGGGTTTTGTTAGTGGATTCGGCTTGGCCGTTGGTTTGTGGGTAATAAGGTGAGGAGAAACTAAGCTGAATGCCAAAGGCATCACAAAGTTTTTGCAGTGTTTTGTTTTTGAATTATTTTCCATTGTCAGTGATGAGGTGATGAGGGACACCAAAGTGAAAAATGATGTGATGGTTAATGAACTCACATATTTTCTCAGCTTTCGTGGAGATGAGTGGTATGGCTTCCACCCATTTTGTGTAGTATTCGGTAGTAGTTATGATCCATTGATGACGTTGGGAAGAATGAGGATTGATTTCTCCGACAAGATCCAAACCCCATTGAGAGAAGGGCCAAAGGTCACGAGCGACCTGCAAGGCATGACTGGGTGTATGATGAAGGTTGGAATGTTGTTGACATTTCACACAATGTTTGACATAGTCGCAAAAATCATGGTTAAGGGTCGGCTAGTAGTAGCCTAGGTGAAGAATACGCTTAGCAACAACAAGGCCACTAAAGTGACCTCCACATATGCCATCATGAACCTCCTTAATGGTATAGGGAATTTCAGAACTTGTGAGGCATCGTAAGAGAATACCATCAAAGCCACGCTTATAGAGGAGTCCCCCCAGGATAATGAAATGGGAGACCTTTTTAAGGAAGGCACGTTTTCCGTTATGGGTGAGATCAGGAGGTAAGATGGAGAGGGAAAGGTAGTCGGAGTATTGTTTATACCAAAGGTCACTCAGGTCAGGGGTGTCATTTCCGATTGAGTAAACATCATGAGGTAAATAAGAAGGTGAATGGAGGCATTGTACAGTGACAAATATTTTGGAATCGGTAGGGGAAGCGGGTATTTGGGAAGCTAAGCAGGCCATGGTATCTGTAAATTTGTTGGTTGAATGTGGGATGGTTTGAAGGGTGTAACGATCAAAGGTGGTCAACAGTATGTCTACATGATGTTTATACTTTTGAAGTATCTCGTTACGACATTGGTACATACCATTGACTTGGTTTATGACCAATTGTGAATCACCAAAGATGTGGATTGATTTGACATCTAGGGCATAGGCGGTCTGGAGACCTAGTACGAGTGCTTCGTACTCGACAATATTGTTGGTGCATTCAAAGTCTAGTTTGAAAGACAAAGGCATGGGTTCTCCATCTAGAGGAATGAGGATAACACCAGCCCCACCCCCACGCTAACACTTGGAACCATCGAAGAACAGTGTCATTTGGTAAGGGGGTTCATCCAGGGAAAGGGTAGCAATGGATTCATCGGGAAAGTCAAAATTAGAGGGTTGGTCCCTGGAAATAGGTGCGTCAGCCAGTTGGTCGGTGATAGCCTGGCCCTTAATGGACTTTTGGTGAATGAATTCGAGGTCAAGATCAGCTAAAAGCATAAGCCATCATGCGGCACGCTGATTTTGATAAGGTTTGGCGTACATGAAGTGTAAAGGGTCGGTGTTGGTCACAACATAGGTTTTGTGGTTGAGTAGGTAATGGCAGAGTTTGGTGGTGACAAAAACTAAGGCTAAGAAAATCTTTTTTGGATGGTTGTATCGGGTTTCATAGTCCAAAAGAGTATGGATTATGTAATAAACCACCTGCTCCCTATGTTGTTCATCGTGATGAGCGAGCATGGCTCCCAAGGAATGATCGGTAGCTAATATGTATAGGTAAAAAGGTTGATCATCTTTCAGTGGAATGAGTATGGGTGGTTGGAGAAGGTATTGTTTTAGGGCCTCAAAAGCTTTGTGACAGTCATCATCCCATTTAAAAGAGACATCTTTCCTAAGCAGATGATGAAATGGTTGACACCGATCAGATAGTTGTGAAATGAAACGGCGAATGGACTGCAATTTACCTTGCAGGCTACGGAGTTGTTTAAGGTTAGTGGGTGGAGGCATTTCCAGAATGGCCTTGACTTTAGCAGGGTCAACTTCTATACCACAGAGGGAAACAATAAATCCTAGGAGTTTTCTTGAGAGAACTGCGAAGATGCACTTTTTAGGTTGAAGGCGAACACAATATTTAATGAGGCAGTCAAAGATGGTTTGGAGGATGGTGAGGTGCTCGGGGCGACATTTAGATTTGGCCAAGAGATCATCCACGTAATCTTCCAATATGTGATGCATGATATCATGGAAGATGTAAGTCATAGCACGCTGATATGTAGCACCAGCATTTTTAAGGCCAAAAGGCATGACTCGATAGCAAAAGGTTCCCCAAGGGGTAATGAATGCGGTCTTGTGCTGATCTTCTGGGGCAAGAAAAATTTGGTTATAACCCGAGAAACCATCCATGAGTGAGAGCATCTCATGACCAGCGGTAAGGTCAACCAGTTGATCAATACCGGGCAAGGGAAAGTCATCTTTCGGGCAGGCAAGGTTGAGGTCATCGGAAGTCCATGTAAATGTGGAGTCCCCCTGTTACTTTAGTAACAGGGACAATGTTAGAAATCCAATGAGGATAATCAATGGGTAAGATGAAGGAAACAGAAAGAAGGCATTGAAGTTCTTCTTTGACGAGAAGAGCAATGCGAGGGTGCATTTTCCTCAGCTTTTGTTTGATAGGTTTGGCATCGGGAATGGTTACAATATTGTGGACCACTATGGTGGGGTCAATACCGGGCATGTCTATGTAAGACCAAGTGAAAGCATGGTTATGATCTCAGAGAAAAGAAGTGATGGCTTCCTATTCAGCAGCATCTAAAGATTGTCTGATCTTTAGGATGTGCGGGTCATCCTGAGTATGAATGTTGATCTCGATAGTCGATTCATTCAACATGGTTTGCGTCTCAGAGGGTAACGACTGATGAATATATGAGTCTTCTGCACCAAGGTAGGTGAGTATGGATTCATCATCCTGACATTGAATGACATTAATTGTAGGTGTGTCATCATCGATCATCTCAGGATACAGGAATGGGAGAGTGGAAGGGGCCTCGCCTTCACGTTGATAAGTCAAAGGCCCCAAGGAAATGGTGTTTATGAAAAAAAAAATTAGGAGGGATAGATTCAGGATCCATCGACTCCGTCGGTGAGGGTGGTGATGAAGGTGGAGAAGGGCTAGGGTCCTCAATGAGTTCAATGTAGGCCTGTTTGGTAGGAGGTTCAGGGAAGCTGATACCACTCCGGTCATTATGTTTGTGGGTGGTACATGGAATAACAGTATGGTGGCCTTGCTCATAAAATCCAAAACCAAAACCCTTCCATGCACAGTGGTGTAGGAAGGTGTGGGCGAAACGGTGATTGGTAAGTGATTGGAAGTCAGCAAAAAATGGGTGGGGTTGTGATGGTGGTTCAGGTGTGTAGGTGGTAGTATCAAGTCCCCCATAGGTGAGACTAGTACGAAGATGAGGAGGACCATAAAGGAGGCATTCTCCTATACGGTGATCATAGCGAGGGTGTTGGTGAAGGCTTCCATACTCGTGCGGAGTAAGGAATGTGTTGACACTATATAGGTGGTACTCCCCCAGAGTGAGGCATTGAAAAACACCTTCCAAGGGATCAGTGGTTGGTATGTGGGTAGCTGGTATGGATGATGTGTCAGAGGTCGATGCGGAGGTGGAGTTAATGGATTGGGTAGCTAATGGGTCAGCCATGGAGGTTATAGTGTGGTAGGAATAGAGGAGGTATGTGTGGTGAAAGCAGTGGCTGTACTGGTAGGTGGGGGTGTAGGTGAAGTGGTATTGGTTGCGGAAGGTAGATGACTTGACAGGTATGAGCACATCATTGGGTCGGTAAAGCATGTTGCATGTTTTGAAAGGTGATGGGTCAGCTGGAATGGTATAAGTGTGTCCTTCATGTTCAAACTTTACACAATGATGCAAAGTGGAAGGAACACAACCCATGACATGGATCCAGGGTCTACCAAGCAACAAGTTATATTGGAATTCCCCCTCCAAAACATAAAACAATTCTGGAACAGTGTGGGGGCCCACACGAACATGAAGGATGATAGTGCCTAGTGTGGAGGTGATAGCATCATTGAATGAACACAACATGACCAGATGTTTATGCATGTAATTGTCAGGTATGCGCATTTGAGAAAATGCATGGGATGAAATGATGTTAATGCTAGTGCCTCCATCAATCATCACATGGCATACCCATATGTCATCAATGTGGATAGAGATGAAGAGGGCTGGGTCTGGGTCATCATTTTGGTATGGCGCAATCTCTGCCTTTGAGAAGCTGAGGGAGGCCACTTGGTGAACAAGGTGAGGTGAGGATGAAGGTGGTAATTTGGTGAGAGAGGCTACATGATGGGGTGTGATAATGGAGGCTACAGGTGTAGGGTCATTGGGTAAAACCTCAATAGATTGAAGAACCTCCATGAGGGCTTGACGATGGGATTCCGAGGTTTGGATGAGGTCGTATAAGGACATTTTGAGGGGAGATTGGTGTAGTTGTTTGAGCATGGTGCGATGTGTGATACCATTAGAAATGGGGTATGTGGGGCCACAGATAGTTATTTTAGGTATGGGTGCAGATGGTATGTTGGGTATAGGATTGGTTGGTGGGTCAGCTACCTTTTCTTTACCCTTCTGCGCACGCGTAGTGACATGTACCATGTTGATTTGAGGGAAGTTGTCAAATGGAGAAGGTGTAGGGTAAGTGGTATAATGACATGAAGGGAAAAAACCTACTGGAGGAGAAAATCCCTGTGAGGTCAGTTGGGCGCAACGACATTTGGGTGGTGGCGTGGCAAGTTCTCTGATGTGAACCATGTTAATTTCAAATTTTGTGTGTGGTTCTAGGAGCTGTGAGGGTGGAGGTTGTGGTTGTTGAGTGGGCAGTGTGGGAATGGGTGTAGGTGAAGCAGGATCCTCGTCAAGAAGGTCATCATCGTCAAAGTTGGTTTCCGGTGGACACAATTGGATAAGGACAGTTTTCAAGGCCTTGTAGTTCTCCACATCATGCCCTGACACATGATGGTATGCGTAAATTTTGGTATCATCAAACCCCTTTGGCTTGGGTTTGAGGGGGTCGTAAGGTCGAAGTGGCGGTAATGTGATAACAGAAGTCTCGAGGAGGTTGGTTAAAATTTTGGCATAGGACCCTGCTAGTGGATCACAATGGGAAGTGAATGTGGGTTTGGGTGTAGGTGTGGTTGGTTGTCAGGGAATTGTTTTTGGAAGAGTAGGAATGGGTCGAGCTATGGGTTTAGGTGCCGGTGTGGTTTGAGGTATCAGTCAGGTTCATTTGGGTAGGGGTACAGTAGATGGACGGGTAGGAGGGTGTGGGGTTGTTTTGACTACCTTGTTGTGGGGTAGTGGGGTTTTGTTTTTGGGTTGCACCTTCTTGGGTAAAGGTGATGTGGGTGTATGAGGTCTAGAAGGAAAAGTAGATGGAGGAAGAGGGCGAGTTACCCATGGGGATAACGGGGGTGCTATGAAGGTAGATGACGCGGGTCAATGCTTGGGGTGTGAGGGACAATGACTGAAGTGTAGTGGGTAGTGAAGCAATGGCTGAAGGTATCAGAGGTATTGGTGGTAAAGAGACTGCAGGTGTGGGTATGAGTCATGTTGTGTGCCTGGGTAGGTTAGAGATTTGTGAGGAAGGAATGGGTGGTTGTGTTATTGGTTTATGGATGGGTGAAGGGTGCTTGACCATGTTGGGCAGCTGAGGTCTTAAGGCAGACGAGACAAGTGCGGGTGTGATTGGTGTAGTCAGGGTATGAGGCCGATGAGTTTGTTTCTTTGGTTTGGGTGTCGGGGTAGGTGTGGTATTGACGTTGGAGGATGTAGCTAAATTTAGTTTAATAGGTGGATGAGTAAGGCTAGTGATCGGGGTGACCCCTAAAGTGGTAATAGGTTTAGTGGAGGTAAATGTTGTGGGTATGGGTTTGGGTTTAGGCATAGGTCGGGTTATGGGTAAGGGTGTGGTGTGAGTGCTAACAGGTATCGTGGAAGGGGTTGCGACAATAGTGGTTGTATGTGGTTTGATGGGTGGAAATGTGTTTGGGTAGATAGTGGAGGTGTCATCGAGGGATCTCTGCATCTGTGTTGAGATAGGGAGTAAGAGGCACCCCCATAATAAAGCCCTATCCACATAATCCAAGTGATTGGCCAAACGTGAGAATGGCACATTTGTGGGTGGAGTTGGTGAGGACCTAATGGGAATTCCCGTAAAATGCATCTTAGAGATGGGGAATCGGCCAGCTTCAGCTTCCGTGGGTAAGAGAGCTGAAAGTAGGTCTGTTGGATGTTGGGTAGCTGATGGAGAATGCTCACCAAGAGGAAAAGGTATCTCCACCGGGTCTATGATGGGTGGAAGAGATGATGGGAGTTCCTCTATAAGTGGAGGAATGGATAGGTGCTCCTCTGTGGGTGGAGGAGGTAATGGGTGCTCCTCTGTGGGGGGAGAAGATAATAGGTGCTCCTCTATGGGTGGAGGAGGTAATGGGTACTCCTCTACGGGTGGAGGAGGTAATGGGAGCTCCTCTATGGGTTGAGGAGGTATGGTAGGTAAAGGTTCTCTAAGTGGAGAAGCTAGGGGTGAGATGGTCTCAATGTTAGCAGAAGACTCCTCCATAGGTGATGTAGGAGATGAAAGGTGTTCTTCTATTGGTGAAGGAACAGTGACGGTTGGTTCCAATGTGGAAGGAGGATTTCAGGGCTAGGATTTCCTCTATGGAAGGGATGTGAGGTAATTGAGAGGCGACAGGTACCTCGTTAAAGATTGTGTGAACCTCACGGGTATGGGTATCGTGAGTGGATGTCTCACCGGTTTGATTGGATGAAGGGGCATGATTGGGAAATGGTTTTTTAAAGATTTGTAGATTTTGGTTGGGGGTGGCGTTGGGATTATCCACAGTCAACTCACCTTTCTCGAGCATTTCTTGGACAATATTCTTAAAAGTGATGCAGTTGTCGTCACTATGACCCTTCACTCGGTGATAGTTATAGAAATCTTGTTCCTTATACCACGCAGGCATGGGGCAAGCAGGGTCAAAACTAGTGTGTGGTTTTATGGGTGGAAGGGTGATGGCTCCAACTTTGATAAGCTTTTCTAAGACAGAAGAGTAAGGTTCCCCAATTGGGGTATATTTTTGCTGCTCTTGTCTGAATCGAAAAGCCTGGACAGGTGATAGATTAGATGAGGGTGTAGCTTGATTGGATGGATGAGCTGGGCCGGCCTTGAGTACCACTGCGTTAGTGGTACCCTTAGCCTTTGAATAATTGGTTGGTGGTTTGGAAGAAGAAGAGGTTTCATTCGACTTGAATGCCGAATTCTTATTTCGTAATTGGATTTTCTTCTCTTCGATGGCCCGAATCTCTAACTTTCATGCCATAGTGAATGCCTCATCGAATGTTCAGAAAGTTTGGACCTGCAAGGTCAGGGAGATATGTCTGGCACAGCTCGGGTGAAGAGCTCGATGAGTTCAGTTTGTGGCAGTTGGAAGGTAAGTTGATTGATCAGGCTGCGCCAGCGAGTGACAAAATCTGCGATAGATTCATCCTCGTACTGACGTGTGGAATATAGATCGGTCATGGTAACCTTCTTGGTGATATTGATAGAGAAATGATCCAAGAAAGCTTGGGCTACCTGATTGAATGAAAATATAGAGTGTTTGGGTAACCCACTATACCAATCTAATGCAGGTCCAGTGAGGGACATGGGAAAAGTTCTCAAAAGTAAGGCATCATCATGAGCAATCAGATAACACCCATGTTTGAATGAGTGCAAATGCTTGTTGTGGGTCTTCCTTACTATTGAAGTGGTTGAATTTAGGCATTTCCCAATGCACAGGGTATGAACGGATGGGAATGGATGGGTGAATAGGCTCGTTGCAAATCTCATCATAAGTGAGAGTGTTGCGGGAGCCAGAAACTGATGCCTCTAGTGTCTGCATCTTGTCCATCATCAATTTAATTAGGTCATTGGTGGGTTGTGATGATTGGATGCCTCCTATAGCATGAGGAGGTTGGTTTTGGACATATAATGGGTGTGGCATTCCAGTGTATGGGGCTGCCATGTAAGGTGGTGGAGAAGAAGGTAATGAAATAGGGGGTACATACCTAGAATGAATAATAGATGAAACAGGTGGTTGTTGGTAGTATGTATATGGGGGAGGAAGGGTCATGGTAACCCTAGTGGAAATAGGGGCTAATGATTGTGGAATGGAAAGAACTACATTCTGAAATGGGGTAGGGGTCACTGACACTGGAGGTGGGAACGTAGCTACAGGTATGTGTGAGACATGAGGGGTGGATGAGGTTGTGTTTGGGGTAATCGTTGAGGGTATGGTGGATGTAATGGGTGCCACAGAGATAACAGACGTGGCAGTCATGGCAGGTATAGAACCTAACTACGAAACGACTGGGGGTAAGGTGGATGTGGGTAGCACAGAGCCAGATGGGGCTGATGCAGAAGTGGGTGCGAGAGTCGGGGGGATAGATACAGGCATGCCGTATATCAACTGACCCGAGGCATCTCAAGTAGATGAGTGGGAGAGGTAAAACTGCAAGGTGGCAGGGTTCTGGTCAAGGAGTCATGCGAACTCCTCATCTCCGGTAGCGATATTAGTAGGCTGGATAGGATCCATGGCTGGTGATAAAATAGAAGGTGGTGAAGGACTAGGTGGGAGTGGTTGGCAACTGGCATGGAACATGAGGGCATTTGCTTGTCTTCGGGTCAGCACCATGTGAACCAGTATTGATCAGGTAGGGCTGCTTCTCTGTAAATGATACAGAGAACAATAGGAACAGGTGAATCTGGTGATAAAAAAAAATGGATGAAGTAACAAATGGTGGGTGGAATGTGAAATAGGATAACCAATGCCGGTTAGGGAAAACTGACGTTGGTCAGGGGTAACCACTGCCGGTCACTGTAGAAAATAGACAGTGAGTAAACAGTGAGGCAGAAGGCAAAATTTGACAAGTATGCCAAATCTGGGGATGTGTAAAACGTCAATGGGAAAAATGACAGTGACAGAGACTGTGGAAAGTGGAAAAAGTGAAGTGAAACTGTCCTTTTGAGTAGGTTAGCAAAAGGACCTAGAACCGACGTTGGTTGGGTTTAACCGATGGCGGTCAGAGGTAACCAATGATGGTTACTGTGAAATTGAAACAGTGATGAGAAAAAGTGGTTGTGAATTAAAATTTGATGTGGAATCAGACCCAGAATTCTAGGAATGATGGTGATATGGCCCAGGCACACTCAGGTGAAGCCAGGAATACACCAGCTATGATGAGGAGCATGCAAGGATGAACAAAAAAGTGATGAATGTGATCTTTCACCTCAAAACGCAAGCCAAGCAGAAACACTAAGAAAATGTGATCCTAAGAGTGCCCTTTTCTATTATGTTTGTTTAGCTTATGCTATTTAGGGACTGACACATGAATTGTGAAATAGAGTTTTTGGTGAGGATGGCTTCCTACAAAGAAGGAGATCTAAAGGGTGAGGTTTCAGGTATGTTATGGTGGGGGTGGGCTTCGCTCTGAAGTATGACTCGACAGAGTAGTGAGTTGGGTGCCCACTATGTTGTGATCATGTGATCACCTACAACTTATTCTAGGTAAGATGTTGTTTAAGAATGTATGTATTTGAATTTTTGTGTGGTTTGGTAAGACTCAGAGAAAGAGAAAAGGATAGAAGTGCTTTTCTATGATTCGTTTGTCAACCATCAGCTGGTCATGACCTCCAACATATAGGTTGCCCTCATTTAATGTGAGCTAATGCAATAAATCAGAATGAAATGCGATTATTTTTAAACCCAAATCAAAAATGTGAAATTGGATGACACAATAAGATGAAGAGGAAGAGGGATGCTCTTTCACTACAATGCAGAAAACATGAAGAAATGATTCTTTTTAAATACACCAAAAGAAAAGTTTCCTTTAGAGAAAATAGAAAGAAGAAGTGGATTACCAGGGAAGAAAATTAGTGTGTACACTTTTTTTGTTTTTAGAAAGGAAACAAACACACAATTTTTTCCTAGGAATGAATGAAATGCAAGGAACCCCAGATGGGTCCCACCAGGCATGCCAAAATGTTTCACCTTTTTCTTAGATTGTTTCTTTGAATTGTTGACAAAACAGATAGGGTAACGGGCGTAGGAGGAATACCTGTTCAAATGTCAGTTGATGGGTTGTTGCGTGTGTATGACTTTTGAATCCACAGCTGACCGTGAGAGCTTCCTTTTGGCTAGGAGGAACTACCTGTAATGAAAACAAAACCACCAGAAGGAATTAAACAATATGGGCAGTGAACTGCCTAGCGTGAGCTAGATCCAGGAAGCATGGTACTTCCTAGATGGTTGTCAGTCCACTGTTTTAAACAAATTAATGCTGTAAACAAAGTAAATCCTATTGTTATTTTAAAATGATTTAGGTATCTCACTTAAAAACATAATAAGAAATAGATCTAATCTAACAGGCTAAGCTAGAATAGAATCCAAGGTCAAGGGATAGGTTCTGGGTCTCTGTAGGTCTGATAAAGGTCTCGGGTAGGTCACAGGTGAGTGAGGGTGAGGTAAAATTAGGTGGGTAGGTCTCTGTTTAAGGCTGTGTGGGAAAACACAGAGACCGGTGTCGGTCAGGGGTGACTGACCGCACTTAGGTATAACCGGCGCCCAGTTACTGTGAGATCTGGAAATGTCACAGAATGGGGTTTTGGTCTCCTTTGTGATTGCACAAAGGATTTTGGTTGGTCAAGGATGAGGTAATGGGTGACTGGAGTAGGCTTTTGTGAGGTTTTGATGGGTCTAAGGAGGTGAAAATGTTGGAGAAGGTCAATAGGGAGAAAGATAAACAATGGATGATAAAATAATGATGAAATGAAATAACCAGGAAAGTATGATGTTGTACTTACTTGGATTTCATTCCTGAAGGTCTATGTGTGAAGGATGGAGGTGCTGATGATGGGTTTGAAGGCTGCAAGTGATCACCAACTGAAGAAAATCTTCTGCATGGGCTGCATGCACACTCCTCTTTGCTTGGATAGATCAGAACATGGCTGGGCTGGATGTGTAGGAGAAGATGCTCAATCTCCTTCCTTGGATGTGAGTTCTTGCTGGAATTGGCTCTCTGAAGATGCGTTATCTCTCTGAGATTTGTTCTTTTCGTCAACTTTCTTACTTCCAACTTCCAAGTTCCAAGTTCCAACCTTGAGAATAAGGTTGTTTTGGGTTAAAAGGGGTAACCGATGGTGGTCCAACTTAACCGGCGATGGTTAGGGGTAACCGACGTTGGTCAAGGCTAGGATTTCCTAGGTTTACTAAACTTAGGGAGATCCTCCTGATTTCCTCGGATCTCATGTCATTATCCTACAGATTAGACTCGGAGCCTCTTGTGAGCATGTGGGAATGTGGTTAGAGGGAATGTAGGCATTGATTTTTAGGGTTTGGGTAAGTCTTAGTTAGTTATGGTAACTTGCTAAGAATAGGTCTTAGGTTGAGTTAGCTTGGTGAGGTGTCTAAGTGAACTATATGTGTAGATATTATTTAAATAATAAATATAGTGAGGATAAAGCATTAATTTAATTAAATTAATTAAATTAATATTAGTGGGGTGAAGGGGGTCATGGCTAGGTAAATGTAATAAAGGGGGGCTTATCTGTCAAGGGACGAAGGGGGAGTGTGGGATATGATTTGAATGCTTTTTCCAATATTTTCAGAAGCTTGTAATAAATTGCTTTAGAATAAGTTCCTTGACCACAAAATATACGAAATGAGTGAACAAAATGTAACAACTTAGTGACTAATGCAATGTAGGTAGATATAATATACAAATGGTGATGCTAATGACCTATGCGTAAAACTGTTTAAGATGCAAGGAGTTGACAGTTTCATTGAATTCCTCACCTTCTAGTGTACACAAGAGATACGCATTGTTTCTGTAGTCTTTCATGACTCGGTATGGGCCCAACCACTTGGGCCGGAATTTCCTTCCTTCGTCGATTTTCTTATCAATTCGGATGTCTATTCTCGGGACTAAATCTACCTCATAATTTCTCATTCATAGACCTTTTTTTTATATTTCCGACACATCCAGTTAGCATAGGCTCTATGCCATTGTTCAGCATTTAACCTAGCCTCAGCAAGGCTTTCTAGTTGAGAGAGGTGTGCCTCTCTATAGGCTTCTTCTCCTAATATCCCTTGTAATGAGATGCGGAGGCTGGGTATTTAGACTTCAAGTGGGAGAACTGCTTCTTCCCCAAATACCAATGAGAAAGGGGTTGTCCCTATTGGTGTTCTTATTGACGATCGATAGGCCCATAAGGCCAGGTATAATTTTAAATGCCAGTCCCGTTTATTCTCCTTAAATATTTTGAGGAGAATAGACTTTAATGTTTTGTTTATGGCTTCAGCCTATCCATTGGCTTAGGGGTAATAAAGAGAGGTCATATGATGGTTTATCTTGAATTTTCTGCAATAACTCACGGACCTCATCGTTCTTGAAGAATGTTCCATTATCTGAGATAATGACTTGTGGGAAATTGTACCTGTAAATGATTTGATTTAAAATGAACTTAGTGATTACAGAACCTGGTACGGTGGTGAGAGGCATGGCCTCTAGCCATTTAGTGAAATATTCTGTGGCCATAATTATAAAGTTATGGCCATTTGTTGACGAGGGAGAGAATTTCCCTATCAAATCTAGGCCCCATGTGGAAAAGAGCCATGGGGTTGCGATTGGTTACAGAGTTTGTGCTGGCATGTGAATCTCGTGGGAGAATTCTTGGCATTTATGACACTTTCACACAAATTCTACTACGTCATGCTCCAATGTGGACAAGAAATAGCCCATTTGATGTATTTTGCGAGCACTGGCATGGCCACTAAAGTGGCCTCCATATATCCCACTGTGGGATTCGTAAATAATATTTTTTGATTCTTCTGTGTCAACACATCTTAAAAGCATTTTGTTGAAGGCTTTATGATAGAGCACCTGTTCTAAAATAACATATTTAGCAGCGATAATGCATACCCGCTTTCTTTGTTGTGATGTGGCACTTTCTAGGTACGTGTGGTCCATGATGAAATTGACAATGTCAGTGTACCAAGGACATATAGAGATGGGGGACCTGTTTCTAACAAAATATATGCACTCATCGGGAAATTCTAGATCTACCAGATCACTGCCATCTAATAGATTGTCAGCTAACTAGTCTGTAATGATTTTTCCCTTAACGGACTTTTGGTTTACAAATGTTAGTTCAAACTCACCCATTAAGGTTATGAAACGTCCAGCCTTTTTAGATAAAGATCCTAGCATGAGGAATGTGCATAAGTGATATGTCTTTACAATGACCCTTATTTCTTGATTCAATATGTAGTGTCTTAAACGTTTTGTTGCAAAGACTATGGCGAGGCATTCTCTTTCTGCCTGTGTGTAACGTGTTTCATAATCAAGTAACATCTGGCTAATGAAATAAACATAACGTTCCCATTTATCATTATCTTCCTCAGCCAACTTGTAGGCTAGCGAGACATCAGTAGCTCGTGAATATAGGATCAGAGGATGATCTGGTCTAGGAGGCGTTAGCATGGGAGGAGACAACAAGAAGTGTTTAACTGCTTCAAAGGCCTCATTACATTCTTCCATCCAATCAATGCTACAATCCTTCTTTAATAAATTTTTCATTGGATGAATAACAAAACTTAAGTCCAGAATGAACCTTTGAATTGCACCAATTTTCCCAAGAAATGATCTGATACCAGACTCGTCTGACGGTGGAATCATTTCAAGAACAGCCCAGATTTTGGCTAGATCGACATCATTCCCTCGTGACAATATAATGTAACCCAGAAGCTTGCCTCATGTCACACCAAATATACATTTCTATGGATTCAATGTGATGCCATATTCAATCAATCGTGAGAGAATGATATAGAGTACTTCTGGGTGATCACAACGCTTCTTAGCCTTGGCCAGCAAGTCATTTACGTAGGATTCCACAATCTTAAGGTTGTGGAATATGTATGTCATTTCCCGTTGGTATGTAGCGCCATTGTTCTTAAGACCGAATGGCATGATGACGTAACAATAAGTTCCCCAAGGAGTTATAAATGTGGTCTTGCCTTGATCCTCTTCAGATATTTTGATTTGATTATATCCCAAGAACCCATCCATGAGAGACAAAAGTTCAAAACTAGTTGTTGCGTCAACAATGACATCGATGGATGGTAATGGGAAGTCATCTTTGGGACAAGATTTATTAATGTCCCGGAAGTCTATGCAAATGCGTATCTTCACATTATTTTTTATAACATGGATGATATTAGATACCCATTGTGAATAGTTGACTAGTTTGATGAATCCCACCAGGAGAAGTTTCAATACTTCTTCTTTCACCATAAGATCCACTTTTGGTTTCATTGGTCTTGAATTTTTCTTGATTGGATTTACATCTGGTTTGGTGACAAGATTGTGTACCACGATATGTGGTGTAATTCCCTTCATTTCTTTTTAATTAAATGCAAAATCCTTTTGATGTTCCTTGAGGATCTGGGTATGTATTTCTATCTCCTCTAGATTTAATGAGGATCCCAACTTTAAAATATTTGGTTCTTCCTCCGTTCCAATATTTATGTCAATCGTTCCTTCAATTAAGGAAGCGTTTCCTTCTTCAAATTCAAGTGGGGCCGGAGGTAGTTCCAAACCTTCTCCATTCTCTACTTTGTAGATTTCGAGATTCTTTTGCAGGGGAGATTCTATCATGGGATTTCCAAAATAGGAAGAGGAATGTGGGATTAGGGAAAAATCTACTACGTGATGAACGAGATGTAGTTCTACATAGGCACTTAGTATCCAAGAGTGACCCTATCACCGTCAAAGTGATCTAGGATATAAAATTCATTCTTAGCTTCCATATGTGTCAAAATCAGGGTTGTTGGTATTTTACACACCAATGGTTCAGTACGAAGTAATACCATGAAATTTGTATTTTCCAATTCAGTCCTTGGAGTGAAATGGGAAGCTGAGGTTGTTATTGAATCAGCGAGAAGGTCTTGTTCTCGTGGGATTGCTTCGATTGATATGAAGTTGAATCCCTTGGTTAGATCTTACACCTCCGTTTTATAGAGTTGTAAGTGTTCAGCTCTAGTTTCATATACCTCAGATACTTAGTTTGCAACCAATTGTGAGTCTCCTAGTACCCTAATGTTATCAATTCCCATTCTCTTGGCTATGATGATACCAAGGAGGA
This sequence comes from Taxus chinensis, assembly GCA_019776745.2. Classification (NCBI taxonomy): domain Eukaryota; kingdom Viridiplantae; phylum Streptophyta; class Pinopsida; order Cupressales; family Taxaceae; genus Taxus; species Taxus chinensis. The sequence goes on along the minus strand of CM034154.1, from coordinate 751,470,754 downwards.
GGGCTTCGTATTTAGCCTAGTTGTTTGTACATTCGAAGTTTAACTTAAAGGCAAAAGGTAGGATCTTTCCCTCAGGAGAAGTAAAGATCACACCTGCCCTAGCTCCGAAACGACATCTAGCTCCATCGAAGTGGAGAGTCCAATATTTTCTTGGAAAAATGGATGTTGGAACATTCTTCGTGTCTACTTCTTTTTCCTCGGTTACTTCTACCATACAAACTTCGTCTGCTGGAAGGGAGCCAATTCCTATGGTGCATCCCATACCCATGGAATCAAATGGTAGGTGAATAGGTAGATCTTTCTCTAGTAACTCTAAAATTTTTGCGGTAGTTCCTATTGATACCGTCTCTATGACATTAGTCTCATTTTTGAGTGCTGGAATGCCTTCAACTAGATTCATAATTTCTAATTATGTTGTAGGTATCAACTTTTCTTTTGGTTTTGAATCGATTGGTTTGTTAAGTTAATTTGTTGGGAGTTCAAAATCAGAGTGAACTCCTGGTCTCTTCGTCAAATCTGCTAGGTGTATATCGAATGGTTTTGGGTTACCTTGTGCCACAAATATTTTTCCCAAGTGTAAAAATCTTATTTCCTAGAATAACATGGAAGGGATTACCTTCATACGATGTATCCATGGTCGACCAAGAATCAAATTATATTTGGCTTTCCGATCTATAATATAAAATTCAGTGAGGACTGTCTTGGGTCCTAAGGTGACTGGTAACACTATAGTCCTAATTGAAGTGGCCTTGAGGCTATCATAACCCCTTAGCATATTTCGTGTTATGGAACAATTTGTTTCTCCATATCCTAGTTTTTGAAGAAAATTGAAGGGGAATATGTTAACTGTTGCCCCATCATCAATCATTGTGCATTTAACATAATTATTGTAAACCCATACTTGCAAATGTAAGGTTAGGTCACCTCTACATGCAATCTCAGCATCCGTTGGCATTTTTCTTATAACAAATATAAACTCAGTATCCCTATCTGGCTGCCCTGGAGGATAGACGTCAAATTCTACATGTTTACTTGAATTTCAGGAGGAGGATTGATGTTAATTAGATGACTAAGATCTTATGCTTCTAAGAGAGCAGCCCTATGGGCGGGAGATTTCTTCAACAAATCCAAGAAGGAAATGTGAGAGAAGGTTTTTGTTAGGTCATTAATTAGATCGGAAGTTCCTATGGTTTTTTCCATTGTTTGTTGAATGTTGTCTAGTTCTAATGGGTAGGTTAGAACTAGTTGAGAAGAATAATCTTGCATTATTGTTATGGTTTCTTCATGTAGCTCAATATCCAACTCTACCAGACCAACTATCTTAGTTTGTGGTCGAGTTCCTAATTGGGGTGCAACTGGTGGATTTAATGAAGTTGAGGCTTCATGATCATTATTTCCTATCATAACACCCTTGTTCGTCATGTTTGGATCTAACCTGTTATTGTTAGAGTGATTTGGGAGAGGATCGTTAAAAATCTTGAGGGGTGAATTTTGAGGGGAAACTACTCCCGTATAATTGTTTGGCGTGGGTAATGCAAAATTTGCTAAAAATATATCTATAAAGAGTTGTCTTTTGTCTTCTGACAAATGTTGCATGAATTTATTGTAGTCGCAGCAAGTCTTAGTATCATGGCCTTGAATCTTGTAGAAACCACAATACAAGTTGGGATTATAGTTTCGAGGTTGTTGGTTTGAAACTTGTTGTGGTCCAAAACTCTAATTAGGTTTCTGGTTGTTAGAGTTAAAATTTTGAGGTTATCACCTTTGGTTTTGATTCTGATATCCAATTTGGTTTCAAATTGGACCTTGTGTTTGGATTTTCCGTTGTTGTTGTTGTTGTTGTCATGATGGATGATTAAAATCCACCACATTGATTGTTGAAGTAAATTTATTATTTCATTGATTGTTAACGGGTGGTGAGATGTTCACAATGTTTACCCTTTTAACCTAGTCTCTGACTCCATCTATTGTAACCCCATGGTTTTTGTTAAGAATCTTGGGTCCTTGATTGGTATTCCCAACATTCGAATAAGTCGTAGTGTTTTGATTGGGAGAGATGAATTTCCCATTTGTTCTATATGTCTTATGGCCACTGTCTATTTTCACTTGATCAATTCGGAAAGCACTCTCAAGTACCTCATCATAAGTCCTTAGTGGGAACTTCTAGACTTCTTCCTTTATCTCTCTATTGAGAGAATGAAGGAATAAGTCACATAGTTCTATCTGATCCATGTTTGGAGCACTTGTTGATGAGTAGAGGATTGTATGCCATCTTTGAATAAAATGAGCAGCAGATTCATTGTGCTCTTGTTTAATATGTAAGAATTCTCTAATCCATGTTCTTAACAATTTGTTCATGTCAAAATATTTGATAAATTCTTACGCAAGCTATTTGAACAAGTGTATCAAGGCATCAAGAATTCTATAATACCAATCAAGGGCGATACCCTCTAAATTCTTAGGGAATATCTTAGCAACAACTGCATCCCAAGGGAGCAATTCTCTAATGGTCGTGGCATAGGCCTTGATATGTGCATTTGGATCTCCTTCCCCTTTGTATTTAGGAAAATCGGGAAGAGGTCTTGGAAGCATGATGTTTCGTATGGTGAAATCTAGAGGTTCTTTTAAATATTTCTAGTAAGTCCCTACCGCATAGGTCTCAACTATCGATGGTGCCTGCTGAGGGGGGAGAGGTGGAACGAGTTGCTGATATGGCATAGAATATGTATTTGTAGGAGCATAAGGAAGTCCCCGTGGTTGATAAAACATCACGGGAGAATAGAAAATATCTCCCTGTGGTGATTTTGAATAAATTTTTATATAGGTAGGAGCATTGCTCTGATAAGGGTTGTTTGGTACTAAACCGGGGGGTATCATACTTTCAACTAGAGTAGTGTTTGAAAATGTGGTTCTAGTTGGTGCTTGCTGTGGGTAGTTATATAATTGTTGAGGAGGCATGCCTAATGTTCCTGTTCCTGTGAGGAGGTTGATTTGACTAAGATAATGAGGAGGGTTGGGAGTTCCCGCTTACCCCGAATATGAAGTTTGATTTTCTTGAGAAAGCTCTAGTCCTCTGACCCTCTAGACCAAAGTTGAGATGACCTCAATTGGTGATGGCCCAGTGTTTTTCCTTGATGGCTATTTTGGTACTCTTTAAGGTTGCAGAGGGGTATGGTATCATGCTATGAATTGTTCATTACTCTTCCCAAGTTCACCAAGATTATTTTCCATTAGTGGAGGAATGGGGGTATTGTCTTAAAGCGGGGTATCGAGTTGTGTTTGCAAACTTCCTAAAGATGGATACATGTTTTGGAAGTATTTCTCATTTCTGGCGTGGCATGCTAGGTAGTCCTCATCCAATAATGGGAGTGGATCTGATTGCTTACTGATTTGTGGTCTGGAAAAAACCTGAGGAGATGAAATGGATTCTCTAGTAAACATCATATTGTTAGAGCCTGAGGGCTCTGGTTGTTGTGTTTGTGTGAATTGATCCATCTCCTTAATTCGGAATGAAGAACTAGAGATAGTTCTTTGAGGAGGAGTTTGTGATGACAAGTAGTTTGAATAATTTTCATCCCATGCAGAAAGTGAGGGTGACAGTTGTCTATTTGTTTGACCATAATATGCTTCGAGACCTGAGAGAGGTCTGTCATATGCGTTGTATCCCGACATATTTGGGGGGTATATAAATACCCGCATAATAATGAGGAGTGAAGATGGATGAAAGAAATGAAAATGAAAAGGGAGTAGTTATTGCGTTCACGTCAGGTTCACCAATTTTGTATGATAGAAAAGTGACATGCGAGCATGAGAATCTACATGTAGCCTTTCTTCATACCCAACCTCCCGAGGTCGTGCCGAGACAACCGGTGGAAATAAAATATACGTGGGTGTAGAAAAACTAGTTGGGAAATCTGATATCCTCAACACATAATAATGGCATCTGCGAGTCTAAGGCATAGAAATCTCTCCTAACATGAATTGGTGTAATGGATTGTTTTGATATAATAGCTGCTTGGAGGCTTCAATCAATGTTGAGCTTTGCCAAGATCCTATCTATTGGCTGTTGGATGCATGGAAAGTGACCTATAGGTGCTTTGTGTATATTTCTAGACAAGGTCATGAAAATGGTAGTGGATTTATAGGAAACTATGGGCGGTTTTCTGGTCTAACCCAGAAAATATTAGCTTGATTGGCTTCTATGATTAATGCGTAAAATTTTGTTATGATATTCGACGGGAGTGGTGAGGATCTAAATACAAGCATATGTAAACTAGTGTCAATGTTTAACTGATTAGCATGCCCGTTGGTTTGTGGGACCTGGGGTTCACAACCATGAGTTCATGGTTGTTGTGGACCTGTTATGTTCATGTGAAGAATCAATCTCTTCTTCTGACTATCCAATAGTCATAAGATTTTTCAGCTTCTATGTTTAATATTAGGAGTTGTGCAATCTTCTCAGAATACCTTACGGGTGTTCTGGCAACTTGTATATGTAAACTTGTGTCTATGTCAATGAGAAGGTCTCCTGTGTTTGGATGTGGAACTAATGGATCACAACCAAATATTTTCTCTCTTTCAGGTTCTTGTATGGTTGCAGATATCCTATCAAGGAAATCTATAATTGGGTTGACTTGACCAGAATGCGTATGCTTTTTCGTCTTCAATAGTCAATTCTCTCAATTTTTCATTAACTTCTTGTGGGTTTATTGTAATTTGAAAGACATGAATTCTAAGACCTTGATCTATATCCGTTAATGTTGTGAAGAGATTCGACTGAGATATTAACGGTTTGAATACGTAATCCCTAGGCTTTCTAGGTCTCGTAATTTTCATGCAAGAGATAATCAGACTTTAACCGAAATAAGTAAATTAATTATGAAAATAAATCTACACTATGCTTATATTCTTTTTTTTTGTATTTTCAAGGATGTGAATTTGAACGAAATTTAAAGATCAGCTATTCTAATATATTTAGATAACAAACAATTAATCTAATAACAGAATTAAAACAAGCAAGTTAGCCTAATGTAGCTATTTGCCTGTGCACTAGTGAATTTATCCTAAATATTAAATAACTAATTAATTTAACTAAAAGACCTTCAATCTTACCTCAGCAGTGAGGAATAAATCACAGCTTCGCAGAAGCTATCATTCCCCACAGTTTCCCTGGTAATACTAAAAGCAAGCATAACTGAAATAAAATGATTTGCTATTCTATTTGATATATTGTAACTACAACTTCGACAATTCAAACCTGGAGTTTACAGAACAACAGAAAATATAGTTGTATCATGACTTTTCCCCTTAGTGTGATCTCTTCGTTCCTTCATGTTCTTGTGAATCCATAAAAGTGGGAATGTGACAGTGGCAATAGGAGATGATGTTCAAATAGTGGCAGCTCGGACGTAAGCCAAATAGAATGCAAGTAGGATATGGATAGTACAAGAGAACACAACTTGACTATTTAATTCCTAGCGGGATTGTTACAGGGATAAAATGCAAGCACACCGAAATATATAAGACTTATGCTTCCTGTGACAAAACAACAACCTATAATTCTAAGCAGAATCAAGATTAAAATGGACATGATCTATAACTAGAACTATGGAGCCTTAAACTGAGAGGCTAAAATCTTTACAAAATCTAAACTCATTGAGACTTATTGGAGAACTTTCAAAACACACTGAATAATAATTCATAGAGGGAGAGGGGCCATTTTCTTGTAAACAAGTTGGGTATTTATAACACTTTGATTTACCAGAGGGTAAGTTTGAATTGAACTCTTCTATTATAAACAAAGAAGAATTACTATTTACTAGGTGGCTAAAACATAAATGCAAGCAAGAGTGGTTGAGAAATGCAAGCGCCACTTGATTTTTTATGTTGACGAAAGTGTCAGAAAGTTCTGGAAAACGTGCACATGACCACCACCCTACGCAAGGCGGCAGTTATAGGACCGCCGCCCTGTCCTGGTAGGCAGTAACGAGACTGCCGCCCAGGTAGGGCGGATGTCCTGAAACTAATGATAGAAATGTAAGGAAAATGGGGGAAGGGTTTAGAATGAAGCATGAAAAGGTCGAATAAGGCATTTTAGGATGTAAATGTATAATTGGTGAGCTTTCTAGATTCTAAACACCTTGCAAAGAGATATGAATCATTATTGGGGTTTCTGTAACCTCTTTCCAGCAGTACAGTACCTACAATTTTGGGTACATAAAATACCCCTATCACTTGTCAAGCTTAAAGGACATCCATATCTTGTAAGAACATTTTCCCATAGTAACCTAGCTGTTGTAGCTGTTGTACAGTCCTTCGTAGGTGCTACTTCTGCCCACCGTGTGAGATAATATGTGCAAGTAATGATATAGCGTGACCCAGTCCTACACGTGGCTGGCGAAATAGGTCCTACAAAGTCAATGGCCCATTTCGCAAATGGTTCAGCACTAGTAATTGGTCTCAAAGGCATATCATCTCTTAGCCTTGATTTTCCTAGGCGCTAACAATTATCACATGCCTTACAATATTCTTTACAGTCTTTATAAAATGTCTCCCACCATAATCCAACAAGTAAAATCTTTCGAGAAGTCGCATCACCTACATAATGGCCTCCTGCAATACCACCATGGAATTCTTCCATAATATCCTTACGCTCATGCTCTAATACACAATGGCGTAATACTTCATCTCTGCCTAACTTGTATAGGTCACCACTGATTAACATAAACAGTGCCACGTGTATAGCAAGTTGTTTCTTTTCTAATGCCTTCATTCCTTTTGGTGCCACACCAGTCCGTAGAAAGACAACAATGTCTTCTAATTATGATGGCACGCGTTGTAACATATATAATTGTGCATCTGGAATGTTTTCTTTAATTGTTTGTGATTCTTCTCCTGAGTGAAGTCTAGAAAAGTGGTCTGGTCCAGAATTACTTTTCCCTGGCTTCACCACAACTGTGAAATCAAACTCTTGAAATAGGAGTACCCATCTGCATATGCACCCTTGTAAGATGGGATTGTTTACCAAGTACTTTAATGGCATGTGATCTGTATAAAACACAAATGGTGTTGCTAACAAGTATTGTCAAAACTTGTGCAATGCATAGATCATTGAAAAATCTTTGCACTCTGTAGTTGTATAATTCTGTTTAGCAGGAGTTAGCTTCCTACTAGCAAAAAAAATTGAATGATCTACAATACCTTCACCAGGTTGAGCTAACACAGTGCCAATGGCCATGCCAGAGGCATCCACATGCACATGAAATGGTTTATCCCATAAGGGAAATCTCAAAATGGGTGCGGCAGTAAGTTTCTCCTTTAATATCTCAAACATGCGTTGTTGCGGTTTTTCCCAATAAAATGTACCTTTCCCCTTCAGTAACTCTTCTAAGGGTGCAGCAACTTTGGCATACCCTTTGATAAATTTTCTATAATATCTTGTATGACCTAAAAATCCGTGCACCTCACTTTGACTGGTAGGTACTTCTAGGCCTAGAATGACTACAACCTTAGCTGGATTAACCAGCAAACCTTCCATGTAGATTATATGTCCTAACAGTATTCCAAATGGTGTAGCAAATACGAACTTCTTGATGTTCAAAGAGATACTCAATTTTTTTCACTGTTCAAACATTAAGTGTAGATCATCACAATGATCTTTCACAAGCCCATATACTGTCCAATCATCTAGGTAGACCTGTAAGAAGTTGTGAATAAAATCTTTGAATGCCTGAACAACTATGCGCGAGAATACTACATGTGCGTTTTTCAATCCAAAAGGCATCACAGTATAGCCAAAAATTCCCCATTTAGTAGTAAAAGTTGTCTTTTCTTGATCCTCCTGAGTAATCCTAACCTGATGATACCCAGAAAACCCATCTATGAAAGAATATATTTCACTCCATGCCACTCCTTCAAGTATTTTCTCAGTGAATGGCATAGGGAATGGATCTGTGACGCATACAGCATTCAACTCCCTGTAGTCCACATATATTCTAATTCTTCCATTCTTCTTAATACTGATCACTAGTAATATTCGTAGTATCACTAATAGAATGAGAATCCTCCCACTGTAGGATGCCTTCTTTTGATGGCTTATTGACCTTTGGGTCCTGAATAGCTCGTACATAAATTCTGTTTAAGTCCTCCTCACTTAGAGGCTCAACATATGGTGTAGACTTCCCATCTGTTAGAGGTATCACAACTCTTTCCTCCTTGTTCTCAAATCTAATATACCCCTTATTGATTCTCAAGTCAACATTATTCGCATAACACCAAGGGTGTCCAAGCAGGGCTAGAAAATTGTCTGCTTCTACAAGTGCTAATACCTCAAAATACCCAGTGAACTTGACCCCTTGTATGGTTATAGATGCATCCTTCAAAACTTCTATGGGGGTGGCCTTAGTCTGGTTTTCCATAAACAACACATTAGATGATGGCTACAATGGAGGCCTCCCCATTTGTACCCATGCATCTAATGCAAGCACATTTACTTCCGCACCTGTATCAATCAATATGTTTCTCAGTAGTCATCCATCCATAATAACATTCAGAGTAATTTCCTTGTCATAGTCAATGCTATCACGGGGAATATTTGCATGCAGAATCTATCATCCAGTCTCAATACTTGCGCGTGGAGTGTTCCCTTTTAACCAACTTCCTAATAGTGGAATAATGTTCTCCTAGCGCAACATTTTGCACACTTCTCTCAAATCATCGATATCAATTTGTACTGTCTTTGATGCTTTCTTCTTCTGCTTTAAGTATTGTATCTCACCCTGAAGATTCCTTAGCACTTCCATGGTATCCTGGTAAACTTCCTTTTGATGACCAGGATCTAGGTACCTTACATGTAAAACCTCCTCCTTGGTGATTGTAGGCTTCTGGTATAATGCCTCTCTTGTGCTCGCAACTTCAACTCATGTATTAATCTTCACAGTTAATGCCTCAAGTCCTGGTGCTATCTTGGGCATCCACTGATCTTCTACCACGCGTTGGATTCTAACCATCCTAGTGCCTTTGTTTTCCAACTTATGTTACTTACTCAGATGCTCATATAAGTTTGGGCACTCTTAATACCTATGGTTCTTTCCGCAAAAAGAACATGTAATATTCTGAGGAAATTCGTGCCTATAGTGGTCAAGAGATCCGCACATATAACATGTTCCATGAGGGAACTCACCTCTTCCTCCACCACGGCCTCTTCCTCCATATCCACCACAATATCGATGTCCCCTTCCATGACCTCCTTCAAAATGCCCCTCATTCCTGTCATAGTGCATTTGATTATGATCCTAATCTTAGTGCTCATTCTTACCCTTAGAATTATCCGTTACACTTGCCTATCGTACCCCAATGTATATAGCATCCTGGATCTGACCAATCAACTGATGATCCTCAGTATCATGGGTCGTGGACCTGTAAATCTTGTAAAATCAAGATACATTCTTTGTTATCGCACACTGTAACAAAGTACAATGACTAGCATCATGATTCAAATGAAATATCTCACAATCCAACAGTAATGAGCATATAGATCTGCAAGGGAAACTATCCTTGGTGTGAACTTCCACTTCACAATCTGTACACCAAATTCCTGAGCGCATTTCAGGAGCTGAATTTGTCGATAATTTTTCTAGTTTCTTTGTCATAACTATAATTTGTGCCTCTAAGAATGGACTAACACCAGTGTCAATGCTCCCAACTACCTTAGCATGTAAAGCTGCTTCCAGTGCTTTGCGTGGATCAGTGTATGTCTTATGTGACAATGCCCTTCTAAATGGTATAATCAATCCTCCAAAAAACCATTGTGTATGTTGGCTTGCATGAATATCATAAGATAACTTAGATATAAGCATCTTAAAATGGGCATCATACTCACGTACACTCTCAGTAGTGCCTTTCTTGATATCCTTGAGTGCACTAATACTCTTATGCTCAAACTCAGGGATATGGAACTCTTTCAAGAAAGCATCTTCAATGTTTCATAATCCATGCAAGTTTGATTAGGGTCAAACTTTATATACTAGTTGTGTACACATCCCTGTAATGTAGTAGAAAAATTACTTTCCTTTCGCTCAGAAGCCATGATCCTTTTAGCACGCCACAAGATTTCACACATATGCACATGTTTGGCAGCATCCTCTATACATCTATACTCTGGGAGACGAAGATACATCTCCATATAGATATTTTTTGGTTGCTACAGACCTTGACCACCTAATCCAGAACCTCATGTGTTCCTTCTGCATCTAGAACCACTAGATCCACCAGAACTAGAACCACCTATACCTCTTTATCCTCCACATGTAGCTGGAATAGGACCTATAGATGTACTCCCATATGCTCCAACAGTAGTACTATATTGAACCCCTACAGTCTGTGAGGTAGTTCTACTTCCAAAGGTGAATCCAACATTCTGCACGCTCACGTTCTGTACGGATGATGTGCCTAAGAATGTTCCTCCAAATATCAATGAAGTTTTCTATCCTGCCATTAATGTACTTTCTCCCTGACTTACTCCTGCTCTCCTACTTCCCAAGTTATCTTGTTGCTTACTTGTCGTACTATATACTGGAAAACCAAGCACAAGGGCTAGGTCACCAGGTGGATTAAGATGTGCACCCACAGCCTAGGTAGTCTTTGTTGGTGCACTTTGAGGTGAAGGGGGATCTCTATCATGATTTCCAAGATGGGAGAGTTCCTGATGCTCTGGCTCTAAGTCTTCTACGTGATTTGTAAATCCTTCACGAGCCATCTCTCTCCTCGATGCCATACTTTCTACAACAGAATGATACTTCTTTATCTCCCTCTCACGTGCCTCATTATACTTAAGCTATCTCTCCTCTCTCTTCCTCTTTGCCGCTATGTCTGTCATCTTTCACCAAACTTTTTCCTTCCCTCGCGCGTGGTGAAGTTTAGTTATCCATCAGTTTACTCTCTAGCTTCAAAGTTACCATCAAGATCTTGATCGCCAGTGGAATACCTTTCAAATATGCTCCTCTTGGATACCGCAAAAAACTGGAATTCAGCTACCTCTAGGCAAGAGTACGTCGAAATTGAATATTCTAGAATATAAGTGTTTAGAACATGAAATCAGGTATCCACAGTGCGAGTCCAAATCAGATCAACATCATAAAGGGCCTGAAATTCTTCATGTGTCTAGATAAGTGTGCAATACCTCCAATTCCAATGAGATGCATAAGTAGTAAGCCACTCGTATAGTTCTGTTGGAAAGATAACGAAAAAGCTCTCATATAGGTTGTCATACAGATTTTTTTCTACCCAAGTGCGTGTGTTAAACTCAGATCCACTGCTGAACTGCAATGCATATTCTTCCTCCAGATCATGTATCCACTCCTCAATACTTGCTAGAGTTAACTGGTACATCTTCATCGCGAACCATCCTGAAAACAACTGAAAAAGAGGTCCCAGAAACAAAACCAATGATGCAACATAGAATTTACCAAATAACACCCTAGACGCACTGGCACATCACTCAACCTAGACTAAGCACTCACCCGAAGCACGCAAAGGTACCAAGTCCCTCTGTAGGGTTATTGTAGCAGGATGTTAGCATGATGAAGGAAGAAACATATAGATCCATAACTAATCCATCATTCTACAATGTATGCTACATTCATATCTATGAAAGAACAAGTTTAAACCGTAATCATGATTGAATCAATAACATGCACTACTCAATTACACACATGAATGACACTTAAACTCAGCCAATATCTTCCATCTATTAATAAACATAGAGGATCCTTACAGTAATGTCAATCTATACCAATGCACACATGGATCTAATGTAGTAATTCATTCATATGCATATATCTCTATACCTCCATACATCCATCTCTCCACCATACATACACACTACTATGTGATTCATATCGTATATATAGGGTGGAGACTTTCCCTTTACCGACTTATATATTCTAGAAATAGGCCGCATGCTATTAATAGCCACGCATTTTTTACAGGAATAGTCACACATGCAAGTGTGCTATCTATAGAAATATTACAGTTAACTAAAGTGACAATCCTATTTCTAGCTCCTCGCCATGCAAAACATTTTATCTGATCCTCTAAAGATAGAAAATGCATGGTGCACATGTCTCTACATCATTGGTGTGTTTCGCACGCCATCTTCTAAAAATAGGTCTTCATGCTCAAAATTGGCTAAGTCCTTAATGTTGAACTTGCCCTCAACATGTGGGATCTTCCTATCCCTCTGCACCCTTGATCCTGGATTTCTCTCCCGAACGGACTCCTTGTGTGATCTCTAACAAGTATTCTTTGATCAACACTTATACATGTTCACCAAATGAATTAAAATTCCTTCAAGGAAAAGGTGATCATGACACATTGGCCCGAAGAGGGATTCAAGCACAGATTTGGGAGCAAGATTCTCACATTGAAAGGCTTGGTTTTCATTAGTTTAAGTCGTATATATTTGGGTTAGTTAATATCACATGACAGCATCTCCATATTGAAGATATATTCATCTTACCCTTGTCATTCGTCGCGGACAAATTATGCCATTGACCTTCTTAATCAAACAAGGTACATATTCATACACTTCTTTCTCATATCTCTCTCATGCGAATAGGTGACTTCTTAATCCTCGTACACATCTCTCAGGTCGTCTAGCCCATTGCCTCACTAGCTTGAATAGCTCATTTTGATTTCAAATTCTATGACCACAAAAAATAGTTAAAGGCCAAGTCATCGCAAATCAGAGTTAGGATATGATGCACCCCTTCTTGATGCATCACACATGTCTCTAAGCCTCACTTTTTGTGACTGATTTGAACACTGATGGTCATCGATTATTAATACTTGGATAATGTCACCTCCTTTCCCAAGTCTCATAGTCACTCTAAGTGGAAGCATGCTCGATGATTGTCTACATCACCCTACATGGTGATCCACTCAATTTCTGCCTCATGAAGATAGGTTTCTCTTCTCACTGATAACAGGATTGAATCCCTGAAGCCCTAAAACTTAGCCTTAGGACTGTCTGAGAATATTTGCATTCATAATCTATGCATTGACAGTGATTCCTAGCTCATAATGAAATCAATTTAATGATACATATCACACCTAAAGAAGAACTCTGAATCCCATGTAATGCGTTCATGAAAGATCTCATTAGCCAAACATTGAGTCTAAGTGTATTAGAAACATCTCTCGTAAGATATAGGCATCATTTTTTGACATTATGAGTCTAGTGCCGCATCTCTTATCCCACCAGACACTTACTGACAAACAGGCTTCTCGTTCATCATGCATACATTTGTGACCATTCCATTCCACTGATTGCTGAATCTCGATAGAATTTCTTGATGTTATCACATGTATTTCACAACAATCCTAGAGTAGTTTACTCTGATTGCACCCATTTTCCTCATGATGTTTCAAATCCATTCACCGAACTCATGATGAACATTACCTTAATTGTTTAAATCTCAATAAAAACTTATGGCCTGATGTGTTACCTGATTATATCATGCCTTGGAAGAAATTACATGAGTCCATATACATTTGAGGAATTGTTGCTTGCACTTTTGGGTTGTCTTGTAAGGTTGTATAAAATATAGTTCTGACACATCTAACATCTCCTACAAATGTTATGTACAACAATCTAAAAGTGGCCTGAAAACTCTGGAAAATCCATGTCCCAATATATTCTTGCACCAAGGCTACTATTATCATACGATTGTAGTAAGATTGTCTTGAATACACTCAAATCATTGTAGATTGAAGTGCTGAAACCACTAGAAATGTTCACCTATGTACTGACCAGATTAGAATATGAAAAACCATCTTCTAACCTACGATTGCACTGGAACATGTGTCACTAGTCTCATTTGGTGCAGAATCAACCCTAATTTCTTAAGAAATAATCCAGATTATAAATAAATGATTAAGTATAAAGATTAAACCATTTATTGCCAGTAAATATATCCCTCCCCCAACCACATATAGCTCATGAGAAAATAGGAACGCGCTATGCATTATAGCACTGTTCACGTTATACATTTGAGTGCTGTTCCTCACTACTCACATCATTACTTGATTTTGGCATTACCAAAACTCTAGGCATTGGATCACTCCTAATGGATCCGCTTTCAAACCTAATATTTGGACCGGTGTAATTCGTGAATAAATTTATCAAAATTCACAATCAAACAATCATTAAACTACTCACGTGTACAACACCATATTTATCATGGCCATTATTAAATAATATTCCAATAAAACTATTATCACTATCTTACATCAAGCTTGGTGTTACCTTCGTGACAATATACTTATTGGCATAATCATCCTATTTTACGCTCTTAAGGACTTATCTTCCTTAATTTCTGTACACATACTAGTCACCTTAGTTTCTTTTTCAAAACATGGTGCATATGTTTTTGTACACAATTAATGTTGTTTTTTCATCTAGAACATTAAAAAAAACCTTGTTGCGTAAACTTTCATTCTCCACAGGCACTAATTAAAAACAATGACTTTAGAAAAAATTGATCTACATGAGTTACGAGAGGTTGTACTCACATCTATGTTCATTTTCAGTATGTTGTGAATCTTTGTTCAAATATCATATATATATATTGCATATAGCATATATATCGATATATATAGTCGTTCAAACGATTATGAAAAATTAGTGGGACATCGCACCTGGTCTTAGCTAACTTTATACTAGAAGTTATTTTTAAACATAATTTATAGAAACGTCACTCAAAGAAAATTTTAGGGGCACAGACATGGATAGGTCCTTATATAATTTTGACACAAACTAGATATACTGGCGTGTGTCACACCACATTTCACCCTCTTGCATCTCCACCATTTTCAAAAATCCCCGAAGTAGTTTGAAAACTCAGATTTTGAGATCTATGGTACCTTATTCTTATCACTTTGTACAAATTTTGAGCATATATATGCTCAAATTCCTAAGATGAAGGTCAATTTTTGCTGCTTTTAGGAAAACACTGTGTCCACTTTTGAGGGCTTACTACATACATGGTCCCCACATTTCCATGCACATTACCCATAACACACTACATTATATACACATTGTGGGGGATACACCTATGAAATCTCCCCCCCTAGCCATCAACTATCACAGTTTTATCATAGTTATCTACCACTATAATTCATGCTTTGTACTTCACGTCATAATCTTTCTCAACATCTCCTACTACTCTTTGATACACATAGTATACTATCATTAGCCCTATGACGCACTCTAGTTCCATAGTCCATACTTGACTTCTGAGGGTCTATATATCAAATGGACCTCACCACAATCGCGCGTTTACTCACCCACACGCTTACAATATACACTTTGCACTTTGAAGATCACATATTATTAGTACACACATTCAGACCATTTCCCTATGATGCACTCTTGTTTTTGGTACATTCTTTATTGCTGAGGGGGCATGTAGAAATGAACCTCACTTCAATCATACACATCCACTCAGGGGGCATGTGTCTCTTATCATTCACACTGTATTCTAGTTTTTCTCATCCATAACATACTGCATATCTTGGTTGCATTTACTTCTACTTACATGTTCACTTTATTACACATGGTAGATAGATATCTCGTATGTCATTATTTGTATCATACACACATGTGCGTTCACTTTTATTTCTAATTGTGATCACAAATTCTATAGATCTACACACACAACATGGATGTTTGACATAATACCTATTACCAGTCCCAGAACGGCTCGTGTGGGCATCCACGGTTGTACACTACAACATTTGTTATGTAGGGCTAGTTGTTTCCATGGTTGTCTCTTACATTTTTTGTCATTATTTACCATTGCTTGCGTGATTTTCCCTTTTTATTTTTTACATCTCACTTTGTTTACATGTAACTTGGTTTCTACCAAACACATTCCCTTTCCTATGCAAGGCATAGTTTCAACATAATGGTCAATGCTCTTTTGGGTCGCATACTCCTTCAGCAACATCACATGGACCCCAGATGAGGGGGGCATCATTTGCGTGAATCAGTCGCCCCATACAACATTATAAAGTCATCACACAAGACAACAAAGTACCAATATAACACAGTCAGCAGTATCAGACATGGCTTAGAATCAGACTTGGGTCCTTAGGAAAACATAGACATTGGTGCCCAAACTAGGACAATAGCATTTGGGAGTCCCTGACCCTTCCTGGATGCCTATGACTAGGGGCAGTTACACAAAATTTAGTATTTCAACATAGTCTATAGAAATCAGCACAGTGTCTTTTACAAGATGCACAGTCCTTAGCACTCGGTATGCATGCACTACACAACACCTTTCACTTTCGTATCGGATTGAATTGTTTGAATTTTTACACACCCTCTGCAGTGGTGTTCTAGATTGCAAGAAGCTGTTAAAGGTTAGAGGATAACACCAGAGTTTTCTCCCTACACTTCTTCTTTGACTTGGCATGAGATTTCCCCAAAAACTTGCGATCGACACAACTGACATGAGATCACCCAAAAAACTCATTCTTCTATAACATCATCGGGATCCTTTCTACACCCTTTTTCTCATCATGGATCAGGTGCATGTGTTCCTTTTTAACATTTTCGTATTTTACATGCTTTTTTTTACATATTTCGATCTTATACATGTGTATTTGACTACTTGTTTGTTCTTCTCTTTTGCATGTTTGTCCTTATGGGAAGCAGTGGTCACATCACATCAGTATCATCCTACATCAACAACAATGTCAATCACATTGACATTGAAAACAGGCATGATTATGACATCTACACATGCGTTTCCGACCTAGGGTCATTTTCATCATCACTTTCTTACATTTTTTTCCTCCTTGGCATCCACGCTTCACACTTTTATCACTCCACACTTTGTCTTGTCCCTCGACACACTTTCATCATCGATCTATATGGTTATCAAGTACGCATCTCTTATCTACTTTATGTTATTGAGCATTCACTCAACAACATAAAGTGGGGGTAAATGTAGACACAAAATCATGCACTTTGGGTAATTATCTAGTCATGATTGCATATTACTATTCATATGATTCCTAAGTAAGAAAAGTACTAAATAACCCATGTCTTTTGCCACTGTTCTTTCCTTTTTGTTCCCACTTTTGGTCTTTCACCCTTACTTTCTCAGTCTACCTTTTTAAACCTTGGAATTTATCATCCTGGACATCAATGCCCAGCCAGGACGCCAACGCTAGGCACCCTCGTCCCCTCTGGGCACCCTTGACCTCTTTGTTCTTTGTTCACATATTTTGGGTCCTTTCTAGTTGTTTGAGCATATTATATTTTTGGTAGTTGGCCTTTTATGGTTAATTAAAAAATTCAAGTAAGGGAATCATATAAATATATATTTATGTGATCATAAGAAAGGACTAAGCACTAAGCATTAGCTATTACCACCTAAGGTTGCATCCATCAAGAGCATTCAAGCATCCATTCAAGGGCAAGGGGCTGTATATTTTTGCATACACTTCATAAGAGGGGAAGTCTATTCTATACCATGCATACATCTATTACATTTCTTTACATTTAGCTTCTTTTCTCGCTATTCAATTGTGATATGCACAAGAGCCACCTAGGGCTAAACTTCGTACACAAACACACATAGAACTACATTGGGTCTTATATGTAGTGCAGGACTACATTGTAAGTTCACCATTGTGACATTTGAGGATAGTTTCACCCCTCATTCTACATCTTTCTTTTTTTAGGATTTGATTTCTCTTTGAGGGTTTTGTAGGTCTTTATTTCATTGCAGGTTTCCAGTGACTTTGGCAATCATTGTATGACCTCAAAGAGACCAAAGGTGAACAACAGAGAATAACTTGAAACCACTCATAGGATGTTTTCTAAGCATTTCCGCAAACACAAGTGATCAAAAAAGGCCGAAGGTGCCCACATGCACCCTTGTCCCTCTCCAAGCACCCCAGTCCAGGTAGATCGTCAGCTTGCACACTTTTCTGAGGTCTTGTGCGACGCTTCTCCCTCTCTATTCATCCGTTTAGTGCTCTGGCACAGTCCAGGAATAATTTTGAAACAACTAAGTCGTCTTACCTCTTCTTTGAACTTAGGGTTTCATATATTTTGGCCCAGTTTGCTTGGGTTGATTTATGTACTTAATTGTTTATTCATTTACTAATGTAATAACAATCATACTAGGCATATATTTCTATATTTAACTTAATAATTTTAGTATGTTTTTCTATCCATTTGAAAATGGACTTCTTCTTCGATAAGTCTTACAAAAAATACTATCTTGGCTGGCATTTGGGTAAAAATTATTGACATAATTGAGCATACCCAAAAAAGCTTGCAATTTTAGTTTATCCAAAATATTAGGAAATTCGTTAATATTTTATTTTATGTGTGGTTGGACTTTCAACTTTCCTTATGTTATTTACATTCCAAGAAAGTTACAATCTTAGGTGCATAACTGAAGTTTTGTTTCCGAAAGAACAATACTAGCACTAGAAGCAATTTGATAAAACTCCTGCAAATGTTTCAGGTGTTCTTCTATTGTTTGGATAAATATGAGGATATCATCAATGTAGATGCATATATATTTGGAAGTATTTTCAAATACCTTATTCATGTGTGTCTGGAAATAATTTGGTGCATTCATCAGTCCGAAAGGAATAACAGTCCATTCATAGTGTCCAAATAGGCAACTAAAATTTGTTTTATATTGACCATCCTTTTTTTACCCTAATATGGTAAAATCCAAATTTACAATCAAATTGGCTGAAATATCTACACTTAGAAATATTTTGTAACAAATAAGATTTGTCTGGGATTGGATAGGGATAAGGTTTATGATGGCATTTAGAGGTTTATAATTTATGACCATCCTTTTCTTTCCTCTTTTTTGCTCTAAATGTTTATTCACCATGAAAGCATAACAACCAAAATGGTTATGTAGGTTTCTCGATAAATTTTTCCTTTTCCAATTCCTATATAACCTTTTCCATATCCTCATATCCATTATAATAAATAGGGATCTTTTTCCCTACTTTCATTCCCTTGTCATTTTTAAGACAAATCTCCATTTCAAGAATGGTCCTTACCCAAATTTTATTGGGGTCATTAGAGCATATGTCAAGAAGAATCTTATGCCCTATTTCTTTAATTGCTAATTGGGTAGGATTGGATGGTTGTTAAATCATGGCCTTAGGTTATTGCTCAGTTGAATAAGTTAAGCAGGGAACTCTAATTATTTATCCGTCGAGAGTGAACAACACATGTTTAGGAGTTGGTTGGAAAATTTATTGTTGAGAACAATCAACAACTCTAAAGGGGACAACGGTCCCTCCTCTTTAATGGGGAGGTTCCCTTATTCAAAATTCAAAACCCTCAGTATATATAAATGTACAAACTAATTAATTTCATATTAGGATATTGGTGACCATGACATTTGAATGATTATTTCCAATACATAAGAAAAACTAAGAAAAGGAGGAGGAATTACAACAACATGACTAGGGTATGAAAAGTTAGATAAGGAAAACACAGTTATAACTAACCAACAAATCTAGGATAAAAAAATCCTCCTATGATTCTCCAATATTACCATTTGACTGTGCAAAAGAGATGAAAGGAAGAAGCAATTTTTTTCAAATAAAGAGATTGCATATTTTTATTCTACTCATGCATGTAATTAGAACTAAAGAACATGTGTGTTTACATAAATGAAAAGCCCATAACAGATAGAATGTTGATTGAAAGAAAGTTCAACACAGTTTCACTCCATGGATTTGAACACAAAGTTTCAGATATCAAATGTATAACAAAAAATCACATTAATCAGATTGAAGGAGAGGAAGGAAATGGAAATCACTTGAATGGAGGAAAAGGAGGGTCTTCTTTTGTATCAATCAAAAAATTGTATGTTTACATCCAGATGCACCAAAATCTAACCCCTTTACAAATTAAAATGATAGCCTTATATAGGTTAAAGGGAGGATGTAATTACCTTTCCTAATTAATTATCCTTAATTAAGTGTTAAGGACTTAATTAATTGATTACATAAGCTAGATTTATTTTACAATTTTTCTTTTTTTAGAATAATGAAGCCAACTCCAAAATAAGAAAAATTAGGAAGGTCTTATGATCCAAAAGAGGAAGGAGGAAGTAGGAAAAACTAATGTTGGCACCTTCCAGCTTGAGCACTTGTATTATAAATTTTGTCACAACAATTGAAATATCCATGCTCTAAGGGACAATGGTCTTAGCGAGAGAATCTAACCAATCTTCCAAGAGTATACTCCATTTCTTTGGAAATTCCACCATTCTGCACAAGTCACTTTGTTGCCTCTACAACGAAATTATGAAGTTCTGAGAGTTCCTTCATCTTTTCCTTGCTAACCAAGTCTTCTTTGAATAGACTCCTCTTTGATGAGTGAGTTAATATGAATTTTCCTTTGATATGGTCAACTGGATTTTTATCTGCAGAATTTTTCTTGTAAGAGTTGACAATTGAAGGGCTTGTAAATCAATGAATATTTCAACCTTTCAATGATTCACATTTCTGTACCATAGTTCTTGATCTCAGTTTACAACTTCCTCAATAACCTTAATTATCCATTCTACATTGTATGTCCAAGTATCCTAGACAAATTTTTCTTTGAATAATAAAAAATCTAATGAGAAAGTAGGATCTTTCTCATCTAGTTGAATTCATGATCCAAATATCCTGAATGCAATCTTCCCAAATCTTGAGCTTCTTATCAATGGTGTTAACTACCTAAATTGATTTTCTTTTGGGTAAAAGATGATATCATCATATACCTTGTATGCTTCATCAATGAATTGTAAATCGGAGACTAGAATACCTTCAACCCAAGCCTCTGAATGATTTGCCAAATGCAAGATTCTTATGAATCTATGTGATAGACTTTGAAATCTATCCCAACAGTGACAATAGTGGGTGGAAGTGAGGAGAGGGGAGTAGGATTAAGAGGAGTCTTGTCTGATGAAAGGAAATACTTGATGAAATTTGAAATAATTTTTTACTTTCTCCTCAAGTTGTTCTTGAGTTTGATTCCATTTATCAACTCTCTAAATAACCTTGGAGATAATATCCATAAGGTTGTACACTTCTCCTTTTAGATTTGATTCTCCAAGTGAAATTCATAGTGAGATCCAAGTCAGACATGGAAATTTATTTATAAATTTTATCCCCTTTTAGTTTATAAAATCTCTAAGAATTGTTGTCCTTTAGAATATGAAACTAGATGAGAAGTTGTCTTGTATTTCTTAGGGGGGGGAGGAGTTGTACCAAGAAGGGAAACCACTGCATCAAACTCTAGAACTTCAATCTAAGATTGATGCCTTTCCTTCTCCTGATGTCAATCATGGGTTGAACCCAAGTGAATGAATCACTACAAGAAGGAGCTGGAGAAGGAGGAAATACAAGGGACATTTTGAGGAACTTTGAAGTTTGAGAAGTAGAGACCTCAAGAGTGGAAGTCACAATCGATGAAGAGGGTGGTATTCTAACCTCCAACTTGGGCCTAGAAACATCATTTTTTCATGTATCTAGCTCAATGATTTCCACTTCATATCTCTTCTTCTTCACTCTCTTTACCTTCTTTTCCTTCTTCTTCATCTTGATTGTTCTTCTAATGATTTTTCTTTCTCTTTAGATGGCTATGTGATGTATTTTCTCAAGAGCAAGATGTAGTTTCATCAACCAGTTATTGGATTTTTCTATTGTTCAACCCTTTGGTCATGTAATTTATTACTTTCTTCCCTACAACATCTTTTGATTTATATTTATTCATGTATACCTTATTTCCTGATTCCAAGGGCGAGGAGGAACGAATTTTTTGTGTTGGAACATATTTTTGGGAGGTAGAAGCATCTTGAGAGGAAGATGTTTTCGTTGATTCTCTTAATTCTTTTAACTTTTTATATTATACCAATCTCTCGTTCTCAAGAGCACTAGGTTTTTCAACTCATCAGGATTTTCTTTCTCCTTCTGAGACTAATCAATGGTAGGTAGAGGAGTGTACTGAATAAATCTCATAGACTCCATAATATACAAGTCAGAATCATCATCTTCCATACCTTCATGGAACCTAATGCACAAATTTATGTCACTAGATTTTTTGTAATGACAACCTACCAAAGAATCTTTTCCTCACCTCATACTCATGATCACAATATTCCCAATAGTCTTCAAATGTTGGCACATGATAACAGGTAATTCTTATATTATCTGAAATATATCATTTTCTCTCGAAGGAAGACCTCTTCTGATACAGTATGAAATTTGAACTCTGAAATGGTCCTCTTGAAATTTTAAGCATCAAGGGATCTGATCTGCAAGTGTAATTTCCCAGTGATATGGGGAATGGAATACCTGACGATCTTTTTGTCCATAAAGGTTCTGTGAAGTACATCCAACTGTCCTATAGATTTCAACCATAATCAACGTTTCATTACAGTAAATAGGTAGTTTGTTTGGTACATCCCTCAAACCAAACTACCTAAATTTATGAAAACTTTCTGAATTGAATGAAGAGGCTACCATACTATTGAAATCAGTTGCCTGACCTCCAAGGAAACCCTCTAAGTCAAATTTTCTTTGATCAGTCTAACTAAGAATATTGTGAAATCATCATTCACTATCCTATGGTGAGTTTTATTTTTCTTATAGGTGAGATGAGTATAGAATTCATACACTAGGGAATTCTACTTATTCTCTTACCCTGATAATCCCACCCATACTCCTATAGGCTTGCTATAGTGTACATTAAGTATGAAGTCACATGGGAAATTTTTGTTATGATGTACATTAACCAATTATTGAGTCAATTTTTCACAAATGATTTCCCCCACTTCAAACTTTTTTTGTCCTCACATATCACATTGATATACAAACGCATCCAATTTTTGAAACTCATTAGTGGATGACATGCCCATTATCCTATGCCAGCCAGTGTGATCATATATGAAATTTCTTCTATGAAATCAATTATATAGAGGGTTTTGGGTAATTTGAAAGTCCCTTTATTCTTAGTTTTGAACCAGGATTTAGCAATCATGGTATTATATTTATCTTGATTTTGGTCAAAAGTATCTGGGCCTCAGTCCTTGGTCAATATTTTGGAATTTTTTAAGATCAAGATTTCCCAAAGCTACATTAATATAATGGGACATATAATTTGGAAATGATATGCCCTTAGGGATCTTTTAATTCATTAGTTTGTGGGTCAAAATTGGAGGCACGAAGCCAAAAATGTGTTAGTGCATTTCACTGAGGTGGGGAAGCCAAGAAATATAATAAATTCCACTATTTTTAACATTGGGACAATTATGGTGGGACTATATTCTAAGATTCAGGCCCAGAAGTCGTTCAATTTCATGTGCCTTACATCACTATCCCCTATGTCAGGTACATAGGTTTCTAAAGATGAAATGTGTTCATACCCCACATATTGGAACTTCATGGTGGATATATTGGGGAGAACTTAGAGAAAATATAGGCTAAATAATGGATTTCAAGAGGTATTTAAAGGAGAAGGCTATGAACACAAATAACTATTCAAAGTGGACAAAAGAAGGATAAAACCACTCACCTTTTACATGAAAATAAAGGTGCCTTCTCAACGGTCCCAATGCAACTTGAATTTTTGAATTTGGATGAAAAATGAAAAATTTATGAGAAAATACCCCCTTTTGCACGTTGGAGTGGGAAAGTGGATGGGAACAATTAACTCAAGCTTGTAAAATGCTAAAACAACTAAGTGTGGGAGAATTTATATAATAGATAGGCCAAAAGGATCAATTTAGGGATGAAGACAATATTCCATACATTACTTGGCCCATAGAGCACTATTTTTCCCCTTTTCCTTTGTTAATCAATTATGATGGGTCAAGGGGGAACTCAGAGGAAAAACCTTCAATGTGGGAGAATCGGCGATGTAGTGAACAAAGGAACAATGGAACAAGCTCCATGTGTTCCATCCTTGTCTGTTTTTTCTGATATAGACATTGTAAAGGGATCATGTGGAGAAAATGGGCCTGTGGAGAACACTAAGGATAATGGAACAACATTCCTAGTTCCACAAATACCTGATATAGCTGCAACAAAGAGGGGGAAGAGGTTTGCAAAGAAAATAGGCCTATGGAGAACAAAGTGTAGGACGTAACAAGTTTAATGAGTTCCTAAGATTTATGAAAATCTGATGTGAAGGGAGAGTTATGAAGATGTGGGAAATGTGAGGAACCGAAGAATAAACATGGAACAAATGGATTTGTTCTAGTGAACACCAAAAACCTAAATTATACCACAAGTCAATACAATACGGAAACTACAAAAAATTAGAGAATAGGAGGAACAGAGGAAGTGTTCCTCTTATTCCTCCAAAGTTTGCATTGACCACCCAAGGCCCAAATTGGCTCAAATTTGGATAACTATTGAGGTTTTTTGCATTTCTTGACAATAATAAGGTAGATACAACCAAGTAAAATGGGTCACTTGACCAGAAACTCAAAAAATCCACATTTGGGGTTAGTGACAATAAGAGTACTATCGTATGGGGAGTAAGAGTCTATAAAAGCTCCTCTTAAGAGTATATCTATTGGCATATCATTGTGCATGAAAAATTCACAGTAGAATGTTCTATCCTATATGACCATTGGCTCCTGGTGTTTATATTTATCATAGACAAATAGATTTTGCTTGTACATCCAATGATTGATATGCATGTTTAAGATTTAATTTTTCCCAATTATTTAGTACTGGATTTTTGGAAAAAGATAAAGAGGCACCATTATCTATCTAAGAATCTATCATTTTCCCATCTATATTAATTGATATGAATTGTGAAAATTTCCATTAATAATTTGCGTAAGATAGACTAGTTTTACCTCTTCTGGTGTAAGTAGTGCACTACAGACAGGTTTGCACTTGTTTGGATCCACTATCTTGATGGAAGGGTGAAGTTCTATTTCTTAAAAAAAAATTGCTTCGTGTTTTTCCCAAGGATCCTTTTCTGGTTTAATTGAACAATGTCCATAGAGTGTACATAATTTTTCAAACCCACTAGATTTATCCACAAAATCTTCATCATCAAAATCATCATCTAATTGAGAATCTAGTTCATCTAGAAAGAAGTCATTCATTTCTATTATTTGTTTTAGCTTCCATTTTGGTTTTTTCTCTTTCTTCTTCTTCTTCTTTTCTTAGGAAAGTATAATTATTTTGGAGCCAATTTGAATTAGGGCTTAAGACCTCAAACCAGTCTATATTTTGTCTTTTAGTTTGCTTAATTGTTGGTAGAATGTGATACCTATGTGGTTGTTATTTGCATCCCCTGAATGCTCTTCCTCCTCCTCTGTATTCTTCTTGTTATGTGTGGTTTCCATCTTCTTTGCATCATAGTTGAGGGTAGATCATTTTTCTCAATATCATCAGTAAGTGCATCAAGTTCATCTATATCATCTTCTTCTGAAGATTCTTCAATAATAGGTTCATATATATCATCTTGTTGGTATAAATATTCATCTTCATTAATTATGTCCCACCACACTGATGTGCTAGATGAGTATATGGATTTAACAACTTTCTTTTTGTAGGTGCATTGGGGAACAATATGGGCTGGCTGGTTAGAGATGTAACAAATGAATTTTTTGGAGAGGGGACATGGATGTTTACGTCTGCGAAGGTAGGTATGCTTTGGAGCATAACTATGGCGTTTAGGGAAAAACATTCTGTGAAAAGACAAGCGAGGGAATTTGTTGTGCTTTTTTGGTTTTGTTGTGAATGGCTTGTAACCAAATAGTTTGGTTTTAGGGAAAACATTGGCTTCTCTACGTGGTTGATGGCTTGAAATATTTTATATGGATTTGGTTCGTGATAACAGGTGCATGTTTTTTTTTGTCTAGAAAAATCAATAATATCGGTTAGTGACATTGTTGTTATACTCATGTCTTTGACATCTATGTATCCTATGACACGATTAACCAAATTATAAGGTAATGAATCTAGGAACTTCATTTTTACTACATTAGAATGGAAACTTTTACTTTCATACGTTAATTTCCTGAATTGGCATGAAAAGGATTCAAATTGGGAGATGTCAAAAAGCTACATTTTTGCTAACCACTTGCTTGCTTCTATTTCCCTATTTTCTTGAGGTGGTACAAACTCATTTATGAACATTTGGTAGAGAGTTTGCATGGGATTTTCCTGAGAGAATACTCTTGCATCTTGTTCTTGGGGGTGACATTGAAGCCCATGATTTTAGTACAATACCCCAAAAATATCTTCTAGCATATGTAGCAACACTTCTGCCATCTATATTGGTGATAGTTCCAATCAATTGCATGCAGTTACTCCACGATGTAATTTCATATAGAGGATTTAAAATGTCATCTATATTGAGATACCATGGTTTTCCTGGTATATTGGTCCTCATCATTAGTGTAGAGGGATGTTTCTTTCCTTCAGAATAATATGTAAAAAACAGGGGTCCATAGTTTATAGATGTTATAGAGTTAGATGAAGATAATGGTGATGGTGTTGTTTGCATAGGACTAGAGGATTTTATTTTTTCCTTTTCTAATTTCTCTAACCAGTCTAAACCCTTCTCAAATTCAGCCAATTTTTCATCTACTATGTGGTTATGATATGCTATCACATGCAATATATTTAAGGATTGATATACAATCCTGTAGGCATCATTAAATTCATAGTTCAAATGAACTAGACATTTTCACTTATGAAAGGAAAATCATCTATCGATTTATTTATACTTTAGACAATATCTGCGAATGGAGTTATCTACCCTAGATCTTTCCTTAATTTCCTAACATCTTTGCATAGATCATCAAAGTTTTCTGTTAAGTGTACATGATATCTACTAATATAGTTTTTTATTTTATATTTTGGATTGGGTTCTGGTTCTCTTACAGAACATGGTTGAAAAGCATAAGAAAAGTAGGCTATTTTTCTTTCATTCATTTTGTAACAACCCTTATAGGGAAGCCATCTTCCTCCTTTGTAGAAGGTTATTGATCCTTCTTTATATGTTTCAATGTATTTTCTCTAGGTAGAGATGACAATGTAGTTACAGGGAAATCTAGTCCTTCATTTATTTGATCCTGTTCTAATTCTATAAACACATTTCCTTTTTGCACATAGGATCTTCGAGACGAAGAGGATGAAACACTTAGTCTAGGAATTTCAAAAACCTGTCTCATAGTTATAGACCTTGGGAGGACATGAACCATGTTATCTCTAATGTCTTGGATTGGTTTCTCTTTCTGATGGATTTTTGGACTAACTTTTCTTAACCAACCTAACATCTATTCTCCTGGCATTTCTATGGAACTCACAACACCATTTTGTAACTTGACATTTCTGCTAAGTCTGTGAGCATATGGAATATTTTCCAAAATCTTCGGATGGTTGGTGTTGGTCATGGAATATACTACTTCTATGTTGACGGAAACATATTTGAATAAGTCAAACATGTCTAAACCATAGAAAAATGAATATAATCCCCAACAATCTAGTGATCCATGAATACATTCTTTACAACATGTTTCCCTAACACTGACTGAAAAATTTGGAAAATATTAATAACACACATGTCCATCATTTAGATGAGAAAGCGACGACAACTGACATGCATGTTCACAATTTCTTTCCCTTCTATCACAAAAAGAAACATACATCACATGTTTAACATTTTTCAGGTACCAAGGGTTTGATATAGACTCTGATCAGACCAAAATGAAAAAATTAACATCTTCATGTTGCCTAATATAGTTAATTTCAGATTTTGGAAAAATGGGTAATATATTGGTCTAATAGGTTTTTCCTGGTATGCATTCTAAATATATTTCTATAGCCTTGATACGAGGAAGGACAAAAAACTTAAAGTTGGTAATGTATATGACTTTATTAAACGATACTTTCTTTTCAATATGAGAATTTTTATAGACATTCTTAGCACTGACCTTAGGAGTTGAAAAATTTATAATAGAGCCTGGGAGTTCTTTAGTCCCTTTAATTTCTAAAACCTTGCTGGAATTTTCTCCTTGCTAAAAAAATAGATAGTTTCGGCTCTTCATTTGGTTCTTTTTCATATATGCACTCTACATCAACCTCGTTAATGATTTCATAGCCTCCATTGTTCATTTGTGTCTTCATGAATTCTGCCATTTCTGAAAAATCTCAAGTCTTCGAGAATCTTTTGGGTATCCCTTTACTTAGATGAGTATTAACTACATTGCCAATAGGTTTAATGGAAACTCAAGTCATACACAGGGAATTAAAAAGATTAAAGGCATTCAGTGATTCTTAACAACAAACAAAATTTTTTGGACAACACAAACAACATGCTTTGATACCACTTGTCTTTTGGATCTTAAGTACTTCTAAATTTTTTAAGAACAATGACGAAATATGGCGCCGAAATGGATACGACTTCAATATTTCTTAAAGAAAAATTTAGAGGGCAAGCTTAGACAGATACTTTTGGTTAGAACTTTCTGATCTTGAGGTGATTAGAACAATGATAATTTAATACTCTTTTGTAAACTCCCATTTCAATCCCGGAATTAATTTGATCTCTTCTTTGCCATTCCATACTTAAAACCAATGTTGTACTCGATATAAAATTAATTAAAGGACCTTTATTTTTATTTATTTTCGAGGCTAGAGCTAATTCCGATATTCCTGACTGTAAGCCTAGAGAGGTTGCCACGTGGTAACTAACGGAAGCGGCCTCATCTGGTCTGTTGAAGTTACTTAGCTAGTGAGAAACCGAAGCCACAAATCATGTCACACCATGGACGCAATCGCCATTGCCATTGGAGGCATTCCTCCTCTTCACCAAACTAGATTCTCGAATGGAAGGATTCCATTGGGAAATATGAAGAGCTGGAGCAAGCGCAAGAGGGCAGTGTTGGTTAATGCAAAGATGCAGAAGGCGTGGATATACAAAGACTACGGAGGCGTGGATGTTCTTCAGTTATCAGTTGAGGTGCCTGTGCCGGAGCTCACTCCAGATCAACTCCTCCTTAAAGTTTGCGCCGCCGCACTCAATCCTGTTGATTTCAAGAGGAGGCAGGGCAAATTCAAGGCCACCGACTCTCCTCTTCCTGTCTGTATTCCTCTTCCTCTTTCTTATCATTATAACACTGTTGCATTGCATGAACATTCTTGATTGGTCGTAGTGTGTATTTGGGTATCTATTTGGCCACTTTCTATTTAATATTAAGGATTAAGGCGGGTATCTATCAGCTAGTTTCAGTTTAATGTTAAGAATGAAGGGGTATCCTTTCAGTCAAATTGGCCTAACTCGTCTTTTATGGGTATTGTGCCTCTGCAATCTGTTCAATGGGTTTTTGGTGTGATCCAAACATCTTCTCACTTACATTATTTTTAATTCTCCCGTTGTCACTGGATTAATAACTTATCACCAGTACACTTTCTCTATGACATTGCAAATCTCTAATATACATTAGAGAAGAATAATCCTAATATTTGGAAACCCACAAAGAACACAAGCACCTGTAAGCATTTCTAAGTATGGTGGAGGAAACTAAGGCCACCCCTTGGATATTTTTCAAACCAGTTTAAATTTTTATCTTACACACTTTGTTTCAAAAACATTATCTCCATCCATATAGACTGTAGAAACATTATATCTTTTTTTAATTAAAAAAAAATGGTTTTATGGTAGCACTAGCAATGTCTCTCAATGGATTTAGGGAAGGCAATTGTTGATGATAATGGTGTTTGTGCTGTTGTCCAAGTCAGATTTTACAGGCTAGCTGCATGGTGATTCAGAATTTGTGCCTCTTATATCTAATCTTACACAACTCTCTTGAAGCACATCTCTCAAGCACTCTACTGAATATTGAAAACATAGTCGGAGCCGTGTTTTTCTTATGGTATTGTCATATATTGTAAGGGTTGTCTGAATTTTCCCTCTTGCATATATGCAGACAGTTCCAGGGTACGATGTTGCTGGCATTGTGGTGAAGGTAGGAAGTAAAGTGCAAGGGTTGAAAGAAGGTGACCAAGTGTATGGAAACATTAATGAAAAGGCTTTGGAGAACCCCAAGCAATATGGCTCACTTGCAGAGTACACAGCTGTAGAAGAGAAGCTAGTTGCTTTAAAACCAAAGAATTTAGATTTTGCCCAGGCAGCAAGTCTTCCTCTTGCCATTGAAACTGCACATGAAGGCCTTGAAAGAGCAGGTTTTGGTCCTGGAAAATCCATTCTTGTGTTGGGAGGTGCAGGTGGTGTAGGCAGTCTTGTCATACAGGCAAGTAATTTCTCTTATGCTTTTAGCGGAAGACATTGTTCATACATAAAAGAAAAATAGAGCACAAATGAAAGTAAGATTCTTGAAGTAAAGAACGAGGAAACCATATTGTTCAAAATGATGTATCATGTACTGTAATACAAAAGACAACCTTTTGAGAAATAGGTGTGTCAAGTTACACTCGGGATACACATTGTTTCTAAAAGCAGTAGATGCATATTGGTTGTTGTGAAACAGTTAGCAAAACATGTTTTTGGGGCATCATCCATTGCTGCAACTTCAAGCACTCGAAAATTGGAATTTTTGAAGAGTCTGGGAGCTGATGCTGCCATAGATTACACAAAACAAAACTTTGAAGAATTGCCTGAGAAGTATGATGTTGTTTATGATGCAGTTGGTAAGTAAGTAAAATCAGAAGTATGAAACTAGAAATTCCTTGTTGTTTATGGTTATACTAAAAGAAATTGAAAAGCATTTGCAATATATTTTCACACCCAAAGTATTACATTAGCTTTATAAACAATTATATTTTCCTACATCAGATAATAGATTCGTATGCTTTCCTTTAGACATTTTTTGCTATTAAAATCAAGTTCCTTATAGTTCTTTGAGAAAGGTAAAAAGAACTGTCCTGTGTTTGTTTCTTTTTGCTAGCACTAAAGTTTGTAGACAAACTGACAGAGAAAGCTGTATCCTCTCTTGAGCAGGAGGTCTAAAATTTTCTGTTTGATGATAAATTCAGGACAATGTGATAAGGCAGTTAAGGTGGTAAAAGGAGGCAGTGTTGTAGTTTTGACTGGAGCTGTGGTACCCCCAGGTTTCAGATTTGTGGTGACTTCCAATGGTTCAGTGCTTTCCAAAATGAATCCATATTTAGAAAGTGGAAAGGTGAAACCTATAATCGATCCAAGAGGCTCCTTTTCCTTCTCTCAGTTGGTTGAAGCTTTCTCCTACCTTGAAACATCTAGAGCAACTGGTAAAGTAGTAATTTCTCCCATTCCTTGAAACAATGGGAACATGGGGCTGCCTTTTTCACTTTGGCTCATTGTCTGAGCTTGTTCATGCCTAATGTAATAAATCCTCTCTAATAATATAAATAATTGATGCTATCGTACATGCTGGATAAAGAGTGCACAACATGGGCAGGCTTTAGAATAATCTCGATTTCAAGATCATTGTAATAACTTTAAATTATTTCTCTGTTGTGTTACAATGTATGATCCATATGACTTTTACAGTCTGTAAATGTAGCATTCGAATCTAAATTCCAAGGAAACAGTGTGGTCCATATTTCTGACGCATTCTGCATCATAAATTAATCTAAATCCATGGTTATGCAATGCTATAAACTGTTTGTGTTAATAACAAAAAACTCTAATGTATAACCTGCTGCCCTTACCAACCCTGTAAAAACTATGTTGTAATGCAATCCACATAAAGACCCAAAATAAACATCTAAATACACCTGACTTGAGAATCAATCTGATAAAACATACTGCAAGCATGATGACTGACTCACAGTAAGACTACCTCTAAGAACAGAAATTGGTGTAATATTGAAGTGACATATTAGTCCAAAGTGGCAAGGAAACCACCACAAGGGTAGAAAAATTGGTAAATCACAACGCTTGAGCATGTTGTTTAACTTGAAGTTCGTATGTAAGGACCTACACACCATTATAAATCAGATGTCAAGCAAAGATGCAAAAATCCACAGGTGATGTATTATAATGCAAAGACTTTGAAGAACCAAAAACCTATCCTTAAATTTTCTCCACATACTCTGAATAAAATATTATCAGCTTTGACATCTGTGGTTTTCTGGTTTCTAAATCCTATTCTACTTCTATACCATGCGAAGGATATTTTCAATGAGCGAGAGATAATATTCTAATCTGATAATATGTGGGTCTGGAAAAATCTAGCTTGTCTTTTGTGTCTGTGCAGGTTCCTTTTGTTTGTATAGCCAGTCAACAAAAGTCAACAGGGGCTGCCAAATTGTAAAGAGAATATAAACGGTTCGGAATTTCAAGAGTCGGCTTAAGAACTATTCAGCTTTGTTTCCTGCAGATTTGTGTTCAGAGGTACAGAATTTTGGTTGTAGGAATGTGAGTGTACAGGAGAGTTTGCTACATTTAGCTTGGTTAGATGGCAGGGAAAATCTTGTTGCAGCCTATAGAAAGGCTTATGATTGGGATTTTATTCCTGCATTGTAATTGCAGAGTATGTTTTCCATGGGTGCATGGGTCTGGTCTCCTGTCATATCAGTTTTACTGTGATTTTTTTGTATATTATTTATTTGTCATGGCGACTAGACATTTGTTCATTGTATACAATATCTATTGTATATGTTGAATCATTGTTGGGTGATTGCTTTACATTGTTCACTGTTCTTCCATGGTAGACATTTCATCTGCATGTTTCCTCCCATCAGCCTACGCACTTCTCAGTTCCCTATCATTGTCCACAGACTATTCTCCTATTCAAATACTGTTCCGAGGATATAGGGGTACTTCTAGAAATACCTTTTTTGCATCCCCGCATTTCTCAACCTCTTCCCCTGTTCTCCCTGCCCCCACCAAAGGGGAACTTGACGGAACATAGATTTTCTGTGGGTCTTTTGTGATTACTTTATGTGATTTGTATGTTTGGTGAATGCTGATTGGAGAATAGAGGTCACGGTGTCTAACAATTGGTATCAAAGCTCCATATAAAGCTACATTGTACACGCTACAATGTTTGTCCATAGACATACTAAACAGAAATAAATTTACAATTTTTCTATTTGAGTGGAAGCGTGGGTGGTTGAAGAATGCTTCATTGTAGTGAGGAGTCGTGAAACCAATAGATAGAACCATGGCTGCATCTGGAACTATATCATTGTCTGTAATTCAACTGATTGGGCATTTCATAACAAGATCTTATCTAGAAGCTATGAAAAAGCATCCTGTCAATTGAGTTATGACTGCCCGTTTGAGTGGAGTCACAAGTGATTGGAGAATTTGTTTCCTAGTGAGGAATTGAGGAAAAACCAGATTATAGAGACATTACTGTGCTGGAAACTAGTTCATCATTTACTGAAATTCAGTCGATGGAGAGATTAAATAGACAGATTTCATTTCTGGAAGCTAAGAAAGAACATTGTAAATCCCAAGTCGGATCTTTTTTTTGCTGTTTATGAGAGAGAGCCTGAACTTGCCATAGGAGCAGAAGAAATGTCAAAATGGGAGAGGCAGGATGGAAAAGCACTTGCACCCATCAACTTGCAGCTGTTACACATCCGAGTTGTTTGTGTAAGTAAATCCAAAACTCTAAGGAAGCATGGAAAATCCTGGACGGATTGTAGAAATCAGAAGATGTGAATACTGGACTATCCTGGACGAAATCTTCAACAAAAATGACAGTATCTGATTCTATGGTTGAGTCATCAATCACTTCAAAACTATTTTGAAGCAGCTAGCAATGTTGTTGGCTCTTGTTGAAGACACAAATGTTCTCATGGGACTACTAGCTGGCCTACTTGAGCCATATGAGAACCTGATAATGACATTGAGCATCCTTCATGATTAGCCTTGCAAAACCTAAGTTAAATCCTATTGCGGGAGGAGACATAGTGGAAGGACTCTGGCTTCAAAACCAAGCCACCTTAACATTTTTCTCTGAGAAGATTCCACCATAAAAGTGATGCTTGCAATAGAGGACAATGGTTGCAACTGGATTATTAATCTATTAAGCAAAAAGACAAGGGCACCCCATTGCAACTGAGGATACAATCAGAAGCTTTGTTGGAAGCAATTGCAAATTAGAAGAAGATTGATGTCACAAATGCTGATGTTGATTCAGTGATTTTGCATCATAGATTCACACATGTCGAAATGCAAACACTAGAGTTGATGCGAAAAAAACATTTTACATGACTAAAGCTTCATGGCCCTGTGTATTATTTGAGCTTGTTAGAAGGATGGGAATTCACTATACAACACAAAATTACATTTGTGAAAGAACATAAAAGAGCTCATTTAAAAGATCTGTTGAAGATAGTACATCCTGTTAAACCACAGGGATGCTGATAAAAATGGAACAGAACATAGTTACTGTTATGGGCCCATCATAAAATGGAACAGAACAGAGTTGCTGCTATAACAGAGCAAAGGCCACTATAGGAAAATGGGCATAGAAAGAAGTGTTACGTGGGGATGCATCCCCTAGATTTTGGTGACGTCCCGAACTTTTCGGGGGCTTGGGGAGTTAGAGGGAACGTCCCCTCTTTTTTTTTTAAATGTCTCAAAAGTTTTCTAATGTTTTTACTTTTTAAATGTTGTTATTTTTACTGAGAACATTAAATTATGATCTTGAAAGTACCTAATATACATTAAACACAATTTAAATCCCTAAATTTCATTGAATACAATTAAAATATTCAAACATTAATTTTTTATATATTATTTTAATAGCTGTCCCCTTGTCATCCCCAAAATTTGGGAGTATTTTTGCTGTCCTAGAAATCCCGTCCCGCCGTCCCCGAGACTTAGGTAACTACGATAAAAAGGGACAAAGCAAGAGATTGTTGGTAATAAATTAGCTGTAGAAATCCTAATGCTCAGCAGACAAGAATAGAGAAATACAACACAACTCAAAAAGCTTGGTAAAAAATACGACCGCTCCAATGCTCATTAAACAGGAATGTATATGAATGAATTGCACCCAGAATATTTTACCAACTTTTACTCTACCTCTCTTTATTCTAGATGATTGGAATGTACAGCCAAGAGGATGACTTGACCTCCACAATCTTGGTTAAGACAAATCGTAACCACTTAGCTTAATTACCACTAATTATTGTAGGAGCTCAACTAATACTCAGTAACTGGCACAACTGCCAAAAATCTCCCACTTGACAATTACTTGAAACAAGATTTCATCCCAACCTTGAGTATGCACCAAGAAAATTTGCTTTCATCCAAAGCCTTGGTCAAAGCATCAGCTGAATTGTTTCGAGTTTTTGCTTTGAGTGGTATCACCTTCACAGATTCTACATTTCTGATATAGTGGAATTTCATATTAATATGTTTTGTCCTTCAATGAAACTTGGGATTCTTTGCCACGTCAATAGCACTCTGACTATCACACCATAAGGGCATGGATCCTTCTTTGAAATCAATATCTTCACATAAGCGCTGCAACCAAACTACTTCTTTGGAAGCTCCTTAGCAGAAATGTATTTTGCCTCTACAGTAGATTGGACAAGCACTTGTCGCACCTTGCTCCTCCAGCTTCCAGCTCCCACAATAAAAGTATATAGGGACTTGTGGGCCTTCTCTTGTCCACATCACCACCAAGATCATAGTCAACAAACCCATGCACTCGCAGCTTGTTACTTGCATCTCCACAATAGTAAATAGCATAATCCTTGGGGCTCTATAGGTAGCTTAAAATTCTCTTGACATCTATACAATGTTGTTTACCTGGATCAGCCATAAACCTACTTACAACTCCCAGTGCATGCGATAAGTCTGGTCTTGTGCATTGCATACATGAGCTTTCTAATCACTCGTGAGGTTTACTAGCTGGCTTGCTTGAGCCATATGAGAACCAGATAATGACATTGAGCATGCATCATGATTAGCCTTGCAAAAACTAACTTATATCCTATTGTGGGAAGAGATATAGAGGAATTCAGACTTGAATACCAAGGCACCTCTAACACTTTTTCTCTGGGAAGATACTGCCATACAAGTGATGGTTGCAATAGGAGGAACAGTTGCAACTGGATTCTTAACCTTCAAAACTAAAATACAAGTGCACCATTGCAACAGAGGATACGATTAGAAGCTTTGTTGGAAGCAATTGCAAAGTAGAAGAAGATTGAAGCCCACTGATTCTGATTTTTAATTGGTGATTTTGCATCATAGATTCAGGGACATCAAAATGCAAGCACTAGAGTTGATGCAAAAGAAGCATTTTACATGACTGAAGCTTCATGGTCGTTGGAATAATTTAAGTTTGTTAGAAGGATGTGAATTTCGTATACAACACCAAAATCCATTTGTGAAAGAATTATGAAAGAGTTTATTTAAAAGAGCAGTTGGAGTTGGTGCATCCAGATATTTATGGACTGATATAAACTCTTTTAAACAATAAATCATGGCATTTCATCACCTTCATTGGTAACTTCTCTAGAAATAATTTCACTAATTTTCTCAAGAGTAAGCGTGGTAAACCTTCAAAAAACTGTAAGGGAATAGTTGAAAAGAGGGTAACAAGATTGTTGGGCTTAATTCGCACTTCCACCCTGCTAGTTCTGTGCTAACCGTGCATGCTCAACAAATAAGACACTTCTATGTCAGCCTATCACCTAAGTGAAGCACTTAGGTGCTCCCCCCATGGCATAGACAGATAGCATCCCACTTTGGCATGATGTAAAATGGAGATCCCAAACTGGTAGTTTAGCCATTAAACGCAAAAACAAAAAAGCATTATAAAGCATAATGGGACAATATAGATTTGCTAGCATAACCATGAAACATCAATGCATATTTTCATTCACCATAGACACTAGACAAGTATATTAAGCACACAATATTGTGTACACATATCCATCATAAGATTCCTTATATGATTCACCACTTATACTAGATACATTATATATGGCAGACTCATATGAGCGCTCATATACAGTTCAACTACATTTCCTTCTAATCTCTCTCTTATCAGATCTCTTAAAAGAGTAGGGGTGGGTTTATATAGAAAAACATCTTTATCCTAAAGATAGTTGGACCTCATTGGGCCTTAAATGTGTCCAATTGGCATTACATGTTGCATCGTTACTCTGATTTGTCACCGTGAATCTCTCGGTTCTAGTACCATCATGGTGGGTTGATAAGATCAAACATAGGTGCCTCTATGCACACCCTTGCAACCGGTTCTCCTTTACATTTCCTTTTCTTCCATGTGCAGCTTTTATTTCTGGTTGGACCCCTCTCCATGTACCACCTCTTCTTGGGCAATAGAATTTTGTGCGACATTTGTGTGTGCGCCCTCATTTTCTGGGGTCAAAATCCCAAGGATGGAACCCTACCTACAAAACTTACAGCCAACATCGCCCCATAGCTTATTAGCTTGAAGGTCAAACTTCTTGTACTTCCCACTAGAACACTAGGTTGAGTCATTAGACTTTTGGTACTTGTGTTTGGAGTTTCCTTCTTAAAACTATTCCATTGCACCATAGTGGCATTGACATGGGCTACTCTCTCAGCTACAACCTGTAACAAGGCTTTGTCATTTTTAAATCATCAGTGTTTTCTTTGAACTTTCTTTATCATTGTGTTGAACTCATAACGGTAGTTTAGAAAGGCCTCACACAACATTTTCCTCTTCCTATGATACCTGTACTTGAAAGTTAGCAAAGAGTGTTTCCTTAAGTATGATGATATAGCAAACAATGTTTCCTTTGGTATGAATTATATCATAGTTTTTTTGTTTAATTAATCACCCACGTTTGCAATTGATTTGGATCTCTGTTTCCTATACATAGTTTACCTATTCTTTCATATTACATAGTTTACCTATTCTTTCATATTACATAGTTTACCTGCCCTTTCATATCACTTCTTTTGGACTCCTTTTCCTTTCATCTTTGCTTTCGTTTCACTTTTATACTTCTATTTTTGGTGTGATTTTTTTGTGGAAACCCATGTTACCCCCTTGAGGTTTTGCTTCCTTTCAATTTTACAATTTTAGCTTTCACACACTCTTTCCTTTATGTTTCTTGTGATTGATGGTTTATGATTTCACAGAATTCCTTTTTCTTATTGCTTTGGTATTTATTTAAGCTTCAGGGTTTGCCTTGTGTTCCTCTGCAATTATTTATCTGTTTCAAGTTTTTTTCTTTTTTCTTTCTCATATATATATTTACCGTAGGCTTTAATTAATCTTGCTTTGTCCCCATCCCAAAAGCTTGCATAAGTTCAACATGATTATATCACACTTATGTTAGAACCATGCCTCTAAATGCAAATATTTATGATGGAAGTAGTAGGTAAGGATTCTTTCCCTTTTTCTTGGTTTTGATTCTTCGCTTCTTTACATGGTTGACGAACTTCATGAAAGATGGTTTTGATTCTTCGCTTCCTTTACATGGTTGACGAACTTCTTTCACTCTTTCATGTCTTCTAAAATTCAAAATACTTTTTATCTGTTTGAGATACGATTTGCACAGCTCTTGACTTTTTTTAAAATTATGTTATGGTACACATTATATATGTTCATTTCTTTATTACATTATTACATCCATGCTTATTGTGTTTGCTTTGTGTTTGGTATGTTTTAAGTGTGTTTTCTGTGTATGAACACATAATCGTTTTGTGCATTGTTTGATGTGTCTACATCGTGGTTGCTTTATAATTAATCACCTAAGTGACATGTTTGCTCTGTGCTTGATGATATACATGCCAAGCTTTTTCACCCTGCTTAGCTTAATCAAATACTTGGTGTGTTTTAAGGTGCCGTGATCTTTATCATGTAGAACTCATTTTACTACTTTCCTACATTTCCATGATTCATGCTATGTGTTTATTGGGAAAAGGAACCATATTTTTATTTTACATTGTTATGTCTTCTAATGATTGATGCCACCCCCTACGTATATGTTTGCCCATATGGGGAATTTTATTCCCATAACTACCTTGATAACATTTTCCTACTTTGGATATGATTCCTTTGGGCTTTCATTGATTGTACTTTGACCATATAGGACAAACTACTATTGTGCTTATATTGCTAATATTTTATCCATGAAGGGTTTATTACACAATGTTTATATAGATTACATCACAAGCCTAGGTGGGGTAATTTGTTGATTACATGCATGTTTCATGGTAACATAATTCTATGTTAGAGGTCAAAGATTTCATTTCCTATCTCACACATGATGCACATAATACCTTTTCTTTTAAAATTTATGATTCATATGATCATCCATCTCAAAAGAGGATCGTATATTCCACCCATGATTTTATTTCCACAGTATAGAAACCATGACATTTATATTGTTTTACTCTTGTAGACAGAGGCGATTACATGTGGTGTTTCTAGGATCGATGGGATATATTTAATATATTTTCTAACCTTACTCTCTTTTATATTACATCATATTTATTTAGATTTGATTTTTGTTGTTAAAAAATTGTACTTATAAATGCATGCAAGATTCATCACAACTTCCCAAATCTAGAATTCTATAGGAGCACCTTTACAATTTTCCACAAAAGCAGGTGTGTGATTTCCAGTTTCTCTTTCCAGGATTTTAGCAAATGATCTATGGGAGCATTTATCAATGTATTTGTGTTCTTGTGGGTTTCATAGTGACATCTACATGCTCAAAAGATGTTGGAAACTTGATATAGGAGCATTCGGGCATACAAATAGTCCACATTTGTAAAAAAAAATCTAAGTAGGGATAAGTGTTTTGCACAAACTTGAGCACACGTAGTGTATTGTAACTAAATAAGGATTGCTAGTCTTTGTGCAAAAGTAGAGCCTTACATAAAGGTTGGAGTTGTGTACTAGGTGCATAAGTGTTGAAGCACGCACAAAGGGAAACCTTTTGTACTATAATGAAAGTCTTGTGTAGATATGTGTACTAGATAGTAGCTTGCAAGATGACACACAT
This sequence comes from Taxus chinensis, assembly GCA_019776745.2. Taxonomy (NCBI): domain Eukaryota; kingdom Viridiplantae; phylum Streptophyta; class Pinopsida; order Cupressales; family Taxaceae; genus Taxus; species Taxus chinensis. The sequence continues at coordinate 751,430,752 of CM034154.1, read as the reverse complement.
ACTTGGCTAGAAAAAAAATTACACAACCATTGTTGCTTACACACACTTGTGTAGATGGATGTTGAATTGACCTACAATTGTTAGTTTGGTTCCTGCATTGACTTGAATGTTGTTCCAGAGGATTAGGCAGGTGAATTGTTTCAACTTTCGTAACTGCTCATGTTACTATAAATACCTTGGCCACAATCATGAAAGGGATCAACAACTATAGTAAGAATATTCAATGCAGAGTTTAAGACAAGATTGCGAGTTGTTACACCACCGACTTTGGAGTGTTTAGTGACGGATGTAGTGTCAGAGTATAGTCATTTAGTATTAGAGCATACTAAAAAAATGCAAGATTTTTAATGAAAAAAATCATATCTAAAGTCAGAAATAATGATGTCAGATGTCTCTTAGCCATCACTATTTGTATTATAACTATTTGCATTACTAGTGGGCGTTTTGTGTAGTGTCATGCTATATTCAGGGGCTAACATTAAGTTGTAGTCATCCTAATGTTGCCAACACTATGTTGATGTTAGGCTAACTATAGCCTGACATTAACTTGTCTTTGACATCCTTATGTTACCATGACTATAGCCTAACATTAATCCTGACTATACCCTGACCTTAATCCTGATTATAGCTTGACGTTAATCTAACTTTAATCCTAACTATAGTCTTATTTTAATCCTGACTATAGCTTGTCTTTAATTATAATTTTCTTGTGACTATATGGCAATTATTTGTTGACACTAATGTGACTTTATATATGACTATAAGTTGATTATAGGTCGATTGTAGTTCAATTTTTTTTGGAAAAAAAATTAATAATTCATTATTGTTTGAATTTAAATAGTATTCTGATATTGTATTTCTAAGTATAAAATTATAATTATTAGATAAATGTTATTTATAATTTAGATTTTGGATATAAATATAATTGAAATATGTTGAACACAAAAATACCCTTACTTGGTGATTGTGATGCAATGGAGATATATGAATAAAATCTACATGCGACATCACAATGACTTGCTAATGTAAACATGGACTAGGTTTGTGTTTAATGACATTGAATAAATTTGACTAGAAACTTACAAGGATAAAGTACAAATTAAAATTCAACAATTCTAAGCAAACGCTCATAAGGCTAAAATAATACTTTTAAAACTATATTAAAATAGTAATACAATAAAATATCACACTGTGAATTATAATAAAGACATAAAGCCTAGTCATGATTGACCCCACAAAAGGGGCATCATCAATGTCAGTAGCATCCCACCCAACACTAATACAATCTGCCAAACCACCAACACTCCCAAAATCATATCTCGAACCCAAAAAAACACTACCCCGAATATCAACATTTTCACGCCCACCCCAGAAGTCTTAATCCTCAAACGTAAAATTCAAAGCGCCAACCCATTGCGATTATAGCTCGATCTCGCATATCACCTACATAAAAAATAATTAAAACATTCATTCTATACACACACACAAAATCACACACATATTACTATTTTACTATGTCGTCAATATGTTGTTATATGCATGGATCTTAAGTAAGAAAAGTATTCACTAGTGACACAATCCCTTGTCCATCCACTTGCTTTGGTTGATTTCTATTGTATTGCTCTCCTATATCTTTTATTTCTATACCCACTTCTAGTCAAGTCACAGGGATCTCTGTCTGTCCATCTTTTCACATTTATCGTCATTTATCTTAGGACACTATCGCCCATTCTAGACATTAGCATTCATTCTGGACATTAGCGCCTGTGTACATTTTGGGCACTCCTGTACTTTTTATTTGTATTTACTTATTTTGACATTTTTGGTCGGCCTTTTTATCTTTCTTATCCTTATCCCAAGCTCATAATCGGCCTTTTGTGTCACTAGTGTCAAAATTCAGATAAGAGATCCATATATATACACAACATACACATTATTATTCTGGTTGGCAATTCAAAGGGACTATCTCATCTGCATATTATCGCTACTATCACAAGCAACTACATTTTTGGGTTGTGTACACTACATAGGAAGAGGAAGTGTTGAATTCCATACCACACATTTGTATCTATTCTAGTTATAGCCTGCTATCTTGGTGTCATTGGCGCAAGTTAAACCTAAGGACATGATTTTTCACACAAGCACACATAACTACATGGAGTTTGGAATGTAGTGCAACGCTCAGTAATAAGTTCACTCTTTGTGACCGTCAGGTTAATCCGAATTCACATTTTGCATATTTTATTCAGATTTGATGTGTTTGTGAGCTAGTGTAGGTAGGTAGCATTTTTTTGGCAGGTTACATGTGTGATCGAAACCCTAACAATGAATGTAATGCGACAAAGAAGAGATTAAAATGACAATTTACAGACCCAGAAAAGAAGCAGATCCCAAGTGTTTGCACAGTCACCAGCGCTTAGGTGCCTCTGTCCTCTTATGGGCGCCCATGTCCAACCTTAGTGTAGAATCCCATAATCTTCAATGAGATTTTGTGACATCATTATATACACAATCTTGGATATCTACATATCATACAGAAATAGGCTAAATCACTTATCTCTCTCATTTGCATATAGTTTTGCATTACTTAAGTGCTTAGCATTTTTATCTTACTGTATTTTATCATATTAGTACTCTGAAATTAAGTTTAATTCTAATTAAATTAAATCATTTGGTGAACCCTCTCCTATTCAAACTTTTCGCCGTAGAATCCCAAAACCCTCATGGCTCCAAAGAGGTTTCCATCTCCCAAGCATGATAGGACCTATACACATATGCAACCTATTTGTTCCAATTCCTCTGAAGAATCTGAATTTTGTGACCTAATGCATAATCCCCAATATGATCACGTCATCCTCCAACAACTTCTTCATGTCCAAGACACCTTCATTGTTAGCTTAAAAACTTCTGATTTTTTCTTAATTCTCATTTTCCTAGGGTCTCCCCTGGTTCTAGAGTAACTTCTACAGACTTGTTCAATTTGATGGAAGGTTAGATGATTCACATCTCCTCCTCCCATTAGATTCAGACATTCTCTCAACTCCTCATCCAATCCTTTCAAGAAGATAGTTTTAGTTAAATCTTCGCTCAAAGGATGACCACATTTTCTATGAAGAAAGAGGAATCTATCCTATTAGTCTTCCAAATTTTCATCTTCATTTTGCTTGACCTAGAAACAATTTTCTTTCTTATCTCTTCCTCTGCAATAATCTTGATATTCATCCAAAAATTGTTCCTCCATTTCTGTCCAAGAGCAGATAGAGTTAGGTGCCAAATTAAAAGAGGAACTGGTTTGGATCTTCAAAGGCCATACCCAAAAATGTAGGCAATAATGTTGGGGATATGTTTTTCATGGGAGTGTCATCCTCATCGTCAATAATAATAGGACTAGTAAAAATCCTCTAGGGTACAATAAATTTTTGCATTTCGTGCATTATGCTCTACTCTTTGTTGTTCATCTGCCATTTTCCCCAATTGATCTTATACTTTATCCTCCTTTTAGGTGAAAAGTCTGGTGTAGGAGGAAGGCTACTAACATGAGATTGATAGCTCATATTAACTAGATCCTCTGATTTAGATCAACTTATATATGAAGGCCCTACTTCAGGAGAATGTTCTGAAGGTTGTGGAAAAGTAAGTGTTGTGTCCTCTTGAAGTGATGAATCAAATGTTTCTTCTAATTATGCAAATTGATCCCAAGACTAATCAGTTTGTGGTGGAGGACCTTTTGGTATGAATCCACCCTTTGAATCTCTAAGTCTACTCATATATTTCGCTTGCCAGGTATATTCGTATGGCAATTATCAATTGGATGATTCTTATTGACAATATTGTCCCCAGCAACGACACCAAAAATAATGAGCCTTGTTGTTGGTTCAACATTTAATCAATTTTGTTGATGTCATTATAACCATGGTTGTGTCCAAAGGCAATATGTAATAAGGTCTTTTCAGAAAATTAACAATTTCTTGGTGATGTTCCTTTGCTTTGGGGGGTTTCCTAATTCTAATTTCTAAAATTGAAATGTAAGCTATGCTATAATAAAGATTGCACAAACCAATGGCATTGAATGAAACTAGTTAACTTGCAAAATTTAAATACTCACACAACTTGAAGGCAATTGAAATTCTTGAAAAATAAATTCATAAAGCTTTTAAAGGAAAGCACACTTACTGAAATCAAGTTGAAGGATTGAAAATCAAGGAATATGAAGTTTCTGAAATGAAATTTCTTACAGTTTTGAATGCATAAAACTACTAAGGGAAAAGAACTTAGAACATTTAATAACTTACTAGATAAATTAAACTAACACAACTTAATTAATATAAAGAAAAGAATAAATATAGATTGGACTAAACAACGAACATACAAACAATTATATGGATGAATCATATAGAACTCAACACAAATCAGACGATACAGAAGATACCAAAAGAGCTTTGAGTCTCAAAGTGAGTGGGCCATTGCTCTCACGTTGATCAGAACAACCGTTGCACACTAATTCACCAAAGCAACAAACTCTATTGATTTCAAAAGTTTCGATCATACATCGGAATTACAATAGTATATATATTTTTGTCTAACTTATTACAGTCAGTGAGGGTTAATTATATATTCCAGCGTCCTCAACAGACGCCTACAAAATATAAGAAGAATATTTATTTAGATAGTAGAAATAGGGATACCAAATCATCTTCATAGTTTAGGATGAAATAGGGGAGATGATTAAGGAAATCGATTTGAAAAAACAAATTACATGATTTATTTTAAAATTGGCGTGTGCTTATATGAACTGGATGTATGCTCTAGGCTGTCAAGATTTCATCTTTTCTGATTTGCTGGTACAGGATGGAAAGATCTTGAATTCCAAGGTCAAACTCTACAACATCCCGAAGAGACTTATAAGTGAGTTGGGATACCTCGAAGTGAGCCAGGAACACTTTGAAGCGATCCAAGACAAAACACTCCGAAGTGATCCAAGACAAAACACTCTGAAGCAAGTTGAGGTACTCCAAAGCGAACTGAGGTACTCCGAAGTGCGAAGCGAGCTTCCCTTTTAGAATTTTGTGCCCAAAACTCTACATCCTGGTCAAAAAAATTCTTTCATCGATATATACACAAAACTAAGTGCTTTTCGAGGATTTTTAGTTAGGTTTTCATGATAGAAAAAAATTTATGTACTAATCCAGAAAAATGCACACAATCTCTACTTTAAATTAAAAGAAAAATTTATAAAATGTGTTCAAATTTAAACAAGGGAGAAATATAAACAGTGTCATTATTTATTCAATTAATGAGCTCATCAATACACACATGCGCGTTAATGTGGTATCTTGAAGTGAATGCAATATTTTTATAGATTCTTACACGATGCATGATGCTCGACATTGATCTTTACCAATCCCGCCAAGGCTCCCGAGGGCATCTACCTTTGTTGCTCTCATATTTCACACATCACAAGTGACATTGTTAAGATATTCACTAATTCTTGTCACTATTGTTTACTTATCGCTAATCTATACATGTTTTGACATACTACTTATCTTTCTAACATGCTAATGGGTGCTTCATGTGTAACATTTTCCTTGAAATATTTTACACAGCTATGGTTATCTGTTACTATCTGTTTAGTAATATTTGCAGGGTATGCCCTATGTCTTGCTTGATCATTATTTGCTTCTGGTCAATTCAGCCCTAGTTGTATTGTGACATTGTGAGAGATGTGCCATGTATGCAACCCAATTTTTGCGGTACCTCTTGTCTTCATACTTGCTTGTTACAATGTATTTTATTGCATGTTATCTCTTTTACACTAACACTTGCTTATAGCCTATATTGTTTGCATGTGCCTTGGTTTCCACCATGCACATCCCCTACCCCCTGCAAGTATCTAATATACAATATGCACATTAGTTTCTGGTCCTCTCATTTGGGCCACCTCCTCCTACATTCATCACATGCACCCCAAATGAGGGGGGCAACTATTGGGTGAACAAATCACCCTTATAACAACATAAAGCTCCATAACAGAACAACACAATACATAATTGGAAAAGGAACACAGTCACAGATTGGTCTAGAATTTGACCTGGACCAAACACACAAAGTAGACAATAGCGCCCTGTATCTGACAGGAATGGTGGGCACTTGTGCCTTGGGGGAATAATCAGACAATTTTTTAGTTCAACACAATTTCCAACAAGTTACAGTATAGATCTATAATATCATTCATTTCTCCTCATTTACAAAATTCATTCAATTGGCTACAATTCAATTATTATTCAGTTACAATCGGTTACGATTTAGGACGTGTCAATCTGTAGTGGCACTTATCATTTGAGAAGCGTTATGAAAGGAGAGAAAAACAAACCTCTCTCCCCAACACTCTTCTCTTGGCATGAGATCGCCCATAAAACTCGCTCTTAGCGCGAGATCACCCAAAAACCTCATCCTTGGTAGCAGGATGCTCAAATACGACAATATCTCCAAAGAAAACAAGACAAATTTCTATCATATACTCTCTTATACATCATGTGCACTCTTTCCTTAGCTACTACTTTTACACACTTTTTACTTACTTATACACACATTACTCTAATTTTTCATATATGAGACTTTGACTACTCTCTTGCTCTTCTTTTGCAAGTTGTCCTTACAAGCAACAAGAAGCAACTCACATCAACGAGCACAAGCTCCAACAATACACTACTATGCATATGATTCACCCCTTAGTTCTACCTCCCCTTCCTAGTTTCCACACTTCATATTACGATCACTTCACGCTTCACTTGTCCACTCAGCACACTATTAGCCACACTCTTCTCTGGATTACAAGGTATGCATCTTCTATCTACTTTATGATATCGAGTATTCACTCAACAACATAAAGCGGGGGAAAATGTAGACACAAAATCTATGCACTTGGGTACATTTCTAGGTCCTAAAGCATACTAATGTATACATGCTTCCTAAACAAGAAAATAAGTGGTTGACAACTCCTTTTGGGCATTTTGGTTGTTTTATCTCTTTTATTTCACTGGCTTTATACATATTGCACCTCTGCATGCACTTGACTAATTTATCTTTCGATGTGCTCGGGCACTAGCACCTAGTTAAGACAGAATCACCTAGGCGTTCTTGTCCCTTATGGGTGCTATTGTCTCTCTTTTTCTTCTTCTTACCCTTTTGGTTCCTTTTCGCTTCTTGGTCAGCGTTTACTACTTTGGGTTGGTCTTTCAGTTGTCAATTACAAAATTTAAACAAGGGATTCATATTTATACTTAGTTACTTCACTCAAATAAATGGACCAATCACTATAATAATTATTTATCACCACCTAAGCATGCACAAAGGCACAATAGTACTACAAAGCATACATCTAGCACATTAATACAAGGGACAAGGGTTGCATTGGTTTGTATACACATTATAGGAGGGGATTTCATTCTATTCCATCACACATATTCTAGATACTCAATACAATCTAGATCTAGCCCGCTATCATCGTGCAACTTGCACAAAGGCATCCTAGGACACAGATATACACACACCCAAAGAACTACATGGATTCTGAGATGTAGTGCAATGCTCAGTTGTAAGTTCACTCTTCGAGTGACTGTCGGGGTCAGTCCGACTCTAAATTTTGCATCTTTTTTATTAGATTTGATGTTGTTTGTGGACATGTGCAGGAAGACAATTTGTTTTGAAGGTTACAAGTACAACTGATAATCTAATAACAAAACTAGAGCGAAAAAGAATGAATAGGAACGAAGATCCTCTGACCCAGAAAAGACCAGATTCCAACCTTCTGAGTAGACACAAGCGCCTAGATTAGTCACTAGTGCCTGGGGTGCTCTTGTCCTATTGTGGTTGCTTATTTCCCATACATTCCTAGGGTTCCGAACCCTCAGTGAGCTTTGACGCCATTGTTTCCAGTCTGTTCCAGCATATACTTTGTCCAGATCATTCCTAGGTTGCACAGAAACAACTAAGTCATATTCATATCTCACTTGCTTAGGGTTTTACATTGTTGAATGCTTATTGCTTGCTTATTATTGTACTTAATCATCAAAATATCATTTGTTACAATAGTTACTCTAAATTAAGATTTAATTATAATTTAGATTAAATCACTAATTCATGTTCCTTATAAATATTTTTTTGGTTACATTCATTAAAGGGGTCGGAAGATAGAGTAAGAATATATAGATTCAATCATGATAGAAGACTATGAGTTGTTGTGACATGTGTGAGAAGTAGGATCTATTGTTGGTTTTAACAAATATCCTTGTAACGCTTATACGACCACTATAGAAGCCTTTTTTTAAAACATCTCATTCGAGATCATTGTAACTTTTAAATTTCAATAATGTAATAAGAATATCATTGTTGTTCCTGTAACTAAATTTCCTCCATTGAATTAATTTTATCTTTTCATTTTTTTTGGGTTGTGTGTGAACTGCTAATTTACACACCCATTCAGGGCACTGGTGCAAAAGTATCGTGGGTTGTATGGTCTAAGACAATCTTTCATTTGACTCTCTAATTGTGACTGCATCAAAAAACATACAAAGATCACTATCAAATTGCCAACCAAACCTCAAGTGTACTATTTCCAATTTTTTTTGTCTAGATTTCAATTGCTTATTGATTGATTGGGCACTTATGCACATGCATATGTTATGTGCCTATTTTATGATGTTGTGTATGAACGTATAATTTCGATACATAAAATTAGATAAACACTTAATTTTGGTACGCGGGCATTTATGAGTCATAAAATTGCATTATTTTAGGGTACTTACATGTTTGGTGATTATTACACTAGATTAGACTCTTATTGGTGTGTTTCCTTTTTTGGTTGCTCTATGTGATGTTCTCCCCATTTTTTAGGGTCCTTTGCTTTCTCTCGCTTCTCTCATTCCCCCTATGTTGTGGTATTTTCTCCAAATACATATAGTTATCGTTTTGAGTCTCCCATAACCATGTATTTATGGTAATGGGACTACACAACCAATAAATTTATAGTTATGGGGGTTGTTGTGTGGACTCTTCTTACCCTTCTTTGGGTCCCTTGGGGTTTTTGGATCTTTTATATATTTTTTCAACCATTGTGTTTTAAATCGTTTGTTAACATGATCCTAATTTGAATTCAATAAGTTTGTAAAAACACAAGTGCATTAGTGCATTTAGGGTACATAGAGATTGTCATCGAGAGATATAGAGAGACTCAATGTGAATGGTGCCAAAGTAATTGATTTGAGAATTTGGAGCAATGATAAATTTAGAGCATTTATTTCTTTATCAAGCATTCATTCTAGCACGAAAAGTCATAAGAGTAAAAATCACATTACACTAGACTACCTTATCAAAGCGTTGCATTATACTTGTTATAATATCTTCAATATTGTACATTGTCGGGGGTCCAAGTGTAATATCAAGGAAGTCTTGTTCTTCTTTGGTTTACCAAAAACTTGAAAACAAATTCTTTCCTCAATGATTTTGCAGATATAATTGTCTTATTAGGGTTTGGAGGAAAGAGATCAAATTCCTAGAGATTTGCAATGAATTAATAAGATGCAAGTGAGGTTTTCGTAATCATATACCCAATGAATAAATTCATCAAATTATATTCTTCATGCACAACATTTACTTAAATTGTTACTTGATAGTCTCAAAAAAGTGCACTGACTATCCAAAAGAATATCTTGATGATTTTAACAAGGTCCTCTTTTAATTGCAAGTTTTATGGGTTCTCTATCCACACATGTTATGTGTTTTTGACAATCATTTTTTATTTGTATGTAATCATATATTCTTCTTAAAACATTTTTTTGTCAATTCCCACACTAAAACAATTCAGAAATGAAGTTTGGTTTTATTGTTTTAAACCTAATTGAATTCACTTACACATTTATGGATGGATGTGTTACATTATTGATGTCCATTTACAAGGGAATTAAATGCAATTGTCATTACTAATTCTAATTTAGTAAACAAAAATAAAATTTTAATTTTTATATACATTATTTGAGGGCAATTTGGTCGAGAAGAATCTAAATATTCCCTACGTGTTTTCCATTATAATTTTTTCCTCGATTGAGAACTCTAAATGATTGTGATGGTGTCAACAAGAATAACTAAAACTTCACACTTATGAAATAGATTCAAAATGAAAATTTTATAAATTTTCTATTATGTATATGTTTTATTGGGTCATAAAGACCAATCAATGTGAAGAACATCAAAAACCTTTATCGTCATTATGATCCAGTAGCTCACCGTTAAATTTCCATTGCTTTTTCATAAAGCTGCAATACCAAACTAAATACTATTAAAATTTAAACTGTTTTTTTTTCTTTACAATTATAAATATATAATTGTTTGAATAATCAACACTATCAAAAGTTTTCTATTACCATTCATATTAATCTAGAACAAGTCAATGAAATTACCTTTACACCCAAAGTTTAATAAACACAATTCAATTAAATAGGACAACAAACAACAGACTCCTCCAGCACCATTCATATTAATCTAAAATATGATGGAAATTAGAGCACCTGGGATCTTCTTCCTCCTTAGAAAGCTTCTCTAATATACACAGTGCTCAAACCATGATCAAAATGTTGAAATGGGGTCACTCTATGTCTCTCATTCATGCAAGATAATTGCGACACAATGCGGGAAATAGGTCATTTCCTTGGGTAGGCAAAACTTCAAATCGGTACACAAACAAACAACAATAGTTTACTCGGTGATAAGAATATCACGAGTATTTCAACCTGCTAATAATCCGTTTGTCTTGGAGCATCTTTTAAAATGCACCTTTCTGGATTTGTTCCAGTTTTATTGTTGTGGATAGTAACAAGATCCATAGCCTGAAACAGAAGAGTATATCATGAGAACCAAACTGAGTAACTTTAAATATGATATATAGACTTGCAATCATATGTTGTTCCTTAATAGTTTATAGTTAAAATGGCATTGAATTTTTTTATTATTGAATTCGAACTTTGCATGTAGGTTAGGTGTACAGAATTCTTAAGCTTAACTGCAAGATAATTTGAGTAGAAATTGTGTGCGCTATTAACTACAACAACTCTGGATGTCGTTGTAATGCCAAGGCACAATTTTCTTCTTTTTTTTTGCAAAAAAAACAAATAAAAGAAGTCCTGCTAATAGGTTTCTATATTGCCTATCTACTTTGCAATAGCATCTAGAGGTGGTGTTGTTAGTTTATCCTGATAATGGACCAGGATGAAATGTGGATCACACTCTAAGATCCACTGGTCCATCATCAAGATAAACCTTAGATCTTCAAATCTCTACTCAAATTTTCAATCACTAAACATTTGGAAGCCTGATCCTAGATCCCCAGATAGTTTAACTCAATCAGTAGAATATGTATTGCATAAGAAGAAACGAAAGAGTATTGCACTAGAAACTGTAATGTAAAATGGGGATTTAAGAATACAAATGTGGATTAAGAGAAAGTGAAGATTTGTAAGAAGAATCCTTACTTGGATCAGTAAAGGTGACCAAGCCAGTCCCTTTGAAGTCACAGTTCCAGTAGTTTCTACCATGGACTTGGTAATAACTGTTCATTGCAAAGGAAGCATGAGCATGAACAGTATTTGGACTGTAACAGGGTCCTCCCTCATGAATTGAAGAACAATCTGCTCCGCCTTGGCCACAGGAGAAATCCAAAGACTCCTGAAGCACAGATAATTCCGCATTTGGTTTGGCAATGCACCATATAGCACTGCCCACTTTAGCTCCTTTGGGTGGCCTTGACATTGTCAAGGACATTGGATTAGGCGGAGGAGCAGGAGCAGGAGGGGCAGGGGCAGGGGCACCGCAATACCCACAAGTCAAATCTACATCATAAGCTTTGGATCCATCTGGCTGAAGAAGCCCAAAATTTCTCTCTGTAGTAGGCCCTGGCTTCTTGTTCTCATTAAAAAGAGCAAAAATATAGGTGTCTATCATCCTGTTAGGCCTCATGGGAGTCCCTGCGCTGGAGGTGACATGCTTTATGACTCTGGTATTATAGTTTCTTGCATTATCAGGGTTCACTCCTATATCAGCAGGGTCTCCCTTGGAAGGCCATCCCGTCTCAGAAACACTCACAGGAATACTGTCATTGTGACCCAATGCTGCCATGGCCGAGTAAATTGCATCAATCTGAGCATCCAGCATGTTATTGTAGGTGAAGCCCTTTGGATCCGTAACCCCCGGAGACTGGCCGAAGAGCACATAATCCAAGGAAACTTCTTTTGGGTTGTCTCTGTATGCAAAATAGGGATAGGCATTCACCATGAAAGGAGCACCAGTGTCTTGCAGAAACTTAAGCATAGGCTTCATGATTGGCAGCAGACTGGGAGCAAATGTGGCTGCAGAGGGAGGAAAGGAGCTTGCAAGGATGGCCATGCTGTGTGGGGTAGACACCTTGATCTTGTCGGCCAAGCCCAATGAAAGCAAGGCTGCATGAACATTTTCCATTGCAGGCACCAGAGCATCATTCAATTTCCCGTCGGTGTTGGTCAGGACCTCATTCCCCACAGTGATCTGAACAATGGAGGTTGCAGGGTAGTAAGCAGCCACCCTCTGAGTTACCCACGCCTGCGCTGAGCTCGCGCTCTCGCTCACACCCTGCACTTTCTCATTCTCCATGCCCACCACTACTGCAATGCCTGTGTGAGCAAATGCCTGCAATACTGTGGAATCAGAGTCATAGATTTTTATTCTGTTAACTATGGTGTTAGCAAGCAACTTCGCTACTTGGCTTGGTGGTGGCAAATTGTTCCCCACAGTTCCATAGTTTACACCGATGCCAGGGGCTGCATCTGTGCCTTCCCCCGTCTCTCCCCCTGCAATATTCAACATGAAGCTTTAATGCCATCATTTTCATAACAAAAATCAGAAACTTAATGATAACTAAGTTGATTATAAGAGGTTTCTGATATACATGTGTGGAATTTGAAATTTAGAAATTCAAATTTTGACAAACAGTCCACTGCTAAAGTTGTTTGGCTCACAAAAAGCCCACAGGAAATCAATTCTTGCCAAGGGCTAAGACCCCATACATCCAAACAGGATGAGCTAGTGAAACTTACTAACCAACTATTTAAGCTCTACCATCAAAATGGGTATCAGTAACATAGATGAACAATTTGCGCACATATGGGTATAACTTATGATCTGGACATTGTTGCTACTTACATGCTGAAACCCAAGTAATGCAAATGCATAGCCCAACCAGTACAATTCTTTGCAGCTCCGTGTTGGATGAACTAAAGCTCTTCAACCTCCTCCTCCTCCTTAGCATGCACTCCGCCATTATTCTCTGCCCTTGTTTGAATCTGGTTCTTCTACCTGCAAAAGAACACACTTCCATCCATCACTGATCATAAATCACCATGACTAATAATATGAATAGAACTTGAGTGTGAATTTGGAGAGGTTTTGAATCACTATTTCCCTCCAGTTGAGCAATGATTATTCCATGTGCAATGCCTCCTCTTTCAAACAACAAAAGTCGTGACCAGGTCCCATCAAATATCACATTCATCATGTCTTCCAACTGTCTAAAAATTTCAAAAAATTATCCGAATGCTCATCACATTGTTGGTATGTAGAGATCCTTAATCAATGGTCTTAAAGGAAACATACGGCAATGGGATGATTGTGAAAATTGAAATAATTTGTAAGAAAGTAGTAAGCAATGTACAGGGTAGGGAATTGGCGCGAACGTGTGGGAGAGATGGGTACGATTTGATTAATTAAAAAACTCTGTCCTGATCTGTAAACGTGTTCATGTTAGAAGCGATGGTTTTACCATCAAAATACTGAGATAACCACAGCCATTTTACTGCGTATAACTTTGTATGAGTATAGGTATTCAATATTTTTAGATTTTAAATGGGTCGTAGTTCAGGGGGTGCTGGCAAAAAAATGTGTTGTTACATTATTTGTTAAGGTATAATTTTTTTTAAAATATGAAATAGATCAAATGGATTGTAGTTCACCTATGTATATGATGGAGTAAAAGGTGTTTTGTAGTCATTTAAGAAGGTTTAAATCACAACAGAATAAATTTGGTGAAATAGAATTCTCCAATCCTTAACCATTAAACTTGAGAATTTCATACACCTAATCCATACAAACTTAAGATTTATTCAAAAATAAATTAAATAATTCTAAAAATAAAATAAATAAGACAAAACTCATTCCCTATGTCATTTTGATGAATTGAATGCCCTTAATTACACACTAAAAATTAACTAATTTTTTTTTAAATCTCAAATAAATTTTATTGAATAAATATTTCTTAATCCTTACACTAAACAAAAATAATAATTATTCATACACTAAAACCAACAATTAAAAAAAAATCTAAATATTCTTAACTTTTTAAAATCCAAACCTCCCCCAAAAAGTTTTTTTTTGGAAAAAACTGCAATACATATAATTATTTCAGGCCCTACTGATTGATGTTTCGGGTTGCGATTTGAACCCGGGACCACTGGAGTTGCAAACCTAGAAAGAATTTGTTTGTAACAGCATCATAATTAAGGTCCTTTATCTAGCAACGATAAAGTCACACACGTGTATATATTTATAATGGCATTGGTAATCACCTAAAATTTCCTTTGAGGGTGTGGTGCCATGAAAATATATAAATCTTTTTGAATGAAGTGGGTTTATGAATATCTCAATTATTGAATTCCTCTAATTTCAAAAAAAATTAGGGTTACTTGTCTATGACTTTTTCAATTTTAATTGTAATTGTAATAAAGCTTAAATGTAGCCATCCTTTCACACAAAATTTGATGTGTGTGTCTACTTCCATAGATAGAGGCTAGTATGTATTTAGTTAATAATTTCAGTTATATTTTTATTTTAGTAATGGGTTCTTTCAACTTTTATAGTATGATAAATAAGGTTTTTTTTAATAATTAAGAGTATATTTTTTATCAATATTGTATGGAGATATATTATTATATTTCTTAAGAGTATTATAATTGTTCAATTCTATTTTTTGGAATTAGAGATAAAGAATTATTTTGTTTTCAGACTCTTTATTATGAGATAAAAAGACATTTCTTTTGTCTTTTCAAAAAAATCTTAGATCTCTCCAAATACATGGCTTATGAAGGTTAGAGATACATTTGCCCCTTCTTCATTAAAAAAACTGAGCTTTGGCAATGACTTTTCAAACATAATTGAGGGGCATATCTACCAAAGTAATTGCATCCTCCTCCTAACAATCTCATATCATTTGGAAGACTCCATGTAGCCATCTTTGAAACTTTCAAACTCATATAGATTCACATCAATCACTCACTTCTTCACTATCTTGAATATCAAAAAGTATTTCTTAATAACATAATTCATCTCACTAGCCAAGGGGTTGTGATGTATTCAAGGGGGTTTTGAGTTCAAATCTTATTGGTGAGCATGATGGCCCTATTTGTACCCTAGATTCACTTGATGGGTTGTGACTATGTTGTTAGAGTTGACCCACAATATGTGCTTTATTTTCAGTCCCCAATTTGTGAAGTCCTCAATAAATGTGGCTTTAATTGATGGTGGCATTTTTGTTTTTTCTCTCTATAAAAAACCATAATTTATCTCATTATTCTGACTCATGCCGGTTTAAACACTTCAAAAAGGTTATTATTTTTATATGTGTGTGTGTGTGGACCGTGGTATACATATTTAATAAACATAACTAACATAGATATTTTAAATAAATCTATGTAAAATGTGTTGAGAGGTATCATTATGTCTCAACATATTTTACATAGATTTATTTAAAATGAGTATGTTAGTAGATCTTATTTAACAACATATCTCTCTAAAAAATTAAAGAACCTGCATAAATTTCTAACCTCTTTAAATCACTATTGAAAGTCTTATATTAAAAATATATATATATTTTAAATTTTTGTATGAAACTTAATATAAATAAAAGGTAATCTTTTCCACAGAATCACATCTAAAATATATAAAGGAAACTTTTAATTTCTTTCATAATATTGAATTCAAAATATTGGAAAAAAATTGTAATCTCTTTTTAATATCAAAAATATGAGAACTTCTATTTAATACAACAAAAATATATTGGAAAAAATTATAATTCAACTAATGAGAATAATAGTTACATATAACAATCTACGAGAATATATGCTTCTAAATGCCCTGAACAAAATGGGAAGAGATAAAACTAAAATCATTCGACCAATATCAATTTTAAATTGATTAAAGATAGAGATATATACTTCTCAACTTATAAATTAATTTATAATCCGTGACTATTGACAAAATATCATATATACATACCAATATAAATTCTAAACTTTAAACAATGAAAAATGTAAATCTACAGTTGAGTTTGTTGATGCGTATAGCTTGAAATTACTTTCACACCTTGTAAAATCCTCCATCAACGAGTAATGTGAAAATTTATCTTTTAAACATTGATTAAAAGCTACTAATTACTTAGCATGTCCCTTTCTCGCTGATCACAGTACCCTTTATTTTAACATGATTGGCGCCACTTAATCCGGAAAAAAATTGTTTTCTCTACGTTGTACACCTAAAATAAAATAAGAAAATAAAGTGAGGGAAGACATTTTGTGTGAATATATTTGATAAGGTTGGGCTTTTGGGCACATGTGTGGCGTCCACCTCAATCGGCCGGACGTAGTGAATTAAAGAATAACCAACCATTCTTTTGAGGCCCGTGACACCAACAAAGCGTCTACTAAACTCTAAAGTACTCAAAACACTAACCTCTTTTTCCTTTTTAAATTTTCCGTTATTAGTTGGTCATGTATAAAATCGAGTTAATTATGACTCGGCCTAATCCACATTCTTTTTGGATTCCAAGCAAATGGCTAGAAGTGAAATATGACACTATCGGATACTAGTCAAAGTAGTAAGAAGAGTTGGGAAAAATGCTCTACTAGAGTTTCGCTGAACAAGCTGACACTATCAGACACTAGTCAAAGTAGTAAGAAGAGTTGGGAAAAATGCTCTACTAGAGTTTCGGTGAACAAGTGCATGCTTATACCGTGTTCCTTTTAGAAGGAGCGTGAGATAGTGCAACTAGTGCTTTTTTCTTGGAGTCCTCGCCCTTTGAGCAAATCTATATAATGCCCGCCACTGCGCCCCCCCAACCCCCCAACCCCTTCTAGATGCCGCGATTAGAGCTGGTGGAGCTGCAGACTATGGTGCCTCCGCTAAAATACCCCTGGAAGTTTGTAGGTGTTTCACGAGGTAATGACTCCCCCCTGATGTTGTTCTTCATGTTTTTGATTTTAATGTTGCATGTCAATCGTTAGAGCAGTTTTGATTAATAGAATACTTTGTGGGCCATATCCCCTATGAAAATATGCTTAAAACTTAGGTTAACTCTGCATGGTTTGCCTGCAACATTTGACTGGAAAGCTCGCAAAACATGACAAAGGGATTTTTTCTGTTTAGTTTTTACTACCCTTAACATGCCCCTATCATTCTCAATAGATCGGCCACATAGTATATCCACAAATCCTTGTTGGTTTTATCCCCATGAACCCAGAATTTTGTGGTATCTGAATGCACAACTCTCAAAGTTCTAGTCTGGGTTGAGTTTCATGGGTTGCCATTGTCATGTGTGCATTTCTTGCACCAGATAGTGTCTTCCATTAGAAGAGTAGTCTACATGGAACCTCAAAAGTTCTACAGTGCCCGACTCCAAAGTTGGGTCTGTGTGGAAGTAGACTCATCCCAGGAAGTCAAAGAGTTTGTAGACATACAAATGGGAGACTCTCGCTATTCACATAGAGTACTCTACATTAATATGTTAAACATCTACTCACAGTGTCAAACTACATATCAAAAAATAAGGGATTCTCTGTTGTATGTGCCATGCAACATGCCCAATCCCAAAACGAACATCGATTCCTCCAAAACCTAGCAAGAAAAAGGGTGGTAAATGGCTGGGGGTTACAGGAATAACAAAAACAAGACAACGATTATGAATATTGCTCAAGCTAAGCCCTCAATGAGTGGTGCACTGACTGAACCAGTTGTTAAGGAACAACCACTAGCAAATTGCGCCTCTAAAGAGCCAATTCAAGCGAAGCCTCAAGCTCTCTTACCTAAATTCAGCAGTACGCCTAGGGCCGCCAATGTGCTTACTCACTTATCAAGTTCCTTTCGAATGATCCTAATAGTTCCCACTTTCATGCCTTATATGCCATCTACTGCACAAGCTCCTACCAAACAGGCCCATAGCACAGCCCGAAAAAACTCGTTGGATTGCTCACGTAGCCCAACAAGTAGTGCTGACTCGACAAGAGGAATACAACATTGAATATGTTGGGGAGAAGAAAAGTGGAGCTTCAAGATTTCCTAGGAAGCATAACAATGTACAATTCATGCAAAACCAGTTTTTTGTACCTCACTTATTAAAGGGTGGGTGTGGGGGGGCTTGCCCCCCCACTCATGTCGTAGGGGGGTCTAAGGAGTCAATCCCTAATTTCTAGAAAGACGAATTCAACCAAATTCTAACGAATTCTATTTTTAGAAAGGAAAATCCTAATGGTGTTTTTCCACTCTATTTTTAGGAGAGGAATCCTAACTGTACTTCACTAATTAGGTGTATACATTTTTGCAGAGATCTTCAGTTTCTTATAACGAGTTCGCATGTAATATGTTCATCTTGAGTTAATAAAGCTTGATATCTTGCACCGTGGATGTTTCCCTAAGCTCTCTATTGGGGTTTTACCACGTAAATCTAGTGTTCATCTCTTACATGTTTGGTATATTATATATTTTATTTTTATCTATCTCTGTAAACTGGTATTTTCTTATTCTACTTTCTATGTATTTATTTCTGCATAATTTGTGGTTTCCTAACAAGTGGTATCAAAGCGTAGTTTTCAAATTTGCAGTAATTTTTATGTGTTTGGTGTTGCTATTACATCAAATGGCAAAAGTGTCGAGTGCAAAGTTTGAGGTGGAGAAGTTTAACGACAAGAACAACTTTGAGATGTGGAAACTCAAAGCACTCGTGATGTACTGGTGCAACAAGGGATGCACAAAGCCATGGATGGAAAGGACAAAGAAACGTGTAGGGATGGATGATGATGATTAGGAAGAGCTGGATACAAAATCTCTCAGTGCAATACGATTGTGTTTAGCAGATGAAGTTATTTTCAATATTGCAAGAGAAAAGACATCAGCATGCTTATGGACCAAATTAGAAAGTATGTACATGACGAAATATGTAACAAATTGTATTTACCTAAAGAGGCAGTTGTATACATTATGGATGAAAGAAGGTATGAAAATTGTTGATCATTTAAACATTTTCAATACTTTGTTATGTCAGTTGACTAGTATTGGTGTGAAAGTGGAGGAGGAAGACAAGACAGTCACCTTGTTATGTACTTTACCAGATTCTTGGGATCATATAGTAACCTCTATTAGTTTTAGTACTGCTGATGATTTTTACTATGATTTTGTTGTGGGAGCATTGTTGGCTGAGGAAATGAGAAGAAAATCTACTAGAGAGAACTCTACACCTAAAGCCATGTTTTCTAGAGGCATATCTAAAGAAAGAGGTCAAAACTCAAGAGGAGCATCTAGATCTAAGTCACATGACGGGAAGAGTAAGGCAAGGTGTTGGCACTGCGGAAAAGCAGGGCATCTTAAGAAGGATTGCTAGAAAAGGAAAGAATCAGAAAAGAAGGAAGATGTCAACAAGGAAGTAAATCAAGTAGAAACAAGTGAAGGTATGGCTAATGAAGTTTTATCTATTTGTAATGTTTCCTCTTATCATCATGAATGGTTGTTGGATTATGGTGCTACACATCACATGTGTCTGCATAGAGGTTGGTTTTCTTCTTACCAACGCCTTGACGGTAGTTATGTTCTTTTGGGAAATAATGTTTCCTGTAAAACTGAAGGGATTGGTAGCATCAAGATAAAAATGTTTGATGGTATAGTAAGGACTCTAACAGAAGTAAGACATGTACCAGAACTACAAAGAAATTTGATTTCCTTGAGTGAATTAGACTCTAGTGGTTATAAGTTCACAGGTCAAGGTGGAGCTCTAAAGGTGTCTAAGGGTGCCTTAGTTGTAATGAAGGCTCTAAAGGTTGGGAACCTTTACATATTGCAAGGGAGTACAAATATCAGTCAAGCAGTTGTGGTATGTAAAACATTAGAAGATTCTACTCGTTTATGGCATCTATGTTTGGGGCATATGAGCGAGAAAGGATTAAAGGTTTTGAAAGATCATAAGTTACTTCCTGATTTAAAGTTTCTAGACTTCAATTTTTGCAAGCACTGTGTTTTTGGGAAACAATGTAGACAAAAGTTTAAAGATGGAAGTCATGTAAGTAAAGGCATGCTTGATTATATTCATTCTGATCTTTGGGGTCCAACACCTTTAATTTCATATGGTGGAACATTGTATTTTGTTACATTTATAGATGATTACTCCAGGAAAGTATGGGTCTACTTTCTTAAGAGAAAATATGATGTTTTTAGTACATTTAAGCAATTTAGAGCTTTGGTTGAAAAGCACATTAGCAGGTTTATCAAATGTTTAAGAACATATAATGGAGGCAAGTTCACATCTTTGGAGTTTCAAAACTATTGCAAGGAAGCTGGGATTGAAAGGCATAAAACCACCAGCTATACTCCACAACAAAATGGGGTTGCTGAACTCATGAATATGACTCTTTTAGAGAGAGCAAGGAACATGCTCAACAATGCAAATTTGGATCAACGTTTATGGGCAGAAGCAATTTGTACAACTTGTTATCTAATAAATCATCACCATCAATTGTAATAGACTGCAAGATTCCTGAAGAGGTATGGACAAGTCATCCATGTGATTATTCAAACTTGAATTTTTTTGGTTGTAATGCTTATGCTCTTACTAATAAAAATCATCATTCAAAGTTAGACCCAAGATCGAAGAACTACATCTTTGTTGGGTATGGTGAAGTAGATGGTGTTAAGGGATACAAAGTGTGGGATCCTACTACACACAAAGTCATCATTAGTAGAGATGTAGAGTTTGAGGAGACTCCTCTCCTAAAATTAGATGCTGAAATCAAATAAGAACAAGAACCTAAACATGAAAATGTGAAGGTTGAAATTCAACCATCTTTAGATACTAGAAAAGGAAGAAAAACAATCATTTTACAGATGTTGAATACTTTAAAGATTCACAAAAGATTGAGGAAACACCTTAGCATTCAGTACGAAGGTCACAACAACATTAGGAAACACCTCCACAACTAGTTTGGAGATCTACACGTGTTAGGCATCCTCCTAGTAAGTACAATCCCAATATTTCAATTGCTTTGATTTCTAATGATGGGGAACCTAATTGTTATCAGGAAGCATTGGAAGATGTGGATAGTTCCAAATGGAAAATGGAAATTCAGGAGGAGATGGATGCCTTGGAAAAGAACAGGTCATGGGACCTAGTAGAACTTACAAAAGGTAGAAAACCAGTTGGTTGTAAATGGGTTTACAAACGGAAGATAGGTGTTGATGACAAAGTTGAAAGGTTTGGGGCTAGACTGGTAGCAAAAGGATTTGTACAGAAAGAAGGTATTGATTTTCATGAAATATTTTCATCAGTTTTTAAACTTGTTTCAATTCGAGTAGTCTTAACACTAGTTTATTTACTTGATTTGGAGTTGGAGCAATTAGATGTTAAAACAACATTCTTACATGGAGATTTTGAAGAGTGATATATATATGGAACAACCTAAAGGATTTGTAAAAAATAGAAAAAAAAATTTGTTTGCAAGCTCAGGAAATCATTGTATGGCCTGAAACAGTCACCCAAGAAATGGTACAAGAAGTTTGATGCTTTCATGATGAGCCAGAATTTTCTAAGGAGTGAGTATGACCATTGTGTTTATTTCAAGTTTTTGGACAATGATTTATTCATTATATTAGTATTGTATGTTGATGATATGCTTGTTAGTAAGCAAAAAAATGGTATAAATCAAAAATTTAAAGGCTCATTTGGCTAGGACATTTGATATGAAAGATCTAGGAGCTGCAAAACAAATCTTAGGCATGGAGATACATAGAGACATGATAAATGGTAAGATTTGGTTATCACAGCATAGGTATCTAGAAAAGATACTAACCAGATTTGGCATGAAAGATGTGAAACCAGTTAGAATCCCTTTTGCTTCCCATTTCAAACTTTCTTCAATTTTATGTCCTAGAGAAGAAGAAGAAAAGGAATATATGTCTCATGTACCATATGCTAGTGCAGTAGGAAGTTTAATGTATGTTATGGTATGTACAAGGCCTGACATTTCACATGCAGTTGGAGTTGTCAGTAGATTTATGGAAAATCCAGGTAGAGAACATTGGTCAACAGTGAAGTGGGTGTTTTGCTACTTGTGAGGCACAAGTGATTATTGTATCACCTATAATAATACTGGTGATTCTATTTGTGGATATGTTGATTCAGATTTTGTAGGTGATTTGGATAAAAGAATATCAACTTTTGGTTATGTTTTACACTTGCATGTGGACCTATCAATTGGATGTCAAAGCTTCAGATGATTATTGTTGTGTCAACAATTGAGGCCGAATATGTAGCTTCCTATCAATCTTGTCAAGAGGCAATTTGGCTAAAAGGCCTATTGGATGAGTTTGGAAGAGATCAATACAAGATGAAGGTATTGTGTGACAATCAAAGTGCTATTTATTTGGCCAAGAATCTGGCTTATCACAGTAAGACAAAGCATATTGTAGTTAAATATCATTTTGTTAGACATGTTATTGATGAAGGAACAATAGCTCTGGAAAAGGTCCACACCACAGAAAATTGTGACTGATATGTTCACAAAACCAGTACTATTAGAGAAGCTAAAATGGTATTTGGCTTCTCTTGGCTTGCAAAAAAGGTGATGAGTTGGTCATGTAAGATATCAAGTGGATTTTTTGTCAAGGTGGAGATTGTTAGATATGTGCCAACAAAGTTAAATTTTGGATCCCTTTGCGGCGCGGTTTGTACCTCACTTATTAAAGGGGGTGTGGGGGGGCTTTCCCCCCTCACTCATGTTGGAGGGGGGTCCAAGGGGGGGGGGGATTAAGGAGTCAATCCCTTGTTTCTAGAAAGATGAATTCAACCAAATTCTAGTGAAATATATTTTTACAAAGGGAAATCCTAATGGCATTTTTCCACTCTATTTTAGGAGGAGGAATCCTAACTTTACTTCACCAATTAGGTGTATATATTTTTGTGGAGATCTTCAATTTCTTATAACGTTTCACATGTAATGTGTTCATCTTGAGTTAATAAAGTTTGATATCTTGCACCATGGATGTTTCCCTAAGCTCTCTGCAGGGGTTTTACCACATAAATTATGTGTTCGTCTCTTGCATGTTTGGTATATTATATTTTATTTTTATCTATCTCTGTAAACTAGTAATTTGTTATTCTACGTGGTGGTGGATCATCGATGAAATCCACAATGCACATTGGGTTATATGTGGTGGTTTTAATATAGTCAAGGTACCCACTGACAAGTTTGGCTGCTTGTCAATGTGTTGGACAAATGGTGAATGAGAAGCTTGGTTTTACATGCACAATAAATTTAGTTTTTATGATCTAAATGCCCAATATCGGCCCTCTTGAAGACTTGACACACTTGGAATAATCTCCGAAGTGGATCGGAGTGAGTTCTCAAGTGACTTGATTGGGAAATGCTTTCCATTCATACTTACTTTTATTTTGAAAATACATTTTCGCTGCCTGTAGAAGTAATGCCATTAATTTTTCCTTTTCAATCATTACCCCATCAAATTTCACATTGCTTGGGAATCCCAATGGCCATTATGTCATAAAATACAATGTTTCCTCAATACAACACTTATCAAGCATGGGCCCACTATCGATCACATCTAACAGGTTTATAACTTAGGGAGTGAAATGCATGTGGAAGAAGTTGGTGAGGTAGGTGAAGTGATGTGTGGCACTCTATGTGGTGAAGAGCATAATGAAGGTGGAGTAAATGGTGATGTGATAAGTGGAGTGTATGTGAGCAAATAAAGTGTAGAAGGAGGGGAAGTAATAAAGGTGAAAAATTCACGTAGTAATGGATAACTAGATAAATTCAGTGACATAGTGAAAAAAATCCAACAAGGATGGGGATGAGACCACATCTAAAGTGGAGGTACATTCTGATGGATATTGAGAAGGATGTGAGGTAGATGATGAGATACTAGGGACACTTGATGATTGTGATGTAGTGGGAAGTGAGGAATCGGATGAGGGAGATATAACACATTTTTAAGAAGTGGGAGTAGTATCGTTTGAAGTGACTAAGTGGGCGTTAGTAGATGAAGGCCCGAGATATGGGGTTCAATTGCAATGTATCATTTTTTGAGAATTCCTTGAATGATATTATGAAGTTGAGGGCACGAGTTAGTGGAGTGACTATCAGTATGATGGTAAGCACATGTGTCGTGGGAAGAACGCCACAATCACGAGGATGGTTTGGGAGGGACAGTGATGAGATTGGCATAAAACAACAATTGGAGAATAGAGGAAAAGGGACCAGTCAATGGAATGAATTTGTGATGGTGTTGGATGAAGCTAAAATCCCTAGGAGAACATAATGAATTCAAATATGTGTGTGTAGAATGTGATGTAGTGTGAGGAGGATCCAATTGGATGACATTGTGAACATGGGAGTGTAATGGTGTGGTAGGTGGAGGAATGAAAACATGTGGCAATGGTGTAATGGGAATGAAACCATCAAAGTATCTCCTTTCAAAAAATATTCTAAGAGACATTCCCTCTCACAAGGAACTTGTTTATCTATTGCCACTAGACACTTCTCTTAACAAAGTTTTGAGTCTCCTAATAACACCATGTCCTTGACAATCCCCAACATTAATAATGTCAATCCATGGTTGGTGTCCGAAGGCTATATGCAACAGGAGAGAGAGATCTCAATAAATGGCCCCTTCTACCCAAAATCCACACTTGCAGGAATTAAAATCACTCTTGCATGAAATTAAACACAATTTGTAGGAAATTAAATGTCAAACTTGCATGAAATTAAAGCACACATTGTAAGAAATTCCAACACACTTTGTGAGAAAATAAATAAAACTTGCAAGAAATGGAAACACACTTGCGTGAAAGAAGATTTTTGAATTGAAAATAAATACGTAACACACTTGCAGGTTTTCAACAGACTATACATCAAAAGAATAATTACAAAGTAAAAAAAATACAACAAAGATAATTACATAATTAAAAAATAAACATAAATATACATGTCCATCTTCCTTGGAATGAGTGGCCAACTCATTCCTAAGAAGATGCTTTTAATAAAAACTATTTACAAATGGATGGAATGAAATCTTGAATTGATAAGAAAATTGGCGATTGCATTCAAAAGTGTGGAAGGTTGCATTTATAATTCCATGCTTCGAACCAACTCCTTGTTTTAAGGCATACATCTCTATCAAATCTTATCTACTAAGATTTCAATTTATGTAAAAACATCAATCTCCACAAAATATGGAGAGAGTTTATCTAATAATCCAATTCTTTTATTTTATTGTTGAGAATCAAAATGAATATTGATTCTTCTTTATTTTACAAATAAAACACTTATAGAAATATTAATTTTTAGAGTGAGTTCCAAAAATAGATAACAATGCCACCCTTGGAGTTATGTTCATCTCTGTAACTCTAGTATTCATCCTTAGAGGCTCAAATATACAACTCCGAAGTGATCCCAAAGAGACTCTAAAGCATTCCAAAGAGACTCTAAAGCGAGTTAGAGGGACTCTGAAGTGGGTTGGAGGAACTCCGAAGTGAGTTGGAGGAACTCCGAAGTGAGCTGGGCATTCTAGGAAGACTCCAAAACATTCTTAAAACGACTATAAGATTTTCATATGAACTTGAATCAAGATGGTTTTTTTTTAAATTGCATAATTTTTAAAGAGGAATCTGAATATGTAATCACATTTGGGTTTGGCTATATTCTTGTTGATTGTTTTTCACTGTTTCCCAAACATACGCTTAAGGATCCACTCATAGAATTGTTGAACATTTACAGAGCTAGTGAAAGAACCTCTTGGGTTAATGCAATGATGAAATAACAATATATGGAGATGATATGAGAGATTTTGAATATCCTCCAAGGCTCTCTGTAGTTTGTGCTTGATGCTAAAAATGCCTTATTCAACAATTATAACAAAATATGAGCTGCATATGCACAAATTGACATTTTTTCCAATAGTTGTTAGAAATAGCTAATAGAAAGATAACAATGAATTTTAAAGAAATAACCATGATATATAATTTCTATTTTATCCTAAACAACCATAAGTTCAGAAGTTACATTTAGATCCACTTCATACAAGGAAGAATAATGTAAACTATTGTATAAAATGGGTAATTTATTTGGGGTCATCAACAACCCAAATGAGGAAAGCTAAAACTGATGTGCACATCTGAAATAGAAATCTTGCAGGGGGAATAGGGAATACACATGTTAACAACCATGGCATATGCAAAAAAATGGGAAAAAATGCTAGATGAAAGTATTAGTCACAAACAAATATACATAACCTAATAAAAACAAGTCATGACATGCATTAACATTGCAAAAGTTACAACGAGTAGCTAGTTGAATACATGAAGCACCATACAAGATGTCACAAGACAATCAAAGCCTTCAAAGAGATACAAAAAACAAACAATGAACATAGGGCATATCCCTAAACAATGACAATCAAGACACAAACAAAGAAGACAAGATATAAGCAAATCAGATAATTGTGATCGGAAGAAGGTCTAAAATACAAATGTTGCACATGAAGCACCCGCTAGCATGTAAGAAAAATTGATAGTATGCCGCAATTTATACATTGGGAAATAGGAATGAAAGTGGTAGATATTACAATGATGACACCCAAATATAGAAAAATAGAAAAAGTAGATGCTACAGGAGCCTCTGTGGGACGGGTATGATACACTGCCAAGAATCATACATCGTGTAAAAACCCATAATTGATCTGCATTAACCTCAAAAATTACCACATGAATGTGCATGTGTGAATGGAAAAAATGATAAATTATACTATGAATCCAAGTAACATGATAACATGTGCAACATAGAATAGAATGAACAAGAAAGGATACATTCAAGCAAGATCTAAGCTAGTATTTTTGAATTTTTTTAGAAATATGTGAACATGAAATATAACAAAACTAAGAGAGGAGTGCAAGGTTTCCCCCTAATGTTTGTGTGCAAAGTGAGGTCCATATAAGTAAACATGCCCTCAACAGTCATGTTTGAACCTATTACAAGAGTGCATCATTGGATAGAAATAGGGGGGAATATACCCCTAAGTTTGAATGCCACAATGATCTATCCAATGAGGATAGGGGCGAGGGCCCACTATCTGCCAATGTAAAAATATGAACACACGTGAACATGATCCAAGGACCTAGTGTTATGTGAAAGTGCATGTATCATA
Source organism: Taxus chinensis (assembly GCA_019776745.2). Classification (NCBI taxonomy): domain Eukaryota; kingdom Viridiplantae; phylum Streptophyta; class Pinopsida; order Cupressales; family Taxaceae; genus Taxus; species Taxus chinensis. The sequence continues at coordinate 751,403,206 of CM034154.1, read as the reverse complement.
GCTTGTGGAGTATGATTGTGGAATGCACATGGAGAAACTAGAATAGGCATAACATTGGTAAGTAATAAGTACAATTTGGGAAACAAAAGAGCTACCAAATAAAAAAGTTAACATAGTGAGAAGAAAACCCTATGGAGTCTACGATCTCAAATGTGTCAGAAGTAAATGCAACGACATACACAATAAATATATGGCCAATAGAAGAAACTAGAGTATGTGGAACATCCAACTTGTTGAAAATAGTGGAAACAATAAGTGAAAACATAAATATCAATGTGTGAGTCAAGAGATGTTTAACATATGTAGTGATATGAGGATCATCATTATCAACGGCTAACAATGAAGGAAGAGACATAAGACTTATCATAAGCAATAGGTATAATTTGGAAAGATTGAAAGCATTACCGTTATATGTAGTAGCCCTTATGATCATAGAGATAAATTTGGAAAGATGGGAATTGATTCTCCCATAGATTCAACAAGATAAGGAGTGGCCATAGTAAATGAGTCGTGCATAGAAGCTTAGAAAGTATTAAATTTGGTCAGAGTCGAATTAGCACAACAAAAATATATTCTTCTATTAACTTGCAGCTATAATTTTACAATGGAAGGATGGCTAATATATAGCCACACAAATAGGAAAACCATTTCCTATAAAATAGGAAGTGCAACAATATAAAACTCGTATTAATATGTTGTTATAAATTTGTTATAACAATATATTAACTATCCAAATACGTTACAAATAAACTTGTAACCACACTAAAAAACTAGTAAGTACTAATTTACCAAATGGTAAATCACCCACAACCATCTAAATATTAATTTTCCTAACATTCCCCCCTTTAATGTTTACATGATAGTAAAATAACTTTCTGGTGTCCTCCAGATTTCATCATGAAATCTGCGACTACCCTATCCAAAAAAAAATCGTACTTTTAAAATAATGGGTCGTTTTGTGTTTTTATTGCCTGAAAGTTCTTGTATTGCGTCAAGATATTCCCAAAGAGTCATATTAGCCTTTTTCGCCAAATACCTAGATGCCCAAAATTGTTATATTCTATCGTCGGGATTTGTCTGCGGGAAATTCGTATTTAATTATTTTGAGCCCCGTTTAAGGCAATTTGCGCTCCGTTTTGACCCTACTGTGATCGAACATGTTATTATTCCTATGTACCAGAAGGGTTTTAACAAGGAATAAGTTTTGGGCTTTATTTGTGAGTTTTTGGCAATTTTTCGTGTTTTTGTGTTTTCCCGTTTCATTTTCTGTGAAATTTCTCTAGATCAATTCCTTTGTCGGGTTAGCCTGATTCTTGGCCTGGAGTATTCGGAGATCACATACGCACATTGTGCCAGAAGGAATTCGCCATCGGAGGTCTGGTTCACTGGGAAAAGGTGAAGTCGTGCACTAAAAAGCCCTTGCAGGGTTAGGCACATTTTTGGAAAACAAAGGATTTAAGTGGATCATGGGAAAAATAGAAGTAGCAGGCAGGTGGAATTTTATTGCTTGCCTTGTAGGGTACTTTTTCCCATGATAGAAAAGTCACTTAAGTTGCAGTGGGAAAATTAGAGGCAACAGGGAGGCGAGAATTTATTGCCTGCTTTGTAGGGTAAAAATTCCCATGGTGAAATAAAAGAAAAGTGACTTAAGTGAAATAATGAGATTTTATTGCCTGCCATGCAGGGTAAAAAATCTCATTGTCAAAGTCAAATCACTTAAGTGGACCATGGGATTTCCGGAGCTGCCTTGCAGGATAAAAATTCCCATTGCCATGTGTTTTTAAAAATAGAATTCTATTATGCTAAAAAGTGCGACCCACCTTGGGTGAATAATAATGCATAAATAAATATTTATTATTATTTATTCACCCAATTTTGGCACCCAGGCTTGTGGAAAAGTCAACAAAGGGAAGTGGACAAAAGGAATTTAAAAATAGAATTCCAATATTAAATAAATTTAATTTATTTAATGCAGCCCCTTTTGAGAAGGAAATAATACTTTTTAAAGTATTAATTGATTAAATTAAATTCTATTTTTCAGTGGCTATGGTCAAAGCACACTGTGAAGCTTAAGTGAAGTGAAGAGTGGATGATTAAATTGATTAAATTTAAATTTAATGGATAGTTGTCCTTAATCATGCAATTTTTGCACATCAGTTAAAGAGAAAAACATGTTTTTTAATTAATTAATTGCTAGGAATAGGAAGGGCAATTATTAATTATAGAATTATGAGGGTTATATAAGTATGGGCTGCCATAAGGGTGAATTAATTAATTCACAGGTGAAGAAGTGCAGCCCAGAGAAAAAGTGCACCCCATATTGAAGAGAATTTTTCTTAAAAGAAGATCAAATCAAGGATAAAAGCTTCCAATTTTGGTGCATACATTGAAGGAGGTTGATTTTTGTTTGCATAATTGTTTGCATAGGTGATACAGGTGCTTAGGTGATGTTGTAAAATTCATGATTGCTTTGCATGCAAATAAAACGTCAAATTTTGGGGCAGCAGGCTTGAATTATATAGATTTTTGTGATTAAAATTCACTGTGCATGCTTTGGTTGCCATATTTGTTTGAATTAATTGTAGGAGTTAGATACATGTGCTTTTATAAAGAAAAGTAACTTATATCAATGTCTAATACATTGAATATTTCCTCTGAATCTGAAGGATTATCCAGATCTGCACCAGTTTTGAAGAATTCCAGTCAAATAAGAAGAAAAAGAATTGTTCAGACAAAGATAGACAAAGCTATGGCGAAGAAAGATGAAAAATAAAGCACAACAGAGTCATGCATCACTTTAAATTTATAGATATTAGAGACACAGATCTAGGCTCATAACCTCTTGCTAAATTGATAGACAGATCCAGAGTAGGAAAGACTTCACTCATGCGTGCAGGAAAAACTTCACTCATGCGTGCAGATTAAAAGCAGTGGAATTATTCAAGCTGCAGCTTTTCCATCCACAGCCCAGTTGCCAGAGTTTGTTATGCAGGTGTAGATCCATATCCAGATGTAGATGCAGATTCAAATCCAGATCTCATAGTTGCAAAAGCTTCTAGCACAAAGGCTTCATCCTCTTGTTTCGAATGCAGCCCGTGAAGAAGTCAGTGCATGGAAAATTCCTTCCAAGATCTTGTGCAAATTCTCCCATCTTCCAATTGAAGCCTTCATTGAATTTTCATTCATCCGGAGTGCTTTCCAAAATTTTTAATTGCTCATATACAATTAAAAATAAGGATGATGAGTTATCTATGACAAACATTGCATTGATGCATGTACTGGAGAAGAACTGCAAAAGCTTCAAGGATAAAAGTGAAGACAAGGCGAAGGAAAAATCCAGTTGTTTCCAATTCCAGCTTGTTGTTTCCAGATCCAACTTGTTGTTTCCAGATCCAGTCACTTCCAGATCCAGCTTGTTGTTTCCAGATCCAGTCATTTCTAATTCCAGCTGTTTCCAATTCCAGCTTGCTTCCAGATCCAGCTGCTCCTAGATCTAGTTTGGTGAGAATCAAAGGAAAAAGAATCAGCTGCATACAAACATGAAAAAGGACAAGACTGCAACTTTTCTCTTCCTTTTTCTTTCCTCTGAAATAGTAATTGAACGATCAATTAAATTATAAAACTTAATTGATTGGCTTAAAAGCCATTACTTGAAGAAGTCAACTACTTGGAGATAGGTAGCGGATGTGCAAAATAGAAGGTTCTATTTTCAGTTGCAATCATACATGTCATGTAAAGAGGGATTCCAGGATGGAGATTGCTAGTTGTTTCTTTCCTCCGACTTCCACATGTGTCAGTTCAACTAAAAGCTTCCAATTTGTAATTGGCCCTCTACATTCTATAAGTAGAGGAAGAACTTTCGGGTTAATGATCAGAATTTGTAAGCAGCAACCTTGTGTTCCAGACATTGTGCTGAAACCCTTGAGAGCCTCTTGAAGCAAAGGAATATATAGGAGTAGATTTTTGGAGAATTTTGTGTCACGGTGTATTGTGTTTCTTGCTTTTCATCTTAAATCTCTTAATAGACTTTGTGTTATTCTAGATCTAGATCTAGAGTTTCTTGCTTTTCATCTTAGATCTCTTAATAGACTTTGTGTTATTCTAGATCTAGATCTAGAGCTACCTTTGTTTAGAATTCTGTGTTTATATCTATTGGTTTCTTCTATGTGCGTACAATCAACTCTGCTATCTATTGATTGGGATGCACATCTTTCCCATTTCTTCTCTGTGTTGATATAATTCCCTTTTCTCTCTTCTATAAATATTTCCTTTCTTTAAAACAACTGCTTATTTGCTGCAGAACTGTTCAATTATGGTTCATGAACTGAGTAGTTAAAGTAAAACCCCATTTAGATATTAGCATACTTTAATTGAAAAATCTGACACAGGAGACTCACCGGTAAATGAGGGAGATTTATCTCATGACTGCCTAGGTTTTGTTTTATGCAGAAAATCTAGCCAACAAAACCTTAAACCATATTTACAATATTATAGCATTACAAATGAGTGAATAAATCTTCAGAGTGAAGCCAGAAGGAGAATGCATTGACCGTCATGAGTGAATAAGTAGTCTGAGTGAAGCAAAAATGATGTAACATCCAAAACGAAGTGAAACAATCTACAGAGTGAATTGAATGAGAATGTAGTGACCGCACCAAGTGAAGTAGTGGCCTGAGTGAAGCAAGAACCTGCATGTTGCAATAGTAGTGAATGAAGAAACTAACGTGCTACAACTACAATGAGAAGATAATCCACATCTAGCGGTGAAACCACCTCAGAGAGGATCGTGCCTTGGGGGGATTTGAACACGGGTGGGAAAACACACAACCACGTGACTTGAATACACCACGGGGAAAACCACACCACTATTGAACAACTCACACCCTAAAAATAATATATTGGTGTTTACTTGCAATGATATATTTTGATTCTTTCTTTATAAAACTTTAACTCCAAATCCTAACAATTGATTATGAAATGCAAAAATTACTCTACTTGGGATGTTTTTTATAGATAATTGTTTTATGATCTATGGACTTATATTGTATTGGATCTCATGTATTGACATAGATTGAATTGTTTATTTAATCATTTTATTGGGAAAATATAAATTCAAAATTGTCATTCATTATGTTTACCGATTAATGTAGGAGCATCCCAAATTCAAGGCAACATTGTACATTGTTTTAGGATTTTGGCTAAGTACGAATACACACAAGATTAGTGAGCACAAAGGATGAAGTAGGAGTGCACAATGTGGAAGTTTGTTGATTGTGTGGAAGTACATAAAGGATTTACACAATAGTTGGTGAGTGCACTATTTGCGTGGGATTTCGTAGAACATTTCATGAAACGGTAGGCAATGCGTAGTGAGGGTTCATCATATGTTGGCTCAAGGGAATTTTGACAAAGAATAAGGTTTGTGGTCTACGTGATGATATTTGGAGTAACATGGGGTGTGCTATGGTGTATGATGTTTGGAGGAAGTTGCATAATTTTGTATGAGAATATTTCAAAGCATAGATTGGTACATAGATTGCTTTGGAAATGTAAAACTTTTTGATGGTGTGTGGAATATCGGTGAAGGTATGTAGGAATTTTGTGAAGAAAGTGGAAGTGGATAATGTGTAAAAATAATGCAATGGTGACTTAGAAATTAACATGACATGTCATGAGGAGTGACAGGTAGTTGATGGGTCATAAACACGCGTCATCAGTATAAGAAGTGTACATGAAAAAAGTGGTTTATAAAGACCCCAACTATTAATTTATCTGTACTACCAAGATGATGGCATGAGAAAGGAAACATCTAGATGACATAGTAGCTCAGGGAATTAAATGAACCCAATTTAAATTTGAATATGTGAAGGAAAAGAGAGGAAACGTCAATGAAGGAACTATTCCACCTATATTTCAAATGATAGAATGAGCATAAACACACAAATATAAAAGAAGAACAATTTCACCATTTAGAGGGTCTGACTACTTTTTGGGGGTTGTGAAAAAAAGGTTGAGGGTTAGACAGGTTATTGGAAGGGATAGTAAAGCCAAATCAAATGGAGGATAGGTCCTTAATAAGTATACCATGTTTGGATAGCTCAAACAAGAGTATAAAAGCTCCATAGTTGAGTAATATATGTATATAGATGTTGTTAAGGCAAGTTAAATAAATGGAAACCTATCATTTGTTTATAAATTCCATTACGTAACTCAGAGGCAATGTGGTTAAACATTCCTTCATAGGAAACCCTTGGCCATAGATGTTTTTTGTCACTGATTTTTTAAGCTATTAGTAAAAGGTGCAATTAGTAGGAGCCCGACCCTATTACATCAAAAAGGCATTTAAGCCCAAATAAAAACACGAAACCCAAAAACAGTTAGAAGGACACTAAACATGCCAAAAAAAAAACAAAACCATAAAGATATAATGAAAATATAACACAATAATAGTAGAAAATAACATGAAAGAGCCTAAGATGAAGAATAACCTCTAAGGAATTCTTCATATTGGAGACTATGGAGCTCGTAGTGTCAAGAATGGTTGGAAGTTGCTTCTTATTCCCTATATTACCTTTACTCTTTTTATTGATTGAGAATTGAATGTCTTGAGTGAACATTAAGTGGAGAATTTTCAATTTATATTCATAACCTTCTAAATTTGGTTTATAAAAGCTAACCAATGAATTGATCTTCCACTTGATAATATAATTACCCCTTATCAAATCATCCATTTTTACTTCACAATTATACTCGTAAAAAGAAGACTCATTCATTTACCTTTCTTGGATTGTTCCTGACAGTTAATGTTATGATTAAGCTAAATATGAAATATAAATGCCTAATATGATGTTACAGTAGCAGTAAATAAATGTAATAATAAAATAAAAAAATATACCAAAGTAAGCTAAGTAATAAATAATAAAACCCTAATGTGCAAAAGAAGGGTAAGATGCCTTACCTGATTCACAATGTTTATGAATGTGTACAAGATTGGAAACTGAAGAAAGATGAAGCACTGAATGTTGCACTGGAGCTCAAAAAATTGCAAAAATGGAGGAATAATCTAGACTGGGGCACCTGGAGAGGGACAGGGATGCCCACGGGTGCCCAAGTAATGATTATGGGCACTTGGGTTTGTGAAAATGTTTAGAAATCCAAATTATAAGGGTTATAAGATGTTCGTTAATGCTCACATTTTTTCGCCACAAATTTGAACAATGATCGCTAGATTCGTTGGAAACCTACAATGAAAGATAGACCTATAAAACCCTAAAATAGACATCAAAACCCAAAAAAGAAAGATGCAGAATGAGGGGTTGAAACTGTCCTTAGCTACCATAATGGTGAACTTACAACTGAGCACTGCACTACATCTCAGACCCAGTGTAGTTTTATGTGTGTGTGTGTGGGTGTGTAAGGAATCATGCCCTAGGTTGCTCTTCTGCTAGTCGCACTTGGATAGCGAACAAATAGCTAAATGTAAAGAAATGTAGTAAATGTGTGCATGGACTAAAATGAACTTCCCTCTGTATGAAGTGTGATGTAGAAAACCATCCCTTGTGTCCCTTGTGATGGAGTTAGATGGATGCAATGGAGCTCTTAGATGCCTTAATGGATGTAACCTTATGTGGAGATAATAGGTGCTTAGTGTTTGGTCCTTTATTATGATCATATAAATTTATATTTATATGATTACCTTACTTGGATTTCCTAACTTACCTCGAAAAAGGCCATGACTACCAAAAAGATAAGATGCTCAAATGGCTAGAAAAGAACCCAAAAAGTGTGAGTAAAGTACAAAGAGGACAGGGGCACCCAGATTGGACGAGGGCGCCTAACGCTGATGTCTTGGATGGGCGTTGGTGTCCAAGATGAGAAATGCTAAAGACTGAAAAGGAAAACTGAGAAAGTAAAGGTGTAAGACTAAAAGTAACAAAAAAAAATAAATAAAGGTGGCCAAAGACATGGGTTAATTAGTACTGTTCTTACTTAGGAATCATATGAATAGTAGTATGTAATCAGGACTGGATAATTACTCAAAGTGTGTGATTTTGTGTCTACATTTTCCCCCACTTTATATTGGTGAGTGGAAATCTCAGTAACATAAAGTAGATAGAGATGCATACCTAATATCGATTTAGATCTATGTAGAAAATGTGCCGAGGGACTAGACAAAGCATGGAGTGATAAAAATGTGAATTGTGGATGCTAAGGAGGAGAAAGTGAAAAAAGTTATGAAAATGAACCTAGGGCGGAGAACACATGTGTAGCTATGTCATTATGTACTTGTTGTTGATGTCGATGTGTGTGATGTTGTTGTTGATGTTGATGTTGACTACCACTTCCCTCATACAGATGAACCTGCAAAAGAGAAGCCAAAAGTAGTCAAATACGCATGTATATGATCAGAAATATGTAAAAAGTGTGTAAGGAAAGTATGTAAAAAAATGCTAAAAATGTGAAAAAGGAACATGTGCACCTGATCCGTAATGAGAAAAGGGTGTAGAAAGGATCCTATAAATGATGTCGACGTATGATTTTTTTGGGCAATCTCATGCCAGTGTAATGGAAGAAGTGTATAGGGAGAATTTTCTGGTGTCATCCGCCAACCTTTAACTACTTCCCACTATGTAAAACACCATTGCAAATGGTGTGTATAAATGCATGCTAAGGACTATCTGCCCTGTAAAATCCACTGTGTACGTAGCTTAGTGCTAAATTTTATTGATATCAATGTTGTGTAAACCCCCTGTCTCAGGTATCCAAAAAACTGTGTAATTGTCCCCTTGGTTTCAGGCATCCAGGAAAGATTGTTATATTGCCCCCTAGTTTCAGGCATCCAAGAAAGGCCATTGTGTTAAGGACCCAAGTATGATTCTGAGTCCCATTGAAATTGAAAAACTGTGTTGCACCGGTACTACGTTGTGTTGTGTATAATGTTGTATGGGGTGACTGATTCACCCATATGATGCCCCCTCTCTTGGGGTGCATGCGACGTCGTTGTTGGAGTATGTGGCCCAAAAGAGGACCAACCACTGTGCTAAAATTATGCCCTATATGGGGAAAGGGAATGTGCTTGGTAGAAACCAAGGCACACACAAACAAGTGGTTAGGAAAAACAAGTGTTAGTATAATAAAAGACAAACACTCATGTAAAGATGGACATAGACAATGTGTAAGCTAAAACAGACAAGCAAGGAGACAATGTAGACTATGAAAAAAGTGGGTTACAAACATGGGACATCACTCACACATGATGTCACAAGACAATCAAGGCCGTAGTGGCCATAAGCATACAAGTAGTGAACAATTAAGACAAAGGGAAAAGCCCACAAAACACGAGCATGACAATGACAAAAGCAAAGAATATAACAAATAACCATGGAAACAAATAGCATCCTGCATAACAAATGTTGCACATGAAGCACCTGTTAGCATGGTAAGAAAAGATAAAAAGTATGTCAACGTGTGTATAATCTATGAGAAACTAGTGTGTTATGAAACAAAATGAAATAATAACACCTATAATGTATGAAAGTGGATGCCCCTAGGAGCCTTGTGGGACTGGTACTAGGTACTATGCCAAGCATCCATGTTGCATGTAATAGATTTGTAGAATCTGTGATCACAACTAGAAAGCAAGTGAACATGCATGTGTGTATGATAAACATAATGACATACAAGATATCTATCTAGCATGTGTAATAAGATGAACATGTAACAAGTAAATGTAAGCAAGAGTAAATGCAACCAAGATATGCAATATGTTATGGATGAAATGGATTGGAATGCAGGTGTGAATGATAGGAGCAGTGTGCCCCTCGAGTGGATGTGTATGACTATGCAATTAGGTTCATTTATTTATGCCCCCTCAGTAGAAAAGAATGATTCGTAAATGAGAGTGCATCATCAGGAAATGGTTTGAACGACATGTTGTCGTGTGTTAAAAAGAGTGGACTGATGAATAAAGCATGGAGTGTTGATTGAATGGGGTATCATGGAATGTGTAGGATTATATGCAAAAAAGTAAAATTCATGAGGTAGTAGACTATGTGATGATTTAGCCTAAAGCGTATATCACTAAATGTGTGATGGAAGAATGCTAGAAAGCGTGATGATTTAGTACAAAGTGTATATCACGAAATATATGGATAGGAATGATAGAAAGTGTAATGATGTAGCATAAAGTGTATATCAACGAACTGTATAGGAAGAATGCTAGAAAGCGTGACGATTTAGTACAAAGTGTATATCACGAAATGTATGGATAGGATGCTAGGATGTGATGATTTAGCTTAAAGTGTATATCACAATATGTGTGAATAAAATGTTGTTGCATATTGTGATAAAAAGGGTTGATTGATTAATTGTAAAGGTCAAAGTGTAGAACGATGTAGGTGTGATGATGTGAGGCTCACTTTTGATTTGGACCCATGGTGGTACCATAGACATGTGTCATTGGGTAATGAGTGTAGTGCATAGAAGAAGATGAGAAAAATGTGCAATATGTGTAGTAGTGAGTAATGTACCTAGTGTGGTCATGAGAAGATGGCGTAAATGTATGTGTGTACATGTGTAATGTGTAGCATGTAATGTGTGATGTGGTTGGAGAGAATGTGCAATGTGATAATGTAAGATGTGTAGATGTGTAAAAAATGTATAATGCAATGTAGTGTGAAAAATGTGTGCAATTATATGGGTGTATAAAGCACATAGTGAGGATGATGCACAGTGGATGTATAGGTATAAAATATGTGTATGATGTGTGCAGATGTGCAATGTGTAGCTGTACATAGAGTAAGCAATGCTAGAGGCATGTAAATAGGTGAATGTAATTAGTGTAAAATGCATGATGTATGGTCAAGTGTGTGTAGAAATGTGATGGTGTGTAACATGTGAGTCATACTATGTAGTGCGTGAGGTTTATGTGTATATAGATGCCCTCAACCATCAAGTGTTAACCATAACACAAGAGTGCATTATCGGGAAATGGTGATGCAAAGGATATCGATATGTGCATATTGGAAGATTAATGTAAAAGACTGGAAGTGATGTGTGTAAGATGTATAACAATTGATAATGCTATAAAGGGGATGGGTAGGATAAGAAGAGAGGTGAAATAAGTGTGATGCCCCCAAGCGTGGAATAATAAAGGTGATCAGGTGAAGTCATCTAAAAGGTCATCATTTTCAAGGTAAAAATCGTATGGTGAGGCATTTGAGATCTGATAAGCGATAATGTCGAGTTGATCACGTAAAGCACTGTCTAAGCATAATTTGTACATGCCTGTAACATATTCCTCACCGATGAAGGGTGGTAAAGGACAACTGTGTGCATACCAGCAAGTGAGATTTTGTGTATATCCAAGAAAATAACTATTGTGAAATGAATATACGACCAAAGGGCATAGGAAATAAGATATCAATATGATTAGGGTCTAATGTACCCCCAATGTAAGTAAGTCAAGATTGTCATAACGTAAGTGGAGAAGAACGAGGGACTCGTGCAAAGTAGATTGTGAGACGAAAGATACACAAACCATAAGCATTAGTGATAGTGATGAATCCATAATAGAGATGAGGATTATAAGTTGGAGGATAAAGATCCTCGAAAGCAAAGCCTGGCTAATTCAAACCATCATGTGAACATATAGTGACAACACAAGTAGGATCAAATGGAATGTGCTCCCAATAAGAATCATTCATGAAAAGTGTACATGTAAAGGGAGGACATGTTAAAGGTGGATGCACATGATGATAGTGAAGTAGGTGGAATGACATTAGATGTGTGGGTAGGCCCCCGATAAAGTACCATAACAATAGTAATAGCAGGTGGATGTGGTGTTGTAGTTGGGACCGAATCTACCAATGCAAATAGCACCTTCAAGTTGTGGTAAATATGGTAACTCATCTATGTAAGTTATAGTTCATCAGTAGTATCAGAGTTCATGGAATAAGAAGTGTAGTATTGGGATCATGGTCACAATATTTGAATGGATGATGGTCATGAAAAATAGTATATTTGATACCCTCATGTAGGAATTTAACATAATGATGCACGGTAGAGGGAACCACTTGCATGGCATGGAGCTATGGCCTACCAAGTAAACAATTTATATGAAATCAGAAAGTTAATGACAAAGAAGACTATGTTAAGAGTTTTTGGCCATACAAAGATAGGTAAAACAATGTGACATACACACGGATGAATAGATCTATAATATGCACGAAGAGAGAGAGATGATGGACTAACATTAACAACCATAAAGACCAATCTTTTCAAGGAATGACATGGGACATAGATTGATTTCATATCCATTATCGATTAGAAGTATGCTTGATACCCATATTGTAAATGTGATTCATGATATGCAAAGGTGGATCGTTGTCAAAAATAGAAATGCCATTAACATGAGGATTAGATGTGAAAAGCAATATGTTGAGAAACATGCATCGATACAGAGGAGTTATATACAGAGTCTAGATGTATATCAATAGGAATACAAGTAGAAGTGAGGAGATGTCGTAGATTCTATGTCTTAATTTAGGATTGGTCAGACAAGAAGTCATTAATTTAGATACTCATGATGATGAGACCCTAGAGAAGATGAGTAATAAAAAGTGTGAGGATCTTAATAGCGTGAAGATAGAGTTTGGGTTCACCAAAATGATTATGCAAAATATGAAATATTATGCCTAATCTGAATGCTATAGCAATAGTAAATGAATGATAATTAAGTACAACAATAATGTATAAGCAAACTAAGTAATAAATAATGAAACCCTAATTGCAAGGAGAGGGTAGTGGGGCTTAGATAATTCACAGAGTTCTGGAGAATGCACAAAGTTGGAAAAATGGAAAAGACGAAGCACACACTGTCGTACTGGAGCACATAAAAATGTAGAGTTGGAGGAACAGACTGGAATGGGGCGCTCGTGGGCACCCGAGACCTATTTTTGGGCGCCTGGGTTTGCGAAAATGCTCAAAAAACTGCCTCTGAGGTGTCACAAGGTGTTCACATTTAGTCTCCTTTTATCATTATGTGGTTACACCAAGATTGTTGAGCTCGCTGTAAACCTGCAATGAAGAATAATCCTGTAAAACCCTCAAATAGACATCAAATCCCAAAAATGAAATATGCAGAATGAGGGTTCGAACTGTCCTCAACTATCACAATGGTGAACTTATGACTGATCGTTGCACTATATCTCATACCCAATGTAGTTCTATGTGTGTGTGTGAAAAATTGTGCCCTAGGTTGCTCTTGTGTCAGTAGCACTTGGATAGCAAACAAGTAGCTAGATGTAGAGCGTAATAAATGTGTGCATGGAATAGAATGAACTTCTCTCCTATGAAGTGTGATGCAGAAAACCAACCCTTTGTGTCCCTTGTGATGGAGTTAGATGGATGTAATAGAGCTCTTAGATGACTTTGATGGATGTAACCTTAGGTGGTAATAGCTAGTGCTTGGTCTCTTATTATGTTCACATAACTTTATATTTATATGAATCATTTTCTTAAATTTCGTAATTAACCCCGAAAATTCTGACTACCAAAAATATAAGATGCTCAAACGAATAGAAATGACCCAAAAAGTGTGAGTAAAGTACAAAGAGGACAGGGCCGCCTAGAGGGGACGAGGGCACCTAACACTGACGTCTTGGCTAGGCGTTGGTGTTTAGGATGACCAATGCCGAAGGCTAAAAAGGTAGATTGAGCAAGTAAGGATGTAAGACTGAAAGTAATAACAGAAGGCAAAGAAAGGTGGCCAAAGTCATGGGTTAATTAATACCATTCTTACTTAGGAATCATATGAGTAGTAGTATATAATCAAGACTAGATAATTACCCAAAGTGTGTGATTTTGTGTCTACACTTACAGTAATGGGTAGAGTGATTTCTTCCAACACTTGCTTAGGTGTGTTATCAAATCCACCGATACATAGAGTAGATGGAGTTAGATCAGCAACAGAAAGTCCTAATTAATGGAGAAAGGAAATATTACATATATTAAGACTAGATCCATGATTAACTAAAGCACGCTTAAGAAGCACATTAATAATTTGAACTTGAATATAAAATGGAGAGGCATTATCATCAATTCTATGGTAATCCATAAAATAATTTGACACAAGTAAGCCAAATAAACAAACAGATTTGTATTAAAAGTGATGTTAATAAAAAAATGACTATCATCAAATGCATAAAACTACCATATCTCGAAACATAATTTGAATTTTATAAAAAAAAGGATTTTTGAATCTAATGATGTCACATAAAAAACCTCCAAGGGATTTTCTCAAAAGTGTCTATTTTTCGAATTATGCCTTAATTATCAAAAAATGTAATTCTGAAACTCTGAAAATTGTGAAAAAATAGGGCAAACAAAAAGAGGTTTTAGTTTAATATGTAATAATGAAAAATAAACTCAAAGGAATTTTAAAATAGAGTCGTTATGCTTGAGATATGAAACAAAAGGTGTTTTGAAAATTAGGAGCCCTAGAAAGTGACCCAAAGAGTAGGATGAAGCATGAAACCTTAGGAAAATATTTGCAAATCTGATTTATGAAAGGTGATAGATGAAAATTAGGTTTGGATATGAAGATAAGATGCATATATGAACCCTAATGCAACAAGGGTTTGGGTTTGGAGAAGAATGGATTCATTAAAGAGTATGCAAGGGACTGGGTTCACCAAACAATTTAAATAAATTTAAATCTTTATCAAAGGACTGAGATCAAATGAATATAAAAATGAAAAAATAGATCTATCATGTAAAGTACAAGCAAGTGTGCAAGATAGGAGGTGAGAATAACTTAGCTTGTATCAGGAGATCTAGGATAGAATCTGACTGGAATAGGTTAGATCTGGACTTTATAAGCTCTGTCTAGAAAACTGAGATATGGAACCTATTCAGATTGTACTACCTAGATGTGGACATGACTGCCTATATTTATGGAGCCAAAGGGAGTTTGGTGATAAATACTCATGGAAGATAGTTTCTCAGTTGATATAAAGAAAACATAAAGATTTTGCTTCATCAATTTATCATTACAAAATGGACAATTTTTTTGAATGAATGGCAAGATTATCATTTGGTTCAAGAAATTTTTCAATTCATTATTGTTTTTCGGTGTAGCTCTAGTTTCTATTCTTATTATCAAGCCATGTGGGCTTTTTGTGCCTTCTCCTGGTCAATTGATCTCCTTCATTCCCCAGAAGCTTCATGCATTGAATGCATTACTTTGTTAGGGTACCTATTTCTCTCACCCTATTATTGAGTTTGTATAAAATTTGTTTTTCCTCCATTATTTTGTAAATATTTTTCTTATCTTATGCATGGTTTTCTTTCCTATTTTGGCTTGTTTCGCTTTCCATTTCTATGTGTTTATGTGAGTATGTGTTTAATAATTGTAGTTGTAATGTAAGCCCATGAAATATGACCCTTATGTCTAATAGATGAGGAACTATTTTGAACCAAGATATTATAAAGTCTCAACTATGCTTTTTTTTCCCGACCCAATCTGCACCCAACCCAAGCTATATCCCCAATCAAAGCAATCCATTGTCACACAAAAATTAAACTAGATCCAAACACTACTTTATACAGAAAATATTACTTAGAGGCTCCATAATCTCTATCATGTGATAACTTTTGACACAACAAAGTTATCCCAAAAAAGATTAAACCTGACCATTCTTATTATCAACCAAAGCCTTCTATTATATATGTAATTCCTCTTTCATCTCATGTAATTTCCGTTAGCATGTACTCTTCACCTACCAAATCTCAAATGGAGGGAGAAAACAAGGTTGTTTTCAGAACTCAAAAAGTTGATGAAGATAGAAAAAGGTCAAAGTCAAAATTCTTCATATGTATCCTTGAACTTTGCTTAAATAACAAATAAAGGCTTATTCACAATCCATGCCCATAGGAAATGCATATGCGGCTGAAGAAATAGCGAATGAAACCACTCCCAATGTTCCTGGTTATAGACATAATTTTGATAGCAAATCTTTTTGGAAAAAAATCTTTAAAGATTGAATATCAACTTTCTCGTCTTCATGACAAACAACCAAAAGGATACAATAGTGTTCACCAAGGAGATTTTGAGATAAAATATTTGTCTCACAGGCACTACTTTGATGCTCTACAAATTCCTGAGATGGTAAATCTTAGGGATTCCAAGGAGTTGGTTCTCCCCACTGACAAGCAATAGCCATTTTGGATGAAATTGGTTACGAGAGTTTCTCATTGGTTACATAGACAAAATTTCCCAAACATTTTCTCTCCATTGGTGTCGCGCAATTAGAAGAATTTAGGAATTGTCCTTAGTTCCAATGTTTTTCCCAAAACAGGAGACAAATGCATTTGGTATGTGCGTGTTCCATTTGCCCATTGATTCCTAAGAAAAAGAATGGATTAGGTTCCCACCTAGCGCGACATCGCTGCCGCAGTTCTCCCCACGAGGAACCTCAAAAACGTTCCATTTATTCTCGAGTTCCGCAATGGGTCGAAAAATGCGATGGAGTTGAAATTGTTCAAGTAGTGCCTTCTTCAATCTGGATCTTCTTGTAATACGAGAAGATCAAACATAAGTCATACGAAGCATCACCGTGATGAGACTCGGTCATGTAGTAGACTGTACATATAATAAGAAGAGTGAATCCAACTTTCTTCACATAATGTCGAATGACTGAAGATAAGTTTGAGTATACAGGTTTCTGAAAATCTCATGAATCTTATCAAAATATGTACTCACAATTTATATCTTTGTCAATATATATGTGGAAGGAGAATACTCAAACTTTCTATGTTGAGATTCGGGATGAAGTAATGAATGAAGTCACGAGCTATTGGGCTTTGAAAATGCCTACCCAAGATGTTACTTCATGGACTGCATTAATTGCGGGAAACGCCATGGTTATATTTTGAAAAGACAATGGAAATCTGCAAACCCTAAAGACTTTGTGCTTCTAGTTTGTTTTTGTCCTGCATTCTTCCTTCATGTAAAAGAGAGAGGGTTTTATTTTTTGTTTGTGTTTGAGATAACCAATCAGTATACTACTGATGATTCATCTCTTCCTCCTCCATTTTCTCCTTTCTTCTTTCCATTTTTGTTCCCTTTGTGCTTTCAGGGTAAAAGCAACAAAAATACAAAAAATCTCATTAAACAAAGGAACTACCCCTCTCAAGTGTAGAGGAGTATCACCTTGTCAATAGGTGAATTTCCTAATTGTTGCAGGTTTTTTGCTACTTCCATTTGGCTAATTGAGATCACACATTGCAACATAAAAGACCGCAAACAAGATTCAAAGAGCAAGAAGTATATGTATAGATGGGCATGCATATAGAAAATAAATGACAATAACAAGTCCACCACAATGAAACTAAATATACTCATAGATATAAAACTAGCAATCGCATGTGTACAATGCAATGTTAACGCCGAATGGTATATGTTATTTGATTTAGACGTATAGTTATTATTTTTGTAGTTGATGTTGATAAGGGGTGTGATTGATTTTGTAAGTGTAGAAATATAGATGAAGCACTTCATTTAAAGGTTCTATCTACATTTAGAACTTGTTGCAAATTCGTACATATACATTTCTAAATCTTATATCATGAGTGGTAGCGTTTTATGGGCATTTTTTAGCAAATCTTATATCATAACAAAAGTGCGAGTAATATTCATTTATTTTATTAATAGGCACTTTTTCCTGCATTGTTTGTCACCTTTTTGAAGAGGACATGCTATGTTAAAAAAATTGTCCATACTGATATTTGTGATTTCTTTGAACTAAGAATGACATATTTCAATTTGTTGATTTCGTGGTATGTCTCTTTTTTCAGGGAAAGCGTGAAGCAGTATTCATTGCCAATGACATTGCTCATAGTTTCACTATTTAGTGTCTCATCAAAAGTGGTAACTAATTGAAGTTCCCTTATTGGGTCCTTTAGATCGATCCTAAATGTATATATATACTCATAGGTCTAAATTTGTACGTTGCAACTCGAAAAAAACCATGAACCATTTCCATGCTCTCGTACTTTTTTCCTGCATTGTTTGTCACCTTTTTGAAGAGGACATGTCATGTAAAACAATCTGTCCATGTTGATATTTGTGATTTCTTCAGTAACCATGATCCATTCATTTCCCTCAGTATTCCCCATTTATACGACCTAGGAAATCGTTGTTACAAAGGTCAAGCTTTTTAGAGGGCCCAGAATTTTTTTTGTGATAGAGGGCATTGGATGGGAGTAGTCATCAATATCAACCCAGCCATGAAGTGCAATTGTTTCCGAAATTGGGGGGTTGACATAACATTTGGTACTTGAAACAATGTCAACTGAGGTCCCATCGAAACTGGAGACGCGAACAACTTTCAAGGCAGGTACCGAAAGATGTTGTATACAAAGAATGTATTCAAGTTCTTTGCTTATCTCATCTAAGTGTTGTCCCCACAAAGTGACAATGAAACTGAATCCTGGCATGTCCTTTAATTGTAGAGTTCTTCTTTTTGTTTCAGACTGGTCATGCCTATGAATAGTTGAGAATGATGACATCGCAAAAAGAATCCCAATCAAATCAACAGAAGAATCGACAGTGTTTGCAGGTACGTCGTTGATTTTGGTGAAGAGAAAGTGATGAGAAGGTAGTGTATCCTCATTTGCTATGAAAGGAGTTATGGTTGAGGACATTTACAGGAAAATCTCCAAAGTATTGTTCAAATGGTTGTAACATAGCTTTGCATCAGCAATCCTCCCAATCCTGCCATTCAAAATTCTATGTATGTAAGATATGTGTTAGCTCAACTCAGCCTGGTTCTTATCCTTGAATTTGATGCAAATATAATCTCAAATCTATAGAGTATAGTAAAGAAATTGTATGACACAAAGAATTCCTTATGCCCACTACATCTTCAACTCAACATATCCTAGACAACCAGCATTGGTAGGAATGCCTACTTAGATGGAATTTAAAGCATGAAAATTCAAAGAAACAAAAGAAATAATGAAGAATAGACAAAATTATAAGAAATAGTTTGGCTTGTACGATTTTTCTCTAGATACAATTGAGTGAAAGTGTTCAAACCTTGAATATTTACAATTACAAAAAAATATAGTAAAGTACTGAGGGGTGGATAGAAATGAATATAAATGAGTATTGTATTTTACGAGTTAACATGTTGATGGTTTAACCTAAATAGGGCTTACTACTTCAATTACGAAAAAACAATCCAAGCTCAACCGAAGTGATGAATTCCTTTGGAGGGCCTAGTCTCTTTAAAATTGTGATCCAGAATATCATTCACACTTAATAGAATACTATTCCAAGTTCTTCATCCTTGGAAACACAAAAAAATTTGAAGATTTAGATAACATTTTGTACATCTAATGACAAGAAAACATGGCCTAAACACGAGGAAAGGGAAAGTGGATGAAAAATATGGCACTATTCTTTCCCCAGATTATTGTATATAAGTAGATAAGCCCAGTAGTGAACTTGATTTTTAAAATAAAAATTCATCAGGGGTCATTATGTAGAAGGTTCTCATAACAATGATTTTTGTCAGCAAGAAAAATACTAATCAAGACAATGCATTTGCAAGATAATTCAACACCCAATCTTTTACAAGGAATAAACGCTTTGCATATACATAGCTACAAGGAGATTTTTTTACTTGAGATCAATTACTCACAAGAGGAAAGTTATGTAAACATCTTTAAGACTTACTAATACAACAATGCCATGTTAGAAACAATAGTTTAGACAAATGGTAGTTTAGAGATATAGAACTCAAGTACCAAAGAAGAGGTTTTCCTGTGCACAGTTTGATGTTATATGCTATACATTGAGCCAATGTATCTGTAATCCATGAAGCTCAATATATAATGATGGAAATGTCTCGTAAGGAAGGGTATATGATCATCAACAACGTTAGTACCCAAATAAACCTTGAAAGAGATGGTTAAAAAATATTTCTACAAGGGGTACTGGTAGGTAATGGGAAGTGAAGGTGAGCCTGTTGTTAACAAGTTGTTAGATATTTTCTAAGAATCTGGAAAATGGAGGAATCCTCTTAGATGCAACAGAGAAAAAATTAGGCCTTGGGTGCTTATGAAACCCGCCCTTACAAATTAGCACACTACCATCATAATTGTATCTAGTTGTTTTTGAAAGATAAGCCTTGATTTTGAAGAAAACATTGAAAAAGATCATGAAACTTGTTGAGAACAATTCTTCATATTTGATAATGAAGTATTAGGAAACAGAAGGATTATTCAAACACCAAGACCAATAAGTTGGTTACTGCATACGAAATAAAAAGAGAAACTCAGACAATTACATAGAACTATAAAAGAAGGTGATTTGTGCTCCGTTTATTGTATAAAAAAATGTTGCCCATCAAAATATTGATAGGTAACTGGTGCTATTATCACTGGTATAGGTTTCACACAAGATTTATTTTAACATTAGGTTGAGAAACAAAAGTTCTTAATTGTTTTATGATTGTATTTTAAAACTACTGAATATGGCTAGTGAAAAGGAGGCATTGCATCAAACACATCAGGTGCCCTGTTCTAAATCTCCCATTCTAGCAGAAGCTAGGAGTATGCTGGAAAAGATTGTGGAGTCCCCTTGCCAATTGCATTTTTCAGAAAGATGTGAAGGCCTTTCGAACACAACCATTTTTTTGATCTCATGTGATAAATGAAGTTCATGAGGTCACATTTTTTTCAAGCATTTAGTCAAACAATTTGCATGGCACCACTTTGTGTGATGGAGGACATGACAACTGGTAGACAATGGACACCTCCGGCAAATAATCTTCCAATGATCCACTACCATGGCTTTGATTGAAAATACGTCTGAAATGTTTGAATTTTATGTGGCTTTAATTGAAAATTTGTCTGAAATGTTTGAATTTTATCTCAGGAGTCGTCTCCATGTCAAAAGGCTCACGAAGGTCTGCCTCTTTTTTCGAGCTTATAACGAATTCTGTAAATTCCATAGTGTCCTTGCAGCCAACTATCATGATACCACTGACTACCATAAATGACATTAAACTCATTGCAGAGCAGATTACGAAAAAAGGTTTTCCAAGAAGAAATTTAATCGTGTTTAAAAACGTTCAAACAACCATCAAATTTAACATATTGGGAAAAATGACTGGAAAGGGCTTTCCCATAGGAGGAACGCCTTCCGCGTAAAAAGTTACGTCTACTTAATAACGCATGCATAAATTCATGCCTCCATCAAATTACTAAAACCATGTGCTAAATGTCCCGTGAGAATAATATGTAAAACCACTTTTCCCCTAATGCGCCTTAAGAGAAACGAAAAGGGGGGGTTCCATTGATGCAACCATCGAAGAATCCATCCACCCGATATTAATGGAGTCCAAATTGGAGCCAACATTAATAAAAGGCAGTGGAGTGGGTTAAACCAAAATCTTTGTACTGCTAGTTAACATCGACACAACATTCGACATTGATGGTCTTGTCTCTGGAGTGCTTTGCGTGCACAGATGAGCAAGGTGGATTACCCTTACTATCTCTTCCTTATCGATTTCAGATTCTCCTTTTGCAATTCTTCTATCTACCAACTCAAATGCCTCATTTTTCTGGTGTAAACTCCACACCTGTACATAAACACAAAACAACTCTGACAATGATGCTTTTAAATTCTTTGAGGTAATAAAGCACTATGGAATGTACCCTAAACATTTAAGCTTTGTTTATATATGCTTGCATATTTTGTCTCATTCATGTTTCTTGGAGAGATAATATGTTATAGCACTTAGTCGTTCTTTCAATCTACTTTGACATCAACACTTCATGTTCACTACACTCTCGAGAGTGAGTGTTAGTAAACTTACATGTCTCACTTGCATCTGTATTCAATTATTACACAACTAACAATTATTTAACATCCCTTCTGATGTACTTTGCAACATTTGATTTGGCTTTAATAGAAAATCAAAATTGTCAATCACACCCCTTATCAACATCAACAACAAAAATTGTGGATAAAATTCTTTCTTTGCCTCTATTGAAAGTGATACCGAGAGGCATAAGCTGTGGATGCCAGAGCTAACCCCTAGAGTGAACTTTTTCTGGTGGCTCATCATTAAAGGCAAGATCCTAACTAATGAAAATCTCATTAGGAAAGGGTTCATCATGCTGAATAGATCCTGCATGTGTCAGGAAGAAGCAGAAGACATCAAGCATTTATTTCTTCATTGTAAGTACACTTCCAAAATTTGGCATCTTATTTTAGCTAAATTTAATCAGGATTGGATCTTCCCCCTTACTTGTCTTCAGACCTAGGAACAATGGAAATCTCCTTACAAACATTGTGTGGTAAGGAGATTATGGCAACTAGTTTTACCCCACACCATGTGACGAGTTTGGAAAGCTCGTAATGATGTCATCTTCAGGAATACTAGAAAGTTATGTAACAAAGTTTACAAAGAAATTATCATTGATGTGAAGGAAAACATTGAAAGATTTAAACCTCCTAAAAATAGACTTTACCCTGAGGGAGAAGAACACATTTTGGCTACTTGGAATATAGGCACTAATTTGCATACGAATAATAATAATATTGATAGATCCTTTGTCCGATCGATTAAGCCTCCTAGTGCTTGGCATAAATTGAACTTTGATGGGGCCTCAAAAGGCATTCCTAGAGATTCTGGAGGAGGGGGAGTCATTAGAGATCAAAAAGGCTGTTTTGTTGCTGTTTTTTCTGAAAAAATGGGTAGGCAAAATAACCACTACTCAGAAGCTCTCGCGGCTCTTTGGGGTATAAGGCTAGCCAGAGATTGTAAAATTTCAAATATTATAATTGAGGGTGATTCACTAAACATTATCAATCTGCTAAATCAAAAACAATCCCCCAGTTGGTCAATCAGAGACCTCATTGCTGAAGCTACTGATATTTGCAAGAGTTTTGAAAATTTTGAAATCAAGCATACGTACCGGGAAGGCAATAGGGTGGCGGATGATTTGGAAATTTTTGGGTTTAATAATACTTTTCAAACTTGGCTAAGAGGTGACATTCTTCCCACTAAATTTAATGAAGATATCATCAATGATTTACATGGCTTACATGGCTTGGAAAGTAATCACTAAAGGCTGTAATGTTGATGCTAAGGAGCGGCTTTTTAAGTACACTGTGATGACATCATTAAATATTTACACAACCTGGAGCGTCATGATTAATAGGCATAGGGCGGATGCTAAGGAGTGATTAAATAATTATAAAGTAAAGTCTAATAATTACATCTGCTCACATGATTGGGAGGGATTCAAAAACAGAGCTAAGGCTGATCTGCATAGTTTTCAATTTTTTACCGTTGTGGGTAGAGACACAGGAAAAATGGGGGGACCGCCTTGTAAGACTGAGCCCACCCATAATCCATCTTGGAAAGATGGTGCAGTTCTTTGGAACTACCTTCAAAAAGGGGGTCTTGCGAACTATATTGAAAAAATTCAAGGTTTTGATCAGGATCTCTCTATTAAATTTTCTCAAGGATGGAGGAATCGTGTGGTTAAGTACAACAACATCGAGGTTGAGATATCAAAGGAACTTATTACCCAAGTCACTGGGCTCAGTCTAGATGACACCAAATTATTTAACAAGTGGGTAGACAAAGATGTAGAAGCTAAGAAGTTTCTTGATGAGGGGGAAAATCTTGAATTTGTGACTACTGGCATCAAGCTTGCCTCTGTTCCCGAGCCGTTTGCTGAAATCGCAAGGATGGTTGTGAGGTATGTTACTTTAGAAGGGCATTTTGTCACTATTCCCCAAAAGCATTTGATCTTTCTTAACCATTTTTGTAGAGACATCATCATCAACTTTCCTCATTACTTGTTAAACTCTTTGGAGAAATCGGTTCTGGAAGTTCAAAATTACACTAGGGAGATTCCTCTTCATCAAGGGTTAATACTGCTTATTCACCACCAATGCTCAGCCTATCCCCATTTGGATTCTGCTCCTCCCTCGGCCTTCATTCCTCCCCTTGCCCCCCTGCCTCCATTCCACCCCTGCCTGAAAGGAAGCTTGACACTGCTTCAACTAGCAAGAAAAGGAAGAAGATGAAAAAAAAGGTCCCTGCTTCTGAGAGGGTTCTTAGAAGTCATAAAGGCCTAGAGCTTTCTGAGAATTTGTTGCACATTAGTAACCCGGTGGAGGAGCCTAAGGATGAGGATTTGTTGGTCAGAGTGGGTAAGATGGAAAAGGAAATTCAAGAACTTAAGAGTGTTATTAGAGAAATGGATAAAGCTAAGGGAAAAAGGAAACTACAAAATGATGAAGAAGAGGATGTCACTGCTGAAATTTTCAAGAAGCTCCAATCTCTAGATGGCAGACTTGGAAATGTAAAAGGACATAACAACTGTATCCTCTCTACCCTTAAAAATATCTATAATTTCATTGAACAACATGTTCATAGTATTTGCAATCTCAGGGGTATTACCGAGGACATCTGGGGCTCCAAGGAGAAAAGAGATATTGTAATTGCTGAGGTGGATTTGAAAGACCCTTCCCAAGCCACCGCCATTGCATTCTTTGTCTCGATTCAAATGATCAAAGCCAAGATTGACCGGGTGTTGTCCACTCAAAATTCCCCTGCTCTTAAGAAAGTGAAAATTTAAAATTTTGAGTTTAAGTGTTTTCTCTGTTGTACTGATAATGTGAAATGCCAAAGAAATTGAGAAATCTATGTTTTTGGGTCATTTTGTGTGTTTTTCGGGCCTGTCGGACATTTTTGTCCCACGTGTTCCAAGTTCAATTGGGCCCTCTGTTCCCCGATCGACTGGTTCACCCGAAGTCTGTTCTTTTTGGGCCCGTCGGAACTTTTTGTCCCAAATGTCCCAAGTTTGCCTGGACCAATTGTTCCATTTTCGTCTTATTCGGTTGAGCCACGTACTTCATGTACTTTTGTCCCGCATGTTCCAAGAGCATTTGTGTATCTTTTCCCCGCTTCGCCCGACTCATCCGAGCCGCGTACTTCGCGTACTTTTGTCCCGCGTGTTCCAAGAGCATTTGTGCGTCTTTTCCCCGCTTCACCCGACTCGGCCGAGCCGCGTACTTCGCGCTTTCACGTCCCACATGTCCCAAATGAACCAAGTGCCATTCGTGCTAATTTTTCCCCGTCTACCCGAATATATTGCTTATTCAATTTGGTAGGTATGTATTAAATATGCATTCATTGCCTTTCTCTCTCCTAAACGGCTATATAACGAGCAAACCCCCTATGCGTTTTGCACACTGCTTTCCTGCTATCTTTTGCTCATTTCCTGCGCGCGTATCCATTTTTCTCTACAATTCCTTCCCAAGTCTAGCTTGCAGCTTCGCCCTCCGAATTAATACCAACATGAAGATCAAATTTCAGGGGCAAGAACAAATCTCACCACTAGAGTCTACCGTTCCCGATATCGGGGACAGTGAAGTTCGCCATCTTGACTTTAGTGATTTTTGGTCGAGGATGACAGACGCAAACCCTACACCAATGGCACAAATGATTCATGACAGCGGGTTGGCTTTCGTTGGTGGTTTCCCAATCTCTATGCAATGTGCAGATACAGTGCTTTCATGCAGATCTCATTTCAACCCTGATTCGAGCGAATTGACGGGGAGCTCATTGCCAAACCTGACGCTGCTGCCATTGGCACTGCACTGAGGATTCCAAAAATGGATAATGCCATAGTTGTCTCCTAGAATCAAGCACAGGCCCTGTTCAATCAAGACAATGACAACTACAAGGCTTCGGGAGAATTGAAGAATAGTTGGCAGAAGGAAGAGGCTTTCAAAACACTAGTTGTATCTGCTTTCAAAGATATACATTGTCATCTTCAGGATGAAACTTCTGGTGTGTCTCTCTCCCTACAAGAAATCAAAGCTTAATTCAGAGCTTTTGTCAAAGGAAATCTGTTCAAGGAAAGCTCCATTTCCAAAGAGAAAATGAAGGAGATATGCTCTCTTCAATCTGCTATTGAAGAAGCAAATAAAGACTATCATACTCGTGTCGAGTTTGATAAAGAAATGGAGAAGTGCCTCGGATTTTGGACCCAGTCTATAGCCAACACGTCAGTCCCACGTGGCAGAGACATAGCCGAGGCGTTGAAGAGATTCAGGCAATGGATTTTGAAGTCAGTGGGTCCCTCCCAGTCATAAGCACCTGTCTTCTTCTCCTTATTCCTCTCTTCTCTTCCAATTCTTTTTCTCGGATTTATTGTAATAAATTGAGGTATTGCGATTGGCAATCCTTAACTAATCTTTAGTTAAAAGAAGTAGTAACTGAGAGTAACTGAATTGTAAACTATATAATGGCCTTTCCTCGCCATTTTGAAAAAAAGGAAGAACTGGGCTTATTTTCGGAAAGTGTAAATAAATCATAAAGAAATCAATACAGAAGGGCTTTTCATTCTTCGTCTATCTGATCTCTTTTATCCCTAAGCTTTTCATTTAATCTTGTTAAGATCATTTGTCTATATTATATTAAGAAGCTTTGTATTCTTGCAGATGTTATTGATAGAACTTTGTGTCTTTCAAATTTCATCTTATTAGTATGATACAAATGATCTTGTTTCAATTCACTGTACCTTCGCATGCATAAAGAATTAATCTGTCATCTATAATTCTAAATGGTGCCTTTCTGCTCGTTTTCATTTTCTCATTCCTCAGTCCTTTTGTAATTGATGATCCTTATAGAAAACACTTTCGTAAATATTCAAGTTCCACAAGAAAATCATGTTTTGTATATGTGTAAATAGGTTCGTTTCTGAATATGGGAACCTCTCCCATTAAAGAGGAGGGACTTCTTGTCCCCTGACTGTTGCTCTTCGTGAAGTCCTATTTGACGACCAACACTGGGCTATCAAGTGATGCGGAGTTTTTTTGTTGTTTATTGGCTGCGAAGTTACTGTTGACTGGCGGTTTTAGTGCTATCTTTTGGTTGAGATGTCCAGTGATGGTTATCTCTTGTTCGTTTTTTTCTTTTCTACTTTTGTTAGGATCACTGTACGTATGGATCCCATTTTATTACTATTTTGTATTATCTAGTTGTTGAGCCCTCTGATGTTGGACGTTTTGCTCCTTTTTGGGCTGTTTTTACCTCTTTTGATATCTGGCTTTTGAGCCTTCTATATACAGGGTATAGTCCCTTCAAAACTATTTACCCATAATAAAAAAAACATCAACAACAAAAGTGATAACTATCCCTCTAAATTAAATAGTATATATAATTCGACGTTCACATTGCATTGTACACATGTGATTGCTAGTTATTAAAAGTAATTATACGATTTTTTTTTGTATATTGAATCTTAAATTTATGTTTAGTTGTGAAGAATTGAGGAATTTTCATTCCATCAAATTTATTGTGGGATACTCTTATCTATAATTTTTGGCCTTATGTTTTATTTTTGTTAAAATTTACAATAGTTAAAGGCACCTTTAATAACAATTATGGAATATGCCATTTCACAATCTTATCATTTTTATAATTAATTGGTAAATGTGTATATAATATAGGAGTTATTATTGTGTTACTCTTTAGTAGTTTTCCATGCTTTTTGAAACTGCCACTCTAAAAATCCTCCATTAAAGATAACTACATATATGTATTATCATGATAAATACATATGTTGTAGAATTTAGTATGTGTGTGTGAAAGTCGTGAAGGAAGGAAACGGATTTGTATAAATATATTACTACTTTTACCTAACATAAATAAATAATCCGTTAGACAACAATATTAAAATTGACCAATATCTATATCTTGAAATGTTCTAGAATGCGTTTGCTTCTCAATCCTTGATTTCGGAATGCCCCCATGAATTCTTCATGCCTATATCCTCTGTACAGAGCCAGATGCTCTTCATCCACCATTGTTTCAGCTTTGTCCAGCAGGGCTCGAAAGAGGGGGCGAATGAGATAACCCCTGCAGCATTCCTCCTCCGAGTCATACACAGACCGCGTCGAACGCTGCCCAAACTTGGGTGATAGGCTGCACCCGACCCCCATGTTGTGGGTGAGAGCCATTGTCCACCATTTTTTCAAAAACTGTTAAAAATGTGAAAACATCTAGACAACCGTCAAACCGTCAACTTTAATACAATCGTAGAAACGTCCGGAGGTCCTTTACCATAGGGGGGACGCCTTCGACATAATTATCACGATTCAAAAATCAAGAAATATTTAAAGCAACCCTTAAAAACACTTTCAAGAGTTAGAGAATACAATATCATGTATGACTAGTTTCCCATAAACAACAATATGTTTATTCCCATAAATTATCCACAAAGTAATGATTGCATGTAAAATATCTAGGCTTAAGAGTGGAAATACAAGTATTTTTCCTAGAAATATGTGGTATGAGATGAAGAGTGAAAGGAAAAAAAACAGAAATTGAGATGGATAAAGAAAATAAGAAGACTTATGCAAAAATGACATAGTTTAAAATGGAAACTTTTACGAGTACATGGAAGGAAGAATTTATTTCCCTAAAAAAACATAATCCCAAAGGCTTTTGGAGTGAAATGCACCAAAAGAGATAAAAATCTATTATATACATTATGGCAATAACATGCAAAGTGTGGAAAATTTACTCTATAAATGATATTAAGATTAAGATATCCCCTCATAATCAACACAACAATCGAACTCTTCTCTATATAGGATATTATATAAGCTATAATGAGACTAGCTTGGGGTAAGGAGCAAGACGTAGATGTGATATAAGCATAATATCTAAAGTGGAGTTTTAAAGTCCTCATACATCACATCAAAGGAATATTCATTGAATTCCTTCAGAAATTCGTTAAGGATTCCCAACAAATTAGATGACAACTACCATTGTTGTTATTTATAAAAGTGAAGATATCAATAATTCATCAAACTATCATACTATAGTGGTTAAACCTCTTGTTTGAAAACTATTTGGGAGTATTGCAGAGTGAAAATTACTAGTTGGGAAGAAAAAGAGAGGAAAATACAAAAATGATAAGTGAGTTATAGATCGAAGCATTCCATTATCGACCATTGCATCACTCTTTTGGACTTGATTGAAAACATATGGAATAACCAAAAAGAAGAAGATTTTTTTGATTTCTAGACTTCAAAAAAGAATTATATAAAATAGTTAGAAGCAAAGTTTGGACCATGATGGAGGTATTTGGGGTTTTGGATGATTAGAGAGTAGTGAGACATAAGATTTATGGTCAATTTCGGCCAAAATCAAAATAGGTGAAGGAATGTTAGAATGATTTAGAAGCAAAATTGGTGTCAAAATGATGTGTGTTGTTCCCCATTTTGTTTGGGATATACACTGGTAAAATAGACGATTGGATAAACAAATTTATCATAGGGGGTGTAAACCTAGCTAGCTATGTAATAAGACTACTATGTATGCATATAATCTTATCATAATTACAATTTGTAATAAGATTACTATATATGTGCATATGATCTTATCCTAATTACAAAAAAACAATATGAGAGAGAACATGAAGGCCTTAAAGAACTTTTATCAAGATTTAATGCAAGCCACGAATACGAGAACAACCAAATGCATGATATTCATGTAGAAAGGAAATCCATTAGAAGTGCTGAAAGAATACAAGTACATTGGGATTTATTTTCACAACAAGATTAGCAGGGAGATTTACAACACAATAATTTAAGGGGGTGGAAAATTTTATATTATCTACAAAATAGATGCATGAATATGGTTATGGGATTGGAAGATAAAGAGAACCTTGTTCATGTTTTTTGTCACTCTAGTACCGTAAATCTGGACCAATGACATTTAACAATTTTCCTTGGAATTTATCTCATCCCATTCATTGTTTTTCATGTAAATGACTAACTCCTATATGTATCTCACTCAATTTATTACTCCATTTCCATTCAAAAACCCACTTTCTAAATATAGAATGAATCTTTTTGATCGACAATAGTATTTCTAGCATTTTTTCAACAACTTTTAGTATTTTGCAATTTTGAGGGTCTCCAAAGAATTTCTGGGTTTTTTATGATAGCAATAATAAATGAGGTGTAATAATTTTTGGAATTGACCACACATAGAAATTTCCGTTCTCTTTCCAACGCTTGTTTCGGTTCGAAAAATGGATCAACGGGCTAGGAGATATGACCCTGACAATGAGGACTAATAAAATATTAGTAATAATTTGATAGATTTCATATTTTTCCACTTCTATCTTTTTGAATCCATCCATAAGGTGGATACAAATGATCTCCATGTAGGATGACCTTTTGGTTCCCATATGAAACCCTTCATATTCTAGTTTTAGTAGTTCTTTCATATTCTCCTTGTACAACTATAAAGTAATTGATTTTGAATAAAGAGATAGATCTTTTGACATACATCTCTCTTATAGAGTTTTTCAATTTGGAATTGCAATTAGATTTGTTATGTTTACAGCTCATTCATTTTAAATTTCATTTTCATAGCACATTAAGCCTCATTGTTCGTGTGTTGTCCATTGGGTTGCACTTCAATCTAGATCACTTTGAACATTTAACCACCTTCTCCAACTAACAAAATTTAGTTTGCACCTTAGCAGGATGAAATTGATACCTAATCAATGGTTTTTTTCCTAAGGCTGGTAGTTTTTTCCTCCTCTCTCTTAATGATCTGCTTTTCAAATGCAAAAACTCACTTGGTTTTCTTAGTGTTAATTAAGTGGGAAAAACATTCACAATAATCACCTATGGGTAAGTGCAGCAAGTTGGGGGACCAAAAAGTGGACACCAATTCCAAAATTTTACAAACCGTGATTGTGGTTTTAAAAACAACGATCATGGTTTGTTTTTCCAGGTTCAGGTAATTCCGAACCAAAGATCACGATTTCACTTTTTATAAAACACGAGCATGGTTTGTAAAGCACGAGCGCACTTTATAAAGCGCGATCATGCTTTCTCTAATACAAAAAAGTTGTCACAACCCTCATTTTCCACACCATTTTAGAACCGCAATCGCGGTCCTAACTGTAGCATCAAATCTGACCCTCAAGGCTCGAAAAATATTTGTTTTTCCCGAACTTGAGCTTTGGGAGGTCATTATGGCGTGTGAAAGGCCAAAAAATTCAAATTTTCTCTTCTGCGGACTTGAACCATTCCGAAAAGTTGAAAACATGTCACAAAAATGGTACCATCATGTAGGGAATACTATTAGATTCATAGAAATATTGATATTAAAGTGAATAGAACAAGATAAATATCATTTTATAATTTTTTACTAACAGTAGGTCTTTAAGACATTTTTTCCCTTGAATGTTCATGTCTACGTTTAAGACTGCAACTTTTGTTTCTTTTGTTAGAATGTGATTAAACCTATACCATCCTAACAGTGGAAAAATTCTATACACGTTCAAAAAAAATTATTTGATTTCGATAGTTTTCGATGTAGTTATGGCAATCAAACGGAAAGTGCTCTGTTTTCTAAAAATATTCAGACCACTTTCATAGAAAAAAATCATAAAAAAATATTGCTTGAAAAAATACAAAATAAAATCCATCCCAAGATAGACAATGACATTTAACATTTCACCAAAGGAAAAAAATAACAAGTTTTGGTCATCCAAATTACGGCCAAACAAACTACAATCTTATAGGATTTTTCAAAAAAAAAAACCAAGTCATAGAATTTTGAGTGTTTAATATTGTTAAACTTTTCCATTTTTAAAAAAATTAGTAGTTTAGAAACTAGATTCCGGATGCTACGATTCATATTTATATGACTTTTTCCAATTTTGAGTGCGCGTATTGATAATAATCCCTACAAGTTGAGATTTCGTTGTTTTTTGCAATATGACGTCCGCTTATGACCCCTTTTTGGTCCCCCAACTTTCTGCACTTACCCCTATAAAAGCACAATCACACAACTCACTCAAAAGGGATCTTATCTCACATATTTGGGACTACTTAGGGGATCAAACAAAGCACCAAATTGCTAAACCACTTTATTAAGTGTAATGAAACTACTTAGATCTAAATATCAGAAGCGACGAAACACAAAAATATAAATAAATTATCGCAATATGATATTAGAATGAATTAGCCACTTTGAGGAGGAAACCTCCAAAACATATAATAAGACTCAAGCGCTCAATATGATGATCAAATACTAGTTACTCTCTCTCTCTCTCTCTCTCTCTCTCTCTCTCACCATTTTTTAAAAAATATGCATGATTTAGAACAACCTAATTATTAGAGTGATAGAGAATATTGAGATTCCCTCTAGTCGATGGGTAGTCATCCTTAGCACGTCACAAGCTGCATCTCTAATCTTCTGACAAATTCTTGACAATGCATAACTCTCACTAGTTATAACCATCACTATATAATGTTGTGCAACTCTTATGCGTACCATAAAACAACTTGCATTACATATTGGTCCTACAAATAGTCTTGCATAGTTTTCACTCCACACCTATACCTTTAGAGCATATTCCATGATGCTCAAGCACCCACATGCTTGTGTGCATGCTTTTAACTAAACTTTGTAATTCTTCACAACCCTTGCATTGTGTACCAGAGCTACACATTTTTGGCACAATCCAACAATTGTGTGATAGTTACTATGTAATCTATGTACATAATCCAACAATTATATGATAATTACTATGCAATTTATCTGTGCAATCCAACCATTGTGTGATAGTTATTACACAATCTATCTTGAATAATGCCATGCAAAATTGAAACATTCCCAACATATCTATTTGAGAATATAAGCCTATATTAATCTTAGCAAAGATAAAAAGTTGTAATGAATAAGAGAAATCCAAGGAAGGAATCATGTAGGGAAAAACGCTAAGTGTAAAGTTGTGCAAGATCAAAAAACAAGGTTCATCAAATGTTTTACCCTAAATTAAATAATATTTTGTTATTCTTATCTAATTAGGATTTAAACATAGAAAATATAGATGCATAACCAAATTAACAATAATATTCTAGAATAGGGAATTAGGGTTTTGCTTGTAAATGTAGACACCCATAATTACACCCGAGCAATTTAAATACTTAAATTGCGCTAATTATCTCCCTTCCTGCAAATTGTGACATATCGTCAAAGGCGCTCATCTTCTCTCCTATCGTCAATAATTAATTACACTACGATAATTAATTAAGTCGCCTATCCAACAAATACCCTAATTAACAACCTTCCATTAATTAATCCCCCCTTCTATCTAGACTAATTAATTATTATTAATTAATTAGCTTCCCCTTTCATTTAACCAAAAAATCAATATTTAATTGATTTAATCCCCTTCTATAGTCTAAATCATGCTAATATTCCTCTAAAAGCTTCTATAAGCTTGCACATCTATTAATTAAATCATCTTGATTAATTAATAAGCCCCCTTTATCCACATGAGTCACTAAAGGACAAGCTAAACCCTCCTAAAGTTAACTCAACCCTATCTTAACCCCACTTATCCAACTAACTCAACATCCCTATTATCCCACATGCAAAGGGATGTAGTGATTCCTTTATCCATTGGGCTATATAAAGAGCCCTCCTCCTACCTTTACACTTACACCTAAATTCCTTGAGAAGACAAAAGCAAAGCACATAGCAAATAGATTATAAACTTTTCCTTTGTTATTCTTGAGAATTCACCATTTGAAGATCTAAGCCTCCTTTCTTGCATTTTCTAGCCAAGTGCTTGGGTCATATGGGAATAGTCAAAGGGTCTTGTAGCCAAGACTTTGATGAGCTCCCATTCCTAGGTTCTTGAAGATCAAAACAATCAATTTGATTGCCATGGAGTCTACATAGGTCCATTTACTTTTTGTTGGTAATCTAGAGAAGTAGAGGTTTGAATACTTTAGCATGTTAATTCAAAGTTAATGCATTATGCTTAGTATTGATCTTGTTTAGCTCTCATCTTTGATGGTGCTTATATTTTTTCTTAGCTTTGTTATAGAACTATTTGGGTGGTAGTTCTTATTCATCTTAACTTAGCTTAAGCAAAAATACACGCACACATATGGCACTCCCGGTGGGACGGGATCCCTAGTCCCTTAGCATTTTTTTAGCTTGAATTCTATTGTTTTGGCTAACCTTTGATATGCACATATAGTAAATAATGTTAAATTTCTTGGGATTTTTGCTAATATTATATGTGTAGGTTCTCATTTATAACTATCATTTTAATGGGTTGTTGCCAATTTCAAGCTAACTTGTTAAAATTTGAAGTATTGTGAGCTTTGTTGTGTTTTTTACCATACTTTGGTTGTAGGAGTGGTGCAGGCACACTAACAGGGGCACAAACACACTTATTATGGCACAAGAACCTCTCGGTGGCGCAGGTGCACTGTCGAAGCTTGAATCTTTGTTTGCCAACCCTAGCACACATGCACTAACCCCAGCGCACATACCCTAACCAGGGAACAAGCGCACTAACCCGGGCATAGACACTCTTTCATACTATACCTTCACTGTAGTGGAAAACCAGTCAGGCCGACGCATACACACTAACCTAGGCGCAAGCATATCTCTGGTGGCACACGTGCTCTGCCAGAACTTGATACTACTTTGGCACACATGCCCTAACCCTAGCGCAGCCACCTGTCTGGTGGCACAAGTGCTCTATCAGAACTAGATATTTTTTTATCGCTTTGGTGCACACACCCTAACCCTAGCACAGGTACCTCTTTGGTGGCACAAGTGCTTTGTCGGAACTTGATACTACTGTTCACCTACCCTGGCGCACACGCCCTGATCCTGACGCACATGTCTTTCTGGTGGCACAGGTGCACTGTAAGTTTGAAAAACGCATAGGGGCACATCAACCCTAACCCACACGTGCACACCTTTCTGGTGGCATAGGTGTCTCTATAGGGGGGGTGCACATGCATAAAAGGGGGCACAAGTATATCTGTTTAATCTGGTTTTGGTTACAACTTTTAGTGCTCCTTGTTTTGATCATAACTTTTGACTCGTTAACCCATTTTTGGAGTTTGAATAGGCATCAAAAAGATAAAGAAGTTTAATTTTCACAAGAAATTCCAAAAGTAAGATACCTTAGGGATATACCTATATCACAAAACTCCCAAAATTCCCCGGAGATCTCCAAAAATGCAAATTACTAAAAACTGTTAAAAAGTGCAAAAAATTGGATTTCTAGAATTTTTCAATTTTCTTGGTTTTCTAACTCTTGCAGGGTTCTAAAAGTGGTTTACATGTTTCCTTTGCATTAATTTTTTTATACTAACTTAATAAAAAACATTTACATCTTTATTTGTGAAGGTTTGAAATGCATATGCTCTTCCCTCGCGCCTTTCTAGGTGATCTTGGGAATCAGAAACGTTTCACCACTTTCTTCATACTTGCAAAACGGTTTAATTAGCTTTCAAAGTTGGTTAAAAGGAACTTATTTTCACATTGTACTTAGGAATTTTCCATTTATTACAAATTTGAGTGAGATACCTTGTTGCGTATGCTCTTTCCTTGCGTCTTAGGATGATCTGGGAAATCAAAAACATCTTATCTCCTTTATATGATGTTTTGGAAAATTACTAACCTTGGTATGTAGGACCAAAATCACTTGTCAAAGAAAGGAGACATCAAAAACAAAACATAAAACCCTATAATACATGTGTTTCTTGCAGGTTACCAAATGGTGTGCCACTTAAAACCACATTTAAGTTAAAAAGATAAAAAAACACACCATATTCAAAACATTGTATTGCAGGTTTCAGAAAAGGGTACGTCCCTCTCCGCTCAACTGGAACATAACCCCTTTGGCATAACACCTTAAGCTACAACAATGGGGGTGGTACCAGGAACCCCAAAGTAGTCCACGCAAGAGGGAACCTTGTGGACAAAACGGGAAGTGCTCCGCACTACCTACTTGACTAGTATTACCTTGTGAGATAGCATTACCGGTTTTCCATATGGCAACCCCAGGGAGAGCACATGTGGATGCACTAGTTGCCCTTTGTGCTTGAAGGGGGTAAAGTAAAGCCAGATACTCCTAAGATAGTCAGGGACTATTTGGGTAAATCATGCTTGCTTAAGACAACTTTGTAACACCTAGGAAGAGAGAACCACCTAGGAAGATATTCTTTGGCCAGGAGCCCACTTTGACCATTTCAAAATAGTGTTGAGTTATGAGCCATCATTCATCATGAAACATGTGATGCATTACTTTCACTTAGTTTTTCACTTACCCTAAGGTAAGGCGAAACTCTGCCTAAGTGAGGCCAACATTTTTTACCCCCATTTGATCTACTTCCTTCACTTTCTTTTGACACTTTGTTGATCAGAAGAGGAGTGACTACCTTTGCATTATCAATTGATTATTTTGCCACTTTTTTTTCCGTTTACGCCCATCCATGTTTGCGGCTGGGTTAGTTAAACATCTAAAGTGTGTGGAGATGTATTTATATCATTGGTAGCCTTTGTGATCTTGATACCCACGTCAGGATCGTCATCATAGTTAGGATTGATTCATCATTTTATCTCCCTTTGACATGTTACCTCATTTGCATTATCTTGACATAATTAAGATACTTATGTCACGTTTCTCATAAACATGATCTAAGTGTCCGCATTGTGGCATTACGCTGCCCACGTTTTAACACATCCTTAGTATACTTTGACTTAGTTTGATTTCAAACATTGTCCCAAATCTTGAAAGGTGTCTCTTACTTTGTTTGCGTGTCATTTTGATACCACTTTGACACTAATATCTCACTTCTCCGTGAAGTTTGATAGACGTGTCCAATTGGTGTG
Source organism: Taxus chinensis (assembly GCA_019776745.2). Taxonomy (NCBI): domain Eukaryota; kingdom Viridiplantae; phylum Streptophyta; class Pinopsida; order Cupressales; family Taxaceae; genus Taxus; species Taxus chinensis. Next base: position 751,366,421 of record CM034154.1, on the reverse strand, counting down.
GTTACGTGGCTTACATTTGTAAACCTCGCCCTTTAACATTTTGGCCTTGTTGGTTGTTGAACTTGTCATGGTATCCTTTGATTGGGAGTCACATCTACCCTTTGTTAATATTTACGCCTTGTTCATTTCAAGCTTGACGTAAATATTGACATTGTGTTGATCACCTTTACATCGAACTATCACTTTGACACACACATTTTCATATGGTGTATTTCCTTATTGATTGGATTTGTGTTTCACACTTGCATGATTGTTCCTTGTGATTATTCATTCAGAAAACTTATTTTCTAGGACAATCCCTTTTTATCTCATCAATATTACGTCATCACGATGTCTATTTTCCTTAGACCTTCTTCAGAAAATCATGCACGCATATCAATACTTACAAAATGTCTAGCTGGTTTTCATTATGCTTCCCTGAATCGACATGTCACTTCCTTCCCTTTGAAGGAGTTCCATCACACTATCTAGATCTAGAAATTTGTGCTTAAAACGACACCAACAATGACTGATTATCACGTAAGGTTCCTTATACATACGAAAATAAGGAATCAAAGTTTCAGTGTACAAATCAAAAGATTCCCATCATGACTAAACCTCGTTTGGTTCTTTGTGCTAGAGAGCCCATACAGGTAACTCATTCCCCACCTTCATCTCATAGTCGGTGGTATTATTTGGACACTTATAATCCAAATTATTATTCGAGTTCCCCCCACTCTTCTTCTAATTCTAATCCAAACATTTCCTCTTCTTCTGAGGATTCCAATCCAAATATTTCCTCTGACTCTTCTGATGATTCAGATCCAAACTACTATTCGGATCCAAACTACTATTCAGATTCATCTAATTCGACTCCTAAGTCATCTAATGTGACTCCTATGTCATGGTCCTCCCTATCTTCACAGGAACCTCTTCATCATACATTTAATATGACTCCTACGTCATGGTCCTCCCTTTCTTTGCAGGACCCCTTTTATCAGTCACCTCAATGACATCTTCTTCCTTTGAAGATACTTGCAACTCCAAATCCCTCCAATCAAACATCTAATACAATTCTTGAATCGTGGTCCTCTCTTTCTTTGCAGGACCCTTGTTATTATTCATCCAATGTGATTCTTGAATCATGGTCCTCCCCTTCTTCGCAGGACCTTCTTCATCAATCACCCCCAATAAGTCTTCCTTCTTTGAAGATTCATGTGACTCAAAGTCCTTCGAGTCAAATGTCTAAATCGACCCATGCGTCACAATCTATAGACTTTGACTTAATCCTACTAGTTTACAGATGATATACCATTGTATAGGTAGGTCCACACCACCTTCTTCTACTCTTGAGACATCTAGCTACACATCTTCTTCATCCCCCACATCATCTTCTTCTATCAATCATCATCAAACATCTTCTAAGTCTTCCACACCAATTGAATCTCTTTCTTCCAATCAACCCCTAGTGGTCGATCAACAACTCATACTGATTGATCTCTTTCAGAATGAAGAAACAATCAGGGCATTTATAGGGGCATATGAAGATATTCCTTTAGTAGATTACGAGAAAGGATTCTCTTTAGAATTTGATGCGTCTACGTATTGTGAGGAAAAGGTTGATTCCTTTTATCAAGAAATGGAGGAAGAGCCTCAGATCATGCAACTTGATCCTCCTCTTATTCTTCCATCTTCACATTCTTCATTATGTGATGAAACTCCTTGGTCTTGCATTGATCCATGGCCTATCTTCTCATCACCCAATAACTCTTTATCTATCATAATTCCTCAATCACAATCTCTTATGGGGTTAACGCCAAGTAGCCCTTCATCTTCATCTAGGTGTGGGTTACCTTCTAGTAGCCCTCCCTCTGCCATTCATGGGAAATTTTCAAGTATTCCACTATCTTCTATTCTTGGGGCACACCCAACTAGCCCCTTGTCTTCTAGGTATGGATCACCCCCTTGTAGTCCATCATCTTCTATTCTCGGGCCACATCCTAGTAGCCCATAATCTTACATCTATGGGTCACATCCTAGTAGCCCTTCTTCTTATATTCTTGGGCCACATCCTAGTAGCCCTTATTCTTCTATCCATGGCTCACCTCCTAGTAGCCCTTCTTCTTCAATCCTTGGACCGTATCCTTTTCATCCATCACATTATTCTTCTACCAAATATTGTGGCAAGCCCACCATCATTTCTCTCATTCCTATCATCAATCATAAATGTTCACTTTCCTCTCCCACTTCTCAGGGATCAGACAAGTCACACGTCAGCTTATAAGAAACCCAAACAGTTTCTTAATCAAGCTCAAATCAAAACGGAAAATATCTCTATTGCTCCCAAAAAATAAAACAATCTTAAGGTTAAAAATCAAATGAAATTCAAGAACACAAATCAACGTAACCATCAAGTATGGCGCAAGGTGCATAAACCTCTGGATGGGAAATTAAATCTCCAAGTACGAAATCCATGTTTCAGGATAAATCACAGTCATTTGTTGAGTGTGAACTCACCATGATCATCGAGATCAGGGAAAACATGACTCTTGATAAACAAACACACTTAGTCTCCCTTATCAAGGAAATTGTAAACATCGTTGTTGGATCTTACCATGCAGAGTGACTCTGTTGACTCCCAACCTCTTAAAACTATCAAAAATCTAAAAATCAAAACAAATCAAAAATACAAAAACATTGAGAAAACACAACAAAATCAAAGGTACAAAGATCAAACATTGCAATCAGGTATTGCGTACACATGGATGTTTCTTTCTTCCCCTCCTTGCTATTCTTCTGCAAGTATATCCTACCATTTTCATCCCTTCGATGATATTGTGGTTAGCCTATTCACATGCATTTTGTGACATTTATCTCTATGGTATCCGTTTGACCCTATTATTTTATCACCTTGGTAAATTAAAGAATGACTGACCTCTTAGAGATCCTATCACTTTCAACATCTAATAAACTTGTTGCGAAGAAATTTTGGACATATTTGTTGACACTAGCCAATGTCATCATCACAATCACTTCCATATCCTTCCATCAAGCCATATGTGGTTCTTAACCCCTTGTCAAACAAGAGAGCTGAAATAAGTTTTCAGAAAGAAAAAGAATCAAAATCAATCAAAAATCAAAAGCTAAAAGCTACAAAGAAAAATCAAATTGATATATTACTCTCTCTTGGGGTATTTCCAATAATCTCTATCGGGGCTATGGACGCCTGACTGGTAGTAGAGAAATGTTGCGATTAGAATCAAATGCATCTCCATCGGGGCTATGGACACCTGGCTAGCAGTGGAGCAATGTACGGCTATCCTTCCACGCTGCATCCACAAATCACAAAATCACCTTTCAAAATAAATCATTCATATACATTGGCTAGGGTGTCTTCACTTATTATCTATTAAATCTTCCCTTCAAGAGGTAATTAATTTCCATGTGCACACATTGGATCTCTATGAGTAAACAGGATTAGTATGTTACCAAGTGTCTCTTTTTTGGACCTTGTTCAGACTCTTGCTTTAGTCCATATCTCATCTCATGATTTTTGCCTTTGGCTAATCATTTTTCATCGTGAGGCTTCTAAGCTACATTCATATCATTCACATCATTCTTCTACTTCATTCAGAACATCCATGTGTATAAGATTGCCTTTTTTCCATGTTTTCAGACACCCTTGTCCCCTTTCACAAAAACAATCTTCTCCTTCCTTTATATCATGTACTTTTAGGCCAACTTACGTTGGGAGCATCCTTGCTTCTTCCCAGCAATTCATTAGTTTACGTTCATCATCATGTTGAACCTATCCATAATGGATTTGGGTCCCACTTCTACCTATGAATATTTTTCCTTTGAATACTCCCACCTAATCACTGGGGAATTTTTTCATCTTTTCCTTTCTCGTATGCACGTGGCCTTATACCCTTGTACATCCCATCTATTGCTGGGGACATCCACAATTCCTCGTCTTCCTGTACATAGTTTTAGAAAAATTTCAAAATCAAAAAACATTCAAATATGTTAGAAAAACCATAAAAAACATTCAAATATGTTTTAGAAAACTTCTAAAAATTGAAAATCATCCTACAAAACGTCACTCTTTGGTTCTCACTTATTCATGTGTGCGACTTGTGGATCATCTTGATCTACCTCCATCAACAAAAGCTAGGATGCTTAATTCATCTGTACTCTAGGGCACAACGAGTTTCCTGGTACTGTTTTGTAGTGCACATTACTTTTTCATCAGACCCAAGTGTCCTCCGTTATTCCCCTAGCATGTATCCTTGCTTGGGTCACCATCATCAACCCTTATCGTTAATTCACACAGGTCATAACTGAACCTTGATAATAAAAACATTACATTATGTTTCCCTGTTAGTTTATCTTGTTTAATTTATCGTATTGCATTACATTTTGTATGTTGCATGGAGTTAGGCATCTTTCACTTTCTCGTATTGCATTGCATTTTGTATGTTGCATGGAGTTGGTGTTTTCAGCAATGGAAAATTGTTCGTAGTATGGATTTTCATGTCAATCTACTTTTGTCGTATGCTTATATTTTTCATAAGGAACGATGACGTAGATCTTTTGGCAATATGATGACACTGAAATTGTTCCAATACAAAGGCTAGAGGCTAAGTTCTTCTCTCCGCTTCTCCATATTTCTTCTTCACCACTCTCCTCTCACCCCTAATCTTCCGTTTTACCAGGGCATTCTACCCCCGCCCATTCTTCTATCTATTTCTCAAGTTTTTCGATCATTGATCATCTTCCCTTCATCACCCCATCGAAACTCGAGGGGGCATCTCTTACTTCTACTAATTTTTTCTCCTACCCCTTAAAAATTTTATCTGTCTACTATCTTTGAAGTGGCATCATGTACGCCACCCCTGAGGGGCCAATGTAGACACCCATAATTATGCCCGGGTAATTTAAATACTTAAATTGCGCTAATTATCTCCCTTCCTGCAAATTGGTGACATATCATCAAAGGAGCTCATCTTCTCTCCTATCGTCGTTAATTAATTACACTACGATAATTAATTAACTCACCTATCCAACAAGTACCCTAATTAACAACCTTCCGTTAATTAATCCCCCCTTCTATCTAGACTAATTAATTAGCTTCCCCTTTCATTTAACCAATAAATCAATATTTAATTGATTTAATCCCCTTCTATAGTCTAAATCATGCTAACATTCAACTAAAATCTTCAATAATCTTGCACATCTATTAATTAAATGATCTTGATTAATTAATAAGCCCCCTTTATCCACATGAGTCACTAAAGGACAAGCTAAACCCTCCTAAAGTTAACTCAACCCTATCTAAACCCCCCTTATCCACAACTAACTCAACATCCCTATTATCCCACATGCAAAGGGATGTAGTGATTCCTTTATCCATTGGGCTATATAAAGAGCCCTCCTCCTACCTTTACACTTACACCTAATTCCTTGAGAAAACAAAATCAAAGCACATAGCAATGAGACTATAAGATTTTCATTGTTATTCTTGAGAGATTCGCCATTTGAAGAGCTAAGCCTCATTTCTTACATTTTCTAGCCAAGTGCTTGGGTCATATGGGAATAGTCAAAAATTCCTTGTAGCCAAGCTTGATGAGCTCCCATTCCTAGGTTCTTGAAGATCAAAACAATCAATTTGATTGTCATGGGGTCTACATAGGTCCATTTATTTTTTGTTGGTAAAGAATAGAGAAGTAGATGTTTGAATGTTAGATTTAGCATGTTAATTTTCAAAGTTTTAATACATTATGCTTAGTATTGATTCCTTGTTTAGCTCTCATCATGATGGTGCCTAGATTTGACTTAGCTTTGTTATAGAACTATTTAGGTGGTAGTTCTCCATTTTCATCTAAATTTTATTAAGGAAAAATACATGCACACACATAAACATTCAAAACACCTGAGACATGCAATTAGTGTTACAGTATCCACTTATCTTTTTTTAGTTTATGCATTGATTTGGACTTGGATTATTAGGTCAAACAAGTTGTGATAGTCTTGAAGTTTCTTCATTTCTACAATTATACTTTGAAACCCCTTTGAGCATTAAGATCAAACTAAAAATTAGTGCCATAGTGCTTCCATCCTTCATGAAACTAATGTTTAGTGAACAAGAGAGTTTTTAATTTCCAACTTTAACTTTGGTAATAAAGTGAAATGAACACAAAACAAACTGACCTCGGAATATGGTGGAGTTTACCGACAACCATGATGATGAATGTTCCATATCATTGGATAGAGATCCTCCTTCTTATCTACAACAAAGAAACCTGTGGATCAAAGACAACTAAACAAAATAGATTAGATATATGGGATAACAAGATGCTCAGCATTGAGGTAGATTCCAGGAATCTAAGTGGTTTCATTGGAGGATGTCGACCCGTTTTTAAATAATTAAGTGAATTATCAATAATGATATAGGATATATTAATGACAAAGATAAGTGGATAATGGATAAGAATAACTAGAACTCAAGGTGGAAGGGTAAGTCCTATACAACTTCAAATGTGTCCCAGGATAAATTGTTTACAATCAAAACACACTAAAAGTAATCATACTCAAAGACTTCAGTATCCTTTCTAGATCTCATTGAGGAACTTTAACTTATATTTGATGTCTTTGATGTCTCCAGAAAATTGAATTGCACATAGTATTTCATGTTCATGAAGGATGTTTTATTGTTCCTAGACATATGAAAGGTCTGATGAAATATTGTGAGGTCATAGATCTCACATAATAAGATGGTACCGGCTAGGTTCTGCCATCTAAATTTGAGCGACCTTGCTTGAAACAATGATGCAGGTTAGACCCCAAAATATTTGATTAATGTGATTTGAAATCATATTGATAAATTGATTGATTAGTGTTTTTTAGACAAGGATCATTGGAAATTTTAAGGAATCATGTTGACGATTTGGCAGAATCTTGGGTGATTCAAGTAATTGTTACAATGATTACTGTAAACCAATAATAAAATTTTCTAAAAATGATAAAAAAAAGTTCCTTAGATGATTTTTACTCTTTATTGATTTTAATGTTTTTATTGAAATGTAAATGATGAAAAAAACAAAGAAATACCTCTTGTTATGTGGAAATAGTTTGAATAGCTTTTGTAAATGTTGGATTAGGTTGAATCTTGGAAGTTACTAGAAAATTGTTGAGAATCCTAGGAAGAGGGTTGATGAAAGGACTCTCCAAAATGAAGTGTTTTGAAAGCTTGAGGCTAATATAGGCCCTTGGTGATCTCTAGAGTGATAAAGTTTTTTTTCTATACTGGAAACAAAGTGCAAGATCATGCAAAATAATTTCGAAGATCCCCAAGAAAGGAGAAAAAAAATTTATTTATAATACGCTAGCGATTGGTTAGAATCACTATCGATCTAAAAATTTATGGGAAAACATTTAAAAGTTCATTATGTTGAAATCACTTTCTAAATGGTAATTTTAGGTGGATTGTGTGGCAAAATGGTAAGGGAAAGATTATGGTTGAGTTGGGGAGATTATTCAGGTGTTAGGGTAAAATAGGTTTGAGGTGGTTTTGAGATGATTAGGTGGTTTTGAGATAGGTAAATGTAATTTAGGATGGGTAAAAAACGATTTTATGGGTGAGAGAGATAACTTAGGATAACGATGTTTTGATGTATTTTGATTAAATAATATGTGTATTGAAGGAAGTAGGTGGTTGACGAAAACCTGGTGTCTACATTTGCCCCTTTTTTGAGTAGTTTGTGATAGCCAAACTGCTGGACAAAACCGGTGCGATAAGGTTTCGAATTATGCTTGGATTGTGTAGACACTAAATCATGCACTTTGGGGACATTTCTAGGTTATGATCACATACCACTATTCATATGATTCATAAGAGAGAAAAGTACTAATTGACCACTTTCTTTGGCCTCTTTATTTGCTTTCTAGTTTCCTTCTTGGTCTTACACACTTTGGTTTATCTGAGTTTGGACACCAACACCCATCCTGGATGCCAACGCCAGATGCCCTTGACCTCTTTATATCTTGCTCACATTTTTTGGGTCCTTTCTAGCGGTTGGGCATCTTTATTTCTTATGGGTCGACCTTTTAGTGGTTAATTACAAAATTCAAACAAGGGAACCATATAAATATGAATCTATGTGACCATAATAAAGGACCAAGCACTAAACATTAGCTATCACCACCTAAGATTGCATGCAAGAGCATTCAAACATCCATCTAGCTTCACACAAGGGATAAGGGACTATTATTTCTACATACACGCATAGGAGGGGAAGTTCATTCTTTCATTCACACATCTATTTACATATTTTACATTTAGTTATTACTCGCTATCACGTGCAACTCACACAAGAGATACCTAGGGCATGATTCTACAAACACATAGAAATACATGGGGTCTGAGAGGCAGTGCAACATTTGGTCATAAGTTCACATTATTGATAGCCGAGGACAATCCGACCTCCCATTTTGCATATTTCTTTTTTAGGATTTGATGTGGTTTTGGGGTTTTGCAAGTTCTTCTTTTTTATTATAGGTTTCTAGTGAACAAAAACAAAATATAATGAAGTCCAAGTAATCAAAGGTGAGAACCAGTGAAAATCTCACGGCCCTGTGAAATTGGGTTTCATAGCTTATGAGCAATCATAGTCATCCAGAATAGGTCTCTAGCACCCCAGGCACCCTTGACCCTCCATAGGTGCCCTAGTCTTGGCATTTCTGAAACTCATGTAAATTGATGGGTGTTATTGCGACACTTGGAGTTCTAGTTCCAACAATTTTCCCACTTGGCGTACCTTTGGGATTATTTCGAATCAGCTAAGACTTCTATCCATTTATTTGCAGCTAGGTTTTTAAATTCAAATTTCTTATTTTCTTGGATCAATTATGTACTTAATTGTTTATATCGTTGTGTTATTTCATAATTTATATTTAACATATATTTATTTCAATATTTTTTTAATCATTTGGTGAACCCCACTCATGATCGATCATTTGGATCCTTCTTTAGTTCATCATATTTTCTATCATGGCTCCTAAGGTTCATCAAAACTCTTTATCTAAATTTCTTCAAATGCATTCACTTTGCAAAGAGGTTCTTCAGAAATTATTAAACACCATGTATCTTCCTAAAGATACACTACCCACTCAAGTCAATGCCATCTTTGATCGTCTTTCTGATGACTCTCTTGGTTCTAATTCCAATCAATCTATTTGCACATAAATTCAACCTCTTCATTGTTTATTTCAATATAAATTTTAGGATATAAAATTGACAATTATATCACTTGAATATGAAATCCAGCATCTTAAGGAAGCTTCTCAAGCTCATGTTTGTTCTCCTTCTACATTTCATCTTCATTATATGTCTTCTACATTTTCTCATATTAGTGAAGCTCAAATCTTACCGCTCCCCATGCCTCTCAAGTTTGCACTCAATGCTAATCAACAAGATATCCTTCTGCAGCTCATAACTCATCAATTAATCAGCTTGTCATCTACTCATTGATATCCTCCTTATCATATTGCAAAATATCAAGGTCTTCCATATTGCAATTATAATTGAATCAATGGACATAATGACAATGAATTTTATGTTTTACAATGAAGAATCAAGCATCTTCAGCATCAAGGTTCTATCTCATTCACTGCACATCATTTTGTTATATGGTCCTCTCTAATTTTCACGTCTCAATTGGTTCCTACATCTGATTCATTTATGTATAATGAGAATTATGTCATCAATTCTAATGTTTCTTCTTCCGTCACTCAAGCACAACCTATGGAATCCACTCAAACTATGCAACCACCTCTCAAAATTAGTCTCACTCCGCCTCCTCTCAAGTCATCTACAAAGCTATGAAGTCATCCTAAGAAACCTCCACTAAACATCAGTTCAACCCATCCTACTGAGTTTTCTACAACTTTACCCAATAATCCACCACTTCAGCAACCAATCATTTTGGCCAAATCAACTACTCTTTCTACTGATGGCCAACACACATTTCAAACTCTAGCACCATCACATGGTCCTACTGTTTCTTTTGCCTACCATTGTACTAGCTCTTTCTCTTATCACGAAATAAACAACACTCTCCCATAATGGCAAGGTATCTCTCACATTGTTGTATAGATTTCCATCATTGACACACTTGGGGGGCATCACACTTATACATTCCCCACCTTTTAACATCATCAGGTGTCTCACAATTCTTCTATTTCACTTCTTACTTTGCATCTAGTATTTCACACAAATCTTACACATCTTGATACATTTGTATCATCATTACGCTATGATGCACTCTCATGATTTGGTTCACACTTGACTATTGAGGGCATACTATACACATGAACCTCACACATTGCACATTTTATTAGAAAGGTATTTACCTTAGCTCGTGTTCACCTAGGTACTTTACTTACCTTTATTTTATTTATCATCACCCACTTATGTGTATGGATATTTCTTTTATCTTATCTAGATATTAGGAAGATATTATCTAGTTGTTAGGAATATTTCTTTCCTTAATCTTTGATGACTAGTTCTTTCCTGAATCTATGGTTTTGACTAGTTCTTTGATGACTAGTTCTTTCCTTGATTTATAGCTTGATCTACAACCTTGAATAGTTTTTAGATTGATCTTCCTTTCCTATATAAGCAAGGCCCTTTCTCATTATACTTCATAGAGTTCCATAATAATATATCATATTGTTGCTCATTTTTTTTCAGAGGTTTTTTTAAATTTATTCTGGTGAATTGCTTTCATTTTATTGAGTGTGGTGTTCTATTAGCATATGAGTTATTTGTGGTTTCGTATTATCTGTTTATCATTCCTTTTATGGTATCAGAGCATAAGATTGTTATTGACATCCGTCTATAAGTTTTATTTGCAAACAAGATTTCTTTATATTCTTATATTTGGAAATTCTTACTATTTTGTTGCAGCGTGCATTTTTATGCAAAAATAAAGGGCTCCATTGGATTCAGAAGGTGGCAAAACCCTAAAAACAATAGTAAACTCAACCTATAAGGGAGATAGTTTTTTTTTGAGTTTTTTTAGTTTTGTAGAAGTGGATGCACATTCATATCCAATTGGAAATTTGTGTCAATGAGGCAGAAGGGAAATAAAAACCATTTCTGGGTTTTGCGTTCAGTTTTGGGTTTTTGAAAGAATTGTATCGAGGCCTTCAAAAATCCTTTCCGGTGGGGCAAAAAATGCAAGAAAACCCATTTCTAGGTTTTTCTAGGTTTTGCACATTTTGTTCTAGGTTTTTTCTTCTATTTTTTAGGGTTCCCGTTTGCCAAGAAACTGAAGATCTTTGAGGTTTGTAGAAATTTGTGTCGCAGGTAGAAGGGTAAGACAAACCATTTCTGGGTTTTTTTGGGTTTTGTACGCTCGATTCTGGTTTTCTTTTTATTTGCAAAGTTCATATTTTACAAGTATTTGAAGATCTTGGAAATTCTTGCAAAGGTCAGGGGTTTTAAAAATCCATGTGGGGAAAAAAGTTCCAAAAAAATGGTTTCTTGATTTTTCATGTTTGCGTCTAGGTTATTTTTCTTCACCCTGTTTTGCATATATATAATTGGAAAGTGTTTTCTAGAAAAGCAAATTGAAGAGTGCATGGCATTTTATATTTTAAAAATAAATATTATAACACAAACTTGAAAAGTTTGTATATTTTGATTGGTAACTCAGATTTGAGTGTTGTTTTTTCAAAAGTTCTTTTTTTTTTAGTTTGTTCCATTTGAAGTGTTTATTTTGGGAAATGCACTAAAATTATAAAGTGTCATATTGTTACATGCACTCAATTATAAAGTGTCAAATCTAAGGTGTCTTGTTGCATTGTTTGATTCTTGCATTTTTTGGTGATTTTTTAGAATGGCGTCTTTATCTACTTCTACACTAGATCAAGTTGATCGATTAACAACACATAATTACCACACATGGAAACCAAGAATGGAAAAAATCATTAAACACAAAGGATTATGGGCTTTAACTTCTTTAGAACAACCAGTGTTCACTAGAGAATATGATAAATTTCAGTACTAATGCAAATTTTATGAGTGTATGGGTTTGATAAAAACTTATGTAAGTGATAGTATTTTGTTTCATTTGGAAAAATGTGACTCTCCTTTCAAAATATGGGATAAATTAGGTGGATCACATATGAGCCATGAAACTTAAAATTGAGATCACCTCTCTTAATCCTAAAGATTTTCCAACAATTATATACTATCTTACTAAGTTCAAGCATTTGTTGACATAATTGAAGGGGAGTGGAAGAGATAAGAAAGGTGAAGAGTGTGTTTACTTAATTCTATCCAAATCTAGAGGTACATTCCAAATCTTTACTTCTACCTTTTTCTCTAGCATGGATGCCTTAGGTGACACATTCCAAATTCCTAACTTAGAAGCATTTTGTGAAAGACTTACTAGGGAAGAATCCAAATTGTCTAACATTGACTCTTCCATTTCTCAAAAGGAATTAGTAGCATCTAATCCTAAGGGCAAGGGAAAACCAAAAGGTAAATATAAGTTCACCCCTTCTCCATCTAAACATTCTCCTAAACCCAAAGAAAAAAAATATAAACCCAAGGGGTCTTCTAAATCCAAGAATAAGTGTATCTTTTTGTGCTCTTTTTGTGGGGGTATTGGTCATGAAGAACATAGGTGTTACAAATGAATGCAATCCTTAGAGGATGCAATCAAGAAACACAAAATTTCTATATCTGCTCCACCTCCTTCTAATCAGCATGGTAAAGAACTTAATTTTGTTGGGAGATCTCAGTCACCACTTACAGATAGTTGGGTTATAGATTCTGGTGCTTCTCATCACATGAATTATTCTAAGGAGTATTTTATATCTCTAGGTTTGAGTTCTACTTCCAAAATTGAGGTTGAATATTCTTCTTTTCTTTCTATTAAAGGAAAAGGTGACATATACCTTGATGGTGGTAGTATTCAAGATGCAATGAATGTTCCTAACATCACTATAAATTTTCTTCTGTATATCAAATTTTTCATTCCGGTTAAGGAAAAATAGTGAATTTTACACCACATGGGGAAGAAATACGAAATTTTTTGGAGTCTCATTCACTTGTTGCTCAAGGTATTAGTTCTAGACTATATCACTTTAAGGGTTTTTATGACACTTCCTCTATGGGGACAAGATTGGTTTCTCATGTAAATTCAAAGAGTAAGCTTTGGCATGAGAGATTTGGACATCTCAATTACATAAATTTTAAGGAGTTGAGCACTCATTGTATGGTTGATGTTCTTCCTAGAGTTTCATGCCTTGAAGGAATTTTTTTTGGCTATAAATTAGGGAAACAACACCAAGATCCATTCCCTAATAATTTATCCAAGAGAGATTCTTCACCACTTGAGCTTGTGCATAGTGACTTAATGGTTTTTCCTAGCCCCTCTTTCAATGGAGCTAAGTATGCACTTACCTTTATTGATAATTTCTTGAGGCGTGCTTGGGTTAATTTTATCAAGTACAAAAGTGATGTTTTTCACACTTCCAAGTATTCAAGGCTTTGGTCGAGAAACAATCTTCTAGTTGCATAAAGAACCTTCACACTGATAATGGGGGGAGAATACTGCAACAAATATTTTTCTTATTATTTGGAAACTCATGGAAATATTCACCAGCATTTTGTTCCTCATAATCCATAATAGAATGGCTTAGCAGAACGGGAGAACCAAAAATTGAAGGAAATGACTAAGTGCATGATGCATTCGAGAGATTTACCTCCTATATAATGTGTAGAGGTAGTTAATTGAGCTAACTGCATTCAAAATTACACACCACACAGAGCACTTTAGCATTTAGCTCCAGAGGAAGCTTGGTCCAAAACTAAGCCTGATGTCTCATTTTTTTGAGTTTTTAGAAGCCACACTTAGTCCTTCGTGCCAAAGAATAAAAGGAACACCTTTTATAAGAAGAAAAAACCCTTGATCTATGTAGGGTATTGTGAGGACATGTGATCTTATTGAATTTTAGATCATGAAATTCATGAGGTTATTTTTCGAACACATGTTAATTTTTATGAGCGCTTCTCTCCTCATGATTCGTCATCTTCTTTCATGCCTACTTCTTCTTTATGTCATCTCAAGGATCCCTTCTTTGAGGAGGTTTATAAGGAGGTTATAGATGTTGACGAGGATCATATTCCCACTGTTGTTATCACTATGCCTAAGTGGGCTCGTACTATAGTTTATGAGGCATAATGTTTCATACAAGATGTTTCAGCCATCAGGAATCATCATGCACATTCTATAGGTTCTGGACTTTTGTGTTAGGAATTTTCTGAGGATCCACAGTATTTTTCATAGAATCATGGGATACAGGAGTGGGATGATGTAATGTTATCTGAGTATTATTCTTTGATGAAGAATAATACTTGGGATTTGGTTTCTATTCCTAAAGGAAGAAATATGGTTAGATGTAATTTATTATACCGAACCAAATATGTAGTTGATGGATCCATTGACAAAGTATAAGTGATGTAGGAGCATCAGTACATAATCAAATTTAGGTTTGAATAAGCTTAGTAGGGTGTCTTAGAGTGTTTAGTAGGTGGTTGGTCCATTTGGACACTTGATGTTATAATAAGAGCTTATTTGGGGTTACCCTCGAAAATGAGTCATTTGAATATTCAAATAGGATGGTAATGTAATCTATCCTAGATGTTAGTATGTTAGACCTGTAAAGGTTAGTGTAGGCCTAAAATGAGTATAATAAAGGTGGATTTATTGCTCACTCTCTTACCCCCACCTTAACTATATGTAAACTCAAATGGGGTTAGTTAGTCGTATTTGGTTAAGGAGAAACATAACTACCTCTAGAAACCATAAAAACAAAGCTTGTGTATTCGAATAGAGACAGTGGTGGTAAGATTATAAAGGAGGGAGAGAAGAAAAGTCTTTGTGACATAGCCTAAGAGGCTTAAGAAGCAATATGTAATAAGATCAATCATAAAATGAAGCTTCTTATCAATCCAAAACAATGTTTATGTGAGTTTGTAATATATATGTTTTAACATTTAATGTGTGAAACATAAAAATTTGTAAGTTTATTGATTTTGAATGATGATACAAATGTATATGTATATGTAGATTCAGGGGAGACAAGTTGGAATCCTTGTAATGAGAGGTTCATAAAGGAGATTGAATAGTGATAAGCTTGTGCTAAGGTATGATTAAGAAAATAATATTTATGAATGAAGGAAATCTATGTAAATTCATGACCAAAAGGAAATGAAGAGCCAGTATGAGTGGCTACTAGGGTTATTGCTTTGATGAAAGTTCTTGTGAATTTTGGAAAAGACACATGAGATCTATGTGTATGGCTACCCTGAGTATGATAAAGTATGAATGATTGAAGGAGTATCATTTTTGTGTGAATGAGATTATTGAAGAAGTTTTACCAAAGTTATTGAAGCATGGATGAATGTTTTTGAGCTTTAGAAACCTAGAAGTTGTTGTTTATAAGCTTAAAACAGTGGGTGTCATGTTTTGATCATTAAGAATTCACAAACTAAGATGTGAAGAACTATATATGTAATGGGATTGTTGGTTTTTCAAATATATGCATTTAGATGAGTGTGAACAATGATGTAAGCCTTTTTGTTGAATTGGAATCATAATTCTTAAGTGTGAGGACATAATAACTTTGGACTAAGTTAAGCATAGTACATGCATAAAACTGAGTTTTCCATGTATGTTTCTAAAAAGAATTTATTGTGGCCTGCAAATGGATGGATTAATGATGAATTTGAATTTTTTTTGTTCCTAGAAACCTGTCATTTGGTATTTTTTCAAGGGAAAAAATACATCCAAAGGCAGGGCAACAATAACCCTGTGTCAAAACTTTCAAATTTTTTCCTTTCCGAGACACCCCAGGTCTACTTGTTCTTAACAAAATGCCTTACTCAGTCTGTGTAATGGTACTCAATTGGATGTCCATCCAATCCCCCTAGGTGATTTAGGAAAACAAAATCAGCCCCCCTATGTGATTTTAGGATCTTTTGAAGAATGCAAAATTTTGAGCAACTTTGGGAAAGGTTACCACTGGCCTTCCTAGGACTAATGCACCCCCTAGAGTGGAAAAAGGGAGAAAAATTCAACATGGATATGCATTAAAGTTCCAATATCATCCACTAAAATGTTTTGGAAGGTTTTGGAAAGATCTAGAGGTTTTGGAGTCAATTCAGCAAAAGTGGGTTTTCAAGGCCTAAAGGAGAAAACACTGTGAAAAAGCACCTGAGCTTCAGGAAGAAATTTTTGTAGTAATTTAAGGACTTAGGAGATAAACATATAGTAATTTAAAGGTATTTAAGATCACTACAAGGTGGTGGAGTCATATTTTTCACAACACCTAGGCGCAATATGTCAACATCCAATTTTTCTCATGCTCAGTCGCAAATCCATAACCAAAATCCTAGTTTTCAGGGCCCAAATGGATGAATAAATGTCTTAAACACATAAAATTTTATGTATAATTCCATTTACGGTCATAATCATATAAAATTTCATCAAAAAACTCCATCAGGAACTTCAGATACGACCTTCACAAACTAAGTCTTCTGGCATGCAATTAGCGGTCCCTAGAATAAGGGATCCTTTGGAGGTTATGAAGTAATAATTGAATATCCAAACCATCACCATTCAACTAATTTTTTGTTTTTTTAGTATAATTCCTATAAAATTTCACCTTGAAACTCCATCAGGAACTCAAAATATGACCTTCACAAGTTCACTCTCAAGTTCTCATACTCAATCATTTTTTGAAGAGGACACGTGTCAGGACCACGAGCCTGGAGGGATTTCATATCCCCTTCACCCCTTTAAAAAAGGAAAAATGGAACAAAAAAAATGCACCTAACCTTTTTTTTAGCCCCCAGAACGCTAATATGACTTCCCATTTTCCAGTTAAGCCCACAAGAGATAAGTTTGAGCCTTCCCTCTCCCTGCACGGATGATCGCTTAATGTCCCGATAAGGCGCGAAGTGTAAATTGATGTCCCTTTCATGCCTTTAGTAAAGGTACATAGGGGAAACAACATTCCCCCAACCCACTTAAGCCTTTTGGTTCCTCATGTGCCCGAAAGTCAGCTCCCAAATTCTTTTTCCTAGCCTCCCTCTCATTCTCAACTGCAAATAAATTCATTCTCCTCCATCAACACCTCTCTTGATATATGCAGATTGAAGACTCCATTAATTTCTGACATGAATAAAAGTAGTGAAAATTTTAGTGAGCTACCTCTTCACCTCTCAAAGTTCTAGTGGGCGAAATCGCACAAAAATTGGAGGGAATGATCATTAAAAAATCTAGTTTTGCGTAAACTAGTTTTCATGCCATAAAGTGCCTATTTTGTAAAAGGGATATTGAGGGATGTATTTTTTTTCAGTATTCTAACCTATCACATGAATAACAATCAGTGAAAAATTCAGTGAGCTACATCTTCACTTCTCAAGGTTCCAGTAGACGAAATCGTGTGAAAATTAGATGGAATGATCATTAAAAAAGCTAGGTTCGCGTAAACTAGTTTTCGTGTCTATGAAGTCCCTATTTTTTAGGGATATGGAGGGCTATGTTTTTTATCAGTATTATTCCCCCTCCTATAAAAATCTAATTTTCCCATTTGTTCAGATGAAGGAATTACCCAAAATTCGGAACGTGAAACCCCGAAGTAAAACCCATAATTTCAAGACCTATTTTGTTGCAATCTGACACCCGCATTGCACTTACTAAAAATAGAATGTGTCCATGGCGAGGCATACTAAAAATATAAAGTGGATAAAAAGGGAAATGAATCATTAACAAAGGAGGATTTAAATGTTCCAAAGGGTTTGAAGGCATCGCGATCAATTCTAGAAAAGCTTTTTAGGAGTCGATAGGAGTGGATTCTTCATCAGCATAATGTTCTCTCTCTTCTTTCTCTCCCTTTTTCCCCCATACTTTCTCTCTCCTCCATGTTCTAATTATTTTTTGGGGGGTGCAATTTTAATATGTACTTAAGAAAATAAAAAATCAACTTTATGTTTCTAATGAAAAAGTCACCTTCATGTTATAAAAAGGGACTTAATATTCTCCTAGGAAGTTGAAAAGTTATAAGTTTCTCAAAGACATATGAAAAGTCATTGGGGGTATATGAAGAGTCATTTCTCTTCCTATAAATTATAAATACATTCCAATTTCAAATGGTTAGTTTGTCAATTTTGCATACTCATGAGAGATCTCTATTTGTGAAGAAACAAATGAGATAGCTATTTCTTCTAGTTCCTTTCTCTATGTTCTTCTACTTCTAACTATGCACAATTTTGGCAAAGCATCAATAAAGAAAGAATGAATTTCATGCCTTTTTGGATGAGGAGGTTTTATAAACTTTGAGTTCTCAATATTAACTCATCTTGTTGCCACTTGTGAAATTTTTTTCTTCTAAGTATATGTGTTTTGGAATTTTTTGGTTAACAGTTGTAGGAATCTGATTTTGTACCTACAACATTAATCCTTTGTCTCTGACAGGAACGATTAATCCCCCTCTCTTTTTATCACTCCCTTTCTTGCTCTCCTAGAAAATTCCTCTCTTAACAATCTAAGCAGATATCCACAAGATTTTTCCATAGGCTCATTGGAGTTCCCCTATTGTATCCCCGACCGTCATGAGCTAAGGTAAATACCACCAATGATTTTGATTTCATACACGCATAATAAGTGGAGTTGCACCACCCAAGCAGAGGGACATAGAGTCTCAGAGATGTTGGATAGAAACCCACCAATTTTTCCCCCGAAAATTTTTCCAAGAAAAGACAAGGTAACAAGGCAATAACATGAAACTCGAAGAAGCAGGATCAACACCACACAAAACCCATCTTTTCATTTGAAGATCTTACTTTCTTTATATTTTTACGACACAACCTTGACTGTGAAGTGATGAGTGCATAAATTAACTTATTATATCATCCATATAGCTAGAAATCTCAGGTTTCTTCCTAAATATGTTAATTAATGTATGGGGGATGTTCTAAATAGTTGCATCCAAAGTAAGATTAGTGGATTTCTCCTTATCTTGTCTCATGTGAACTAATGATTGTAGGAATTCCCACTAACTACATTTATGAGTGATGTTTTGACTACAGGGATGTGTAGGTTGATAAAGCGCAATTTCTGCCAATTTTGATTAAGTCGCAGTCAAGAAGACCAAGTCCTTTGCCACCATGCCATTTTGAAGGATTTTCTCATAACATAAGCTTTAAGCCCTCATACGACCATACCATATGACCAAGGGCTAAGGACCTAAAAATGAGGACCTTGTTTTTAGCTATATTACATGATGTCATTGAGATTTTATGAGACTATTATTAGTTAAAATTTGTTGCCTATAGTTGTGGCACGTTCTATAACTGATTTTTTTCTATAAGACACCTTATACTAACAACACCTTCTTGAAACTATTTCATAGTTAGTAGTTTTTCAATACAATTTTACATATCAATTGATAGTTATATTCAGTGTATGATGGAGTATGTTCTGAACTTATTTGAATCAATCTCATTATATCATTCATATAGCTAGAAATTTTGTTCTATATGTTTTTTTGAGTATCCATTGGTGTTAGGTGCCTCAATCCCAAAGGAGAGAAAGTTCCCACTCAACTGAGGAGATTGGAGTGTTTGTTTCATACATAATCTTTATTTCTAATAAGTTAAAGTTTTAGTATCTTGAATCAATATAATCTATATTTGAATAGATATTTGAATGTAGTCTTATATTACATGATTTAGTATATTTCCTTCATGTCATTTATTTTATGTGAGAATTTCAATTCAGTTAAGCATTTCCTTTTGAAATTATTTTATTACAACAACGTCGTTTCAATAGATTAGATGCATTTCTTGAATTCCATCTTTCCTTTTAGTAGCTTAGAATTGTATTTACTTTCCGTAGTGTAGAGAGAAACAAGAGAACAATAACAACTGAAACCCCCCAAAATAAAGGAACATCGTAGAACTGAGCTACATATTTCTTCTCTACATAAAGCCTAGGACACAATCATGGTTCATAATGACATCAACGATTAAACAAGTTGATTAAATTATTATAAGTTACAACAACCCATCATTTTTGGCACCATTTCTAGGGAAACCATAAGCAAAACACTTCATTGTATTCACATTATATGTTATGGGTGTTAGTGAAGTTGAGATATGCAACTAGTAAGAATCCTAAGCCTTACTTATACACGAAATATTGATGCACCGACCACGAGACACTCAAGCGATATTTATACATCACAATATTCAAAGAATATATCCAACTGGATCATGAGTAGTAAACATTAAGAGTGACACTAAATATAATACAATTCCTAGGAGTGATATTGAATAATCTGCATCATCTTATTTAGAACCTGAGCAACCATCCGAAATGGGAGACAAAGGGAATGATGATGATAGACCCTTGGGTAGAACCTTTACTTACCCCATTGTCTTAAACAAGGATGAGGTTGCACCTATGAAAAAAATTTCCCCATCCATTCTCCCTATATTTCAAGGAATGTCCATATAATATCCAAACCAATTCTTGTTTGAATTCAAAGTTCTTTGCCAAACATATGACTACAAAATAGACAACCAGAAACTCAAATTTTTTCCTTCCATCCTCAAAGACTCTATTATGAGGTGGTTTATGGGATTTCCATTTCACTCCATTCATTCATGTGAGCACATGGAGACTTCCTTTGTGGAAAAATACCAAGACTACTGCAAGGGAAGAGATATGAGGGAAGAGTTCTTATTAAAAATTATTTTAGGTCCCTATATTATCAAGCTGGAAATGGAAATAATACTTCAGAAATATTAGCCAAATGTGTTTAGGAATTTAATATTTATAGCCAACATAACTTTGGTAAAGCTCTAATAGCTTGTGATAAGAGGTGGGATACTCTAAGTTTTCCATTGAAAAGAAGGGAAGTCATTTCCCCTAAAAACCTCGGTTGGAGTATGAGAAGAGGAGATGTAATTGTAGCAATAATTCGGCAGTTGGCATAAAAGGGTGAAAACGAATACAATAATGAATGGGGTTGGCATGCAAGTGTAAGACCTCCCCTTGTTCTCAGTACCATGACCACTTGGCAGAATAATATTTCCCAATCTCATGACAGTTTCAAAGCATGGGCAGATGTTATCTTGGAAACTCAAAGGTTCAAAGGAATAAAGAAACAATATGTAGATGTTATCTTGGAAACTCAGGGGTTCAAAGGAACAAAGAAGCAATATGTAGACCAATTCGAGGAATATGATATAGCACAACACCTTGGTCATAGAGCAGGACATAAATGATTATGCATGAGGACATGCAAAACGTAAAGTGTAGGGAAAATGATGAGTGCATAAACTTACTTATTATATCATCCATATAGTTATAGATTTTATTCCTAAATATGTTAATTAATGTATGAGGGATGTTCTAGATAGTTGTATCCAAAGTAAGATTGATGCATTTATCCTTATCTTGTCTCACGTGAACTAATGACCATAGGAATTACCACTAACTACCTTTGTGAGTGATGTGATAAAATGTGTAGGTTGATAAAGCACATTTTCTACCAATTTTGATCAAGTCACAGTCAAGAAGACCGAGTCCTTTGCCACCATGCCATTTTGAAGAATTTTTCATAATAGCCTACAAACAAGGACCCTGTTTTTAGCTATATTACAGGATGTCATTGAGAATTTATGAAGGCGTTATTAGTTAAATTCATTGCCTATAATTGTGGCACGTTCTGTAACTGATTGTGTCTATAAGACACCTTCTTGAAACTGTTTCATAGTTAGTAATTTTTCAATACAATTTTATATATCAGTTGATATTTATTTTCAGTATTATGATGGAGTATGTTATGACTTATTTGAATCAATATAATCTAGATGCTATTTTTAGTATCCATTGGTGTTAATTACGTCAATCCGAAAGGAGATAAAGGGCCCACTCAACTGAGGATATTATAGGATTGGTTTCATGCATAATCTTTATTCGTGATAAGTTAAATTTTTGGTATCTTGATTTGAATGCTAAAATATTTTAACATTTCCACACTTGAGAATATTTCCTTATTGAGATGTGATTTCATCAAGATCATTGTCAGTTCAGTGAAGTATTATACCTTGTTGAAATAATTTCACTACTGCCATTCTTGAGTCAGTAAACTAAGTTGCATGTTCCTAAATTATGTGATTCATGTGCAGTAGTTTAGAACTGTATTTACTTGTAGTAGTCTAGAGAGAAACAAGATAAAAATCACACAATTGTTGATTGATGAGATGCTAAGGTGAAAATGATGAGTGAACAAGGTTTGGAACTGAGTGGCACATACCTTCTAAGCAAAGAGCCTAGGACACATTGCAACCTGGTTCCTAATAGGCATCAATGATTAAGAGATGAGTTGGTTTTAATGATTGGAAGTTATAACGATGCATCATGAACGTACATAGTTTTGAGAAAACAAGGAAGTATATTTAAATCTAAGATTGTTAATAAATTCCCTGGAGTCTACTGGTCAGTTTAGACATCCTGAGAGAGTGTCCATGAGATCTACATGCATGAGTAATATTTGAAGGATTCAATACCGAATTTGTGTCATGTTAGTGGTCTATTTTGATGTTACTTGGGTTTCTTAGGAGGGTCACCACAATAGGGCTTTAGTCACTGGAAGCTTGAAACAAGGAGTTCCCTAGACCCCATTGAATATACCCTAGAAACAATGGAAGAGTTCAGGTCCTTGCAACGATAGTATAGAGTTTTTCAAGAAGGATTGGGTAGTTTCCATAGGTGGAATGAAAATATATTCAAGATAGTCCTTAGAAGGACCTTGCTCACAGTCATGAGGGCTAATTGAAGAGGCGTGGTTTCAAAGGAAGTAGCATTTAGTTGTTGATAGTAGTCTGAAAAATTCAAGGGAAGGTAAAATGAGTTAATGGGTTCTTAAAAATGTTCTCATTACATATTGGAACCCTTTGATGGAAAAAAATATTCTTGAAAAAGTGCCTATGAAGACCTAATCAAGGGTTAGAATCAAAAATACAAGAAGGAAGTTGAAAACAGTACTTAATCAGTGTTAAAATACAACTTTTGAAGTTGGTATTTCAATGAAGATAGCCCTAGAAGTGGATAGCATAGATAAGAGCAAGAATTGTGTTCTTTATAGCAAGTAGGGGGTAGTCTTGTCTTGATAAAGAAAGTAGTGAAGGATGGTGAATACATTATTACAGTTTTGAGTGAAAATAACCATATTTGAAGTGTCTATAGGGGTAAGAGGAAAAACGAACCTTGGAAGGAGTATAAAGGTCAAGAAATGTTATTTTGTATCCAAAATTTGTGAAGCAAGAAATTAATAAGTTGGTGTTAAGTAAGTGAAAGAAGGGTTCGATGAGTTTAGTTGGATTTGATGATGGAAATAACATGTAATAAGGTCTACATGTAGGGTACTGTCAGGTACAAGATTGAGGAAAGATTATTTATGTGAATTGTACCAATTTGAGAAATATTTTGATCAAAATATAGCATTTTAAAGTCATCTTATCCTATGAATCAATCTTTAAATATAGAGTAAGTGGAATTTAGTTGTTGTAAATATTTTGATAGTTGATTTCATGATTTTTATTTCTCCTTGTGATGCATCAATAAGGATCATCTTGTTACAAAGGGTTTTTCACAAGTTGAAGGTATTGATTACTCTAAGACTTTTACACTCGTTGTTAAGATGGATTATGTCTACCTGGTACTTTTTATTTTTACATCACAGGGGTGGCCCGTATACCATATGGATGTGAAGAGTTCCTTCTTACACAGAGATTTACAAGAGGAAATATACATGGATCAGCCTGTTGGATTTGTTCACGAATCTTCTCTTGTTTGTAGACTTTGAAGGTCTCTCTACGGTCTCAAACAAGCTCCTCGGGCTTAATATGAGAAGATGGATTTTTTAATTCTATTTACTATTTTTGGTCATTACCATTCCAATCATACAATATATCTCCAGCATGTTGGTAAGGATATTGTGATACTTGTCTTGGATGCTGATGATATGTTACTTAATGGAAGCTCTTCTTTCCATATTCAGATTATTCAGAGGGTTCTTTCCACATAGTTTGAGATGACAGATCTTGGGTTATTGCATTATTTCCTTGGTTTGCATATTTCTTAGATAGATTTAGGGATTCATTTGAGTCAGCAAAATTACACCCATGATCTTCTTCAATATTTTGATATGACTGATTACAAGACAAGTCCATATCCTTTTCAGTCAATGGTTACTCTTACTTCCACATGTAACACTCCACTTTGTGATCCTACATTGTACAGGAATTTGGTTGGAAGTCTCATGTACTTGACCCATACTCACCCTAATATTTCATTTGTAGTAGGGCTTGTATCTCAATTTTCACATTCTCCTCATAGTAGTCACTAGCAGTTTTTTAAAAGGATTTTGTGCTCTTTGCAAGGCACTTCCCACTTTGGACTACACTAAAATATGGGTTCCACTCAGTTGGTTGGATATACGGATTCAAATTGGGTAGGTTCTATTGATGATAGACATCCCACTTTTGGATACCTTTTTTTGTCTTAGTTATTCTCTAGTTGTTTGGGCATGCAAAAAGAAATAAGCTATTGCACTTTCATTTTTAGAGGCAGAGTACAGGGCAGTGGTTACAACAAGTCAATAGATTATTTGGCTTTGACGATTATTGAAATATTTTTGATTCTCACAGGATTCGCCAATTGTAATTTGGTGTCAAAACCAAAGTACAATTCACATTTCTCGTAACCTTGTTGAGTACTAGCGGACCAAGCATATTGAGATTCACATACACTTCATTCATCAACACATTCAGGATGGAGTTCTTTTCTTGGAGTACATTCCAACTCAGCAAATGGTGTCCAACATCTTTACAAAGGATTTTGTGTCACCTCGCTACCTTGAGTTGCATGGCATGTTAGGGGTTTCAAAAGTTATTCTTGGCGGGTTTTCATGAGAAATATTAATTTTTCTCCTTCTTTATCATTCCTTCTAGTAGGATTCTTTCCAAATTTTGGTTCAAGATTTCTTCATGGATATATTGTACATGAGAACTTGATCAAGCCTAGTTGTTAGGACTCATACTATGGATATGCCACTCTTATATTGGGACCCTAGCTTCACTTGAGGGGGGGTGTTAGAGTAGGTATTTACCTTAGCTCATGTTCACCTAGATAATTTATTTACCTTTATTTTATTTATCATTGCCCACTTATGTGTGTGGATATTTATTTTATCTTATTTAGATATTATCTAGTTATTATGTATATTTATTTTATTTATCTATGGTATTGAATAGATCTTTAATGACTAGTTCTTTCCTAAATCTATGGTCTTGACTAGTTCTTTGATGACTAGTTATTTCCTTGATTTATAGATTGATCTACGACCTTGACTAGTTCTTAGATTGATCTTCCTTACCTATGTAAGCAAGGCCCTTTCTCATTTTACTTCATATAGTTCCATAATAATATATGATATTACTGCTAATTTGTTTGCAAAGGTTGTTTTTAAGTTATTTAGTGAATTGATTTCATCTTATTGAGTGTGGTGTTTGATTAACATTTGAGTTATTTATGGCTTGGTACGATCTGTTTATCGTTCCTTTTACACTTCACATATTGTGCATTCATCACATATTTTTCTCACAACTTCTATTACACATCATACACATTGCACACTATATACAATCATGACATATATTTTTGCATAAACGTTTACATGTTGCATTCATTATCATGTGACATTGTTGATTTGTGGAGCTTAATCACTTCCTTATTATTCTTTTGCAGACTTTTTGGAATACACAGTAACCAAAATCAGTTGACAAACCGTCGTCGATTACCTATGGACTGGTATCAATCAGGAAAAGAGGAACCGACATCGGTTAGGGATAACTAACATAATTTAAGGCTAACTAGCATCAGTTGCTTGTGCAAGACTATTATAATTAAGTTACGGAAATTAGATCTATCTTTAGTTGTAACCTGAATCTAATGGTTGTAATTTCATAACTAAACTTCCCTAAGATTTTAGATGCATATATAAGCATAAACCTAGGGTTTAGAAGGTAGAATTCAATTTAGAATAGAGAGAAGTTTCCTTTTGAGAGAAAAGAGAAATTTGTAGAGTAGAATGTATAGGACATCCAAGAAGGCGTGGAAGATTGCAAATCTTCATTGTATTTCCTCTGTGATAATAAATTGGTTGTTTCTTGGTGGACGTATCCCACATTAGGTGAACCACGTTAAATCTTGTGTATTTTTTCTTCTTGTTTATTTCCGTATTGATTATTTTTATGTTTAGATATGATAAATATATTTATACAACTGGTGTGCTAACCCCAAAAAACACACTATAGTTCAAAAATTCATACTCGATTGTTGAGGGTCTCAATAAAAAATGAACCTCACTGTATTCATTCATTCTCTACACTCTATGATTTTAGAATCACACTTTTCTAGCACGCACATTCAAACCATTTCTCGATGACACACTCTTGTTCTACGGTTCATTCTCTACTACTGAGGAGGCATATATACATGAACCAAATCTCATGCATACACATCCATTCAGGGGGAATGTTGATCCTATCATAATCATACTACATTCCATTTTATATCATCCACAACATACTACATATTTTGGTTGCAATTAGTCTTTCTTGCATCTACTCATTATAGGTACACTTTATTACCCATGTTATATAGATGCATTTTATGCCATTATCTCTTTCTATATACACATGTGTGTTCACTTAACTTCTAATTGTGAATGCAGATGCAGCTTGATATACAAAGCATGGCTGTTTGGCACAATACCTATTACCAATCCTGCAACAGCTCTTGGGGTCATCCACTTTTGTATATAATACAGGTTCTATTGTTTCATTTTTCATATCACATTATTACATCAGATCATACACACTTTGACATACATTATATATTTCTAACATGCTAACGGGTGCTTCATGTGTAGTATTTTCTTTACAGATCTATTTGCTTCCATGGTTTTCTGATTCTCTACTTTCTACTAATTCTATTTGTTTTCCATTGTTTAATAGCTTGGCCCTATGTATTTCTTGTTCACTGTTTGTTTGATTTCGGCCATTTTTTCCTCAATTATCTTACGACATCATGTGTGATGTCCCATGTTTACAACCTGTTAGTGCAAAATCACAACACCCCCAAATGAGTCGTCAGATCTGCTTTTCTAAGGTAGATTCATTTGGTGTGATTTGCATAACATTGAGTTGTTCCCCATAGTGTGGGACTTTGCAGATGGGAAAAACTCTATAGATTAAAGGTTAGTTCCTATTCCTCTATTTATGTGCATGTGTGAGAACTTATAGAGGGTCTATTCCTAAACCTAGTCTAATTTTTACCAAAGAGGCAGGGATAAAAGGAATGCAAGAAATCAAACTAAGCTATAAGGTGATGCACCAAAGGAATGATGAACATTAGTTTTGCTGATAGACACAAACCCACAAAATACATATTATAATCAAGAAAAGATAACTATATTTATAATGAAAGACCAGATGAGAGCAAATTTGAGACAAGAAAGGATCTAAAAATCAATCACAAACATATTTTATTGCTCTATAGATTGGTGCGATGCATTACAAGCAGTCAGAAAGGAAAGAAACGTATTACAAATCTGATAGGAGGTCATTAACTCCATGGGTTCCTTTGCTAGAAGGAAAATGGAGCCTACAAAATAGAAGAATGTGCAACCCTTTACAATGAGTCCCAACCCTGCATTTATAGATTCAATCAGAGAGAAGAAAGAAAGAGTGAGAAGGGGGAAAAGAAAGTCAAAGTTCAACCAGAGCTATTAATTCCTCCTATAAAATCTACCCCTAAATATTTCTTGACTGTATCAATCATTGGTTTGGTGCCTCGAATGAGGAGGAAATGGTGGAGCATGTCGAATCTGATCTGGTTGTTGGGGTAAAAACAGATCCTGCATTAATGGCCCTTAAGACATTTCTCCATTTTTATTTACCTAACCTCCCCAAACTTGAAGTTTCAAATATCCATGGCATGGGAAAGGCCAGGATCTTTCCAACTGTGTTAGATTTACAATATTTCGAGCCCAAAGTCAAAAGATATGACCCTTCAAAGTTTGTATCAGGTTCATACAAAAGGGCAGGAAAACCAGTTTGAAAAATGGGCCCCCTTTTTAATATGAGACATGTGGAGGGCTGGCGCTCATCTAGAAGGAAGCCTCTGTATTTTTCTCTTGGAATGGCACAGGGCTAACACGTGGCTTCCTCCACTGACATGCTCAATTTCTATGTTTTTGGCTAAGTCCTTCGCTTGGCAGGGTCATATTTCTTGATCGAGACACGTGGCAGTTTAGCGCTCATCTAGAAACCCTCTATTTATTTGACCCTTGAGTTAGCACCGTCTGGACACTTGGCACTCTCCATCAGCCTGCTACCACGCATTGACTATTCAACCCAACTTCATCCTCTTTTTGAGATTGGATGCGTGGAGGCTCCGTGCTCGCTTGAAAGCCTGATCAAGATTTTCCTTTGAAGGAGTATTGAGTTGACACTTGGAAGCCTCTACTGGTCTTTGGATTTTTCAACAACCTCTTTCTTACCTTTTTAGACCCTGGCCTACATGGCGAGCTGATGCTCATTCAAGCTTCCACTTTTAGATTTACCCTTAGAGGTGCGCCACTTGAACACGTGGCAGACTCTGCCAAAAATTCTTTACTTAGCCCTTTTTGAGATCCTCCTTTCCCACCTTTTGATGTCTGTTGACCATTTTCTACGTAGAGGGCTAGTGTGACTTTGAGTCTCCGCCTTGGGATCCCATTTTAGATTTGCATCGAGCTGACACCTAGCACCTTCCTGCCTAGTCAAAGACTTTTCAAAGGCTGTGCAGTGTTTTGGGGCTTTGGACACGTGGAAGCCTGGAACTCGTTTGAGCCTCCCATTTTGGATTCAACTTTGGAGAAGCGTCGTGATAACACGTGGTTCTCTTCGCTGCCTCCTCCATACTTAGTCAATTTCTAGACTTGTTCTAAACTATTTTGAACCTGAAGACTTCAGATCTTCACCATTTATTCCCTCTCTTTCTCCTAGATTCTTTGTGACACTACTCCTCCTCCTTTGACCCTATTGTTCTATTTCTAAGCCCACATGTAACCTGTAGAATAGATTTAAGGCCCGAATTCGCTTAACATAGCCATTTTCTAAATTTCTCCTACACAAGGTTGTTTGATCTTCGCAGGCCCCGCCACTTCCATTATAGAGTCTCCCTCCAATCTATTTGCAGGAACCGAACATTATTTCTTAGGTTCTTTCAGTGTGGCATCATTCTGATCTAATATTTTACTCGAGGGAAAATATGGATGACAATTTGGTGACTCACATGGGTATCTTCCTGCTAGATGAAAAGACCAATTGCCTTGTCGTATCCATTGGGCATGGATTCGAGAACAATGGTCGGATATTGATCTTGCCTCTGATTCATGAGCCTGACTATTTGCACTCTTAATTTTCACAAGAGATTTCAAAATGATTGTTTTTGAGAGTTGAAAATTGCTTTGACCCAGAGCTTCATTTATTTCTAAATGGCTACACAAGAGCAACAAAACAACACCACAACTATATACAAAATTTGATGTCATACATGCTCCAAGTAGAACATGCAGAGTGTACAAAGAACTTAGGAGAAAATTAACCTAAACTACAACCAAACAATGTGCACAAGCACTTAGAGGAATAAGAAACTAATGTAATATATACAAGGTGAGAACTTTCCTTCTAGTAGTAGTGTTTAAGATAGATTCAATTCACTGGAATCTACAACTCTTCACCATCCAATGTAGAAAATTGGAAAGCATTGCTACTTTTACATTTTATGACCGTGTAAGGGCCACTCCAAATGGCATCAAACTTGGAACGCCTTCCTGGTTTCATCCTATCTGCTATCCCTTTTCAAAACTAGGTCTCCTTCCTAGAAGGTCCCTGTTCTTTCCTTCTTATCAAAGCATCTCTTGATTGAGGCCTGATCCTTCTCTATTATTTGAAGTGTATGTTCTCTAATTTCTTCCAATTCCATCAGTTCTGCATACCTAGCCTTCATTGGTTCAAACTCAAACATCTCCAGCTGCTTCATGAGTTCCAATGCTAGTAGCTCAAGTGATATAGGCAACACCTCCTCTTTCCCATAGACAAGTTTGAATGGAGAGCTGCTTGTAGACCTCTTGGGTGTTGTCCTATCAGCCCATAAGGCTGATTTGAGTTTCATGTGCCAAGTTCTCTTATTTTCATCCAGAGTTCTTCTGATAATCTTTAGCAGGTTCATGTTTTTGGACTCTTATTGGCCATTACCCTAAGGGTAATAATTTGATGAAGTTCTCAAGTAAATCTTTATCCTCATGGACCATCCTGTGATTTTAGAACCCATGAATGCCAATGCATTGTTTGATATAATGGTGGCTGGCACTCCAAATCTGGTCACTATGCCTTCATAGAAATCTAATATGCTAGACTCATTAGCTACCTTGAGTGCCACTGCCTTGGTCCACTTGGTAAAATAGTTTTTTGTTATCAGAATCCATTCGTGTTCCTGGCTCGAATTATGTTTGATGACCCCAATGAATTCCAATCCCCATTACATGAATGACCTATCTTCTAAAATTAAATGCAATGGTAGTGCTGTTAGCTTTTCCTTGCCTCTAAAGAACACACAATTCTTGCACTTTTTGATCCATGCATAACAATCACTAAACACCCTAGGCCAGTAATAACCCACCTTCATGATCTTGCGTGATGTCACTCATGGAGCAAAATGGCCTCCAGATACTTCATCATGGAACTCTTGTAACACTATCTTAACCTGATTTGTCCCAATCCGCCTTAACAAAATGCCATTGATGTCCATTTTGAACAAGACATCATTGACAAACACATATGGGATGGCCTATAATATGAAGTGTCTCCTTTTTGTTTTACTCATTTCTGGAGGACACAGGCCTGTTTGTAGGAAGTGCATAATGCTCTAATTCCAACAAGGAGTGGGTACATCATCATTTTCTTCCTCTTAACTATTTTGTAGGACAAAAACAACTTCATTTTCATTGTTTCCCTCATCTTTTTGACCCGAGTCCAGTTGTTCACACAATCCCTTCCCATGGACCAACTTAGTAACCTTGATCTCAATGTCATACTCCATGATGCGAGTGATCCATCCTGCATGTTTTTCATTCCGATCCTTGTTGAGAAGGAATTCTTTAACTACTGCATGGGAGACTAACAATTGGATTTTATTGTTTGAAACCAGATGCTTAAACTTCTTTAAACCTCTAATCACTTCTAAGACTTGCTTCTCGATGAAGGAGTATCTCACTTCATAATCTTCTAGACCCTAACTGAAGAAGGCAATTGGATGCTCTGTATTCTCTTTGTTCTATTGTACTAGGTTTGTTGAAATTGTGTCACTGCCTCCAAAGGAATATAGTATGAAGTCCTTAGAAAAATCTGGATTCATGAGAGTTGGGGCTTGTGATATATCTTCTTTGACGGCCTCAAAACTTACTTTTCCTTCATCTTTCCACCTAAACACCAAAATATTCTTCAACATCAACATTATTGGCTTGACAAGGGTAGCAAAGTTTGGTACAAACCAGCAGACAAAATTGATTTTTCCCAAAAAGCTTTTAAGAGCCTTCTTATGGCTTGGCAATGGCAATGCTCTTATTTCTTCAACTCTCTCTAGGTCAATTGCCAAACCTTCCTTTGACATGATGTGGCCTACAAGCCTACCCTCATGGGCCAAGAATATGCATTTTTTAGTGTTTAATGATACCCCGAATCTCCTACACCTTTGAAACACCTGCCTTAGGTGAAAAAGGTGGTTTGCTACATTTCTGGAGAACACAGTAATGTCATCCAAGTAGATCAATAATATTTTTTTGATCAAACTTTTGAATGCCATACCCATTGCCCTTTGGAAAGTGGCTCTGACATTAGACAATGCAAATGGCATTTTTTTGTAGGTATAGGTGCCCCATTTAGTGGTGAAATATGTTTTGAATTGATCATCTTATTTCACCATGATCTGGTTGTACCCTAAGTAGCCATCTAGGGAGAGAATCTCTCTGATTTAGACACCACCTGCAAGATTTGCTCCATTGAGTGGAGTGGGTAGTGTTCTTTAAGGGAATCTCTATTCAAGCCACAAAATTCAACACACAACCTAATCTCTCCATTCTTCTTCCTGAATGGGACCAATTTTGTAACCCAAATTGAGTGTTTGATTGGAAATATGATACTTGCCTCTATCAGCTTGTTCATCTCTTTCTTCATCAGAGGCTCAATATGTGGATTTGCTGGTCCCTGCTTTTCCCTGATGGGATTAGCAGTTGGATCTAGTTTGATTGTGTGTTGAGTTAACCTTGGATTGAACCCTCTTAGGTATTCATAGCTCCAAGAAAATACATCTAGAAATTCTTGGCAAAGTTTCATGAATTCATACCTCTCTTTCTCAATATCCACTTTTCCAATTTGAAGTGTTTTGCCTTCTCCAACTAGAATTGATTGTGAATCTTCTCCTTTGATTTGTATGTTAGCCTTCTCTTTTCGAAACTAATCATTAGGATTGAAGATATACTCCAACGTCACTAAGCCTTTGGGAAGCTTGTTTGTATGTAGCTGCACTACTCGATCTCCATATTTCTACTCTAATATATTTTGATTCCTAGCTGAGAACTCAGGTTCCTCTTGCAAAACATTGATGATTTGATGATCATTCTCGAACACCTGCCAGCATGTGTTGTTATCTGGCACTGCCAGCCTAACAATCACATGGATATGTGGTTGTTCTTTGTCCCT
The DNA here is from genome assembly GCA_019776745.2 of Taxus chinensis. NCBI lineage: Eukaryota > Viridiplantae > Streptophyta > Pinopsida > Cupressales > Taxaceae > Taxus > Taxus chinensis. Next base: position 751,333,483 of record CM034154.1, on the reverse strand, counting down.
CTTGATGTTGTCAACCACATCAAATGTTTCTCTAACTACTGCAATCCTATTAGTAGCTTCGTTCTCCTTCCTGGGTATGGACACAATGTTGAAGGCTTTGAAATCCTCAATGAGATCCCATACCCTATGCTTGTATTTTTTTAGTAGGTCATTCTTGACAACATTTTTTCATTTGACTTGATTGGCAACCATTTCACTATCACCAAACACCTGCAGGTTCTTGATTCCTTGTCTTCTAGCCCAATGCAATCCATGAACCAAAGCCTCATATTCTGCAGTGTTATTTGAGCAGACAAACTAAAAACAGAAAAGCTAAGTAAAACTTCATACCTTAGGGGGATGCAATCATAGCCCCTCCTCCAGCTCCTTGTCCACTCCTCAAACCATCAAAGAACAATTACCATACTTCATTGTCATCTTTGTTCTCTGACTTAATGATGTCAGGAAGAGGATGATTCTCCTTATGTAGGCAGTAGACTCATATCTCATATTCTTCCATCTCCTTATAGGGATTAAAATCATGTCTTTTGACTGCCCATTCATCGAGAGTTAGGTCTAGGATATACCCCACCTTGTTATCTACTTCACAAGTGTTTAGGAGGTCCTCCTGATCAAAATCTGAACAATTTACATTGATAGGGCTTTACACATAAGACTCAATGTGATAATACGCTATGGGCTCAGATATAATTGTGGCCTTCACTCCATACCTTGTTCTAAAGAGCATATGTGACTAGTCAGTAGAAAAATATCCTCCAATTTTGGCAGTGAAGTCCCTGGACAAACACAATGCAAAATGTGGTGGCAAGTCTATGACTGATACATTTTACAATACAATCACATTAGGGAAGGTATGCAGCATGAGGCTCAGATCCTTGATGACTTCAATAGTGGTCACTTCCGTCCCATCCAATTGTACTACTCCTCTAGAGATGAATTCATAATGGATACCCAGTTGATCAATTATTTGTTTGGGAATTACAGAACTACTTGCCCCCGAATCAATCATGTAATTATGCACCAATTTTTCTCTAATGATTAATGAAACATAAAATGGAGGAGGCTTCATATTATTACCTCATTTTTCTCCATGGTTTCTCTCAGGTTGAGCCCTATTGGTAAGCACTTTCTCTTGTTGGCTAGGGGGTTGATTTGAGCTTGACCAATTTTACATGGCAGTCTATAATAGATCCCTTTGCCTTGGAATGGCCAGTGATTTTTCACTTGGAATGTTTCGTTCCTTTTAGAAACAGATAAGGTTAGGGGCTAGGAGGAATACCTGTAGAATGTTGAGATGATGTGCGCGTACCGTAGATAAAGATCAGACTGACTGTGAAGAAATCCTTTTTGTCTTGGAAGGACTACCTGTAAATAAGAACACAAGACCACAAGATTTTGATTAAACAATAAATGAGGAAACTGCCTTGGGGCCAGGAAATACAGAACTTCCTTTCGAAGGTGGTCAGTTTCCCTTCTAATATGAGTTAACACAGAAGACTGTAAAATATCAATTAAGTTATTTCGTTGATCTGAGTAGGGGAAAGGTTGGTTTTCTGGTTTTGATCAGAGGAACCGATGGCGGTTATTGATAACCGATGCTGGTTACTGGTAACCGATACCGGTGGGTTCTAGGATCTGTGGGTTTGTGGCTTTATAGAGTGGTTGTGTTGTTTGTAAGGCTGGTTTATAGGATGATATTTAGGAAATGAGATGATGAGAGGTAAAAGAATAATAGTTAGATGTAATGACATTGTTAGGTAGTGGATTCAAAAACGGATTTGGGAGGAATGAGATGCAAGAAGCATAGGAAATGTTATAACAGAGGACATGCAAGATGTGACTTACTGGTTTTGAGGAAGATGCAAGCTGATCTCCTTTTGCTGTAAACGCTTCTGGTATTTCCACTCGTCTCTGCTTGGGCAAGTTAAGATCGGGACTCTGTTCCTCGCTCCCAATGATCTCTGTCGATTCAAAAATCCTTTCCCTTTCATCCAAAAGTGAAATTCCCATCCATTGTTTTGGTTTGGGGAGCCCATTTACAGGGAACCGATGGCGGTTGCGTAACCGATGGCGGTCGAGTAGGAACCGGCATCGGTAAGGAAAAAGTAGGCTATTTTTAGTAAAATAGCACACCTTCCCTGCTTTTCTCCTGAGAGATCAGTTACGGGCTCGTTCAAGTGACTAGAAGGTCGGTTTTTGGGTGCGAGAAAGGGGTCATTAGTTATGGGTGTAGGTGTGGACCAAGTTATGGGTCTTAATTAGGTTAGTTTTAGGGTTAGGGCTAGGTCATGATGAAGTGGCAAAGTGAGGTGGTAGGTAAGGTGATGTGGATTTATCAATTACAAGGCAATTAATAAATAATTGTGTAAGGTTTAGGTAATGAGGTTAGGTTGCGAAATGGGATGCGGGTCACAAGGGGTCGTAAGACACGAATTTGGTGTCTACATTAGCCCCTTATTGTCGTGTAGCTTGTTCTGTAAAGCTGCGCGGACAATAATATGAAGTGGTTTCTCCTGTTAAGGATATAGGTAATCCCCCTCAAATCTATCATAGATTGAGTGAACGGGAAATCAGGGATAGGGTTGATAAAGGGTACATGTTGTAGAGAGGATGGTAAGGTGGTGGGGTAGGTCCAAGGAAGCAGACGCATGTTGAAATGCAATAGTACGACTAGGGTACATGATTTGACGAGCAAACCAGCAATGTATAGGCAAAGGTCGATAGTTTATCCAAACAAGGGTGATATAATCCTGGTATCCAAGGCATAGGAAGTAGCTCCAGGGTATATAACAGGTAAGGTACAGGAACGTTTAGGCATGTTCGGCAGTACCAAATGGTTGGTTTGGTTGAGATAAACGTCACGGTCTAGGTCTAGGCAAAGTTGGTCGACAGATCAAGTCAAGGACCCTAATCATGCTAAAACACGAACAGGTGAGCTCGATTGAACAAAAGGTACATGATGGATGGATAAAATAAAATGTTGATTGTGGGTATGGTATTGAAGTGATACGGCCGTGGGTCGGGCCAAGTTGTTGGGTTACGGCCTTGGGTCGGGCCGGATGGTTAGGGTGAGGCCTTGGGTCGGGCCAAATGGGTAGGGCGAGGCCTTGGGGTCGGGCCAAATGGGTAGGTTGGCGGCCTTGGGTCAGGCCGAATAGGTAGGTTAAGGCCTTGGGTCGGGCCCAAATAGGTAGCTTGAGGCCTTGGGTCGGGCCAAATAGGTAGGTTGAGGCCTTGGGTCAGGCCAAATGAGGCCTTGGGTAAATGGTTAGGGCGGCCTTGGGTCGGGCCAAATAGGTAGGTTGCCAGGCCTTGGGTCGGGCCAAATAGGTAGGTTGAGGCCTTGGGTCGGGCCAAATAGGTAGGTTGAAGGCCTTGGGTCGGGCCAAATAGGTAGGGCGAGGCCTTGGGTCGGGCCAAATAGGTAGGTTAGGCCTTGGGTTAAAAAGGGCCAAATGGGTAGGGCAAGGCCTAAAATGGGTTGGGCCAAATCCACATGGTAGGTTAAGGCCTTGGGTCGGGCCAAATGAAACCGATATCGGTTATGGGCGAAAAACCTATAAAAAGAAAAATACGGCCTTGTCATTGTCACTTTGGCCAAATTGACTTGTCTGATGTGGAGAGTTGAGCCCTTGGGTCGGGCCAAATGAGTGAGGTGCGAGGCTATTGGGTATGGAGCCAAATAGGTAGGTTGAGGTAGCCTTGTGTGAGGAGCGAGGCAGTAGTTGAGGCCTTGGGTCGGGCTGTGAATACCGGAGAGAGATCGTCTGCAGGATTTTGGCTCAGCCAGATTCAGTGAATGAGACAATGGGATTGTTAGAGGCTTCACAGCTGGAGGCCTTGGATTCCTCCACGCGAGGCCATTCGTATGTTACATGAGGATTGGCAGGAGTTGGGTGGTACCAATATCCGTGGTACCAGAGGACAGAGAGGCCTGGCGAGTAGGGGGTCGACGATCACGATCATCACCTAGTTTGGGATGAGGCGTGAGGGTCTAAATAATTGCTAGCAAGGTATAAGAATAAATAAGAGTACCGACCTGCGTGTCGATGATAGAGAAGATGTATTTGTTTTAACATCTAAATAAAAACGAGATATGTATGTTGATTGGAGTTATAATACTAAGGAATGTTTTCGTTTTGACTTTCGGTGTTTTGAAAAAAAAGGATAAAGGGGAATGTGATGAAATAGAAATACACAAAAATATTTATATGTACCACACATGATAGGTTATGGTAGGGGATGGTCGAGCTAACCTTGGGAGACCCCATGTCTCCGAAGTACTGCCTACATAGCCCATTGCACAAAGCAAGGAGGGGCCTCAGACCGATGTAGTTCTCCCTTAGGACCAGGGAGAGGTGAATTTAGGCAATTTGGTATGGTTTAGGCAATTGGTTGGTTGGTAAAAATATTGATATTAATATTGGTAAGGTAAGGTTTTTGGTGTTGGTAATGAATTGGTGATGTTGTAAAAGGTATAAGGGAAGCGAAAGTTAGCCTACCCAAGTCGAGGGAACCATGTCCTGATTAAGATCAACACACAATCCTAGATGCGAGGAAAAGCGGAAAGAGTGCTCCGTAGGTGAAAAGAGCTAAACAAACCACACAACGTAGAACGAGCTTGAAGCCCTAGGTACCGTGCATAGACGAGAAGTCAATAGGTGAAAAGAGTTGTATGATCACAATATATCGGGTGTACGTTACGTCCCTTGAGTTGAAACAAATGGTGAGGTGAGGTGGATGATATAGCTGAGGTACAGAGAACTTGTTACAAAGTGAGTGTTCTGACGAAAGAGAACCTACCCTAAATAGACAAGTCCATGACCCAAAAAGTTCTTTTGAATGAGGCTTTTATTTTACTGAATATAGACTGATCGATGCGGGAAGTCTACAAGGGATATTGATTGTACTATTCTTGAGGTCTTTCACAAAGCTGATCAATGCGAGAAGCTTCTGAGAAAAGGCTGACTGTGTATAGCTGTCCTTCGAGGGAGCAGTCTATTTATAGTAGCAGATATGATTTTAGTGCATAGCTGTCCTTCGGGGGAGCAGTCTATTTATAGTAGCAGCAATAGTTCGGCATATAGCTGTCCTTCAAGGGAGCAGTCTATATTTAATTTAGATGACTAGATGTTCTTTTGGCGTGAAGCATCTAGTTTAGTAGGAAGTTTGACTCAAGAAAAATCCCATAAGAATACGGCTTATTTTAATACTTTGAAGTCATGGACTAGACTAAAAAGGGGAAGGCATCATCAAGGGGAGGTGAGAAGTGATCTTGATTTTATTTTGAGATTTAGAAAACAAAGTGTATGTAGCGGTAAATGAGCTCAAGGGACGAGCAGTAGGTAGATAAGAAGTGATATAACACTAGATTCAACAGTAGAATGGTCGAAGATGCAAGGCATTAAGGGGTTCAGGCTCAGGCTTACCATTAAGCGAAGCTAAACGATAAGTGCCTGATCCATAGGTGTGAGTGATTATATAAGGCCCAATCCAATTGGGAGAAAATTTTCCACGTTTGCTCTTTTCTAGTTTGGTGACATGTTGATTCTCTTTGAGGACAAGATCACCAACCTTAAAGGTACGCTCATGAAGTCGCTTATCATAAGCACGCTTGATGCGTTTTTGATAGATTTGAAGGTGATCGAGAGCTGTAAGACGACGCTCGTCAAGAAGCTCCAATTGGGCTAACCGCTCTTGGCGGAAATCATCGTTGGTGAGAATATCCTGAAGAGATATTCTAAGGGAGGGTATTTGTACTTCGAGAGGCAGGACAGCCTCGGTACCATATACCAAAGAAAAAGGTGTGGCATTAGTGGAGGTACGAATGCTAGTACGATAAGCCCAAAGGGCAAAGGGAATGTGATCGTGCCAATTTCTTCCGGATTCATTGACAACTTTCATGAGGATTTTGGTTAGGGTTTTATTAGAAGATTCAGCCTGACCATTGGCCTGCGGATAGTAAGGCGATGAGAAACTAAGTTTGATACCAAAGTTGTCACAAAGGTCTTGTAACAACTTGTTTTTAAAAGATTTACCATTATCTGTTATTAGGCGATGAGGAATACCAAAACGACAGATAATGTGATGGTTAATGAATTCGACAATTTTTTCTTTTTTGATTGAAATGAGTGGAATGGCCTCTACCCATTTTGTGTAATATTCGGTTGCTGTGATTATCCAACGGTGACGTTGTGAAGAGGTCGGGTGAATCTCACCAATAAGGTCTAAACCCCATTGTGAGAAAGGCCAAAGATCTCGTGTGACCTGTAGCGGATGGCTAGGAGTATGTTGAAGGTTGGCATGTTGTTGACACATAACACAACGCTTAACATATTCGTAGCAGTCGTTGTTAAGAGTAGGCCAATAATAACCTAGGCGAAGGATTCGTTTAGCCACGGCAAGGCCACTAAAATGTCCACCACAAATCCCATCATGGACTTGTTGGATGGTATAGGTGACCTCCGCGCCGGTTAGACAGCGAAGGAGGATGCCATCAAAGCCACGTTTATAGAGGAGTCCCCCCATGACAACATAACGAGAAACACTTTTAAGAAAAGCACGTTTGCCGTTACTAGTAAGGTCAGGTGGGAGGACAGAGATTGTAAGGTAGTCGTGAAATTGGTGGTACCAGGTATCCTGCGAATTAGTAGACACAGTATTTATCATACAAACTACCGGGGTTGAATAGGATGGGGCAAAAATTTGTTGGACCACGACGAATAATTCAGAGTCAGTTGGTGCGGCGGGAATTTGCAAGGCTAAGCAAGCCATAGTATCCGCAAATTTGTTAGTGGAGTGGGGAATGGTTTGGATAGAATAGTGAGTAAATAAGGCTAGAAGTGAATCCACGTAGTGTTTGTACTTCTGAAGTTCCTCATTCTTACATTGGTAGATGCCCATAACTTGATTGACTACCAATTGAGAGTCACCAAAGATATTGATAGATTTGATGCCTAAGTGTATCGCAACTTGGAGACCCAGAACAAGGGCCTCGTATTCCGCTGTATTATTAGTGCAGGGGAAATCAAGCCGGAATGAAAGAGGCATAGGTTCAGCGTCGAGAGGAATGAGAACAACGCTGGCTCCTCCGCCGCGCTGGCATTTAGATCCATCGAAGAAGAGGGTCATTTGATACGACTCTTCCCCGAGTGAAAGAGTGGCGATGAGTTCGTCGGGGAATGTAAAATTGGTAAATTGTTCCCCAGGTAAAGGGGCCTCCGCAAGTTGGTCTGCAAGAGTTTGTCCTTTGATTGACTTCTGTTGTATAAACTCAAGGTCGAGGTCGGCGAGGAGCATGAGCCATCGAGCGATGCGTTGGTTTAGATGTGGTTTGGCGTACATATAATGAATGGGGTCCGTGTTGGTGATGACGAAAGTTTTGTGATTCAGGAGGTAATGTCGGAGTTTGGTGGCTACGAATGATAGGGCTAGGCACAATTTTTCTACATGTGTATACCTAGTCTCGTAATCCACGAGGGTACGACTTATATAATAAACGGCCTGTTCTCGACGTGCCGAGTCCCGATGTGCGAGCATAGCTCCTATAGCATGGTCAGTGGCGGAAAGATAAAGGTAGAAAGGGCGGTCGTCCTGGGGTGGGATAAGCACGGGTGGCTGCAAGAGATAAGTTTTTAGAGCTTCGAAGGCTTGGTGACACTCCTCACTCCATTGAAAGGCAACGTCCTTTTTAAGAAGGTGATGAAAAGGGTGACATCGATCCGAGAGTTGGGAGATGAAACGCCGGATGGATTGAAGTTTACCCTGCAAACTACGCAATTGTTTGAGGTTTTTGGGTGGGGGCATTTCTAGGATAGCTTTTACTTTAGATGGATCGACCTCAATGCCACGCAAAGAGACGATAAAGCCAAGAAGTTTCCCCGAAAGGACACCAAAGACACATTTCTTTGGTTGAAGACGGACAGAATATTGTAACAGGCGATCAAAAATAATGGTTAAAACATCGAGATGTTCACTACGATGTTTAGACTTGCCAAGAAGATCGTCGACGTAATCTTCAAGGATAGTGTGCATAATGTCATGAAAAATGTAGGTCATAGCCCGCTGATAGGTTGCACCAGCATTCTTAAGGCCAAATGGCATTACACGGTAACAGAAGGTTCCCCAAGGAGTTATGAAAGTAGTCTTATGTTGATCGGCGGGTGCGACCAAAATTTGGTTGTATCCCGAGAAGCCATCCATGAGAGAAAGCATTTCATGGCCCGCAGTGAGATCAACAAGTTGATCAATACTGGGTAGGGGGAAGTCATCCTTAGGGCAAGCGAGGTTAAGATCCCAGAAATCCGTGCATATCCGAAGTCCCCCCGTCGCTTTAGTGACAGGTACGATGTTAGAAATCCATTGAGGATAGTCAATAGGCAGAATGAAGGAAACAGAAAGGAGTCGTTGGAGCTCCTCTTTGACCAAGAGGGCAATGCGTGGATGCATTTTTCTCAATTTCTGTTTGACTGGTTTGGAATCGGGGTTTAGGGTGATGTTATGGACGGCAATGGTAGGATCAATTCCTGGCATGTCAGCGTAGGACCAAGCGAAAGCTTGGTTGCGGGTACGGAGAAAGGTAGTAAAGGCGGCTTGTTCTGATGTGTTAAGGGATTGTCCGATCTTCACTATGTGAGGATCCTCCTCCGTGTGGATGTTGATTTCTATAGTAGACTCGTTCAACATGGTTTGAGTTTCAGATGGTAAGGCGCGTTGAAGATAGGAGTCGTCCGCCCCAAGGTAAGTGAGGATGGAGTCGTCATCCTGGCACTCAACAACATTAATCGAAGGCGAATCCTCTTCGATCATGTCTGGATACAGAAGGGGAAGAGAAGATGGGTCCTCATTATCGCGTTGATAAGTGAGAGGACCTATGAAGATGGCATTTATGAAAAACAAAAGTTAGGAGGGATAGATTCAGGGTCTATAGATTCTGTGGGTGATGATGGCAAAGTGGGTGATGATGGTTTGGCAGGGGTGATGTCATCTTCTTCCAGAATACAGCTGGCACGAGGTGTCTCCTGTGTAGGTGTTTCAAGAAAAACTGAGACCACTGCGATCATTATGTTTGCGTGTGGTGATGGGGATGAGCGCATGTCGGCCTTGTTCATAAAGACCAAAACCAAAGCCTTTCCAAGCACAGTGAGTCAAGAAGGTGAGGGCGAAGCGATGATTTGTCAGGTATTGAAAATCAGATTGGAAGGGGACCCACACCAAGAGGAGGTTCAGGGGTAATGGAAGATGCGTCAACACCCCCCATATGTTAGGTTGGTGCGGCAATGGGGTGGTCCGTAAGAGATTACCTCCCCCACGCGCAACGGTCGTAGGTGGGATGTGCATGTAATTGTCCGTACTCCTGCGGGGTATGGAAAGAACTAACGTTATATAGGCGGTACTACCCCCCAGCGTAAGGTGTTGAAAAACATCTACTAAGGGGTCGGAGGTTGGGATGTTAGCTGCGGGAAAGGAAGTGGTTTTTGCGATGATGGTTTCATTAGTTGAAGGCATAGGTGTGGTTGAGGTGGATGTTTGAGGCAAAATTGAAGAAGATGGTTGGGTTGAGTGAAACGGGTGTCTTGATTGGTATAAGCACATCGTTAGGGTGGTATAACATATTGCAGGTTTTAAAGGGAGGAGGATCAGCTTTTACAGTGTAGGACTTCCCCTCATACTCAAGCTTTATGCATCTATGTAATGTTGAGGGAAACGCATCCCATGGCCCGGATCCAAGGACGATCCAGCAATATATTATATTGGAACTCTCCCTCAAGGACATAGAAGAGTTTCGGGTAAAGTACGCGGTCCTACACGAATGTTGAGGATCACGGTGCCTAAGGTAGAGGTAATAACGTCATTGAATGACCGCAACATGATGGGGTTGGCACACATGTAGTTAGAAGGGATATTCATTTGTTTTAAAGGCCTTTGAAGAGATGATGTTTAGGCTGGTGCCCCCGTTAATCATAACACGACGTACCCCGGATATCCCAGATGTAAGCTGGAGATGAACAGGGCAGGGTCAGGGTCTTTTGTACCAAAATCGACAATTTAATCTTCAGAGAAGTTGACTGCAGCAACTTGTTGTACAGAGACAGAAGTGGTTGGGGCGAGATGGGTTGTTTGGTGAGAGAGGCAATGTGATTGGGTGTTAGAATGGAGGCAACGGGCAGGGTTTCATTAGGTAAGACCTCGATCCCCTGAAGAATTTTAATGAGAGCTTGTCGATGAGATTCAGAAGTCTGAATGAGATAATATAGTGTCATTTTTACGGGTGATTGATGAAGTTGTTTGATCATAGTTCGGTGGGAAACTGCCATTAGAGACAGGATAGGCAGGTCCGCGAACAACCACTTTAGGTGGTGGTTGCAATCGGGATGTTTGACGGAGAAAGAGATGCCACAGGTGTGTTTTCCTTTCGCTTTCCCATTGTTTTTCTGCACTCGAGTAGCAACACTAATCATATTAATCTCGTAGACCGGAGATGAAGGAAGATGGTTGGGATAACTCATGGTCTTCAAAAGGTGGGGTTGTAAATAATGATAGATCTTGGTGAGGCGGGGACAGATGATAGAGGAGAGGGAATGGAAGTTAAAGGTCTCTCCCTTCGTAAGTTGTCTTTCTTAACCTTTCTATCTGAGAGAGGTGACTGACGAAGGATGGTTTTTAAAGCTTTGCATCCCTCCACATCATGTCCAGGTGTGCGGTGATAGGCGCAGATTTTAGACTCATCATAACCTGTGGGTCGAGGTTTAGATGGGTCATAAGGTCTAAGTGGGGGTAGGGAAATGGTCGCATTCTCCACCAACATAGCAAGGATTTTGGTGTAAGATCCTTTGAGTGGGTCAAAATCGAAGGACGATGAGGGTATTGGTTGTGTGGGTTTTGGTAATGTTTGGGCGTGGTTGGTTCGTACGGGTGGTGGTTTAGCCGAGGGGTGTTGACACGTGTTTTTCACTGAACATGGTTTCTTTGGCGCAGAAGTTACGTATCGGCTGGTTAGATGATGAGGCTACAGATGACGTGGTAGCGGAAAATAACCACGGAGAAAGGGGAGTGACTGAAAAGAAAATCTTTTGATGATGGAGTTTGTTTAGGGTTGATAGGGTGGATAGGATACGCGGAGTGACGGTGTTGCTATACCCTGAGATCTCTGTATAGGTGCAGAAGGCGTAGGTCATTTTGAAGAAAAACGCAGGAGGTATGATATATTGATGTAAGGTAGAGGGATGAGGTCCCAATATGGAAGGTGGGTGTGACGATGAGGGTTTTGATTGTGATAGAGGCACGGATTGAGCTTGTCTTCTAGGTGGTGGGGCGGCTTTATTCTTGGATAAATCAAGCCGCTTAGGTGGGTGTGTTAGACTGGGTATGGGTAAGGTCCCAAGTGTAGGGGAAGATCTGGTTAAGTTGATAGAAGTGGACGGGGCATTTGGTAGAGGTGAGGGTGGTGAACGGTGAGAACATGGGCATTTTAAGCTTCTGTAAACACTTTGGGTATATGGTGGAAACATCAGGATCGGTCATTTGCATTTGAGTAGAATAGGGGGTACTCAAACGTTCCCATAGGGCCTATCTATCTTCTGTGGAATGACAGTCCTCACGTGTGAATATGAACTTTTGTACGGAAGAAAGACGGGTTGTGATTCCAAGTCCACTGTGAGTGTGACACAGGGGTTAAATGAGGCACTGTATCAATAGATGTTAAGAGGTTGGCTGGTCGTTGAAAAGATTTAGGCGATGAGGGACTAATAGGTAGGAGAGTGTGTTTGAGGGGATCTGTCATGTTTAAAGAATTTGGTGATGTCAGTGCAAGAAATTTCTCGTCTAAGGATGTACAAAAGAAGTGGCGAGCCTTCCTCTTATGCAGCAAGAGCGGCAGAAGGGGACGTTTGAGAAATAGATAAATTAGATAACATCTGTTCTGCAGTCTTGTAGGGAATGTGGTTAAAAGAAGACTCATTGATGGGAAGAGAAGTCTGGGCAGTTAACTCTTTTATGGGTAAAGGAATGATTTCGCTTTGGCTTGATGGTGGTAAAGGAGGTTCGAGCTCCCGTGTTAGTGAAGAGGCTTGATTCAAAATTTTCTCGATAGAGGGTTTTGGCTGGGTATCGAAGACTGCATGGATCTCATGAACACTCTCCTCGGCTAAGATATCTTGGTTTGTGTTACTGTTGGGACGAGTGATTTGGGAATGGCTTGTTGAATATTTTCAAATTTCGGTTGGCAAGGGGCGTTAGGATTATCGAGAGCTATATCCCCCGCATCAACCATTTTCTGCACTATGTTTTTCAACATCTTACAGTTTTCATGACTGTATCCCTTCACAGCAGTGGAAGTTACAAAAGTCATTTTTCTTTGTACCAGGAAGGTATGGCGCGAGTGGAATCAAACCCGGAATGAGGTTTAATAGGAGGTAAGGTAATGGCTCCTGCTTTGAGCATTTTTTCCAATATCACGCCATATGTTTCTCCTAAGGGGGTGTAATTGATAGACTCCACTTTATACTTATAAGTGGTTTTTGGCGGGGTATTAGACGGTGGTTGGGATTTTACCATCACCCGCATGCACGGCCCCCTTTTGATTTCGAAGTAGTCGATGGGTGAGGATTGGTGGTGTTAGGTTTGTTAGTGGAATCTGAAGTTCGGAAAGTGGAGTTTTTGTTACGCAACCGCAATTTCTCTTCCTCTAAGGCTCGAATTTCTAATTTTCGAGCCATAGTAAAGGCCTCGTCGAATGTATGGAAAGTTTGAATTTGGAGGGTAGGAGAAATGTGCTTAGTGCAGGCTCGCGTAAATAGTTCGATAAGTTCGGTTTGAGACAAGGCATATGTAAGTTGGTTGATAAGGCCCCCGCCATCATCCAATCGAAATCTGCGATAGATTCGTCTTCAAATTGTTGAATGGTATAGAGGTCGGTAATAGATACTTTCTTGGCAATGTTAATGGAGAAGTGATCCAAGAAATATTAGGCTAGTTGGTTAAAAGAGAAGATTGAGTGCTGGGTTAAAGCACTGTACCACTCCAAGGCGGGTCCTGATAAGGACATGGGAAATGTGCGGAGTAACAAGGCATCATCATGGGCAATCAAATAACAAGCGTGTCTAAAATGATCGCAAGTGTTGTTGAGGATCCTCTTTACTATTAAAACGAGTAAATTTTGGCAACTCCCATTGAGGAGGATATGAATGAAGAGGGACAGAAGGGTGAAATGGGCTCCCAACAAACTTGCTCAAATGTCAAGGCGCTACGAATTCCTGAAACAGAAGCCTCCAGATTTTGCATTTTGTCCATCATTTGTTTAATTAGGTCAGTAGTTGGATGAGATGATGGTGTGGTTATGGTAAACGGAGGCAGATTGGGCCAAGGACCACCGCTAGAAACTGGTGGGGTTAAGTGTTGATAAGGTGTGGAGGATGAATACGTTGAGGCGACTGAATAAGGGTGTCCCATATAGGATGTTGAGGTTACTAGATACGTGTATGGGAATGAAAAGGCAGGCAGAGCTTGAGAAGGAAAGCTCGTGTGGATAGGTGGCAGAGAGAAAGTCATGAACGGAGCAGTCTGCAAGAGAGATGAGGTAGGGGCAGTTGGTGGTAGTGATATGTGGGGTCCAAGATTAACAAAAGGAAAGCTAATCGGGGTCGTATGAACCTCTGAAGCCGTCGGATTGGGAGACAGGGCTAGAGATGCAAGAAGCAAGGTGGTATTATCAGGTGGAGTGGGAGCTAATTGAGCAGCTATATTGATAGGCATACCCACAAGAAGCTGACCATCAGGTGTACGGTCAGGGGTATGAGACAAATAGTATTATACAGCACTGGAATTAGCATCCAGAAACTTGGCAAAGTCCTTATCTCCCACAGGAATTTTAGGAACCTCGCTGGTATCCGTAGGATTCCCCACAAAATGTGAAGGGGGTGATTTAGGCAAAGAAACAGAGCAAGCATGTGAAACCATGGTGGCGGCTTGCTTTCGAGTGATAACAACCATGGACAAGAGTTCACAGTAAGGTTTAAATCTGTCAGGAAACAGAAACAAACTCAGACTAATAAAATTGGTAGGTTGTTGTTTTGTTGCTCGGTTTGTCAGGAATTGGAAAAGACAGTAACCGATATCGGTCTAGTAACCGATAGCGGTCTAGTAACCGATGTCGGTTATACTATAGCCAACGTCGGTCAAGTAACCGATGTTGGTGTAAGAAGTCTAGGCTAACAAGATATAAAAAGGAAGCCAATTTGATTTTTAACAACATTTAGTATACATTGTCCAATTATTGATCACAGAAGACAGAGAATGAGAAAGAAAACAGAACTAAAAACAAACAAGATGAACACACAAATCCAGAGATTAACCCTAGGGTTAATTTTAATTATCGTGGGCTTATGCCTTTAGACATATAATGATGTCAGAATCCTAAACAAGAGACTTAGGGGAAATGTCAAGTTTGTTTTGGCTTATAAGGTTACCTCAATCGGGCGGAGGAATACTACGGAAAAGGGGGGGTGATTGAGTTGTTGTGTTAACTGTAAAGTTATTCGGTATGTGTTGTGCAGTGAATGTAAGATTAATTTCTTGTCAATACCATGGATATCACCCCCACGTGTACAACCTGTTACTTAATCTATGTTCATTAGAATTGAAAACAACAAGAAAGGATGCAATGCACGTGTTTTAAACCCAAATCGAAAATGATGTTCGATGAAGCAAGAGAGATGACTTTCACTAATGCGAAGACTAGGAAAAACAAAGACAAATTCTTTTACCAGAATAATAAAATACCTTGTGAACATCTTTAGAAGCAGCAAACAACAGGTATGCTCCCTAAAATGAAAATAAGCAAGAGATAACAGAAAAACCTGGAAATGGCTCCCACCAGGCGTGCCAAAATGTTTCACTTGAAAATGTTTCGTTCCTTTTAGAAACAGATAAGGTTAGGGGCTAGGAGGAATACCTGTAGAATGTCAAGATGGTGTGCGCGTACCGTAGAGAAAGATCAGGATGACTGCGGAGAACTCCTTTTTGTCTTGGAAGGACTACCTGCAAATAAGAACACAAGACCACAAGATTTTGATTAAACAATAAATGAGGAAACTGCCTTGGGCCTAGAAAATATAAAAACTTCCTTTCGAAGGTGGTCAGTTTCCCTGCTAATATGAATTAACACAAAAGACTGTAAAATATCAATTAAGTTGCTTCGTTGAACTGAGTAGGGGAAAGGCTGGTTTTCTGGTTTTAATCAGAGAAAACCGATGGCGGTTACTGATAACCGATGCCGGTTACTGATGACCGATACCGGTTGGTTCTAGGATCTCTGGGTTGTTTATTTTATGGGGTAGCTATGTGTCGTTTGTAAGGCTGGTGTATGGGTAATATTAGGAAATGAGATGATGAGAGGTAGATGAATGAATAACAGTTAGATGCAATGGCATATTGTTGGGTAGTGGATTCAGAAACAGATTTAGGAGGACTGAGATGCAAGAAGCATAAGAAATGTTATAACAGAGGACATGCAAGATGTGACTTACTGGTTTTGACCAAGATGCAAGCTGATCTCCTTTGCTGTGAACACTTCTGGTATTTCCACTCGTCTCTGCTCGGTCAAGTGAAGATCTGGACTCTGTTTCTCGCTCCCAATGAATCTCTGTTGATCCAGAAATCCTTTTCTTTAGATCCCAAAAATGAAATTCTGATCCGTTGTTTTGGTTTGGGGAGCCCATTTACAGGGAACCGATGGCGGTTGCGTAACCGACGGTGGTCGAGTAGGAACCGGCATCGGTAAGGAAAAAAGTAGGCTATTTTTAGTAAAATGGCCCACCTTCCCTGCTTTTCTCTTGAGAGATCAGTTGTGGGCTTGGTCAAGTGGCTAGAAGGTCGGTTTTGGGTGCGAGTAAGGAGGTCATTAGTTATGGATGTAGAGTCTAGACCAAGTCATAGGTCTTAATTAGGTTAGTTTAAGGTAAGGGCTAGGTCATGATGAGGTGGAAAAATGAGGTGGCAGGTAAGGTGATGTGGATTTATCAATTAAAAGGTAATTTAATAAATAATTGTGTAAGGTTTAGGTGATGAGGTTAAGTTGTGAGATGAGATGCGGGTCACAAGGGATCGTAAGACACGAATTTGGTGTCTACAAGTGAATCCCATAGTGAAATTCTCACACTTGTCCTCTTCATTTTCTCAATGATATTAAATGAACTTTCTTTCTGCTGCCCCTTCCCTAGTACATTTTTCTCTTGTACATGGGTTGTGACAATCGGTGCATGAGTAGATTTGGAAGGTGGCTTGGATTGGCTCTGCATATTGGGAGTTGTATTTTTAATGCCAATACTTTGTGGAGAAATAGAGTATTGAGGGTCACCTAAGTTTGGTGAATTTCCTTCTCCAATATTTATCTTCTTGGACCATGTATTGGCAGCTATACTTTGAGAAGGAGCCTAGGTCTTTCCACAGAATTCTTCAGCTTGCCAATTTACATGCATAGTTTCACTTTGAGGTCCCTCTTGCTAAGATCCTTGCTGCTGATTTTCTTCGTAGCTAGGTTCTTGTGACACACCAATGGTTTGCACCATCATAGCCTGATTTAGTGCACTATTGAAGTACATCGTTTGATTATGTGACTGACTACATGGGAAACACCAATCATATTCTTGTGCCATGTTATTATGTGCTGGAACCAATGCTCTTGATGTTGAAGCTGTGTTTAGATCATATGACCTGAAAGGTATAACAGCTTGAGGTTTCCCTTGGTGTTGACTCTGATTTATAGCATGGGCTGGTGGTCTATTTTGCTGATATGGGGGTCTAGCCTGATACTGAGATTGAGGTTGATATGGCCTAGAACTCTAAGCTTGATGTTTTTTATGGTTACTAACTCATTCCTCATGTTTTGAAGTTGTTTCATAACTTCGTGAAGCTCCTTTGAGGTGTTATATGATGAAGTGGAGGCTTCAGCTAAACTTTGACACCTGAGAGTGGGTATAGGAGCTAATGTGGGTGTTTGGCTGGTACCTAGGTTTCCTAATTCGGGGTATAGGAGCATGAATGGCCTAGGAGCAAGTTTTCCAACCTGAATAAAACAATTCTCAGCTCCTATGGAAAGGATATAGGTTATAAGTAAGGTTATGCCCCTCATTGATTGAATCATCGAAGCAATATAAGAATTTAAAGTTCTAAGAAAGTATAAGAAGGCACCTTCATTAGTGGGCTTTACTGCTGCTGGAATCATGTCCCAGGTCCATTGAAATTTGAGGTTGAAATCCATCACCTATTCATTTGGAGCTCTCTTGATTGTCATCAGTTGTTCTAGCAAGGATAGGTTATCCCCCTTTTCTCCAAACTGGTTGTGAAGAGTTGTGCACATATGGTCCCAAGATTGAATAGAGCCTGCTCTAGGCTCTAGGATAGCAAATTGACCACAATGTCCATCTCAGTGATCTAATGGATTATATAGACATTTGCAATGTCTTGAACGTGGTCACCGGGAGAAGTCTGGTTTTCTCCAGTGAAGTATGGGATGCTCTTTAATGTTGCCACCAGAATTAGATTTTGTGCATTTAGAGCGAGTGAGCTTCTGCCAGTAAAATTGACATAAGGATTTGGTTTTTGGTGTGCCATCCTAATCGTCCTGAGCACCCTTCTTGATTGAAAGAATGACCTACTAGGAGGAGGTGTTGATAAGGCTTTTTTTGGTGGAGATAGAGACTTTTGGGCTCTTCTTCCTCTACTCCTTCTGTTTGGAGACAAGTGTATGTGTACAAACTGTCCATCTTCTCTTGTTCTTGACCTTGTTTGTATCCTTCTCATGAACTTGGGAAACTTGGACTGCTGAAACTAGTGGATTCTAATCCTTTTGGAGTCGCTATATGTGCAATTATTAAAAGCTTATTAAAATCTAGAATCATAGCAAGTGCACATCGATCTTACTGTATTAAAGATGGAGAATTCTTAGTCCCATCGAGCATGCCAAAACTATTAGTGCAAAATGACAGCACCCCCAAATGAGTCGTCAGATCTGCTTTTCTAAGACAGATTCATTTGGTGTGATTTGCATAACACTGAGTTGTTCCCAAAAGTGTGGGACTTTGAAAATGGGAAAAACTCTCCAGATTAAAGGTTGGTTCCTATTCCTCTGTTTAGGTGCATGCGTGAGAACTTATAGAGGGCCTATTCCTAAACCTAGTCTAAGTTTTACCAAGGATGTAGGGATAAAAGGAATGCAAGAAATCAAACTAAGCTATAAGGTTATGCACCAAAGGAATGATGAACATTAGTTTTTCTGATAGACACAAACCCACAAAATACATATGATAATCAAGCACAAATAACCAGATTTATAATGATAGACCAGATGAGAACAAATGAGACAAGAAAGGATCTAAAAATCGATCACAAACGCATTTTATTGCTCTACATATTGGTGCAATGCATTACAAGCAACCAGAAAGGCAAAAAATGTATTACAACTCTAAGAGGAGGTCAAAAACTCCACGAGTTCCTTTTCCAAAAGGAAAAGGGAGCCTGTAAAACAAAAGAGTGTCCAACCCTTTACAATGAGTCCCGACCCTACATTTACAGATTCAATCAGAGAGAAGAAATAAAAAGAGAGAAGTGAGAAAATCAGGTCAAATTTTAACCACTGCTATTAACGCCTCCTATAAAATCTTCCCCCAAATATATCTTGATTGTATTAATCACTAGTTCTACACCTTGAAGGAGGAGGAAACGGCAGAGCAGGTCAAATCTGATCTGGTTATTGGGGCAAAAACAAATCACGCATTAATGGCCCTTAATAAATTTCTCCATTTTTATTTACCTAACCTCCCCAAACTTATATTTTTAGATCTCCATGGCATGGGCGAGGATGAGATCTTTCCATCGGTGTCAAATTTACAATATTTCAAGCCCTGAGTCGAAAGATATGCCCCTTCGAAGTTTGTATCAGGTCCGTACAAAAGGGC
This sequence comes from Taxus chinensis, assembly GCA_019776745.2. NCBI lineage: Eukaryota > Viridiplantae > Streptophyta > Pinopsida > Cupressales > Taxaceae > Taxus > Taxus chinensis. Next base: position 751,314,530 of record CM034154.1, on the reverse strand, counting down.
AAGAAAACTAGTTTGAAAAATGGGCCCACCTTTTAATATGGGACACATGGAGGGCATACGCTCATCTAGAAGGTGGCCTCTATATTTTTCTCTTGGAATGGTGCAAGGCTAACATGCGGCTTCCTCCGTTAGCCTACTCAATTTCTATGTTTTTGGCTAAATCCTTTGCTCGGCGGGGTCATATTTCTTAATCGGGGACACGTGGCGGTCTGGCGCTCCTCTAGAAACCCTCTCCTTATTTGACCCTTGAGTTAGCACCGTCTGGACACTTGGCACTCTCTGTTGGCCTGCTACCATGTATTGACTATTCAACCCAACTCCATCCCCTTTTTAAGACTTGATGCGTGGAGGCTCTGTGCTCGCTTGAAATCCAGATCAACATTTTCCTTTGAAGGAGTGTCAAGTTAACACTTGGAAGCCTCTACTAGTCTTTGGATTTTTCAACAGCCTCTTTCTTACCTTTTCGGACCCTGGGCTACGTGGCGAGTTGACACTCATTTGAGCTTCTGCTTTTAGATTTACCCTTGGACACGTGGCAAACTCCGCCAACACTTCTATACTTAGCCCTTTTCGAGATCCACCATGTCTAACTTTTGACCTCTGTTAACCATTTTCTACATGGAGGGCTAGCACATGTTTTAGTCTCCGCATTGGGCTCCCATTTTAGATTTGCCCCGAGCTGACACTTGGCACCTTCCTGCCTAGTAAAAGAATTTTCAACGGCCGTAAAGTTTTTTAGGGCTTTGGATGCATGGAATCCTGGCACTCATCTGAGCCTCCCATTTTGGATTCAACTTTGGAGAAGCATCATGCTGACATGTGGTTCTCTCCACTGCCTCCTCCATACTTAGCCAATTTCTGAACTTGTTCTAAACTGTTTTGAACCCGAAGACTTCGGATCTTCGTCGTTTCTTCCCTCTCTTGCTCCTAGCTTCTTTGTGACACTGCTCCTCCTCCTTTGACCTTGTTGTTCTATTTCTGAGCCCACCTGTAACTTGTAGAATGGATTTGAGGCCCAGATTCACTCGACAGAGCCATTTTTTGAATTTCTGCTACATAGGGTTTCTTGATTTTCGCAAGTCCCACCACTTCCATTATAGAGTCTCCCTACAATTTTTTTGCAGGAACCAAACGTGTTTTCTCAGGTTCTTTCAGTGCGGGGTCATTCTGATCCAATATTTTTCCTGGGGAGCAAAATATGGATAGCACAACCCACTTCTCATGGGCTACTTTTTCTGCACTATTGCTTGTCAAATTTTTCTTCTTGCGTACTAATTTACATATTGTTTTCTATATGCATGTTTATCTTGTTTGCACTAATAATTGTTTCCTAGCCATTTTTCTTGTGTGTTCCTTTGTTTTTATCAAACACACTCCCTCCCCTCTAGGGTATCAGTTATAGTTCAGCGGTTATCCTCCTTTGGGTAGCATACTCCTCAAGACGTTGCATGCACCCCAAATGAGGGGGAATCATTGGGTGAATCAGTTACCCCATACAACAGTTCATAGTATGAGTTCAACACAATTTAGTAAACAATCTTCAGTCTTAAGAACAACACATATCCTGACTTGGGTCCTCAACACAACACAAACACTAGCTCCCAGCACTAGACAACCGATCCTGGTTTCCCATGACCCTTCGTGGGAGCCTATGACCAAGGGAAATTGCATGGTTTTTATTAGTTTTGTGGAGTTTAAAACACTTTACACTACAGATTTTATAGGATATGAAATCCTTCAGCAATCAGCATGCATGCATTACATCTTATTTTCTATTTTCACATTAGATCAAACTGGATTGGAATTACACACACCATCTACAGTGGTTTTTATACTTCAAGAAGTAGTCAAAGGTTGGATAATAACAATATACCTTTATCCCTACACTTCTTCCACACTAGGCGTGAGATCGCCCAAGAAACTCGTACTTGGTGCAATTGGCATGAGATTTCCCAAAAAACTCATTCTTGGCATGAGATCACCTAAAAAAAGTGTTCTTCTAAAAATTTTAGGATTATTTCTATCTCTTTTCACTCATCAGGGATCAGGTGCACATGTTCCTTTTTCATTTTCACATACGTTTACATGCTTTGGATCAAATTTTGCATACACATGACATTTGACTACTTGTTCATTCTTCTCTTTTGTAGGTCTGTCCTTATGAGATGCGGTAGTCACATCATCACACATCAAGAGATAGGTACAACTTGACACATACAAATATGCTTTCACCGCTAGGGTCATCATCATTTTCACTTCCTCTTCTTTAGCTTTCATTCTTCACTTTTTATCACTCCACGCTTTTTCTTGTCTCTCTCGGCATGCTTTTTTCCTTCAATCTACATGGATACCATGTATGCATCTCTTAGATATGTGACCATAATAAAGGACAAAACACTAAGCATTAGCTATCACCACCTAAGGTTGTATGCAAGAGCATTCAATAATCCATCTAGCTTCACATAAGGGACAAGGGAGTGTTATTTCTACATACATGCATAGGAGGGGAAGTTCATTCTTTCATGCACACATCTATTTACATCTTTTAAATCTAGCTATTTCTCGCTATCACGTGTGACGCATGACATGATTCTACACACAGACATAGAACTACATGGGGTCTGAGATGTAATGCAGTGCTCAGTCGTAACTTCAATTTGTTCACAACTGAGGATAATATGACCTCCATTTTACATCTTTCTTTATTAGGATTTGATGTGTTTTGGGGGTTTTGCAGGTGCTTCTTTTTTATTGCAAGTTTCAAGCGAACAACAACGAGGTCCAATGAAGTACATGCGATCAAAGGTGACATATCACGACCCTATGAAGTTGGGTTTCATATCTTTTGAGCAGTCACAGGTGCCCAAAATAGGTCTCTAGTGCTTCGGGTACCACTGATCCTCCATAGGTGCCCTCGTCCTGACATTTTTGATACTCCTAAAAAAATTTGGCTTTGATTACAACATTCTGAGTTCCTATGCCAACAATTTTCTAGATTGACAAACCTTTTGGATTATTACAAATTAAGTAAGTATTCTATTCTTGTATTTATAACTAGGATTTTAAATTCAAATTGTTTATATCATTGTACGTTGTTACATAATTTAGATTTAACATCTATTTATTTCAATATTTTCTTAATCATATGGGTGATGCCCCTCAAATTGGGTTGATTGCAATGTAGTGCAAGGATCACCAGTGTGATTGAGTTGATTAGATAATTTTTACATGTGTGTTTCGTTTAAAGTTTCCCCAATACAAGGTATCAAAATAAGATGTGTATCACCATGTAATCAAATGATAGGGGAAACAAAGGTTTTGTGTCCCTATAGACATATGATTCATAAGGATCGCTGAGAGATTACAAAGCCAAGTGATAGGGGAACAAAAGGGTTCTTGGCTTATAGACATATGATTTAGCTGAGTGCTAATGTCATATAGACTGATTCCACAAAGGATTTTCTAGTTGTAAGGATTTTGGGGGTCCTTAAAAGGAGGCACGCTATGTGGATAAATGTGCTATACAAGTGTGATAAAGTTGTTGAAAAAAATAGTGATGTTGAAAAATTTGTGTGATTTTTATGACAGAAGGGGGATCACTAATTAATTTTAATGGAATGCATTGGTGATTGCAACGAATCATTCGCAATTATAGGAGAATCTTCGACATGATTATAGGAATTGATCAGTGCAATTCCTTGCGTGGGATAAGCAGATGCTTACAAATATTCAATTTGGCTTATGAAAATGTTTCATTTCCATTTGTAATTTGTGAGATTAGAAGGCTAATTGATTTCTTTATGAAGTGATAATTTGAGTGATGAAGGTTGTGGGAGCATCTAGAAGGCTAATTGATTGCTTTATGAGTGATAATTGAGCTGATGAAGGTTGTGGGAGCATCTGGGAGGTAGAGGAAGCCCCCCTCAAGCAGAGGTAGGTACCTTTGTTTTGGCGTTTTGTGTAGTTAATTTTAGTTTTAGTTTTCTTATTTTTAGTGCCCATACGAGGGCATGTGTTGTGGAATCAGTTGAAATCACCAGCATGATTTTTTTAAATCTGCCAGAGATTGTGATGGATCACCGACGATTGGGGGTGAATTTCTAATGATCAGGTGTTTTTTTGTGTAAAGTTGATAAATTTGTTGATTAAAACTTATTCTAATTAACATGTTTTCGTGTTTTGTGGATGCATGTGAAGGCCAAATTGACTATCAGTGACAAGATTCTAGTGATCGTGGAGGATGTGAGGGCTTAGATGGTCAGATGAGGATTGGTACCATTTGGAGGATATAGGTTTAGGGGTCAATGCGTCACTATAGATGTATCTATAGGCAACAAGGATTGTTGCTGGTTTTGATGGGGAGATGGGATCCTACTACCTGCAATTTGTGGTTGTTGATGGGTGAGATGGCTGATCACCCTAGACGATGTACAGATGATTACATGAGATTTCATGTGCATTGAAGAGGGAATATGTTTGACTTGAGGATACAAAGAGGACTGATGTGATAAGGAGATTATATGGGGATGATGCAGATGGTGTATGAATATACATCAGGTGGAGTTCTATTACTACTAGACTCTATATACTCCTTGAGACAAAGGGTCTTTCATTGATAACCATGATGATGATAGTGATTACCATGTTTTGTCTTTTCTTGAACTCTTGGTAGTGGTCAATTTCCTTAGATGATGGAAGCTGTTAGTGGGTCGACATGATGGAGTAGAGAGTGTTGTTTGCATGGGCCCCTGCATTGCTAACACAGAAATACATGGAGATTTGGTCATTTTAGTATCCGGAAGAGGTTCGGGATTGATATTTGCATTTTCTACTGTAGTGTTCGGATTTTAAGCATATTGTCGTGGCTCGTCCTAAAGGTTTTTCATGGGGGGACATTACATTTTCTTAGTGAGATATAACCAAATTTATTCAATAGCATTTTGATATGGGGAATGAAGGACCTGGTACATAGGTGAGGAGTATTATAAACAAGCTCCTCTCAGGGTTACAGGTATGTGACATCGGGTGGAGACCCTACATTAGTTTTCTAGTATGGGAGGGAGAGGAGGGTCAACTTAATGCCACTCAAACAGGATGCTATGGGTGTAGGGCCGTCAGGGAGGGGATTGCGAGCTCATTCGATTTAGTAACATGTCAGGTGATAGTTTTGTTTTGATTCAAGATATGTGTCAGAGTCTTTAGTATTGTATAGAATGGGATGGATGGGGATGTGGGGACTCTATTACTAGTGCATTGGTTGTCACTCTCTATTCCTGTCAGACGAGTAGGGCTCCATTGAGTGTTGATAATCAAAGGAGCACCAATTGGCTATTTTGATGATGCCAGTGTTACAAATGAATTTACTACATGGTGGTAGATCTCAAACTGCTTGAGGAGATATATGGGTGCGATGATCATCTGGAGGGAGTGCAACTAGGGAAGGTGATGGAGATAGTGGTGATAAGGTGTAGGCGGTGAGAGCAGCTCTCGACGGTGGGGCTGACTATGGAACAATTAGATGCCAAGAAGGCCACGTTTGGAGGCTGAACATGATGACTGTGACCATAGAGAGAGGATAGTTTTGAGGGTGGAGTGTGATGGTTTGGTAGGTGAGAGAGATGGGCTGAGAGGAAAGCAGAGATAGTTTAAGTCAACAGTTAACACAGGCATGTAGTTGATCGAGATCGTTCTAGAAAACAAGCGAGAGGCCCTAAGACTGACTCTCGAGGATTATAGGTACTTCAGTGACAGGTATCGAGCTAGAGGTAGTTAGGGCTTAGGCTAGTGGTCAGATGGGTCCCATCTAGTATGGTTAGCTTAGTTAACTACCATTCAGTATGTGTATGATGAGATGGGAATATTACGAGGATATAATGGTGACACGGATGCTACCATACTGTGATCCATTTAATGCAACATATCTGGCTCAAATACGATCAGGACCTAGTGTTAGCACTGATGTGAGTGTGGGTCATCCAGCCTCCTCGGAGTCCAAATGGAGGAGGGATGAGCAGGGGACCTGATGGGGGAGGTCCTAATAGAGGAACCTAGATGGAAGTGACGGTGGTGCTGGTGGTGTTGGTGGTGCTCAGAGGAGCAACGTTCATGCGAGAGTGATTTATTTGTGAAGTGTTTAGTTTAGTGGGTAGATGTGATATGATATATTTTTATGTATATGGATCTTTGTTAAGCCTATGTTTGATGTATATGTTTTTATATATGGGGATTTTGAGACTCCAAATGATGTACACAGACATTTTGATATGAAAAATGATTATATGTATGTGATGATGATGATCTTTGATTAATGATTTATGTGTTGATTTTGTGATTTTCTTGTGATTAAATTTAAATTTTATATATATGGATATTGGTAATAAGTATTGATGTTATATGGATATTTGGATAGATGTTGAAGTTGATGTGGATAGATATATGATGGTGTTGTTATGTTATGAATTTTTGACTTCTAATGTGATCTTTATAAATATCAAAATGTGTTTTAATTATTGGGATAATAATAAACCATGGAATTGATTTATTTATACTGGATTTGATACATATGTGATGGGAATTAATATGATGAAGGCACGTGCACTTTTGGCCTTTATAACAAATGTTAACATATGATTAACAATGGGTAGTCACATGTAGGATCTTAGACATATATGAAAATGAATAAGTGTACCTTCCTAGGACATGGGAAGGGTTGACACATGTAGATTATGTGGGAGAGTAGGTTCTCCTTTCAATGGTTTCATAGAGAGATGCCCCAACTTTTAAATTTTATTTTTAACAAATTTGATCAATGCGGGAAGTTTTCTATGATGGGAAATCTGATCAATGTAGGAATATTTCCTATATGATTTTTGATATTTGAATTTTTGAAGGCTGATCGATGCGGGAATACTTTTTACATGGGTAGCCATCCTTCAAGAGAATGGTCTAGTTTACATTTTTGAATTTGACAGATAACCTTCCTTCGAGGGATCGGTCTATGATTTTGACAAATAGTTGTCCTTCAAGGGATTAATCTAATTTTCTTTTTGATAATCTGTTTTGATATTTTGATAGTTGTCCTTCGAGGGATTAGTCTATTTTGACAATATGCATCCATAGATATTTTTGAATTTATTTTATGCTAAGAGAAATTCCTAATAGACCAATTCAAGGAGGGGAAAATATGAGTATCACAAACTACACATGTGTGCCCCATGCTACATGCTTTTTGGTAGGTAAACAAGGTGGATGGATGTAATGATTGTGGGGTTCCTACTGAAGGAGGAACTTTTCCATATGAAATATGTGATGAAAAGAGTCCATGGTGCTCATCTTTAAGGTTTTTGAGGATAGTGACGGAAAGAACCACATACTTTCAAATCATTATGATGATAAGATGGATGGTTGGTGGTGATAGTTTAAGATCTTTGATGTGACTATTTTCATGACGATTGATGTGTTAATAATAGAAAGGCCTGTAACATGCAAGGAATTCAGAGGTTCCTCTTTCAGGTGTACCATTAAGGATGATTTTATTTTCTTTAGGCTATATGAATAAGATCCTGACCCATACTTATGAATGATGAAATATGGACCGATCTAGATAGGGGACAAACTTTACACGTTTACTCCTTTCCAAGAGTAGTGACAATTTTGATTTTTTTTGAGAATGAGATCACATACATTAAAGTCACATTCTTTTACATGTTTTTTATACATTCGTCTTGATGGGATCTTTTGATATACATGATGATGTTCAATAGCTGTTAAGCATCTTTCATCTAAGCTAAACGATCTTGTTAATTATCCTCATTAGGGATAAGTTCTCTGAGGGATACATGGAGTGATGGAATTTGAACTTCAAGGGGTAAGATTGCTTAAGAGCCATAAAATAGAGAAAAGGGGGGGCAAAGAAGATAACACTTGTAGGATTACGGATGCTAGTTCGATAAGCCCAGAGAGCGAACATGATTTGGAGATGCCAATTCCTAGCTACTTTTTTGACAGTTTTCATGAGGATTTTGTTAATCGTTTTAATGCTAGAGATCAGCCATTGAAAGCTTCACTTGTCCATTTTCTTGTAGATAATATGGTGATGAAAAGCTTATTTTGACCTTGAATGTTTCACAAAGTTTCTTAATGTATTTGTTCTTAAAGGAATTTCAATTATCAGTGGCTTTATATTTTTGTAGAATACCAAAGTACATTGATAAATCCCTTTTATTTTATTGATGACAAGCTTGTGATGTCTCCATAGATTTCAAAATTCTGAACACCATTTAGTGATGATGGTGGTTTGGATGCCCATGATTAAAGCTTCGTATTCATGACATGTTAGATAGTACATTCAAAGTTTAACCCCCATTGCGAGAATGATAGATAGGTCTTGATAAGAGTCCCCCAAGAAATTATGATGACAATACCAACACCTCCCCCTTGTTGTCACTTGATCCATCGAAGAAGAGTTTCATTTTGAGAGGGGTGTATTCTTGATCAATAATGAATTAATGCCCATTCGAAGGGAATTTTACCGTTGAAATGTCCACCACATATATTGTCTTAGTTGTACCGTTCATTAGGGGGTTGATTTTATGACATTAGTAGACTTGTGGGATTTAAGGATCTTAATAAGAGGCCATCGAATCTCAGTTTATACAAAACATCACCTACAATGTCGTCCTATGTAGTGCATTAGTCTATCATTTAAGGGTTTTAGATAGATTGGGAGGTAAGTTTGTATCTGAAATATAACAACATGTTCACAGTATACTAAGATCATCTCGATTGTTTTTGATGATGTTGATAGACAGTTCATATTTTGGAATGGCTGGGTCTATGGATAGAAACAAACAATTTGCATTAAGTTGAGTTGTCAGTTGATAAGGGGATGAGGGATGCTAGAGAATCCATGGTGGAGGCAAATTTGTTAAAGGATCACAGAACTGCTTGGACGGTGTAATGATCAAAGGCTTATAGGAGGAATTCAATAATTGTCATCAAAGGTTTTTTATACATTTCATTGTGATCACATCTAAATTTTAATGTCCTTTTGATTGGAGGTGATAAAAGTTGCTGAGTCTCCGTAGATGATCCAAAAGTTGTGATATAAAGTGATCGATAGATTGAAGACCCATGTTGCAAGCTTCGTTTGAGGTTTGATGGAGGAGGACATTTCTAAGTGATAGATTTGATTTTAGCCGGGTCTACTTCAGATGCCCCATAGGGATAGAACGATGAACCCTAACATTTTTCAAGTGAGAACACTTGGACCATTAAAGAAGAGGTTTCAGGTGAAGAAATTACTGAATCAAGATGGATGAAGATTTGACATCGAGGAATGAAAATATGATATTTACAATACTTGTCTATTGATCCCTAAAATGATCATGATGGCATATCTTTAATACAATTTTGTGGATAGGGTCATAAAGATATATGTCATAGCTCGGTTGATAAGTGAGCCCCCACATTTTAAATTCCAAATGGCCTAACATGTATAGCGGAAAGTCTACCAAGAGTGCATGAAGGATGTTTAAGCAGTTGATCACTGGTAGTGATAGAATCTTGATTATAAGATAGATGAAGCTTAGACATCCATAAGAGAGAGCATCTCATGGTTGACTAGCTTAGATCGATAGTTGGTCTCATATTTGGAAGAGGTGAAGTCATCTTTAGGAAATAGTGAGATTGAGATCTCTGTTCGTCTGGTGAAAGATGCATAACACCTAAGGCATTTTGGTTATGTAAAGCATGATACTAGAGACCCATTGTGGATAATCAATGGTTATGATAAAATAAGCACAAAGAAAATTGTTGCAACTCTTCTTTGATAAGGCCTATTGAAAATTGGGTCCATTCCTTGTTAACATTTTTTGAAGGAGTTTGACATTAGGATAAGTGACAACGATATGTAGAAAATGATGTTTGGGTAATACCTAGAATATCACTATATGACCAAGTGACATATTGATTAAGGTTTAACATAGGAAGGTGGTGAATTAGCATTTAATCTCAGCTAGATCTAAAGATTGGATAGAACAATGAACTATATGAGATCTTATGGTAAGACACCGAAACACACCCTATATTAACATTAATAGAAATTTGTTAAGAAGCATAAAGATGTGTCAAGTGGTAAGGACGATGAAGGAAGTTGTGTATCCTTTGACTCCCATATAAGGTCAGGAACGTAGTGTTCTATGATTTTCTTGGCATTGAAGGATGTCATGACATTGATAGGTGAGTCTTCTTCTATTATTTTAAGACCAAATGAGAGGAAAAATTTTAGTATCATGATTAGTTTGAAATGTTCAATGTTGATCCTAGTAGTGTAATAGTATTGACTAAAAAAGAAGGAGGAATAGAAATAGTATCATTGGTACCATAAGATCATTTTCGATGAGATGAGGAGATGGTTGGAGAGGGAATGATGGTCTTTAAGGACATGGTGAGATGTGAGGATTCAGAAGTTGATTTTTCATAACGTAGCCCGTATTTTTCATGTGGTTTGAGTACAATGTTCGATGATTAAATAGTCAATGGACACCTTGTTCATAACGTCTAAATCCAAATATTTTCTAGGCATAGTGATGGAGGTAGAGCTATGTTAAAATACTCTGTTTATAATAAATTTGAAATCTGATATAAATAATTTGGACATGATAGTTGATAAGTAGGACAATGTAGAGGGGTGGTCAATACCTCCTTAGATAATATTTGTTTTTAGATGCGGTGGACTACATAAAATATGAAATATCTAATGTTGGGTTTATTTCATGGGTTGATTTATCATCCCTTCCATCATTTCTTTGGCTATGGGAAGTGAATTGATGGGAGACCCTACTCCCCCGTCAATAAAAGATGTTGCATAACATCAGTCAAAAAGTGTCACCTGGTAGTTTCTATGATGGAATGGATGTCCTAGTGGAATATTCATTAGATGATGGCATGATTTTTCATTTAAGAATCGAAGTATATCATTGGGACTATATGTCATGTGAAAATCATTTGAATGGCTTTGATCTTTGGGAACCATAAGGGTCTTACCTTCATATTCGTATTTGATACAGCTTAATGGAGTGTATATGGGATGCAATGCATAACACATATCTAGGGTCAACCTAAAAGCATGTTATATAAGAACGGTTCTCCATCTACCAGATAGAAGAGTTCAGGAGGACAGTTTTAATGCTAATTTTGATAGGTAAGATGAGTTGTGGAATGTGGGAGGATTACATCAAGTAAAATGGTTGGAGCTCATAACCTAGTGTTTGGGTGATGAAGGTGTTAGGTAGTTAAATTTTGAAAAGCATGTTTGATGATTAGATCATTGGAAACCCTATTGCATTTATTGATAAACCCTCTTTAAAGGTTATCATCCATTTGGGGGGGAGATTAAGAGTGGGACATCTATGGTCCTCTGATTAGCGATGGTATTTTGAAATTGATCAAAGGATATTGACAGCTGATAAGTGGATGTTTTGAGTGTGCCTACTAGATTAATGAAATTTTGTGGATCATTTTTAGATGAGTGGTATTGATATGGATTAGATCTCTGACATTGATCATGGCTTGATCGATGGCTTGTTGAGGTTTTCACTAGTTCATAAAGGGACATCTTGACTTGAGCTTGGTGAAGTTGTTTGATGACGATATTTTGAACTGCGGTAATGGCTTATATATGAGGGGTGACAAGGATGGAAACTATTATCCTTAGTAGGGGGTTGTTGGAGTTGATGACTCATGAATGAGTGGGATGGAGGACCTTAGATTTTTTTGATCGGTAATGTTGGGATTTTGGGTACGTGCTATCTAGTGGTGATACATTGTGTCAATTTGATGAGGAGGAGATTTCTTAGAAGAATTCCTCACTTTTAATGGTTTTAGGTGTAGATGGTGATTTAGATGTAGTGGTTGTGGATGTCTTGTGGAGTTATTTTGATGTTTGTATATTTGAGGGGAGAAGGCCTTTACTTGCAAGGTTTTTTATAGCAGCATGGAGGGATTTACAATCTTCTATATGATTTCTTGGTGTGCAATGATAATCACAAAAGGCCTCAAAGTTATACAAATAAGGATTCCACCCTCGAGAGCCATAGATGACTTAAGAGGAGGTAATGTTATGATTAATTGTTGTAGAAGCCTTTCAGGATTGATGTATAATGTCCTTTTGAGGCAGATGTGAAAGGAAGTGAAGCATTCTTTGGATTTGACAGGTGTTGAAGGCACTACCTTTGGTGTAGTTTCCTTAGGTATGTGTTGAGGGATGATTTTTGATTGTGTGATAGTGATGGCTATTACCTATGATGAGGGATGTGGCCCTAGGATGGAAGGAAAGTGTTTTGGTTTTTGTGTTGAAGATGTTGGATAGTCATGGGTTATGATGGTTACTTTTTTAGATGAAGGGGTATGTCACCATGTGATGGAATTCTAGAGGTTACGTGTGTAATGCTGAGGTACATGGTCATCGTACAATCTTTTCAAAATTTGTAAGATAGGTTTCTTTTGTAAAGCTTGTGAAGAGCTTATAGATGGGTTAGATGAAGATGAAGTAGATGTGGATAAAGGTGCCTTCATTTTTAATGGTAGGGTTTGAAGATGTGGTTGGTTTCGATTTTTGTTGTTCTATGACAGAGCTACTGATGGATGGGTCGAGCGTAGAATCTGTGATAGGAGTCTCAGATGTAACAAGTAATTTCTCTTTGACTATATTTATAGTATAATGGATCTGAATGTGATTGGTTTGTAGTTGCCTGGTGGATGGAGAGTGGTTTGGGAAAGGTTGCTTAAAGATGTCAAAATTTTGATTTTGAGGTAGATTCGGATTATCTAATTGTAAATAACCTTTGTCAATTAGATCTTGAAGGATGTCTATAATGAGTGACACATTTCGATGTCGTGACCTTTGACCATATGGTATTTGCAATAATAATTATCTATGCACCAAGAGGGATTTGATATGGATGTATCAATGGGGCGGATAGGAGGAAGATTAATCATGTTGGCAATGAGCAGTTTATTGAAGAAGAAATTGTAAGATTATCTTATAGGTGTATAAGTTTGTTGAGGACGAGATCATTCGGTGGTCAAACATGTCTTTGGGAGTGGTCTTAATGAGGACTGCGTTGGATGATGATTTGGATTTGTCATGACTAGAAGATGGTTTGGATGAAAACTCAAGTTTTGGTTTCTTCGATCTAAGCTTTGACTTCACCATCTTTGAGAGCACGAAGCTCGAGTTTGTGAGTCATTGTGAAGGCTTCATCAAACATCTAGAAATATTTGTAATGTGGATGAATGTGCTTAGCACATGAGCGAGAGAATAATTCTATTAACTCAGTCTGTGGGAGGGAAAATTATAATTTGTTGATAATGTCCCCTCCAGCAGGTGACAAATTTGGAGCAATGGATTCATCTTCAAATTTTTTGATTGCGTATAGGTCAGTGATAGTGATTTTGTGTATACGATATTGATTGAGAAATGTTTAAGAAAAGTTGAGAAATTTGGGTGAATGAGAAGAGTGAATATTGAGGTATGTTGTTATACCAGTCTAAAGTAGGGCTAGCTAAGGACATGGGGAATGTCCTCAACATGAGGTCCTGGTCATGTGCTATGAGATAATAGGCATGTGCCAAAAGGCCCATATATGTTTTTCGAGGGTCTTCTTTACTTTAGAATTTTAGTAACTTAGGAAGTTCCCATTGTGGAGGATATGCCTTTGTATAGTACACGGGAGTGGATGGATTTTTTGCATATTTGTTAGATAAGATAATGTGTTTTTAGGACCCATAGAAGTGGCTTCAAGACTAGATATTTTTTTTCATCAAAGTTTGCAGAGGGGTCTATTTTGTTTGGTTGTTGGTGTATTTGATGAGGATGAACTAGCTTTGTTATATGCAAATAAAATGATTTGGTTGGTTGATATGGTTGTAAAGGATATTTTGTTGAAGAGGGGTACCAGGAGAATATTATAGGTAGGATGTGAAACTAAGGGCTGTGAAGGTTGGATGTACTGATATTGGAAGGGATGGATGTATTCATAAGGGGTTGTGATGGTTGAGGTATGTGTTGAAAAGGAATCAATGTATGAATGAGAGGTTGCGACTGTTGAGGTATATGTTGGAAAGGAATAGAGGAGTGGATAAGTGGTTGAGACTGTTAAGGTATGTTACATGATGAGAGGCTGGAAGGCTGAGGTATGTGTTGAAAGGAATGAGTATGAATGAGAGGTTGAGATTGTTGAGGTATAGATTGAGAGGAAATAGTGATGGTGGATGATTTTTGTGAGGAAGGATGGACAATGGAAATAGAACTTGTGTTAATGGGTGGTATTGATGTCAGGAATAGACATAACTATGTTTTGGACAACTGATGTGGGTTGTTGAGATGAGATGGGCTGAGATATGTTTAATGGATGGATGTTGAACTTATAGGAGGAGTTTAGATGGTAGAAATACCAAGGGACTTGACCTGGATGAGGATAAGTTGGTATTATTTTGGGATGATGTGGAGCCTAGAGGAGAGGTCAGGTGAAGACATGGGTTGTTGATTAGTCATGTCTTGCTATGAGGAGACCACAATAAGGTCAAAAGTGATGATAGGAGGTGAGGATACAACATTGTATGTTTATGATTGATTGCTGACAGTGGGGTAAGGGTGTACCTGTTGTATGAATGGATCATGGTTAGGATCAAGAATATGGAAGAGAAGTCATATGAGGTGTTAGATATAGGGGGTTGTGGTCTAGGTGTGAATGGTTGAAGATGAACACCCTGAGAAAAAAGATATGCATTGAGGGCAACAGGGTTTGAGTCTAGAATCTCAAAAAAGATTGGATCCCCACTATTGAAGAAATGAGGATTGGGTGGATCGGGTATTTTGGATGATTCAGATTGACTACTGGGAGAATGTGGAGGTTCTTGATCATGTGGTCAGGGTGATAGAGATGCTCGATGTTGATTAATTAAACATGAAGTGTCCTCAATGTGGGTTTGAAATGTTTTCAATAGTTCTGTTGGAAATTTTCAGTCATGTTATCATAATTTTATAGACAAGGGATTGTTGTCTAGTAAGAACCATGAAAGCAAAACAATCACCTAAAATGAAAAATGAATCTAGATTGTTGGTTACAAAGTAACAAATCACATGAAGAAGAATTTTTTAATTATCCTCATTAATTTAAAAGAAGAGATGAAATGTGAAAAATGGTTAATGGGGTCCTAGGAAATGGAAATCTATGGATGGTTTTAGGTGATGTTTAAGGATGGATTCTTGATATACCTAAAGGTACGTGAGGCCTGAATATTGTGTTGGTGTTGGTATGGGGCTTGGTATTGGGGCTTACCCCCTCACTTCACGGTCCCGTAGCGATAAGGGAGTTGGGTGTTTAACCAATATACCACCCACCATATTTATTTATACTCATGGCCAGAACACCGAGTCAACTTATCCCCTTGGTGATAAAATCCAAGTGGGTCCACCTAGGTAGGAATGTTTCGATGCAAGTTTATGTTTAAAGTGATTTGGTTGTGTGTGGGGAAGATTAAGTGAATGCAATTTGTTAAACCCCTAATTAGTCTATGTGATCAAGTAGAAATGAGAAGGTTTTTTTTAAACCCAAAATAAATGTTGATTTTGATGAGGACAAAAAACAAAAAAGTAATGCTTTGAAAGAAAAAGAAAAGGAAAGAATGTACATCGAAACACTTCTTTTTTAAGTTTTTTAGATTTTAGAATTTTTTTAGCACAACTACAACACAAAAAAAAAAGGTCCAATGGAAAAAACTTATAAGGATTAGATGAAAATAGAAAATAGAAATAAAAATAATGATAAAGGTTGACTGGATTTGAGTAATCAAAAGCAATCATAGAGATTGTCGACGATTTGAAGGAATCACTACCGATTCACCAAAATCATTGGTGATTTAACTAGATTGTTAACGATTACAGAACAGAAGTCCTGACATGAATATAAATTAATGATTTTGAAATGGGAATAAAGGGGACAAGGTCCCACCGGGCATGCTAGAATGTACCAGAGAGTTTTTACTTTTCAACTTTAACTTAATAAAATGAAATGAAAAAACAAACTGACCTCAGAAGATGGTGGGGGTTTACCGATACCCGCAATGATGAATGTTGGTGTTATTGGATAAGTAGCTCCTCCTTTCAGAAACCTGAAGATCAAATACAAATAAAAAAGCGGATTAGATAAATGGGATAACGAGTTTCTTGACAGAGGTATCCAATTCCAGGAATCCAAAAGGACTTCCTTCAAGGATGTTAGCCCTGTTTTGATACAATTAAACAAATTGAAAATAACAATAAAGATATATAAATGATAAAGATATAGGATGATAAATGGATAAGAAGCTTTAGAACTCATGATTGAAGGGTAAGTTCATACGCATACTTCGAAGGTGGCCCAGGACAAAGTGGATGTGATCTAAACAAACTTGAAGTAATCGTACCAAAAGTATTCAGTTTCTTGTTGGATCTTCTGGAGGAACTCAAACTGATCTTTTATGTCCTCAATGTCGATAGAAAATCAAATTGCAAACAATGTAAGTTCGTGAAGGATGTTGTAATGTTCCCAAAAGAAGGGCTACTAAACTATTGAGAGGTTGTAGATTCATCGTGATAGGATGATACCAGCCATGTACTACCATCTACAGTAAATCCTTGCTTGAAACAGGACAAGTTAAATCCCAAAATATTTGATAAAAAATGACAAAAGATTGATAAATTGATTAACTAGATGTTGATTAATAGAGATCGTAGGTGATTCAAAGGAATCACCAGAAAATTTGGAAGAATCACGGGTGATTCAGGGGAATTGTGGGTGATTCAAGGGAATTGTTGGTGATTCAAGTAATCGCTGGCAATACTATGAAAATGATTAATTTTTCTAAAGACAATAAATTGATTAGATCTTGAGATGATAGATGATTATTTTTTATTTTAATGTTTTTATGAAATGCAAATGATGAAAACAAAAAAAAGAAACACCTCTTGATGTGGAAATATGTTGAATAGCTTCTGTAGATGTTGATAAAGTCGATTGGAGTTGCTGGACAGATTGTTGAGTTTCCTGGGAAGATAATTGGATGACAAAGACTACTCCAAAATGATAGTGTTGTGAAGAGATTGAGGTTGATACATGCCCTTGGTGATCTTTGGAGTGACATAGATTTATTAGACTAGAAACTGAGTGTATGAGTGTGAAAGAAGTCTGAAGATCCCCAAAGAAAGAGAAAAACTTCCTATTTATAATCGTACTGGCGATCAGGTTAGACTCGCTGACACTCCAAAAATTTCAGGGGAAAATGTTTAGGAAAGTGGTTAAAACCGCTTCCTAAACAAGGTTTTTGGGTGAATGGTGATGGGAAAATGGTTAGGGAGGAGGTTAAGGTTAAGTTGGAGAGGTTAGGGTGTTAAGAAAAATTAGGTTTGAGGTGGTTTTGAGATGGTTAGGTGGTTTTAGGAGGTTTAGGATATGTAAAAGTAATTGAGGATGGGTAAAAAATGATTTTACAGGTGACGGAGATAACTTAGGATAGCGATGTTTTGGTGGATTTTTATTAAATAATATGTGTATTGAAAGAAGTAGGAAGGTGACGAAAACCCGATGTCTACATATAGCTCTATGTATTCTTTTGGTATTTTGGGGTTGTTTCATCACTATTTGTAGCTACTTCTTCCATAATATTCACACTTGGTCTTGTAATGTTCAAACCCTAATTTCCTACAAAACAATCATTTATACATTTGAAAACAAAAAAAAACGTTTAATGTGATTGAGTTGGATTGCCCTTGGTGGCAAACTCCCTTGTTGATTTTGAATAAACATTGCATTATGTTTCCCAAATGAGGAGTTTAAACTCCATGTAGTTCTTGTGTTTATGCAAGAGTGAATGCAAGTCTAGATTGTCCTACTCTATGCTTCCCCTCATGCCTCAACACCAATAGTGGGATAAATAGATATCTTCATATGTAAAACCTTTCGTGTATGTAGAATAGGATGTTTGTATACAAATATAAGATAAAGAATTTCCCTTTGAAGTAGCACTTGTAGGTAGATATATGATAGTACTTGTTGAATTATACCTCCTTCCAATACTATATATATGTATAGGAGTATTTTAATTTGAAATCAAGACTTAATGATACACAAAGACGACCCAAATCCCAATATAAATAAGATAAAAAGCGGTAACAATGGAACCAAAATGGTCAAAACAATCGACACTAAGCTTTAAGACACTATTGTCAAACTTTGGAAAGTATCTGTATAATGGTTGTATCCAAGTTAAAAATATTGTTGCCTACTGCCCCTAGGCCTATTATAGACAATGATTTTTAAACATAGCTAGAGATTTTGGTGACTTAATAAAACAAACTGATATGGAGTGTGAAATGACATTCGACATCGAGAAACAAGTCAATCAAAAGATAAAATATATTACCACACGCCCCTAGATATTGATGTCCATTGCTTAAGACTCTTATACATATAAAAATAGTAAAAATATATTATGTAATAATGCTTGTGCCAATTTTAGGTGTCTACAATTTGTCGTAGTAGGTACATTTTCAAAACGATCTCATTTTATGGCTTGAAAGAAGACCAATGATGTTAGCTGGGTAGTTACCCTGATTTTTAAGGAAGTTGTGAGGTTGCCTAGATTTTTGTGTACAAAGTTGTATCTAACAAAGATAAAAATTTGTGGTACACTTCTAAAGAACATTTTAGAAGAAGCTAAACACTATATTTACAACTTAGTTCAACATATCATCCTCAAATAGATTTTTATACAGAAGTAGTGGACATGAGTTTTAGCAATACGTTGAGATGCTTAGTAGGATAAAATCCTAGACTGTGGAACTCAATCTTAGTATAAGTGGATTTCACATACAATAATTAAGTAAACAATACTATTAGAAATACCTCGTTTCAAATTGCTTACATGAACAATTTGAGAGGTATTGAAAAATTAAACAATATCCAATAAGAAAAAGGGAGAATTGTAGAAGTGGAAGATTTTGTAGAGTATATGCATGATGTGAAAAAACAAATGCACATACAACCAAAAAAGGGCAATGCACAATACATGAAATGTACAAATGAGAAGTAAAGAGAACTTAAGTTGTAGACACTTAAATTCCACTTTTGAAATCTTATTGCCAAACGCACACAAATCACTCTCATTCTTTCCAATTCCATTATAATTAGTGCTTTTTACTAATTAACTAACGTTTCTTGCCTCTTTGGTTCAGTTATCAAGCACTTCGTTGATCACCAAACCTCTTTCACATTTAAGTATGCCACTTTATGACGAATCGTAAGCCAATTTTCTCTTCAAAACAAATAATTAGAAATTATAGGCTAATTAAGCCTATTTTGCCCTTAATTTGGTCAATATGCCCTAGTATTAACTCAAACCCCTCTTCCAACCACTCAAAATCACCCCATTCACCTCCACAACACCTCAACAAGATTCAAAATCTTTTCCTAGCCTTCTAGTTGACCCTAAGTGGTCGAATTAAGGCTCCATACCTCTTAATCACTTGGTAATTCACTAATTGTTATTAGCAAGGCCTAATCATGATTAGAAAGGCTAATCTAATTTAGGGATTTTAGTCCCACATGCACCAATATACAAATTTCTCCCAAAAGGAAAACTATAAAAAGAGTGCATCTCATTCCTTTATACTTTACACCATGCTTTGATTTGCATCTCATGTAATACATATAATTTATAGCCAAGCTCAATCCTTTCCTAAAGCCTTCAATGGGGTTAGTAGATAGATATTCAAAATGACAATGTAGTCATTTGGAGATGCGATTTCACCTTGATTGGAGTAGAAACCATAACTATTTAATTTCCCTCTTATGTCTATTTAGGCCCATGTTAGGTAATTGAAGCATATTAGTAGGCATGTTTAGTTAGATTTTGCATTGTTTTCATACTAGTTAAACATTCCCTTTAACTTCTATCTTAATGTTACATTCTTAGACTTAGAACCCTAGCTAATTAGGTGGAAATGGTGTGATCCTTCCTTGTTTAAATTTGTTATTTGCTTTGTAAAGTTTAGGGTGCTTTCATTTGGCACGTCCGGTGGGACCATACCCCATTGAATTCGAGTTGAATTATAGCTTTTTAACTTAGTTTCAAAGTTTTTCATTTCAAGTTTTAGATTAGTTTCAAGTTTCCTAGATTAATTTCATTTTTTCTAGTTTACTTTCAAGCTTTCTAGAGTACTTTCAAGTTTTTTTTAGATTAGTTTCTCAAGCTTTTTAGATTAATTTCAAAGTTTTAGAGTAATTTTAAAATTTTTATAGATCAATTTCCATTTTTGAAAGTTGTTTCAACTAGATTAGTGGTATAAGTTGTTTTTTTATGCATTTTGTAGGATATAAGGAGGTGAAGCCCTATCAAAATTGACCTAAAATCCCAAAGATTGGATACCTTTTTCAATAAATATGCTCAAAAACCTGGATTTTTTACCACCCTACAGGAAAAAGGTGCCTGTGCATCCAGAGGGGCACTTGTGCATGACTGGGAGTGCACATGTGCATGACTATGAGCACCCTTATATACGCTTAATCCTTGGTTCTGAGTGAAAAAAGTCCTTGTGCATGACTGAGAGTGCATATGTCTCACTAGAAGCTCCCATGCATCATTGGCTGTGTGAAAAATGACATAGGGGTGCTTGTGCATGAATGTGAGTACATGTGCATGACTTTGAGTGCATGTGCATGATTGTGAGTGCCCTTGTATATACTGAATCTCTGGTTCTTAGTGAAAAAAGTCCTTGTCCATGACTGAGAGTGCATATTTCTCACTGGAAGTGCTCATGCATCATTGACTATGTGAAAAATGACAAAGGGGCACCTATGCATGACTGTGAACACCTTTGCATGACTGTGAGTGCCTGTGCATGACTAGGAGCGTCATGTACACTAAGAAGGAGAACCTATGCATCAAGGTAAAAAAAATTGAAAATCCAGAATTTCAATATTATGATTCCTGTTAGTTTTTAAGGGTTTTTTAGATCATGTTTTTGTCAATTTATTAATTTTAGAGAAATATTCCTAACAAAATTGGCTTAGGGTTTGATAGATGATATGGTTTCATACTTTGTTTTGAATTTGGAATAGGGTTGTGTATGTTCTTCTCTTGCACCTAGTGTGATCTTGAGAATCAAAAACACCCCTAAACCACTTTTTGCTTCTTGGCAAGTAAGTAGGAACAATCATCCTTTATTTTTTCTTAAAGGAACAAACTTGCATGTTTTGACATATACTTCATATTTTAGTTTAAGAGCTTCTTCATTTGATAAAGAATCAAGGCTAAAATTTTTGTATGCTCTTCCCTTGTACCTAGTGTGATCTTGGGAATTAAAAGAAATTTTAGTCTTTCATTAAGATGCACTTAGATTAATTGGGAATAAATCTATAATTTGTAAATTTTTATGGTAGTTATTTGATTTACAAGCTTTTCATTTCTATTTAATTGGATTATTTGTTGTGTATGTTATTCTCTTGCACCTAGTGTGATCTTGAGAAACAAAAACAACGCTTAATCCTCTTTCTTTGATATTGTGAACCTTTTTTTGAACTATTAATCAATTATGTGAAGGACCTAAAACACTTGTCAAAGAAATAAGGGATCTCTTTAAAACCAAAATCTAACATTCATGTGTGTTGTAGGTTTCCATTGGTGGTCTAAACCAAATTTCTTAATCCAAAAGATAAAAAAAACACCAACACACCATTCAAAACACTATATTACAGGTTTCAGTTAAGAGCTACGGCTTGTCCTCTCAGCTAGTACATAACCCCTTTTGTGCATAATCCTTAAGCTACAACAATGGGGGTGGTCCTAGGAACCCTAAATTAGTTCACACAAAAGGGAACCTTGTGAACGAAATAGGAAAGTGTCTCCACACTATCCGACTTGTCTAGTATGCCTTGATGAGATTAGAGTCAAAGATATCTGTATTGCGACCCCAGTGAAAGTATATACTGAACACACTTTGGTGCTCATTATGCTGAAGGGGGTAAAGTAAAGCCGAGATACTCCTTGGGAAACCTTGGATAAATCAAGCTTGCACTATAGATATCATGTGACACCTAAAGAGAGAGCCACCTACGAAGTTTGTCGGCTTGGAGCCATTGCTTTTGTCTTAGTTAGTATACTTGAGAGCTCTCACAAAGTGACAACTTTGTTAGATTCAAACTCTTTTTTATTGAAACAAGGGAAAGAGTCACTCAAATTTGAAACCGCGTGATTTTCATCACGGAATCTATTTAGTGTCATTTTGTCTTAGTTTTTCACTTGTCCTAAGACAAGGCGAAACTCTTCCAAAATAACATCCAGTTTATTTCAACACCACTTGTTCTACACCCTTATTTTATTGTTGCCTATTTTTGGACAAAAGGAAACAACATATATGGATACCACTAGATATCTTTCAAAATGACGAAACAGATAAGGGTAAGGGCCAAGGAGGAATACCTGTTAAATGTTGGTCGGTTGATGGTTGTTGCACGCATTCTGACTTCTTGATCCACAGCTGAATGTGAGAGCTTCCTTTTGGCTAGGAGGAACTACATGTAATAGAAAACAAGACCACAAAAATATAGTTAAATGATATATGACAGTGGACTGCCTAGCGTATGCTAGTTCCAGGAAGTGTGATACTTCCTAGATGGTTGTCAATCCACTGTTTAAAACAAGTTAATGCGTGAGAAATAAACAAATCCTACTGTAGTTGATATGATTTAGGTATCTCATTCAAATACAATAAGCAAATCCAATCACAACAGGCTAGGCTATAGTTGGATCTGAGAGGTGAGGTGTCTGTCAAGGTACTGGGACTGGTCAGGGTCTAGATTCTGGGTTATTTAGGTCAACTGGTAGGGTGATTGTTGGGTTTGTTCTTGGTCAAGGTGTAAAACACAGAGACCGATGTCAGCTAAATGTGACCGATGCCGGTTTAGGTAGAACCGATGATGGTTGTGGATAACCGGCGTCGGTATGGTCGAGGTAAAAGAAACTCAAAATAGATTAAATGGCAGGGGTGATCTGAGGTCAAATAAAGTTTGGGAGAGTGAATGGGGAGGTCTGTAGAGATCTTAGGTATGCTCAGAAGTATACAACAGGTGAGGATAGGTGATTTGGTGATATGGGTGAAGGGATATTTGAGTTCACAGGAAAGTGGGTGATGAAGCAATAAGCATGCAAAGAATAGATTAATAACAGGAGTAATAAAGATTACTAACTGAAATAAACCATACTGGTTAGGGCCATACTTACTGTGTTAAGGATCTGATGGCTGAGTGGTGGAGGTGGTTGATCAGGAGAATACGTGTATGGTCCTGTAGTGGTGATTTCCCAGAGTGCTCCCATGAATGCAATGGCTCTATGATTGATCCTGGTGATGGCTCTGGATGTCTGGATGCATAAAAGGATGCTTGTTTCACTTGCATGCAGCTCTGATCTCTTTTCTTGCTCTTAGAATGTGCCAACCTCAAAATAAGGTTACCAAAGGGAATAAAAGGTAACCGACGACGGTTCTGGGTTGACCGGCATCAGTTCAGGGGTGACCGGCATCGGTTAAGGTGGGATTCCCTAGGTTTACTAAAAATAGGAGATCATGGCAATGATTTCTGCCAGATCTCTCTATTCATCTGGGAAAGAGTGGGAGTTACCTTTTCTTATGTGGGAATGTGGTTAGAGGGGATGTAGGCATTGATTTTTAGGGTTTAGTTAGGTCTTAGTTAGTTATGGCAACATACTAAGAATAGATTTAGGGTGAGGTGGCTAGGTGGTGAGGTGGTGGGGTGGGAATTATCTTAATTAGGATAATTAAATAATAAATATTGTGAGGACATGGATTAATTTAATTAATTAAATTAATATTAGTGTGGGGTGCAAGGGGCCATGGTTAGGTGAGTGTGTTCAAGTTGATTATTTAATGAGGGGTCAAGGGGAGTGTGACCCAATTTTGGTGTCTACATTTTGCCCCTTTTTGTTGCGTAGCTTGTATTGGTAAGTGACGCTGACAAAAATAAGATGTGGTTGCCCCATGTGTGGGTGAAGGTGATCCCCCTCAAACTAGGAACTGATGTGGTAGAAGACAGAATCAGTGAGTGGTTTGATAAAAGGTGAATGTGATGAAGAGGAAGGTGGACAACAGGGTAAGGGGGTAAAGGTCCAATCGGTAATCTAGGTAATGGGCCAGGGTCAAAGGTAGTAACAGTCAAATGCACACACACGTATAAACTGTAGCACGGTACCAGGTTGAAGAGCATGCAAACTCTACATTGTCTAAGGTTGATAGGTTTATCCAAACAAGGTTGAGGTGATTCCAGTATCCAAGGTATAGGATATGGTGCGGAAGCACTTCACAGGTTAGGTGCAGGAACGTTTAGGTATGTTCTGGTACACCAAAGGTTGGGTCAGGATAAACGGTCATGGAAAGAGGCAAGGTAAGGTCATTAGGTCAAACAACATGGGTAACAGTGTCACAAGGTATAACGAGCACATGAGTTCACAGGTCACTAACAATGTTCTGGGTCCAAGTAGCTAGGTCACGGCATGGGTAGGGCCGAGGTATGGGTAAAATAACAAGTCCCAAAATGTAATTAAGGACAAGTATAGGTAAGGTAGGCATGGAGGTTGGTTGCAATAAGGGTGGGTAAGGTCAAATGGTGGCTGGGTTGGTTAAGTGGGGTCAGAAATGGGGAAAGGGGATGGGCAAGAATATGACAGGTAACCGATGCCAGTCATACATAACCGGTGATGGTCTAGGTAAGCCGATCATGGTTTATTAGGGTAGATGACCGATGTCGGTCTTGGTATAACTGACCACGGTGAGCTAGGGCACATGACCGATGTCAGTTTAGGTATAACCAATGTCGGTCAGGTCGACATGGGTATATAAAAAGAAAAATCCATATAATACAGATTCATTTGTACATTTTGGCTTTTGTGAAAATGACAGAGCACTGAACGAGTTGTGCTTTTTTGGGAGAAAAAGATGAGGGATGATATCCTGCTGAGGTGGAGGGATCCAGGTTGGTTAGAGGAGCCAGGTAGATGGGTTCACGAGCACAGGGGGATCGATTGTGATTGGGTGGAGGTCAGGAGGATTGGATTTGGTGATTGGACATGGCAGAGGTGGGAGAGGGATCAGGTGGACCACCAGTGTAGTGGCCCAACGTGCCACCATGGAGATGGTAATGTGATGAGGTAAGATTCAATCTCTTGCATTGGTTTGGGAGGTAGATTGGGTATATAGGTTAGGGAAGGAATACAAGCTTTTGGGGGGAAAAGGGGATTTGAATTTGGGAAGGAAAATTGGGTAAAATAGGAATGGGTAGAGGTGTGGTTAGGTGTACGAGGGGTGGGGAGGAGATGAGGGTAGAGTTAGGTAGGAATGGGTGAGAAGAAGGGAGTGTTTTAGGAAAAAGGGGGTTTGGGTGTCACGGATTTCTGCGTGACAGTGACCGGCATGGTCAAGGGGTGGCTGACATCGGTGGTGTCGAGCCGGTACCAGTCATAGATAAGGTGACTGATGCCAGTTTGGGATAGACCATGGTCGGTTAGAAGTAACCGGTACCAGTCATCATGTGGAGAAAAAGGGGCCAAAAGAGCCCTAGGGTGGTTGGGTGAGATAGATAGTGGGAAAAAAAGATTGTTGGTGATGAAAAATAGAGCATGGGTAAGAGGTTGAAAGAGGTATGGTATGATCGATAGTGGGTGAGGGTTGGGGTGGGTAGATAGAATATGTGATAAGAAGGTAAGTTGTGAGGGGAAAAAGAGGGAGGGTAATAGGTGTAGGTGAAGTGTCAAGAGTGATTGTGGGTATGATCAAGGTGTATTAATGTGATGTTTTGTTGGATGCAGGTGAGAGACCAGCTGCGGATGTGAGATAGGGTGCCACCCCTGCTCATGATGGTTCAAGGAGGTGCAACAGCTGAGGATTGGTGGCATGTTGTAGAGGTTGGCCTGATTGGGGTCAGACGCTACCGGCATGTAGTCTGAAGCCTAGTTTGATGGTCACCCTCATCAACAGATGGGATTTGGTGACCAACACATTCCATCTACCGACGGGTGAGATCACAGTCACCCTAGAGGATGTGTACAGGATCCTGCGGTTACCGATAGTGGGGACACATGTATATTTGATCTCCTCAGAGGCATCTGAGGAGTTGATGCTGACAGTCTTTGGTGAGGGGTTGGTGGAGATGAGGTTTCATAGTGCCAGCATGAGCTATGGAGAGATGTACTTGGCTCATCTAGAGGAGACTAGGCTAGTAGTGTTGCTGATGGAGGTAGTCTGTTGCTTTGCACACTGCCAGATGTAGAGGGTGGGAGATTCCCATGATCATTGATGGGGGTCCTGCATGATATGGTGATAGACCAGACCCATTTTGCATGGGCACCAACATTCCTAGTGTAGCTATACAGGGAGTTATGGGCGTATGGGTGGCTTCAGAGGTTCAGCTTATGTTGCACTTTCCTACTTCATTGTTGGGCATATGAGCACATTGTGTGTGTGTGCCCAGTTGGTATGCCCCGGGATGATGCATTCGAGCCAGGTTTTGTTTGAGTGGGCTACAGGTGATGGGTGCCTGTTATTGGAGAGTGTCGAGTGGGCAGGGTGACGCATGATGTCACCTACTACAGGCATTTACTAGAGGGGTTGTCTGGCATGTAGACATCATTTGGAGGCCCTATGTGGGTTATCCATCATATGGGAAGATGGCCATGGAGCTAGATGGATTGCAGCTACTCAGATGGATAGAGGGGTGACATGTGCCAGAGAGCACAAGATGATACCCATAGACAGGGTTAGACGATAGTTTGGGCTACCACAGGATATACCTCCACCCTTCCCACAGTACAGGAGGGATGACATGGAGAGGTTGTTGCCTCTGCCCCAGCCGACAGTGCCTACAGGGTAGGAGGAGTAGGTGAGAGACCGTGGATCGATGATGTCAGGGTGACTGACAGATATAGATAGTGGTGGGCTACACACCTACGAGCAGTACCACCGAGGCCGGGGCAGCCGGATTTAGCCACCATCACTGTTCAGAGGGACACCCTACAGGGGTAGGTGGCTACCTTGATTACATAGCTGGGGATGGTGCAGGGGTAGTTGACAGGTGCAGAGGCACAGTGGCCACTTTACAGGCACATGTGGCTAGTTTACAGGCCCAGATAGCACAGGGACAGGCACCCACATAGGGTGGTGATGGTGATGGGATACAGTGGCCACCCTACAGGCACATGTTACAGGTTTGCAGGGCCAGTTGGCCACTGCACAGGTGCACAAGTAGGTTGACTCTTCAGACCCAGATACAGGCAGGAGTGGGACAGGGTCCCTCAGGATAGGCACAGGCACATAGGACAGGGTCAGAGGCCAATGGGGCCACCACAGACAGTACCCGTAGCTAGATTGTGGGATGCCCTAGGTGAGGCCAGGTATTATCAGGATATTTTGATGGCGGAAGGGATAGATTTTCTATCCTATGGAGAGTACAAGGCACAACAGGCCTCGAGTGAGAGGACCAGGTCACACACCCATAGTGTGGAGAGCACAGGGGGCCAGCGAGCCCCGAGACAGGGTCAGGGTGAGGCCACCAGTTCACGGAGGCCAGTCCCAGGTGATGTACCAGCAGGGACCCAGCCACGACCCATGATGGGTGGTGAGATGTTAGCAGGCCACCATACAAGGAGCCGAGGAGGAGGAGGAGACAGTGAGACAGATATGGAGGATATCTAGTGGGTGATATCTGATAGCCATATGTACCTCCATTTTGTATAGTTATTTATTTTTGATATATACCGGCCTGTGTGCCAAAGAGAGTGAGGATGTATATGAGAGTTGATTGATTTTGATCATATACCGGCCTACGTGCCAAAGATGGTGAGGATGTACATGAGGGTTTTTGAGATTTTTGTATTCATTTGTATCATGTACATATGTATGTATACACAGACGTCATGATTTATAGATGATGATATTTATACTATGGATGGTGTACTTGTTTTAATTTCCATTATTATTTGTGTATGTGATGGAAACTAGGTGAATTAAGTATGATGGAGTCAGGGTCGGCATGTAGGTCATGGATTGAGTCAGGTCATAGGCATGGATGGAGTCAGGTCATAGGCATGGATTGAGTCAGTCATAAGCATGGATTGAGTCAGGTCATAGGCATGGATTGAAGTCAGGTCATAGGTTGGATTGAGTCAGGTTGACTTAGGTATGAGTTGAGTTTAGGTTGGTTGAGTTTTTTTTAATTCATTAATTTGTGCAATTAATGATGATTTGGATCATGTTAAGATGTTTTGTAGTAAAATGCATGATAATGGTAAAGAAATGGTAGACATAATGAATGTATGAGTGATGATGGTAAAGATGTGAAGCAATTGTTGTTTGTTTGGTTTAATTTCCAATTATTGATATAAAAAGGAAACTAACTAGGGTAGAATGTGAATAGGAAAGGGGGAAGAGGGAATTGGTTAGGGTAGAGAGTGGCTGAGCTAACCTCCAAGGGCCCCATGCCCTCAGAGTGCTGCCTACATAGTCCCGGACAAAAAGGGACCTCAGGCCGATGTAGTTCTCCCATAAGCTAGGGAAGATTAGGGTGAAATAGCGGAATGGTCTGATAGGTGTTAGGCATGGGTGATGTAGGTCATAGGCATGATTGAGTTTAGGTTGTAGGTATGGTTGATTGATTTTTAAATACATGTGCCGAGGATCTGGTCCTGTATAGGATAATCAATAGGTAATGAGGAAGGTGAATGGTAAGAGGTGGTAAAAGAGCTGCTTAATTGATAAGAACCTAATGAGTCTACCATACCCTAGATGGGCTTATGAATGTAAGACCCTACAGGCCTTGCATAATGGACTATTTTAAGGGTGAAGAAAAGTCACATGATCACGAAATGTCACATTTGTGGCAAGTCCCTTGAGTAACGAGGAATTTAGGTGAAAAAGACAAGGAGGTGAGAATGAGAGGTTTAGCGTAACTTAGTGTACGACGACGTGTATTTCGGAACAAGAAACCCAGAATCCAAAATAGGCAAGTCCATGATGAAAATTTCATCTTTTTCTTGATTTGTTTGTTTTTAATAGACTGATCGATGCGGGAAGTCTATATGGGATGAATATATTATCTCCTTGAGGTCTTCGTGAAGCTGATCGATGCGGGAAGCTTCTGAATATTTATTATATTTTTGTAATGACCGTATATAGCTGTCCTTCGAGGGAGCAGTCTATTGATAGTGGTAGAATATGGAGAAGAGATGTCCCTTTTGAGGGAGTCATCTTTTGCTGGAAGTTTGACTCAAGGAGTTGTATCCCTTTTTTTTTTAGACGTTTAAGTCATGGACAAGATTATAGAGGATGATTAGGTTCCTAGTTTTAGAAGACAAGATCGTAGTACACAAAGATTAACTGTGAAAGAGGTGGTTTCGAGTGATGAATGACCATGGGATTCCATCTTGAAGAAGATGAAAAAGTATCCATGAGAATCATGCTATGAGCAGAGCCATGGTACTCATATTGAAGACAAGGCTAAAAGGTGATGGGTAATCACATGATTCTTGTTTAGTCATGGATCCTCAAAATGGGTAATAATGGAAGGTGAACAACGCTCAAGGGATGAGTGATCAATTGATAGAAAGTGATATAGGACTTGATATCAACAATAAAATGGTCGAAGATGCAAGGCATTAAGGGGCTCAGGTTCGGGTTTACCTTCGAGTGAAGACAAATGATAAGCACCTGATCCATAGGCATGGGTGACGATATAGGGTCCAAGCCAATTAGGAGAAAATTTTCCCCGTTTACTTTTCTCCTCTTTGGTTACATGTTGATTTTCCTTCAGGACGAGGTCACTGACTTGAAAGGTTCATTCGTGAACATGTTTTTCATAGGCACATTTGATACATTTTTGGTAGATTTGGAGATGGTCCAGGGCATTGAGATGACGTTCATCTAATAATTCAAGTTGCGCCAAATGATCCTAGGTGAAAAAGTTCATCGTCGTTGAGCATGTCTTGTAGTGAGATGTGAAGGGATGGAATCTAGACTTCGAGAGGTAAGACAGCCTCAGTACCGTAGACCAGAGAAAAGGGGGTGGTAGCAGTCGAAGTGTGAATACTAGTGCGGTAAGCCCACAAGGTGAAAGGAATGTGTGTATGCCAATCCTTCCCAGTATCATTGACCACCTTCATAAGAATTTTGTTCAAGGTTTTATTGGTTGATTCAGCTTGACCATTGGTTTGCGGGTAATAAGGTGATGAGAAACTAAGTTGGATGCCAAAAGCATCACATAGTTTGCATAGGGTTTTGTTTTTGAATTGTTTTCCGTTATCCGTGATAATGCGGTGAGGGACACCAAAGTGACAGATGATGTGATGGTTGATGAATTCACATATTTTCTCAGCTTTGGTGGAAATGAGGGGAATGGATTCTACCCATTTAGTGTAATATTCAGTAGCGGTTATGATCCATTGGTGGCATTGTGAAGAATGGGGGTTGATCTCACCGACAAGATCCAAACCCCATTGAGAGAAAGGCCAAAGGTCTCGCACGACCTGTAAGGCATGACTAGGGGTGTGATGGAGATTAGCATGTTGCTGGAATTTTATGCAGCATTTGACATAATCACAACAGTCACGGTTCAGGGTTGGCCAGTAATAGCCTAGGTGAAGAATGCATTTTTGCGATAGCGAGACCACTAAAGTGGCCTCCACAAATCCCATCGTGGACTTCCTTAATGGTGTAAGGAATTTTAGAACTGGTAAGGCATCGCAAGAGAATGCTGTCGAAACCACATTTGTACAGAAGACCACCCATGATGACATAACGTGAGACACTTTTAAGGAAGGCACGTTGTCCATTACGAGTGAGATCGGTGGGTAAAATGGAGAGGGAAAGATAGTCTGTGTATTGCTTATACCAAAGGTCACTTGGGTCAGGAGTAGTGGTTCCGATAGAGTAAACTTCATGAGGAAAATAAGAGGGTGATTGTAGTCTTTGTATGGTGACAAATATTTTAGAGTCAGTGGGTGAAGCAGGTATCTGAGAAGCCAAGCAGGCCATGGTATCTACAAATTTATTGGTAGAACGTGGGGTGGTTTGAAGGGCGTAACGGTCGAAGGTGGTCAAAAGTATGTCCACATGATGCTTATACTTTTGAAGTATCTCATTACAACACTGGTATATACCATTGACTTGGTTTATGACCAACTGAGAATCACCAAAGATGTTGATTGACTTAACATCTAAGGCATAAGCAGCCTGGAGACCCAATACGAGTGCTTCATATTCAACAATATTGTTTGTACAATCAAAATCAAGTTTGAAAGACAAAGGCATAGGTTCACCATCAAGCAGAATGAGGATAACACCAGCCCCACCCCCACACTGACACTTGGAGCCATCGAAGAAGAGTGTCATTTGGTAAGCGGGTTCATCCAGGGAAAGGGTAGCAATAGACTCATCTGGAAAGTTAAGTTAGAGGGTTGATCCCTAGAAATAGGTGTGTCAGCCAATTGGTCAGCGATAGTTTGGCCTTTGATGGACTTTTGATGGATGAATTCAAGGTCGAGGTCAGCCAGAAGCATAAGCCAACATGCGGCACATTGATTTTGATAAGGTTTGGCATACATGTAGTGTAATGGGTCGGTATTAGTAATGACGAAGGTTTTGTGGTTGAGTAGGTAATGGCAGAGTTTGGTGGCGATGAAAACTAAGGCTAGGAAAAGTTTTTTGGCATGGGTATATCTAGTTTCGTAGTCAAGAAGGGTACGACTTATGTAATAAACCACTTGCTCTTGGTGTTGGTCATCATGATGAGCAAGCATGACACCTAGAGAATGGTCAGTGGTGGAAATATATAGGTAGAAGGGCTGGTCATCCTTAGGAGGAATGAGCACTGGTGGTTGAAGTAGGTATTGTTTCAAGGCTTTGAAGGCTTTATGGCAGTCATCATCCCATTTGAATGAAACATCTTTCTTGAGAAGATGATGGAATGGTTGACAGCGGTCAGAAAGCTGGGAGATAAAATGATGAATTGATTGCAATTTTCCTTGTAGGCTGTGAAGTTGATGGAGATTAGTGGGTGGTGGCATTTCAAGGATAGCCTTGACTTTAGCAGGATCAACTTCTATGCCACGCAAAGAAATGATGAAACCTAGGAGTTTCCCTGAAAGTACCACAAAGATGCACATTTTTTGGTTGAAGATGAACACAATATTTGATGAGGTGGTCAAAGATGACTTTAAGAATGGGTAGGTGTTCAGTTCGATGTTTGGATTTGGAAAGTAGATCATCTACGTAATCCTCCAATATGTGATGCATGATGTCATGGAAGATGTAAGTCATGGCCCGCTGATATGTAGCACCAGTGTTTTTGAGACCAAAGGGCATGACTCGATAGCAGAAAGTCCCCCAAGGGGTGATGAAGGTAGTCTTGTGTTGATCCTCGGGAGCTAGTAATATTTGATTGTAGCCCGAGAAACCATCCATGAGTGATAACATTTCATGGCCAGTAGTGAGATCAACTAGTTGGTCAATGCCTGGTAGTGGGAAATCATCTTTGGGATAGGTGAGGTTGAGGTCACAGAAATCTGTGCAAATGTGGAGTCCCCCTGTCACTTTCATGATAGGAACGATGTTAGAAATCCATTGGGGATAATCAATGGGTAGAATGAAGGAAACCAAGAGAAGGCATTGAAGCTCTTCTTTGACCAGAAGAGCAATGCGAGGATGCATTTTCCACAGCTTTTGTTTGATAGGTTTGGCATCAGGAATGGTCACGATATTGTGAACCATGATTTTAGGATCGATACCAGGCATATCGGCATAGGACCAAGAAAATGCATCGCTATGGTCCCAAAGGAAAGAGGTGAAGGCTTCCTGTTCAGTAGCATCTAAAGATTGGCCGATCTTTAGAATGTGCGGGTCATCTTGAGTATTAATGTTGATTTCAATGGTCGATTCATTCAACATGGTTTGCGTCTCAGAGGGTAACGACTGGTGAATATAAGAGTCTTCTGCACCAAGGTAGGTGAGGATGGACTCATCATCCTGACATTGAATGACGTTAATTGAAGGCGTATCATCATCAATCATGTCAGGATACAGGAATGGGAGAGAAGAGGGAGCCTCGCCATCGCATTGATAGGTCAGTGGTCCTAGGGAAATGGTGTTTACGAAAAAAAAAGTTAGGAGGTATAGATTCAGGATCTATGGACTCCGTGGGTGAGGATGGTAATGTGGGTGAATGAGAGGGGGAAGATTTCTCATCCTGAATAAGGTCGATGCAAACCTTCTTAGAAGATGGAGCATCAAAACCAATGCCACTATGGTCATTGTGTTTACGAGAGGTACAAGAGATGACAGTGTGGCGGCCTTGTTCATAAAAACCGAAGCCAAATCCTTTCCACACGCACCGGTGGAGGAAAGTGTGAGTGAAATGACGGTTAGTGAGGGAGTGTAGGTCGGATGGAAAATGGTTGGGTTTGGGATGGAGGTTTGGGTTTATAGGTGGCCATATCAAGTCCCCCATACGTTAGATTGGTGCGAAGGTGGGGAGGGCCATAAGGGAAAATGTCACCAATGTGAATGTCATAACTGGGGTGTTGACACAGATTCCCATACTCTTGTGGGGTGAGGAAGGTATCAATATTGTATAGGTGGTATTCCCCCAGAGTGAGGCATTGAAAAACACCTTCTAAGGGATCAGTAGTTGGTATGTGGGTAGCGGGTATAGATGGCTCGCTAGATGAAGGGGAGACAGGGGGGCTAGCAGGTAGAGGCTACAACTGTAGTAGGGATAGCGAGGTTAGACACAACAGAAGTAGTGGCAATTTTGGTGGATGGGCTCATGGGTGGAGGTGAAGTGGTTTTGGTGGCGGATGCCTTGACCGGTACAAGCACATCATTGGGTCGATATAGCATGTTACAGGTCTTGAAAGGTGAGGGGTCGGAAGGGATGGTGTAATTATGTCCCTCGTGTTCAAATTTGAGGCATCGATGTAACGTCAAAGGGACACAACCCATAGCATGAATCCAAGGTCAGACCAAGCAGCAAGTTATACTGGAACTCCCCTTCTAGGACATAGAAAAGTTCTGGGATGGTGCGGGGACCTACGCAGACATGGAGAACAATGGTACCTAGTGTAGAGGTCATGGCATCATTGAAGGAACACAACATAATGGGGTTACTATGCATGCAATGGGTAGGTATTTGCATTTGGTCATACGCATGGGAGGAGATGATGTTAATGCTAGCACCACCATCGATCATAACACGTCGTATGCATATATTATCGATAAAGATGAGATGAAAAGAGTGGGGTCGGGGTCATCAGACTGGAAGGGAGTGATCTCTTCATCTGCAAAACTAAGGGTGACCACTTGGCGAGTGGGTGAAGGTGTAGAGGAAGGTGAAGACCTAGTGAGAGAGGCTACGTGGTGAGGGGTAATGATGGAGGCTATGGTGTGGGGTCATTTGGTAAGACTTCAATAGATTGAAGGACCTCCATGAGGGCTTGATGATGTGACTCTGAGGTCTGGACGAGGTCATATAAAGACATTTTGAGGGGGGATTGGTGTAGTTGTTTTAGCATTGTGCGATGTGTGACCCCGTCAGAAATGGGATATGCAGGACCTCGAATGATGACTTTGGGTGTGGGTGCAGATGGTATATTGGGTACAGGGTTGGTTGATGGGCCAGTTGCTTTCTCCTTGCCCTTGTCTTTCTGAGCACGGGTGGCAATGTTGATCATGTTAATCTGAGGGGAGGTGGATGAAGAGGGTGTGTCATGGAAGGTATAGCGAGCAAGAGGGACAAAACCCTAGTGGTGGATACGAGCCTTGTGAGATGAGTAGGGTGCATTGGCATTTGGGTGGTGGTTTGGCCAACTCTCTTATGTGAACCATGTTAATTTTGAATCTCGGGATGGATCTAAGAGTTGTGGGGGTGGATATTTTGGTCACTGAGTAGGCAATGAGGGAAGATCTGTGGAAATTGGTGAAGGTGAAATGGGGTCCTCATCAAGAAGATCATCATCATCAAAGTTTTCTTCAGGAGGACACAATTGGACAAGAGTGGTTTTCAAAGCCTTACAGTTCTCTACATTGTGTCCTGGCACATGATGGTAGGCACAAATTTTGGTTTCATCAAACCCTTTTGGTTTGGGTTTGAGTGGGTCGTAAGGTCTAAGAGGTGGTAATGTGATGACAGAAGTTTCGAGGAGGTTGGTTAGGATTTTGGCATAGGACCCTGCTAATGGATCACAATGGGAGGTGAATGTGGGTTTGGGTATAGGTGCGGTTGACTGTGTAGGAAGAGTCTTTGCAAGAGGGGGAGTAGGTTGGGCTACTAGTTTGGTGTGTGGTGTGGTCTTAGGTGTTGGTCGTATCTGCTTGGGTAGGGGCATGGTAGATGAACTGGCAATAGAAGGTGTGGTTGGTTTAACTACCTTATTGGAGGGTAGCATTTTTGGCTTTAGGTTGCATCTTCTTGGGTAAAGGTGATACAGGTGCATGAGATGTGGAGGGAAAAGTGGATGGTGGAAGAGGGTGGGTTACCCATGGGGGTAACCAAGGTGTTGTGGAGGTAGGTGGTGTGGGTTGGGTAGGAGGCGTGAGTGAAAGAGAAGGAAGTGTCATGGGTAGTGAAGAAGTTATTGATGGTATTGGAGGTATGGGTGGTAAGAAGGTTATAGGTGAGGGCAGAGGTTGTGTGGGTCGCTTGGGTATATTAGAGGTTTGTGATGGGGAAATGGGTTGTTGCATTCTTGGTTTACTGGTGGATGGGGGTTTCTTGGCCAGGGTCGAGGGGTGAGGTCCTAGGATGGATGGAAAGGGTGAAGGTGATAAGGGTGTGGTTGGTGAGGTTGGGGTATGAGATCTAGGAGATTGGATCTTCTTTTTAGGGGCCAAGTTAAGTTTGGTGTTAGTTTTGGAAGATGTAGCTAAATCTAATTTGATGGGTGGGTGAGTAAGGCTAGCTGTTGGTATGACCCCTAAGGTAGTGATAGGTTTAGGCAAGGGAGATGATATAGGCATGGGTTTGGGTGTAGATGCATGTTGGGTTATGGGAAGAGGTGTGAGTTGAGCCATGAGTGGTGTCATGGGAGGTATTGTGATAGTTGTGGTTGTGTTCAGTTTGGTCGGTTCGAAACACTTTTGGATAGATAGTGGAGGTGTCAGCGAGTGACAACTGCATTTGTGTTGAAATAGGAAGTAGAAGATGCCCCCAAAGTAAGGCTCTATCGACATAGTCCAGGTGATCGTCCAAGCATGAGAATGGTACTGTTGTAAGCGGAGCCGATGTGGACCAAGTGGTAATCCCCGTAAAATGTGTTTGAGATATAGGGAAATGGCTAGCCTCAGACTCTGTGGGTAAGAGAGCCGAAAGCAGATCAATGGGATCTTGAAGGTCTAATGGTGAATGGTCATCTATAGGTGGTGGTACTTCTATAGTATCCTCCATGGGTAGAGGAGAGGATGGGCCAGCCGAAGTGGGCTCTCCTTGCATTGGTGTAGGTGGTGAACCTGCATCTTCTATGAGTAGGAGAGGTGCCACTGACAACTGCTCAGAATTTTGAGGGGTCAAAGGTGGTGTGCTGATTATAGGCTCTTTCATGGGTGAAGGAGAAGATGAAGGGGGTTCCTCTGTGGGTAGAGGAGTAGATGAAATAGGTTCTGGTGTAGGTAGGGGAGTGTGGGCTAAGATTTCATCTATGGAAGGAACATGAGGCAATTGGGAAGCAACTGGTACATCATTGAAAATAGCATGGACCTCGTGGACATGCTATCATTGTTTGAGGTATCACCCACTTGGTTGGAAGATGGGGCATGATTAGGGAATGGCTTCTTGAAGATGTGTAGGTTTTGGTTAGCGGGTGCATTTGGGCTATCCAAGACTAGATCTCCATTATCTATCATTTCTTGAATGATATTTTTGAAGGTGATGCAGTTATTGTCATTGTGACCTTTGACCCGATGATAGTTGCAAAAGTCATGTTCCTTATACCACGCAGGCATGGGTCACTCAGGGTTGAAACCAGTATGTGGTTTTATAGGTGGAAGGGTAATGGCACCAGCCTTAACAAGATTTTCCAAAATGGAAGAATAAGATTCTCCTAGGGAAGTGTACTTTTGTTGTTCTCATCTGAACTAGAAAGCTTGGAAAGAGAGAGATTAGAAGGGGGTTTGGCTGGGTTTGATTGATGAGGGGGACCAACTTTGAGAACTACAACATTAGCAGACCCTTTGGGATTTGAATAGTTGTTTTGGGGTTTTGAAGATGAAGAAGTATCATTTGATTTGAATGATGTTCTTGTTACGAAGTTGAATCTTATTTTCTTTGATAGTATGAATTTCCAATTTCCATGCCATGGTGAATGCCTCATTCGAAAGTGCAAAAATTTTGCACCTGTAGGGTTGGTGAGATGTGTCTAGCACATGCCTGAGTAAATAGTTCTATAAGCTTGGTTTGAGGTAATTGAAATGTGAGTTGGTTAATGAGGCTGCGCCAGTGAGTGACAAAGTCAGCGATAGAATCATCGTCATATTGTCGTGTGGAATAAAGATCAGTCATGGTAACCTTCTTAACAATGTTGATGGAGAAGTGATCTAGGAAGGCTTGGGCTACTTGATTGAATGAGTAAATGGAGTGTCTTGGTAGTCCACTGTACCAGTCCAATGTAGGTCCTATCAGGGACATTGGGAAAGTCCTCAAAAGTAAAGTGTCATCATGGGAAATCAGGTAACACCCATGTTTAAAGGACCGTAAATGTTGTTGTGGATCTTATTTGCTATTGAAGTGGTTGAATTTTGGCATCTCCCAATGTACGGGGTATGGTCGAATGGGAATGGATGGGTGAATAGGCTCATTACAAATTTCATCATAGGTGAGGGAATTGCGTGAGCTGGAAACTGATGCTTCTAGTGTTTGCATCTTTTCCATCATCAACTTGATGAGGTCATTAGTAGGTTGTGATGGAGGGACACCTCCTATGGCATAAGGAGGCAGATATTGAACCTGATAGGGAGGTTGAGAATAAGGAACCAACATGGAAGGCACATATCTAGAATGGGTGATAGACAAGATAGGGGGTTGTTGATAGTAGGTGTATGTAGGTGGGATGGTTGTCATGACTCTGGTAGTGATTGGGGGTAGTGTTTGCGGGATGGAGAGGATGAGATTTTGGAATGGAGCAGGGGTCACCGACACCACATGTGGTTGTGTTGCAATGGGTATTTGTGAGACAATGGGTGTAGATTGTGCTATGGTCTGGGTGGTGGATGAGGGGACAATAGATACAACAGGTGCGAGGGAAACTATCGATGCAGTGGTCATGGCAGGTATGGGTCCTAGCTGTGAAACTACTAGGGGTGAAGCAGGTGAGGGTAATGCCACATTATTAGGGGCTGATGCAACAACAGGAATAAGGGTAGGAGAGATTGATACAGGCATGTTGTATATCAACTAACCAGAGGAGTCTCGGGTGGAAGAGTGGGAAAGGTAGAACTGTAAGGCCATGGATTCTGATCAAGGAGTCATGCAAACTCTTCGTCACCTACAGCAATGGTGGTAGGTAAGGTTGGATCCATGGGTGATAGGACAAAAGGCGGTGAGGGACTAGGTGGGAGTGGTTGACGACTAGCATGGAATATGAGGGTGTTAGTCTGGCTATGCGATTCAGCACCATGTGAACAAGTGCTGACCTGGTAAGACTGTATTCTGTAGATGACATAGAAAATAGTAAAAACATAGAATAATGGGGTCTGGGAGGTGAATCTAGTCAATGTCTAGATTTTGAAAAAATTAAACATAGGAAACCGACGATGGTCAGGTTGACCGGTGACGGTTATGGGAAAACCAATGACAGGTTGACTAGATGGTCATGGGAAAAATTGACTGTCAAGATGACAGTTGAGGGGCAACACTGATGATGGTTTCTAAAACCGATACTGGTCACTGTGGAAGAAACTAGTCTCAAAAAATGAAGTGGGAATGTTGGATTTGTACTATGTGAAACTGTGTATGACAGTAAATATCAATAAGGGAGAAATATGATGATGCCCTGAGGGCTAGAAATAGAACAGAAGCAGTGATGAAAGCTATTCTAGGTAAAGTAACTAGAAAGCCAAAAGCCAACACCAGTTAGGGTTTAACCGACGATGGTCAGATGTGAACTGGTGACAATCACTGGACCGACGTTGGTGACTGTGAAATTAGAAATAAATGAAGAAAATTAGTTTTGTGAATTAAATTAAGTGAAGAATCAAAATCAGAAACCTAAGATTGAGAATATGAGGCCCTGGCACACTTATGACAAATTCAGAATACTCCAACTATGATGGTGGAGTGTGCAAGAAAGAAGAAAAATGGGGATTCATAGTCTCACACCTCAAAACATAAGACAAGAAGAATGCTAAAAAAAATCGTGATACTAACAATGATTTTCTTATGTTTGTTTAGCTTATGTTATTTAGGACTAACAATGTGCATTTAGAAAAGAATTTTTTTGTTGGGAAAGCATCCTACGAATGAAGGATATCTAAAAGGATTTGCTTTTCTAGGCCATGTTCATGGTGGGGTGATGGGCACGTCCTATGAGATGATGACTCGACAGAGTGGGAATTTTTAGATCTGGGGAGTACTCTACCAGATTAAAGGATCATGTGATCACTGATTCAGATATTCATGGGTAAGCATGTTGTATTAAGACTTACAGATGTGTATATTCCTAAACCTGAGCTAAGTTTGGTAAGACAGACAGAGAGAGAGAGAGAGAGAGAGAGATACAATGTGCTTTCTATGATTCTTTGTGTCAACCATCAACTGGTGCATGCACTTTCGAAGCATATAGGTTGCCCATTTAGTTTTAATGATAGAGCTTATGATGCAACAAAATGCATACATGTAACAAGCACAGTGTTTTAAACCCATATTTATAAGTGTGATATTCAGATGAGAGCAAGATGATGAACAGGAAGAGGGATGCTCGTTCACTAATGCAATGCAAAAGAGGAAGATGTGTTATTGCTCTTAAAGCACCAAAACACATGCATTTTTTTTAGACAAGTAGCAAAGAAGGTAGAAAATGTATTGCCAAGGAATAAATGGGAGGTCTGAACTCCATGGAATTCCTTTTCAAAGGGGAAGAAACACATAAGCTTTCAAACCTAGGAATGAATAAATGTCAAAATAACCCCTAACAATGAGTCTCTATACCCTGCATCTAAAGATTCAATGCTAAGAGAAAAAAGAGATAAAAGTGGGATAAGTAAGTCGAAGCTCAGCCACTGCTGACTAATGTCTCCTACAAGGTCTATGCCCCAAAGGAACCTTGGCTAAAATCAACGACTGGTTTGCTAATAGACACTTGAACCAAAAGGAATACATACAAGTAGATCAAAGCACAGATAACTAGATTGTATAATGCAAGACCAGATGCTGCATTAATGAAGACACAGAAAGACGTTAGAATCAATCACAAATGTGTCTTTACCTAACCTCTACAGATTGATACAATGCATTACAAAATATTCGTGGCATGGGTGAAGCCTAAATCATTCCAACGGTGTCAGATTCGTAATATTTTGAAACCATAAAATCCAAAGAATGTGCCCCTTGCTATAATTTTGAAAGGGGAGCTTGCAAAACAAAAGAATGTCCAAACCACTTTGACAATGAGTCCCGAGCCTGTATTTATAGATTCGATAAAGATGGGAGAAAAAGGTTGGAAGCAGTAAAAAAAATCCAAGTTTCAACCACCACTATTTAATGCCTTCCTTTGACAATATGTTCCAAATCTATCTTGACGTACATCAAATCCTTATTCGGCACGCTTGAAGGAGGAAGAAGCGGCGGAGCAGATCGAACACTGATCTGGTTCCCTTTGAGGTAAGAAGCTGCGGCCCATTAAAGGCCTAAAGACATTTCTCCATCTTTGGACCTACGAGGGCCTAAAAATATGATCTTTTCCCCCGATTTCCCACCTTAGCGCTGTTAGTTTAGGCTTGTCACGTGATGCTTCCTCCATCGGTGTAATATTTGCAATATTTTTGAGCCCTGAGTCCTGAAAGATCATGCCCCTTTGATAGTTCTTGTATTAGGGACATGCGGCAAATGGGTGGGAAAGCAGTTTGAAAACCATGGATGTCCTTTTTAATACGGGAGTACGTGGTAGCCGTATTAGGACACTTGAAATCAGGTTTCCGTAGGTCCATGCTTTATCATTTATTCCCCTTTTCTGCAAAAAAAACTCAATTTCCTTTTTGAAAACTCCATGCGTGGAAGCTCCGACGCACCGCTTGAGACATCGATGGCACCCTTTAGTTGGTCGAGGGAGCGTCAGGCTTCACATTTTTAAGCTTCCGCATGTCTTTTGAAAAAGGGAATTATTTCTCACCTTACCTTTCCTCCGATCCTCAGGCTCAAACGTGGCGAATTTTTCCTTTGGGCTTGAGTGGTGGCCACTTTTGGATTCAACTTTGGAGATGCGCCGCTTGGACACGTGGCAATCCCCGCCATTACTTCTATACTTAGCCTTTTTTGAGGCCCGCCCCATCTGCATTTTGACCTTTGTTGACCATTTTCTATGTGGAGGACTGGCATGAGGTTGAATCTCCTCCTTGGGCTCCCGTTTCGGATTTGCGCTGAGTCAACACCTGGTACCTTCCCGCCTAGTCGAAGACTTTTCAATGGCCATGCAACTTTTGGAGCTCTTGACGCATGGAAGCTTGGCACTCATTTGAGCTTCCCATTTTGCATTCAAATTTGGAGAAGCATCGTGCAGAAACATGGCTCTCTCCGTTGCCTCCTCTGTAGTTAGTCAATTTCTGGACTCGTTCTAAATTGGCTTGAACCTAAAGACTTCGGATCTTAGCCGTTTCTTCTCTTTCTTCTTGCACAGGGTCGTTTGATCTTCGTAGGCCCTTCCACTTCCATTATAGAGTCCCCCTACAATTTGTTTATAGGATACGAATGTGATTTCTCAGGTTATTTTAGTGTGGGCTCGTAGCTGATCCAATATTTTGCCTGGGGGAAAAATATGGATAACAATTTAGTGACTAACAGGGGTATCTGACTGCTAGATGAAAAGACCAATTTCCTTGTCATATCCATTGGGCATGGAGTTGAGAATGATGGTCTGATACTAGTCCAGCCTCTGATTCATGAGCCTAACTGTTTGCACTCTCAATTTTCATAAGCAACCTCACAACGATGGTTTCTGAGAGTAGAAAATTGTCTTGACCTGGGGCTTCATTTATCTATTGAATGGTCTGTGCAAGAGAAACAAAACAACACCACAACTATATACAAAATTTGAAATCATACATGCTCTAAGTACAACATGTAGAGCATGCAAAGCACTTAGTATAAAAGCAACCTAAACTACAACAAGACAACGTGCACAAGCACTTAGAGGAAAGGAAAACTAAACTAGTATTTACAAGGTGAGAACTTTCCTTCTAGTAGTAGTTTTTAAGATAGATTCCGTTCACTAGAATCTGCAACTCTTCACCCTCCAATGTAGACAATTGGAAATCATTGCTACTTTTACATTTTGTGACCATGTAAGGGCCACTCCAAATGGCATCAAACTTGGAATTCCTTCCTGGATTTGCCCGATCTGCGTCCTATTTCAAAACTAGGTGTCCTACCTAGAAGGTCCTCATTCTTGCCTTCTTGTTGAAGCATCTCTTGATTGAGACCTGATCCTTCTCTATTATTTGAAGTGTGTGTTCTCTAGTTTTTTCCAACTCCATCATCTCTGCATACTTGGCCTCCATTGGTTCAAACTCAGACATCTCCAGCTACTTTATGAGTTCCAATGTTGGCAACTCAAGTGATATATGCAACATTGCCTCTTTCCCATAGATGATTTTGAATGGAGAGCTACCTGTAGACCTCTTGGGTGTTGTCCTATCAGCCCATAAGGCTGATTTGAGTTTCGTATGCCAAGTTCTCTGATTTTCATCTAGAGTTATTCTGACAATCTTTGGAAGATTCTTGTTCGTGGACACAGCTTGGCCATTACCTTGAGGGTATTAGTTTGATGAAGTGCTCAATTAAATCCCATTTCTGACAACCCATTCTATGATTTTGGAACCTGTGAATGTCAATGCATTGTCTGATATAATGGTGGTTGGCACTCCAAATCTAGTCACTATCCCCTCATAGAAATCTAGTATGTTAGACTCATTAGCTTCTTTGAGTGCCACCGCCTCGGTGGACTTGGTGAAATAGTATGTTTCTGTCATAATCCATTTGTGGCCTTGGCTCAAATTTTTATTGATGACTCCAATGAAGTCCAATCCCCATTGCATGAATGGTTAGCCAACTAAAATTGGGTGCAATGGGAGTGCTACTAGCCTCTCATTTCCTCTGAAGAATAAATAGTTCCTGCACTTTTTCATCCATGCATAACAGTCACTACACACCCTGGGCCAATAATAACCCGCCATCATGATCTTGAGTGTTGTCACCCAAGGAGAAAAATGACCTTTAACTGCTTCATCATGGAACTCTTGTAACATTCTCTCAATTTGATTTGTCCCAATGCATCTTAACAGGACGCCATTGATATCCATTTTTTAACAAGACGCCATCAATAAGCACGTACGGGATGGCCTGTATTCTGAAGTGTCTCCCTTTTGTTTTACTCATTTCTTGAGGGCATAGGCCTATTTGTAGGAAGTGCATAATACTCTGAGTCCAACAAGGATTGGGTACATCATCATTTTCTTCCTCTTGACTATTCTGTAGGACGAAAACAACTTCCTTTTCATTGTTTGCCTCATCTTGTTGATTCAAAGCCAGTTGTTCACACAATCCCCTCCCATGGACCAGATTAGTAACCTTGATTTCAATGTCATACTCCATGACACGAGTGATCCATCCTGCATGTTTTTCA
Source organism: Taxus chinensis (assembly GCA_019776745.2). Lineage (NCBI taxonomy): Eukaryota > Viridiplantae > Streptophyta > Pinopsida > Cupressales > Taxaceae > Taxus > Taxus chinensis. The sequence goes on along the minus strand of CM034154.1, from coordinate 751,270,553 downwards.
TTCAGATCCTTACTGAGAAGGAAGTCTTTAACTCCTACATGGGAGACTAATAGTTGGATTTTATTGTTTGAAACCAGATGTTTAAAATTTTTTAAACCTCTGATCATTGCTAGGACTTGCTTTTCGATGAAGGAGTATCTCACCTCGTAGTCTTCCAAACCCTGGCTAAAGAAAGAAATTGGTTGCTCTGTATCCTCTTTGTTCTGTTATACTAGGATTGCAGAAATTGTGTCACTGCCTCTAAAGGCATATAGTATGAAGTTCGTAGAAAAATTTGGATTCATGAGAGTTGGGGCTTGTGATATAAGTTTTTTGATGGCCTCAAAACTTGTTTTTCCTTCAGTTTTCCACCTAAATGCCAAACTCTTCTTCAACATCAATGTTATTGGCTTGACAAGGGCAGAAAATTTTGGTAGAAACCTGTGGACAAATTTGATTTTTCCTAAGAATCTTTAAAGAGCCTTCTTATGGCTTGGCAATGGTAATGCTCTAATTGCTTCAACTCTCTCTAGGTCAATTACCAAACCTTCCTTTGATATAATATGGCCTAGAATCCTGCCCTCATGGGCCAAGAAGATGCATTTTTTAGGGTTCAATGATACCCCAAATCTCCTACACCTTTGAAACACCTACCTTAGGTGAAAAAGGTGGTCTGCTGCATTTTTGGAGAACGCAGTAATGTCATCCAGATAGATCAATACTATTTTTCTGATCATCTCTTTGAATGCCATATCCATTGGCCTTTGGAAAGTGGCTCCGGCATTAGATAATCCAAATGGCATTTTTTTGTAGGCATAGGTGCCCCATTTGGTGGTGAAAGATGTTTGGAACTGATCATATTATTTCACCATGATCTGGTTGTACCCTGAGTAGCCATCTAGGAGATAGAATCTCTTTGATCTAGACAACACTTGTAAGATTTTATCCATTGAGGGGAGAAAGTAGTGGTATTTGAGGGATTCTCTGTTCAAGTCACAAAATTCAACACACAACCTAATCTCGACTCTTCTTCCTGATTGGGACCAAATTCGCAACCCAGCTTGAGAGTTTGATCAGAAATATGATACTTGCCTCTATCAGCTTGTTCAGCTCTTTCTTCATCAGAGGCTCAATATGTGGATTGACTGGTCTCTGCTTTTGCCTGATGGGCTTAGCAGTTGGATCTAGTTCGATTGTGTGTTGGGCTAACTTCGGATTGAACCCTCTTAGGCCTTCATAGCTTAAAGAAAATTCATCTGGAAACTCTTGGAAAATTTGCATGAATTCATACCTTTCTTACTTGGTGGCCACTTTTCCAATTTGAAGTGTTTTCCTTCTCCAACTAGAATTGACTCTGAATCTTCTCCTTTGATCTGTATATGAGCCTTCTATGTTTGAAACTGATCATTGGGATTAAAAATAGAATCCAATGTCACTAAGACTTTGGGAATCTTGTTTGTATGTAGTTACACTACTTGATCTCCATATTTCTGCTCTAATCTGCTTTGATTTTTAGCTGAGAATTCAGCTTCCTCTTGCAAAAAATTGATGATTTGTTGATCATTCTTGAACACCTGCTAGCATGTGTTATTATATGGCACTATTGACATCACAATCACATAGATATGTGGTTGTCCTTTGTCCCTCTTGATGTTTTCAACCACATCAAATGTTTCTCCAACTACTACAAGCCTATCAGCAGCTTCGTTCTCCTTCTTGGGTATGGACACAATGTTGAAGGCTTCGAAATCCTCAATGAGATCCCATACCCTATTCTTGTAACTTTTGAGCAGGTCATTCTTGACATCATTTTGTCCTTAAACTTGATTGGAAACCAGTTCACTGTCACCAAACACTTGTAGGTTCTTGATTCCTTATCTTCTAGCCCAATGCAATCCATGAACCAAAGCCTCATATTTTGTAGAGTTATTTGAGCAGCAAAACTAGAAATGGAAAGTTGAGTAATACTTCATACCTTGGGGTGACATAATCATATCTCCACCTCCGTCTCTTTGTCAGCCATCAAAGAACAATTTTCATACTTCATTGTCATATTTATATTTTGGTTTAATGATGTCAGAAAGAGGATGAGTCTCTTCATGTAGACAGTAGACTCCTAACTCAGATTCTTCCATCTCCTTATAGGGGTCAAAAGCATGCCTTTTGACCACCCATTCATTGAGATTCGGGTCGAGGATACACCCTACCTTGGTATCTGCCTCAGAAGTTTTTAAGAGGTCCTCCTGATCAAAATCCGAACAATTTTCATTGATTGGGATAGGCACATATGAATCAATGTGATAATCCGCTATGGGCTCGGATCTGATTGTGGCATTCACTCCATACCTCATTCTAAAGAGCATATGTGACCAGTCAATAGAAAAGTAGCCTCCAATTTTGGTAGTGAAGTCCCTAGACAAAAATAATACAAAATGTGGTGGCAAGTCTATGACTGACACGTTCTACAATACAGTCACATTGGGGTAGGCATGCAGAGTGAGGCTCAGATCCTTGATGATTCCAGTAGTTGTCACTGTTGTCCCATCCAATTGTACTACCCCTCTAGAGATGACGTCATACTTAAGACCCAGTTGATTAGCTACTTGTTTGGGCATTACAGAACTACTTGCCCCAGAATCAATCAAGCAATTATGCACCAATTTATCCCCAAAGATTAGTGAAACATAGAATGGAGGAGGTCTCAGGTTCTTACCTTGTTGCTCTCGATGGTTTCCCCCAGGTTGATCTGTATGGGTAAACACTTTCTCTTGTTGGTTAGGGGGTTGATTTGAACTTGACCAATTTTGCATGGCATTTTGCAATAGATCCCTCTACCCTGGAATGGCCAATGACTCGTATAGTGAAATGTTCACACTTTTCCTCTTCATTTGCTCAATGATATTAAACGGGCTACCCTTCTGTTGTCCCTTCTCTGACACATTTTTTTCTTGCACATGGGCTATTACAACCGATGCCTGAGTGGATTTGGAAGGTGGCTTGGATTGGATCTTCATATTGGGAGTCTTGTTTTGAATACTAATGCTTTGTGGAGCAACGGAGGATTGAGGATCACCTAATTTTGGTGAATTTCCTTCTCTAATATTTCTCTTCTTAGACTATGTATTGGTAGCTATACTTTGAGAAGGAGTCTGATTCATTCCACAGAAGTCTTCACCTTTCCAATTGACAAGCATAGCTTCACTGGGGGGTCCCTTTTGCTGAAATACTTGCTGCTGATTTTCTTCTTAGGTAGTTTCTTGTGACACACCAATGGTTTTCACCATCGGAGCCTAATTTAGTGCACCATTGAAGCACATCGATTGATTATGTGGTTGACTACATGGGAAACACCAATCATATTATTGTGCCATGTTATTTTGCATTGGAACCAATGCCCTTGATGTTGAAGCTGTGTTTGGATCATATGCCCTAAAAGGTCTAGTAGCTTGAGGTTGTCCTTGGTGTTGACTCTGAGTTATAGCTTAGGCTTGTGGTCTATTTTGTTGATATGGGGCTCTAGCCTGATACTGACCTTGAGGTTGATGTGGCCTAGAATTCTGAACCTGCTTTCTTTTTATGGTTACTAACTCATTCCCCAAGTTTTGAAGTTGTTTCATAATTTCCTAAACCTCCTTTGAGGTGGTAGATTATGACGTGAAAGCTTCAGCTGAACTTTGACTCCTTGGAGTGGGTATAGGAGTTAATGTGGGTGTTTGGTTGGTTCCTAGGTTTCCTAACTCGGGGTATAGAGGCATGGATGGCCTAGGAGAAAGTTTTCCATCCTGAATCAAATGATTCTCAGCTCCTATGGAAATGTTATAGGCTGCAAGTAAGGTTATGCCCCTCATTGATTGAATCATCGAAGTAATATCAGAATTTAAAGCTCTAAGAAATTATAAGAAGGCACCTTCATTAGTGTGCTTTACTACTACTGGAATCCTATCTCAGGTCCATTGAAATCTAAGGTTCAAATCCATCAGTTGTTTGTTTGGTGCTCTCTTGATTGTCATCAGCTACTCCAGCTAGGATAGGTTACCCCCCTTTTCTCCAAACTGGTTGTGAATATCTATGCACATATGGTCCCAAAATTGAATAGAGCCTACTTCTAGGCTCTTGAACCATTGTGAAGCTTTTCCCTTGAGGGAAGAGGCTAGCAACTTGACTGCAATGTTCATCTCAGTGATCTCATGGATTGTACAGACATTTGTAATGTCTTGAATGTGGTCACCGAGAGAAGTCTAGTTTTCATCAGTGAATTATGGGATGCTCTTTAATGCTGCCACCAGGACTGGGTTTTGTGAATTTAGAGTGAGTGGGTTGCTGCCAGTGAAATTGACATAAGGGTTTGGTTGTTGGTGTGTCATCCTGATCATCCTGAGCACCCTTCTTGATTGAAAGAATGGCCTACTAGGAGGAGGTGTTGATAAGGATTTGTTTGGTGGAGATAGATACTTCTAGGCTCTTCTTCCTCTGCTTCTTTTGTCTAGAGACAAGTGTATGTGTAAAAATTTTCCTTCTTCTCTTATTCTTGACCTTGTTTGTATCCTTCTCATGAACTTGGGAAACTTGGTCTATTGAAACCAGTGGATTATGTTCCTTTTGGAGTCACTAGAAGTGCATTTCTTAAAAGCTTCTTAAAATCTAGAATCACAGCAAGTTCACATCAATCTTACTGTAAAGAAGATGGAGACTTCTATGTCCCACCAAGCGTGCCAAAAATGTTAGTGTGATTCATTTGGTTTGATTCGCACAACATTGATTCCTTTCCCAAAAGTGTGGAACTTTGTAGATGGGAAAAACTCTTCAGATTAAAGGTTGTTTCCTATTCCTCTATTTAGGTGTGTTGGTTTGAAAATATTTTGGTTAGGCAGGTCATGGAGAAACAGGCTAACAGTGTGCAGGGCATAGCCCCTCTTTGAGACAGCAAAGTGAAATTGGTTTATTGTTAATCTATTAAGAAGGAATCTGTGCAAATATACACTATTCTAACTTCAAGGGTTTTGGGATCTCATCCCAATAGAGGTAGTTCCAATAATAAACAGAAAGGTAGGAGAGAGGGAACAAAGGAGGGATAGATCTAAAGGAAGAAAAAAATGAATTCCAAGACAGAAAGGTCAGAAGGTTTATGCTTTAGGCTGGTAATAAACAGAGACAAACTTACTTGCATAAACAAATAAAGCAATACTGATGAACATATGACGATAATAGGAATGAATCCAACAGAATAAAAACATAGATCTAACTTAAGAAAGATCTGATGCAAATAACACATATATTGAGCACAAAGTCTGAACATATATATTAAAATTTCTTTTATTACAGGGAAGCACAAAGTCTTCCTCTCCTCACTTCTCCTTTCATACAAAAAATGTCCACCTCTGAATACAACAAGTATTCTAGTATTTATAGAAGGAGAAGAGGAAAAAGAAAAAATCAAACCAACTACTTACAAAATATCTAAAAAGTCAAAGTTTGACTTTGGGTAAGTTTTTTTTGGATGGCAACATCCCATGATGCACCATGGATGATGCCATCATAAATGCCAACAAGATTTTTAAATATTTTACAAAAATGATCAAAGCATACACAAGAGGAAAAACTACTCCTCATCATCCCTTTGCTCAAACTTGGTGTCTTGCTTTTGATCAGGAGAGGTGATGTGACACGGCGCTCGATATTTTATAAACTTGTTGATCATCGCTTGAAGTTGATCATGATCTAGACCTTTGAAATGGTCACCAATGACTTCACAAGTCTCTTTCTCATTCTTAAGCTTGTTAGGTAACCCGGTAAACTCCTCGCATGCATCGATCAAGAAGCCAATGAAATTGTGGCAGGCCAAGAGGTTATTGATTGACTCTCGGTCGAAAGTGACCTTCAGTGCCAAACCTTGAGTGACGATGGCCTTGAAGCACTGGAATGTATCGTCTGCTTCCCTCAAGGTGTATGATTCACTGAGCATCCTTGGAGACATCTTTGTAACTGTCTGCTCCATGTTGTATTGTGCGTCTAGGGCTTCATCCTTGATTTTATCTATCCTCTCCAGGATATATTCCATCTGATCAACTCGGTAATCTAATGCAAAGAGAGCTTTATTATGTGCCCGCGGTCATTCGATGATGTCAACCTTCAATAGTTCATCAGCTGAGCAGTTAGCCATTGCTTGGAATGTTTCATGTTGTAACCTTGCGTTATCCAACTCCTCAAAGAGAGAACCTGCTACTACTTGTAGCTTCTTATTTGCTTGATCTATATCCTGGTAGAGCACTGTGAATTTCCTAATCATTTCCTCACTATCTTTGAGGATTTGCTCAATCCAGAAGGATACTGCTGTGCCTTGTTCACCAATCTTAACATATTCATTTATTTTATCATGACTGATAACTTCAATGGGTTCGGTGGCAGTCACAGGAGGAGAATTTCCCAATTTCTACAATGCTTGGAGGAGATGTTTGTTTTATTCCTTGATTATTCTCTTCTCCTCTTTCACTTCTTGTAGATTTTTGCAGAGAGCATCCACCGCAGACAAGGCTTCTCCTTGTAGGCTTTCAGATGAGGTCCCCATTGTGACTTGAGTCACTATCAAGTCATGTGGGAGATAGATCCTTCTTTTCCTTGGTGGGGTCCGGGTAAGAAATCTCCATGACTCTCTCACCCGAAGTGCTTTTTGAAAAGTGAGTTATTACTTTCTGCTTTTTGGGTCCCTTCTTCAGAATGACAGAGAATTCCATGGGTGCGATGGGAACCTTTCTCTTATGCTGACTCAGGTGGTCAGAAATCCAACTAGGACTTATAGGAGTGGGAGTAGAGGGAATAGAAGAATAAACATGAGAGAAAGGGGGAGCAACTATGGAGGCCTCAGGGAAGAATGTTGAAACACTCAGTGGTGGCATTGATAAGGAGTCCAATGCACTGCTGCTTGTGGGGCCTGGAGTTACTACAGGAGAAGAAAAGGACATGGAAATGGAGGGGATCTGTAATTGGATGGAGGGAATACTGGGAGATAGATCTTTGAGAGAGGAGAAGATGGAAGAGGTGGGAGATGGAAGGGAGGAAGTAAGGGGAGAAGAGACATCCATAGGAATAAATGCTTGAACGACAGGAGGAGGGGAAGAAATGGAAGAAGGGACACTGGGTACCTCGGTAGTTGTAGTTGTGATGACATCCTAAGTGGATGTATCCGTTGAAACTTTTGTTGTCTCTTCTTCTTTACCTGGAGGAATCCAGGTCGACCATTTGCTTCTCAGAAGTAGAAGGAAGGCCTTAAGGAGCTTCTTCCTGTTTGCTTGATTCTCCCTCCTTGTCTTTTCCTTTTCCTTTTGGCACTTGGGTCGGTCTTGGAGGTGCTCTTCCTGAAGGAGAAGTAGTGAAATCTAATCCAAGGTAGGTGAGACCATTCTGTTTGCACCAATTTTTGGTGCACTACAACGTGGGCCTAACCCTTTCCTGAATGGTTTTCGGTGCCTTGGCTCTGTCGATCTCCATGAATGGCCAATCATCCCCATCTGTGTCAAGGTAAACATGATCAATTTCTTGATCGGTCTCTTGGAATTCCTTTGGGACGATAGCAACACCATAGTGGATGATCTCCTCCAGAGCCAACCAAGAGTGATCCTTTTTCCTGATGTCTATCTCATGTGTCAAGTCGATCCAAATTTCCTCGATCTAAGGAACATAGATGGGATCAATTTTTTCCTTTGGGAGGCAACTTCGGCGGTCAAAGGTCAGCCTTGCTAGGAATTTGTGCTTTAGATTCAGCAACTCAAGCTCAGCATACATCTCTCGTGCTTTGGCAAGTGTGGTGCAGGTGTATCGGCCAACTGTAAGGGGGAATGGAGTTCCTCCTTTCTTTCTCTTCATGTACTTCTCATGGTAATTGATCAGTTACATTGACAACTCCAAGAGGATCATATTTGGCCCTGCATACCTTGGCAACTTCGTTGGTTCACCCTCGAAATTCACAGCTCCGAGGTATGTGAATGTGGTGAATTACGTGAACAACGCTCCCTATTTCTTCGTAGCAGTAATTACACTCAGGCTCGTTCGACCATGTCTCATGTTCGGTCTCAATAAGCAAATCACCTCATAGAAGAAGGCATCATTGATTTTAGAGAACTGGGAGATGTTGGCCTCGAGCTTTAGCTCTGGGTAGAACTCATATATCTTCACTTGGGGCCATACCCCATTTCGAGCTAAGCCTGTGAAATCTCTTGCTGGTGCAGCAACGTATACAACGTAGAAATTCATGTAGAACTTCCCAGTTGTTAGAACTTGTTGAATTTGTTGGGAGATGGTGTCACTGATGATCTCGCCCCAACCAAAGCGCTGATTAGGAGCATTCTTGCTCATGGTCTCCAGATACCTCAACATCCGTTTGTGGAAATAATGGGCATTAGGGAGCCCAAATACTTTGTTTAGGAAGGTGATTGTATCACTCAACTCCTCATTGAAGTCACTACAGGTGATGGTTTGTGGCCATCTACTCACTGGCTTCTTGTTCTTTAGATAAAGCTCATTCATCATTTACATGCATTTATCCTCATTATCATCCCAGGCCTTCTTGATGTCTTCTAGACTTATTTCTACATAATGCCTGTGATGAGGAATGCCCAAGGTCAGTTCAAAGTGACGAGCTGTGAGGTCGATGTTCATCTTTTGTTCTTTTTTTTCGACACATCTAGTGTCTTTGTTATAGCGATGGGTAACCAATATGATGAATTCATTATTTACGACACTTACTGGTAGCCTTGCTGCAAAATGCAATCCACTACCCACCAACTTGTTCATCCATGGGCCACTGTTAGCCTGGTTTTTCCTCACCCAAAAGTCATCCATGTCAATATGGCTGAGCTCAGAATTTATGATGTCAAGGTTGCACTCTGCATATGAGTCAGGCATCCTAACTTTCTAATATTTGTACTTCATCTCTTGTTCCGACTGCTTAGCTTTAGCTTAAGACTTTGTTGGTTTCTTTCTTGATGAAGATATGTGGGAGCTTGAGGATAGATGATGTTGTTCTGCAAGAACAATCAAGGAGGTCCAACACAGAAGAGCCATGTCGCTCATCATGTTATTCATAATTAAATCTTGTAGAATGCAGAACTAGCAATTATAAGGCTTATGGTGCAAGGCAAAGGTTAACAACATGATGCAGGGACTTAAAAATGCTGGGCGTACTTTGGAAGATGTCGACATGAAAAAAATTGCGCTCGTGTTCATAGGAGAAAATTTGCACCAAGTTTAGAAAGGGCACAATTTTGCAAGGTGTTGCACGAAAATTTTCAGCGCCAAGGATAAGGCGTGGAGTGCGGTTTTGCAGCACACAACATAGCATGTTGATGTCAAGGAAGATGCACCTGCACCTAAGGAAATTTTGCTTTGGCGGGGTGTAGGAAAATTTTGTGTTGCATGCATTTTAAGTGTGCCAGGGCACTGCTTCGGAAGATGTTGTAAGGTAAATTAGTGTGCCTAAGGGTTAGGCGTGGGGCGCAGGTTAGCAACACACAACATGCAGATGTTGATGTTGTTCAAGATGTGCCTGCACTTCTCAAAAACATACTAAGTGTTATTTAAGCTGGCGTGGAAAAATATTGTGTTACCTAGGTGTACAGTGCGCCAAGGTGCGACTGTGGGAGGTGCAACATGGAAAGATAGTGCGCCAAGGGTTTGATGATTTTTTACAATTTCTTTGATTTCTTCTCTCTTTTGGTTTTTTCAAATGGCAAAGAGAGGGTTTCAACAAGATAACAAGCAGGGAAATATGGCCTTGAGTTTCTTCAGAGGCAGGGGCCTTCCAGATTTGTAGATTTGGAAGGAGAGGAAAAGGGGTTTCCAGTTGGTTATAGATTGTTAGGTTCCACTTTTTAGATTTAATCTTTTTTATATAATCCCTAATCCTAACACAACCAAAAACAAAAACCACAACAACAACAAGGATGGCAGAAGCCACTTACCTGGATTTATAAAAGATGAAGAACAATGTGGGATCCATAAGCTTGAAAAATGGCATACGGGGGGGACAAGGATGGCTGACAGGAGTAGAGAAAATACTTTTTTCAATTTTCAAATCGTGAAAATGACAGGTTTCGGGCACCTATTTATAGGAAAACTGGAATTTATTACTTCACCAACTTCCTTTGGCATGACTTTGGGAGCTTCGACACTAGGAAAAGTGTGCCTTAGTGTAAATTTTTGATGTTGACACGACATTTCCTTCGCCGAAGGGCTTTCTAAGGGGCGCACATTTTTGTATGTCGACATAACAATTTTTGCACCTTAGTTTTTTATTAGTGGGCATAGATTCCTTGATGTCGACATGAGATTTCCTATGCCTAGTTCAAAAAGGCACGTTTTTTAGAGTGTTGACACACCATTTTCTGCACCGAGTTAAAGAAGCTGAAAATGGCTAAGTTCTAAAAACTTGATTTTCAAAAGGGGGTTTTTGACCATTTCGAACGCTAACAAACTTCCTTCGGGGACCAAAATGGAAATTTTGGTATGGTTACCTGAAAATTGCCCTTATCAATTCTACAGGATAACAAGGTGCATGCGTAGAAACTTACAAAGGGCCTATTCCTAAACCTAATCTAAGTTTTACCAAGTAGATAGGGATAAAAGGAATACAAGAAATCAAACTAAACTATAAGGTGATGCACCGAAGGAATGATGAACATTTAGTTTTGTTGATAGACACATACAAACAAAATGCATACATTAACAAGCACAGATAACTAGATTTATAATGAAATACCAGATGAGAGAAAATGAGAAAAGAAAGGATCTAAAATCGATCACAAACATATTTTATTGCTCTTGAGATTGATACAATGCATTACAAGCGGCCAAAAGGTAGAAAATGTATTACAATTTAAATGGGAGGTCTGAACTCCATGAATTCCTTTTCCAGAAGAAAAGGGGAGCCTGCAAACCAAAAGAATGTCCAACCCTTTACAATGATTCCTGACCCTGCATTTATAGATTCAATCAGAGAGAAGAAAGAGAGAGAAGCGAGAAAAGTAGGTTGAAGCTCATCCACTACTATTAATGCCTCCTACAAAATCTATCCCCAAATCTGCCTTGACTGCATCAACCACTGGTTCGGTTCCTTGAAGGAGGAGGAAACATTGGAGTAGATCGAATATGATCTAGTTATTGGGGAAAAAATAGATCCTGCATTAATGGCCCTTAAGATGTTTTCTCCATTTTTCTTTACCTAACCTCCAAAAACTTAAAGTTTTAAATCTCCATGGCATGGGCGAGGCCTAGATCTTTCCAACGGCATTATATTTGCAATATTTTGAGCCCTGAGTCAAAAGATATGCCCCTTCGAAGTTTTTCTCGAGTCCGTACAAAAGAGCGGGAAAACTAGTTTGAAAAATGGACCCCCTTTTTAATATGGGACATGTGGAGGGAAAATTAGGGTAAAAATCAGGTTTGCAGGCCCAGAATTTATCTTTTCCCTTTTTTCAGCAAAAATTACAAAATCCAGCAAGTTCCCGTGCCCCCACTGCTCCGCTGGGACACGTGGCACCCTCTAGTTGGCTGGGGATATGCACTTCAATTTTCATCTTTGTGCCTTTTTGACAAAAGGAAAATTTTCACCTTTTCCTCTGCTTCCCCACTTTGACTTTAACTCAGGCTCAAACACTGACTTTTTCCCTTTGGGTGGAGTTGTGGCCCATTCTGCAACTTTTACATCTTTGGAACAAAAAAGGAAAAAATCCAACTTTTCCCCTAATGGCCCGCCTTAGCGTTGCTGGTTTAGGCTTGCCATGTGGCGCTTCCTCCATCGTCCTACCCAATTTCTATGTTTTTAGCTAATTCCTTTTCTCAGCAGGGTCATATTTCTTGACTGGGGACACGTGGCAGTTTGGTGCTCATCTGGAAACCCTCTCTCTATTCAACCCTTGAGTTAGCGCCATTTGGACTCTTAGCACTTTCTGCTAGTCTGCCACCATACATTGACTATTCAACCTGACTTTGTTTCCTTTTTGAGACTAGACGCGTGGAAGCTCTGCGCTCACTTGAAAGCACGATCAAGATTTGCTTTTGAAGGAGCGTCGGGTTGACAATTGGAAGCCTCCACAGGTCTTTGGACTTTTCAACGACCTCTCCCTTACCTTTTTGGATCCTAGGATATATGGTGAACTAGTGCTTGTTTGAGCCTCTACTTTTGGATTCAATTTTGGAGATACACCGCTTGGACACGTGGCAGTCCCCACCACTTCTATACTTATCCTTTTTTTAGGGCCACCCCATACACCTTTTGACCTTCGTTGACCATTTTCTATGTGGAGTGCTAGCATGAGGTTGAATCTCCACCTTGGGCTTCCATTTTGGATTTGCACCGAGTCAACACCTGGCACCTTCTCACCTAGTCGAAGACTTTTCAACGGTTGTGCAAATTTTGGAGCTCTAGATGCGTGGAAGCTTGGCACTCATTTGAGCTTCCCCTTTTGGATTCAACTTTGGAGAAGTGTTGTGCAGACACGTGGCTCTCTCCATTGCCTCCTCCATACTTAGTCAATTTTTGGACTCGTTCTAAACTGTTTTGAACCCGTAGACTTTGAATCTTAGCCATTTCTTCTCTTTCTTCTTGCACAGGGTTGCTTGATCTTCATAGGCCCTATCACTTCCATTATAGATTCCCCTTGTAATCTATTTACAGGATCCGAACATGATCTCTCAGGTTCTTTTAGTGTAGGGTCGTGGCTGATCCAATATTTGTTGGGGAAAAATATAGATAACAGTATTTAAAACAGAATGTTTTGGTTGGGAAGGAGTCCTATGAAGAAGGAAATCTAAAAGGAGAGGTTTCAAGTATGTTATGGTGAGGGTGGGTCGTCCTCTGAGATAATGGCTTGACAGAGGCAACGAGATGGGGAGTACCTACCAACTAGATCGTGTGATCACTAAAAAATGTTCTCGGGTAAGATGTTGTTTAAGAAATATGTGTATATTTGATTTTGTGCAAGTTTGGTAAGACAGAGAGAGAGAGAGATAAAAATGTGCTTTCTACGATTCTTTGTGTCAACCATCAACTGGGCATGACTTCCAGCATATAGGTTGCCTTCAGTTTTAATGTGAGCTAATAATACAACAAATCAGAATGCAATGCAAGTGTTTTAAACCCAAACCGAAGTGTGATATTCAATGTAGCACGAGATGAATAGGAAGAGGGATGCTCTTTCACTAATGCAATGCAAAAGAAAGGAAGATGTGTTCTTTTTAAAGCACCAAAAACATTATTTTTTTAGACAATAGAAAGAAGGAGAATGATTCCAAAGAATAAAGTTAATGTGGAAGCTTTTCGAAGGGAAACAAACACACAACTTTCACCGAGGAGTGAATAAATGCAAAAGAACCCCTGATGGGTCCCACCGGGCGTGCCAAAATGTTTCACCATCTTCTTTAACTTTTCAAAATGATGAAAAAGATAAGGGTAAGGGTTAATGAGGAATACATGTTAAATACTAGTCAGTTGATGATTGTTGCATGCATTCTGACTTCTTGATCCACAACTGAATGTGAGAGCTTCCTTTTGGCTAGGAGGAACTACATGTAATAGACAACAAGACCACAAAAAGATAGTTAAATGATATATGATAGTGGACTTCCTAGCGTATGCTAGTTTCAGGAAGTGTGATACTTCCTAGACAGTTGTCAATCCACTGTTTAAAACAAGTTAATGTGAGAAATAAATAAATTCCTATTGTAGTTGATATGATTTAGGTATCTCATTCAAGTACAATAAGAAAATCCAATCACAACAGGCTAAGCTATAGTTGGATCTGAGATGTGAGGTGTTTGCCAAAGCTCTTGGGCTGGTTAGGGTCTGATTCTAGGTTATTTAGATCAACTGGTAGGGTGATTATTGGGTCTGTTCTTGGTCAAGGTGTAAAACACAGAGACCAACGTTAGATAAATGTGATCAATACCGGTTTAGGTAGAAATGACAATGGTTGTGGATAACCGGCATCGATATGGTCGAGGTAAAAGAAACTCAAAATAGATTAAATGGTAGGGATGATCTAAGGTCAAATAAAGTTTGGGAGAGTGAATGGGGAGGTCTGTAGAGATCTTAGGTATGCTCAAAAGTATACAACATGTGAGGATAGGTGATTTGGTGATATGGATGAAGGGATGTTTGAATTCACATGCAAGTGGGTGATGAAGCAATAAGCATGTAAAGAATAGATTAATAACATGAGTAATAAAGATTACTAACTGAAATAAACCATACTGGTTAGTGCCATACTTACTGTGTTAAGAATCTAATGGCTAAGTGGTGGAGATGGTTGATCAGAGAATATGTGTATGGTCCTGTAGCGGTGATTTCCCAGAGTGCTCCCGTGAATGCAATGGCTGTATGATTGATCTTGGTGATGGCTCTGGATGTCTAGATGCATAAAAAGATCCTTATTTTGCTTGCATGTAGCTCTGGTCTCTTTTCTTGCTCTCAGAATGTGCCAACCTCGAAAAAAGGTTACCAAAGGGAATAAAAGGTAACTGATAATGGTTCTGGGTTTACTTTCGTCAGTTCAGGGGTGACCGGCATCAGTTAAGGTGGGATTCCCTAGGTTTACTAAAAATAGGAGATTATGGCAATGATTTCTGCCAAATCTCTCTATTCATCCAGGAAAGAGCAGGAGCTACCTTTTCTTATTCAGGAATGTTCAGAATGTGCCAACCTCGAAATAAGGTTACCAAAGGGAATAAAAGGTAACTGATAATGGTTCCAGGTTGACCGCCATTGGTTCAAGGGTGACCAGCATCGGTTAAGGTTGTCGAATAAGGACTTTATTGAAAGCAACAGTCAAGGGATATAAAGTCCCTCCTCTTTAATGGGAGATGTTCCCTTATTAAAGGCAAAAACCTATTTACAAATGTACACCATGTAGTTTTAATGAGGAACTCTGATATCATGGAAGTGTTATAATATAACAGCTCATCAATATAAAAGGATAGAAGAATTAAGGAAGGGGAGGAGGCAGGTACTCTCAAGAAATATAGATAACAAAATAATTCTTTACGCATGCCAGAAGGAAATCATATAGAACAAAATCATTTGCATTTGAGAACATAGATGCTATTTCACAGACACAAAGTTCTAGAGATGACATCCACAAGAATACAAAGCTTCTTGAATTAAAACAGACTTAACAATTCAATAAGTTTAAATAGATAGCAATGAAAGAACAAGAGTAGATGGAAATAGAAATAGATATCTTTTTGTATTAATAGCTTGTTTACTCCATTACACTTTCAATAATAAACAGAGTTCCAGCCCCTAAAAATGGCACAGAGAGCCCATTATATAACTTACAAATTAGTTACACTTGGTAACTATATCTTTTAACTAAAATGTTAATTAAGGAAGTTCTTGACACAAGATCCTTAATTAATTACAATGAGCCTGATTTGAGAAAAAGGGAGGAGAGGAGAAGCTAGAAGGGAAAACATCCGCTTATTGTTGAGGAGGGCCCACTGACTTGAGGATCCGTTGCCTAAATCTTTTCAATGCTTCAGCTATCTCTCTACCTTGTGGGACTGATGTATTGGTAGTGGCTTGAGACCAAGTACCTAGACATTTCTCCATGTCCTTATCAAACTCAGTATGTGCATGATATTCTTTATTAGCCTCTTCAATAGCAGATTGAAGAGAGCAAATCTCCTTTATCTTCTCTTTGGTAATTGATTCCTCCTTGAACAAGTTTTCTTTAACAAATGCCCTGAACTGAGTTTTAATTTCTTGGAGAGAGAAAGGAACACCTGAAGTTTCATCATGAAGATGATAGTGAATATCTTTGAAGGTAGACACAACACAAGTTTTGAAGGCTTCTCCCTTCTGCCAACTGCTCCTCAACTCTCCCAAGGCTTCTTCCAGGACTTTTATTTTCCATTCCACACTGAAAACCCACGACCTTGAAAAGTTTGTCTTTGGCATCATCAAAGACCTTATTGGCCATTAATATATTCTCATCAACCTATCCCATCAGGTGAAGATCCATGATGCAGCTACTCCAAAGCTTCAGCTCTTTGTCCATAGTTACAATTGAGGAGGAGAGTTTTTGTTGCAGGTTAGCCACCTTCTCATTGAGTTTGTAGGCCTTTACAATGAAATTCAAGCCTACAATGATCATGTCATCAACCATAGCTTCCATAGCCCTCCAATAAGTGGAATACCTATGTATATCCTTGATGCTTTGAACTTCATCTTGACTAAGAATCATAGGGGGTGGAAGGGCAGCCAATGGAGTAGGATCCAAAACCTTGTCCTTAGCCAATAACGACTTGATGAAGCTAGAAAGAACTTGATTTTGTTCTTCCAGTTGTTCTATAGTTTGTTTACCCCTTTCTACTCTCTCAATAACCTTGGTTACTATTTCCTGGAGGTTATGCACCTCACTCTTAGGGGTAGATTCTCCCATTGGAATCCTAGAAAGCTCCAGATCAGAGGCTAATAGATCATGCTCTACCTTATCAACATTAGGTTTTGTAACCTATAGAAATTGTTGGCCTTGAGCATCTGTCACTATCCTTGAAGTTGTTATAGCCCTTTTTACAGAAGCAGAAGGAGTAGTGCCTAAAAAGGCTGCCACAACATCAAAATTTGGCCCTATCAATCGAGAAGAAGGTTTCCTCTTCCTGTTGTCAACCAATGGTTGCACCCATGAAAAAGTGGAGGAAGAAGAAGGGGGAACAAGAGGTTCAAGAGCAAGTGAGCTCATGGCACTTAAAGTATTCACCACTATTACTTCTAGTAGAGATGTGAGTGAGGCATCTGGAGCTTCTTGAGCAGAGGAACCTATGGCACTTGGAGGTTCAGTGCTAGGCACTTCCTTCTCTTTTCTATTGTAACTTCTAAAGTTCCTGCAGGATCTAGAACCTCACCATCATCACTTTCACTAAGAACAATAACATTCTCTGGCCCTGAAGGTAGTTCTAAATTCTCTAGAAGGGGTTCTTCCTCAATTGGCCCTTGGTTAACCTCTTTTACCTTCTTTTGGTACACTTGAGTAGAAGAAGAAGGATTAGATGATTTTGGTTCTTTATTTGAGGAAGGAGGAGGGGTTTGTGCAGGTACCTCTATGTTGGGAGTATGTGATTCCTTCCTAGGTGTTGAAGTATCTTTGGAGGAAGATCCACTTCGATTCTTCCTAAGCTCGTGAACTTTTTTGTCAAACAAGACCTTGGTTCTTACAAGGATAGGAGCCAAAATCTCAACCAAGTCATCCTTCTCCCTCTTGTACCAGTCCAAATCTTCCAAGGGAGTATGCTTGATCAATGTCTCATATTCATAAGACAACAAGTCTTCAGTATCATCCAGGAACCCTTCAGGAAATTGGTAGAGATTGAGCTCCTGTATCAGCTATAGAGAGAATATGCCATAGTGCCTTTGCCTTACTTCAAAGTCATTAGCACAAATCGGCCCAGTAGTCCTCAGTATCTAACCTGTGATGATAATTAATCCTGAGATTCAGCTCAATGAAATTCTTCAAATCAAAATAGGTCCTAGGTCTGAAAAAGTGAACAGTGATGGGAGCGAGGGCCCTTTCTATATTTTGAGCATCCAAGGCTATTTTGCATGTATAGTTGCCCAAGGAAATAGGGAAATGCAAACTAGAGATCTTCTTGTCCCTACAGGTTCTATGTAATTTATCCAATTGGTTGCATACCTCAATCAAAGCCATTTTGTCATTACAAAACATGGGGAGCTTGAGAGGTGTGTTCTCATAACCAGCCAGCCTGATATATGAAAACCTCCTGAAATGAATGAAGAAAACCCCATACTTTGCTATCAGGTTCATGGCTTCATCATAAAATCTCCTGGTGGTATCACTTTCTAAAAGCCTCACAATATACATGGTAAAGGCATCATTCACCCTCCTGAAGTTGTGGTTGGTAGTTTCAAGGGTGAATTGAGGGCAATATGCATAAATAGGTTCATCGTTCTGACCCTCTATGTAAGTGAATCCAAACCACTGCCAAGATGCTGCTAGGGTATACATGAGATAGGGGGTCATATAGAACTTCCTAGTCTATTACACATTGGACAATTTCTCTATCAAATTTATGCAAATGATTTCTACCCAATTTATGTTCTGACTCCCCTCGCAGATGATGTTGATGAGAGGGCACATCCAAAAGTGAAATTCATTGGTAGAGGACAATCCCATGACATGAGCTAGCAAGATAATGAAATCAGACAACTCTTCATTGAAATCAGCTCTAAATAATGCCTTGGAAAGTCAGGATGCTCCCTTTTTAGGGTTCTTCAACCATGATTTTTCTATCCTCACTTTACATTTATCATTGTCCTACTCGAATAGAGTCTGAGCTTGAGCCTGAGTGATAACAATGGATTCTTCAACTTCTGGAATCCGAAGAGTAGTAACAATGGCAGCAACATCTAATTTAGCAATCAGTTCCCTATGTACATTAGACAATTCCTTGGTGTCAGGGTTAAAGTGAGCCCCGCAGGTGAGCACGGTGTCGACACATTGTACTGAGATTGGGAAACCCGTAGCATACGCAAGGCCACTGTCATTGATCATCTGCGCCATGGGGGAAGGATTAGGGCTAATAATTTATTCCAGAAATCACCAAAATCCAAGTGTCGAACCTCACTATCCCCGATATTGGGAACAGAGGACTCAAGTAGGAAAAACATGTTCTTGACCCTGGAATTTAATCTTCATATTTGCAATGTACAGAAAAACAGCCTTCACAGATCAAATCCGTAGTGAAAAATGCAAAGGGAATGGGAGCACGAGCAGATGGTCTTAATTGCAGGGATCCGAGCGAATGATAACAAGTGAGTAGTGTGCCAAATGCGTAGAGGGTAGTCCCATTAAATAGCCGTTTAGGAGAGAGAAATTCATAAATGTGCATTAAATTCATATGCACCAACTCAAAAAGGAAAGAATCGGGAAGAGTGGAAAAAACTAGCCCAGATGGTCTTTGGTACATTTAGGACATGGGGGACACGAAGACGTGACACGGACAATGCGGGTGATGCAGGCAAAGTGGGCCAAATGAGAACAGAAAGTTCAAAAACTTGGAAACGTGAGGGATGCGAGGGATGCGAAGACATGATTTGGCCGATGCGTACATGATGTGGGAAAAGTGGGACAGAGGGCATAGATGTTTTGGGATAGATGGGATGAAAGTACGCGATAGACCTGATGTAAAAAATGCTGGGTGATCGGGGAACGGAAAGCCCGAATGAACTTGGAACAAATGGACCAAAAAGTTCTGACAAAACTAAAGTTAAAAGATTTTCAGGAAAGCGGTTGATCGGGGAATAGAAGGCCCGACACAAACTTGGGACATATGGGACAAAAATGTCTGACAGACCTGCAAATCATCAAAATGACTCCAAAAATGTGAATTTTCACTAACTCCTCAACTTTTCACTTCACTAGAACATCATTTGAAGGGTGTTAACTCAAAATTTTCAATTTTTGACTTTCGAAAGAGGGGAAATTTTGAGAGGACAATAAATGGCTCTTTCTGGGGATGACTTGGCTAGATTAAAAGAATGAGACAAGGCAAGAACTCTTTAAAAACTAGGGGAAGAAGACCAGTGCCTTATCCATTGGGCCATAGAGTCAAAAAGCAAACCAATACAGAAGACAACACACAAGCAGGAAAGGAAACACACCAGAAGCAAGAGAAAGGACACACCCTATACATAATATACAAAGAGACCTCCTATTCACCTAGGACTTGAACAATTTCAGGTACTGCCCACTATAAGGAAGTGGGAGAGAAGAACCATCCATGTAATCAAGATAGAAAGAATTCTCACCAACAAAGTGCCTGATTTTGAAAGGACCGAGCCAAAGAGAATCAAACTTACCATGGCTTCCTCGAGGCTCATGTCTTTTATCCCACAACAAAACAATGTCTCCAACTTTGAAATCCCTAGTCTTGGCCTTCTTATCAAACAAATATTTTACCTTCTGTTTGTGGGTGGATATTCTATCAACAATCTGCAGCCTATCTTCATTCAACTTATGGAGATACATGATCCTTTTATCTAAAGAATCATTGAAGCTAGTGTCTTCAATGGCTTTCATTAAATACAAAGATGGTAGCTCCATTGTTACTAGTAATTGAGCTTCCACACCATACACCACTTGAAAAGGGGACATTCCAATAGCTCTTTTAGGTGTAATCCTATCTGCCCAAAGAGCATCATAAAGTTTCTTGTGCCAGTTCCTCTGAGATTCATTAACCAGTTTCCTTACTATAGCCACCAGATTTTTGTTTGTTGATTCTACCTATCCATTCCCTTGGGGATAATAATCTGAAGAGTGAGCCAGGGAAATGCCATATCCATAACAAAAATCCATCATCTCAGCAGAAGAAAAATTTGAAGCATTATCAATTACAATCTTGTTTGGCACACCAAACCTCACCAAGATGTTTTCTTTGATAAAATTACATACTACTTCAGAAGTAGTACTTTTAACTGGAATGGCTTCCACCCACTTAGTGAAGTAATCTGTGGCAGTCAAGACATGAGTATGCCCTACACTTGAGATGGGTTGAGTGTTCCAATGAAATCTAAACCCCATTTTTGAAAGGGTTCTTCAATCACAACTGGTTTAAGCGGCAAGGCAGCCAACTTAGGCCTACCTACAAAGGTCTGACAAGCTTCACATTTATCAACCCATTTTGATGCATCTTTAAACAAGGGTAGGCCAATAGTATCTAGCATGAAGAATCTTGTTGGCAGTAACAATAGATGAGTAATGGCCTCCACATGCTTGATCATGAAAAGCTGAGAAAAGCTTCTTTTGTTGTTCTTTGTCAACACATTTCATAAATCTTCCATCCATTCCCCGTTTGAACAAAGCATTCTCCCATAACACATACTGGGCTGATCTTAACTTGATAGCTCTCTTCTCCTTGGTAGTTAAGTGAGAGGGACACTCACCATAGGTGAGAAAATACGTGATATCAGCATACCATTCATCAGTTGAGCTAAGAAACAAAACAATAGGAATATCAAATTCCTCCTTGGATAATTCATGACTAGCTCCTTCAGCAATGAGTTCACACAAGCCTTTACCCCAACTAATTTGGTTGGTCTGATGTCAATATCATATTCTTGAACCTTTGCTACCCAGTTTCCTCTCTTAGTTCCAAATTCTTGCTGTGTAAGAATGGACTTAACAGTTGTATCAGGCACAAGCACCACAGAGTGAGAGTTAAGAATATAAAAACGAAACTGCTTGACAGCTTTAACCACTGCAAAAGCATGTTTCTCCATCATCGTGTATTTCAACTCATGATTTTTAAGAATGTAGCTCATGAACGCAATTGGGAGTTCATGATCATCAGAATCTTTCTGAGTCAAGACAACAGCCAGGGTGCTTTTGTGGCATAGCAATAAATAATAAAATCTTTGCTAAAATCTGGACATGCTAAGATAGGAGTTTTAGCAATAGCCTTTTTAATACCTTCAAAGGCTTCTTTCCCTTCAGAGGACCAGCCAAACATTTGTTTTCCTTTCATCATTTGAGAGATATTCAAAGTTAGCTCTGTAAAATTGGGAATGAATCTTCTTAGGAAGTTGATCTTACCAAAGAAAGAATGCACTCCCTTCTTACTTGTGGGAAGAGGAATCTATTGAATAGCTTGAACTCATTCAGGATCAATTTGGATTCCATCTTTAGAGACAACATGTCCCAACAATTTTCCCTCCGTAACACAAAAGACAGATTTCTTGGGATTCAAAGAAACCCCATGTTCTCTGCATTTCAAGAGAACTATTTCCAGATGATGAAAATAATCTGCTCTAGTTTTAGAAAACACAGTCAGGTCATCTAGATACACAACAATACATTTCCCTTTCAAACTTCCAAAATCCAAGTCCATAGCTCTTTGAAAAGTGGCACCGACATTAATGAGTCCAAAAGGCATCCTCTTGTAGGAAAAAGTACCCCAAGGGGTGGTGAAAGTAGTCTTGTGCTGATCTATGGTATTAACTTCCACTTGATTATACCCTGAGAAGCCATCCAGCATAGACAACATTTCAGATCCCGTAACAACTTGCAAAACTTGATCCATCATGGGTAGAGGGTAGTTGTCTTTTAAAGAGGCTGGATTCAGATTCCTGAAGTCAACACAGATACGAATCTCACCATTTTTCTTCCTGACAGGCACAATATTGGCAATCCATGTCGAATGGTGAATGGGAAAATAATTTTAGCTTTCAATAACTTCTGTATTTCCTGAAAAATGGTGTCAGCAATCTTCGGATTGTACTACCTTTGCTTTTTCTTGAAGGGTTTAATCCCAGGTTTGAGAGGAATGAAATGCTGCATCTCCTTTGGTTGGAAAGATTTTAGATCCTCATATGAATATGCAAGAACATCCCTATACTTTTTTAAGAGGTTCACCACCTTCTTCTTTTCTTCTTGCATACAACATTTTCCAACATTAACCATTTTGGGGTCAGCACACTCCCAATGTTAACCTTTTCATACTCAGTGGATTTCCACACTCTAGTAAAAGCTTTAGACTTAACATACCTGTCATGTTTATCAAACAATTCCTCCAAACTCACCGGCCCCTTAGGAATCTTGTTACCTTTGAGTTTGATGCACCCATCTTGATCTGTCTCCTCTTGAACACCCTCCTCATTAGGAGATACACTCTCATGAGGAAAACTATCACTGCCTTCAAAGTACAATTGTTCAAAGTTATCCCTGAGCTCCAAGAAAGAGAGAAAATGTTGATCATCGTTGAAGATTTTCCAATTACTTGCATTATCAGGCACACTGGGCCTATGGATCATTTCAATGGTAAATTTATCCTTGAGAGAAATCAGGGTGAGGTATCAGCAACGATTCTGAGACTACTAGTGAATCGGCCCTGGTGTTCTTTTCTCTCAGCAAAGCTTCAATGGAGAAGGCGTCAAGAAATTCAATAGAATCCCAAACTTGATTCTGGTAATGTTTCAACCTTCTATTCTTTACTTGAAAAAGGTCTCTGACTTGTTTAACAACTAGTTCTGCATCTCCACGAGCCAGAAGATTCTTCACACCTTTTTATTTTGCCACATTAAGTCCAAGAATGAGGGCTTCATACTCTGCTGTATTATTGGTATTTTCAAACTTTAGCTTGAATGAGAAAGGATGAATCTTTCCTTCAGGAGATATCAACACCACGCCTGCTCCAGAACTAGCTGAGGAGAAGCTTCCATCAAATTCTAGATTCCAAACACCATTAGGATCATGAAGTACTTCATTGGGAAGCTGAGTTTCCTCTGGAGACATAATCATATAGTTACTGTGTCCAATGTCCTCATAAAGTATCTGGGCTTTGGGATCATCTATTTTTTGCACAATATACTCTGATTGCTTCTCATGCAACAACTTCTTCATCTTTCCATTGACTGGTATGAGGGCATGTGACCAATCCATTTGAATCTCTCCTCCCACATCCTTACAAAAATTCCTACTTAACAGCATACCATATGAAGGAGGAATATCTGCTACTAGAATAGTAGCCAAAAACCTTCTTCTCTGGTAAAGTGGCAAAAGCTACTTGTGCATCTTTAATCCTTCTGACTATGGGCACCTCCTTACTCTCCATAGAATAGTAGGATCCATAAGTGCATGTGAGAGTAAGACCCAAAGCATGAGCCACTTTGGTAGGCATTACATTATTTGATGCTCCTGAATCTATGACACAGTTGCTGAGTTTATGGCCTGCTATAAGAAGGGTCACATAAAATGGTTTGATCTTCTCATTAGGTGAGGTGACTGCAGCTACAAGGTTGGGTTGAGGTGCAGAGGATGGAGTAGGAAAAAGGCCTTTAGAGGTGGTTTTGGAATGGGAATATGACAAAGTGGATCATTTTGGCAAAGGCTTTAGGATGGGTTTGATAATACTTAGCCTCTGAAATTTGAACCTTTGTCTTCTTAAGGTGATCAATGATATCAAAATATCCAAAGGTGGATGGGCTATCATCACTAGGAATCTTAGGCTTATCAGGCTTACGAGATGGGGAAGAAAAAGATTTAGTAGTAGTATTAGGAAAGGAAGAATTAGCAGAACTCACCTTCTATGCAGATGTAGTGGGAATACGAGACCCTCTTGTTGCAACAACAAGGATAGTCATGGGAGGATCCTTAGATCTCTTAGTGGGATGCATCACTTTCTTTTTCTTATTTTTCTACACCCGATTCATGACAACGTATGATTTTCTATTCATATCTGCTATTACTTCATCATAGTCATCCTCTCCATCAGCACCTTCAGTGGTGAAGAATTTAACTTGAGATCCCTCAAGTTCCTCCAGTTCTTCATCAACTTATTCTTCAAGTTCTTCATAATCCTCATTAATCTCCTCATCTTTAGGCTCTTTTACCTCACAAGTTGCATTGACAGGGACCTTGATGGGTGGCCCCTCAATTTCCAGCCTTGTCTGAGAGGAAAGCAAATGACTGCTAGGCTGAAAATTCCTCCTTGGAACATCTGTGTAAGGGGCGTGCTGGGCCAATTGATTCTTGATGGAAATGAGGTCATTAGTAAGCTTTTGTACCAATGGATCTATATTAGCTCTAAGGATAGAAGAAGAGGAAGAAGAAGCTCTAGACTTGGAAGGATCTCTTTTCAACTTACCAAACATGATCAAGTCATCTTTAATGCTAATAGCTAATATTTGATCCTTAGCCAATGTTGCAATGTTAGCCCTTCTTAGTGCATAACTAACCTTAGGCAATTAAGCATTTAGGAAGAATTTTTTTTGAATTTGATCTATAGGCTGAGTGTCTGGTGGGATTTTTTTATTCAACTTGTTGAACCTGGCCACAAATTCCCTCATGGGCTTTTGTGATTCTTTCTTTATTTGAGAAATTTGCGCCAGCAACACATGCACATCCTCTGTAGGTTTAGAACGGTTCTCAAACCTTGTTCTCATCATGGTCCAACTAGTAATGGCCCCATTAGGAAGGTGGTAGAACCAATCCGTTGCATTATCTTGCAAAGTTACTACAAAAAGCCTCACTGAGACATCCTCATGTTCAACTCTGAGAACTCCATACACAACTATGAAGGCTATAATATGTTCATTAGTATGCACCTTGCCATCACCTCTGAACTTGGGGAAGTTCTTCCTGTTACCCCCAGGTAACTCATACAAAGGTTGAGGAAGGGTGAGAGGCCCAATGTGATGGCCCCAAGGTACTGAAACTACCATCCTTGTAAATACCACTTGAAGAGGAATTGAAACACCAATGAGAATTAAAGCACAAAGATATGGGCTGGGTTGCTCTTGAAGGATACCACCTATAGGGGTTCTATCTTTAACAGGAGGAGTGCTTGTAGAATGAGTTCTTCTATCTCTTCCTATTGAAGGAAGAGGGAAACCTTACTACTCTAAGAGCTGAAACTAAGAATCTTCAATACCAAGGGCCCTCCTACCACGAGTAAACCATAGAGTCGTCAGATCAAAGAATGATCAAGAAATTGTTCATAAAACTAGAATATGTTCAAAACGAATCCCCAGTAGAGTCACCAAAAACTGTTGGTTGTAAAATAAGGACTTTATTGAAAGCAATAGTCAGGGGACAGAAAGTCCCTCCTCTTTAATGGGATAGGTTCCCTTATTAAAGGAAAAAACCTATTTACAAATGTACACTATGTAGTTTTAATGAGGAATTCTGATATCATGGGAAATGTTAGAATATAACAGCTCATCAATACAAAAGGATAGAAGAATTAAGGGAAGGGGAAGAGGTAGAAAATCACTCTCAAAAAATATAGATAACAAAATAATTCTTTACGCATGCCAGAAGGAAATCATATAGAACATAATCGTTTGCACTTGAGAACATAAATGTTATTTCCCAGAAACAAAGTTCTAGAGATGACATCCACAAGAACATAAAGCTTCTTGAATTAAAACATACTTAATGATTCAATAATTTTAAACAGATAGCAATGAAAGAACAAGAGAAGATGGAAACATAAACATATATCTTTTTGTATTAATAGCTTGTTTAATCCATTACACTTTCAATAATAAACAGAGTTCCAACCCCTAAAAATGGTGAAGAGAGCCCATTATATAACTTACAAATTAGTTACACTTGGTAACTGGTTCTTTTAACTAAAATGTTAATTAAGGAAGTTCTTTACACAATATCCTTAATTAATTACAACGAGCTTGTTTTGAGAAAAAGGAGGAGGAGATGAGAATCTAGAAGGGAAAACACCTGCTTATTGCTAAGGAGGGCCCACCAACTTGAGAATCTATTGCTCGAATATTTTCAATGCTTCAACTATCTCTCTACCTCATGGGACTGATGTATTGGTAGTGGCTTGAGACCAAGTACCTAGACATTTCTCCATGTCCTTATCAAACTCAGTATGTGCATGATACTCTTTATTAGCCTCTTTAATAGTAGATTGAAGAGAGAAAATCTCCTTTATCTTCTCTTTGGTAATTGATTACTCCTTGAACAAGTTTTATTTAACAAATGCCCTAAACTATGTTTTAATTTCTTGGAGAGAGAAAGGAACACCTGAAATTTCATCATGAAGATGACAGTGAATATCTTTCAAGGAAAACACAAAACAAGTTTTGAAGGCTTCTCCCTTCTGCCAACTGCTCCTCAACTCTCCCAAGGCTTCTTCCAGGACTTTTATTTTCCATTCCACACTGAAAACCCATGACCTTGACAAGTTGTCTTTGGCATCATAAAATACCTTATTGGCCATTAATATATTCTCATAAGCCTTTCCCATCAAGTGAAGATCCACGATGCAGGTACTTCAAAGCTTTAGGTCTTTATCCATAGTTGCAATTGAGGAGGAGAGTTTTATTGCAGGTTGGCCACCTCCTCATTTAGTTTGTAGGCCTCTATAATGAAATTCAAGCCTGTAATGATCATGTCATCAACCATAGCTTCCATATCCCTCCCATAAGTGGAATACTTATGTATATCCTTGATTCTTTGAACTTCATCTTGACTAAGCATCATAGGGGGCGGAAGGGAAGCCAATGGAGTAGGATCCAAAAAACCTTGTCCTTAGACAATAACGACTCGATGAAGCTAGAAAGAACTTGATTTTGTTCTTCCAGTTGTTCTATAGTTTGTTTACCCCTTTCTAATCTCTCAATAACCTTGATTACCATTTCCTGGAGTTTATGCACCTCACTCTCAGGGGTAGATTCTCCTATTGGAATACTAGAAAGCTCCAGATTAGAGGTTAATAGATCCTACTCTGCCTTATCAACCTTAGGTTTTACAACCTCTAGAAATTGTTTGCCTTGAGCATCTGTCACTATCCTTGAATTTTTTTTAGCTCTCTTTGCTGGAGTAGGAGGAGTAGTGCCCAAAAAGGCTATCACAACATAAAATTTTGGCCCTGTCAATCGAGAAGAAGATTTTCTCTTCCTACTATTAACCAAGGGTTGTACCCATGCAAAAGTGGAGGAAGAAGAAGGAGGAGCAAGAGATCAAAGAGTAAGTGAACTCATGGCACTCAAATTATGTACCACTTTCACTTCCAGTAGAGATGTGAGTGAGGTATCTAGAGCTTCTTGAGTAGAGGAACCGGTGGCACTTGGAGGTTCAGTGCTAGACATTTCCTTCTCTTTTTCTATTGTAACATCTGAAGTTCCTACAGGATCTAGCTCCTCACCATCATCACTTTTTCTAAGAAAAATAACATTCTCTTGCTTTCGAAGGTAGTTCTGAATTCTCTAGAAGGGGTTCTTCCTCAATTGTGCCTCTTGCTTAACCTCTTTTTACCTTCTTTTGGTACACTTGAGTAGAAGGAGTAGATGATTCAAGTTCTTTATTTGAGTAAGGAGGAGGGGTTTGTGCAGGTACCTCCGTGCTGGGAGTATTTGATTCCTTCCTAGTTGTTGAAGTATCTTTGGAAAGGAAGATCCACTTCGATTCTTCCTAAGCTCATGAACATTTTTGTCAAACCAGACCTTAGTTCTTACAAGGATAGGAGCCAAAATATCAGCCAAGTTGTCCTTCTCTCTCTTGTACCAGTCCAAATCTTCCAAGGGAGTATGCTTGATCAATATCTCATATTCATAAGACAACAAGTCTTCAGTATCATCCTAGAACCCTTCAGGAATTTGGTAGAGATTGAGCTCTTGTATCAGCTGCAGAGAGAATCTGTCATAGTGCCTCTGCCTTGCTTCAAATTCACTAGCACAATCAGCCCAGTAGTCCTCAGTATCTGACCTGCGATGATAATTAATCCTGAGATTCCGCTCAATGAACTTATTCAAATCAAAATAGGTCCTAGGCCTGAAAAAGTGAACAGTGATGGAAGTGAGGGCCCTTTCTATATTTTTAGCATCCAAGGATGTTTTGCATGTATAGTTTCCCAATGAAATAGGGAAATGTAAACTAGAGATCTTCTTGTCCCTTCAATTTCTATGCAATTTATCCAATTACCTGCACACTTCATTCAAAGCCATTTTTGTCATTACAAAACATGGGGAACTTGAGAGGTGTGTTCTCATAACCAGCCAACCTGATATATGAACACCTCCTGAAATTAATGAATAAATCCCCATACTTTCCTATCAGGTTCATGGCTTCATCAGAAAATTTCCATGGTAGTATCACTTTCTAAAAGCCTCACAATATACATGGTAAAGGCATCATTCACCCTCCTCAAGTTGTTGTTGCTAGTTTCAAGGGTGAATTGAGGGTAGTATGCATAAATACGTTCATCCTTTTGACCCTCTATGTAAGTGAATCCAAACCACTGTCAGGATGCTGCTAGGGTATACATGAGATAGAAGGTCATATAGAACTTCCAAGTCTATTGCCACATTGGACAATTTCTCTATCAAAATTTATGCAAATTATTTCTGCCCAATTTATGTTCTGACTCCCCTCGCAGACGATGTTGATAAGAGGGCACAATCAAAAGTGAAATTCATTGGTAGAGGGCAATCCCATGACACGAGCTAGCAAGATAATGAAAATCAAACAACTCTTTTTTGAAATCAGCTCTAAATAACTCCTTGAAAAGTCTGGATGCTCCCTTTTTAGGGTTCTTCAACCATGATTTTTCTATCCTCGCTTTATATTTATCACTATCCTGATTGAATAGAGTCTGAGCTTGATCCTGATTGATAATAATGGAGTCTTCAACTTCTGGAATCCGAAGAGAAATAATAATGGCAACAACATGTAATTTAGCAATCAGTTCCCCATGTACATTAGACAATTCCTTGGTGTCAGGGTTAAAGTGAACCCCATAGGAGAGCATGATGTTGGCACATTGTACTGATATTGGGAAACCCGCAACATATGCAAGGCCACTGTCATTGATCATCTGTACCATGGGGGAAGGATTAGGGATAATCAATCTGTTCTAGAAATCACCAAAGTCCAAGTGTCGAACCTCACTATCCTCAATATCAAGAATAGAGGACTAAAGTGGTGGAACATGTTCTTGACCCTGGAATTTAATCTTCATATTTGTAATTTACAGAAAAAAGTCTTCACAGATCGAATCCGTAGTGAAAAAATGCAAAGGGAATGGGAACACGAGTAGAATGGTCTTAATTGTAGGGATCTGAATGAATGATAACAAGTGAGCAGTGTGCCAAATGTGTAGATGGATAGTCCCATTAAATAGCCATTTAGGAGAGAAAAAAGTCATAAATGTGCATTAAATTCATATGCACCGACTCAAAAAGGTAAGAATAGGAGAAGAGTGGTAAAAACTGACCCAGATGGTCTTTGGTATAGTTAGGACATGTGGGATGTGAAGTCGCGACACAGCCCGATGTGGGCAAAGCCGGCCAAATGAGCACAAATATTTCAAAAACTTGGAAACACAAGGATGCGAGGGACGTGAAGATGCAATTCGACTGACACGTGTGATGCGGGAAAAGTAAGGACAAAGGGCATATACATTTTTGGGATAGATGGGACGAAAGTACGTGATAGACCAATGCAGTTGATGCGGTGATTGGGAATGGAAAGCCCAAACGAACTTGGGACATACGGGACAAAAATGTCTGACAGAACCGAAAGTTAAAATATTTTCAGGGAAAACGGCTGATCGGGGAACAATAAGCCTAGTAAAACTTGGGACATACAGGACAAAAATGTCTGACAGACCCGCAAATCATCAAAATGACTCCAAAAACATGAATTTTCACTAACTCCTCAACTTTTCACTTCACTAAAACATCATTTGAAGGGTGTCAACTCAAAATTTTCAATTTTTGACTTTTGAAAGAGGGGGAATTTTGAGAGGACAACAACACCCTAGCTTTTTCTTTAGTTTTGTGAGTGTTGAGGTTACTTTGTTAGCATTTTTATAGTGCCATTTTGATACTAAAATCCTTCTTTCTCATAAATTTAGATTATGTGTCCAAATAGCATTGTTAGCTAATTGCATTTATATCGTCCATTTTACAAAACTTAGACTTTGTTGGTGTTTAGAAAATGGCTTTTAGCATATCTCGTTAGAAGATCATGTCAACATTCTCTTATCATTTAGGCCTTGTTTGTTGCAAACTTGACCTAACTGGTGATATTGTGTTGTCACTATTGGGTTGCAAACCTATTTAGACGAATCTTAGAGAGTAAACTATTTGGTGTAACTAAATTTTGAGCATTGTACGTCATTGTATTATTCTAACGATAATGTGTGTCATATATTACCTTACTAGGGTAGCTTGTTCGTTATTCTTTAGTTTGTACATTCGTTTTGACCTATCAATTTTGTGGCTATTCTATAGTCATATTGTTTTAACAATTTAGCATTGTTACACTGCAAAAATTTGACTAAGGTCCCTTTTTAGTAAACCTTAGTGGAAATTATTCGCATTGTTATTTCCTATCTCGAGTATGCCTACTACGAGGATGGGATCCCAAAGATTAGGAACCGATATATTTGGAGGTGACAATCCTCTTTTCGAGGATAATCTCATGGTTGACCATAGTGGTGAAGAGGAAGATTCTCCTCGTATGAGCATAGAACATCCTCCCGCCAATTTTGATGATTACATTTTTAAAAACAAACATGAAGTTCTTATGCATGTTATAGAACTAGGAGCTAGGTTACCTCCCACGGTGAACCCTTCTCTCATTGATGCAATGGTTCAATGGGAAGAGGAAGTGGAATGTCCTCGTCACCATATAGATGACATATTAAACACATGTCACGCATCTACTTCTGCACGACAAAATAATGAGGAAGTACCTTTCGAAAACGACTGAGACTATCATTTACCTCCTATTAAAATTATTTGTGAATACCATGAATAACATGTTCATCATGCACAACCTCCCCCTAACGAAGATCGTAACGAAATACCCATTTAAGAGGCTACGTTAGAACAACAGGTCCAAGCCCTCACTCACCAATTAACAAGTTTGGCTTCACATATACAAAATAAATAACCAAAAGTTGTAAAATAAGCTATACCTAAGGAAAAACCTAAGGCTTCATTTCACGAGTTCCCAATAAACACTCCTCGACGGGAGACAAGAAAGGATCCTTATGAGGAATTTTTTTCCAAAAATTGGGTTGGGCATACACCTAGGCTTAACCCTTTGTATAGACATACACCATCACCCACGAAAGACTAACTCTTCCACCAAGAATGGTCTACTATCAAGAACGCCCTTCAAGCGTTACAAGAGGGCCAAACCGGTAGTAATAACAAGAAGTATCGGTTCAATGAGCTATGTCTTTGCCCATTCAAAAAATCCATGCTATAGGTACCTTTCCCAAGACACTTTGATTTT
This sequence comes from Taxus chinensis, assembly GCA_019776745.2. Lineage (NCBI taxonomy): Eukaryota > Viridiplantae > Streptophyta > Pinopsida > Cupressales > Taxaceae > Taxus > Taxus chinensis. Next base: position 751,238,802 of record CM034154.1, on the reverse strand, counting down.
ACAAAATTTGACAAATATAAGGGAAAAGGTGACCCTCGTGACCATATTAAAGATTTTTATATGGCATGTCAAGAGGTTGCATTCAACGACAATTATCTTATTTGCCTCTTTCCACAAAGTTTGGGAGCAACAACACTAGAATGGTTTGTACACATCTCTAAGGGATCCATATCAACATGGTCAGAACTAGCAGAAAGTTTTGTACGAAACTTCTCTTTTAATATAGAGAATGACATCACCATGTTGGATCTTTGTAATTCCAAACAAAGAAATAACGAAAACTTCATTGCATTTTTACAACGATGGAGAGTATTAGCTTGCTGCTTTCCTTGCTCCATACCCGAAAATAGTTAATAGGAATATTTGTTCCCAACCTCCATCAAGACATTATGTTCCACTTGCAAATTCATTGTGGCAATACATTCGAAGAGGTAATCGAAAAAGGGAGTCAAATTGAAAAATCATTGTTAGCTAGGGCGATTCTGAAACATGTCTCCTGTGACTATAATGATTCTAAATCTAATGATAAAACAAATTCTATTCCTAATAGAAACAAGAATTTTGTTAGTGATGGGATAGTATATTCTAAGTAGGTACAAGTCATTTAGAACCTTACACCTTTAAAGCTTATAAAATGCAATCCACCTACGAAGTATAAACGTTGTACTTTCACAACTTTGTCTGAATCAATATCCTCTATATTAAAATAATTAGAGGCTGTTAACATGGTTAAATACCCTAAAACACAACCCTACGGAGACGATGCACCTAAACCATCATGGTTTAGGGAGAATTAATTATGCTACGGGTTTCACCAAGTAAAGGGTCATAAAATGGACAAGTTTTTGAGATTAAAACATTGTATTCAAGACTTAGTCAACAGTGGCAACATTGAAGTAGAATCTGCTACCACTTTAAAATCTCCAAATGAAAGCTTAGGGATCTTCAAAGAGCCTTTTCCCAATCATGACGAAAGGAAAAATCTGGATCGGGGACAATTGTCTCATAATAAGAATCTTAATTGTGTGTCCAACAAAGACCATTGTGATGCCTTGATAGGTTATGTTAACCCAATCGTTGAGAAAATCAATACAATTAGAATTAAAATAAGAGAGTGTGTCGTGGCAACACGATGAGCTCGCCTTGTTATAAATTCCGAACTTACTCCCCCTCATCCTCAAGAGAGTCATTATGATGTGTTAGATCAACTAGAGAATACTACAACTAAGATTTCAATCTTAGACCTTCTAAAGATTTTTAACGTCTATAAAGTCATACTTTGCAAAACCCTATAGGGATCATGAGTATCTATTGATGTTGACCCTATGCATTAACAAGCCATGGTAGCACAAATCACTCCCGTAAGACATATAACCTTTAGTCCAACAGAAGCCTTAATTGAAAATCCCTCCCATAACCTACCCTTACATATTGAGGTAATAATCAAGCGTAAGAAGGTCAAGAGAGTGCTTGTGTATGGCGGGTCAGGTCTTAAAATTTGTACTCTTAAGCTAGTTCATCAACTAGGTGGCATAGAAGCTGATTTGTAGACAAAGATCATCACCATAAAGGTGTATGACAATGAAGAAAGACAATCAGCTAGGATGATCACTTTTTCCTTAGAAGTTGGTCATATAACCCATGATACGAAGTTCCATGTCTTGGACTTGGAACTCCCTTACAGCATCTTTCTCAGTCGCCCATGGATTCACACTATGTAGGTTGTGCCATCAACGTATCATCAATGTCTAAAACTACAATATGAAGGACAAACACTTACTATACAAAGGGATCCCCAACAATTTTCTCACTGTAGAGCATTGTCAGACTACTTTCCCACCATCTATGAGTGTCCCTCTATGGAGATTGTTGTTACTATTCAATCGGAGGCCCTCGCTTCATGAGTGGACCCAAACACCCTGACTCTCAGTGACAGTGGTGCATCTACATCGGAATTGCCTTTTGTTACATGGGAGATGAAGGTCGTAAACAACGGTTGTGGAGAGTATAATCTTCAGCAAGCCCTTATGGTTCAAAACATTCGCTCTATCACCTCAAGCACTTGGTAGACCATGAACTATAAATTCCAAATATCAAGGGAGAATTGCCATTTTGACAATTTCACTTCTTATGGCTTGCTAGAAGATAAAATAATTCTCAACAACATTATATTTCATCCTCAAGATGATGAAATGGATTTGTGTTACAAGTCATCTAGGTATGTTAATCCTAACAGAATCATGCTTACTATGAGATACCAAGGACGTGGTTGTGGTCATTAAGAACAAGGTCTGTTAGAAGCTTTTCCAATACCTCATTCGCATATTGGGTAAATCAGGTATTGGCATCCATTTGTATGAATCTCACCCTTCAGATAACGAGTATGTCTCTTCTGAGAGTGAGGATAGTTTTTCTGAAAATGAAAGCAAAACAGATTCCCGAGTGTAGTCGTTACGAAGACCTCACCTCTACGAACCTATTTTCTAACATGGTCTATCCTTACCATAACCCCTATTACACCCACCTTATCCCCTATAAATTAGACATTAACTCTCATCTACCCATCACTGGTGAATTGAGATCAACAACAACATGTACCTATTGGTACATGTTTCAGAACGATGAGGCTATTGGCGAGTTCTTAGGCATCAGAGACAACATTCCAAGAAATGATCACAAGAAGGGGTTCTCCATTTAGCTTAATGCATGTGCGTACTTCAAGGAAGAAGTAGAGTTATGCAGTCACTTAAGTAAAAAAGTGAGCAAGGGAAAGAGTTCCAAACAAAAGCCTTGCGGAAATAAAAAGGGGAAGTCCTATAGCGAAAACCTCTTTGAGGCGCTTGTGGACAAACAAATAGAATAACCTATGGAAAAGATAGTGTACCCATATAAATATGATGATCACCTCCCTAAACCAATTTTTGTAAAGGAGGACCTCAATCTCCCTCCCAATCCTATGCAAATGGGGGACGAGTCAAAGCTACTAGTGGAAGATACAATAGATGTTAACATCGACACCGAAGAGCTACCGAGGATAGTTAAGTTGGGAGATTCACTCTTAGCCAAAGAATAGAAAACATTCATAGGACTCTTGAGAGAGTATGAAGACATCTTCGCTTGGTCTTATGCTGACATGTCAGGACTTGATCCTGCATTAGTGGTACACAACCTCATTATGCACTTAAATGCCAAGGCCATTAAACAAAAGTTTCAGAAGATGCATCCTCGCGTCACCTTACTGGTAAAGGCAGAGCTAGAAAAATTATTAGAAGTAGGCTTTATTAGGCATCCTATCGACTACTCAGAGTGGATTTCTAATGTGGTACCAGTTCAAAAAATGCTAGTCGATATCAGAGTGTGCACTAATTTTAGAGATATTAACAAGGCTTATCCCAAAGATGACTTTCCTCTCCCTAACATTGACATGATCGTCGATTCTACTGATGGTTATGAGATGCTATCATTTATGGATGGATTCTTAGGTTATAATCAGATAAATATTGTGGAGGAAGATCAACACAAGATAGCTTTCACAACCCCATCGGGAACGTTCTATTACCAAGTTATGCCCTTCGGCCTTAATAATGTAGGCACTGCATATCAGAGGGCAATGATTGTAATCTTTCACGACATGATAAGAAACATCATGGAAGATTATGTAGATGATATACTAGTTAAATCTAGAACTCAGGAGGAGCACCTAGAGATTTTACAGCGTATCTTTCAGTGCCTAAAGGACTATAAAGTCTGCCTTAACCTGAAGAAGTGTGTCTTCAGTGTGTTATCTGGGAAATTACTAGGATTCATTGTATCAATAAGAGGAATAAAAGTGGACTCTGCGAAAGTCACAGGGTATCACATAAATGCCTCATTCCTCGGAATATTAGATAGTTGCGTAGCTTATAAGGGAAAATTTAGCCCATCAGAAGGTTTATTTCACAGCTAGCGGACAAGTGCCATATGTTCACACATCTTCTTAAGAAGGATGTTAATTTCATCTGGGGGCCAGAACAACAACAAGCATTTTCTTTACTAAAAGAATACTTGGCTAAACCCCCCATTCTCATGCCACCCATGGCAGGAGAACCCTTGTTGCTTTACATCTCTGCTACACATTTTACGATTGGGGCATTGTTGGCCTAGAATGATCAAGAGCAGAGAGAAAAAATTGTATACTACTTGAGCATAAAATTGATATCGTATGAGCTCAACTATCCGCAGATCAAAAAGGAATGCCTAGCTATAGTGTTTTCTTTTTTGAAGCTACACCATTATTTTCTCAACCATAAAGTCAAGCTTATTTTGAAGGTCGACCCTCTAAAGTACTTATTGTCCAAACTAGCACTAACTAGAAAGATAGCTAACTGGATCATCCTATTAAGTGACTTTGACATTGAGTGCGTTCATAAAAAGTCAGTAAAAGGACAAGTCTTAGCATATCAGCTAGCAGAAGCTCCACTATTAGGTATCAAACCCTTGAGTCTAGAGCTACCAAATGCATCCATCATGCACCTTGAGGAATCTAGAATTTGGAAATTATACTTTAATGGCTCTTTTACCTTTCATGGCTTAGGTGCCAAAGTTGTCTTAATTACTCCTACGAGAGACTTGATTCCCCAAGCATTTCGACTCAGGTTCCCGTACATGAATAATATAGCGTAGTATGAAGCGAGCTACCAAATGCATCCATCATGTACCTTGAGGAATCTAGAATTTGGAAATTATACGTTAATGGCTCTTTTACCTTTCATGGCTTAGGTGCCAAAGTTGTCTTAATTAATCCTATGCGAGACTTGATTCCCCAAGCATTTCGACTAAGGTTCTCGTACATGAATAATATAGCGTAGTATGAAGCTCTCATCGCAGGGATGAAGCTAGCCATCTAGTGGGATATCATACAAGTCAATTGCATTGGTCATTCAATGCTCATTATCAAACAGTTCATAGATGAATACAAGGTAAAAGACGAGAAGCTCCTTCCATACAAAAGTGATTGGTGGATTTCTTTAAAAGAATACTTTGAGCAGATAACATTTGAGAAAATACCAAGAGCACAAAACAGAGTAGTTGATGATATGGCTATAGTGGGGTCCATGTTGAGTATTCCACTAGGGAACAACAATATGCCATTCTTCATTAAACATCTAAGAACAGATGGCATATGACATACTGCGAGCATATTTGGTAAGTGAAGTTGTTGGTCCCTTTTTACCATGGTATGTTGAAATCGTTAATTACCTTCATGATGGAACCTTCCCCACTAACATTTCCCATTTGAAAAATGCACCCTCATCCAATGTATAACCCAATATACCCTACTTGGGGGCACCCTCTTCCACCGAAGCTATGACGGGAATTTGTTGTGCGATTGTTTAAGTTCAGAAGAATCCATCCAAGCAATCAAGGAGGTACATGAAGGCATCTGCAGGGCTCATACTAATGGGATCATCCTGAAAAAGAAAATTCTCATAGTGGGCTATTATTGTCCTACCATGGAGCATGATTGTTGTCAACATGTGAAGAAGTGCGTGGAATTTCAAAATTACAGAAACTTGATACATGCGTCGGTGCAATCCTTACAACCAATCATGACACCCTGGCCATTCTCAAGGTGGGGTCTCGATCTAATAGGGAAACTTAATCTTGTCTCCTTAGATGGCCATAATTTCATTATAACTACCACATGGAGTACTTTACAAAATAGGTAGAGGTTGTTCCTCTTACCTATACAGAAGTTCCCCAAATCTCTAAATTTATAATGAATCATATCATATGTCGATATGGTATCCCCTCTACTATTATCACTGATAATGGTAAATCATTCAAGAATAAAATTGTGAAAGCCCTCTGTAAATGCTTTCAAATCTCCCTTAAGTTCTCGACCCCTTATTACCCTTAAGGTAATGGGCAAGCTGAGGCTTCCAATAAGACCCTAATTCACATTATGGAGAATATGGTGAACAAGATAGGTCATGATTGGCATTTACAAATTCACCCTGCCCTCTGAGAATTCAGAACTTTTATCTGCACACCCACAGGTGCAACTCCATACTCCTTAGTATTCAGCACTGAAGTCGTACTACCTTTAGAGATCAAGATCCCTTATTTGCACATTGAGCTAAGAGAATCCCTGAATGAATAGGATGACTATAGAGTAGCTCGACTAGTAGAGTTAGAGCTATTAGACGAGAAAACACTTCACACTCTCAATCACCTTAAAGTATATCAGGATCAACTTCGGCGAAGCTACAATAAAAGGGTCATACATCGTCAATTTGAGGTACGTGACATGGTGTTAAAAGAGAATCAAAAGAACACCAATAAGGATCATGAAAAGAAAGGGAAATTTAAGCCCATTTGGATGGGACCATATATTGTGGTCACCAAGTTCAGTTCAGGTGTCTATAAGCTAGCCCATGCAGATGGTCAAGAGATTTGAGAACTGATGAATGCAATGCATCTTCAGCGCTTCTATGCTTAAGTGTGGGGTCTCTAAAATATTGAGAAAAGAAAAAAGAAATAGAAAAATAGAAAAAGATAAAGATAAATAAACAAGTGTGTCTAATAGTGAAAACCATGCAATAGTGGCACTTTGGACAAGTCCTTTGGTGAAAACTAGTTTCTGGTGCCAAGGGAGGGTCTGTTGTTCACAAGTGCATTTCAGATTTAGGAGTACGACATCTTTTTCCTAAGTTGGTTTTTTTTTCCTTCGTCTGAATCCTTTGTGAGCCTATCCTTCTTTGCCCTGATTCGAAAAATCTTACCTTGTGAATGCAGAAAATGTAACTTTAAGTGAACCCATCTCGTGACGAGGGAAACTTCGCAGTGTCACTTCTAGCATATACCACATGGAATTTTTCCCTTGTACATCCCATCTAATGATGGGGGCATCCACATTTCTTCATTTCCTTACACGTTCGCTTTGGAATTTTTTTGAGAAAACATAAAAAAAATCATAAAACTTTTGAAAAATCCCAAAACATACAGATATGTCCTTTGGAAAAATCAAAATATTCAAATACGTTTCGTAGAAAACTCCAAAACAATAGAAAATTGTCTTAGAGATAAAAACCAAAAGCAACGAAAAATGTTCCAAAACTGTGCCACAAAAACAAAGTAGTAGTTTGCTTACTTTTAGTTGTTGGTTTGTATGGTTTATGGTTGCATTGCTTTTTGTGTTGTGTGCTTTAGATTGAATTCACTAGTTTACTTAGATTGAATGTTCTTTTAATTTGTAGTTCATTGGTCTTAGTTCATTTTATATTGCATGCTTGTAGATAAATGTGTTGCTTTGATTAGATTTGTTTAACTTGTGCTTATCAATTTTTACTTATACATTGTGTTATCACTTCATCATCATATCACATATATCCAATCACATCTATACATCATATATCAATAAATGTTAAGTCTACATCATGCATGTATGCTAAAATCTAATCATCAAGTACCGTATCACCAATGGGGCAAGATGGGTTGCACATGATCACAAATCTATCCCCCCACACCAATATCAAGAATATAAACATGTTTTACTCCAAGTATGATCTCAGTTAAGGTTATCTCATAATCTAACACATGATACAAACATAAAGAAACAGATTAAACATGATATCCCATAAACAACATGTGATACATCGGTAATCCATCTATCATCATATATCATCGAAAATATAAATTTCCATGTACATCTGATATAACGAGTCGTCATGGGCATCTATGTAAAAATGCATTCATCACGAGGCATGATAAAAAACAATACATATACATTCGTATAAAAGTATGCCTTCATCATGAGGTGGTATGCCAAAAATAAAGTGGTACATCCTATACGTCAACAAGAGATTCAACCATAACTCTCACCCATGTCAAGGCTACCTAGTCCCAGTAGGCTACTAGGCAGGGGAAGGCGAAGTGCTGAACATGTAGAAGGTACAACGTCATGCTGAACTGACCCAAGTTGAACTGCATTAGGCTGAACTAACCCAGGTTGAACTTGACTCGTGTTACTCTGAGATCGGTTGTCCTAAAGGACCCTTTATGGATCACACTGATCGTGATGGTTTATGAGATATAGATAGTGACCTACTGCCTATTATATGACTATACTCAGGAACTCTCCGCTCGGCCGGAACAACCGTGTTGTACTGCATCCTATAATAGATGGCCTTGCTTGCTACAGTAACATAGTGCCCAATCATCAACTGCATCCCTAAAGATGTGTCTTTCTGTTGCAGTATATCACACTCCTCCCTCATGCTAGCTAGTTCTATCTATAGTTTTAACTTATTTGTTATAGCCTGATCCCGCTCTGTCTGTCGCTGTAACTTATCTACTGCAACCTGAGCCCACTTTGCTTGTAGCTATAAACCATCTGCCATCACTTGGTCTCGCTCTGACAGGGCCTGTAATCTCTCTATCCTGGCATGATCTCATTTTATCACAAGCTAATCTATATATGCAAGGGCCTGATCCCTCTAAACTGCCATCTAGAGTAGTAAGGTTATCACCTGCTGTAGATATTTTTGTAAAGAAGCCACCTATCCACCAGCCTATATATCCTGCATACCCTGCACATCATGTATATCTGGAAGATCCTCATCATCCTAGTCATCTCCTCCACCTCCTGGTGGATTATGTTGTGGACTAGCGTGAAGGGGTGATAAAGGTACTTGCACTAGATCCTATATTGGCATCCATGGTGTAAACACCTGTGGTTGCACCACTACCCATTGTTGTACTAAGATATGTTGTTGTACTAATACCTGTTGCACTAATACCCCCATGTATGGTCCTTCTTGTGCCTGTACCTGTGCATGTGCTTGTGCCTCTACTTGTGGATCAGGATCATGTTCCTCCTATGCTACTGCATCCAATATCTCTTAGGGAATAGTCAATCTACGTGGCAGAACTAGCATGCATACCATGTTGCATAGTCTGGTGTACTCCCCAGATCTACTATCTACGCCCTGATGTACCCAAGGTTGTGGGGCTACCTGTGAAAAGCTCATAAGGGCTCGGTCCGCCCTAATTTGGGGTCCCATATCGAAAATCTCTTTGTATCGACGCGTGTGTACCACATCTCATTTCCCAGAATCCCCTAGATGAGACCAAATTAACGCTGGACCCAGTCTACCTTGTACCACTCTAAGACGTGGCTCTTGATCCCAATGATAAAATGGTCTATTGTGACTTTCCTCAACTCATCTACATCCTGCGACCACTGATATAGCATGTATGGATGTCATGTGATCATATGGGGTTGTAGCTCATCAAAATCTTGTCAGTAGTAGTTTGTGTCCCCCCTGTGGCTATGAATATCATCTCCATTAGGAACCTAGCCCATGAGAGAGGGTTCTCCAAGAACCCGAGCTCTCAATGCTCCTAAAGGATGTCCAATCGCACTATGATCCCAAGCACAGATCTGTAATAAAGTGGCAGGGCCCAATGTCCTTTGCCTATGATAGGCTATCAAGTGTAAATCAAAATATAAGTGAGCCAATATACACTAACCCCAGCAGTAAACTCTACCTTGAAGCAGGTCGTGGATCACTCTAATAAGACCCAGGGACAATCATGCACCAGTCTTTTCAGGTAGTAACACGCCGCTGATAAGAGCTAATAAGTATACGAGGGACCCTGTCCTAGCCATGGATTGTCCATTCATCTCCTATCCATAATTAACATACCTCAGTGGTTGATGTCATTCTCTCCAAATATCATGGTTGTATAACGCTCCAACCCGGTCAGGGAGACCATCGTGGGTAACCAAATGGCCTTAAATCAGAACCCGCGGGATATACTAAACATCCTCCAACGTAACATTCATCTTGCCGGTAGGGATTTGGAAATGTCTGACTCTTGATCTGCCATCTCTCAGCTAAGGCTATGAGCAATATTGTGTTCAAAAGTGATATGTAGCATACGAGCTATATATGATAAACTTTTCACCCTCCAAGGTGATCTCTAAGAAAATCCAGTCTCAAGGCGGTCTGAACATTGCCTCGTAGGTCTGAAGTTGTGCATGTCGCTACTGCGTCCCTAGCGCGTCCAGGTATATTTGTGGAGCCAATTAAGTCAAAATCTTATAGTTTGTCTTCTATTATACCATCTAATGTCTTCTAAGCAATTATAGTTTATCTTTTTATTCTTCTAGTCCCATCATTAAATTTCTCTATAATTCACCTTTTTCTTCTACAAAGGGGTTTGCCAAAAACTAAGTTTTTGGCCTAAAAGCAATTTTAAATTGTCTTTTATACGTAGATGCCCCCCTGTGTGCACTAGCGTCATGTTCTAAGCATAGGCGCTTGAGTGCTCACTCGCCAGGAAAAAATTTAAAAAAAACTGCCAACATAGGCGCCCATGTTGCAGTCAAAAAACCAAAAAAATAAAAAAAGTGAGCCAGCATAGGCACCCAGGCACCCATGTTGCCCACCAAATGTCAAAAAATTGCAAAAGTAGGCCAACATAGGTGCCCAGGCGCCCATGTTGCCTACCAAAATTCAAAAAACTCAAAAACAAGGCTTGCCTAAGCGCCCATGCTGCAGTCAAAAATTCTAAAAAAGTCTCCCAACATAGGCGCCTAGGCGCCCATGTTGTAAGAAAAATCACAAAAAATGAAAAACCAGCCAACATAGGCGCCCATGTTGGCAAACAAAATTCAAAAAATCCAAAAAGGAGGCCAACATAGGCGCCCAAGCTCCCACGCTAGCAAACAAAATCCTAAAAATAAAAAACTAAGCCAACATAAGCACCCAGGCACCCATGCTAGCAAACAAAATCTAAAAATGCAAAAATACTACTAACACAGGTGCCCACGCTGCACCAGCATAGGCACCCCCCTAATTTTTCCCTAATTTAACCTCAAATACATATTTTTAGCTAAAAATTCAAAAATTCTAATTACCAAGGTAAAGAGGAGGGTTGTGTACCTGTGGTCCATCCGTTGGAAGCCTCAGGTAGTCCCTCATAAGTCCGCACGGTGCCTTCGAGTCATTATCATTTCCATTTCCTTTCGTAGGTCAGAGCTCAAATCAATAGTCAAATGGTAAGCAAATGTGGTAAAATAATTTGTTGCGGTGGCTTATATGTTCATTTCTACCTTCTGCGGTGTGTTTCTTACTCCCAAAGTACCTCAAGACCGACGTATTTCTTCTAAAATTCCTCTAACACTTGTCGCGGTGATTATTTTTAATAAATAATTATTTTCGACACGTTTTCACTACACCGGGGCATATTTTTGCTTCCCGACGGCCTTTTTCTACTACCCTGGGCATTTTTTGCCTTGCGGTCACTTTTAGCATTGTCTCGCGTCTTTGTTATCTCTTCTAATAATATTTTCTTCCGTAAAAATTTAAAAAATAAAATTAAACAATTAAAAATTTCAAAAAAATTAATAAAATCATTACAAAATCCAAAAAAATGTAAAAAATTCAAAAAATTCAAAAATTGGTAAACAGTGTGCATACAGCTGAAAGCCTGTATCACTGGCATCATCCTCGAACATCGAAATTGATCCTGCAAAACCATCTTTCTGATGTTCTTTCTTATTCTTGTCTCAAATGACTCGCAGATCACTGTGATCTACCTCCATTAACAAAAGCTCGACTACATGTTATGTCGGTACTCTTGTGCAATAGTGAGTTGCCAAAGACTGTGTCATAGCACACGAAAGTTTTTCCATGGGACTACTTGTGTCCTCCATTATTCCCCTTGCATGTGTTATTGCTTGGGGCATCATTTTTAACCCTTGTTGTTACAACACAAACATTCAAGAACTGCAGCTTGATAACAAAAATATTGGTGCAACTATCTTAAACGTTGTTTGTTTGAGTGCGTGTGATTATACTAGTTTCTCTGTTATGTTAGTTGGTTTACTTTCTCGTATTGCATTACATTTTGTATGTTGCATGAAGCTACATATCATTTTACTTTCTTGTATTGCATTGCATAATGTATGTTGCATGAAGTTATGTATTTTTAGCAATAAAAAATTGTTGGTAATTTAGCTTTTCATGGTATCTTACACTTTTGTTTATTTTAAATAAAGACCGATGATGTAGACCTAGGGGAAAAATTATATAAACATATTGCTTATTGAAAGGTTGGATGTAAAGATTGGACTTTTCCTATATTCTCCATTAATCATTTCGCATCACTTATCATTTATTACCACTACTAATTTTTCTTCCAAAACACCCGAGGCAATAAACAACCATGTTTATCCCTATACTTATTCCTTTCTAAATACCTAAGGGTTTCACGCCTATTCTAACCTATTTTCTTTTATCCATTTCAATCATATTTTCGATTATCGATTGACTTCTTCTATCACCCCATCGACACTCAAGGGGGCATCCTTCATTCCATTAGTTTTTCTTCAAAAATTTACTTGTTTATGTTTGTCTACTATATTTGAAGAGAAGTCACTTACTTCACCTCAAACAAGGGCAAATGTAGACACCTAAATTCCACTTTTGCAATCTTATTGCCAAACGCACACAAATCACTCTCATTCTTGCCAATTCTGTTATAATTAGTGATTTTTACTAATTAACTAACGTTTCTTGTCACTTTGGTCAGTTAACAAGCACTCCATTGATCACCAAACCTCTTTCGCATTCAGGATGCCACTTTACGTACAAATCATAAGCCAAAATTCTCTTCAAAACAGATAATTAGTGATTATAGGCTAATTAAGCCTATTCCACCCTTGAATTGGTCAATATGCCCTAGTATTGACATCAAACCCCTCTTCTAACCACTCAAAATCACCCCATTCACCTCCACAACGTCTCAACAAGCTTCAAAATCTTATCCTAGCCTTCTAATTGACCCTAAGCGGTCAATTAAGGCTCCATGCCTCTTGATCACTTGGTAATTCGCTAATTGTGCTTAGCAAGGCCTAATCATGATTAACAAATTTTAATCTTCTTTGGGGCTTTTAGTCCCGCATGCACCAAAATACTAGTTTCTCCCAAAAGTGAAAACTATAAAAAGGACTGCACCTCATACCTTAATACTTTGACACCATACATATGATTTATAGCCAAGCTCAATCCTTGCCGAGAGCCTTCAATAGGGTTAGTAGATGGATATCCAAAATGACCATGTAGTCATTTGGAGAGGCCATTTCACCTTGATTGGAGTAACAACTGTAGAGTTCTTTTTCTATAAGACTCTTTTATCGACCACCATCTTTTGTCGCCTCGGCCCTAGTTTATTTGTTCGCTTAAGCGACTAAGTATGAAGCTAAACACAGAAGATGTTCATGTGTCCCTTTGACGCACTCGAGGCATGAAGCGGAGGAGTGTTCTTAAACTTGCGTCGCATCGCCCACGTGTCTGAGGCCCGATAAAGTTGCCCAAGCGGGTTGAAACTTGAAAAGTCAAGAGTACAGTAGAAACGCACAGGGTCTCCACGTGTCGCTTGAGCGCAATTTCAAATAAAGAGAAAGAAGGAACACCCTCAAACAAGTGCACGACCTCCACATGGTAGAGAATAATCATCACCGACCGAAGGAGCGCAAGTTGGACGAGATAAAGGCAATCGGAAATATCACCAACATGCAGTAGAGATATTGACCCAAAAATGAAAGATCTTGTAAGAAAATTGAATGTTGGGGGTGGAAGATTTGATTCCGGACATTGAAGCGAGCACCAAGGGATCTATAAAGGAATGTTCTGATCCAGAACCCAAAAAAAGGGAGAGAATAGAAAAGAAAACATACGAGAGCTGCAAAAAAGGATTCTAGGCTCAGTTATTGTATTGGCTAGTCTTAGCAAGATTTTGTTGTAGAAGGAAGTTGTAATCTGTGCCAATTCGGCCTTATATATTATTTTCTCTATGAATAAAGAGTTCTTGTTATGTGCATTTTAGCTTTCAATATTATGTGTCTTTCATCTTTCATTGTTGGTAGTTTTTAGACAATTCTTAAGATCTATTGTGCTATCATGCCCTTGGGTTTTCTATATGGATCTATCATCTACATATTGTTATGTTTTACACCTTCTCAGCCTCTGATAAGTCCAAGATACTTCTAAAAATAGTAGATCATGCTTAACGCTCTTCGGCTATTTTAAGTAGTTTCTCAGGATCTATCTCTGTGTCATTTAAGACTTGTTTCGGCGTATCGCCTTAGTTAGTTTTGTACTTCATTTTACTTTTCCTCTAATCTTACTCCACACCATATAGAAGAGCCAACTTCTTTAAAATCTAGAGGTTATCTTAGGGCGCACGTCCCACTTCCCTAAGGTATCCCACGACTCTGACGGTTCATCCGTAAAGATAATCGTCAACAACAACCATAACCATTTGAATGTCCTCTTAAGTCTATGTAGGCTCATGTTAAGTAATTAAAGCATATTAGTAGGCATGTTTAGTTATATTTTGCATTGTTTTCATACTAGTTAAGCATTCCCTTCAACTTCTATCTTAATGTTACATTCCTAGACTTAGAACCCTAGCTAATTAGGTGGCAATGGTGTTAGCCTTCCTTGTTTAGCTTTGTTATTTGCTTTGTATAAGTTTAGGGTGCTATTTAGGAGTACTAAGTGGAGAATATGGGCTAGACATAATTGCGGAAGATAAGTTCCCTAGACTGAACATATGACAAATTAAAATTTAAGACCTAATTCAGAAAGTCATGATAAAGTACTGAGTAAATTTGCAACTTGAATTAGGGTATGTTTTAGAGTTATTCCTAATGAGAGAGATATGTCTAGAAAGTACTTCAATAGGTAAAAATGACAATGCTTGATTCTTCAAAGACTTGGATTATAGAATGTGATTGCTATACAGAAGGAATGTGAGGAGACCTAGATACTAACAGTAAAGAAGGTGTACATCAATGAGTATCTAATGAATTTGATTGCTCTAAGTGGAAGTGCCTGAGAAAGTACCGCCAAACAGATAGTGACATGGTGGATACGTAGTGTCCCAAAGTGACTAATAGTGTTTGGTAGATTTGTTGAAGACCATCAGAAACTGCGCACGAGCATGAGCCCATTGTTCGTTTGTGTTTGCAATTCGAAATTGGGGTTTGATGGAACATTGCGATCTGATGTAAAAAACAAGTTTTATGCAGTCCATGCGCAAGACCTAGTGATAGACTAAGAACAAAAAACAATGGGCAATGCATTCGACAGATGCTTATGTGCCGTTACACTAAGACTTAGCATGTCCTAATGACATGTGAATTTTGCACCACGTACCAAATGTTATACATTGAGGGGAGATCACGTTGCACATATTTCTCAAATTTAGTCTTTTTATGAGATTGCAATTATGAAATTGAAATGCGATTTAGAATTATCCTTCTTTTTATCGTGGACACTTCGCACCATTCAATGCTTCTGAACCCTTGTACTTTGCAGATGTAGCTTTTTGCAAGTTACTCCTCTTGAACCATTTGAGATATGAATAAACATTTTGTAACAGTCGGGTCTCCAAGGTCAAGTGGATGTATAATGGCTTACTCTGAGGGTTTTTGTTAACAACTTCCAGCATGAAATAGACCCATGATATCAAACCCACGCTGATCTAATGAAAGTTACCTATATTTGAACCAAACCCTAAAAGTCATTGTGTTCTCTTCACTCAAGGACTAGTTGAGACATGGGTGAATGGTGCTAGTAAACATGGTGATCAATATCATGCCTATGGTAGGAAACAAGAATTTCCGTGAAATGGAGAATTTTTGTATCAAGCGCATTTTATGTTGTTCAAATTGTATATAGATTGGAGGTGATATTTAGTAAGTGTAACTAGTTATGCATATGGAGGTGACGCAAGGTGAATGTATAGATAATTGGAAGGAGGAATGATGTAGATGAAAGAGCCAGATGTATGCAAATAGTTCATGTATGTCAAAGCCGTGTCAAGGAAACTGATGTTGTCAAGCGTTAAAGACTCATTCAATTTGGTCCGAGTTTCCCAACACTTCACACTTTCCGGATTAAAATAAATAAAGCTACTCGTCAAAAGTAATAAGGCTCTCAGGTAAAAAGAAAAGTTAGATCGGAGTTTTAAAAGGTTAGCGGGTCTTATCGTTTTGACTTTATTCGGGGCCCCTAAATTAGCCAAAACCACCTCTAAATTAGAAGAGGAAAGTGGGGATTTGGTCCTTAAATCTTCCTTAACGCAAATTCAACAGATAAGTTTTTCACTTTACGCAAAGCCAAAGCTTTGTCTCCTCACAACGAAGGTCCCTCCTTTTTTACAGGCGACTGTTAGGGGCAAAATAAAAATGACGGCCAGTTTCAGAAATCCTGAATTTGACGGTCAATTCTGGCGAATACTCAGGCTCTTCTGAGATATCTCCTTTTTTTTTCTGTCGAAGAATTACTGTAAAGCGGTTAAAATAATTCTGCTTTTGTGGCTCCAATCATGAAGGAAGACGGCACCATTAATAATAGCAATAACGCACTGGTTGCATGGACGGATCCATGTGGTGGCCAGATTTTGACGGCAGATAACGGCAGAGACGCGACGGAGACGGAGGACGACAAGAGACGGCAGCAAAGCAGTCACAAGAAGCGGTCCAAGAACTGGACCCGTCAAGAGACGCTGTGTTTGATACGATTACGTTCCGAGTTCGAACCGCGCTTTGCGCGCAGCGGAAGAAAGTCTGAGCTGTGGGACGAAATATCCGTCATCTTACAGGCCGAAAATTTCTGCCGCGACGCCCAGCAGTGCAGAGACAAGTGGGAGAAATTGACGGCCGGCTACAAGGAGGTCCGCGACGGCCTCAAAAACCGTCAAGACAACCCCTTCTTCGACGACCTGCATCCCCTCCTCTCCGCCAGAGCCAAAAAGGAGGACGCCAACGGCGTCGTGACGACACCGTTAGCGATTGCGACGCCGTCCGTACAGAGAAACCCTGTTGCTAACGGCAACGATGACGAAGATGACGGCGAGCGCACGGAAGAGGAGGAGGAGGAGGAGGAGGAGGAGACGGAAACAGGAACGGAAACCATGGCGCCGTCAGCGAAGAGGCGTCGCTGCCGTTACTTGACGGCGGCGGAAGTGGACGAGATTCTGGAGAATCTGTTTGCCCGTCAGCAGAGGTTCTTCCGGGAGCTATTGGATTCCATGGAGCGGAAAGAGCAGATACGGGAGCAGATCCGCCAAGAGAAAGAGGACAGGTGGCGCGCGGAGGAGCGCGCGCAGAGATGCACGCTCAATAACGCCATGGTCATGCTTACGCGGAAGCTTCTCCACCAGGGCGCGGCGGAGGCGCCGCCTGCGCCTGTCGTCTCGCGCGCACTTTCTAATCCGAAGAAGCGGTCGAAGAATTGGAAGCGAGCGGAGGTTTTGAGGCTGATTAAATTCAGGGGTGAGATGGAAACGCGTTTCGTGAGATCGAGCAGGAGGGCCGCTCTTTGGGAGGAACTTGCGGGGGTTTTAGCGAGGGAGGGGATCAGGCGCGATGGGAAGCAGTGCAGGGAGAAGTGGGATAAATTGGTGGCGGAATACAAAGAAGTGGCGGAGGGGAAAAGAGAGCAGCGCGACAGCCCTTATTTTGCAGAGTTGACCGCCATTCTCCGACCCTCTTCCTGCACCGACGCCGCCGGCGCCGGTGCCGGCGCTGCTACTGCTGACGTGGCGCTACAACAACAACATGAAGACAAGCCGGAGGCGGATCAGGAGCAGCAGATGGACATTCTTTGACCTCGCCTGAATCCCGCCCGTCGTTCACGATTTGCCATCTGTACATTCTGTCTATATTTTATTATTTATTCACAGATTTATTAGCTACTTTTCGAATGGGCCTTTTGCCTT
This sequence comes from Taxus chinensis, assembly GCA_019776745.2. Classification (NCBI taxonomy): domain Eukaryota; kingdom Viridiplantae; phylum Streptophyta; class Pinopsida; order Cupressales; family Taxaceae; genus Taxus; species Taxus chinensis. Next base: position 751,221,021 of record CM034154.1, on the reverse strand, counting down.
GTAAATTCCCTCCTGCGAAGGCTTTCGTATTAGGTACCTCTCGAATATATTTGATGCAAAGCAAATATATTTCATGAAAATACAATTAGATTGGTTCGTCTAAAATATAATTAGTTTTGTTCGTCTGTCACAATGACACGCCAATTAACGACTTTTTGTTTTTGTTAGGCGGTTCAGCATTTGCCGAAATCAAGTTTTTTTTCGGAAAAATCTGTTTCCAGAGTATTTTAAGATCTACAGTTGATTTTTTAATTTTATTTTTAAATTATTACAAATACGAGTTTTGAGAAAATAAATATATAAATAATTTTGTAATGATGGTTGAGATATTGGTAGGTTGTGGTGTTAATGAGTGTGTGTAATCTTAAATTTGATTGGTTTTTAAGAAGTTTTTATTTTTAATTCTGGTTTTAAATTTTTTGATTGATTGGGAAGTTTGCACAGGGTAGGTGCACAGGATTTAGGTGAAGGATTTAGGTTAAGCATACAGAATTCTTAAACTTGTTAAGGATTGAAGGATTTATCGAACAAAACTTGCATGGGACATGAATTTGGTCTCATCTCTTATTAATTGGCTGTCTTCTTAGATTTGTATTTTGGTGGATAGCTAGGCATGGAGTTTATTTTTTGCCATTTAATAAAAAAATTGTAAAGAAAATAATAAAATTACCAATAATTGTCATATGTTTAAAATTTAAAGTAAGAACCAAAGATTAAATTTGACGATGCTTATCAAACAATTTTTATATGACAATACTTTTCTAATGTTGATCTTAAATATTGCAAAAGAGTGTTATTTATTTATTACAAATAAAATATATAAAATATTATTCTATGTTTATTTAATTATTTTTAATATATGTTTAAGTATATTAATATATTTTATTTATAAATTTATATAAAAAATGATGGTCATATTTTAAATATATAAAGTGTAGGAAATGACTAACTTAAATAATGAAAAATACTTAAATGATTGTTAAATATTACTCTGGATAAAAACCTTAAAATTTACCTCTCAATATTATAAATATATATTTATAATAATTATATTTATATAACCATCATCAAATTTTATTATATAGAATTGAAATTTTTCATTTTAAAAATTAACATATTACCAAACTTTACAATTTGAAAAAACTTAAGACAAAACTGTTACATGGATCTATCTCTAATTAATATATATATAAACTTGGATATTATGGTTGGATCCCACCTAGTTTACCCACTTTACTCTTGCAAGAACCATTCAAACTTAGCAGCTAATAAGTTAGGCTGGTTTCTCCTTTTGGACTGCTATTTATTTATTTATTTGTTTGGAAGTTGCTTGGTGGAATCGTTTTTTTTTAATTTAATTTATGTGGATTCTTCGTTTTTCCTCGTTGTTTTTATTTACGAGTTAGTTAGTGTTAACGACATTATTATATATTTATCCCTAATTTCTTAAAGCGGGAGGTCATATGATAGCGAAGGACATCCAAGTTTTCAATGATTCTCATTCAACCACCCCCGTGTATTACCGCGCAAATTGCAAGGAAACGACAGAAATCCAGTTAAGTATTATTTTACACATCCGTGAGGAAGCGACAGAAATTCAACAAAAACACTTAATGATAAAGGCATTGTAATGACGAGGTCCATGAAATTAAGGAGGCCATTAAGTGATGATTACAACATGAGATTAGATTTTGTTGGAGCAGGTGAAGGCTGAGGTCCTCCTCCAAAATTTGATGAGACCGGATGTACGACTTTTAAATTCACGTAGATCGTGGGGAGTGGGGCCCTTTCAAAGAATGTAATTAAACTTGGTAAACATTAGCAATATACCGAAATTAAAGAGTCTCAATAAGCATATATACTTATGTTGTAATTGTAATGTGTTTTTCCCAAAGTATTGAAATTTAAAACTTAAAAATTAAACCCTATAACATGATTTATTTTGAAAATTTACAACATAATTATTTTAAAAACTCGAAAAAAAAAAAAAAATTTATCTCATCTCAACTTGAAAACATATATCCGAGTACTGTAAAATTTGGAAAATTCAAAAATATTTTTTTTGTCTAACATAAAAAATAGTTTGAGTCATGGACAAAAATAAATACATATAATTGGTTTTAATATCGCCATCTTTGAAATTGAAACCCTAAAAACATAAAAAAAATATATTAATATAAAATTTAACTATCCTATTCAAAACTAGAAATCAACAACATTGGAACAAGAAACTCGAAACCAAAAACCAAAAAACTATAATCTAGATCATGAAAACCAGAAACCTTGAACATGAAAACCTGAAATTTGAAAGTCCCGAACCTAAAAACCCTTGAAAACCTTGAAACCCAAAATCCCAAAACTTATATAGTCTAAACCATGATACTTGAAAACCCCAACCTTGAAAATACTAAATTGAAAAACAAAAAAAGTTGATTCATATAAAACACTCCCAAAACCCAAAAATTGAAAGTGCAAACCCTAAAATTTGAAAGCCCTAAACATGAAACCCTAGAAATATGAAAATTGGAAAACCTTAAAAACTTTAAAGTTCCAAACCCAAAATGTAACAAACACAATGTACAAACCAAAAACACAAGCCAAACTAAGGTAACAAAAAATCTTTAAGCACTTGTATATACGACACTTATGGATCATGTCATATGATTCAATGCATGATATACTTTACACAAACATAAACCCACCCATGCGACAAGATAAGAGAAAGTCTTTACACCAAACATAAAGATGACACACACTGCCAAGCCTACTCATATAGCTTGCAAAGGGGAGAGGCCATCATATGTACTGACCCTTTTACCTTCACAAAAGAATCTTGGCTAGCCTTTGGTTCTTCCAAGCTGTAGTGACCTATGGGCGAGAGAGTGGAAGAACACATCAGATTGTTTTTTGAAATTGGATTTCCGAATCACCATCGACCGAGAATAGAAATTGATGTTATAATTGTAGAAACATGACCTGTACATGTGCAGTTTTATTAATCTAGTAAAAAGAATATTGCAAACACTGGAGCGAATTGCAATGTATATAGACATTCTACAACTTCTATCCAATCCATGAAAAATGGATCAAATCATCCTAAACTAAGCAATATGTAGAAATAACATATTGCCCCTAACTGTCACTAGAAGTTATTGCCAAAAAATATCCGGGTACAAACAAACTGGAAACATCCCACAAACAGAGGAATAGAAAACTATCACACAACTAATGACAACTATCACATATTAACTTAAATTAAAAAATAATTACTTTAACTTATTACATTATTCAAATATAACCTAATGATGAATTATGCTAAGTTTTATTTTTAACATTCCCCCCTTAATTCAACATGGTCTTAAGTGAAGAGGAGAGAAATTATCTAAAGCCCTCAAATTACTCTCGAGAAAGTGACTTTGTGAAGACATCTTCACGTTAAATATCTGTCGGGCAATACTAGAGTTGGATGTTGTTGGTTTGAGCATGTTCGCAAATGAAATGTACTTACACCTCAATGTGTTTGGTGCACTCATGAAAAACTAGATTCCAAACAAGTTTTACTACTCCTTCATTACCAACAAGTAGGATAGTTGGATCTTTCTGTCATATTCCCAATCCTTCAAGTATACGTTGGAGCCATATCACTTCACAGACAACTCCACCTGTTGCATGATATTCAGATTCCATGGAGGATCTTGAAACACAAGTCTACTTCTTACTCCCCCATGATATCGTTCCAAATCCCAAAAAGAATATAAATCCTGAAGTGGATTTTTTGTCATTTATGTTTCCTACATGATCTGAATATGCATATCCTGTCAAGAATAAGTTGTTATTCTTCTTGTATTCTAGGCCATAGTCCATAGTTCCTCTAATGTACCTCAATATCCGCTTTGTTTCTTTCCATTGACAAACCTTGGGTTCTCGTATGAACCGTGAAAGATAGCTGACGACATAGTTGATATCCGACCTAGTGTAAGTCAAATAGATGAGACTCCTAATCAACTATTGATAGAGAGAAATAAAAATACTTATGGTGATGGATATGTTTGAGACAAATGAAGTCTTGTTTCTAAGGGTGTGCCAATTGGATTACAATCCATCGTATTGAACTTCTCGAGCGTTGTCTTGGCGTATTTCAACTGTGATACAAAGATATGATTTTCTCTTTTCCAAAATTCAAGTCCAAGACAATAATGCAAAAGCCTGAGATCGGTCATGTCGAATGATCGTGTTAAATCTTTCTTTGTTGACTCATTCATCCTCATTGATGCTCCAGTGATGACCAAATGATCGACATATACTACAACGATCATTATCTCCCCTTATTTTTTGAGAAAGAGAATAGGATCATATGGACTTCTGTTGAGTCCATGGTGAATGAGATGTTAGTCGATTCTTATGTACTATGCCATGGGAGATTGCTTTATACCATACAATGATTTTATGAGTTTACATATCTTTTCTTCTTTACTTGGTATTACAAAACCTTTTGGTTCTGTCATGTAAACTTCTTCCTATAAATCACCATTAAGAAAGGCACTTTTTATATCCATTTGGTGGATTTTCCAACCAAATTATGCGGCTAGAGAAAACATTAACCTGAATTGTTTTATCTTAGTTTTGGGAGCAAATGTCTCCCTATATTCAATGCCTTCTTTTTTAGCATATCCCTTAGCAACTAGTCTAGCCTTGTGTTTATCAATCATGTCGTTTTCTTTGTACTTCGTTTTTAAGATAAATCTGCATCCAATTGGCTTTTTCCCTAGTGGAAGACCTGTAAGTTGCCATGTATTATTCTTTATAAGTGACTTATATTCTTCATCCATGTCATCTTTCCAAGGTTTCGACTGCAGGGCTTTTGAAACTGTGAATGACTCAGTAGATTCAACAACTTTACTCATTAAGGCCAAATTGACCTCATTACGAGCCATATTGTGATTCCTCATCCCAGTGGTAGATGTGTCAGGGACACTATCCAACTTTGCATCTCAAATCATACTAGTATACCACTTAGGCATATGTTTACTGGTTCATGTGGATCGTTGATTTTCATATCTTCACCATCATCACTATCATCATCAATGTGATTACCAGCCTCTTTTTTCACTATAGGACCGATTTTTTCATCATGTGAGTGTAAGGAATGAGCATATGCTTCTTTCTTCTCAAAGAACTCAACATCCTTGTTAGTGTATACCCTTCTCGTTTTTGGATCCATAAGTCTGTAGCCAAGTGTTTCATCATTGTATCCTAAGAAGATAAGTTTTTATTATTTCATATCAAGCTTAGTTCTTTGTTTCTTACGAATGTGCATATTAGCTTTACATCCAAGAACTCTAAGGTGTGCAATAGATGGCTTATGCCCTGACCATGTTTCCTGTGGTGTTACTCCATCGAGATCTCTAGTGGGAAATTTGTTTAGTAGATAGATTGCCATTTTGGATGTTTCGGCCCAAAATGTTTTTTATAAACATGCATCATCCATCGTACATCTCACTAGATGTCCATGATAGTACGATTTCACCTTTCAACAACACCATTTCGTTGTGGTATGTGAGGAGGTGCCATTTGACAAAAAATGCCATGTGTTTCCAAAAAATTGTTGAACTCATTATTGGTGTATTCTCCCCTTGATCTGAGAAGAGTGTTTTGATGTTCCTACCAAACTTGGTTTCAATAAGGGATTTGAACTTCTTAAAAGTTTCAAAAGCTTAGTGTTTTTTGCGAAGACGATATATCCACATTTTTCTTGAAAAATCATCAACAAAGAGAATGAAGTATTGAAACTCAGAGTGGCTAGGTCTCATTGGTCTGCACAGATCAGTATGCACCAAGTCAATTTTTTCCTTAGCCCAAAATGTTCCATGTTTGAAAGGTGCACGATGGTGTTTTTCTGCCAAACAATGTGGACATTTATCTGTACCCTTTTTAAGAGGTGGAAAACCCCTTACCATGTTGTAGCGATGAAGTGTGTCAATATAGTCGAAACTAACATGACCAATTCTTATGTGCCATAGTTGTGTTGATGTTGTAGGAGATAGATCAAAACTAACTTATCCCATGGGATTTCTCATCACTTTCCAAGACATGGGTGAAAATTGTCTAGTTTATAATTCTATCAATATCCCTAGAGATTCTCACCTATTGTTAAGAAATATTGAGAGATATTTTCCTTTGTTTACACCCACAAAAGGTAGGACAGTAAAAGAACATGTGACATCTTCCAAATCTAACCTTAGATTCCTGGATGTGTAAATTGATGATATTACATGTAGGTTATTTCATTTTTTATTCTAAGACTCAACTTATGATTGGATTCTAAATATTCTTAAAAGTTTTATTACTTCATGGACTATTTTTCAATATGATTTTATTGCTTAATTTGTAAAACTTGTTGACCCTAGAGTTTTCTATCAACATTTCACCGGCATGAAGAAAGAAATAAATGAACCAATCCATGTTTTTAATACTATATTCCAAAATTTGTAGAGTGTAAATGATGCAATCAACAAGAAAATTGCTCCTTTATCCATGGAGATGTACAAAAATTCTTTGGACCCAATGAATATTATTTATCTTAAGAGGAATACCATCATCATTAACCTTCCCCAAGCTTATATTGAGGCCATTAATATTGAAAAATAATCAATCCCTCAAGAAAGTGGGATTTTTGTGTTGAATCATGTCCTGCTACAAATATTATATGCCATTAAACAACTAAAAAATCACTAGGAATGTCAATCAAGTTGTGGATCCCACAAATTTGTCTCTAGTACTTGTACCTGTTAATACCCCGATCATAACTCCTTGGGAAACAACTTAAATTGAATTGGAGGTTATACAAGATGCTCCAAAAACTCACCAATTATTTCTTAAATCTACAAAAATAATTTGGGTATTCTAACATAAATAATGGTGTTATGAATCATAACTATCAAATATTCAACCATTTTGGAAACCAACCTGATATACCAGCAAGTAAGCTAGTTGAAATTAACTTGGTTGACATTTCCATTTCAAATTGGCGTAAAGATTATAATACTACCCAACACAGAAAATTATATTGGGTGCAGTTTTCTAATGCCTTTAATGTGATTTGAGAGAAAATAAATGTCCAACATGCTAACACGAATGAATCTAGTACAACTAGTTCATCTAGTTCTTGCAATGTAAGTACTAAAATTATGATTGAAACTTTTTCTTTTCCTAAACAAGAGTATAACGAGTCAGAGGAAGAAAAATATGAGGTGCATCCTTTCCAGAAATTACAGAAGGATATATACAATATAAGGAGAACAAATCAGAAATTTTTTACTACATCTATACCTCCTCATAGTCCTAACACCCCTCTAGATTGTAATAGTAACAGTGATTTGTCTCACCGAAAGAGGATGACAGATCTCAAACCAGGATGCATAAGAGTTCTTCCCATGGATTTTACATGAAATCAACTCCAAGATATCCTCCACAACACAGATAAAAATAAAAATTGGTGTAAATTAAAGCATACTACCATGGGTATCATCATAACTTAACACCTTTATGGCTTGAAGAAAAAATCCAAGGTGCTCATGCCTCCAATATGGTCTCACGACTAACTCTAAATTTCATGCACAACCAAAACATCTTGGGCTTGTGAGTGATTACCACAGAAAGAGCTCAAGATGACCTTAAGCAGAATGCAAAGAGGAGAAAATTTGGGATATAATTTTTCAAATGTTTCAACTCCTTCCAAAGCTTTTATGCATATATTTAAGAGTCTTTATTGATCACAAAACACTAATTGATATGTGAAAGCATTTTAAACTATGATAAAATAGAGGTAATACAATGTGATTGCCAAAAATGAGTAGGAGGCTCATTTTAGAAACATTGATAAGCTCAAATTGATTCCAAGGCTCAAGATTTTTCACCAAGGCCCCAAAAATGTGACTAGACAATTTTGGGTGACAACATAGTCTATGACTCTTAATTCATCTTATCACTAGAAGCCAAGTTGTCTTCCCTTCATATATCTCTTCATGGAATCATCCCCAATGAGGATATTAGTAATGCCTATGTTCATATCCTTGATATTTTTGGATGAATAATGCTTCAGTGTTCTCCAAAATAATTGACTATATAAACCATGATTTCTCAAATAGCATAACAAACTTGCAAAAGCTGGTAACACTAATATCAGATAACTAGTCCTAAATTTGGATTACATCCGCAACAAACAGGATAAATACACCAAAACATGGTGGGCTATATATCTAGTTAAATATATCTTATGACCAATTACTTAACATTACAAATCAATAGAGATCACATCTTCAAGGAATCGATGAATGCTCAATTATTGAAGAAATATTGAGTCTAATCTTCCTTTACAACCTTCCTTGCACATAGTTCTATTTTATTTTTTATCTTGTGAAATATGTTTACCATAATTTTACATTTTCATGTTTTGATTATGATTTTATGTACTAATGTAGTGGTAACATCTTATGTTTCCTCTTATAGCCTCCACTACATTGTTTTATGTGTTTCTTAGCTTTATCCCCACATCTTGTAAAATACCTACTTTATACCATTTCTTAACCTTTTCATTTTTATGTATGCTTCATAGCTTTAAAATCTTACTATATTCACCTATTTTTCACTCTTAATGAGTTTTGTTCTTCACATGCATTATCGGTGCAATAGATTCCTTGGAGTGATGTCATAAGGGATATTATTGAGAGAGGAGACAATAAAAAATGATTATATTGGTCTTGTTAGTGGTAGTACATTTGAGATAGCTTGATGTGAAATCTATGTTATGATACCTTTTACACCCTTGCAGTCATCCTTTTATAATCTCCCTATGAAATCAACTTGTTAATCTCTTATGGTCCCCTTTGTATCTACTTAAAACAGACATATATTCATCATATCACCTTTTAGGAGCTCCAAATTCTTCCTCCATCATATGATACTTATTTTTAATACTCCATGATGACACAATATTTTATTTTGAAGTCGACGTTAGCTAAAATAAATTATAATGTATATTCATGATCACTATATATACATGGAATTTGAGTGTTTCTACCATCACATCGTCATTATTTTGGTATTCTTGTATTTGTAAATATTCTCTTAAGGTTTTGAAATTAGTATTTCTTATCTTTTGGAGTATACTATTATAGCATTCAGTACTTAGGGTTCCCAAATATAGAAGATGCACTTTCTATGATCTACCCAACCTTTGGGTCTTTGGAATCTTCAACAAATTATCTAGGTCTTCTTCTATTCATTTTTTATACCCCATATAAACTCTCTTATAAAAATTTTCTAACCTTGGGTGGAATTTAATGTGCCAATAGTGTCTACATAAAGTTAATTATCTCTAACCTCTCATTTCCTTTATTTTATTTTAGATTTGATTGAGTATTTGATTAGTCATGTATAGGTTAGAATAAATTAGCATGTTCATAATTTTTTGCATTATTATCTATCAGATACCCTACATTGCAATCCACCCTTTTGGCTCTACAACATATTGATCCTAACAATCCATATTTACAATCCTAGCATAAGTATATCTATCTTGTTACAACCTTGTATAATCAATCTATAATCGATACCTAGTTTGAATCCATTCCCTTATCCTACTCTAGGATTTGTGACCCATGTATTTCATGAAGTGTATATTATCTTCTACTACATCCACAATGTTAACAACCTATAACCCTCTTACGTGTAGATTTAAAATGGTCTGTTCATTAACCTATTCTATTTTATCTAGGAGTGAAAGAGGATATTCTATTAGACCATTTTTATTTACATACATTCTGGTGAACTTCAAGTGAATCAAATTCATGACCTTCTAATTGATTTACCTTCATGTTATCTTATCTCTTATCCTTCAATATCTTTATTTATCTCAAAATCCTCATTAAAATCTCATTATAATCACACTATGATGAACACTTGAGATAGGTTCGGTGATGAACCTGTCCCATCTACTATGAATTTTTTTGTTGTACTTCTAATGGCTATATTTTCAAATACACAACTTACCTTAGTCATCCGAGTTGTAATTTTGGGTTGGTTGAGTGGGAAATCATTCAAATGATCCTAATCAGCTTTAGTGTTAGTTATGAGAACCTTGTCACATAATCTAAGCTTGGTAGAACAACTATCTCTCTAAACCCAAAACCATAATTATAATTTTATTATTTATGGAAAATAAGTCAATACATGCAAGAAATGTATAATTTAGGACTATTTATGTTTATTCTTGAATTATCATTTTTGCACAATAAATAAAATTAGGAACAAAAATCTAATTTTTTACTATGCCTTCAAACTAGGGGATATGGTTTTCCTCATATTATGGCCTTATAAAGTATTCCTTGAAAATAAAGGGTCACCAAAGATTGTTTTCAACTTATATATCCCTTATTAGGTTCTTCAATAGATTGGACCTATAGCTTACAAGTTGGACCTTCCACCTTCTCAGGTTCAACATGTTTTTCATGTCTCGTGCTTGAAGAAATAATTTAGACATGATTTAACTCTAATTTTCAAGGTGTGGGATTTAGAATAAATTTAAAACCCTATTAAGGATTGAAATATAGTTAGGGTGTATAGTTAAATTATTAAATTAACATATACTAATATACATATTTAAACATTCAGCAAGTGGTTAAGATCTTTGAGTGATCAAAGGACACACTAATATAGTGAAATCACAAAAGGATAGTGCACTTAGATTTTTATGTTCTTAGGTGATTAATCTAGGCTTGAAACTGGGAGAAACATGTTATAATGTTAACATGTTATAATAATGCATATACTGCCAATTTATGATAAACTACAATTGGTACTAGATGTGTGGTGATTGTTGATTATTACCAAATGTTTGGTAGTATATGTCATAACCAAATCTGATAGTATATTTTGTTAGTAATCAACAACCACCACCAAATCTAGTACCAAAATCAAAAATTGGTATTGAATACCTAAATTTTAGGGTTTCACAAATTGCTATTATATTAAAAAATGGTGTTATATCACAAATTGGTACTATATCTGATATTATATTATATACATGAGTGTGCACCGATCGAAATCCATTTTATTCTAATATAGTGGTATGGATAGGGGTAGGGGTAGGGGTAGGGGTCCCTAGATCAGGGGGGGAGATGGCCTTCACTCAATTGATTTGAGTGTCACAAATTTGGTGGTATATCACAATTTGATGGTATATCAAAAATTTGTAGGATATCACAAATTGGTGGGATATCACAAATTGGTGGTATATCACAAATTTTCCACACTCACACATATTATGGCCACCCAAATCATTAAGCAAAAAAATTTGCATACATTTTTATAACTATGAGATTTAAAATTCTGTAATGCAAAAAGCATAACTTTACCAAAGAAAAAAGAAATAATTTATATTAAAAAGCATTTTTTATTCAATATTTTATAGAGTATCCTCCCAAAAAGAGTCGTGTCTATCATGAGCCATTTTTCAGATGCCTTATTTCACATATTTTCTTATCAGCTACTTTACAAAGGACTTGTATTTTTTAGATAAATTTGTGCAGACATCTAGTTTGTCCTTAATAAGGGGGAGATAAATCTATTAATACTTTCATCACATAAATATTGTCATCCTCTATATGAACCTCTCTTAATGAAATCACTCAAGTGAATGTATCGTTCTATGTATTGCAACTATTTATGTAAGTGAATCTATCAACTCCACTTGATCACCCACTATTACTTATGTTTTCTTCAAACACTGTTACAAAAAGGTTTGTTTATATTAATATATTTAAAGTAAAGAATAAGTGAAAAATAAAAACTTACGTACTTGATATTAAGTTCAATATACTTACCATACCATCTTTCACAAAATATTTCAATTGTTTAGTTATTTCAGGAAACTTGCTAAGGAGGTCTACAAGAAACATGTACATTTTATTACCTCATGTTCAATAGTATGATAACATTCACATTTTTTCAAGACAATATTTGATAAAATTCAAGTGTTCAAATTAAATTTCAATTCAATATCATTTCATCATATCTACATGGAAAGAAATTTTGAAATGGGTGGCTTGTACAAAGTTGGTTTGCAGCTGGAAAATAAGTCTTATAGCATACTCGGGAGCTACTTGTAGTATACTCAAAGATGTTTATAGCATACTCAAGAGCTTCCCGTAACAACTCAGGAGATTCCTATAGCATAATTAGGAACCTCATGTAGCATACTTGATAGCCACGTGTAACAACTTGAGAGTTACCTATAACAAATCGAAAGTTACATGTATCATACTCAGGAGCCAGGAATCTTGTGTTCAAATGTTTACTTTTGAGTAATTTTTTGTGTGTTCATTTTCATTACTTCTAATATTATTCTAACAATCTACATCATTAGTTCTAGTTCATTTTCCTTGCTTTATTAAAGAGATTTACAAGAAACATGTACATTTTATTACCTCAAGTTCAATAATATGATAATATTCACATTTTGATCAAGCCAATATTTGATTAAATTCAAGTATTAAAATCAAATTTTAAATCTATATCATTTCAATATATCTACATGGAAAGAATATGTATAATAAAATTAAAACATGTCTCTCATAACAATAAGAGCCAACTAAGTGGAAGAATTATATATGAGTAAAAATTGAACATGGTCCATGGAAGATTTAATTAAAAGTTGAACATTCATTCTATGGTGTTGGCATCCCTAGGAAAAATGCATGCTAGAGTAGACTTTTCTAACAACTATCTAGGTCCACTACCTACCAAGTATACGGTTAGAATAACAAGCGGGTACTAGAACAACCCTTGCCTCTAGAATGACAAATAGAAACTTTCAAGCTAAGATGTGAAGCCTACCATCATTGGATAGCAGTAATATTTTTTTCAGTCATGTTGAGATCTAGATGATGTTCACCCTGGGAAAAATTTAGAAACATTACCTTCGTTATCATTCTACTAAAAGAAAACTACACAATAGACACGACCAATAATACTTGTACAAAACAAACACCATGGTTGCAAACTTTGTGAATTATTTAGGAAAGCATGAAAATAGAATGAGAAATTACTTATTTGATAATCCTCCTACATGAAGCACAATTGCAACTAATTACAAGTGTATCAATCTCTAGTGCAAATAAGCAAATATAAAAAATTTCCTCAATTGAAAGCTTATGGAAAGGTTGGCCGATATGCACATAAGGAAATATTAGTAGATTTAGGAGTGCCTTATCTAGATGATGAGCTCGAGATTTTGATGACATGTCATGCGGGTCCCATAACAGAGGTCAAAAATTTTCTGTCAATTCATTTTTCTCCGTTAACATTATTTTTGACTGCAAAACGCCCATTTACGTTGTCGTTTCTAAAAGCAAGAAAGAGATCATCTGTGAATTATAGTGTCAGATTCAAAATCTCACTTTTGTGGCATTTGACATGACGTGGCATCTTGAAACTTGTTGCAACACATTGGGAAGGTCACACACTCAGTTCAGGAAAAGCATGTTGTTATTTGTCCATCAATGACCATTGGCACAAAACCTTGACCTTCCATTTTCCTCGAAACATGTTAGGAACATCTCAGATGCTCCTATTTGGAAATGCCTATTTGTGTAAATAATTGTTATCCCAAATTGACCCCTCGAGGTGAATTTGATAACTCACATGATTTCTTTAGGCTGAGCAGGTAGAAATGGCTCGAGGTCAAAATTCAAGTTTTGGAGGTCCTTCTGGCTCTTCTCTAACTTTCCTATGCAAGGAAAAATCCATGAAGTTAGACAAAATTGAAAAAATGGCTTCTTTTAGTTTATTGCAGAAAAATCAGATAATTTTGTCCCAGGCGGTCCACAGTCAACTGCGGGAACAGTTGGGATGCGTAAAAGTCGAAATCGCCACACAACAAAGGAATCAGAAAATGCGGAAGTTTTTATCCCAAGCGGTCCACGGGATAGTTGGGGACATCGGAACAAGCGGGACCCAAAAACCCAAAATTGTCGCAAGTCAGTTCATTGTGGGTGGAGCAGAGAAATTTGGCCGGGACATCTGGGACACATGTACACGTGAGATGCGAAAACCTGCAATTACTGCAATACAAAGGAGCCAAGAGTTGCAGATGGAGCGAAGGTCAACGGCTCCGACGGCCCAGTCAATTGGCAAGACAGTTGGGACAATAAAGTCTGAATCAGGCGATGTGGAGAAAGGAGGCCTCGACCGTCCCAAGTATGCGCGGGACATTAGTTCCCCGAATAGCCGAAATAGCCACATGTAAAGGAAAATAGTACCAAATCAGACCTCGAACTTCAAACGGCCATAACTTTTGACCCCGAGCTCCGATTTTCACAAAATTTAACTTTCTGGAATGAGCACAACGTCCTCTATGCCACAGAAACTAGATTTCTTAATTCTAATGAGGTTATATTTAGTAAAATAAAGGAAACATATTCAGCTCCATTCAATTAAATGCTCAATCCCGTTAAATGACAGAAATGCCTGGCAAACCCAAAATAGTTGCCCGCACTCAAAAGGCCATAGCTTTTGCGTTTCTCAATGAAAATGCACAAAATTGGTACTGTTGGAACTGTGGTTCTAATTATGATGCACATAAATTGAGAAATATAGAATTTGATGAGGAATCAATGGTGATTTTGTAGAAAAACGTGCCTAGTCCAAAACAGTGATTTTATTTAGTAGTTGGGATGCATTCAATGAAGCATAGGCTGACATATTTCACTGTTGCAAGTTATGGGACAGTATGGGGGGAATTTTGCAAGTAATAGAACATCATTTCACTCCATTTACTACCTTGTGCAAGTGGTTGAAGGATAGATTTCATGATTTTCATTTTCCCTCTCTCTCTCTCTTCTCAAATTTCTATAAATTGGAGTGTTGGGCTCATTGTAGAGGAAGTAGTTTTTGAGTAGCAAAAATCTATCAAAATTATTTTTGAAGCCAATGTGATGCATGCCCTTATAGTGGACTCCTTGCATGGTGATCCAAGCCATTATCTTATAATAGATTGAATTGTGCATACTTATGAAGCAATAGATGCAAATGTGTGTATGTATCTTCCCCTGTTGTGTTTGTTTGCATTACTCTTGCCCTTTCAATCTCATTTCATATATATTGTGTCTATCTTATGCTCTTGTAAGGATTCATTATCATTATGCATGTATGGAATATTGTTGTGAATACATTTGCTAGACTATGGAGAACCATTATCACCCCTTCTAGTATGCACTTTTCTTCTACTTTCCACACATTGAAAGACTACTCACACTCTCTCCTTTTCTGGTGTATCACTGCTTTAGTGTAGGATTTTTTTTTCATGCACTCTCTCTCCCTGGTCCCTTGGAAATTTAGATTAGGATTAGATTAGCTTTGCCTACATTAGAGTAGATTGTGGTAGGTAGTTTAGGAGCAAGAACCGACTTTCTCTGGAGGTCTATCTCAAGTAGTAAGTCCCACAACTTGGAGATAGTACCCATGTTATCCAATCACATTGTGACCTCAAACAAACACACACTTGTGCAAACCATATGGGTGTTGTGATTCACGTGATAACAGTAATACTGAAGGCATTGTAAAATAGGAAAAGAAAATTAGTTGTGTGCCTGTGACCTCTCTCAATCATATAGCGTATCCAAGGCTATAAATAAGGAACATTTTTGTCTTAATATTATAATGTAATTGGCTAATTTCTGGATTTTTCTCACTTTGGTCTAATTTGGAAAAATAACTATGAGTGTAATTAACTTATTAACATAAAAATTTCAATAACAATATTGTGTAGTATTGTTTATGGATAATTCATTGGTGGTTTATCATTTTTCTATATATATAAGTGATGGTGTCTAATTTTACAATATGCATTTTGTGCACAACTATACGTAAAGGGTTTACTTATTTCCAACGCAGGTTTGTGGAAATGATTATTAGTACAATTAATGCTTGATGCATCGATAAAGGGGGAAAAATAATTTTCACGAGTGCATCAAGGCCCTTTGATTATCTAGCTCATCCAAGGTTATAAGGAGGAAATGTTTCAGTTTGAAGATTATAATTTAGTTTATCAGTTATCAAAATTTGTTCGTATTAATCTATATGGAAAAGATATCTTTAAACATATTTACTTCTTAACATTAAAAATTCAACTGCAAGTATCGTGAAAAATGTTTGGTGGATAATTTGTAGCATGCCTTTTTTGTGTAAATATAAGTGATGTTGTTTTCTTTAACACTGCATTTTATTAGTGTAAAGAAGGATTTGTGATTTGCGGGTTTGCTTCTATTATTTTGTGGCATGTAGAATGTTATGAATCATTAGATTTTCACTTTGGGCCTTTCCACCTGAGAACTGAGAAGTACATCTACAAAATGTGGGAATTAAATATCTACATGACCCACATCTTTTTCCTTGGCTCATATTATTTCCACCCAAAAATAAATAAAATATTTTGCTCCATTTTTCATCTTGAGTGCAACGTGACTACAATTTATGGTTAAAGCAAAAAAAAATTCCAACAGGCCCAGGGTCCGAAACCCAACTGCACTGTTGGCTTCTTCTATAACTTTGAAGCCCCATTTTTGCATTTTTTATTTTGACTAATTGCAGGAAAACATGTGATGCACGAACAATAAACAATGATTGAGAAAACTCCATCGGTTGGTCATATGAGTGCCATGTTGATTTTACCTACCAATTAAAAAATTAGAATAACATTCATAGATTGGTTTGGTTTTAGTTTTTTTTAGAGGTACAAAATTTGTTTTAACATATATTAAGAAGGTCTAATTAAAATATTTTCCATCTCTACGAGAAAACAAGGAGAGAATGTTTGGGGGCAATGCACAAATATGATGAATAAGTATTGAGTAACATGTTTCAATCTAATAAAAATTAGTATCAAGTTGATGAATAACATCGTATTGTGTCTATTTTTAGCCATATAGAGGGGTCTCTCAATCAACATTGTTAAATTTCCCTTAACTTCTATGACGCCAACACATGACCCTTAAATAATTGAAAGAAATGGATTTTTTTTAAAGAATATGGGGAAATGGGTTTTGTTATTTTTTACAGTGCCAAGTTTTTCCATTGTATGGCATGTAATTTGTTAGATAAGATGAAGAGCTGAATTTAAAACTAGAAAAAATGGTGTTCAATTGGACGACATTTAATTTGTTAGATTAAGACAAAGACATAAATGGAATGTTAGAAAGAAAATGTGGGAGTTAAATATGTACATGTCCCACACATGTTTGCATGACTTGGATTATTCTTATCCAAAAATCATGTACCATTTTTACTTTGCTTTTTCATCTCAATTTCACTCTTATTATTCACATGACTACAATTTATGTTTAAATGGGCCAAAATAAAAATTGAGGAAAATATGACCCCTAATATAAATCTAAATGACGACTATGTTGTATACTTCTCTTTTATGATCCCTAATATACTTCTTTTTTCTGATCGATAATATAAATTCGAATGTATTTACAAGTTTATTTACAGTAATATCAATTCAAAAAACTTAATTAGAATTAATAAGGGTTGTTACACATGGTAGGTTTCTAGTTTTACTTCCTAAGACTATTAATCTATAACTTAACATACTGAGTGTGAGGTCATATGAGCGAATTGGATAGGAGAATCTATAGTCCTAGATGATATCCTCTATACAGAACACCACACTCAGATGTACATAAACTGACAATGATAACGTTCATTGGTTTCATGCTCAGATTATCACTTAACAAAGAGGATAAGTTGGATGACAAGAATTCTAAATGGCAAATGGTGGTCAAGGGAAAATGAACATGGAAAGAATGAGCAAAATGTAGATATGCCTAATCTATAAGTTTCATCTAAAGGGAGACTCCAGGACATGTTTTCCATAAGAGTGAAAAATCCATGTGTCTTTAAGATCAATCATGTCAAATTCAGGAGATGTTGTTTTCATGAAGTACAAAGAATAACCCATTAAGCACAAAGAGATATCTGCCTAAAACATCAATGATTATCTGCCGATACCACCTTGAAATCCCTTATGGAGATATGGAAACCTCCTAAGTTCATAGTGTTTTAAAGACCTAGAATGATTGATGTCTCAACTTGAAGTAATTTATCTTCCATTGAAAGATCTTAGCCAATGTTGTCAAAGGAATACTTCAAGAATAATTACAACATGTTGTATGGTAATACATTGATTCACTGCTAAAGTTATGGTGCATGTATGAAGTTTTACATTCATAAAGTTGGGAGATAAGAAGAAGTTCTGCAATTTTTCTTAACATGGTTTTAGGATGCTTCAAATTTGCATTTCTTCTTTGTATTTCAATGATCCAAAGAGATGTGTCCCCAAAAACTATTATATGTATGTATCAGTGAATCCACTTCAAGGGGTGAAGGCTGGATAATCTGGCATGGGAAGAGTTATGGGAAACCTTAAGTATTTAGCAAGTCATAAAGATTGTCAGATCCCTGAGGTTTGCAGTAAAATTTACAGTTGAAGAGATTTAGTTTATATTGTTAGTTCATATTCTAGGTTTTTGAAGGATTCATTCTAAAAGTCAGAAAAGATCATGAAGACTAAGTGGCAATCATTTGAGCTAGATATGTTGCATGAGGAATGATAAATCCCCTAATACGCCCTTGTTTGCGCTACTTTTGGCAATAAGATAACCAAGTGCATAGGTAGAAAGAACAAAGGTTTATGAGATATGCATTTACATCTCACTATCTTCATGATGTATTACCCAATAAATTCATGACTTCTAACCATTAAGAGTCATTATGATATGAAGAAAGCATCTTCAAAAAGAGTATACACTGCATTAATGCTAAAGAATTGTATAAGTAAAGGTATCATGATAAAGCTTTGCAATTTTGAAGAGACCATGAATATGGTCATAAGACCTATTGGTCAGGGTAACATGTATATGACTTAGCAGAGAATCTTGTTAGGCCAATTGAAGAGGTCTAGCATACTGTAAAAGACTTTCTCCAAGGTATTTGCCCTTGTAACATAAAGTCAGATTGCTAAGGTTGTACAATCTTAAGAAGTTGATTTTGAGTATTACGTAAGCTATGTTTGGAAGTCAAAATCTTTAGAAACATTAAGAAGGTTGGAAGATGTCTACATGATAGTGATGTCTAGGTTTGAAGTGGAGTTGTTCAAGCTATATGGGAAAGAATTTATATTGCCTTTATTAATTATTTCATTTGAGTACTGGTTTGTAAAGCTCATGTTGATGAAGGGCTAGAAATCAAATGTGAATTACAAGGTTTGTATTCTTGAGACCTAACAAGAATGAAAATTCGCAAGGTAAATTATGCTATATTATCAGCTTGGATGGGATTTCTCATTACATACAAGTGCAAGTTGAAGGCATGTATTAAGTTCTTCAACATAGAGAGATCATCATAGGACTGAATGTTTGTTAAAATCAATTTTGGGTGACCACCTCAATGCATTTATGTAAGGCTTCATTTTTTCGGTTTGAAGGCTTGGGTGCCTAATAAACCAAGGAATAATTTGTCCATTAAGGCTTGAATAATCTAAGTTGTGGAAACCAGAAGAGCCAGTTTAGTGGTCCTTGAATTTGCTCCCTGAATGCCTGGATCAAAGGAATTTGAGAAGGTGTCTGATTCTCGATCAGCAGTTTAAGTCAATAATTGAGCATGGATGCACCCCCTAGCTCTATGAAGATAATGCAATAATCTTCTTTGCTGAGGTGATGAGTTGCACAGATCGAACTCTGGTACAGTTATAAAAGGTTGGGACTTTGTGAAGCCAAGATAATGATCTAAGAATTTAAATATGTGAAGTTCCAAGATGATAGTTTCTTGACTTGGGCAACCTGTTTTCTCAAAATGGCAAAGAAAATTATCTTCATTGAATCACTGGTTCCAAAGATTGAGTTAGATGACAAGTAGTGTGATGTGGCCTTGAAGGATATATTGAGACTGTATGCTCTATTTGAGAGTCAAAATACAGTAAGTTAGGGGAACTCAACAAAGATCATTGATTCTTCAAGAAGAATTGTTTGAAGTTTTTGTTTGATTTGAGTTGAGGTGTGAAAGTAAGTATGTATGGACATAATTATGTCTTGGACCTTATATAGGTCTGTGATCTGACTAAGAGTTAGAATTTCTAGCCAGGTAGTGACCGAACAAGTAACCATTGTTACCCTTATAAAGTCCTTCTCGAAAAGAGGTATGTTGTTGAACTAATGGTTTTAGAAGTTTCCTGATCGCCTTTTATAAAGTGTGTTTTTAATCCTCCTATAGATTTTTGAATAAAACCATAGTGAACTTCCTAAGCTCTCAAAACAGGGAATACGTAGAAAGATCCCCTAAAGGTATGTACTTTAAAAGTTTACATGTTGTATTAATTTATTCATGATGATAAGTGAATATGAAAGGGGTAAGGATGATATCTCCTAAGTTAACAGTAGTAACGATGAGGTTTCTAAGCCATCATTAGTTGCATAATAGATTTAACATCACCACATGAAAAATGATTTTTGTAAGAAAGGATTATTAGCCCAAACGGCCCGAATTGTGAAGGTTTGGGTGTACCCATGGCAGTAATTATTGTCTAGTAAATCTAGGCGTACCCACAGAAAATGATAAACAAACCTTTACCTTCATAGTGAGAAGATAACTATGTAATGTAATTCGGTGCATACACAGTACTCGCGAGACTTGACCAGAAGGAATACCTGTATTTTAACCTCTTGTTTAACAAATGATTTTTTTATGTTGGGGTTAGCACAAGGTTGTACAAATAATATATCAGATCTAAGCATACATGCAATAAAAGTGGATATTCTACCAAAAGAAATATACAAAACAAGAGATATAAATCAACACCAGATTTAACGTGGTTCACCCAGTGTGGGCTACATCCACCAAGAAACAAGCCAATCTATTATCCAAAGCTTTCAGAAGATATACAATGAAGATTTACAATCTTCCACACCTCTCACGATGTACAATACTTTCTTTCTCTCAAGCTTCTCCTTCTTCTCCAAGAATTCTCTCTCTCACAATTATTTTCACAATAATCATTAATTCTCTCTCTTCTAACCCTAGCTTTCTATGCTTATATACCTTATACAAACTTAGGGCACTTAGCCATGCAATTACAATCAATAGATCTGTTTTAATACTAAAATTAGATCTAATTCCCGTGAGTTAAATAAAACACCACACACAGGTAACCGACGTCGGTTAGCCCTAACCGATGTCGGTTCCTACTTGCCTGACCGATGCCGGTCATAGGTGACCGATGTCAGTCCCTTCATAACCAATGTCGGTTATTGTGTTTTCCAGCAAGTTTAATATAACATGCTAAACTAAAGTAATTGAGCTCCACATCTCAACAATCTCCCACTTGGAGATAAATTACTGCACTATACCTGTACAACATCATTCTTGGATCCTTTCCTTAGCTTTGTTTCTTCCTCTTCAAGTCTCAAACTCGAAGACCAACAGAAGTGGAGTGTAGCTCCAACTTCTCTTTTGCTAATGGCTTTGTTAGCATATCCACAGGGTTTTCACTCATATGAATCTTCTCCAGTTTCAGTTGCCCATCCTCCAATACCTGTCGTATGAAGTGATACCTCAACTGAATGTGTTTCGTTCTAGAATGAAACACTAAGTTCTTTGCCAAATGAATTGCACTCTGAACTGTCACTGAACAATTTACAATCATCTTGCTCCTTTCCCAACTCTTCCATGAACCTGCTCATCCATATCATCTCTTTGCTAGCCTCTGTAGCTGCAACATACTCTACCTCTGTAGTAGACAAAGCCACAACCTTCTGCAATCTCGAAATCTAGCTAACTTGTCATCCCACCTACTGTGAAAATATATCCAGTAGTGCTCCTTCTACCATCCAAATCTCCAGCCATATCTGAATCAACATAGCCACATAAAGAAATATCTGAACCTCCATAGCATAACTGCATGCTAGATGTCCCTCTCAAATACCTGAGTATCCATTGGACTACTTTCCAATGCTCTTTACCTGGATTGGCCATAAATCTACTCACAACTCCCACTGCCTGTGCAATGTCTGGTCTGGTACAAACCATAGCATACATAAGACTCCCAACTATTGAAGCATATGGTACTCATGTCATGTATTTGACCTCCTCATGTGATGAAGGACACTGATCTTTGCTCAATTTGAAGTGTCCAGCCATAGGTGTACTTACAGGTTTTGAATTCTGCATTTTAAACCTTTCTAACACCTTGTAGATATAATCCTCCTGAGACAAATACAATTTCTTGTTTTTCCTGTCTCTATGTATTTGCATGCCAAGGATTCTTTTTGCAGCTCCTAAATCCTTCATAGCAAATGTGTGAGCTAGCTTTCCCTTAAGCTCACCAATGTCTTGCATACTAGATCCTGCAATAAGCATATCATCCACATACAGTAACAAAATAATATAGCTCCCATTTTCAAGCTTCTTGAAATAAACACAATGGTCAGATTCACATCTCAAGTAACCATGCTCATGCATGAAACTATCAAACCTCATGTACCATTGCCTTGGAGCTTGCTTGAGCCCATATAGGCTCTTTTTCAACCTGCACACTAATTTCTCCTTACCCTTGACTTCATACCCAAGCAACTGCTACATATAAATCTCTTCATCCAAATCACCATGAAGGAAATCGTCTTCACATCTAGTTTCTCTAAATGCAAATCATCTACTGCAACTATACTCAATACAGTACGAATGGAAGTCATTTTAACAACAGGAGAAAATATTTCACCAAAGTCAATACCTGCTTTCTGTGTAAATCCCTTTACTACAAGCCTTGCCTTGTACCTTTTCTGTCCACCCTCTTCTTCCTTGATCCTGTAAACCCATTTGTTCTACAATGTCCTCTTACCTGCTGGCAACTTAACCAAATCCCAAGTCTGGTTTTGTTCCAAGGAGTCCATCTCCTCATCCATGTCATGCTCCCACTGAACATGTGGGTCTCATCCTGCATTGCTTCTTCAAAACTTTCTGGTTCACCATTATCAGTCAATAATAAATAAGATAGAGAAGGTGTAAATATTTCTTGGAGGTTTACTTACCCTTTGTGACCTTCTCACATAAGTTTGGGGTACCAGAGGCTCATTCTGGACCTCCTGGACATTTGTTTCCAATTCTGACAGTGACCGACGCCAGTCACCTGTAACCGACGTTGGTTCTGCTAACCGATGTCGGTTTGGCTCTTCTATAACCGATACCGGTTCAGTTGACCAATGTTGGTCAGGGGTCAACCGACACCGGTTACTGTGTAACCCTGTAGGTATGAGTTTTAAATCTGAGAGTTCATTTTCATTCACAAACTTCTCAACCGGTTTGTCCTTGGGTACCAAAATTTGATCCCTGTACATTCTCTTTTCATTCCATTCAATGTCACGACTCCTAATAATTTTAGAATTCTCTAAATCCCAAAAACGGAATCTAAAATCACCAGATCCATAACCAATGAAAGTGCATCTCTTGGATTTTGCATCCAACTTTTTCTATTTTCCTTATCAATATGCACAAAAGCTTTTGAACCAAAAAATTTAAGAAAAGAAAGATCTACCTCTTTTCCGGTCCAAGCTTCCTCTGGTATTCCTCCATCTAGTGAACTTGAAGGCCCACGGTTAATCAAATAAACCATTGTATCAACTGCTTCTACCCAAAACTGCAAGGGCAATCCAACATGTATCCTCATACTTCTAGCACGTTCCATGATTGTCATGTTCATTCTTTCTGCAACACCATTCTCTTGTGGTGTTCTTGGAACTATCCTTTCTCTACGTATTCCATTCACTGAACAATAATCATTGAAAGTCTTGCTACAATATTCACCACCATTGTCAGATCTAAGACACTTTAACTTTGAATTTGATTCATTCTCAACAAGGGCTTTCCATCTTTTAAAAGTCTCAAAAACATCAGATTTATGTTTAATACAATAAACCCATACCTTTCTTGTAGCATCATCAATGAAAGTAACATAATACTGGGATCCTCCATGAGAAGCTACCTGGGCTGGTCCCCACACATTTGAGTGTACAAGCTCCAATTTCTACTCCTTCTTAGTTGCCCCAACTTTGAGAAATCTCACTCTCTTTTTCTTTCCAAAGACACAATGCTCACAGAAATCAAGATCTAAATCTTTCAAATCTGATAACTTACCCTTAGCCTTTAAGATCTGCATTCCTTTTTACTCATATGGCCCAACCGATTATGCCACATGCATGCATCTGAATCTGAAGTAGATAACACAGAAAAAGGAATCAGTAACACAGGTAGATAAATATAACGTTCCTACCTTCTTGCCTCTTGCCACAACAAAGGCACCCTTGGTGACTTTCCAAGAGTCTTGTTGTGAATGTAACCATGCAACCAACTTCACCTAGTTGCCTTACAGAAATAAGATTCCTCTTGAGGCTTGGCACATGCCTCACATCTTTCAATACCCATGTATTTCCATTCTGCAATTTTAGATGAACTTCCCCTTTACCAGTAATACTGCAAGGTTCATCATCACCCAAATAAACATGCCCAAAATTTCCCTGGACATAATTTCTGAAATAACCCTTATTAGGGGTTGCATGGAAAGAAGCTCCTGAATCTAAAACCCATGATTCTATTCTATTATCCAAAGAAAGAATAAGAGCATCTTGCATTACCTCTACTGCAATATTTGCCTCTTTACCTTTTTCTGGGTGTTGGTTCTCTTTATCCTTTGACCAACAATCTTTCTTTGCATGTCCTTTCTTTCCACAATTCCAACAGGTAATTCCCTTACCTCTGGATTTAGATCTGCCATTCCTTGACTTTGATTTCCCATTATTCTTACTCTTGGATCTCTCCTTCTTCCTACCTCTGCTTTCTACATTCAAAGCATTCCCAGATGATGATTCCTCTGTACTTTTCCTACAAATTTCTTCATTCAAGATTATACTAACCACATCATCAAACTTCAAAATATTATTAGCAGATGTTGTATTACTAACAACCATTACCAAGTTATCCCAACTATCAGGCAAAGAACATAAGAATAAGAGTGCTTTCACTTCATCATCAAACATAATATCAACCAATTTTAACTGATTTACAATAGATCAGAAATCATTCAAATGACTAGATGCAGATCCACCTTCATGCATCTTAGAACTAAATAGTTTCTTCATCAAATAAAATTTATTTGAAGCACTAGGTTTTTCATATAAATTAGCAAGAGATTTCATTAACTCTACCGTAGATGTCGCTTCTATAATATTGGAAGCCACAGATGCTGTCAGGCTCAATCTTATAGATCCCAAAGCCTTTCTGTCAAGAATCTTCCATTCTTCATCAGTCATCTTCGTAGGTCTAGAATTTTCATCCAACGGTAAGTACAAATCTCTTTGATACAGATAATCCTCAATCTGCATCTTCCATAATTGATAATTTCGGTCCGTCAAACTTCTCTACCTTGTATTTGTTTTCTTCTGCCATTGTTGTAGCTCCCACTCAATCAGAAAACCCTCTGTGAGTAAATCTGTCAACACATAAAACCCTCAAACAAAGCTCTGATACTAGTTGTTGGGGTTAGCACAAGGTTGTACAGATAATATATCAGATCTAAGCATACATGCAATAAAAATATTCAGATATTCTACCAGAAGAAATATACAAAACAAGAGATATAAATCAACACCAGATTTAACGTGGTTCACCCAGTGTGGGCTACATCCACCAAGAAACAAGCCAATCTATTATCCAAAGCTTTTAGAAGATATACAATGAAGATTTACAATCTTCCACACCTCTCACGATGTACAATACTTTCTTTCTCTCAAGCTTCTCCTTCTTCTCCAAGAATTCTCTCTCTCACAATTATTTTCACAATAATCATTAACTCTCTCTTCTTCTTAACCCTAATTTCTAGCTTATAAATACCTTATACAAACTTAGGGCACTTAGCCATGCAATTACAATCAATAGATCTGCTTTTAATACTAAAATTAGATCTAATTCCCGTGAGTTAAATAAAACACTCACACAGGTAACCGACGCCGGTTAGCCCTAACCGATGTCAGTTCCTACTTGCCTGACCGATGTCAATCATAGGTGATCGATGTCGGTCCCTTCATAATCGATGTCGGTTACTGTGTTTTCCAACAAGTTTAATATAACATGCTAAACTGAAGTAATTGAGCTCCACAACTCAACAAATTACCAACTAATTGACAAACCATGCTTCATAGAATATTTTCGAGAGGATTATGTGAGTCACTCAGAGCATTGAAACATGAGAGATAATTTATGGAAGGTCATAGACATTAGCAAATTGCCTTATTAAAGCATTATGATAAAGACCTGTCCAAATTACAATGGTAGAAGCATGAAGAAAATTTTGTTTTGCAAGTAATGGAGTTGAGCTCTACCCAGGTGAGGAGGGCTAAAACAATTCGAAAGGAAAGTGTTGGAAAAGATGAGGCCAGACAACTCCATCTGTGTTAATAGAAGTTTCCCTTTATGATGAGGGAACAATCAGGAAGAAATCAGTTTAAAACATTGCTTCTTATCTTATCATCGAAAGATTCCAATATTTTCATTGAAGGTAAAACTTGTTTGACAAATCTAGGATGCATGTTGAGCATTTGCTATTTTGGCAATGTTGAGTCATTCGACTTACTCAGAAATACGATAGTCAAAAGCTATGGACAACAAAATAGGGCATTACTAGTGAAAAGTGCGAAATAGACAATCTTACTACTAGGTACGGCGATGTACCATCTTCAAATTTCAAGGATGTCCTCTCATATGATTGGCTAATCAACCTCAGACACAACATTGTTGAATGAGGACATGTGTTTGAAATAATATTGGTCAGGTTCATTTCAAATATACTTCGACCAAGTGGTGTCAACAAATCCCATTTACAATCATGGGCCAAAGTTCTAGATCCTTGTTGATAACAGACAAGAATGTATAACAATGATGATCACATTTAATGAAATCCCCTGAGTTTATTGCTAGTCATCTACTTATTGTTACAACACCTGATATTTTACTACATCTTGAACAAATTTATGCTATCACCTAAATTTATGATAAGATACTCCCGTGACAACTGTAGTACTATAGAGCACATAAATATGTTTGTTCCCAAATTCAATTTTTTTTAAAACCTAGTAGCAAGGTAATCTAGATGCTTTTGCATTTAGGATGCCCAAGGTAAATGTCATTAATTGAGCAAAATCCAATCTCCCATGCACTTCACATGTAAGAAGAATTAGGTCCACCCAATGGAATCATTCTACTTTTTTAAATGTACTTAGGAACAACTTGATACAAGGATTTTAGTCATTACAAAGGGTATTCATCATTCCTTACCCCATGGAGACAACTAACCATCTTTCAATGTTTGGGGTGGGCACACGGTAAATATCACATTGATTCATTTTTAAAACAGTTATATCATAGAGGTTTTCAGCTCCTAATCTATGTATATGCTCTTAGTAAGAATCATCTTCCAACCCTTGGGAAAGTGGTAGTTGCAGTTCATGAATTTTATATTTGGAAGTGAGCAATGATAGTGATACTATCTTATTGCCTCGAGCATTATAACTCATCTGGATATTTGTTTGCCTATGATTGTAAGTAGTAGACACTTGTGGCCAACTTTATGGATTTTAAGACACGTCGTCACTAAAAATCATATTGTTGTTATCACTAGCATTTTTAGTTTTCACCAAATACTTTGTTTGCTCAACCAGCACAACATGGGGATAGTCATGAATATGGAATAATTTTACAGTTGTTGGGACATACATACTTACGTGCGTACGTATACATTGGATGCTTCCACACCCACATAACATTGTCATTGGTTGAGCATCTATGTTGTGTGTGTGAGTTTCAATTGGACAATGAGTTGTACCATCCTTTCACCTGTATGCACACAACATTTCTAAAACCCCATTCACTTTCTTGACAACCGTAGAAATATTTGTCCAACCACTATCACTCTGGGTTTTGGTAATACAGTTGAACATACAAGGTTCACAACTTTTTTTAGGACAACATGATTGAGTTTTACATGAACATCCATAACTGCAAGGGGAGGTGAGATTCAGTTGCAAGTAAATGTCCAAAGTTGGCCTTCATGTACTATAAGTCAGTGATGAAGTGATAATTTTAGGGGCATGTTTTAGATGTAAAAAAAATTGTTCAATGTGTAGGTACATGTCATTTGGACCTTTCATGTTTGTAATAATGCCGATTTTGGGGTTTTCCCACCCAAATGGGAAATGACGAAGCATATGGGATTGCCTAACGTGAAGATGTTTGAAATGACATGGTGTTAGATTGACAAGATCATGATTTACAAAAGATATAATTTTTCATGGAATTAGAGCCTCATTCATGATGTTCTGGATGAGAAAAGGAACAAAAACATTTCATTGAATGTATAGCCCAACGCATAGGACAATAGTAAGAAGGAAACCTATAAACTCACGATTAAGGCTAGTGCCTCAAACTATAATCTTTTGGACAACCAAGAAGATTTCTACAACAACGTAACTCTCTCAGAGTCGTCTACTTTGAGTCATATTTGCAGAATGTTTCCAAGTTCGCCGTTGATTAAAGATTAGCAAAATAGACTTGGAGAAGGTGGTTAGAGAGCCAGACATCCCTCCTAATACTGATCTGTGTGAAAGCATGTTCATCTTGTAAGAACCCAAGGGGCAACCTACTTGTAAATTCATAAGCTTAGCGAAACAAAAGCATGGTGAAAGTTGGAGCCTAACCTGAATTGTCATGCAAAGGGTCTCCAAAAAGGCATGGATGGAAACACGAGATGATGTATTCACTATTCCTCCAAATGTTAGAGAAAGTGTTTGACATGACAACCATGAGCCAAATTGAACACCATTGTGAATGGTAGCATGGTTTCATCATTAACAACCACTTGTATCTTACTTGTTAGTCAGATTGGGATGTTTATAAGAAACTGGGATGTTCTTGGAGCACATTATGATTGTGCAAGGTTGGAATGAAGAGTGAAATCATATGGAATCAACAGCGGGAGAGTACATGGTTTAAAGCACAGGGAAGTTGTATGGAAGACTAATTCATCAAGGCATTTCTAGGAGAGGCTGAAGTGACATAGTTGGAAGGGCTTCTAGTAGAAT
Organism: Taxus chinensis; assembly: GCA_019776745.2. Lineage (NCBI taxonomy): Eukaryota > Viridiplantae > Streptophyta > Pinopsida > Cupressales > Taxaceae > Taxus > Taxus chinensis. The sequence goes on along the minus strand of CM034154.1, from coordinate 751,191,787 downwards.
TGAGTATACGAAGAAAGAATGTTTTGATGTCATTTTTGAAGGTGATAAATGTAAGACGAACTTCTGTGTAAGGTAAAAATGTTGATCTTTTCTTCAAGGAGAGTTTTACAACTTCACGGGTTACTAAAGAACATCATTAGGGAGAAGGGAAAAAGATTTGATCAGCTGAATTTGGCCATTGGCATAGAGCGCCATGTCATTTGACAGATACAAGAATCCAACTTATGGTCTGAATCCAAGCTTTGCAATTGCTTGAGGGCAAGCGATTTCAAGAATGGAGGATTATAATGTCCCTTCCTCCCAATTAGTTCCACAGACAAGTCTCTTGGCTACAAATATTTCAGAGTAGAGGTTTCGACAGTAAAATATTTGTTTGACATATTAAACATGCATTCTTCTTTAGAAAAATTATTCCCTGAAAATTTTCTTCTAGAGAGACAAATTAGGAAATCCATAATATTCTTCATTGAGAAAGGCTTTAAAAAAAATTCTGACAAATTTTAAATCCCCCCCCGGGCCCCATTCCATGGACCATAGATTTAAGATTTATCTGTTCACCCTTATATGCTTAACAAGTTTTCAAAACATAAAAAGATAAGAGAGAAATTAAGGGAAGAAATTCAAAGAGCCCAAACACTCCAAAAGAATTAATCAACATTGTAGAGCATTGGGCATAGGAAAAGAAAAAAAACTGATACATTTTCTAGAAGTGTACCACCATATAAATATTGGGAGATATTTTCAATTTCTATGTCCCACAAATAAATTTACAATTTTGTGTAAGGTGACAAATTCTTTACGGGAAAAACTTGAAAACTAATTATCTCCTTTTCTGCAAATAGATGACATATCGTCAAAAGTGCTCATATTCCCTCTAATTTTCATCAATTAATTACAATACACTAATTGATTAAGTCACCTACCCAGCTAACAGCCTAATTAACGACCTTCCATTAATTATCACTTCCTCTATCTTGATTAATTAATTATTATTAATTAATTAGTCTTCCCCTTCATTTAAACTAGTAAATCGATATTAAATTGATTTAATCCCTTTCTAATAGCCTGAATCGCACTAATATTCTTCTAAATGGCTTCTATAAGCTTACACCTACCTATTAATTAATCACCTTTGATTAATTAAAATACCCCCCAACTCCCATGACTTGCTAAACATGTATTAAACCCTTCTAAAGTAAGGTTACCTTTAATAAAGCAACCTTATCCATTCCTAATCATGTTTTACCTTTATCCCACATTCATGAGAATGTGTTGAATCCTTTATCCTTTGGGCTATATAAAGAGCCCTCCACCTACCTTTTTACTTACACCTAAACTCCTTAGAGAGAAAATGCAAAGCATATAGCAAAGAGACTAAGAGCTTGCACCTTGTTTTCTTGAGAGTTCATCATCTTGAAGAGTTAAGCCTCTTTCTTAAAGTGCTTGGGTCATATGGGAGGTGTCAAAAGGGTCTTGTAGCCCAACTTTGATTAGCCCCCATTCCTAGGTTCTTGGAACATTAAGGACAACTATTTTTGATAGCCATGGTACCTACCTAGGTTCCTTCATTTATATGTTGTTAGAGAATAGAGGATATTTAGGTGCTTAACATAGTTGATTTCATAGTTTTGTATTGATAATTGTTAGCATCTAACCCTTGATTAATTCTTATCATGATGGTGTTTATAATGTTGTTTAATTCTTGTTAATTAAGACTATTTAGGTGTTAGTCTTTGTTTACATTAGCATTAGTTTAAAAACAACACTTGCACACATTTGGCATGCCCAGTGGGACTTACTCCATTTTCCTTTGCACTTAATTTCAAGTTTTTGTAGTTAAGTTTCATTTTTGGTTACTAACCCTCTTTTACACATGTTGATCTAACTTGTTTTTCTTAACTTGTTTTGAGTTTGCATGTGTTGAGTCTTCCTTGTAGGTATAAAGGAGGTGAAGTGCTGTCAAAATTGGAATTGATGGGAAAATTTCAAGATTTCTCCATGTTTTCATTTTTAGAGCTTACTTTTTCAACATTCTACATGCTAGTTTTGTCAATTTCTTGAAAATTTTAAATTCTTGAGCATGTAGGTTAGTGTTTGATAGTGTTGAGTCTTCTATTTACATATTAATGTGGTGGGTTGCTGTCAAAATTTAATCTTGGTGAGAAAATTTCAATGTATTTCATCATGTTTTCATTTTTAGAGCTTACTTTTTCATCATTCTACATGCTAGTTTTGTCAATTTCTTGAAAATTTTAAATTCTTGAGCATGTATGTTAATGTTTGATAGCGTTGAGTCTTCTATTCATATATTGATGTGATGGGTTGTTGTCAAAATTGAATCTTGGTTGGAAAAATTTTCCCATTTTGCAGATTAAGAGACGTTTTTTTTTACATTTTTTGAGTGCATGTCAAGTGCATACCCGTGAGCATAAGAGCATATGCGTAACCCATCTTCCGAAGGCCATAACTTTTGCTCCCGAACTCGAAATGACTCCATTTTTTTTGTTGGAAAGGTATTGAAGTTAAATATGAAATGAAAATATAAATTTAGGATTTATACTTACAAAAATTACAGGTTTTTCTATTAGTTTAAAACTGGTCATTTTCTAACATGTCTAATGTTTTGATGAATGTTGTATTTCCATGCTTACTCGATTTAGACCAAAGCATGTGTATGCTCTTCTCTTGCACCTTTTGGTGATATTGAGAATCAAAAACAACTTTGATCTCTATCTTTTTAACATTGGGATTAAACTTGGAAATTTGATTATTCATTTTGCTTAAGGGAATGAACCTTTTACAAAGCATTTTTCAATGGTCCTTTGATTTGAAGTTTTCCATTTCTATATAGTTGGGATAAATTTTGTGTATGCTCTTCTCTTGCACCTTAGGGTGATCTTGAGAATCAAAAGCAACTTTAGTCTTCATTTTATAACATTTGGTAAATTGGAAACTTCATCTTTCACTTTTGGTTTAAGGGAATGAACATTTATCAAGAATTTTGTATGGTTCATTGATTGAAAAGTTTTTCTTTACTTTTTAGTTGGATTATTTGTTGTGTATGCTCTTCTCTTGCATCCTTGGATGATCTTGAGAATCAAAAGCAACTCTTAATCCTCTTTTAAATAATGTGATTTTCTTGGAGAACTACTAACGCTTGAGTGCAGGACCTAAAAACACTTGTCAAGGAAAGGAGGAATCAAAACGAAGTCAAAAACTACTAATACAGTTGTTATACAGGTTGCCAAAAGGTGTTCAACCAAACCACACCTAATTAAACAAGATAAAAAGAACAACATATTCAAAACACTGTATTGCAGGTTTTGGAAAAGGGTACGTCCCTCTCCGCTCAACTGGAACATAACCCCTTTGGCATAATGCCTTAAGCTACAACAATGGGGGTGGTTCCAGGAACCCCAAAGTAGTCCACGCAAGAGGGAACCTTGTGGATGAAATGGGAAGTGCTCCTGCACTACCTACTTGACTAGTGATTCCTTTGTGAGATAGCATTACAGGTTGTCCGTTGTGGTGACCCCAGTGATGGTACACGTAGATGCACTAGTTGCCTACTATTCTTGAAGGGGGTAAAGTAAAGCTGAGATACTCCCAAACTAGTCAGTGTGACTTTTTGGGTAAATCACACTCACTCGTGGAAACTTTGTAACACCTAGGGTGAGAGAACCACCTAGGAGAATATACTTTGGCTAGGAGCCCACTTTGACCATTTTAAAACAGTGTTGAGTTGTGAACCTTCTTTTTGAGAAATGTGTGACGTATTACTTTCACCTAGTTTTTACTTGCCTTAGGGCGAGGTGAAACTCTGCTGAAGTGAGGCTAGCATTTTTTGTCATTTTTCTTGATTTATTTCCTTCATATTCTTTTGACACTTTGTTGATCAAAAGAGGTGTGATTACCTTTGTGTTGCCATTCGACTATTTCTCTCACTTTTATGTCTGTTTATGCCCATCCATGTTTGCGGCTGGGTTAGTTAAATGTCTAAAGTGAGCGGAGGCATTTTCACGTCATTTGGTAGCCATTGTGATCTTGATACCCATGTCAAGATCGTCATTATAGTTAGGCGTGGTTCATCACCGTGGACTTCCATAGAGGAGTTAGCTTGTTTGTCTCGTATCATTACAATTTCGATATTTACGTCTTGTTTCTTGTAAACTCGACATAAATACCTATATTGTATGGTTACGCTGCACACATTCTTAACTATTCCTAGCTATACTTTGAGATTTTTTTGTTTGGTTTTATTATTACCTCGATTTCAAAAGGTGCTAGGCACTACCATTTGTGCGTGTTATATCAATAACACCTCGATATCAATACTTCACTTTCTTGCAAAGTGGGTTAACATATCTTGGTGATATTGTTGTGTCATTCGCAAATCGTAATTGGCACTTTTTGAGATATAGGTCTTAATCAGACTTGAGCTTTCTCGTCGTATATCTTGATTGGGAGATCACATTTAACTTCTGTGTATTTACTTACGTCTTGTTCATTCCTTTGAACTTGGCATAAGTGGAGACATCTTGTTAATCATCTGGCGTCACAAATTACTTTGAAATAGTCTAGGAAGTACTTCATTTGATTAAGTTTTGGTACCAAACAATTGTTTCATTGGTGACTTTATCACTCTATCACATTGGTATTCTCACACTGTTAATTTACTCTTAACACGTACATCTTGTGTTTCACTTAGGGGTAGTCATTAAATTTTGAACAAATCTACAACTTACCTTAGTGAAACTTATCACGAAAACATGGCTCCCAAGACGCGTCTAGGGTTAAAGAAACAAACATATGAGGAACAACAGGCAAGCTTGGGAAACCTCTAACAGACAAGGGTCAAACCCATTTATCGGACACGATCTAGGACCACTATTTTCTGCAGAAAAGGAAACAGAAGAAATGGTCGACCATAGTGGAAATGAATTAGAGTCACCATGCACGTGAATTTGATTTTGACCCTACTCTACTAGATGAATTTCTTCTTAGAAACAAAGACAGAGTGTTGGCCCGGGTCATCGAATTAGGGGCCAAATTTCCCATCGAGAAGGAACCAATACTACAAACAAATGACACTACTGAGGAAGAACACCCCCTTATCAATATGGAAGATATTTTAACAGGCGGGCATGCTTCCACTTCTTACTTAGAAAATGATAAAGTGGTAGGGCATAGAATACCCCTCCTCAAAGTGCCACGAAGAAACAAAATAGAACTTGAGACAGAAGAAGAACCTCCACAGTACGAAGAGGAGGAACCTTTAGAAGAAGAGGCTATAAACCAAGCCACAATCCAACAACAAATCAGCAACCTAAGCCGACAACTTGCTTTGCTTACTTCCCATGTATAGAAAGATGCAAACAGGAACATTCAAAAGGTAAGGCCTAAGGTTAAGATCAATGAACTCCATCGGGAAAAACAAGGAGAAGAAGACATAGGGTACCATCATGTTTACATCCCTACTTCTCCCACTAAAGAACAATTGCTCACACAGGAAGTGCAGTCTATGAAAGTGATGCTTGCGAGCTTACAAGAGAGAAATATAGGGAGCATCAGGAAATATCAATATGAAGAGTTGTGCCCCTATCCTTTTGAAAAAACAATGACCCTTCAACCCTTTCCAAAGAAATTTGATATGCCAAAGTTTGAAAAATACAAAGGAAAGGGAGACCCAAGAGATCATGTTAAAGATTTTTACATGGCATGTCAAGAGGTGTCTTATAGTGATAATTACCTTATCAGACTTTTTCCCAAGAGTCTTGGAGGTCAAGCATTGGAATGGTTTACACACTTACCACGGGGATCAATTTCCACCTGGCCAGAATTAGCAGAAAGATTCATGCATCACTTCTCGTATAACATAGAGAGTGACATCACCATGGTAGACTTGTGTGGCACCAAACAATGCCCAAATGAGACCTTCGCTAGCTTCCTCCAATGATGGAGAGGGATAGCCAGTCGCTTCCCTTGTGCTTTCCCTGAAAAGTAGCTGGTCAGTATCTTCATTCCCAATCTCAACCCAGATATCACCTTCCACCTCCAAATGCATTGTGTCCATACTTTTGAGGAGGTTATTGAGAAAGGGATTCAGATAGAAAAGGCTCTCATTGCTAAAGGCACCCTTAAAAACCAATCTAAAAACAACCAAAGTGTCAAACCCACAGAAAATCCCAAGATCTTCAACAAAAACAAAAACGTGGTGGGAGACGGAATCACTGATTCCAAACGCGTTCAAATGGTCCAAACTGGTCAACCTTTTAAACTAACCAAGGGCCCAATTCAACCACCACCAAAACGAACGAACATTCACCTCTCTTAATGAACCGTTGTCAGTCATACTAAAATAGTTGGATGCAGCCCACATGATGACCTATCCTACAACACAACCATTTGACGACAACGCTCCCAAACCTTCATGGTATAAGGAGCATGAATATTGTGAAATGCATCACGTTAAAGGTCATAAAATAGACAAATGTTTGTGACTTCGCCACTATATTCAAGACCTCATTGACAACGGGGAGATAGAGGTGGATAACCCTGGCCACATGCAAACACCTAACGAGAAAATGGGGATTTATAAGGAACCATTCCCCAAGCATGATAAGTCAGAAAAGGAAAAACCGGATCGGGGAGAGTCATCCCAAACCTATAAATCCATGAATTACTTATATACCAAGAGAGATAACAATCATTACAATTCACTTATCGGATGTATTCACTCCCCTACTGACCGTGTCAACACTATCCAGATTAAGGGAAAGGACTACATTGCAGTAACAAGGTGTGCCCACCTCATAATTCTGGACCCCTCTCCATTGACCCCGCATACTGGTAAGTATAACCTTTTAGAACAGCTTGAGAAGATGTCCGCTAAGATTTTGATCTTAGACCTTCTCAAGATTTCCAATGTGCATAAGGACATCCTGTATCAAACTCTTCAGGGGTCGGGAGTGCCTTTAGAAGTTGATCCTACACACCTTCAAGCTGCGGTGGCAACCATTGCCCCAAGTGAGCATCTTACTTTCAACCATAGGGAGATCCCTGCCACAAATCCTACACATAATCTTCCCTTGTACATCGAGGTAGTTGTCACCCGCAGGAAAATCAAATGGGTGCTTGTGGACAACGGATCGGGATTGAACATCTGCACACTTAAGCTGGTCAAACAATTGGGACATACGGAGGAAGATCTTGAGTCCCATATTATTACTATCACCACATACGACAACGCAGAAAGAGAGTCAGCAGGCACCATTACGCTGCCCATGGAGGTGGGCCCCACTTGTCATCAGACAAAGTTTCACATCCTAGACTTGGAACTTCCATATAATATGCTTCTAGGCCAGACCATGGATTCATGCCATGCAGGCCGTGCCATCAACATTTCATCAATGCATCAAGTTGAAGCATGAGGGACATACGATAACAATACCAGGAGATTCAGAGCCCTTTTCTCATTGTAGAGCTCTCAATAGCTTTACACGAAAGGGTACATATGCATGTCCCTCCACAGATATAGTTGTTCCTCTTCAGTCTAAGGCTATGGAATCCCGCGTGGATTTGGATTCACTTAGTTCTTGTGCTCATGGGGTGTCTACTTCAACCTCTCCATTTGATTCATGGGAGATGAAAATCCTGGAATATGGCTGCGGGGAGTATAATGTACAACAAGTGCTCCTGGTGTCAGATCTCTCTTTGTCACCCAAGACTAGAGGTCGACCCAACTACCGCTTTAAGAGACCTAGAGAAGAACACACTATTGGGTCATTCCTGCCTAGAGGCTTGTTAGCTGAGGAGAAGTTGCTTGATCCACCTACTACTTGGGTCCCTGAGGACACTCAGCCATCCTATTACCAAACCCTGAAATATGAAAAATCTAGCAGAATGATGTACTCCATGGGCTACAAAGGCCTAGGATGTGGGAGGAATGAACAAGGACAAAGAGAACCAGTCCCTCTTCCACATTTCAAAATAGAAAGATACGGCATTGGGATTCGTCCTTACGGAGTGCACCCCAATGATCAAGACGTGACTTGTTCTGAGCATGAGGATAGTTCCGATTACCTAGACAGTGATACGGATTCTTGTTGTAGCCAATATGAGGATCTGGCCTCCACGAACCTTTTTATGAATAACGTTTTCCTAACCATCACCCCCACTGAACCAACCCTTGACCTTGTATACCCTTCCCTTGTTGAATGGGACCAACAATGTCACGTGCCACTAGATTTATTCAAGAACGACGAGGCTATTGCAGAGTTTATGGGCATAAGGGATACAATCCCCATTGGAGATCATAAGAAAGGTTTCTCTATCGACTTAGACACCTGCGCCTACTTCGGTGAGGAGGCTGAACTTTGTGGTCAGCAAAATTTAAAGAAAAGTGAGGGCAAAAGTTCTAAAGAAAAGCCTCGGAAAAATTCAAAGTCCAAGTCGCACAGTGAAAACCTCTTTGAGGCACTGGCTGACAAACAAATAAGAAAACCGAAGGACAAACAAAGTGACCATGCCAAGGATGAAAATCTCGTGGAGACATCCTTGGATGAAGATCTCAACCTTCCTCCTGACCCTACGTGTATGGAGGATTTATCAAAATTGTTAGTCGAAGAAACCATTGATGTCAACATTGGTACTGAAGAAGATCCCAAGATAGTAAAATTGGGGGCATCACTCTCAGCTAGAGAACAAAATATGTTCACTATGTTGTTGCGAGAGTTCATTGATGTGTTTGCATGGTCTTACAAAGACATGCCCGACCTAGATCTGAACTTTGGTCATGCACAACCTAGTCATGCACGCAGATGCCAAGCCTATCAAATAGAAACTCTGAAAGATGCATCCAAGAGTGGCCTTGTTGGTCAAGGAAGAGTTGGAAAGGTTGCTTGCAGCAGGATTCATCTGACCAATTGACTATTCTGAATGGATATCGAACATTGTTCCTATCTAGAAGAAACCTGTCGGTATCTGAATCTGTACGGATTTTAGAGACATCAATAAGGCTTTCCCTAAAGATGACTTTCTGTTACCCAACATTGATATGATTTTTGACTCAACAGCAGGATATGAAATGCTATCGCTCATGGATGGCTTTTCAGGTTATAATCAGATTAAAATCGCTGAGGAGGACCAACACAAAATAGCTTTCACAACTCCTTGGGGCACCTTCTGCTATCAGGTGATGCCATTTGGCCTTAAGAATGCGGGAACAACTTATCAGTGGGCCATGACAGTAATCTTTCATGATATGATTCATGACATCATGGAAGACTACGTGGACGACATCCTGGGAAAGTCCAAAACAAGAGAAGATCATCCTATCATTTTACGGCGTATCTTTGAGCGCCTGCAGGAATACAAAGTCAGATTGAATCCCAAGAAGTGTGTCTTCAGGTGCTATCAGGGAAATTATTGGGCTTCATTGTGTCAAGATGAGGTATTGAGGTAGACCCTACTAAAGTGTCTGCCATCACTGAAATGCCTCCACCTGAAAATATCAAGCAATTGCGTAGCTTGCAGGGGAAAATTCAAGCCATTCACCACTTTATCTCACAGCTTGCAGATAAATGTCACTCATTCACCCATTTTCTTAAAAAGGACGTCACTTTCATCTGGGGACCTGAGCAACAACAAGCCTTTGCTTTGCTTAAACAGTACCTGGCCAATCCACCTGTTCTCATGCCTCCAACTCCGGGAGAACCACTTTTGCTCTATATTTCCACTACACAATACGCTATTGGTGCGCTGCTCACCCAATATGACATTAACCATAAGGAGAAAGTGGTGTACTATCTGAGTCGCACCCTCATTGCCTATGAACTTAATTATCCTCAGATTGAAAAGGCTTGCTTGGCCATTGTTTTTTACCTTTCAAAAACTTTGCCATTACCTGTTGAATACTAAGACCAAGCTCATATCGAAGGTCGACCCACTCAAGTATTTGTTGTCCAAACCCACCCTTACAGGTAGAATGGCTAATTGGATCATTCTACTTAGTGAGTTTGATATAGAATTTGTCCATCAAAAATCAGTTAAAGGACAAATACTCGTAGATCAGCTAGCGGAAGCACCTTTGCAAAGCACGGAGCCTTTGAGTCTGGAACTGCCAGACGCCTCTTTGCTCTACATTGAAGAATTTGTTCGTATGGTAGATACATTTTGATGGATCTTTTACGTTTCATGGTTCAGGTGCAGGAGTGGTCCTTATTACTCCTTCAGGTGATCCTATACCGCAGGCTTTCCGCTTGGCCTTCCCTTGCACGAACAACATTGCAGAGTATGAAGCACTCATTGCAGGGATGAAGCTAGCCATCAAGTGGAATATTCATCATGTTAAGGTTGTAGGTGATTCACAGTTAATCATTAAACAAGTTAATGATGAGTATAAGGTTAAGGATGACAAACTCATACCTTACAAGAAGTTAGTGGAAACTCTAAAGGAGTATTTTGTGTGCATCACCTTTGAGTAGATCCCAAGAGCGCAGAACAGATCAGCAGATGCTATGGCAACGGTGGGATCTATGCTTCGTATTCTGCCAGGGAACAATGATATGCCATTCTTCATAGAAAATCTACGCCAGCCCACATATGACATGCCAGAATCTTTCCTGGCTTGTGAGGTTGTTGGTCCCCATTCACCATGGTATGAACCCATTTTCACCTATCTTAAGGACAGTACATTCCCTCCCGATATCTCCCACTCTGAAAAGTAGAGCCTAATTCACCAGATAGCCCATTACACCCTTTTAGGAGGTACACTTTATCATCGTGGCTACGACGGGAATCTGTTACGTTGTCTGGATGTGACGGAGTCAATCTAGGTAATCAAGGAAGTACACGAAGGAGTATGCAGAGCGCATACAAACGGAATGGTCTTGGCTAAGAAATTGTTGAGAGTAGGTTACTATTGGCCTACCATGGAAACTGATTATTGCAATTACGTTAGAAAATGTGTGCTTTTCCAAAAGTATGGAAATTTTATCCATGCTCCGTCACAGCCATTGCAACCAATCACTACCCCATGGCCATTCTCTAAATGGGGACTCGATTTAATAGGGAAGCTTACTCCTACCTCCTCTGATGGTCATACACATATCATCACAGCCACTGAATATTTTACAAAATGGGTGGAGGCCGTCCCTTTAACCTATGTCACAGGAGCACAAATTTCTAAATTCATCATGAATCACATTATTTGTCGGTATGGCATTCCTGCAGCCATTGTTACAGATAATGGGAAGTCATTTAAGAACAAAACTGTGAAAGGTCTTTGCCAACAGTTCCAAATCAAATTGAAATGGTCCACGCCATATTACCCTCAGGGTAATGGACAAGCTGAGGCAACAAACAAGACTTTGGTTAGGATAATGGAGAAGATGGTCAGCAAAACAGGTCACAACTGGCACCTACAAATTCATCCAGCCCTTTGGGCTTACCGAACATCCATTCGCACCCCTACAGGTGCGACACCATATTCCCTAGTGTTTGGGACAGAATCTATCATCCCCTTAGAGATTGAACTTCCCTCCCTGAGGATCTCTCTTTGAGACTATCTGGATAAAGATGAAGATTACCGAGTGGAAAGATTGGCTGAGTTGGAGCTACTGGATGAGAAGTGCATTCGTGCTCTTAATCACCTGAAAGTATATCAACACAGAGTCTCCAGAAACTATAACAAGAGAATCATCCCTCATCAGTTTGAGGTTGGTGATTTAGTCATGAAGGAGAACCAGTTCAACACCAGAGCGGAGCGAGAAAAGAAAGGGAAGTTCGAACCCCATTGGTTAGGACCCTATGTCATAGTTGCCAAGTATGGCACAGGGGCATACAAGTTGGCTCACCCCAATGGTGATGAGCTCTGGGAGCCCATGAACGCCATGCATCTTAAGAGGTTTTATGCCTGAACATGGCACAAGAAATTCATAAAAATAAAAAATAAAAATAAAAAATTTAAAAAAAATCAAACAAATTCAGAAAAAGAAAAAGAGAAAACAGGTCGTCCACTTGTGAAAACCACGCAATTGTGGCACTTTGGGCAAGTCCTTGGGTGAAAACCGGTTTCCGGCGCCTCAGGAAGATTCGTTGTTCACAAGCATTCTATATTCGAAGGGTAGTTGTCTTTGGCCTGGACCTGGTTCTGCCTCCGAGTTTCCTTGTGCACACCATTCTGTCCAGCCTTGATCCAGCTTTTCCTTCTTCTATTCGTCTGTGAGGGATGTGGTCTTTCATGATTTCCCATCTTACGCTGGGGGCAACTCAACGACTTCACCTTCTTGTTCATAAGTGCGTGGCTTCTACCCTTGTATATTCCCCACCTAACGCTGGGGGCATCCACGCTTTCTTGGTTACCTGCACATAGCTTTGGAAACCGTCAGAAAACACAAAAACAATAGAAAATTGTTTCGAGAAAACACAAAAATAGAAAATTGTTTCAAGAAAACACAAAAAACAATAGAAAATTGTTTCGAGAAAACACAAAAACAATAGAAAATTGTTTCGAGAAAACACAAAAACAATAGACAATTGTTTCACAAAAACCTAAACAATAGAAAATCAGTGCATGAAAACATATCTTACAAAAACATTTACTTGCATTGCCTTGTTTCCTTGCTTTGCTTGTTGCTTGTATAGTGTTTTGCGGGCTTACTTTTGAGTTGTTTGTTGCTTGGGTGTACTTTGTCATAGTTTATCTTTTCTTTCTTAGAATAGATTCATTTTTGCTTGTGCATGTTGTAGTGGGTTTCGACATGCTAGTGTGTTAATTCATTATTTCTTTCTTAACGCATTTGGTTGTGTTTTGTTACTTGTTAATAAGGCATGGTGATTCATGGTGTATTGCATTAATTCCTGGTGTTCTTTGTAGCATTTGGCTGTGTTTCTTGCATGTGCTCTATTTTGTTATCATTCACATCACATTACCATCACTATCATCACATCTAGCATCATCTATACATCATATATAAACAAAAATGCTAAGTTTTACATCATGCATGTATGCTAAGCTAATCATCACATATCATATCATCAATGGGGGCAAGAGGGGTTGCGCATAATAAAAAATCTATCCCCCCCCACACCAATATCATCATATCATCCCATCCATATACATCAAAATAACACTTGAAAACAACATTTGATATTGTCTACAGATCTATCATCTACAATCTACAGCACGCCTCAAATGATCACGTGCGATCACCATCTCTCCTGAGTGTCAGAGCCTCACGGTAAGTTTTCTAAACTGAGCAGTTAAAATGAACTGATTGTGATGTTTTTACCCCCCTTGGGGGAGTATATTAACCTGTTTTTCACCGTTCGGACAGCTGGGACACCCGTTTAGCTCACCGTTTTCTCCTCTTGTTCGCTGTGGAATAATTATTTTTAATTAAATAATTATTTTTCTCTTATTTTTCACTATATTGGGGAATTTTTTGTCCAATACCCCTTTCTTCTCCCCCAGACATTTTTTTTGCTCCCTAGCAATTTTTATTCTTCTTCACACCCTCGTAAATAATTATTTTTCAAATAATTATTATTTCTTAATTTTTCCACTAAACAAGGACATTATTTGTCGTTTGTTTCTCCTTTCTTCCACCTAGGGAACTTTCTGTTACCCCTAGGCCCTTCTTTTTCTTCTTCTCCTTTCTTCTATTGTTTATCATGGTTTGAAAATCCAAAACAATACAAACATTTACTATATCAAAAAATCCCAAAAACAAGGCAAAATTTTTCAAAAAATTCCTAAAAAATAAAACACCCTACAAAATGGTAACTTGCTTCTTACAGCTGAAACTTGTGTCTTGCGCATGGTATTTTCTCCATATCCTGTTGGTTTGTCTCACATCTTCCCTGATTAATATGACTTGTGGATCAGCGGATTCATAACCATTCACAAAATCTAGTTGCTTGCTTCGTCTGTACTCTGGGGCACTTTTGGTTTCCTGGTGTTGTTTCGTTGCGCACAAACACTTTTTATGGACCCTATGTCCATTTTCATTTCCCCTTACATGTATCCTTGCTTGGGGCATCATTTTTTAACACTTGTCATCAATCATGAACTTGTGGATCTCTCCAGCACTGATAACAAAACATTTGTACAATTGTCTTGACCTTTGTTGGGTTGGATATGTGCGTTTGTACTTGTTTTCCCTGTTAGATGAGCTTGTTTCCTTCTCGTATTGCATTGAATTTTTGTATGTTGCATGGAGTTGGTACTTTCAGCAATGGAAAATTGTTCGCAGTATGGCTTTTCATGTCATTCTACCTTTGTCATATGCCTATTTTTTTAATAAGGGCCAATGATGTAGTTCCTATGGCAATATGATGACATCAAATTTGTTCCACATAAACAATGGCTAGAGGCTAAGCTCTTCTCTCCCCTCTTCCTTATTTCTTCTACACCACTTCCCTTTTCACCCCTGCTTTTCTCTCTCACCGGGGCATCTTGCCTCCTCCCATCCTTCTACCTATATCTCACCTTTTTCGATCATCGATCGACTTCTTTCATCACCCCATCGACACTCGAAGGGGCATTTCTCCCTCCTACTAATTTTTCTCCTATCCCTTCAAAAAAATTCTTGTCTACTATCTTTGAAGTGACATCACTTATGCCACCCCAAAGAGGGGCAAATGTAGACACCTATAACTACGCCCAAGCAATTTAAATACTTAAATTGCGCTAATTATCTCCTTTTCCGCAAATAGACGACATATCATCAAAAGTGCTCATATTCCCTCTAATTTTCATCAATTAATTGCAATACGCTAATTGATTAAGTCACCTACCCAGCTAATAGCCTAATTAATGGCCTTCTGTTAATTATCACTTCCTCTATCTTGATTAATTAATTATTATTAATTAATTAGTCTTCCCCTTCATTTAAACTAGTAAAACGATATTAAATTAATTTAATCCCTTTCTAATAGCCTGAATCACACTAATATTCTTGTAAATGGCTTCTATAAGCTTACACCTACCTATTAATTAATCACCTTTGATTAATTAAAATACCCCCCAACTCCCATGACTTGCTAAACATGTATTAAACCCTTCTAAAGTAAGGTTACCTTTAATAAAGCAACCTTATCCATTCCTAATCATGTTTTACCTTTATCCGACATTCATGAGAATTTGTTGAATCCTTTATCCTTTGGGCTATATAAGGAGCCCTCCTTCTACCTTTATACCTACAACTAAACTCCTTAAGAGAGCAAATGCGAAGCATATAGCAAAAAGACTAAGAGCTTGCACCTTGTTTTCTTGAGAGTTCATCATCTTGAAGAGTTAAGCCTCTTTCTTAAAGTGCTTGGTTCATATGGGAGGTTTCAAAAGGGTCTTGTAGCCCAACTTTGATTAGCCCCCATTCCTAAGTTCTTGGAACATTAAGGACGACTATTTTTCATATCCATGGAACCTACCTAGGTTCCTTCATTTATATGTTGTTAGAGAATAGAGGGTATTTAGGTGCTTAACATAGTTGATTTCATAGTTTTGTATTGATAAATGGTAGCATCTAACCCTTGATTAATTCTTATCATGATGGTGTTTATAATGTTGTTTAATGTTGTTTAATTCTTGCTAATTAAGCTATCAAAACTCATAATTAGTTAGGTACATAACATTTGTCAGACATTATAGGAATTGTTATACCTTTTAATGAGATCAGTGGGCATACCCTGTTCATTGAGTCTCTCACTACTGGGTCTTATTTAAATTTTCTCCTACCAGTGGTTGAATAAATGGTGATAACTGGAATCATACTCCTGAATGAGCTTTGGAGAGCAACAACAGAGCCACTTTTTCTATAGGGGTATAAACATTACTTACGGCTTGGCAATGAAAAGAAACAGAGTAGTTTTGGTGGATATTTAAGATTCAAAATTTTGTGGGTGGGACATTTAAAATTTAAATTTGTCTATACCATAATAAATACATACTGCATTGACAACGGGTAGATACCCGGGAAAAACTTGAGGTTGATGGTCAGAGACAACAAGACAGAGGATGAAGACGGAAGGATAGAAGACGGAACAATGGAGATGGTAGGACAAAAGACAGAAGACATTAGAGTCAACATGCCACACTAGCATCAATAGCAAACACACTAGTTCATTATGCTCAGCGGTAAATTTATGGTCACATGCAATATATATAACTATGGAAATTGTGCCTTAAGATACATATATAATGCAATAGGAACATAATAAGATAAAAACAAAATAATTGTATCGACAATAAATGAATATTTATAGTTGAAAGTTTTTTTAATTTAAATGCACTTTTATATTGATAAGATCAAGAAAAGTACTTAGGGTTTCCAACCAAAAATTCAGGTGGAAAAGTTACATCCCCAAAATGCACACCAGGCACACACCTGCCATGGGAAAACAACAAAAAATGAACAAAAAAATCACATCAGTGACACGTCACAGAGCATTAGGCAGCAAGTGTGAACATGGCGGAAGGAGGAGGAGGCAATGGTGGTGATTTTCACAAAGCATCCCCCTAACCCATAGCAAGAGGGTTTGGAGAAGACGGCGAGGGATCCCACCCATCACCCTAATCGTGGGTTGGATCAGTCTACCGAGTCAGAGAAATAGCAAGAGCCAAGTGAGGAAATTTATCAGGGGGGACACCCCATCTAGAACTAGAAGTTGGAGAGTAAGACGACCAACGAGAACCACTACCACTGTTTTGACCGAGGGGAGGAGCCCCCTAACCAGAACCATCACCATCGTGGGGACGAAGAGGACCTCCCCAACCATCACCACCAAACCACTGGAAAACACCACCAACCTGTTGCAGAGGAGGGGAGGAACTACGCCAAGCATGGGCGCGTTGTCGCTAGCGAGCTCCTTACCCACGAGACCGAGGTCGAGGAGGAGGTGAGGACCAATGTCGTGGTGGCGTGGCGGGGAAAAAACTTGGCTAACAAAGCACAAAGTGTTATCCCAATGAGCAAGAAGATCCTGAAGATGTTCCACTTCCAAATGGATTTTCTTCACCTGGACCTGGATCTGAAGCAACACATGAGCAATAATACCAGTTTTAGCATAAATAGAAAACTCTAGGCTAAGTTTAGTGTGATTAAAAATAGAGTCATTTCTAATCTTCCAAATTTCAAAAAGAATTTCAGTACGAATTTTTTTTCCAAAATTTGTTGAATTTTTAAGGTAGCTAGGTCGAGTCCCCCAATAAACCAATTTTCTAGGTGAAGAGTTTGGGGTGAAAAGGTTAGAAGAGGGAGTGAATCCACTTCCAGGAAGACTGAGCAAGTGAGAAAAACTAGAACAAATGCATGAGGGTTTCAAGATGCTGACACAGAGGACATAAGGGATTAACAACCCCAAGATGTTGAAGACGCTTTCTAACTGGCAAACCCTAGTAAAATAAGCACCAAAGGAAATGAGCCTTCTTTGGTTCTAAGAGAGCTTTCCAAATGTGTGTGAATATGCGCTTCCAGACCCTATGTGTGGATTTAATGTTCCAAGATGTGTTCAACTTCTCAAAATGAATGTGTTGAGGTGCAAGAAGTAGGTAACCGAGGTGGGGTTTGTACTGACTAAAAGGAGTTGCAGTATGTCAGTGCCAATTGCACCACCACTGAGTCGGAGGGGAAACACCAGTTTTGTGAAGCATCTCATCAGATATGGCAGACTGTATTTCCTGAATAGACTCTTTATCAGCATTATTGAGAGAAAATTGAGCTTTAAGAAGGAACATATGCTTCCAAGAATGGGTGGCTTTACAAAATAGATCCCCCAGCTTAGTGATGTCATGCTTAAATAGCTTAAGGCTTTTAATCCACGAAACCATAACAAAAGGAACATTGTGAAATTTGATAATAGAAGACCACCATAGTGATTGAGAATTAATAGACAACCCAGTCATGAAACCATCCCCCACCCATCTTAGGTGGGGTTTAATCAATTCCCAAGCCTTCTAGATACTCTTTACAACAAATGAACCTCCTATCTTGACAGGAACAGTGGAGAGCAACAGACTTTACAAACCCATATTTTTCAAAGATTGTTTGCCAAATGGAGCCCCTTGACAAATACAATGGTGGAGAAAAATTTTCCACGCCTCTTGACCTTCTAAACCTCGGATAATCCACTTGACACTGATAAAAATGCTATGAATCTGAATATCAATGAGACTTAACCCACCTGCATCTTTGGGAGAACAACATATTTTCAAAGCCACTCTATGGAAGCCCTTGTGATTAGTAGAGTTAGCCCATAAGAAACCATGAAGAATCTTTTCTAGCTTAGCATGCATAGCTTTAGAAGGTTCCCAACACGAAGAATAATAGACATGGGTAGCAACGAACACCTTAGAGCAAATCTAGAACTTATCGGCCAAAGAAAGGGGCTTGGTAATCCAGTAAGTAATTTTTTTCTCGACTCACTGGACAACATAAGACCAAAAAGTAGTAGGATTAGTCTATGCAGAGGGAATGCCCAAAAACATAAACTAAACCCCTGGTTAAATCCATTGCCAAGCATAACCTGCAAGCCAAGGAGGAATAGGATCCATAGATTGTCTGTAACATTGAGTTTTAGCCCTCTAAATGGAGAACCCTTGAGCCAAAAAAATATGTCTAGACACTACAAAGTGTAAGAAACAAACTCTTCATCCTTAGTCAGAGTTAAGGAGTCATCAGCAAAATGTCCATTAATAAGTTGCAGATTAGAGTTAGGAAGAGAAATGCCCTTAACCAACCCTTAGGAAGAAAACTTAGCAAGAAGGTAGTTGAACCCCTCCGTAACAAGCACATAAAGTGATGGAGCTAAGGGACAGCCCTATCAAATAGACCTGTGTAACTCAAACATATCAGAGTGAACTCCATTAATGGTAAGCCTAGCATTAGCATCCTAGAAAAGCATATTGACAAACCGGATGAATCTGGGGCCGAAACCAAGAGCTTGCAACATAGTAATAATAAAAGGCCATTCAATCCTATCATAAGCTTTTGCAAAGTCAATTTTGATAAAATAGGGCCTTTTGACGAGAAACTCAGGCCCATTCCATACCTTCCCAAACTACAATGATATTATCCAGAATGAACCTGCTCTTGATGACGCTAATTTGTTCAAGGTGTACAATAAGAGGCAAAAGATTACGAATCCGAAGAGCTAAGGCTTTGTCAATGATCTTGTAAGAGACATTTAACAAAGTAATTAGATTCCAATTGGTGATGAGTTCAGGATCTCCAACCTTGGGGATAAATTCATGACTAACTAAGGAAGGCTAACACCATTGCCACCTCTAGTCAAGGTTCTAAGTCTAGGAATGTAACATTAAGATAGAAGCTTAAAGGAATGCTTAACTAACATGAATATAATTCAAAATCTAACTAAACATGCCTACTAATATGTTCAATTACCTAACATGGGCCTAAATAGACCTAAGAGGGCAATCAAATTGGGTATGGTTGCTACTCCAAACAAGGTGAAATGGCCTCTCCAAATGACTTACAAGTCACTTTAGATATCCATCTACTAACCTTGTTGAAGGCTTTAGGCAAGGATTGAGCTTGGCTATAAATCATATTTATTATATGAGATGCAAATCAAAGCATGGTGTAAAGTATTAAGGAATGAGGTGAGTTATTTTTATAGTTTTCACTTTGAGGAAAACTAATATTTTGGTGCATGTGGGACTAAAAGCCCCAAATTAGATTAGAATTTCTAATCATGATTAAGCTTTTCTAATCATAATTAGTGAATTAACAAGTGATTAAGATGTGTGAGCCTTAATCAACCGCTTAGGGTCAACTAGGAGGCTAGGATAAGCTTTTGAAGCTTGCTGAGACATTGTGGAGGAAAGTGGGGTGATTTTGAGTGGTTGGAAGAGGGGTTTGAGCCAATAACTAGGGTATATTGACCAAAACAAGGGAAAAATAGGCTTAATTAGCTAATAAATGCTAATTGTTTGTTTTGAAGAGGATTTTGACTTACGATTCATCGTAAAGTGGCATCCTGAATGTGAAAGGGATTTGGTGATCAACAATGTGTTTGTTAATTGGCCAAAGTGGTAAGAAACGTTAGTTAATTAGCATGAAAATCACTAATTATAATGAATTGGTAAGAATGAGAGTGATTTGTGTGTGTTTGGCAATAAGATTGCAAAAGTGGAATTTAGGTGTCTACATTTTCCCCTGTTTGAGGTGAAGTAAGTGACTTCTCTTCAAATATAGTAGACAAGCATAAACAAGTAAATTTTTGAAGAAAAAATTAGTGGAATGAAGGATGCCCCCTCGAGTGTCGATGGGGTGATAGAAGAAGTCAATCGATGATCGAAAATATGATTGAAATGGATAGAAGAAATAGGATAGAACGGGCACGAAACCCTTGGTTATTTAGAAGGAATAAGGATAGGGATAAACATGGTTGTTTATTACCCTAGGTGATTTGGAAGAAAAATTAGTGATAATAAATGATAATGGAGAAGAAATGATAATGGAGAATATAGGACAAGCCCAATCTTTGCATCCAACCTTTCAATAAGCAACTTGGTTATATCATTTTTCCCCTAGGTCTACATCATCGGCCTTTATTGAAATGAAACAAAAGTGTAAGATAACATGAAAAGATAAATTACTAACATTTGTTACCATTAATATGTAACTCCATGCAACATACATAATGCAATGCAATACGAGAAAGTAAAATGATATTTTAACTCAATGCAACATACAAAATGCAATGCAATACGAGAAAGTAAACCAGCTAACCTAACAGAGAAACCAATACAATCACACATACTCAAACAAACAACATTTAAGACAGTTGCACCAATGTTTTTGTTATCAAGTTGCGGTTCCCAAATGTTCATGTTGTAATGACAAAGGGTTAAAAATGGTGCCCCAAGCAAGGATACATGAGGGGAATAACAAAGGACACAAGTAGTCCCATGGAAAAGCTTTCATGCACTATGACACAATCTCTAGCAACTCACTGTTGCACAGGAGTACCAACATAGTATGCAACCTATCTTTTGTTAATGGAGGTAGATCACAATGATCCGCAAGTCGTTTGAGACCTGAACAAGCAAGAACCGTAGAAAGATGCTTTTTGTAAGACATATTTTGATGTTCGAGGAGAATGCAATTGACACAGGCTTTAGCTGTGTATATGTTGTTTACCATTTTTTGTAAAATTTTAAATTTTTACAATTTTTTGGATTTTTAATGATTTTACCATTTTTTTTAAAATTTTGATTGTTTTTTTTTTTATTTTTACGGAAGAAAATATTATAGAAGAAATAACGAAGTCGTGAGACAACGTTAAAAGTAACCGTAAGGCAAAAAATGCCCCAGGTAGTAGAAAAGGCCGTCTGGAAGCAAAAATATGCCCCAATGTAGTGAAAACGTGTCGAAAATAATTATTTATTAAAAATAACTATCGTGACAAGTGTTAGAAGAATTTTTAGAAGAAAAATGGTGGTTTCAGGGCACTTTGGGGGCAAGAAACACGTCGCACGAAGGTAAAAACGGGTATATAAGCCATCACGACAAGTTATTTACCACATTCACTTACCATTTTTACTACTGATTTGAGCTCTAACCTATGGGAGGAAATGGCGAGAGTACCGAACCGGAGGCACCGTGTGGACCACGTGAGGGACTACATGCGGCTCCCAGTGGATGGACCACAGGTGCACAAAATTGCTCTTTTTACCCTCGTTTTTCAAAGCATTTAATTTTTGGTTAAAATGCATGTTTTTAGGGAAAATTTAGGGCAAAAAGAGGGGGGTGTGCCTATGTTGGTGGCTGCATGGGTGCCCATGCACCTTATGCACAACCCAATGCACCTATGCATTTGTGTAGTTTTTAGCATGTTAAATTTTTAGTTATGCGGCAGGGCACCTATGTGTTAGATGCATGCAGAAGTGCGCCTATGTGCAATTAGAAAAAGAAATGCGTGGGCACCTATCTGCCTATGCCCTTAGAAATGCACCCTATGCCTTTGTTTTCTCTTTTGTTGGGATTTTTGGTTTTTTTTTTGCTTTGGAGCATGAGCACGCATGTGCCAATGCACAAGGGAATGCATCTATGCTAAGAAGAGTGCGCCTACGCTTGTAGGGCAATGAGAAGAAGGGAGAAAATGTGCCCATGTTGAGAAAAAGGTGCCCATGCTGGGGAAAATGTGCCCACTGTGGAGGAAAATGTGCCCCATGCGGGAGAAAATTGCCTCATGCATGAGGAAAAGGTGCATGTTGGTGCACTTAGGGGTGTGCCCATGCACAAAAGACAATTTTAAATTTTTTTTTAGGAGAAAACTAAGGTTTTAGAAAACCCTAGGTGGAAGAAATAGATGAATTATAGAAGAATTTAATGATAGAATAGAAGAATAATGTGATAAACTAGATTTAGAAAAAAATTAACATGGTAGAATAGAAGACAAAGATCATAATAATTGACCTGATTGGTTCTGCAGGGGATTTGGATTGCTAGTGACGTGGGAGTGACATGCGTGACTCCAGGCCTATGAGGCGAATTTCAGATGCCGAGACCAGATTTTCTTGGAGATTACCCTGGAGGTAACATGTTTATCCTACATAGCGCATATGCCATAGATTACCTTAGATCACAGCTTGCTCACAACCTTAGCTGAGAGATGGCAAAGCGAGAGTCAGACTTTCTGACTGCCTACTGGTGAGATGAGTATTACATTGGAGGATGTTTGGCAGATCCTGTGAGTTCCTATTCAGGGTCATTTGATTACATATGATGGTCACCAGGACCGGATTGAGCGATATACAACCATGACATTTGGAGTGACAGATATCCCCCACCGAGGTATGTCAGTTTTGGTTAGGAGGTGCATGGCTGATCCACACTAGGACAGGTCCCCGTATATTTATTAGCTCTTGTCAGTGGCATGTTGCTACCTGACAAGACTGGTGCACGATTCCCTCTGGGTCTCATTGGAGTGATTCACGACCTGCTTCAGGGAGAGGTGTACTGTTGGGGTTAGTGTATACTGGCTCATTTATACTTTGATTTACACTTGATAGCCTATCATGGACAGAGGTCAGTGGGTCCTGCCACTTATTACAGATATGGGCTTGGGATCATATTGTGATAGGTCACCCTGTAGGAGCTTTGAGAGCTCGAGTTATTGGAGAGCCTTCCCTCATGGGTTGGGTTCCAGATGGAGATGACATTCATAGCCACAGGGGGGACATAGACTATTATAGGTGAGAGTTTGATGAGGTACAACCTCATATGATCACATGACAACCATACAGGTTATACCATTGGCCTCAAGATGTAGTTGAGTTGAGTACAACTACAGTGGATCACTTCATCATTGGGAGATCATGAGCTATATCCTGGAGTGGTACAGGGTGGACAGGGTCCAGCGTCAGTTTGGTCTCATTCAGGGGATTCTTGGTGATGAGATGTGGTATGCACGCCGATATAGAGAGATCTTCCACATGGGACCCCAGATCAGGTTGGGTTGAGCTCGCACGAGATTTTTACAGGTGGTTCCACAGCCTTGGGTACAACGGGCGCAAATAGTAGATCCAGGGACTACCC
Source organism: Taxus chinensis (assembly GCA_019776745.2). Taxonomy (NCBI): domain Eukaryota; kingdom Viridiplantae; phylum Streptophyta; class Pinopsida; order Cupressales; family Taxaceae; genus Taxus; species Taxus chinensis. Next base: position 751,168,223 of record CM034154.1, on the reverse strand, counting down.
CAGATTATGCAGCATGGTATGCGATAGTGCTGCCACGTAGATTGACCATACCATAGGAGGTACTGGATGCAACAACATAGGGGGACATGGCCCAGATCCACAGGCACAGGCACAAGCCCAAGCAGGTCCACAAAGAGGCATGCATATAGGGGTACCAATGCAACAGATGCTAGTACAACAATAGGTCTTAGTACAATAGCAGGTAGTGATCCATATAGGCACCTCCATCACCCCCTCACATGAGTCCATGACATAGTCCACCAAGAGGTGGAGGAGATGGTGGGGGTGGTGAGGATATGGAGGAGGATATCAAGATATACATGATATACAAGATACACAAGCTATATAGGATACATAGGCTGGTGGGTAGGTGGTTGCTTGCAGCAGTAGTTACAATAGGTGATAACTCTACAGCTCCAGATGGCAGCTGAGAGGGATCAGGCCATTACTCAGAGAGACCAGGCTATCACAGATGGGGATCAACTTGTGATAGAGTGAGATCAGGCTAGGACAAAGAGAGTACAAGCCCTCACTGAGTGAAGATCAGGTGATAGAAGATAGTCTATACAACTACAGGTAGAGAGGGATTATGCTATCAAGTGAGTGAGATCAGGCAATATCAGATAGTCTACAGCTGTAGAGAGGGATCAGAGCTATAGTAGACAGGACCTAGGTGGTGGCTGAGTGGATCAGTGGTCAGAGAGTGTACACAGGTTCAGGGAAGACATAGCCAGAGTGACAGGAGAGCGTGATGCTCTACTGAGGCATCCTCAACATCTAGGCTACGGATATACTAGCGGATACGATGAGAGCTAGTGGCAAGGCTTCTTATTACAAGGCATTGTACCACTAGGTATTCCAGAGAGATAGAGGGCTACTCCTTTTGATCAGTTAGATGTCAGTAGGTCCAGATCTAGATCTCAGAGGACTTCAGGATCAACCAGATCAGTCCAACAGCCTACAGTGCAGCAGAGCGGAGTGGCCTCTACAAGACCATCACATCAGCATGCCTCCTCCTCAGGGCCCTAGGCTAGGAAGTCCCAGAGAGGGTGAGAGTCATGGCTGACTCTCTTATTGATGTACTAGATGTATTTTTTTGGTGTATCACCTCGATATGAAGGCATACTTTTGTACAGATGTATATGTACTATTTTTTATCATGCCTCGTGATGAAGGCATTTTTGTTGTACAGATGTACGTTATATAGTGTTTTTTATTATGCCTCGTGATGAAGGCACTTTTTTGTATAGATGCCCATGATGGCTCATTATATCAGATGTACTTTTGAGACACATTGTTTTGTACACGGACATTTATATTTTTGATGATGTATGATGATAGATGGATTACTGATGTATCACATGTTGTTTATGAGATATCATGTTTAATCTGTATGTTTTTAAATTTGTATCACATGTTAGATTATGAGATAGCCTTAGCTGATGTCATATTGTATGTTGATGAGATACTTTGAGTAAAACATGTTTTTATTTTTGATATTGGTGTGGGGGGATAGATTTGTGATCATGCACAACCCCTCTTGCCCCATTGATGATACAGTACTTGATGATTAGCTTTAGCATACATGTATGATGTAGAATTAACATTTATTGATATATGATGTATAGATGTGATGGGTTATATGATATGATGATGAAGTGATAACATAACAATGTACAAGTAAAATTAACAAGCACAAGTTAAACAAATCTAATCAAAGCAACACATTTATTTACAAGTATGCAAGATAAAATGAACTCAATGCAATGACACTACAGATTAAAGTAACATTCAATCTAAGTAAGCAAGTGAATCCAACTTAAAGTACACAATACAAAAAATCAATGCAACTAAAAACCATACAAACCGACAACTAAAAGTAAGAAAACTACTACTTTGTTTTTGTGGGATAGTTTTTCGGACGTTTTTCGTTGTTTTTGGTTTTATCTCTAAGACAATTTTCTATTGTTTTGGAGTTTTCAAAAACTTATTTGAATGTTTTTTTTCCAAGAACATATCTGTTTTTTGGGGTTTTCAAGTTATACGAATGTTTTTGACCTAAAGTGAACATGCAAGGAAATGAAGAAACGTGGATGCCCCCAACGTTAGATGGGATGTACAAGGGAAAATGCCACATGGTATATGCCAGAAGTGATGCTGCAAAGTTTCCCCCAGCGTGAGATGGGTTCATTCAAAGTTAAATTCTCTTCATTCAAAAGGTAGGATTAGCTGGATCAGGGAAAAGAAGGATAGGCTCACAAGGGACTCAGACAAGGTAAAGACCAACTTAGGACAAAGTTGTTCGTACTCCTAAACCTGAAATGCTTGTGAACAACAGACCCTCCCTTGGCGTCCAGAAACTGGTTTTCACCAAAGGACTTGTCCAAAGTGCCACCATTGCGTGGTTTTCACTATTGGATGCACCTATTTATTTATCTTTATCTTTTTTTGTTTTTATACTTTTTTTTTTTTGATATTTTTAGAGACCCCATACTTAAGCATAGAAGCACTTAAGATGCATTGTGTTCATGGGTTCTCGAAGCTCTTGACCATCTGAATGGGCTAGCTTATAGGCACCTGAACCAAACTTGGTAACCACAACATATGGTCCTAGCCAATTGGGTTCAAATTTCCCTTTCTTTTCATGGTCCTTATTGGTGTTCTTCTGATTCTCTTTTAACACCAAGTCCCCTACCTCAAATTGACGAGGTATGACTCTTTTATTGTAGCTTCGCCACACTCGATCCTGATACACTTTAAGGTGATTGAGAGCTGTGAAGTATTTTCTCATCTAATAGCTCTAACTCTTCAGTCAAGCTACTATGTAGTCCTCCTCTTCATTCAGGTAGTCCCTTAGCTCAATGCGCAAAGAAGGGATCTCGATCTCTAAAGGCAGTATGACTTCAGTGCCAAATACTAAGGAGTATGGAGTGGCACCTGTGGGGGTGTGGATAGATGTTCTAAATTCCCAGAGGGAGGGTGAATTTGTAGATGCCAGTCATGACCTATCTTGTTCACCATCTTCTCCATAATGTGAATTAGGGTTTTATTGGAAGCCTCGGCTTGCCCATTACCTTGAGGGTAATAGGGGGTCGAGAACTTAAGGGAGATTTGAAAGCATTTGCAGAGTGCTTTCACTAGTTTTATTCTTAAATGGCTTACCATTATCAGTGATAATAGTAGAAGGGATACCATATCGACAAATGATATGGTTCATGATAAATTTAGAGATTTGGGCACCTTCAACATAGGTGAGAGGAACAACCTCTACCCATTTCGTAAAGTATTCAGTTGCAGTAATGATGAATTTATGACCATATGAAGAGACAGGGTTAAGTTTCCCTATTAGATCGAGACCCCACTTTGAGAACAGGCCAAGGGGTTGTGACAGGCTGCAAGGATTGCGCCGACACATGTATCAAGTTGTCATACTTTTGAAAATCCATGCACTTCTTCACATGGTTACAACAGTCATGCTCCATGGTAGGCCAATAGTAGCCTACTCTGAGTATTTTCTTTGCAAGTATGATCCCATTAGTATGAGCCCCGCAGATGCCTTCATGCACCTCTTTAATTACTTGGATAGATTCATTAGAACTTAAACATCACAACAAATTCCCATCATAGCCTTAGTAGAAGAGGGTGCCCCCAAGTAGGGTATAGTGGGTTATACGCTGGATGAGGGTGATGTTTTCAGCATGGGAAATGTTAGTGGGAAAGGTTCCATCATGGAGGTAATTAAATATTTCAGCGTACCATGGGGAAAAGGGACCAACAACATCACACACCATACATGAATCTGGTATGTCATATGTTGTTGTTCTTAGATTTTCTACGAAGAATGGCATATCATTGTTCCCTGGAGGAATACTCAACATGGATCCTACTATAGCCATAACATCATCTGCTCTGTTCTGTGCTCTTGGTATTTTCTCAAATGTTATCTGCTTGAAGAACTCCTTCAAGGAATCAACCATTCTTTTATATGGAAGTAGCTTTTCATCCTTGACCTTGTATTCATCTGTGACCTGTTTGATAATAAGCATTGAATCACCAATGTAATTAACTCATCTGATATCCCACTTGATGGCTAGCTTCATCCCTACGATGAGAGCTTCATACTCCACTATATTATTCATGCATGGGAATCCAAGCCAGAACGCTTGGGGAATCAAGTCTCCCGTAGGAGTGATTAACAAAACTCTGACACCTGAACCATGAAAGGTAAAGGAACCATCAAAGTATAGTTTCCAAATGATTCCTCAAGGTACATGATAGATGCATCTGGTAGTTCTAGACTCAAGGGTTCGGTACCTGGTAGTGGAGCTTTTGCTAGCTGATCTACTAAGACTTGTCCTTTTTACTGACTTTTTATGCACATACTCAATGTCGAATTCACTTAACAAGATGATCCAATTAGCCATCTTTCCAGTTAGGGTGGGTTTTGACAGTAAGTATTTTAAAGGATCAACCTTTGAAATAAGCTTGACTTTATTGTTGAGAAAATAGTGGCATAGCTTCTGGAAAGAAAACACTATGGCTAGGCAAGCCTTTTCGATATGTGCAGATAGTTGAGCTCATATGCTATCAATGTTCTGCTCAAGTAGTATACAACTTTTTCTCTCTTCTCTTTATCATACTGGGCCAACAGTTCCCCAATTGCAAAATGTGTAGCAGAAATGTAAAGCAACAAGGGTTCTCCTACCATGGGTGGCATGAGAATAGGGGGTTTAGCCAAGTATTCTTTTAGAAAAGAAAACACTTGTTGTTGTTCTAGCCCCCAGGTGAAATTAACATCTTTCTTAAGAAGATGTGTGAATGTATGAAACTTGTCTGCTAGCTATGAAATAAACCTTCTGATGGCCTAAATTTTCCCTTGTAAGCTACACAACTATCTAATATTCTTAGGAGGAGGCATCTCTGTGATGGTCATGACCTTTACAGGTCCACCTCTATTCCTCTCCTTGACACAATGAATCCTAGTAATTTCCCATATAGCACACCGAAGACACACTTCTTCAGGTTAAGGAAGACTTTGTAGTCTCTTAGGCACTGAAAGATACACCACAAAATCTCTAGGTGCTCCTCCCTAGTTCTAGATTTAGCTAGTATATCATCTACGTAATCTTCCATGATGTCATTTATCATGTCGTGAAATATTACAATCATCACCCGCTGATATGTAGCACTGCATTCTTAAGGTTGAAGGGCATAACTTGGTAGTAGAATGTCCCCCATGGGGTTGTGAAAGTTGTCTTGTGTTGATCTTCCTCCGACAATATTTATCTGATTATAACCTGAGAAGCCATCCATGAGTGATAACATCTCATAACTAGCAGTAGAATCGACGATCATGTCGATGTTAGGGAGAGGAAAGTCATCCTTGGGAAAAGCTTTGTTAATATCTCTGAAATCGGTACACACTCTGATACTGACTGGATTTTTCTGAACTGGTACCACATTAGAAATCCACTCTGAGTAGTCGATAGGCCTGATGAAGCCTACTTCTAATAACCTTTCTAGCTCTACCTTTACCAGTAAGGCGACACAAGGATGCATCTTCAGAGATTTTGTTTGATGGGTTTGGCATCTGGGTGCACAACAAGATTGTGCACCACTAATGCAGGATCAAGTCCTGACATGTTGGCATAAGACCAAGTGAAGATGTCTGCATACTCTCTCAAAAGTCCTGTAAATGTTTTCTACTCTTGAGCTGAGAGTGAAGCTCCCAACTTAACTATTCTAGGAAACTCCTTCGTGTCGATGTTAACATCTATTGTATCTTCCACTAGTAGCTTTGACTCATCCTCCATGCATGTAGGATCGGGAGGGAGATTGAGATCCTCCTCTACCAAAGGTGGTTTAGGGAGGTCCTCATCTTTATATGGGTACACTATCTTTTCCATAGGTTGTTTCTGCTTGTTTGTCCACAAGTGCCTCGAAGAGGTTTTCACTATAGGACTTCCCCTTTTTCTTTCCGCAAGGATTTTCTGTAGGACTCTTTCCCTTGCTCACTTTTTTACTTAAGTGTCCACATAATTCTACCTCCTCTCCAAAGTACGCACATGCATTGAGCTGAATGGAGAAGCCTTTCTTGTGATCATTTCTTGGAATGTTATCTTTGATGCCCAGGAACTCACCAATAGCCTCATCATTCTGAAACACATCAATAGGTACGTGTTGTTGTTGATCCCAATTCACGAGTGATGGGTAGATGAGGTTTAATGTTTGAGTTATAGGGGATACAGTGGGTGTAACAGGGTTATGGTAAGGATAGCCATGTTAGAGAATAGGTTCGTAGAGGTGAGGTCTTTGTAAAGACTACACCGGGAATCTGTTTTGCTTTCATTTTCGGAAAAACTATCCTCACTCTCAGAAGAAGCATACTCATTATTTGAAGGGTGAGACTCATAAAAATGGACGCCAATACCTAATTTACCCATTATACGATGAGGTATTGGAAGAGATTCTAACAGACCTTGTTCTTGGCAGGCCAGAACCATGTCCTTGATATCTCATAGTAAGCATGATTCTGTTAGGAATAACATACCTAGATGACTTGTAACAAAAATCCATTTCATCATCTTGAGGATGAAATATAATATCGTTGAGGATTATTTCATCTTCTAGCAAGCCACCTGAAGTGAAATTGCGAAGGGGAAATTCTCCCTTGATCTTTGGAATTTATAACATGGTCTACCCATGCTTGGGCTGATAGGAATGTTTTGAACCATAAGGGCTTGCTGAAGATTATACTCTCCACAACCATTGTTTATGACTTTCATCTCCCATGTAGCAAAAGGAGATTCCTATGTAGATGCACTATTGTCACTGGGAGTCAGGGTGTCTAGATCCACTCGTGAAGTGAGGGCCTCTGACTGAACAGGGACAACAATATCCATAGAGGGACACTCGTAGATGGTAGGAAAATAGCCTGAAAATGCTCTGTAATGAGAAAATGGTTGGGGATCCCCTTGTATAGTAAGTGTTTTTCCTTCATACTGAAACTTTAGACACTGATGATACGTTGATGGCATGACCTACATGGCGTGAATCCATGGGCGACTGAGCAAGATGTTGTAAGGGAGCTCTAGGTCCAAGACATGAAACTTCATATCATGGGTTATGGGACCAACTTCTAATGAGAAAGTGATCATTCCAGCTGATTGTCTTTCTTCATTGTCATATGCCTTTATGGTGATGACCTTTGTCTCCAAATCAACTTCTGTGCAACCTAGTTGACGAACTAGTTTAAGAGTACAAATGTTAAGACCCGATCCGTCATCCACAAGCACTCTCTTGACCTTCTTACACTTGATTATTACCTCAATATGTAAGGGTAGGTTATGGGAGGGATTTTCAGTTAAGGCTTCTGTCAGACTGAAGGTTATGTGTCTTGCAAGAGTGATTTGTGCTACCATGGCTGTAAATGTGTTGGGTCAACATCAATAGATACTCCTGATCCCTGTAAGGTTTTACAAAGTATATCCTTATGGACGTTAGAAATATTTAGAAGGTCTAAGATTGAAATCTTAGTTGTAGTCTTCTCTAGTTGATCTAACACATCATAGTGACTCTCTTGAGGAGGAGGGAGTAGGTTCTGAGATAACAAGGCGAGCCCGTCACGTTGCCACGATGCACTCTCTTGTTTTAATTCTAATCGTATTGATTTTCTCAATGAGTGGATCAACACAACCTATCAAGGCATCAAAATGGTCTTTGTTTGACACATAGTTAGCATTCTTATTCTGAGACGATTGTCCCCGATCTAGATTTTTATTTTCTTCGTGATTGGGAAAAGGCTCTTTGAAGATCCCTAAGTTTACATTTGGAGATTTGGCAGTGGTAGCGGAATCTACTTCTATATCACCACTGTCGACTAGGTCTTGAATGTAGTGTTTTAATCTTAAACACTTGTCAGTTTTGTGACCCTTTACGCGGTGAAATATGTAAAATTCATTATCTCTAAACCATGATGGTTTAGGTGCATCATCCCCGTAGGGTTGTGTTTCAGGGTACTTAACCATGTTAACGGCCTCTAACTGCTTTAGTATGGATGATATTGATTCAGATAGAGGTGTGAAAGTATGGCATTTATACTCCGTAGGTGGATTTCCCTTTGTAAGCTTCAAAGGTGTGTGGTTCTAAATGGCTTGTACTCACTTAGAGTCTACTATCCCATCACCAATGACGTTTTTGTTCTTATTATGAACAAACTTTGGTTTTTCATTAGATTTGGAATCATTATGATCACGGGAGAAAGGTTTTAAAGTCCCCCTAGCTAACAATGCTTTTTCAATTTGACTCCCTTTTTTTATTACCTCTTCGAACGTGTTAGCACAATGCATTTACAAGTGGAACATAATGTCTGGATGGAGGTTGGGAAAAAATATGCTTATCAACTATTTTTCAGGTATGGAGCAAGGAAAGCGGCTAGCTAATCCTCTCCATCATTGTAAAAATGCAACAAAGTTTTCGTTGTTTCGTTGTTTGGCATTGCAGAGATCTAGCATGGTAATGTCACTCTCTATATTAAAAGAAAAGTGACGTACAAAATGTTCAGCTAATTCTGGCCATGTGGATATAGATCCCTTGGGGATGCGTATAAACCATTCCAACACCTGCCCTCCTAAACTCCATGTGGGAAGAGGCATATAAGATAATTGTCGTTAAACACAACCTCTTGGCATGCCATATAAAAATCTTTAATATGGTCACACGGGTCACCTTTTCCCTTATACTTGTCAAATTTTGGAAAATCAAAGTGTCATGGGAAAGGTACCTGTAGCATGGCCCTATCAAATGGATAAGGGCACAACTCATCAAACTGGTATTTCTTACTGTTACCAGTTTTTCCTTCTTGTAATGCTAGAAGGGCGTTCTTCATAGTGGACCACTCTTGATTGAAGAGGGGATCTTGTGTGGGTGGCGTAGGCCTATACAAAGGGTTAAATCTAGGTGTATTCCCACCTCTATTCTCTGAGAAATTCTTCGTAAGGGTCTTTTCATGTCTCCCATCGAGGAGTGTTTATTGGGAACTTGTGAACCAAAGTTTTTGGTTTTTCCTTCAGTATAGCTTGTTTCACAACTTTTGGTTGTTCCTTTTGTATATGTGAAGCCAAACTTGCCAATTGGCGAGTGAGGGCTTGGACCTGTTGTTCTAACATCACCTCTTGAATAGGTACTTCGTTATGATCTTCATTAGGAGGAGGTTGTGCATGATGAACATGTTCCTCATTGTCTTCACAATGTATTCTAATAATAGGTACTCGATAATCATCCATCATTTTCAAATGGTATCTCCTCATTATTCTGTCGCGTAGAAGTAGAGGCATGACCTAGGTTTAATATTTCATTAACAGTACGATGGGGTCGGTCTACTTCTTCTTCTCCACAAACCATTGTGGAAATGAGAGAAGGGTCCACTATGGAAGGTAACCTAGCTCCTAGTTCCATGACACGCATAAGAACCTCATGTTTGTTTTGAAAAATGTAATCGTCAAAATTGGTGAGGAGGATGCTCTATATTCATACGAGGAGAATCTTCCTCTCCACCACTATGGTCAACCATGAGATTATCCTCTAAAAGAGGGTTTTCACCTCCAAATATATCAGCTCCTAATCTTTGGGATCCCATTCTTGTAGTAGGCATACTCGAGATAGGAGATACAACATGAAATATTTCCACTAAGGTTTACTAAAAAGGGACCTTAGTCAAATTTTTGTAGCAGCGTAACGATGCTAAATCGTCAAAACAAGGTGATTATAGAATAGCCACAAAATCAATAGGTCAATGTGAATGTACGAACCAAAGAATAAAGAAAAAGCTACCCTAGAAAGGTAATATATGACACAAGTTCTTCTAGAATAATACAATGATGTACAACGCTCAAAATTTAGTCACAACAAATAGTTTACTCCCTAAGATTTTCCTAGATAGGTTTGAAACCAAATAGTGACAACACAATATCACCAGTTAGGTCAAGTTTGCTACAAACAAGACCTAAATGATAAGAGAATGTTGATGTGATCTTCTAACAAGATATACTAAAAACTAGTTTCTAAACACTAACAAAGTCTAAGTGTTGTAAAATGGATGATACAAATGTGAGCAACGTAACAACACTATTTGGACACGTAATCCAACTTTGCAAGAAAGAAAGATTTTAGTATCAAAATGGTGTTATAGTGATGCTAACAAAGTAACCTCAACACTCACAAAACTCAAGACAAGGCTAGGATGTAAAAACTATGTCTAAGTATAACAAGAAATTGTTATGTGTGCGAGTAGCGTAACAATACAATATAGAGATTTAGGCCTAGTTTCACAATGGAAACAAGACGTAAATATCTCAATTGTATGGATATAATGCGGGAAATGTAACAACTCAAAAGAATACAAAGATGAAACCACCTAACTGCAATGATAATAAGTCTCAAATATGGGTCTTTGAGACAAGGGGGACCTACTAGATCGTGAGTATGTACCATGCACACTTTCAACACTTGTGCTCTGAAATTGTAACCTAGTCACGCAAGTAGAATACAAAAGTGGTGGACACGTAATATCTAGCAGTATCCGTATATGTTGATTCCTTTTTTCCAAAAATGGGAAATGATAAAACAAAGGTGTAGACTAAGTGGTGTTGAAATAAACTTGGTGTTATTTTTGGCAGAGTTTCGCCTTGTCTTAGGAAAAGTGAAAAACTAGGACAAAATGACACTAAGTAGATTTCATGATGAAATATCATGTGGTTTCAAACTTTAATATATTCTTTCCCTTGTTCAAAAAAAAAGAGTTTGAATCTAACAAAGTTTTCACTTTATGAGAGCTCCCAAGTATAACAACTAAGACAAAAACAATTGGCTCCAAGCCAAAAAGCTTCCTAGGGGTTCTCTCTCTATGTGTCACAAGATATCTCTACGAGCTCAATTTACCAAGGTTTCCCAAGGAGTATCTCATATTTACTTTACCCCCTTCTAATACAATGAGCAACTAGTGCGTTCATGTGTATTATCACTGGGGTCACAATGGAGATAACTTTGACTCTAATCTCACCAAGGCATATTAGTCAATTCGGTAGTGTGGAGCACTTTCCTGTTTCGTTCACAAGGTTCCCTATTGCATGAACTACTTTAGGTATCCTAGGACCACCTCCATTATTGTAGCTTAAGGATTATGCCAAAGGGGTTATGTTCTAGTTAAGAGGACGAGTTGTAGCTCATAACTGAAACGTGCAAATACAATGTGATGATTGTGGTGAGTTTTTTATCTTTGATACTTAATGTGGTTTTTGTCACACTCCTTTTGGAAACCTATAATTACACGTGAATGTTAGAATTTGGTTTGAAGAAAGCCCTTATTTCTTTGACAAGTGTTTTATGTCCTTCACATAAATGGTTAGTAGTTCAACAAGATTCACAATATCATAGAAACATAGCAATGAAAATACTTGTAAATCAGCTAACTACCATCAAACTTTGCAAAAACAAGGTTTATTCCCAATTAATCCAAGCGCTTCTTAATGAAAGACTAAAATTTCTTTTAATTCCCAAGATCACACTAGGTGCAAGGGAAGAGCATACACAAATTTTAACCTTGATTATTTATCAAGTGAAAAAACTCTTAAACTAAAAGATCAAGCAGATGCCAAAAATGAAGGTTTATTCTCTTAGGCACAAAATGAATGATGATCGTTCCTACTTACTCCCAAGAAGCAAAAAGTGGTTTAGATGTGTTTTTGGTTCTCAAGATCAAACTAGGTGCAAGAGAAGAGCATACACAACTCTATTCCAACTCAATCAAAGCATGAAAACATGATCACTCATCAAACCCTAACCCAATTTAACTAAAATTCCCTTATCAAACCCTTAAGGTAATTTTGTTAGGAATATTACTCTAAAATCAATAAATGGACTAAAACAACAACTAAAAACCCATAAAAATGACAGGCACCCCAAAAACACAAAATTTGAAAATTTGAAGTTTGAGGAAATCTTACCTTAGCACATGGGCACACTCTGTAGAGTGTGGGTGCACTTAGTAGTGCACAGGCGCTCACAATAATGCATAGGAATTCCTCTGTCACTTTTTACACAGTCAGTTATGTGAAAAAGGGACATAAGCCTAGATAATTTTATTAATAATCAATTAACATGTACAATAGTTTGTGCTGTAATATTTATACATATTGGACAACAATATACAAACAAAGAATGATGTTGCACAGGTGCAACAATAAACCAGATTACATAAGCTTCCAAAAGAACATCCAGGAAGCAGAATAAATCAAACAGATAATTGTTACAACTATGTAACAATATAACCTATGAGATAATATGAAAAATATGGTTAACAAACCATATAACAATTAATAATTAAATAAACTAACTATACAATGCATAATTATCCTAAGGTAAAATATATTTACCCTAACATTCCCCCCCCCTTAATTTTATATTGCCTCAAGGGATGAGGAGAGGAACTCTCTGAACATCTCAAACTTGTCATGTGCAAGTGACTTTGTGAAGATATCTGCTCGTTGTTCAGCTGTTGGACAAAATTGAAGTTGTATATTGTGCTTCAAGACATGTTCACGTATGAAATGTACATTGTACCTCAATATGTTTTGTTCTTTCATGAAAAATTGGATTGCGAACAAGTTTGAGAACACCTTCATTGTCAACATACAAGGTGGTCAGTTTGTCCTATGGTATTCCAAGTCCTTCCAGTATGTGATGTAGCCATATCGCTTCACAGATAGCTTCACCTACAGAATGATACTTAGGCTTCTGTGGAAGAGCGAGAAACAAAGTGTTGTTTCTTGCTTCCCCATGATATTGGTCTAGATCCCATAAAGAACACAAACCCTAAAGTGGATTTTTTGTCAACAATGTTACCTACATGATCTGAATCCAAATATCCTAACAAGAAGAAGTTGTCGTTCTTGTATTCTAGACCAAGATCCATCGATCCTTTAAGATATCCCAAAATGCACCTTGCTACCTTCCAATGACAAACTTTGGGTTCCTATATGAACCTGAATAGATAGCTCACTGCAAAGCTGATATCTAGTCTAGTGTAGGTCAGGTAAATGAGACTCCCAATCAACTGTCGATAGAGAGTGGCATTTACCATAGGAGATGGATCTGAACGAGATAACTACAATCTATTCTCCATAGGTGTAGAATCAGTGTGCAATCCATCATCCTGAATTTCTCGAGCGTTGTCTTGGTATATTTCATCTGAGAAACAAATATGTGATTCTCTTTCTATTATACTTCCAATCCAAGACAATAGTGCATTAGCCCAAGATTTGTCATGTCGAACGATCGATTAAGATCTTTCTTCGTTGCATCGATCATCCTCACTAAACTTCTAGTGATGACTAGATCATCGACATAGACAAATACAATCACAATCTCCCCCCCTTCTTTTTGAGGTAAATATTGGGATTGTATGGATTTCTAACAAATCCATGTTGTACGAGATGCTCATCAATTTTGATGTACCATGCCCGGGGTGCCTGTTTGAGGCCATACAAATATTTCCTGAGTCTGCATACCTTTGCTTCTTGACCAGGTACAATATATCCCTCAGGTTGAGTCATGTAGAATTCTTCTTGTAAATATTCATTCAGAAAGGTACTTTTTACATCCATCTGATGGACTTTCCAACCAAACTCTGCAGCTAGAGCAAAGATCATCCTAATCATTTTGATCTTAGCTGTGGGAGAAAATGTCTCCTCATAGTCAATGCATTATTTTTGTGCATACCCCTTTGCTACTAGTCTCATTTTATACTTGTATATGGTCCCATCTGCTTTGTATTTTGTTTTGAATATCCATCTAAATCCAATGGGTTTCTTCCCTGGTGGAAGATCAAAAGTTGCCAAGTGTTGTTTTTCATCACTGAGTTATACTCAGCATCCATGGCATCTTTCAAATATTTTGATTGTAGGGCTTCCTGGACTGTAGAGGGATCATCAGATTCAATAACTCTACTCATCAAAGAAAATTTCACTTCTTCTCTTGCTTTACTGTGAGTCCATGGTCTAGGGGTGGATGTATCCGGTGGAGCATCCATTCTTGCATCTCGTAACATGCTAGTATACCACTTGGGCATATGTTGAATTGTTCCCATGGGTTATGGTTCTATCAGATCATCACCATCATCCCCATCATCACTTTCATCATCAGTGGGAACATCAGCTTCAGTTTTTACAACTAGTGAAAAATCCACATCAAGTGAGTCTAGAGGAGGAGACTCTGCTTCCTTCTTCTCAAAGAACTCAACATCTTTACTGGTGTAGAATTTCCTAGTCTTGGATCCATCAATCTGTACCCAAGAGTTTCTTCACTGTAGCCAATGAAAATGAGTTTTTGTGACTTCATGTCCAATTTCTTTCTGTTCTGCTTGGGTATGTGCATACTTTATTTGCACCCAAATACTCTAAGGTGTGCAACAGATGGTTTCCACTTTGACCATGCTTCATGTGGTGTTACTCTGTCAAGAGCAATTATGGGCACTCTGTTCAACAAATACATATGTATCTTTACTTGCTTCTTCCCAGAATGTCTTTGCAAGTCTAGAATCATCAATCATGCATCGCACCATTTCCATGATAGTACAATTTCTTCTCTCAACAACACCATTCTGTTACGGTGTGTGTGGAGGAGGATTTGTCAATGAATCTCGTGAGCTTGTAGGTAGTCTTTGAACTCATCACTGGTGAATTCCCCCCCTCGATCTGAGTGGAGAGTTCTGATGTGATGACCAGTTTCATTCTCAACAACTACTTTGAACTTCTTGAAGGTTTCAAAAGCTTCACTTTTCTTGTAAAGACAAAAAATCCACATTTTTCTTGAATAGTCATCAACACAAAGCATGAAGTACTGATATCCATAATGACTCAGTTGCATCAGACCAAAAAGATTGGTATGAACCAGATCAAGCTTACCATGAGCTCAAAAAGTACTCTTCTGAAATGAATCTCTGTGTTGTTTTCCTGCTAGGCAGTGAGGAAATTTATCTGTATCCTTCTGAAGAGATGGTAAACCATGTACCATATTGCGCCGGCGAAGTGTCTCGAGATACTTGAAACTAATATGACCAAGTCTCTGATGCCACAACTGTGCAGAGGTAGAGTTCTTAGCCACAAGTTCCTGATCATCTTTGTGGACAAAATCAAGCTGGAACATGCATCCCACATTGGAGGATTTTGCAACTATTTTCGAGCCTCATGATTTGTCTCAAATTAAACACATTTTCTTGCCAGAATGACTATCAAAGTCAATTTTCAAGTTGTGATCTAGGAGTTGACTGACTGACAACATATTTTTAGTCAACCCAGGGATATATAGTACATCTAATAATCTACAATTTGCGTGAACCAAGGGGTAGAGAAATGTTTCCAATCCCCTGAACTATGTATGAAGAATCATCATCTAATGAAACATGGTTTTTTTTCAAAGGCATGTCCCTCATTGAAGTAAACCAGTCTCTATGGCATTGATCATGTGTTAAGTGGATCCTGAATCAACATATCAGACATCACTAGATGACATGGAAGGTTCACTTGATCGAGCAGTGTACAAGTAGTCTTCATTATCTGAATGTTCTTCTTTCTCAACAATATTTCCTTATTGATAGGGTTTTCTTTTCCAGTTCCCATTTTTCTGCCCTTGATTGTAGTTTATATGTCCCTTGTGAGATTTTTGGTGTTGAGGTCCAAAATTACTTGATGAACCTTTCTTGTATGTATTATAGCAACAATCTTCTAATTTATGTCCTCTTTTCCATAATAGATCTAGACTCTTTTGGTGGATTGTTTCTTCTGTTACTTTTCTCCTTGTTGATCTTGATTCCTATTTTTTGGGACTTTTGATAGGAATTAGGTTTTCCTTTCCCTTTTCCTTTCCATTTTTTATGAGAAGAAAGTGTCTCTCCTCTTCATCATCTTTATTATACATGGCTTCCTCTTGTTGAAGTAGATTTACTAATTTGTCAAAACTCACTGTCTAGTCTGACAAGTTGAGTGTTGTGACAAAATGTCAGTATGAAGAAGGGAGAGCTCTCAGAACAATAGGAACGAGAGCTTCATCTATGACCACTTCTCCCAGGGCTAGAAGTGAAGCCCTCAACTCTGCAACTCTTCTCAAGAAAGCTTCTATTTTTTCATTTTTCTTAAACTTCAATGTGTGTAACTGACTCTACAAATTCAATATGACATTCTTGTTTTTCACCTCATATATCGTGCTCAACTTTTCCCATGCTTCTTTGGCAATTTTAGCATCGCGAATGTGAGGTTGCACATCATCAGACACTCCAAACAAGATGATTAGCTTGGCCTTTTGATCTAATCTATCAAATTGTCATTGTTGTGTTGTATCAGTAGTTGATTTGGTCAGAGTACCATTCACAAAAGGCTAGATCTCTTCAAACTCAAGTTGTGTCTTGATTTTAGTCTTTCATGCAACATAGTTATTTCCTCTAAGTAGTTGTGAGTCTGGAAGAAATAATTTGGGGGCATTGGTGCCCATTTTACATAATCCACTGATAGGGTTAGGCTCTTATCACTCCAGGTATAAGGTCTCATAATCTATATACCATCAGTCTAATATACCAAACCTTTCTATATACGTGCCCTTCC
Organism: Taxus chinensis; assembly: GCA_019776745.2. Lineage (NCBI taxonomy): Eukaryota > Viridiplantae > Streptophyta > Pinopsida > Cupressales > Taxaceae > Taxus > Taxus chinensis. Next base: position 751,151,571 of record CM034154.1, on the reverse strand, counting down.
GATATACCCCTCGGTACGTGGAAGAAGCTCTCCCTTTCTATATACCCGGTGGTACGTGAAAGAGGCGTTAACGTACATGAAAGAATTCGATACGTGGTACCAAGACAATACTGAAAGGGGTCTATGTGATTATTAACACTGGCTCAAAGAAATATCCTCATACGCGCACGTAACTTTTCTATATACTCAGATAATTTCTCAGTCCGGATTTACGTTGTTCAATCCTTCACAAATGGATGGGATGGCTCATAGTGTGTACAATGTGTCCTTATTACTCCCTATCAATTTAAAGGGTTGATGCCCAGACGACGTTGTTGCAGCTATATTAGGTGTTAAGTGCAGTAGTAGTCACGACGAATTTACCCGTAAGCGCTTCCCAAAGGCACTGTTTATACCGAACGCTGCGAATGAGATCTAGGATCTCATGAGTGTTTTAGAACCAAATTTCATTGTTTTTTATTACAATTCTCTGCCAATTTTTTGAGCAGTTACAATGTTTGTGGTTGACTATGACAACCTGAAATTTAGTACAATACACTGAAGTATACAATTACATTCAAAAATTTGGAAAAATTGAATGGCAGGCAAAAACAAACTATTTTTTTGGGGCCCTGGTGGCCTCCAGAGCCCAATATGGCTTGTTGAGCAAAAGACCGTAAAATAAATTGGCTCAAAATGAATTTTTCTGATACCACTCCTTTGGAAAATGTTTTCTGGAATCAAAAAATAAGCCAATTACGAGAGAAAAAAAAATTGGCCTTGATTAGGGTTTTTCTCGCTAAATTTAGTTAGTTATAACTAAATTTGAATTTACCGTTAAAGTTAGTGGTTCCACTAAATTTCCCACCAAATTTGGTAGTGGGTGAGGGAGGGGGATTTGACCCCTTGACCTCTCTTGATGGGAAGTGTCTTACAAAATTTATGCTAGCCACTTGGGCGTCTAAGCTAAACAAGTGTATATAAAGAGCAAATTGTAATTAAACACTTCCAAATGGTAAAACCATACCTCTTTAAAAAACCATAGTTTGGGAAAGGTGGTTTTGAACAAAAAATTCTAGCAAAGAGAAAAAATGACAGGCGGTTTTGGCGAGAATGAAGGCGGTTTTGGGTGTGTATGACATCTTAGATCAATTTTCTTCCTTCCTTTGAGCTTGTAATCTCTTCCTTGGTGTATTCTATCCTCCTCAACCTTAATTGCAATGAATAAAGACAATTTTGGAAATTTTGAGGAATTTGATGATGGTATTGCAGGGGATGGGGCTGGGAAGTTACAGAGGCAACTCTAGCTCTCCTTTGCTTGTACAAGCTTCTCCAATGCTCCTCAAACTCTGTTGTAATCCTCCAATATCCTTCAACCTGCTCTGAAACCAAATGTGAAACAGGGATGAAAGCCTGGATGATTTTATTAATAATCAATCAACATGTACAATAGTTTTTGCTGCAATATTTATACATATTGGACAACAATATACAAACAAAGAATGATGTTGCACATGTGCAACAATAAACCAGATTACATAAGCTTCCAAAAGAACATCCGGGAAGCAGAATAAATCAAATAGATAATTGTTACAACTATGTAACAATATAACCTACGAGATAATATGACAAATATGGTTAACAAACCATATAACAATTAATAATTAAATAAACTAACTATACAATGCATAATTATCCTAAGGTAAACTATATTTACCCCTATCAAGTTATGCATGGGTGCGTCCAGTGAAGCATAGGCGTACTTCTACATGCACAGGCACACTTTACACTCATAGCTAAAAATCCAATGTTGCAAGGGCGCACTTCTAGATGCATAAGTGCACTTTCTCCAGCACAAGCACCTTTTTCTTGTAGGTGCTCAAAAATTCAAGTTTTTGAGAGGATTTCTTGAAAAAAGGTCAAATATTTGGTATTTTGAGGAAATTTTGATAGGGCTTCACCTCTTTATATCCTGCAAAGAACATGAAAATGTAACTTCTACCACTAATCTATTTGAAACAAATACCTAGCTTGAAAAAAAATGATCTGTAAAACTTTTGAAATTTACTCTAAAATTTTGAAATTAATCTAAAAATCTTGAGAAACTAATCTAAAAATCTTGAAAGTACTCTAGAAAACTTGAAATCAATCTAGGAAACTTGGAACTAAGCTAGAAAAATTGAAATGAAAAACATTGAAACTAAGTTAAAAAGCTTGTATTCTCCAATCATTTAACCAACAGATTCTTCTGCTAGTGTCATTATAAAACTAGGGTTGTGTGTCCTAGGCTGTATGCAATGAAGCCTTATGCAACTCAGTTATTTGGTGGTTCCTTTTGGGGGTTTTGGTTGGTGTGTTTCCCCTTGTCTCTGCTAATCTACATAAATGTAATGCTAAACTACTGAAACAATGTTGTTGTAATAAAAATGTGTTTAAAGGAAATACTTTAACTAGAATTGAAATGCACACACCAAATTAAGATAACATAATTCAAATAACACACACATACTAAATTGAAATAGTAGAATTGAAATAACACACTCTGAATTGAAATAGCAATAAAGGAATATACCAAAGCAAGGAAATAAGTAATTGCATTCAAATAAGCATTCAAATGTGAACTTATCAGAAAACCACGAGCATGCATGAAATGTAAATCCTCCAATCACCTAGGTCGAGTGGGCCCTTGCTCTTCCTTGGGATGGAGGTAATCTCAACACCAGATGATATTCAAAATGGCATCAACTATATTAATTCAAATAAGTTCTGAGACATGCTCAGCATAACATTGCAAAGTAAATACTAACTAGTAGATCATTGTACTGTAAACTGCTATTATCAACTAACTACTAAATTGTTCTCAAGAAGATGTCTATATATAGACATAGTCAGTTACACAATGTGTCATAACTATAGGCACTTAATTCATCCACTAACAACCTTATTAAAATTTCATTGAAATCCTACAATAATGCCAAAAATAGGATTCATGTTTGTAGGCTTGTGGAAAAAGTCCTCCATGATGGCATGATGGCTACAAACTCGGCCTCCTTGATTACAACTTCTAGAATTGGCAGTTAAATGCTCACTATTATCCTGCACATGTCACCACATTTACTCACATAGGTGATTAGTGGGAATTTCTATAGTCAACAGTTTGCATGAAACAAGAACAAGAGAAAATGCATTAACTTTACTAGGATATAACTATATAAAGCATCCCCATGCACTAATTAACATGTTTTAAGAATAAATCAATAACCTCATAGATGATATAATAAGTCAAATAATGCACTCATCATCTCCCTTGCACTTTACCTTTTGCATGTCCCTATGCAAACTTATCTCTGTCCTTCTCTCTAGCCAAGCTGTTGTGCCATGTCATATTCTTCAAATTGATCTACATATTATTTCCTTGTCCCTTTACATCCTTGAGAATTTGAAATAACCTCTACCCATGTTGTGAAGCTATCATGTGATTGGGCAACATTGTTCTGCCAAGTGGTCATGGGACTCAGAAGAAGAGGTGGTCTCACTTGTATTCCAATCCACTCATCATTGTACCCTTTTTCATTCTTCTCAGACAACTACCAGATGATTGCAATAAGTGCATCTCCTCTCCTCATGCTCCAATTGAGATTTTGGGGGAAATTACTTCCCTTCTCTTCAATGAACGATTCATTGTATCCCATCATTTATCACAAGCTTGTAATGCCTCACCAAAATGCTGCCAACTATAAACTTCAAAATCTTACACACACTTTTGTAAAACCTTTGAAGTATTTTCTCCAATGCCAGCTTGATAATAAAGAGATCTGAAATTTTTCTTCATGGACACATCATTGTGATGGGTAGGCCTAATGTAGAAACCTATGGTTCATGATGTCTGATTAAATCAACTTTGTTTTCTCATTCCATATAATTTGGTTTCTAAGTAATGACTGAAAATCCTTCAACTGAAAATCCCCCATAAACAAATTAATGAGGAAATTAGGCACATTGGTGACCAACATATTGTGAAGGTAAAATTCACACAATAGATTTTGGATATCAAGAGTACAATTTTGATAAATTCCTAAGAAATTTTTACCATCAAGGGCCTCCCAAGGTTCTTTACTGCACATTCTCATCAATTTCCAAGCATAAAATTGTTCTTGAAAAACATGTTGTAGATGGAGGAGGGTTTCCTACAGGAAAGAAGCTTACAGGCCAAAGGACAAATAGAGTCCACAATAGATTCCAACTTTTTCTTATCACTTGTACTGGTCTCAATCTCTTCTTTAAGCTTTTTATTTTCCTTTTTCAATTCTTTATTCTGAAGAGATAACTGGGTTAAATCATTCCATACTTTCATACCACTATCCCTTTGTCTTTTGAGACTACTAACTTCTACCTTTAAAGCAGTAATTTCCCTAACTTTCTCTACAGTCCTTTGTGTAAACTCAGTTTGTAAAGACAAATTGGTTTCTTGCATACCTTTCAATTTTTCTTTCAAAGAGGCAATTTTTTCCTGGTAACACCTCAACACATCATCTCCATGTGGTTCTTGACCACTAATTTCCATTACAACAAATTTTGAAGCTCTGGTCTATGTTTTTAGTGTTGCAGGAATTTTCAGAGCTGTAGACTCAGTTTTGGAGAGGCAGGAATGTCTGGTATATCAGTTTCAAGGCACTACATTGTAGGAATGATGTTGTGAATTCATCATCCTTTGATTCTTCAGCAGGGGCGGATGAAGTACCAGCCTCATCTTTCTCTCCAAAATAGGAGCAAAATCCTCATGAAACATTTCTGGTTGGGAAACTTTAGGCCTTTGTAAGGTACAAGACCTTCTTGGTCACAACATCATAACAGAATGGACTTGGTAGGGTATTTTTACCTTTGGAAACTTGTGGCACATAGGATGGGTTATCCTTACTAGTAGATTCCTCCATAGTTTCTCTTGAAGGGTGAGGAGTTCGACTCAAGCTTAGGCCAAACACTGGGAGATGGTTCCTTCTTGATTTTATTTTGTTTTGAACTCTCCCCTGCACTGATTCTTTCAATCTTCCACTTCAACTTGTAGAAATATTGATGTGAAAAAATTAATTGGATAAGTCCTGGGTGCTTCAATGTAGCCTTACCACCTCCATTTTTGTACTTTTGTCCCACTTTGATGACCACGTCAATGAGATATTCTGGTAAATTAACCCTGAGTTCAGGGTTTGTGCAACCCCTCTTTAGATGAGTCAAAAAATTTAATGAATCTCCTCCAAGTACAGATGGTTGTCCATCACAGATAAAATATTTGTTGACCCACTTGGCTACTTCCTTCCAAAGACCAGGAAAACTCTCCCGTCGAATTCCTTTTTGAGTACCAAAGGAAGTAAGGATCACTTCTGGAGGAGCTTCTCCTTCTTCATGGAACAGTGGTATTAAATCCTTGAGTGGGGCATTGGTCACAACTTTGAGACCAAAATATGGAAAGCCAGATAGGTCAGCAAAAATTTGACTACTTATCTCAATTCTTTTCCCCCCAATTCATGAACAGGTTGCCTCAAAGTTTATCAGGAACTCATCAACCAAATACTCGTCAAAACCCTCAAATTTTCTAATAAAATCTAACCACCCTACATCATGAAATACCTAAGAAATAGCAACATTTCACAGTAGCGTCTCTGGAGAATCTGGTTCGGATTTATTTTCTACCCCATAACTGAATCAAGGTTAAATAAAAGTTTAGAAAAATGGTGAAAGATTCCACAGAGTAACAGAGAAATTGCATGCAACAATGACATTGGAAGTTTGAATTATTTCTAAACTCTTAATTAGCAGTGAGTCGGTGCAAGTTTGGTGGCGGAAAAATTTGATAGGACTGAGTTCATGTATGGAAATATTTAATTCATCACACAACTCATGTCCTATCATCATGAATGATGATGCCACTTGTCCTTCACACAAATCACACATCCTTTTCATAGAAATGTGACACATGTGATATATTTTCTCATTATTGCTCACCCCACTTTGTGACATGATATTTTGATTTATATCCCCAATAAATGCATTGAGAATTGTGTTTGATTTAATCATGTTAAATAAATGTGATGGGGGAGTGCTTCAAAAGATAATATCCATAGAAAATAAAAATGCACTTACCCCTACCAACTCAGCTCCCTGATATCCATAGAATTCCACGTCCTGCACTCATAGAATAAGGGTGATCAATGTACATTCTAAAAATTAGCATTCCTAACCTTTATTGAAAGCATAATAAAAAAACAACTACAATCTAAGGGGAAGAAGATCGAAAGCATGATCATCTCCCTTTATTTAAATTAAAAAACAACTATTCCTGGCAGGAAGAGCCAAGCTCCTCCACTGAATCCATTCCTTCACATAGCAACATATCTTTGTTGAAGGTTTCTTTATCCAATGGATGCTGATACATCCTTAATCTATTTCCATTCACTAGAAGAGTTCTCTTGTCTCCATCAATCAGAAGTAGTCTCACAGAACTGTTATCAAAAATGTTTTCGATCTGGTAGGGTCCCAACCATCTTGTCCTCAGCTTTCCTTTGAATTGTTGGTACTTTGAGTCAAATAGTAAGACCCAATATCCTTCATTAAACTTCATGTGCTTGATACAAGCATCATGCCAAGATTTCCTTTGGTGTTGAATAATTTTAGTTTGTTGTTGTGCCTCCATCCTCATTTCATCCAGTTCATTCAGTTGCATTACTCTCTCACGTTGTGCTTCATCCAGCTCAATTCCAACTTTTATTGTTGTCCTCCAAGTCTGCAATTCAAACTCAACTGGAAATAGGGCTTCTTCCCATACACTAGTTCATAGGGGGAGAAACTAGTAGTAGTCTTCCAGGTTGTGTTGTAGGCCCAAACTACTTCTGGGAGTTTTGGTACCCAGTTCTTTCTGTCTGCATTGACAACTTTGGTTAAAATGTTCTCCAACTCTCTGTTTGTGACTTCCACCTACCCATTGGATTGGGGTGGTATGGTGATGATTTACAATGCTTGATTCGGTAGATCTCTAGGAAGGCCTCAATCATGTTAGACACAAATTGAGGTCCCTGATCAGATACAATGGCTCTAGGGGCACCAAATCTCAGCATAATCCTGTTGTACAAAAATCAGCTACAACATCCTCATTGGCAGATGCCAATGCTTGAACCTCAGCCCATTTCATGACATAATCAGTGCAAACCAGCAGATACTCTTTCCCATGGGATGGGGGATCAAATGGTCCAATGAAATCAATTCCCCACTTCTCAAATGGTCCTAAGACCAGCTGAGGATTGAGGGGCATCTCAGTAGACAACGTAGGCTTCCCCATTCTCTGACATGCATCACACTGCCACACGTACTTCTTGACAGATTTGTGAAGAGAGGGCCAATAGTACCCAGCTCCAAGGACCTTGTGAATTTTCCTCTTTACTGAGTAATGTCCTCCTCCAGGCTCATCATGACAAGCTCTCAGTATGTCATATACTTCGTCCTCTCGAACACACCTGCGAAGAACCATATCAGGACAACATTTAAATAGAATTCCATTACACCATTTGTATGTTGAACTATTTTTAACTAATCTCCTTCATTCCTTATTGGTAAAGTAGGCTGGAAACTTCCCTGTAGTTAGGTAATTTGCAAGATCAGCAAACCATGGAGGCTGAGTTGATACTGCAAACAAGTGCTCATCTGGAAAGTGGTCCTGGACTACTTCTTCTCCTAAAACATTCAATCTTGAAAGGAAATCAGCAACAACATTAGCCTTACCAGGCTTATCAATAATAGTCAAGTTAAATTCTTGCAACAAGAGTAACCATCTAATAATTTTGCCCCCCACTACTGGTTTATTCATCAAATATCTTATGGTTGAATGGTCAGTGTACACAAAGATTTTGTATCCAGTAATATAATGTCTGAATTTGTTCAGAGAGTAAACAACAACTAAAAACTCTTTTTCCGTAGTGGTATAATTCCTCTCTGTTGGGGTCATATTTTTGTTGATGTAATAGATGGCATACATCTGGTCTTCTTCATCCTTTTTCCAAGAACAACTCCCATTGTTGTGTTAGAAGCATCAATGTGAATATGGAAAGGTTGTCCCCAATTGGGTCCTCTCAAAACTAGAGCAGTGGTTAACTTCTCTTTAATAACTTCAAAATCCTGCTAACATTGAGGAGACCATTCAAAGACACAATATTTTGTCAGCAAAGAAAACATGGGAGCAACAATTTTACTAAAATATTTTATAAACCACCTATAGTATCCTGCATGTCCAAGGAAACTCTTGATATCAGTCTGATTTGTTGGTGTAGGTAGTTTAGTAATTACTTCTATCTTTTTAGGATCAACCTGTATACCTTGGGTAGAAATATGATGACCCAAGACAATTCCTTGATCAACCATTATCAAAAATTTTTCATGACTCAAGGAAAGTTGGTGTTGCTCACATCTAGTTAATACTTTTTCAAGATTGTTCAAAGATTCATCAAAAGTTTGAACCATGGACAGTAAATTCATCCATGTAAACTTTAACACAGTCATTTGTAAGATCTGCAAAAATGGCCAAAACTGATCTCTGGAAGGTAGCAGGTGCATTACAAAGCCCAAATGGTAGAACTCTATATGTAAATGTACCCCAGGGACAAGTGAAGGTGGTTTTATCCTGATCAGTAGGGGCTATACTAATTTGGTTATACCCACTAAACCCATCCAAGAAGGAGAAATATTTCTTTCCTGCCAGATTGTCCAAAACCTGATCAATAAAGGGTAGGGGAAAGTAATCCTTTTTGGTGGCCTTATTAAGTTCCCTATAGTCTATGAAAATTCTCCACTTACCATTTTTCTTGGGAACTATTACTAATGGTGATACCCACTGACTATCAGATATAGGATATATGAATCCTACCTTCAACAATTTTTCTATCTCATTCTTGACAATGTCTCTAAGTGTTGGATTAATTCTTCTTTGTGGTTGTCGAACAGGTTTAACATCCTCAGTGTAAATATGGTGAGTGTAGATGCTTGGATGAATCCCTTTCATGTCAGTATAATCCCAAGAAAAATATTTGGAATGCTTCCTCAATATTTCTATGACCCTAGTCTCTTGGATGGCTTCTAAATTGTTACCAATGGTCAGTTCTTTTCCTATGTCAACAATCACTTGTTTAGTATCTTTCAGAATAGCAAGCTCTGCATCAGCAATTAAAGAATTCAAGGGACAAACATGAGGTTGTAGCATGTGCAAAATAGTCATGTTTTCAAGGGACAAAACCTTGGCTAAAGGACATTGGAAATCAAGTGACTGTATGTTCTTCATGATAAGCATAGATTTCTTCACAATTTCCAATAGAAATGTCACTTACCTCAGTGATATTATCTGCTGAACTTGAAACAGTGGTTTCTGTAGCCTCAGTTTGAATTTCTGGAGCCACAGTTCTGGTTTCCGTAGTTGTGGTGTCCTCATTATCAGACATTGTGTATGACTCAACAATTTCTTCCATGTGATTTTTCACTGCAATGGTGGCCAGATAAGAAGAACTCATATTGTTAGTATCTGAAAAATCAACCCATACATGGTCACAAACATCCACATATGGCTGGGCAAGAGGATAAAGTGAAATATTCTTTTTTTTTCCCATTCAAAATGGTCATTTTTCCTGACCTACAATCAATGTACGCAGCAACAGTAGCTAACCAGGGCCTTCCTAAGATGACTGGGTATCCCAACTTCTAAGCTTTAGGCTTGTAAGACCATAAAATCAATAGGATACTCCCAAGATTCAACCATGACCATTACATCCTCAATCACTCCATCTGGTACAACAATAGATTGATCTGCTAATTGAAGAATGGTATTGGTTGGCTGTAATCATGTTAAAGACAACAGATTGAACATATATGTTGTTATAACATTGATAGACAACTCCTAGATCTACCAATACATTGGATATTGAATGACCATTTACAAAAATAGTAATAACTGGACTCCCAGGATCCCCATATTTTGGTGAAAGAAGCTTTCCAGCCACAAGATCAGCTAGATTTCCCTCCACTTTGACTATTTTTGGGTACTTCCTCTTCCTTCCTGGTGTTTTCATGCAATGGCCTCTAATGGTCTGATTTAACTCTGGAATGTCTTGTATTGCTCTCAGAAGTGGGACCTCAATGTTCATCTTTTTCAGCTCCTGAACTAGTGTTGTTTCTTCCTCATTCTGTGTTTCTCTCAACTACTCAGGGAAAGGAGCTTCATGCACATTTTTGTTCCTAGTGGCTCATGTCTGTGAAACATGTTTAGTTTCCTTATTTTCCTCAGGTATATCCTTTTTCCTCTAGTATCTTCTCATTTTCCTCAGGTAACTCAGTGATAACAATAGGAGGATTTTTTACTGTCCTTCTAGACCTCAGTTGTACATTATTAATGACATTCATCTGCATCGTCTCACCCTATCCTACTTCATTAATTGAAGTTGTTTGTTGATTTTTGGGGTTCAAGACAAGGCTGAGATGGAAGTTGAGTTTGTGCTACTTTCCCTTGCTGATAATTTTGTTGTGGTGGGGGCATTAAATCTTGTTGTTGTTGTGCAAACCTCCTTGGTTGATTATCATTTTGTTGAGGTGCCCATTGTTGATTTTTCCATGGTGGTATATTAGCTGGAGGTGCCCAACCTTGCTGATTGTATGGGGGTACCCATGGTGGTGGTTGTGGATAGGCTACCCAGTTTGGTGGTGCCCATTCAGGTTGTCCCCAAGTTGGTGGAGGAGCCTGATTGGGCCATGACATCATCCATGGGTTCTGAGTAGGTCGAGGGGCATAGCCAGATTGATTATTTGATCATTGCATGAAGTTTACCTCTGCATTTGATTGAGCTATAGCATTTAATATCTCTTTCAGTTGAGGTAGGAGATTACAATGGTTGGTATCATGATCAGAGACATCACAAATCAAGCACATGTATGTGACATCCAAAGGGCATTCTCTCAAAGGATGTCTCTTTCTGCATTTAGGATAGTATATATCTAAAGGTTCCTTTGCAGCATTGTTCTTGGCTTTCAACCCATCTATGGTTGATGTCAATTGTGACAAGATGTCTGTTTTCATGTTATCCATTTCCTCAAGAATTTCTGAGGTACCTAGGGCATTCTTTGATGTTTTTCTTCACCTTATACCTCCTCTTGTTCTAGAGTAACTCCTACATAACTCAGTAATCTGTGCCATGGTGAGTTTGTGTACATCACCTCCTCCCATAAGATGGAGGGAATCCTTGGTTTCCTCATCAAGTTAATTTAAGGAAAATTGTCTTAGTGATTTCTACATGTAACTCATAACCACTCCTTCTATGGAGAAAGAGAAATATTGTCCAGATAATCTTCCAAATTTTCATCTTCCTTTTGCTTTATCTAGAAGAACTCTTCTTTCCTATCTCTTCCCCTGTAGTAGTCTTGATATTTGTCCAAAAATGTTGTCTCCATGTTCTCCCATGAATGAATGGAGTTAGGGGACAATCCCATGAACCACCTCATAGCAGAGTCTTTGAGGGTGGAAGGGAAAAGTTTGAGTTTTTGGTTGTCTATTTTGTAATCATATGTCTGGCAAAAACTTTGAATTCAAATAAGAACTGGTTTGGTCTTCTGTGGACATTCCTCGAAAGATAGGGAGGATAGATGGAGAAATTTTCTTCATGGGTGCATCCTCATCTTCATTGAGGATGATTGGATAAGTAAAGGTTCTACCCAATGGTTGGTCCTCATCATTCCTGTTGTCCCCCATCTCAGAAGGATATTTTGGTTCTAGATAAGATGATGCAGATTGTTTAGAAGGGCTACTAGGCATTGTATTAGATTCAGTGTCACTTTCAATGTGCCCTACTTGTGCTTGTTTGGAGATATTCTTTGGATATTACGAGGTATAAATCTCCCTTGAATGTCTTGTGGCCTGTGCATCAAGGTTGGTTGTGTAAACAAGGCCTAGGAATTCTACTGGTTGCATATATTAACTTCATTAACACCCATAGCATGTAAGGTGAATAAAATAGCATGTTGTGCTTATGGTGTCCCTAGAAATGGTGCATCAAAAATGATGGGTCATTGTATTCTCCAATCATTTAACCAACATATTCTTCTTGCTAGTGTCATTATAAAACTAGGGCTGTGTGTCCTAGGATGTATGCAATGAAGCCTTATGCAACTCAGTTGTTTGGTGGTTCCTTTTGGGGGGTTTTGGCTGATGTGTTTCCCCTTGTCCTCTAATCTATGGAAGTGTAATGCTAAACTACTAAAACAATGTTGTTGTAATAAAAATGTGTTTAAAGGAAATACTTTAACTAGAATTGAAATGCACACACCGAATTAAGATAACATAATTCAAATAACACACACATACTGAATTGAAATAGACATGAATTGAAATAACACACTCTAAATTGAAATATCAGTAAAGGAATATACCAAAGAAGGAAATAAGTAATTGCATTCAAATAAGTTCAAATGAACTTATCAGAAAACCACAAGCATGCATGAAATGTAAATCCTCCAATCACCTAGGTTGAGTGGGCCCTTTCTCTTCCTTGGGATGGAGGTACTCTCAACACCAGATGATATCAAAATGGCATTAGCTATATTAATTCAATAAGTTCTGAGACATGCTCAGTATAACATTGTAAAGTAAATACTAACTGGTAGATCATTGTATTGTAAACTGACTATTATCAACTAACTACTAAATTATTCTCAAGAAGATGTCTATATATAGACATAGTTATTTACACAATGTGCCATAACTATAAGCACTGAATTCATCCACTAACAGCCTTATTAACATTTCATTGAAATCCTACAATAATGCCAAAAATAGGATTCGTGTTTGTAGGCTTGTGGAAAAATTCCTCCATGATGGCATGATGGCTACAAACTCAAACTCCTTGATTACAACTTCCAGAATTGGTAGTAAATGCTTCACTATTATCCTGCACATGTCACCACATTTACTCATAGAGGTGATTAGTGGGAATTTCTATATAGTCAACAATTTGCATGAAACAAGAACAAGAGAAAATGCATTAACTTTACTAGGATATAACTATATAAAGCATCCCCATGCACTAATTAACATGTTTTAAGAATGAATCAATAAACTCATAGATGATATAATAAGTCAAATAATGCACGAATTAACAAGTGATTAAGATGTGGGAGCCTTAATCAACCGCTTAGGGTCAACTAGGAGGCTAGGATAAGATTTTGAAGCTTGCTGAGACATTGTGGAGGAAAGTGGGGTGATTTTGAGTGCTCATAAGAGGGGTTTGAGCCAAAACTAGGGTATATTGATCAAAACAAGGGCAAAATAGGCTTAATTAGCTAATAATCACTAATTGTTTGTTTCAAAGAGGATTTTGACTTAAGATTCGTCATAAAGTGGCATCCTGAATGCGATAGGGATTGGGCAATCAACACTTTTATGTTAATTGGCCAAAGTTGTAAGAAATGTTAGTTAATTAGCAGAAATCACTAATCATAACGAAAATGGTAAGAATGAGAGTAATTTGTGTGTATTTGGTAATAAGATTGCAAAAGTGGAATTTAGGTTTCTACAAGGACCAACAGTATCCCATAACACTTGATAAAACTCACATGGAAAGCCATCAATACCAGGAGCTTTATCAATTATCATTTGCATCACAACTTCCTTAAGGTCATCCACAGAAAGTGGGCGATCACAAGTAATTCACTGAGTCTCAAAAAGCTTGTATGGGACAGCCTGGAGGCATTGAACCAAAGCAGCATCCCTCTCAGTAGTTTAAGGTTGTGCAGCAAAAACCCCATGATAGTGTTGAAAAAATTCATGTAGGACATACGAGAGATTAGTGAGATGACCAATGTCACCTTTGATCACCTAGATTGAACTAGAGGAGTGGTGGGGACAAAGGAAAGCAAAGAAATCTTTTGTAACTCTGCCTCCTATCTTAAACCAATGTAACCTAGCTCGGATTTGAGCTCCATGGGCTTGGTACACTTCTTCCATATTGATTTTATGTCTCCATTGTACCACCTCAGTCTGAAGGCAGGTGTCGAAGGGTGAGCATTCCAGGGCTCTAGAGCTTCTGACATATTTGCGGGAAGAGGCCTTATGAGCCCGTCGTCTAAAAATAACTGCATGTTTCCCAAATAAACAAATAAATGACATCCTGCCACCAAATAATCCATCTATCTGAACCAGAAGGGTGATCCACTAGGTTCCTAATGCAAAGGATGTGCTCGACAGTGCGTTGATGTTGCATGTGAGTAGTGTTAAGATAGAATTATGAGTTCTAAGGTTTGGAAGGAGCCAGATGCCACGTAAGTTTTAAAAAAATAGGTTGATGATCTAAGAGCAAAGTCCCTTCCCAAACAAAAATGGGTCTACCTGAAGTGGAAGAGAAATAAAACACTTGTTATTCTGAAAGGAAGGAACGATCAAGTTGTTTGAGAACTCTGCCATCACCTTGTTAAAGGTTGGACCAGGTGAACTAGGGAGCATCAATAGCATGACAAAAGTAATGATTAGGATCTGAAATGCCAAGTTTTTTGTGCATATAAAACCAAGCCTTGCGTTCACCCACACACTAACGCATAGGAAGACGCCCCACTTTGCCCTCAGTAGACTCCACCATATTGAAATCCTCACACAAAATCTAGTGTGCATCAGGAATCTCATCAACAAGCCTCCGCAAAAGTAAAGAAAATTCAACAACATCAGTAGTTGAAAGTTTTAAATTTGAATTTTTTAATTTGATATTTGGATTAAAAAGGCTTTGAGAATATAAATGATGTTCATCTATGGGTACATGCACTCAGGTGGAAATAATATATACCTGTCAAAATCAAGCTGCGTTGAAGTAAATTGTTATATATTTCAAAATCACCAGCAAGAATAACCAAAGGAAATTATAGCAGCAAGAATAACCAAAAATAATGTCATTCATATGGGTGGAGCATATGCAATGCTTCAAAAGTATTAATAATCTCTACAAAAAGATGATTTTCATGTGTCATGGTACTTTTTCTGGTAATAATCTTGGAGATAAACTCGGTTGTAATGTGGAAGTTACCATAAGATTTTTTATAAGTATAATAGTTGCTCCAAGGGATATGTTTAAAAATCAAACAATATATTATTCCTTTTGAACATTAGCCCACATATCCATCAGTGCATAAGTGTTTGAAAAAAGAACATAAGGTGTAAAAATTTAAGGATCCAACTCGAATAGTATTTTAATCACAAAATATCTTATACCTATATTTTTATGTGATCTACAAGCTCTCAGCATACACACTTACATAACAACATATGGTTTTATCCACATTTTAATGATAAAGTTTGCAATTACAACATCTGATAAAAAACTACTTTCAATCATTTTGTGATAGATCTCCATGCTCTGTTTCAGAGCTCCAAATCTAGGATAAGTTAGGAGGATGTTGGAAAATATTGTTAGGTTTGGCTTTTCCATTTGTATTTACTTAAGAATATCAAGTCCTTTTAGATAATCCCAATTTATATATATCCCGCAATGAGTGTGATCTATTAGATAACATCTTGATGAGACAAAGAACATAAGTAATTTCACAAACAATACCACACCCATCACATTAAACTTCATGGCTTGATTCCTTATCTTGAGGAGTCACATATGTTAACTAGATAGTTTCCTTGTTATAGTACACTTATTAAAAAATTATAGACGTATTTTTAAATTTTAACCCACCTTTCTTAGTATTCATATTCTAGACATCAATTCATTCTAACATAAAACCAGAAATGAAATAGGACCAAATGTAGATTTATTTCTAAGTTTCCAAACACACCTTATAAACCAAATTCCTCTTGTGCATGTCCATATATTTGTTTTCCCAGCAAACACCAATGATCTAGTTTACATTATGTAGAAGCTATGATTTAGGTCTCCCAAAATGTATTTGTGAATTACATCACGATCTTTGTTTCTCAATGCCATAATTAAAAGCTCTATATTAGCATTTTATTTTTTATTTTTTTCCATATGGTGCACAAGTCATTCTCATGTTACACCATTTCTAGTAAATTTATATTTCCTATGTATATATCGGTAAGTTTTCTAGGTTTCCAGTATCTTAAAATCTTAGAATATGTATCCTTTTCCTTTTGAAGATGGATGGAATTAAAATTCCTTTTGTGTCTCATCATTATGGATTGTCATAAGATGATTTTGATGACATAAAAATAGGTCATAATGATGCCATAAGTGAGAATAGGTCATAGTGATTTCATATGACGATTGTCATAAGATGAAGGGGGTGTTAGTGTATATGACTTGTTTCATCATCATTCAACGAATTTTCCACCATTGATGGTTATTCATCTCACTTTGTGAGAATAGGTCATAGTGATGTCATAAGTGAGAATAGGTCATAGTGATGTCATAAGATGATTTTGAATTACATTGGAAATTGATACACTTGTAATTAGTTGTAATTGTGCTTCATGGCAGATGATTATCAAAGAAGTAATTTCTCATTCTATTTTCATGTTTTCCTAAATAATGCACAGAGTTTGCAACCATGGCGTTTGTTTTGTACAAGTATTATTGGTCATGTCTATTGCGTAGTTTTTCTTTTGGTAGAATGATAACGAAGGTAATTTTTCTAATTTTTTCTGAGGGAAAACGTCATCTAGATCTCAACATGACTGAAAACAATATTACTGCTATCCAACAGTGGCAGGTTTCACATCTTAGCTTGAAAGTTTCTATTTGTCATTCTAGAGGCAAGGGTTGTTCTAGTACCCATTTTTTATTTTAATTGTATAGTTGGTATGTAGTGGACCTAAATAGTTGTTAGAAAATTCTAATCTAGTATGCATTTTTCCTAGGGATGCCAACAACATAGAATGAATGTTCAACTTTTAATTAAATCTTCCATGGACCATGTTCAATTTTTATTCATATATATTTCTTCCACTTAGTTGGCTCCTATTGTTATGAGAGACATGTTTTCATTTTACTCTATGCATTATTTCCATGTAGATATATTGAAATGATATAGAATTAAAATTCGATTTGAATACTTGAATTTAATAAAATATTGGCTTGATCAAAATGTGAATGTTATCATATTATTGACCTTGAGGTAACAAGATGTACATGTTTCTTGAGATGACTAACCATCAATGGTGGACAAGTCATCAAATGACGATGACATAAGTCCTATACACCAACACCCCCCTTCATCGAAGCTGAGGTAGAGGTCATGGAAGGTCAGAACTGAAAGAGAAATCCCGTAGACGAATAAGAAAGATGTGTCAATGGGGCTCAGATACTAAGCCTGATAAGGTACCCATGTACAAACAACAATATTTATGGAAAAAAGGAGAGGATAAGGAAAATGGGTCCTAACAACTAGGTCTGATGAGGTACCCATATACAATAAGAATCTCAAGTAATGGAGGAAAAACTCGTAAGGGAAAAAATCCACTTATAAGAGATAAAAGACACCCCTAAAAAACCCAAAAAATATGCGTCAAATGAGTCTCGACAAATAAAGGCCTAATAAGGTAGTAATGTATAAATTGTAATATTTCCAGAAGAGGAGAAGAGATGAAGAAACACTATCTAGCCTCCCAAGAGGAAGAATGTTTCAAAGACGACCCTTTATCAAATAAAGAAGAATATCCCCAAGTGACAAGGTGTGGTTCCTATCCAAGGAATGATGCTCCATATGTGAGGTGGAAGTGCCAACTACTTTATAAAGGGATGGTGAATCCGAAGCAGTGAAAAATAAGGAAGATGGAATGGAATCCTGAAGACAAGAGAAATATAAGAAGTCCCAAAAAAGATGTGGGGAAGCAGTTGTGAACCTCACCCTAAGACGAGAGCACAAGGATACTTGGCTTCAGTGAAGGGTTTGGTAAAGAATCCTGCAACTGGATCTAAAGTCTGAAACTCTATGAAGTTGCCAAGAAGAGTGTCGATGATGTGGTCTTCCACATGTAGACTAATGAAGGTCCATCCACATAAAACAATGTTTCTACCCTTAAGAAG
Organism: Taxus chinensis; assembly: GCA_019776745.2. Classification (NCBI taxonomy): domain Eukaryota; kingdom Viridiplantae; phylum Streptophyta; class Pinopsida; order Cupressales; family Taxaceae; genus Taxus; species Taxus chinensis. The sequence goes on along the minus strand of CM034154.1, from coordinate 751,133,539 downwards.
AACATAAATGGTGTATTGAAAGTCCTCCCACTCCATGAATGAACATGAAGGAAATAGTACAAAGAAATATGAATCTGGTCCACAAAAATATGACAAAGGTCTAGAAAGTAAGTGCACAAGATTTGAAAGTAATGCCATAAAAGTAGAACTATAAAAGTATAAAAGAGGAACATCTGCTGAAAGGATGCCCAAGTGAAGTGAAGGAAAATTAACCACCCCCACAATAGTAGAAAGAAGATCCACAAGAAAGGATGGATTAGTGATGGTCTCTAAAAAAGTGGAAGTGATAAGAGTCCCTGAAGGGGAACTCCTAATAAAGGAGATTAAGTACTCCTCCAAAACACCTGTTGAATGATGAGAAACTCCCTGTATGGCGACACAAGTAGGCATTGCTAAGAGATGAATACACTTTGTAAGATACTCGTCCCAAGAGGGTGGCTCGAAAAATAGAAGAACACTATTTGAAAGGTATGAATCATCAACATATGAAGGATGAGGAGTGGAAAGGTTCTCACATATTGGAAGTGGAAAGGAGGCAGATGTAATGAAAGTATGAGGCCGAGAATAAGACTGCTTGATGTCCGATGAGAAGGGAGGAGTGTAAAAATTCTCTGAAAGGTGGCCGAGAGAAAGAGGAGAGAAGTCCTTAGTAGTACTCTCGTCATCAAAACTAGAAGAATAATCCTTGTCATCAGGAATAGAAATAGGAAAATCAATGTTAGTAGAATTGTCATCACACGAGGAAGGGGAGGAGACAAATGTATCAATATGAGAAGTAGTAATGGCAATCTTTGAAGGGTCTCAAAATAAGGAATGAAGGATGCTCCAAACAGTGCAAGGACACTCAGTGTGTGTCGCATGATGGTGGAGATACCTTGAAATGTATGTCAACAAATGATCAATGACCATGTTATAAGTGTTAAACCAATCTTCAAGCTAATCTAGATCACTGGGTGTAGGTACTTGTCCATACAAATAGAGATAAAGGTCAATGTGAATAAGAAAACATTCCATGTTCGAACGCCACAGTGTATAGTCATCCCTGTCAAGAAGAATAGGTAGAGGCTGAAATGCAATCCTATAAAATGTAGGTTTGGGAAAAGAAATCTCCACGGTGTAAATGCAAAAGAAAACAAGATGTGCAAAATACAAGAAAACAAGAGTGCAAGAATACACATAAGAAGTTGGACACAACTGAGAATACGTCTGCATGCAATACGACACCCAAGAACAATGATAACCCCTTATTTATGGCACTTTTAAAGTAGTGCATTGTTTACAATAGGGTGTGTTCGTGCGACGTGGGACAGTTAAGGTCACAATAAGTCTCAGTCAGAAGTAGTGAACAACACGTAAACAAACAAAACAAGGCGTCAGCAATGAACAAGGGGACAACAAAAATTTTGGTGGGAGAAATAGCGTCTTACATCACAACAGAAACTCCCTTTCTACAAGATTGTGGTGGTCACACTAAATAGCATGAAAGCAATAATAAGGGTGATTACAATGCAAAAAACAATATCAAGATGAGTCTTGAGGACCTCTAAGATGTTGAAAACGATCGCAGAAGGCAAAACAATGCTAGGAGGGGCAAAACACACTCCAACAAACATTATTAGAAAAAGACATCCAGTAACACTATAAAATCGACTTTGAAATCACCCAATTAGTCTAATTAGAGATCAAAGGGAAGAAAAGATGACAATAATTCTAAAGCGATGATTAAATTGAACTATTAATGATTAGAATTAAAGAGCCAATTCAATTAAGGTTCTTAAACAATTAATTTAAGACATAATTTATTTAATTAATTTTAATTAAATTAAATTGAACTATTAAGAAAGAAATATTTAGACCCTAATTAAAACTATGATCTAGTTTAAATTAAGTCCTAAACAAGACCACTTAAAACATCAAACTCTTACCTTTAAAAGGAACTTAATCCCCTTAAAGATTAAATCTCACCTTATAAGAAACTACCCCAACACACACCGGCCAACATAAAAATAAACACCCACCTATACACACCCCACTCTAAATTAAAAGCCACCTCTTTAATAACTATACACCCACTTTAAAATTATAAACCATACGTTAAAAAAAAATGATTTACGGTTAAGAAGGGATTCGAAAGCGGGAGAGGAAGACTTCGGACGCGGTCAAAGCAAGAGACAACCTGATCAGAGCTCGACGGGGGTAACGAATGGGTGTTAATGCAAATGGAGGTTCAAGGACTCGAAGGCACTAGAAACGAATAGAAGACGCAGGCGAAGGGAAAGCTAGGCAACGGGAAAGCGAGATCAACAGTCGACGACTGAGAAAATGACAGCAGAGGAGGAGGCACCCATTGAATGATGCCGAGCAGGAAAGGGAAATCGATAAGCAAAATAGTCACCCGACTCAAGGCAGCGCTGAATCAAGGATGAGTTTGTGAAGCTCGAACGGATAAGAACAAAGGAAAAAATGACCCAACACGCCTTACAGCTGAACAAACAAAAAACTGTTCCAAACGTAGGTAGCACGACTGAATGTAACCACAAGTACAGAAAATACAATGCGGGACCAACTCAAACACCTGGACAAAGAAAAACGTAGGTTGAAACGAACAAATCACCTCAAAGCCCACTGCCAACTTGACACGTAGGAAAGCACAACTCGGGAGGAACCAGTGAAACTCACAGCTAAGGTAGAGAGCTAAACACGAGTTCGAGGTAAGGAAGGAAAACCCGACCCAATGTAAGAAACAAAACAAGAACACGACAATGCAAACTGCGAAGTAGATGCAAAACACGGGACAAGGAGCAGCAAGGGAGGTAGCTCGGTGAGCTAGGCAGGGAGCTTGAGTTGAGCTGGAGGAAAGCAAAAACTAGGCAGGGAGGAGGGGTAAACACATATCCAACATAATGTTTTTTTAAAAAAAAAATCACTTTTATTTAAATAAATACTGATAAAACTAGATTTTTTTTAAAAAAAAGTCACTTCCAATTAAAAAATATTGATTAAAAAACCAGAGATGCAAAAAGGCACCTATCTCAAATTTAGTAGTTTCGCCAAACTTGGTTGCAACTAGCTAGATATGGTTGGAAAACCCCTTTAACCTGCACATGCAAAACTAGAAAACCCGCAAAAACTCTAAAAACCAGATGGTTAAAACTATAGAAAAAACTCCAAAATAACAGATAACTTGCATGAGAAGCACGAGTACCAGAAAATGAAGTAATAACAACCAGATTCAAACGAGTGCACGTTTACCAAACAATCAACTCTGATACCATGTTAGATTGTTCTACAAGGATCAACTCAGAACCCCACGCACATCGAGCAAGGTTGCACTTTAATGGAGTCATGAACGCTTCACGTAGTAAACAAGAGATCGAATAAAAATGATAATCAAGCACATAAAGACAACAATGTGTCTGACATGTTCATAGATAAAAAAGAAAGAGGTACATACAAGAGTATTGTGTAACTCGTGTGCATGACACATGTACACAACCCTAACTAACCCTATTGAACCATTCCACTATGACCTATTCTCACTAAATGAGATGACTAACCATCAATGGTGGACAAGTCGTTGAATGACGACGAAACAAGTCATATACACCAACAAGAACTTCCTTAAATTGTAGTGGATTAATAATATGGATCTCAATAACAACTCAATGAAAACACTGCAAACTCTAACAAAAATGGGAGTTTCCTACTCAAATTAATAGAATAGTCTAGTTTAATTTGCATAAACCAAAAGTTGAATAGATATGAACCCAACGAAGCAGAGTAAAATATAATTCCATGTATTATTATAGCAAATGTGGTCTCATGGATTGTAGTTATTGCAAAATATACACAAAATGGATTTTTTGACAATGCCTAAGAACCTTCGAAGAAAATGTAATTAGCAAGTGTCAATCCAAACTCCACAACCTTTTATAGTATCCTCACATATCATGTCAAACTGAGAGATTAGAACATGGCATGGACATCCATCAATGCAAAATGGAAAACTAACTTTTATTAGATGTAGTTATAAGTGGCCTAGTAGACATGTATACAATTTATGTCAAGGAATAAACAATGCACGTGAACTATTTAAAAAACTTCCTCAGAGAGATGATGTCTCATGAATTACCATGATTGCAGGATATGTATAAATTTGATTTTGCAAGGATGCTCTTAAATTCTTTGAATTAATGAAGCACTTTGGAACATACCCTTCCCATGTCAGCTTCATTTTTGTTTTATTAGCATGCAATCATGGAAGTTTATTAGATAAGGGTTGTAGATACTACATTAATGTCGTTCTTGTGACTCATGGACATACCTAATAATTTCACCATTGTTATCATACTCTCATCACGTGTTAAAATAAAATATTTGAAATAGGGTATGGACATACACTAAAGCATAATGGAGAAGGAATAGGACTTTTGAAAAATGTTGTAGTTGCAAGTGCTCTTGTAAATATTTATGTAAAGTGTAAAAGCATGTTATTGGTATGTAAATTGTGTAACTAAATCCTTGAAATAAAAGAGGTCTCATGGATTGCAATGATTGTAGGATATGCACAAAAGGTTTTTGATGAAAATTCCTTAGAACAACAAGTCAGGCGTCCCAAAATGTTTTCCAACATCCTCCCAACTTTTGCCAAAATGGGATATTTAGAATAAGTCATGGATTTCTATTGTTGTTTCATTACGAATTATGTGGAGTGGTAACACGTCATAATTGTACCTTGAAGTAATATGAAATTAAAAGAAGAAGAAAGGAATTTGATAAAATAATATTGTAGACACTACAAAATCAAAGAATCAATAATAAAATAAATGTAATATTTAGGGAATTTACCAAATATAAATTCTAAATAGCAACTCAAAGCAAAATATGACATCTATAAGTAAGTGGTGTTGAGTGTATATGTTGATATCTAATTCATCATTTATCTTGGATAATAAAGAAAAAAATTACTATTATAAAATATTTACATTCATATTTTCTATTTTTATGTTTAAACAAGAAATTATTATTTTGGGTTAATAACGTCTACAAGTAAAGTAATGGTTGAGTGTCAAAATTCGATAAAATCCCAAATGATTAATTTTTTAAAGAAAATTTGTGGATAAAACTTGGTCCCTTCTTTATCATTGTAGGTATGACATGGTGCACCTTGTTATAGTGTCATCCTATGTCTGAAAATTTTGTTATGCAAATTTTGTTCCACAACATTATTAATAGTCTCTAAAATAACATTTTCCTTTTTTGAAATAATTGAACCTATTTTCATTTCTTACAATAATTTGTCTTGCAACAATCTTAGAGATAAACGTGGTTGTAGCGTAGTAGTCAATATATACACGAAGGTTCTAGACAAATATAATAGTTATCCTATGGAGCATGTTTCATAATCCACGCATAGTTTTCAACTTCTCACTATGGTGCATAGAAATAAATCTTTTTCCTTTTTGTCCACGTCACTCAATACATGTTCTGAATTTCAAAAATATCATATTTCCCTCATCTCCCAAGAAATTCTCTCCAACTTTGCATAGATCTCTTGTACCTATGGGTGTGAATTGTCTCCTCCAAAACAAACATGCACCATTTTCTATCCTTTAATCCATATACATTGATGTATCATTCTAACTCCTCTATCCTTCATCAATCTCCTTACCATTTTTATGCAGGAGCATCACTCCACGTATATGAATAAGTCATGAAGGCACAAATTCTGGTTTGTTAGGTATGGTCATAGGTCTTTGAGGACATTAGATGTCAGTTGGGTGTGCTATTTGAAGTCTAGGATATCCAAAATTTGAAAATTTTACTTTCCCTCCAAAGTGTAAGTTTTAAATCTTGGAGGCCTATTTTGGTTTTACTATGTAAGCTGGCTTAGTTTAGGTGTTTAGATGTGCTCTTAGAGCTAACCAGCTTGAAAAGAATGAAATGAGGACAAGAAGGGTGTCATTAGGTCTAACCGTGTTTTAGAATTCATAAATAGTGTTAAGCACATAATGAATGGGGAAGTGTAATCATGTGACCAAGAATAAAAGGTATGTACTCGGTGATAACTAAAGGAAAGGCATTTAAATGCTCCAATGTAACTGAGTTCACCTCATTCTATTAGGATTGAATCATGTTGTAAAAGTTTCAAGAGTAAAGAAAAGGAGAAAACTCATATTTTTGAGAGTGTTGCATGATTATGTGTATTGAATCAGACATGTAACCATTCCTTGCATGATTTTTCATTTATTAATGTACATGCTTAATCTTTGAGTTTGAAGTAAGATGATCTTAAGCACTGTAGTGAGCTTTGAATGGTGATACATTGATTTTTTATAGTTCTTGTTCATTTCTAACTTTGTGACAGTTGAACATCTATGCATGACTAGAGTGAATGAATTATGATTGTGGTAGAGAATTTCAAAGCTGTGAATGCAAGAATAAGGTGGAGCCAAATATAGTGAAGGGATTGGGAAGAGTCTTATTGGTGAGTGGCATGATTTCTTTGTTTTGTATGTTAAGTGTATGAGAATAAAACTTTGGATCCATGTGACGATAATGAGAATCTTAGTAATTGAGTCAGTGTGTGTGATAAAAGCATTTCCCTAGTTGAGGGAGGGTGTATTCAAGCCTAAATTGTGCATTCATTTCTATGGATAGCTTATAGAAACCCTTACACAATGGATATTCAACCTTAAGGACTGTAAAGGACTTGGAAACTTGTGCATGAAGAAATTGAAGGGTGTATCCACTTGCATGAGGATTGGGAAGGTGTGGAGGTCCTTATAGTGACTTGAGTATATGCATGCCTTGAGAAAGGAAAGATTCACAAAGAGGAGAACTCAACTTCCTAAACTAAAGCTTTGAGGGTTTCATACCATGTTCCACGAGCAAAGTAGACGAGTTTTGCATAAGAAAGGACCTTGAACTTGATTATCATGAGTTTTTGGTAAGATCATTAGTTTCCCCTCATCATTACAGGATTTCATGAAGAATTCAGGGTTTTGAATCGACTTCTAGAAAAATATATGGCATATTAAGCCTTCTCGGGTCTGTAAAAGCCACAATTAGGGTTATAAAAGGAAAAATGGTTTTAAAATTTCTAAACTCAATATTTAGTTCTAAAAAATTATAGATACAACCTTGAGGGGGCACCTTTAATTGTTAAAATAAAAAAAAATTGACTTTTATTGGTGAATCATCGAGATAATTGTGACAGTTCCTTGATGGGACAGTGATACAATTGTCAAACCTAATTGGAAGAGGAACTTTACAAAGGAAGTACCAGATACAATTAGAGTTGGATCTTGAAATTTTCTAAACATCAAACCCATTAATGGGTACTTGAAATTTTATTCCTTTCATATTGAATCCCCCTAGAAGAGATATTGTACATGACAGTCCACTAGCAAAGACCTAGTAAGGGTTTGAGTCAAACACAAAAAGGGAGGTAGAGAGAGTTGTGCAAGGATTTGGATCCCCAAATTTTGGGCACACATCTAAGTTGATATGAGGATACTAATGGAGTTGATGAGGTCTTAGAAACACATGTAGAATTCTATACCCACCTATGAACCAAGCATGCTTTGTCTTGAGGAGAAGAAAGGACGGTTTTTTGCGAAGGAAGATAACATTGCAAGCTCAGTTGTTTGAATTCATTCTATATAAACTACTAAGCATGATTTAAGGTATATGTGTAGGGTGTCTATCTGAGGGATTGTGAATAGAGACTAAAACCAAAGTTGGTTGATTTAGGTACCAAAAGCAATGAGATTCATTAAAGGTCAGTTTGCTAGAAGTGAATGTATTATGAACTCTTGAATCATATTGGTATTTGATATAACATTTTTATGAGCTTGTGACACAGGAGATAAGCAAGTTAAGAGCCAAAGAAGACTAAAAGTCAAGATTTGACTGTCAGGGAGCTAAGACCAAGGAAATCCATCAAGGGACAAGGTAAGGGAAGATAAGAGCACTTGAAGTTTTCATTGAAATTGATCATTTAATAGAAGAGTTGGTGAGTTTTGGAGTAAATGGAGTAGGGCATGAGTGATAGGAAGACCTTGAAGATGAATAAGGTCCATTTTTGCAAATTTTGAGCCTTTAGAGCTAGTTGAAGAACTACTAAAAAAAGGGTACTAATGAAATTGAATGTTTTAAATTGATGAATGCATACAAATGTATAGATGTTTTGCATCACATTTGAACCCTATCTCATCGCACACTTCTGCATAGATGTTTAATAAAACAACATAAGTTGTAACATTTTAATATCTAACTCAAAAGTAATATTTGGTGTAACTAATCGTGGCCTTATATTCTATAGGAATTGAGGATGTCCAAGGAAAACTCTACAATGCAAGCATTCACATAAAATAATTACATAATATGAAGATATTCACCAACAAAAGCACATTATATGCATATGTGTGTGCAACCAATAATGGTTTCACTAGAAAAAAATCTCCCTAAGAGACTATATATCCACTAACTTTGGAGATGACTCTAAGCTTCAATCTAACTTTCCACAAGGACACAAAGGTTCCTTAAACTGGAAAAGTAAGAAGTTGACTAAAATGTAGGATAAGATCATTCCTTAAGTTAAATCTTACCCTTCTCACACATGTGATGATAACTACCACTAAAATGTGCATTTACCAATGTTCTACACATATTAAATCTCACCTTGGTAACAACACTACCTAATGTGGACTTCACAACAAGTGTGAATATGAAACACATCAATACCCCCTTGAAGATAAACTTAGGTGATGTGGTAAAAGAGAATAAGTCTCACACTCATAAATATGGGTCCCAAAAACTAGGCTTGATGAGGTAACCATGTACAATGATAAGGTAAAACAAAATGAATTTGATGAAGTAAATTTATGTTGAATCTAATGAAGCCTCCAAAAATGAATTAAAAGTAGCTTCCAAAAAATATGGTTGTGTGAGTAAGAGTGACTATAGATACATGCTCCATTTGAATGAAATACATGGTTCAAACCAAAGAAGATTAGCTCAAAAACGGTTCTAAATTTTGAAACCAACAAAGAATGTTGGCTCACAAATGGTTCTAAAATTTGAAACCATCAAAAAATGTTGGCTCAAAAATTATTTTGATTTTTGAAAACCACAAAAAGGTTTTCTCGATGTAGACACTCAAATTTGGAAATCTATCCTTTCACACTACTGATCTTGACATTGTACATTTGTATGGGCAAATGTACTCTCTTCACTCTTGTTTAACACACCATGATAGCACTTCATACACTTGATTATATTTACACACCTCTCTTTCATCAGTCTCTGAAGTTTAACTGCATAAAACATGTCTAGAAAAATCCATGCTTAGGCCCAAAAATTCAAAATATATTTTTTCCTTATTTTTCAAAAATTATAGGTTTCGATCGGAATTGGAGAATGTCAATACTCACCCTATTATATGGTTTGGAACAATAGGTGTTGAGCTAATTATTTTGATTCTATCATTTTATTATGAGAAAATATATCCCCTTGGTCATCTTTTCATAACATAATAACCTTCGGAGGCATATATAAGCAAGTAAATCACACCTCATTTAGAAACTTGGCACTTTAAGAACTCCTCATGTAAAAGAAAGCAAAAAAGACACTCCAAGCTCCCTAAAATATGAAATAACTCAGCACATCCATTAGGGCAGCACCCTCTATAGGATTGAATTCTCCTTCTAGGTCTACAAGTCTCCATCTTCAATCTATAAGCAAGTGAAGTGACCCTTCCCAATTATTTGTGCAAGTGTGAAACTCTAGTGAAGTATTGTCAAAACACAGTTGTCAAGTTTTGATTGCACTATGATAGATATCACATGCTAGGATAATGACATGTGGTTTGAGCCCTCTTTGGAGTAGTGGCAATGTCGGAGGTGCATAGGGGTGCCAACAACCCACCTAACTTTATTTTGCAGGAACTGCTTCTTGCATTAGAAGGGTTCTAGGGTTTTAGCAGGGTTTACAAATCCATTTTGAAGTTGAGAAAATATTACCAACACATAGTGACACACATCTCTAGGAAGGTGAAACACTCATGAAGTTACATACCCATATTCCAAGTAGGTCCAAGACTGTATAAGAGGGTCATGACCATACAAACGTTATAGACTGATTTGTACACTTTGACCAAGCTCAGTTTCAAGTTCCATTTTCATCAACGAAGCGTCTCCAGATCTAAATCTTCTTTCTCTAACACTCATACCATCCATAATATTCCAGATCCACACAAATTTAGCTATAGTGCAATCTTTCCCTTGTGTTTTGATAGTTTTTAGATCAATAGTCACTTTGAAAAGTGTTATTTTGATTTGTGCAATTAATGTTGGAAGTTAATTAAACAATACTATCCACCTGTAACATTATTCATCCTTTTTATGTATGTTAATTATAAACATTCTAAAACTTAAAAGGTTGAGATATTCACAATAAAAAGTGAAATTGTTTGATTACATATTTGGCATCAAAAATGATTTTGAAAACCCCATAAGCATTGATGCAAAAATGTACTGGCCCCAAAAAACACCAAGTCTTTACATCTGCTAGGAATAAACTCAAGGTACGTAGCATACTTGAACAATCAAAGAAGCATTAGTAGTACACAACACCCCCCCATAATAACGACTAGGGAGTGAAGGCATGACAACTCAATATCTCCAAATAGTGGCAATGTGGTAAGTGTCCAGAAAAGCACAACAAAATTTTGTAGGGAGAATGCCCAAAATTTCATATGATGAACTAAACAACTAAAATGTGAAAATGCAAACGTACACATGAAGGAATACAAATCAATAAACCCCCCATGGAATTTCATAAATCAATGTGATTATAAATACATATGAAAAACTCACCCAATATGGTTTATAGTTTATAAAATATGCCATTAAGCTGAAAATATTCAAATATGAGAGATGATCATAATACATAGATGTTGCAAATACAAAAAAATGTGAAAAAATACACACTTAAAAAAATAGCATACAAATCCAAGTTACCAATCAAAATTTATGATCTCATAAAGGTTTGGGAATACATTATTTGGTCAGCTAAACAAGCCAAACCATGTTAATTCTAGAAATCTAGGTCATAAAAATAAAACACTTGACATCACCATTACGTAGATCATAAAAAAATAGTCAAGGTGAATAAAAATTAACTTCACAAGCTTCATGGATCAAAAGTTATGATTCGTGACATAATTTTACTCCAAATAAGGGCTCAATGGTGACCATATAGCCTGCATACACTAAAACTGCCTAGCAGGTGGTCAAATGGCGAGCCAAGTGTTGAGTGCAGGTTGTAGGGGCTAGATGGTGGTCATATGGATGACCATGAGTTGATTATGTGTAATATGTAAAATACACCAATGATTTCGAGCATAAAGAATGCACCAAAATTGTTTTATAACTTAATACGTGTTCCACGGGTGCCTCAGTCCTACATTTTTTGCAAAACATTTTTTCTGAAAGATATCAAAGAGAGGAATCCAAAAAATATATTTTAAGATCATATTTTTACATAAAATACAAAAAAAAATTTTCTCTACTGCTCTTGTTTGCCTTGTAGATCTAAACTTTCAAAAAATCATAGAAAATCACTGGATACTCAAAAAAAAGAATATTTAATTTGTATTTTTCTAAGTAGAATTCATGAAAAATACTACATCATACCCGTAATTTTAATATTTTTATAAAAAACTAAAAAAATCCTTTAAAATGACCTCATAAAAGCAATTTTGGCACAAACAAAAATTACCCATTGGATAATTTTGAAAACCCACAATGTGGATTGGCTCAATAAATGCTTAGGGGCTTGATAAAAAGCATGTTAATTATGGAATTGATGAAAGTGTAGAAATCCACATCTCAAAAATCCTTCAAAGGTAATTTGAGATCCACCAAATGTTGGAAATTGTGACTTAAGTGTTTTCATTGATGTCAAAGAAAATCAGGGGTTTTCATTGAGTCAGTATGAGGTGTCATGATGAGTTGCATTGTGATAGCATGGTGTGTAAGCAACTATGCATGGTTCCTGAGGTTGATTCAAGCAATAAGGTGTCATAGCGTGACATCCAAAGGTGGTCCAAGATTATTACAAGTTTTTTCATACTTAGTGTAATGTGTTAAGATTGTTAATAGGTTTGTATGATGATGAGCAAGTTTGTTTCAGTGAAAGCATGGGTTAAAGAGGTCATTTTAGGCCTAGTCCTAGACCTAGTGGATGCATGACATGAAGATATGAAGAAAGAAGGCCAAAGTGAGTCAATTTGAACATGATAAAAAAAAATCAAGTGGCATAGAAGGTTTAGATGATCTAGAAGGTCATTATTCAAGTTCATAGTGCATGATGAAGGTCCTTTTGAAGTTGATCATTGAAGACAAAGCAAGTTTTCATGGGTAAGTCATGGTGGTTGGAGAGTTTCAGGTATGGTCAAGCATGGATGATATTTGGAAATCATAAATATGGTTTCTCTAGTGATTTGGGAAAAAAATTAGGTTAGGAGGAACAAGAAGAAGCAAAAAAAGTCATTTTTGGTCAAATCAAGTTCTCTAAAGTGTAGTTTTCAGTTTGAAGGTCACTTTATTATGTTCACCCACTTGTGTGTGTTTTTCATGGGAGTCTGATATATTGGAGGATGTTAGGGCATGGAACAAATAAGGTATAGCAAGAAGAATGAGGACATTTGGTCATTTCATTTTTATGAACCATCGTTAAAACCAAAACAACTTTGTTATGGTTTCAAAACCCTAGGTTGAAAGTGACTTGAGAGAAAATGATTGTACAAGTCTAGAATTGATTCCTTTTTCTAGTGTGATGATTTTATGATGAAGAGGACTCCTCCAGATTTCATCGATGTATTTTAGATATTGTGATAGTATGTGGACCCCACCCAAAAAGGAAAGTTTCTAGAGTTTTTCAGTTTGTACAAAAAAAATCCATTGAACCAAATAACTAAATTACCATTTATGGAATACTAGGAGTTTTTCTACATTTCCATGATAGTTTCAGGTCATGGTTGATCTCCTAGAATGTAAAGTGTTCCCTATCTTTGAAGACTATTTTTTGGGGATGAAAGGTAGTTTTGAGCGGTCTATTTACAAAAGCATTTAGAGGCATCTAAAGTCTGATCTATGGAAGTATGATCACATGGTAATGTATATAACTTTAATATATTTCCATTGATATATGATAATTATATGGTTGAGTTCATTTGAGGTGGTTCTGAGATTTATCTTTAAAGACTACGTTTTGGTGCACAAGAACAAACAAGTTCTTGAGATGGTTTCAGGGCATAAAATGATGTTGTTGAGTGTTTCATGGTTTCTAGAGATTTTTTAGGGCTTATAAAATATGTCTAATTATGTGGCATGCCTTGGTGGAGTTATTTTGCTCTTGAACCTTCATGTTTTGGTGAGTTGGCTTTTTTGGTGAAATTAGGCATGTTGGAGACCTAATGGAGATTTTGGGCCATGAAGATGATATGAATGACCTGTGTGAAATTTTTTGTGATGTCTTCAGGGTGTATTTATTATGTTTTTGTAATATTTTCTCTATGAAGGCTGACCTACATGACATGAAAGCAAGAAACATGTACATAAGCATGTTAGAGAGCTCATTGGTGTGAGTTAGAGAGATGATGTGGTAGCAAATCTTTGAAGGATGAAAGAATAGGGTATGAGGGGATAAATGAAGAGTTTGAGGCCTTAAAAATTATGAAGGAAGCTACCATGATGTTGATATGAAGATGGCGAGTTGAGAAGAAGACCTAGTTTATGTGCATGGGTTTGAGCGAGCTAGAGAGAAGTATGTGGTGTGTTGTAGGGGTCAAGACCAGAGCTAGGGAGAGGATGAGAAGATAAGGAGAGAAGAGAAGAAGGAAAACAAGGTCACTTGACCTAATAAGCAAATGAAGATGCAAGTTTGAGTGAGGAAGAATAAAGAGGAGTTTAAGAGAGTGTTGAGTGCATGGAGCTGAACTAGAGATCACAATCAATTGTTGGAGAAAAACATTTTCAATGGATCATCATATTCATATGGTTGAGTGGGTTCTTGATCATATTCTGGGGTGGTAGCCTCCTTTTATAGTAGGTGTTATACTAAATAGGGGTGGGTGCTCCTTGTGAAGTAGGTCCTTCACTAAAAAAATCTTGTGTGGTATGAAATATTCACATAAGTCCTTTATTTTGAGTAATATAAGCAGAGGTTTAGTGGGTTTTCTTCCCCTCGAGGGTTTCCCCCATATATCTTGTGTTCATTTGAACTCTCTTGCTTTATGTTTTATGGATGGTTTTTATAAACCTAATAACCTCACAATAATGATGTATGATGAATGAATGTTTTAAATGATGTATGCAAGCTAAGGAAACAATCACTATATTTTCAACAATTGGTATCAAAGGAAGGTCCTTATAAAGAAAGTTTAACCACTTGAAGGATATCATTGAAGCACGGGTATGACAGGTAGTCTAGCTCAAGATGAAGTTACTCCTATGGTCAGAATGAGAACATGCTTGAAACCCTTGGCGTTTGATATTTGGCAGTCAATCTATGAAGTTTGCACTCATATTTCAATGTTTTCACCTGATACAGATGATGAGGAGTCTTATAAAGAAGACATAGTAACATAACTTGATGATGACCTAGAAGAAGTAGATGTTTTTTAGCCTTTAAATGCATAGGAAGAAGCAGATGCAAGTCATGAAGCCCTAACCATGGAGACATGCAATGAAGAAATCATTGGAGCAGAATTGATTGTCTATGAGATAAGGTCAAATCAAGATGATGTGTCAAATAGTGTTGACATTATAATGGTAAGGATATATGTTGAAAAAAAGATAGAATTGTAAGCCAAAAGGGGCATGGAATTCTTGAAAGGTCATTAAGGTAAAGGTCCATCATTTCATAAAGCAAGGTATGAGTCTTTTAATGAATATTCATTTTCATTCGAGCAAAGTGATTATAGAACTGTAGACAAGTTGAAGAAGGAACAACTTTCTTTAGATATTTGAGGTGTCTAAATGGATGAAATAAGGTGTAATATTACAGTCCTCAAGTCGTGAAGTGTGGCACTAAATATTTATCATAGTGTCTCTTATTCTTCAAGAATGCATCAAGAGTGTGCAAGACTGTTTGAAGGCTCTCCAAAGAAGATCTAGAAGGTATATCAAAAGATACAGTCATGAAGGCTTTGTTGAAGGAATGTTCAAAGGACAAAATCTGGGCAGTGTATGAGAAAATGAGAACTTTACTGAGTTTGAAGGCATTATTCTCTCTCCAAGTCATATTGTAAAAGAGAAATTAGATAAAAATGTATAAGTCCATGTCATGAAGTCTTGGTATAGCAGTGATAAGGCTTGTAATTTCTATAATGAGTGCATGAAGAAGCTTAAAAGGTATGTTGCAAAGTTTATATGTTTGTTGATCTATTTGAAAAGTGAATAAAACTCCATGAACAAGGTATGATCCACAAGGTATAAGTTGAACTTTGATGGTGCCTCTAAGGGAAACCCTAGAGCAGCGGGTGGAGGTGGTCTCATCAGAAATCACTTAGGTCATCTCATTGCAGCTTATGTTGAGCCCATGGGTATTCAATCAAATCACTATGATGAGGCCCTCGCCACTCTCTAAGGAATCAAAATATCCAGGGACCTCAAGGTGAATAATATAATGATCGAGGGGGGACTCTATGAACATTATCAAAAACCTCTCTAATACCCAACCCCCTAATTGGACCATAAGGGAGTTCAATTAAGAGGCCTTATCTCTATGTAATGGTTTTAATAACATTAGTTTTGGCGTCACTTATAGGAAGGGTAATAGTGTTGCTGACACACTTGTTAATGATCACGTCAGCAACATTCATTTCAAAATTTGGATAGATCATGAAAGAATCCCTCAAGATGCTCAAACCATCATATTTTGGGAAGCTTTGGCGACCTGTCCTCCCATTTAAATATTGCTGATAGGATTCACACGTGTGGAGGAATGATGATCTATACACAGAATTTGGGGTCATCTATCCAAAATTGTCTTTTCTTCCTTATTTTTTATTTTTTGACGTTGGGTTTTGAGCAGTTTCGTAACACGCTAGGTGTGGTCTCCTTCTGTTCAAAGTTCTATGGGTCCTCTTCCTTGACCCTAGGATCTCAAGTGGTGTCTATTGTATGCATCTATCAAGCCTATAAACAACCAAATTGACTAAGAAATGTGTGCAATATGTGAATTGGAAGAAATTAACACGCACCCAAATGACGCCTAGGAAGTCTCAGTCAAAATGCACAGAACCGTCGGTCTGCATAGGGGGCGGTTATGCAACCACTGTTGAGGGAAAACCAATGGTTACGCAACCGCTACCCAAATAGGGTGGTGGTTGCATAACTGTCGCCCAAGTAGGGCAGCGGTTGTGTAATCGCCGCCCAAATAGGGCGGTAATTGCGTAACTTAAGGAAAACACTGTGAAAAGTTAAATGAAAGCAGGAAATGGCTAAATAAATTAGTCTAAGCTATAAATATAATTTGTAAAGAGGAAAAGGATATCAAACACCATTGGAAAAGATAATCATCATCATAGGGGACTTTGAGCCATTTTTCGAAAATGTAGCATGTGCAAAATTGGGTGCATACAGTCACCAATGCCGAGAAAATCCCTCTGCATGCTTGATCATGGAATGCCTTTAAAATATTCTTTTGTTATTCCTCTTCAATGTACCTTAAAAATGTTCAATATAATCCTTTCTTGTACAATACATTTTCCTAAATGACATACTTTGATGCTTTCAAGAAAATATTACATCTTTTCTTGTAATCCATACCTGGGGGACAATCACCATAGGTCAAGAAGCATGTTATGTCTGAATATCAAGGTTTGGTAGTATACATGAAGAGCGCAAGAGGAATGTATTTTATTAAACACTCATAGCAATTAGTAGAATCTTCCCATTCTTCTCTAGTAATTAGTTCACACAATCCATTACCTCATACCAATTTAGATGGTCTGATATTAAGATCATACTTCTGAACTTTTGATAACCAATTCCCTCTTTTTACACCAGGATATTTTAGCATCAACATGGACTTAGCAACTAGGGTAAGGACCATGAAAATAGTGTGTGAGTTCAAGAGATAAAACCTAAAAAAATTCAAATCTCATGCCACTACATATGCATGCTTCTCATGTGTAAATAATTGAGTTCATGTGCCTTTAATGGTGCATTCATAAATGTAATGGGTGACTAAATGTTCTCTCCATTCTCTTGAATAAGGACAGTTGAGATGGTGTGCTCGGAAGTGTAGTAATAAATAATGAATTCCTTGTTAAAGTCTATACATACCAAAGTGGGTGCCTTTGAAATTACAGCTTTGATTGAATCAAAAGCTTCTTTACCTTCTTTGACCCATCTGAAGGATTCCTTGGGCTTCATCATGTTGATAATCTCCTTAGTGAGCTTCGCAAAGTCAGGAAAAAACCTTCTCAAGAAATTTACTTTACTGAAGAAAGAATATATGTCAGGTTTACTCATAGGTAAAGATAGCCTTTTGATGGCTTTAATGCTCTTTAGATCAATTTTTGTTCCCTCCTTGCTCACAATATGACCAAGGAGTTTGCCTTCTATTACACCAATGATTGACTTCTTCAGATTAAGATATATATGTTATTTAAATCTACACTAGAATCAGTACATGCTTCATGTTGTTCCATATGCTCCTTTTTCTTCTTTGAATACACAGTGCAAGTTCATCCAAAATATACCATTATGCATTTTCCTACTCATGTCCTTGAATAGATAAATCCATTTCCCTTTGGATAGTGCCACCTACATTTAAAAACCCATGAATGGCATATGGTGGTATGCAAAGGTACCCCAAGGGGTTGTGAAGGAATGTCTCAAAATAATCCTATTTAGATACCTCATTTTTTTACCTCAAGAATCAATCAAGGATGGACATCATTTATAGACCATTGACTGAATTCATATAAGATATAAACCATGGCCAAAAATGTGTAGTTTTATTTTAATAACACTTGATTAAAATCCCATGGAAATCAACACAAATGTCATATCTCACCATTCTTCTTTCCTTACTCGACACAATATTTGTTATACATGTTCAAGTGATGGATAAGAAAAATCATACAAGAATTTAATAACATTTCAACCTCTTCTTTAATGGTTCTAGTAAATTTTGGGATTCTACTACCTTTTCTTCTATTATAAGGCCTTTGCATCGAGAATTCAAGGGAATAGAGTGTTGTACGGGGTGCATGGTTGAAAGGACTTAAGATCTTCATATGAGTAATACAAGCACATCATACTACTTCTTCAATAGAGTTATGATAGATTTTTGTGCATCCCTCGGGTGAACAACACTTGCCAATTTTCACACATTCTTGGCTACTCACTTGTTCTGATGTTCATGTTCTAATTTTCAATCACAAGATGTAAGTTTGATCCTGGGCTTGTATTTGTTTATGAACTCTACCATGCTTATTAAACAATTCCTCCAGTGGAAACTAATCCCTTAAGAATTATCTTTTGTTTCTGATGAATCAATCCATCTTCATCAATTTAATTACTCTTGGACCACTATCACTATAATTAGTAGTAAATTAATCATGAGGTGGTACCACTTACTTCAAAATATATAGGCCTAAAATCACCATTTTCCTGTAAGAAAGGAAAAAAATATGACCATTCTCATTGAGACACTTGTCCATCTCTTTGAGTTTTTAGGAACACTCAAATAGAATACCATAAATCACCATTTTTTTGAAAGGAAAAAAATATGACCATTTCTCATTGAGATACTTTCCATCTCTTTGAGTTTTTAGGAACACTCAAATAGAATACCATTTGTACTGAATAATCGTGTTCACCAAAATTGGGGTGAGGAAAAATGAGAAAGCGAAGATATCTACCAATGAATCATCTCTACAATTTTAATCATGAGGGAACTTCCTTGATATTAAATGCATCAAAATTCTCTCTATAATATCCCATACATCTATTTGGGTAATAGCGGATATGAGATATTTTTTCACCTAAAACAAATATTTCACTTGATTTTACAATCAATCTCTACATCTCCTTATAGTATGAAGCTTCTTGATTCCCATTTCCTTAATAGATTACAACCCAAGAAACAAAGTCTCATATTCAGCATGGTGTTATTGGTTTTAAAAAAATAGTAAATTTTATGAAAAAGTAACTAAATCTTCTTATTAGATAAGACAACACAATGCAGACATCTTGACCCTATTGATGAACAACTTTCATCAAACTCGATACTCTAAACTTCATCAGCAATGATATATCTACGGTCATTTCTTCAATAATGGTAAGCTATCTTCACCTCATTTAGAACTGATAAAATAGTTCTCAGTTACCTATATCGTCTTTGAAAAATAAAATTCCACTTTCTCCCTATCTTTGGAATAGGATGTATGCTCTTAGATCATCACATTTATGAACCATATATTACATCTTTGGTTTAGGGAGAAGATTATTTCATTTCATTCTTAACTCAGTATCGAAAGTAGAAGACCAGTCCATTTATATTTCACCTCCCATATTCTAGCAGAAACATCCTGCTAATAAGCATACAATAGGTAGCCGATCATGTCTGTCCACCATAGTTTTTTCCTTGATACATGCTTTCTAGGAAAATCCATAAAAGACAAGTTGTGCATCCTTGATCTTACCAACAAGAGGAACTTCCTTTATTTCTATGGAGTAACAATGACTAGATTCTTGGGAGAAACTCAAACCAAGAGCTTGGGAAACCTTAACGGGCATGACATATTCAAATGTACCAAAATTAATAATGCAGTTATTTAATTGGTACCCATTGATTGACAGGGAAACATATAAAGATTATAGATTTTGCTTTGTATGGGAGTGGGAAGTAAACCTTTAGAATTTGAGGGCACATTTATTTTAGAGTTACTACCTTTGATAAAATTTACCAACTTTTCAAAATGTTTAGGTTGAGTTTGTAGATACTCTAATTAAGAGATATGAACCTTCACTTTCTTCACATGATATATGACTTCAAAGGTAGAAGAAGCACTTTCGAGAATATTGAAAACATTAGGAGTAGTAGAGGCAGATTTTTCACTACTCTTTTAAGATATAGGAGTAGAAGTGATATTATTAGCATGAGTGGAAGTTCTTGACTTACCCGGAATAGAGGATGTTTTGAGAGAGGATGTAGACTTGGATTTTTCTAGTTGACTCCAAAGATTTTGGAAGTGGAGAACCTATCTTAGTTACTGTTATTTCTAGTTGTAGAGTCATTGGTTGGAGGTCCTCTTTCTCCTTTTCAACATGTTTAGATGATTTCTCCTTTTCAAAAAAATTAAAACATGTGAAAACAACATAAGAATGGTTATTTATGTTAGCTACGGAGTCTTCATATTCATCTTCAGTATAAGATGAATACTTGAAGAAACTAACTTTCGCAGAGCCTATCTCTTCAATGATTAGTTCGCATTCATCCTCCTCTTCCTCTAAAGCAATCTCTTCTTCATTCTCCTCATCTGAACATGTCCCACAAGTGGTATTCATAGGTGGAGCTTATAGTGCAAACCTTTTAGGTGTATATGTAATTCTCTACTTTGGAAGTTCTTCCTTGGAATATCTCTATATGAAGTGCTTTAGGAAAGTTGTTTTTTAAGAGCAAGCACATCATTAGTAATATTTTGCACTAAGAGATATGCAGCTCCGGAAATAGAATCACGAGACTTATCTTTGTGTGACCTTTTTTTTATTTTTCCAGACATGATGAGGTCATCTTCTACATCAATTACAAGTTATTGAGCCTCATCTAGGGTAGTGGCTTAAGATCTTTTTGGGATGAATCCCACCTCTGGAAATTGAGCATTTATGAAGAACCTCAATTAGTTATCTTTAGTAAGCCTTGCAGCTTCAGGAATCTTGTAGAGTAACCTATTGAATTTATAAACAAAGTATACCATATCCTCATTTGTTTCCTTGTTCAGTTGAGACCATTGTGCGATAAATTCATGAGAATCTTTGGAAAGCTTGAATCTAGCCTCAAATTTGGTCTTCATATGCGTCCAATTTTTGATGGATCTCCTTGGTAAGTGGTAGAACTAATCCATAAAAACTTATTGCAATGATTCTACAAATAAATAGACCAATACATCTTTATGTTCAAATCTTAATACACCAAAAGTTGTGATGAAGGTGGAAATGTGCTCATTCGGGTGTTATTTTCCATCCCCTATGAACTTGGGGAAGTTATTCCTTGATGTTCTAGGTAACTCACAGAGTGGATGAGGTAGAGCCAACGAGCCTGTATCATATCCTCATGGTACAAGTGCAACCATTGCTTCTGCCTCTTATTATTCTTCTTCTTCTTGAGGAATGAGATCAAGTGCTGCTACACTTGGTTCTTCAAGGGGTCTTCAAAAGGAATTTCAAGGTTATATGTAGGGAAAAATTCTCACCCAACTTGTCTCGATGTATGGATAACAGGAAGTCTAAAATAATATTGATGTTGTTCTTTGAATGTAGGGTCAATCACACCACTTACTCAATTAGATCTTGTATACCTTCTTACCACCAGCTTGTACAAGATTTTTCAAAGAGAAATACAAAATTTGCAACCTGGAAAAAGAAAGGCTAACACATAAATAACAATGGATTTTTAAGCAATAAATTTCTGAATTTATAATTTCAGAATATTTATAATTTTCAAATATCTAATTTTTATGAATTTTTGGATTTTTACAGGGTGTGGAAAAGAAAAATCCGCCCCACGGTGGGTGACAAAAATTGTTGGTAAAATAATTTGTTGCAAGGGAAAATTAGTGATTTCCACCAATGCTCCGGGACTAGGTCACTCCTCTTAGAAATGGGGAGGCTCCCATTTATTGAATTAAATAAAATTAAAATATGTGGTGGCCTTTAGGCTAGAGATCATACATGAATACTCTAATAAACATGTGGTAAATTCCTTGTATAGAATACAAGGGAGGAATTTTCTTGGATGGAGGTTAAGGGGAGATAAGAATATAGAGAGGGAGGGTTAAATTAGTGGATAGGAACTTACAAACCTCACTGACATTAACCAGAGTACTTCCACATCCATTAGGAAGAAAATAATTGTGTAAAAAATAGAAAGATTAACCAATCAAAGACACAAAGTTTAATTGATTCATTCCTCAAACATACAAATCTCTTTCTTGGTTATTCAAGATTGCAATGCTTGAAAAATTGAAAGTAGGAAATAAAAGAGCATAGACAAGAAAATAAAATAAATAGCTTCTTGCTTGTAGTAGAAAAAAAATAGTTATCAACCAACCCCTCGGAATGGAGAAGCCATCCCAATATATAGCTTTACAATATGTCTCTTCATCACCCCCCACATGACATTTCACATTCCTATCACTTGTAACCTTTCATATTCCTATAGGAATAAAAGTAATTTCATTTCTTATTAATGAAAAGGAACTTTTACAATGTCAAATTAAAAGGTCACTTAAGTGAATAAGAAAAAAATTCAAAAAGTACATTCCCAATGAAGAATTAGAACATAGAGAGAGGGAAGAAGAGAGAGAAGAAGAGGGTGATCAATCTGAGGATGAGGAAGCTTCCGATGATGAAGAGTCAAGTTTTGGAGAATTATGAGGGAATGATCCTAAAATGAAATTCTTGCCTTTGAATTCCTTACTGAAATGACTTGTTGTATGTGTTACCTTATCTGCCTATAGAATGCAAATATAACCCAAAGCATTGATCCAAGGCTCTAGAATACCCCCAATGGTCTTCTATTTTGTGAACCAAACTTGCTGATCTTTTTCAATTGTTGGTGAAATAATTTATCGCAGGACAAATCAATAGTTTCCACCAATGGTCATGGGTCTAATCCCATCCTTCTTGGGTATGGGGAGGCTCCCATTTATTGAATGTAAACTAATTAGAACTATGGGGTGGCCATTAGGTCAGGGATCACACATGAATACTCCACTAAACCTGAGGCAAAGTGCTTGTACAATGTACAAGGGAGGAATTTTCTTTGAAGAGAGGTAAAGAGGAGATGGGGAAATGGAGAGAAGGGGTTAATGTTGTGAGTAGACTTACAGATTTCACACACATTAGCCAGGGTAGGTCCACATTCAATTGGAAGAAATCAACCATGTAAGCAATGTCAAAACTAATAAATTAGAGACATAATGTTCTATGGATTCATTAATCAAAGACGCAATTTTCCTTCTTGGTTGTACAATATTACAGTACTTGTAAAGTTAGAAAGTAGAGAGAGAAGAAGAACATAAGCAAGGATATATGAGAATGTAGCTTATTTCTTGTATTAGTAGTGATATAAATTTCAAAAACTAACAAAAATCAACAAATGCTAACCCTTTGGAATGGAGAAGTCATCCCAATTTATAGCTTACAAAGATGTTGTTAATGTGTAAAAGTAGCACCGTAAGATTTGATCACAGAAAAATCCATACTTTTGGGTAACATGGGATTGTCTCCAAGTGTGGGACCTTGCATTTTGAGACAAACCTCCAAAGAAGGCCAATTCCTCTACCTATTTCCTAATGTTAACACTAAAACTACCTCTAAGTTAAGACTATTCTAACACATCCAAGTAACTAGGGAGAGGGAGAGGGAGAGGGGAAAACATGAAGAAAAATAAGCTAAAATAGAGGTGATATCACCAAGAAAAGGGGGGATAGACACTCTGCACAAGGAAAAAATGAGAATAAATGTAGAAGGAGAGCATAAACACGTGTCATAGACCCAAAACTACATTTAACCCTTCATTTCTCACACAAAACACAACAAAAATGGAGAAACCTACAAGAGAAACACATACACAACATACTAAAAGCAAATGAAGAGGCAAGAATGTAACAAAAATATAGATATGGAAGAGAAAGAGATGCAAGACCAGATTTTATTACAATAAAAGTATGCACAGTCCATTAAATCTGAAGTAGAAGGCACAAAATGCATGCAAGATTCCAAATCTAAGGTCTATAACTCCAAGGAATCTTGGGACCACCCATTTTGACATGATGCCTTTACATTTCAGAGCATGCAACCCTTTAAAAATGAGATGATTTTGCCGATATATAGGGAAAGGGGGAGAGAAAGAAGAGGGAAAGAGATAAGGCATGCCATTTTGAACTCAACAACTAACAAAGTGCTATAAATGACTAAAAAACCACATGGGGCTCTGAAATGGCCATTCCTCTACATCATTTGACCTGCATAAAGAGGTATGGGCACCATGAAGCCATAAATATGGGTAGTTGAATTGTCAAAACTACATTTTTCACCTCCAAAACCATGTTTTCCTTTTTCACCCTCAAAATAGCATAATTTTTTACATTTATTTATACCAAAATGAATCCCTCGATGAGATGGTTCCAACACCACCAATTTTGTGCAATTTGGAGCTCTGAGTGAAAATTTATGGTCAAAATAATAAATCCCAATCATCCCATGTGGATTTTCAAAGAACTAGTGGAACAAAGGAACATTCCATTAAGGCCTTAAAAATCCACTTTAATTTTTTTTCCTTTTGGGTGGAGTTTTAGATGGTCATGCAAATGAAGGAACTGTGGAACTATTCCATTGGTGCCCGTCGGGGCCAATATATCTGATTGCTTAGTTCTTTGCGGGTAGTGTAGAGGGGTAGAGAACTAATGGAATGTGAGAACAACTTCCATTGTTCCTGTGGTGCCCAATGTTCCTACTTTATCCTATATATATCCCATGTCATATGGATCAGAATTCTTAGGAACCAACAAAACATTTGAACCATTCAAGGTGTTTCTTCCAATGTCAACATACCTAATTACTTGCCCCTCATTTTACTACCTCTTTAGTCATATTTTGTGAAGGTTCGGGGAACCTTGAGAACCTGGGAACTATTCCATAAGTTCCTTCTCTTTTCAAATTATCCGATTGCATTTCCCTTTCCTCCATTTACAGTAAAGGCGAGTGAACAGGGAACCCTAGAAACACCTGAACTATTCCGTAAGTGTAAGGAATGTTCTAATTATATAATTTCTTTACAAAGTGGCCCAAATAGTGGAATGAGGAAAATGAGGAAGAAAGGAACAGTTCCTTGTGTTCCTCTAAAATCTGACCTCGTACAATTTTGACCCAAATTTTCTAAAATGGCTAACTCCTTTAACTATTAGGCTTTGCAGGAGGGGAAGTAATGCTCGAAACACTGAGACTTACCCAAAAACATGATTTCTACCAATTTTGTGAAGTATTTCCCTATTTTAACCAACTTGCACTTCATAAGTCCAAAAATGGGTTTTTGAGTTGTCAAAAATAGCTTGGGGGTATTTTTGGACAACTATTTTGTAACTCAACAGGGCTACTTTCATACCAGATAGAAGATCAATGGCTTTAAAACAACCATTGGGCATGGTATCAAGCTTGAATAACTTGAAAAATCATATAAAAACTTGAAAATCGTAACCATGGATCTGCATTGACTTGAAACTACTTGGAATGCTCAAGGAAGTTGATTTCTTGGGAGTTTTGAATGAAACTTGCATACTATCCCAAAAACTCTAATTTTTTGCCAAGGAAGGAGAATGGAAAACTCTTACCAGAAGCTGATCTTGGGGCTTGAATGAATGCACCTTGAATTTGTATGTTTTCATGTAAAATGTTAGCATGAAAACTTCAAAAAAAATTGACATGACAACTTTTATCACACTTGAAAGTCCTTCTCTCGGTCAATGCGTCCCTGCCCTCCAGCCAACTTAGCCAATGTGTTACCCTCATTATGTCCTATATGGATGTGCTAATATGAATTTTTAAGTGTGTTTCATGTTCAAGGGATGTTATCCAAGTTTATTCATGAAGATATTTAGTTCCAGGTAAAGACAAGTGCTTTTGGAGTCCCCAAAAGGCCTATTTTCAAGGTTTTTGCACCTAATGAGCACTATCTAGGAATGAACCAAGAAAATACAATACATCTAAGAAGTGTGTGGTAGAGATATGTAACCGCATGAGGTAGTTTAGGAAATTTGTGAAAGGAAAATCAGGTTTAGGAACAAGTTATGCAATACCGGGCTACTTATAACACGGTACAATGAAATGAAAGCGTTAAAAAAGCTAGTTGGCTTGTTCCAAAAGTATCATAAGCCTCAAGATGAATTGGGAAGAAACCAAATACTCTTCTAAAAGATAAGGAGGCCTAATTCACATTGCAAAAGGTTTCAGGAGATTCTATGGTGCATATTTTAAGATATGGGCTCGGTAATGCAGATGAAGATCCTTGATCCTGGGTAGAGATTTAGTGGAAGATTTTGGGAGTTATATGAAGATTTGGGACTTGATTAAAAATATAAAATTACACATGGGAGGCCTTATTCACACTGATGTTTTTCATTTTCATCATCATAAACTTTAGGGGCAGTTCCTTTCACTGGTGCACAAGCTTGAGCAATATTAAAAAGGGGGCGAATTTAAAATTTTAGGAATAATTGGATCCTTAAAATTGTGGGAATGCTCTTAGCATCCCTTTTAGAGTCAAAAAACATATAATTTTTTCCTATGAAACTCCTAGCAAACCTCTCGGGGCAAGAAAATGGGTTCGGGTGACTATTTATGACAATGTTTGGTGAAGGCAAGCTTCCAAAAATGGCAAAACCACATTTAGAGACCCCCAATGTCCCTATTTCCCTTTTTCCGAAGGATTATGGGGGACATAAGAGTGCGCCCCCACATGAATCATAAGCTTGTGTCACTTAAAAGTAACTTGGTGGGTTAGGAAGTGTTATAAACTCACATTAAGTTTGGTCCCATTCCTTATGTTGCTAGGACCCATGGTGCATTTTGAACATGGTCATTACCTTTTTCCCCTTTCAAAAAGGGACATGGGGAACACTACAATATGCCACCACATGGTTTAGAAGCTTTCGTCACTTAAAATGCAACTTGAGATGATAGATGATTATCCAAATATTGAAATAAATAATTGCTAAATCTAAATATGTAACAACGTTATGATATTAAAAACAAAAATATGACCCAAGAAAATAATAAATTTAAATTGTAACCCCTAGTTGCAAATGATGAGCTAAAATAACTTTGGCGATTCATAGTGAAGCCGAAGGCGTGTAGAGCTAGAAAAGTACCGGAACAGAGTGGCAGTGTATCGTAATAAGGCCCAGAAAATTATAGAGGTGTCATAAATGCCAATACTAGGGCACCTATGGAGGTTTATGGGTGCCTAGGGTGCTAGGGACTTGTTCTGAGTGTTTATGACTGCTCAGAAGGTGTGAAACCCTATTTGCAGGGTCACAAGATATTCGTTGTTTGTCAGTTTTGATCACTTGTATGTCGTTGGACTTCGTTGCTATTCACATAAAACCTACAATAAGAAAGAATCACCTAAAAGAAATATGTAAAATGGGAGGTCAGACTATCCTCGACTGTTTACAAAGTGAACTTACGACCAAGCATTGCACTACATTACAAACCCCATGTAGTTTTATTTGTGTGTGTGAAGGAAATGTACCCTATGTGGCTCTTGTGGAAATCACACTTGATAGTGGGAAAATAGCTAGATGTAAGAATGTAGAGAGATGTGTGCATGGAAAAATGAACTTCCCCTCCTATGAAGTGTATGCAAAAAAATGCAGTCCTTTGCCCTTGTGTGGATGCTAGATGGATGTTTGAATGCTCTTGATAATGCCTTTGGATACAACCTTAGGTGGAGATAATATATGTTTAATGTTTTTTCCCTTATTATGATCACATAACTTTGTATTTATATTATTCCCTTTGTCAAATTTCGTAATTAACCACTAAAAGGCCGACTAGTAAAAAGTAAGATGCCCAAATGAATAGAAAAGACCCAAAAGATTCAAACAAAGTATAAAGAGGTCGGGGACGCCTGGACACTGGCATCCTATCTGGGCGTTGGCGTCCAAAGTAAGAAATGCTGAAGTATGAAAAGACAAACTTGGATGGAAGGAGTGTAAAACCAAAAGAAGAAACAAAGAGCAAGCAAAGGTAGCCAAAAATAGTGATCAATTGGTACTTTTCTCGCTTAGGAACTATATGAATAGTAGTACGTGATCAGGACTAGATAGATACCCAAAGTACGTGATTCAGTGTCTATATTTTCCCCCACTTTATGTTGTTGAGAAAATGCTCGATAGCATAAAGTAGATAAGAGATGTGTACTTGATAATCATGTAGATCGATGGTGAAAAACGTGTCGAGAGACAAGGAAAAGCATGAAAGCTAGAAAAGAGGAAGTAAAAAAAAGTGATGATGATGACTCTAGGATGAAAGCGTGTGTGTGTATGTCATGTTGTACCTATTGTTGATGTCATTGTATATGTGATGATGTGACTATCGCTTCCCATAAGAATGCACCTGTAACAAAGAAGAACAATTAAGTAGTCAAATACATGCATATGAAAAATTCCATCAAAACGAGTAAAAATTATGTAAAAATGTGAAAAGGAACATGTGCACCTGATCTGTGATGAGGAAAAGAGATAGAAAGGATCCTGAAGATGTTATAGAAGAACAGTTTTTTGGGAGATCTCACGCCAAAAATGGAATAAGTGTAAGGAGAATTTTTTGGTGTCATCCTCCAACCTTTAACTACTTCCCTAAATGTAAACACCACTACAGATGGTGTGTAAAAATCTGATCCATTTCAAACAAGTTCGATTTAACACGAAAGTAGAAAAGAAAGTGTAGTGCATGCATGCCGAGTGTTGAAGGACTGTTTTTCCTATAAAATTTGTCATGTGAACTGCTAAAAACTATGTTGAACTGAAAAATGTTATGTAACTACCCCTGGTCATAGGCATCCAGGAAGGGTCAGGAGCACCTAGGCGCTATTATGTGGTGTTGGGCGTTGGTGTTTTATGCAAAACTAAAGACTCAAGTAAGGTTCTACGTTGTTTCTAAGACTAAATGTTGTGTTGATTATGTTTTGAATTGTGTTATACTGTGACTGTAATATATTGTATGGGGTGTTTGATTCACCCAATAGATGCCCCTTTTGTTTGGGGTGCATGCGACGTCACAGGAATTATACGGCCCAAAGGAGGACCGGACGATGTGCTGAAATTGATGCCCTGTAGGGGGGAGTGTGCTTGGTAGAAACTAAGTCACATGTAAACAAAGTGATTGGAAACAAATGTTAGTGCAAGCAAGATAAACACACATGTAAAAAATAATATGTAAGATAATAAGCAAGACAACAAAGTAGACAAGAAATAATGTAGACAAAGTAGACTATGAACAACGGGCTTCAAACATGGGACATCACTCGAGATGTCACAAGACAATCAAGACCGGCGTGGCCAAAATAATACTGTGTGCACATAATACAAAGGGCAAAGCCCGCAAGCAATGACAAAAAATGACAAGCAATGATAGACAATAACAAACAAGATTTCAGATAACCATAGTAGCAAAGAGTTCCTGCAAAAAAAATGTTGCACATGAAACACTCGTTAGCATGTTAGAAAGATAAAATGTATATCAAAACGTGTGTAATCCGATATAGTAATGTGCTATGAAAAATGAAACAATAACACATGTATTGTATACAAAAGTGGATGCCCCTAGGATCCTGCTATAGGTCTAGTAAGAGGTATTACACCAAGCATCCATGTTTCATGTAATGATCTGTGCAAAGTCTGCAATCACAACTAGAAGGCAAGTGAAAGTGCATGTGTATATAGAAAAGACAATGGCATACAATGTATCCGGCTAACATAATAATCAAGATGTATCATGTGAGAATGAGTAAGCAATAACAATGTGCAACCAAGATCTACATTAAGTTGTGGATGTGTGAGATGGAATGGAATCAAATGCAGTGTGAGTGTGATAGGATCCGCGTGCCCCCTTAGCGAGTGTGAATGAGTATGCATGAGATGAGGTTCGTTAAAGTGTAGAGTGTAGAAAGTGTGTGAGTGTGGTGAGGTTCATTTCAAATTTATACCCTTAGCAGTCGAGTATGAACCGTGGAACTAGAGTGCATCATAGGGTAATGAGTGCAATGTGCAAGAAAGATATGTCGTGAATGCGTAGGGTGTGTAGTGTGTATGATGTGTGATAGATGAATGCATGAAGTGTGAATTATACAGTGTGTGAGATTCATATGTGTAGTATTCCCTCAAAAGGCAAGTGTGAAATGAAGCACTAGAGTGCATCATCGGGTAATGACAATACAAGTGTATCAAGATGTGCAAGATTGCTCAAAGATGTGAAATATGAAGCATAGAGTGTACTAGTAGAAAATTATAGCCACCTGGTGATGCAAGAAGGGAGGAAAGTAAGAATGATGCCCCCCAAGTTTATGATGATGAATATCTATGCGGTGACACAAGAGGTACCTTACCATTGTGGGAGAGCATCATTTGTATCATGATAAGAGAGAGGGCCAATATAATGGTAGGTAGAAATAACATTAGGACCATCACATGGTGGCGGAGTTTGAAATGAGTCTTGAGGATCAAAATAAGGAATAGTTTCTTTGATGAAAATGATTGGTTGCTGAAGTGGTGGATTATACTGTAACGTTGTAAAAGACCTAGTAGGAGGATGTGTTGAATTGATTTTTAATGGAGGTTGCTTAGGTTGGCTTGATAGCGTCGTAGATGACTTGAGAGGAGATGGAGTGAGACTAATTTTGAAAGGCATTTGCTTAACTTGAGTGGATTACATAGGTGGTTATTGAGTGACAAAAGAAACATTATAATTGATGGCTTGATGCTCATTAGACATAGACGAATCAAATTTAGAAACCCATTGAGATGTAACAATTGGAGAGGACCATGGAACAGAAGGATGTGTAGTGAATGGGATAAAACCTTAACGCTCAAGATGCTTGATTCTTCATTGTAAAGCATATCAATCATTGTCATTATGTATGTTAATGCGATGATAAACACAAAATGGGAGACCTTGATATTTGACCAACCGATAAGGATGATAAGAATGAGTAGATGGCAAGCTAATTAATTGATGAATGAGGAGCTGCAAAAGAATATCTTGTTGTTTTGCATTAAGATCAAACTTAAGAGGTGTGAGGAGTGGTAAGACTTGAGGTTCACTGATATGAAGACATCTAGAAGACATGGAATGAGGATGAGAAGAAGAACTAGCATGAACCTAAGAAACATCCTTACGATGCTAGATTTCAGATTTTAAAGATGTAATCATGGATTCCATAACCTAAAATTTACCTTGAATTAAAAAATGTAAAGCTTGAATAGACTTGCAAAATTGATTGGTTGGCATTAGAACTAATAGAGTCATTTAAGAGACGATCAAATATGGCAATGACTTGTGAAGGCAACATGTTAATAGGGAGATACATAGTCGTTAGAGTTTTGTGAAGAGTATCTTTACAAGATGGGTGCATTTGAAACAATTAAAGCAAGGATACTTAAGAGACCTTATGAGCCATGAGAGAAGAATGAGGATCCATGAGTGTTAGAATGAGACGATTTCACCAAAGGATTAAGAAAATATTGAAATAAATAATTGCTAAATCTAAATATGTAACAACGTTGTGATATGAAAACTTAAGTACAAATCTGACCCAAACAAATAAGAAATTTAAATTAGAACCCCTAGTTGCAAATGAGGAGATAAAAGGACTTGGATAATTCGTAGTGAAGCTGAAGGTGTGCAAAAATGGAAAAGTCCTGGAACAGAGTGGCAGTGTGTCGCAATAAGGCTCAAAAAATTATATAGGTGTCAGAAATGCCAGGACCAGGGCACTTATGAAGGGTCAGGGGCACCTAGGGTGCTAGGCATCTATTCTGGGTGCCTATGACTTCTCAGAAGGTGCGAAACTCTATTTCCCAAGGTCACAATATATTTATTGTTTTTTGCTTTTGATCACATGTATGCTGTTGGAATTCACTGTTATTCATCTGAAACCTACAATAAGAAAGAAACACCTACAAAACCCCCAAACTACATCAAATCCTAAAAAATAAAGATGAAAAATGGGAGGTCGAATTGGCCTCGGTTGTCAACAAATTGAACTTACGACCGAGTACTACACTACATTGTAGACCCCATGTATTTCTGTGTGTGTGTGTGTGAAGGAACCGTGCCCTAGGTAGCTCTTGTGCGCATCACACTTGATAGCGAGTAAACAACTAGATGTTAAAATGTAGATGGACGTGTGCATGGAAAAATGAACTTCCCCTCCTATGAAGTGTATGCAGAAAAATGCAATCCCTTGCCCTTGTTTGGATGTTATATGGATGCTTGAATGCTCTTGATAATGACTTTGGATGCAACCTTAGGTGGAGATAGTAGATTCTTAATGTTTGGTCCCTTATATCTTTTATTTATATGATTCCCTTCGTAAAATTTTGTAATTAACTACTAAAAGGTCAACTAGTAAAAAGCAAGATGCTCAAATGGCTAGAAAAGACCCAAAAGATGTGAGCAAAGTATAAAGAGTTCGGGGTGCCCAGAAGGGATGGGGGCGCCTAGGTGTTGGCGTCTTGACTAGGCATTTTCTTTGAGAGTGAGAAATGTTGAAGTGTGAAAAGACAGACTAGGCTGGAAAGTGTGTAAGACCAAAAGAGGAAACAAAGAGCAAGTAAAGGTGGCAAAAATAGTGATCAATTAGTACTTTTCTCACTTGAGAGCCATATGATGTCCTATGTGATTATTACTAGATAGATACCCAAAGTGCGTGATTTAGTGTCTACAACAGAAAGGTGTTATAAACTCACATTGATTTTTGGCCCCCTTTTTCATGTTGCTTGGACCCATGACACATATATAAGGGTGTGATGTCCCTTTTTTCATTTCCCAAAGGGATAAAAGGGAAATGAAAGTGTGCCACCACATAGAGGAAATGTTTGTGTCAATTAAGTCATCACTTGATGTGTTAGAAAGAATCCTTCCACTCACACTCACATATGGCCCCTTCCTCGTGTAAATCTGACCCATGGCACATTTTGAGAGGCCTAATGTCCCTTTGTCCACTTTGTCCCTTGCTAAATATGATAAGGGACATGAGGGGGTCTTTGACCCATTTAGTAAGTTTGGCCACCAAGGAGGAGAGATAATTCTCGTCACTTAAAGTCATAACATGAGGTGTTAGGTACGTGTCTTCAACTCACCAACTTGCATTATTTTTACCCCCTCTCATGAATCCCTCACCCCTTGGCACATTTTTCACCATTTTTATATACCTTTGTCCCTTGCTAAATGTGGTAAGGGACATGGGGACACTCAAAACCCATTTGGAAATTTTTAACCCCATCCCTACCATGGTTAGTCAACTGTTGTCAAGATTAGAATTAAAAAAACAAGTAAATGGGAGGGAAATCATGAAGGGGAGAGTTTAAATAGTAATATGGCTCAACACTTAGCCATTTTTATGTTTCTCTATGTTATTATAGCTTCCATGAAGAACCAGACATCCACCATGGCCAAAACACACTTTTGCTCATAATTTGCAAACCCTTGCTCCGATCATCTTGAAACTTTGCATGAAGCTTTCCTATGTAAACACATTTTGAATGATTCTTTACATGACCCCATTGATTCTCTTAACCATTTTTTACAGTCCTCTTAAGTTTCCATCTATGGAAAATGTCTCCTCAAATATATGGAGTTCTAATGATTCAAATTACCTCAAAATCGAAGTCAGAAACCTTCCAAAAATTAGATTTCTAATGAGGACTCTCTTACTCCATGAAAATGAGTATAATTGAAGATATGAGTGACTTTTGTTTTTTACATTCTTCCATATCCAGGCTTTTCCTTTTTCAAAACTTTTCTCAGGGTGCTTCTTGAGGGACAACCCTCACAAAGACCCTTACAAAATTTGATGTGGGGTAACCTATTGACCATTTCATTTTGGATCAATTGTTCAAGGTAACGATAGTTAAGATGGCCAAAATAATCATACTATAACTTGTTAATCTCATCTGCATGAGTGAGCAAGGCAGTGTATGTCACAATCAAAAGTAAAGTGGGAAAAGTTATACAACCATAAACAGTGATTTACCTTTCCCTCAGCCACTGTGGAGTTAGAGTTAAGCTCATGTATAATCACCGATTTAGGACTGAATTCCACTCACATTCCTTCACCAAGGTGAGTGATTTGGTAAATCAATGGGATATTAGTAGAGATATTGGGAACACTCAACACTTGGTTAAATGTTCCACCATCCATATCTATCGATCCTCTACTGGAAAGTGAAACTATAGTGTCATCAGTGAACGTGATTTGGGACATGCCACACAGTTCGATGTTGGTGAACTCAACATTTGAAGATGCCATGTGGTGCGAGACACCAGAATCAATTATCCATGTCGATAAAGGAGTTGTTCTAGCTACAAGGGCCTTTCCTTTCTTCTTCTCAGATTTAGATTCCTTTTCTTTGGAAGACTCAACCTTTAGAGCATTTTTTTTATAGAATCAGGAACATTTATTTTATTTTTCTCAAGTAAATGAGTTAAGTGACCAATTTGTTTTCTCATACATTGATGCTCTTCATGTCTAGACTTCTTGTAAAAGGAACACTTACACTTTTCCTTCTTCGCTTTAGGCTCAAAATTTGAAGTGTTCATGTTAGGCTTGGTTTGGGCTTGGTTGTTCTTGGTTTCCTTCTTAGGTTGGTCCTTTTTCTCTTTCTTCTTTTTAGTTTTCTTTTCCTTACCCTTACTTTCCACAAGGGCACGTGACTTGTATTTTAGATTCCCCATTTGAATGAGTTTTTATTGTTCTCGAATGAGTTGGGATGAAAAACTATCAAATGAGGGCATTTCCAAGTACTACCCAAGGTGGCTTTTGTGGCATGGAAAGTCAAAACAAAGATGGAGTATTCGAGACCCAACTTAGAAAGAATCGACAAGATCAACTGATGGTCTTTCTTCTCCATTTATATTCCTTTAGAAGTAATCTAGTGTGGACAAAATTTGAGAAGAAGGCCTGTAGGTTTTCAAAGTCACTACAATTTAATCCTAGTAGACCGTTCTCCATCTCATGTTATCTTGTTGCCAAAACATATCATCAAGAACTTTCCAAGCTCCATTGGGTGTTGTGGAAGTTTCGATGTGGAAGATAATTTCGAGAGATGACCCAAGGCTTCAACACAATGGTTAAACCACCTAGATTTTTTGGGTTCATCTTTAGGTTCAATCTCTACTCCCATGGTGACACGAAACAACTCTTTATTGTGTAATACCAAAGCAATTTTAGATCTCCATTCGAAGAAATTAAATGGTGTGAGAAAAGGTACTGAAGAGGCATCCATAGCGAAGAGATAGAAAGAAGGAATGCATAAGGAAAGAGAAAGAACCAAAACCACCCAAGAAAAATATAATCACCCCCCCCAAATTTAGGACTTTATAGTTTAGTGTGTTGATTACAATCATGTGTAAATGTGCATCGAGAACCAATTGGTCACTCACCTTACAATCAACGCAATAACATGCAAGAGTGGAGACCACAATCAAGTTTTGTTGATCGCAATAATTTGACACTGTAAGCAAGCACAAAAAGAGCAAAAACAAGAGAAGGGGATAAATACAGTCCCATGTGAGAAATAGTGTCTCACATCGCAACAGAAACCCCCTTATTGCAAGACTGTGGCAGATGCGCTCACTAGTCCACAAGTAATGAAACAAGCGATACAAAACAAAACATGACTCAAAATGAGTCCAGAGGACCTCCAAGACATAGTGAGGGCTCCTGGAAGGCAAAAAAATGCTAGAGATGATGATGCACATTCTAACAATAGATCAGTAGAAAAAATCGTCTAATACATTTAAAAATCATTTTTTTAAAAATGCCAGTTAACCTATTTTTCAAGATTAAAGGGTCTAAAAAGGTGATTTAAAAATGACTAATTAAATGAAAAAATAAACTATTAATTTGTATTAAAAGAGCTTATTAAAAAATTAGATACCTAATTTTATTCAATGAAGCCCTAAAGGTTAATATTAATAAATTAATAACCTTTAATTAAAATTATATTAGATCCTAACTAAGATTAAGACCTAACAAATTATTAAAAGTCACCTTTTATTACTAACCCCTTATATTAAAACATCGCCACTTTTTATAAAAAAAACTAACCCCTTTTAATTATCAACCACACACCTTAATAATATCCACTTAACCTTTTAATAAACCTGAGCCTAAACTAATATTAAACCCACTTTATTTTAAAATCTGACTTAAATTTTATTAAACCTACCACTTTAATATGAATATGTTAAAGGCGGGAGTGGGAGATTCGAAAAGGGTCAAAAGAGTGTAGGATGGCTCGAGGACTAACCCGGCGGGGTGGACGGGGCAGAGCCCATGTGGAGCTAGGCGAATGGAGCGACCGGGACTCAAAGTAGGGGGCTCAGAGAGAAACCCATTCCAGGGAAGAAAATGACGCGAAGTAAGGAAAACATAATGAATCGATGCATGGGAAGGGGTCAAAGGGCCAACACAAGCCCGACCTTGCAATACAAATGACCACCAAGCACGATGTAATGCAAAATGAATGCAAATGGATTGAGCACAAACCGATGCAACACGCAAACGAACAACTCCTCAACCTCTATAAACAATGTAACCCGATCGAACAAATTGGCTTGGCCAGAGAGCAGATGGCTCGACCATGCAAATGAATACACAACAATCATGCAACCTGAAAATGACCCAATCCCAACATGTTTGAAGAGCATCACGAATGTAAATAGTGAAAAAGTGAAATTGACAGAGCAACCCGAGCTCGAAATAATGTAGGGACGACTC
Organism: Taxus chinensis; assembly: GCA_019776745.2. Taxonomy (NCBI): domain Eukaryota; kingdom Viridiplantae; phylum Streptophyta; class Pinopsida; order Cupressales; family Taxaceae; genus Taxus; species Taxus chinensis. The sequence goes on along the minus strand of CM034154.1, from coordinate 751,096,729 downwards.
AAGAAAGCAAAGAAATGATATGCAAACCAAAAAATGATCCAAACCCATAAATGGTCGGGTTTAAATAAGGAAAACAATGAGCTCGACCATGCAAAGAAATGCAACCAGCTCGCTCAATAAGAGCCAACTCTCCCAGGGAGCTCACATAGATATCATCGGGGGATGAAAGGGTGAAGGAGTAATAGAGGTAACCAAATACAAACCACACAGAAGCAATGCCAGAATAGGTCCAAAAGTAGATTTTTAAAAAAATGTTGATTAGACCAAAAAGGAAACCTACCTCTAAAAATGCTTTCCAACCAAATATAACTATAACCAGCTAAATTTGGAGGTGAAATTCGAAATATACACATACACGAACCCTAAAAAAAAAAGCACAAAATCCAAACAACAAGTTATTAATACTAGTTAGCAAGATTCCAATAAAAATGAACAAAAACTTGCATGAGAAGCAATAAAAATGAAATTGGAAGTAATTAATAACCTGTCAAAGCAAAGTGCACAGGGGTATTAACGACTAATTATCTCTAATACCATAGCCGAGAGTCATTCATATAAATGATCATATTTAGAGGCTAGTGCATGTACATAGTAAGTGTTTTATTTAATGACGGTGACATGAATGCCCCCACTAATCATGTTGAATCAAATAACAATGGATTTTCATTGGGCATAATGTAAATATAGCCTACTCAGTACCGTCATAAGGATTAGGCACACAGACAAGGAGCGTACGTGTAGGTGCGTTGTGAAACTCCCATAGCCTGGAAAATCATGGTGTGCATGAGAGAAAGCGAGAATTCATGACTTCACTATTTTCAGTGTATGTAACTACCATGATGCCACTGACACATGGAGTGACAATGAGCACATTCTATGTATGGAATCTATCACTTGTCATAGAAGTCACACAAGAGGCTATGTGTTAGACAAGATTCTTAGTAGATCAAACGCCAAGTTGAGCCCAGAAAAATGGCTGAAGTCCCGAAGCAGAGGATCAATGCACTGTTAGAAGGTAGTATAGGAAGAATGCACTTGAAGAACACAGTATGATTTTTGTAACAAGGCACACATTGAACAATTGTGAGAAGCTTACTTTTGGTCTTGGAATGAACTGGTTTGAAATTGGAAGCTGGAGCGCGTAACATAGTTAATAGCGCACGGTTAGTCGAATTACCTAGGGTTTGAGACTTGATCCAAGCAAGTTGGGATACTGATCCTTGACGATGGTCAACACGTGGAGATGTGAGTCAGGATATAAAGTAAATGAACATGGAAATAAGGTTATAATCTCATGCTAGTCTTGCAGCTTAAGGAATCTCAATATTACTAGGAAAGTCAATCCGATTCCAGGATGTAATCATTATGGTTAGTGGAGGTCTCGAGTCAGGTTGTAGGTTGGAAAGTTGGTCATATGCAGTCACATTATGGAGGAGAATGGATTCCAGGTTTGGCATACGACCTGCTCATGAGTGAAGCTAAGGCAGTAAGAGGAGAGATCCCGATTGTTATTCTAAGAATGTAGTTTAGATCTAAAACGTATTGTGTGTAGAGAGAGCCAGAAGATGCGAATAAAAGATGGAGAGATAGACATGGAGGATGCATAGGAGAGGGAATATCTAGAAATCTTTGAGTAGAGTCATTTTGAAGAACTAGGATGCCATTATCTTGATGTATTCAGTCTGTTATGACCCCTTTGATGTAATTTGGCGATTATAAACAATTTAGTGAAAGTCTAACAGGAGACATAGTAACCGACGTCTGTCTGGTGACCGATGTCGGTGAAGGGGAAACCGATAACAGTCAAGATAACCAACATCGGTAGGGGTAATTTGGTTAAAGTTGATAAATGGTGATTTTAGGATTCTTTGTGATTGCACAGAGAGTAAAGGGGGACTGATTGGGTTTGTAATAAGGTGAGGAAAACTTAGGAAAGTATAAAGGTTAGGTATGGAGAGCCAGAAGGTTGTGGATGGCTGGATAGGTAGGTGGGAAGGAAGGTGGGGATGGAGGAATGCAGGGAAGAACAAGACCTAATAACAAAAAGGTAAAGAACCTATTAAGTAAGTACCTAAATGATGTAAAATCGAATCCACGTGGTTGTATTTTGCAAGCCTGGTTTGTGAAGGAAGGTGATGGTCGATCTGTGATGAACTTGGGGGTCAGTGCCACAACAGTACTTCCCCAGAGTGCTCCCGTGAATGCCAATGCCTTTGGATCAGTCTCAAGTACTTGTTTGGGCCTCTGGTTGAATGTATTATGTCATATTGTTGTTGAGAAAACTCAAGTTCATGCTTGAATGCAGATAGATCTCTTAAAACTCGAAGTGACCAACTTGGGTAAAAGGTTTTAAAATTGTATAAATGGTAACCAACAACGGTTAGGGTGATCGGCGTCAGTTGCGGGTTAATCGGCGTCGGTTAGGGCGGGAAATCCTAGGTTTACCAAAAATATAAAATCTTGGCTATTTTTGGTGTGCTCTTCTTGTCATTCTAGGTCTCAAGTGATGGTTAGTTCTGAGATAAACGAGAGTGTTGTTGGAGAAGGAATAGGAATTTAATGTTAGGGTTAGACTAAGTCCATGTTGGTTAAGATAAGTAGAGACTGAGTCTTAGTTAATTAATAGGCTAATAATAAGTCCATGGTGAGGTGTCTAGGTGATGTGGTTGGGTGAGGTGTAAATTAACATAATTAAAGTAATTAAATTAATAAATAGTGTGAGAATGGGGATTAATTCAATTGTAAGTAATTAAAGTAATATGAATGTGGGGTAAAGGGGTCATGGTTAGGTGAAAACGTTATGTTAACTGATTAAAAGGGGACTAAAGGGAGTGTGACCCAAATTTGGTGTCTACATTTTCCCCTTATTGTCGTGTAGCTCGTCTTTATAAGTGATGTAGACAAAAAAAAGAAGTGGTTCCCCCAAGTATAAGTGATAGTGGGGTTGCCCCAAGTAGGGCTGAAGGTGAAGTTGCCCCAAGTGTGGGTGGAGGTGATCCCCCTTAAACCAGGAGCTGACGAGTTGTTAGACATGGTCGGTGAGTGGTTTGATAAATGGGTAAGTGATGAAAGTGAGGGTCGGTGGGTTGTAGGTAAGGGTATGGTCACTTTTGGTAATGGGTAATGGGTAATGATAATCGAATGCGCACACACGTATAGATTGTGATAGAGGACCAGGTTGAAGAACTTGCAAACTCTACGTTGTCAAAAGGGTGATATACTTATCCAAATGAGGTTGAATTGATTCAGGTATCCATGGTATATGATATGGTCATGAAGCACAATGAGGTCCGATGTAGGAATGGGTAATAGGTTTTGTTCCATGGCACCAAAGGTATGGCCAGGATAAACATCACTTCATTAGACAAGGTAAGGTCATTAGGGTAAACAACATAGGTAACAACATTACAACCTATAGCGAGTACACGAATTCAAATGTCACAACAGGCATTTCAGGTTAGGGTATGTTGGGTAGGGCACAGGTAAGGCCAAGGTATAGGTAAAGAACAAGTCCCTAAATGTAGTCAAGGAAATGTACAGGTAGTGTAGGCTTATGGGTAGGGTGGCAGATAGGTAGGGATGATATGGAGGTCAATATGGAGGACAAATGTTCCCTAAAATTCTTAGGATCGGCACAATACGGAATTTGACTTCGACAGCTTTCCGTCGTGTCGAAAATGGAGTCCGTAAGCACATCTAGTGGTTGGTCATGGTCAACAACTGGTCAACAGAAAAATGGATGATTTTGAAATCATCTAATGTTAGCACCATTTCTTAGAACTCACCAAGACCTTTCCAACACATTTTGAACGGACCAAATCTGATTCCGTATGCGAAAGTTATGATCGGTCAAAGTTCGGTTAATCGGTAGTCAACAACTGAAGGATATACCAAATGGACAAATGACATGGTGACATGTGGCATAGTTGCACAGCTACATTTGACATGTGGAAAATCTGCACGTGACCACATGGATTTATTATTTATACACGTGGCATTAAAGGTGGGTTTATGGTTTTTACCCGCAAAAGGTTTTATAATATTTTATAAAAAGAGAGAGAGGAAAAGTCCAAGTGAGAATAAATTTTGGTGGATAAAGCCTATTAAAAAGGCTTGCATATAATCTGGGATTTTTTCCCACATAAAGCTGCTCCATCCACATGAAGACTGGATATTATTATGGGGTTGAGTTTTTTAAAAAATGGTTGAAGCTTATTTAAAAGCTTAAAAAAGAATTAATCCCTTATAACCCGCTCAAAGCCTATTATGGCTATTATTTGAAGTGGATTAAATATTTGGTAGCTAAATTATTCTTATGCCACGGATAATTTGGCTAAGCCTAATCCGTTGAGGATTACTACGGGATCTTTTAAAAAATAAGCCATGGATATTGTCAAATATCCTTATATTTTAGGCTCCTAATCAATATAAATAGGGGACCCGGGTACATTGTAAACACACACAACTCTAAGCTATTTTCTTGGAGCTCAAAGGAGGGGGAGAATATTTTGGAGAAATATTTATAGGTCCTATTATTATTATTTTAATAGGCAAATATGGTGGTGTTATAATGTGTGGCCATAATAAAATGTGAAGGCCCGCATTTGTGAGAAAATAAGTCCTATATTATTATTGGCACATTTGAAGCAAAGGCCTATTATTATAGGCATGTAAATATGTAAGCCCTATCATTATAGCCATTATTATTATTTTTAAGTCTTATTATTTTTAATAGGTGAAATATTATTTTGTAGCTCTGAATTTCCTCTGAGAAGACATACTCTGAGCCCGAGCCGAGAAGGATGACTGGTGAAGTTTGATGGCGATCATGGCGACATTATGGAGATGTATAACCTATTTTAATATAGGCAATATGGAGAGAAAATAAGACATGTTTTAATAGGCAAAATTGTAATTGAGAGTTATTACAAAACTACCCAATAGGCCACATTTGAGCAACACTTCAGAATGCAGAGCTTGGAGAATCGATTGGGGAGCCATCCGAAAGACCAATCGACAAACCAAAGGACATCATGCCTGAAGGAGAATATTGGATCGAATATATCAGCTTGGGTCGCTACTTGGTATAAAGATTCTTGTTCTTATGTATTCAATATTATCATGCTTAGATTATATTATTTATTACAATCATTTGAAGTTGATAATATATCGGTTCTATTAAGGAACTCAGAGACGTAAGCACTCTGTCGAACTCCGTTATCAACCTGTGTGCAGTGTACTTGAATTATTGCATTGTTTTAATTTGATTTTAATGGGGTAAGTTTGGTTAATAATTTAATTCCTATAGGGTTCCATGATCGAGGGAAAAAAATCGGTCAATTTTTGGATCAAGGGAGGAGGAGACAGGTGAGACTGGCCCAGAGGATATTAGGTGGGGTGATGATTAGTCACTTGATATGATCATTGTGTGATCATTGTTTTTATTTGTGATACATATATTGGCCTGCATGTCGAAGACGTGAGGTTGTATATGATATTTTTTGAGGTACTGCTATTTATTTGTGTCTGTGTATATGTGTATTAATACACAGACTCTCCCATTTATATAGTTGATGATGTTTATTGGATGGATGATGTTGATTAAGGGATATTTTTAGGTTTTAAAAGTTCCCTAAACTTCCATAAACCATGCTAGTGTAATAGAGCCTTCGAGGAGCTTTCCGATGATTGTAAGAACGTGAAAAACAGACACTCTGATCTCAAGATATGTCCAGTCAAAGTTTGGTCAACCAGAAGGTCAACATTGGTCAACATGTCCATGGTGTCGTGGATGCATGCACAATTGGCCAAGTGGCTCAGTCAGCATCAAGCAAGTGGAAAAAGGATAAAAATGCTACCACAAATCGAATTCGTTTGAGTTTCCAATTACGGGTCGACAGGTGGTCTTACTCGTCATATTTCATGTGGGTCAAATTTCAAATCAATTTCCAAATGCCATGCATATATTTCAAACCTCCATATATTAATGTTAAAAATTAGTATTAAACCATACATAACCGTCAACCCTATACCTCTTGTTAAGTCCACGTGAAAGGAAGGAGATGAAGCGGTTGTAGGGGGTGTAAATGCCATGCGTGGAAATCCACGTGGAGAGGAGTGGGAAGTGGGGCGGTTAAGCCTCAAGTGGTCTTTTGACCACTATTCATGTGTGAAAAATGCTTCAATAAGCCTAAAACCTTATCTCACTGCCAAATGTGGGATATCCCACTTCATAGCAAAACAAACACCGCCAAAATAATAGCGTCGTTGGGTTTTGAACCTTTAACTTCGGGCTCCCAAACACATCACACCAACCGACTTGCCACCCAACTTGGATGGGATAGAAACGAGCTCGCCTATATAAATAGAGCTTTGTACTTTATGTGAGAGAAGGCAGGGGTCAAGAAGGAATAAGTAGGTAGTTTTGGAGAAGTGTTATTTTGGGGCACTTTTCCTCACTTCCAGATCTCGAGTTATATATGAAAGTTGCTTAGAATTTTGAGACAATCACAATGGTGTGATCATTTTTTCTATTTGGATATTTTGTGAGAGAGTTATGTGTTGTTAAATTCACACAAAGGCGTAGAACCAAAGGGAGACACCGCAGTAAGTGGATCAGGAAGGTGAAGGACATAGCCTGAGCTCCATTAACGTCCTTCAAAGGTCTGAAACATAGTTTTGCAAGTTTTTGATTTATTATTGGTTAATGTAAAGGTTATTGTATTTACATATTTAACATTATTAATGGATCGGTTCACCACAACCCCGGGGAATTAAGAATTCCGAACCCCGTAAACAATCTGGTGTTTCTTTCTGATTTTTATTTTCAGTTTCTGATATTTGCAAGTAATTTAAATTTAGAATATGAATATGGATGCAACTATAATTATAATTGATAAAATTAGAAAAATCAATTAAATATGAAACAATGATTTTTGGGGCTTCGATCAAACAGTGAAATTTTGAGTAAAATTGCAAACTTAATTTCAATTTGAATTCAGTCTTAAATCATATTTTTAATAAATAATTTAGAGTATTAAGACCTCTTAATTTGATTAGATTTAACACTCCTTTGAAACGATTAAAAAGTGTTAGATTCAAACACCCATTTTCGGATCAAGTTTGGTATCAGAGCAGTTAGATTACCAGATTAGCTTCTAATTGTGTTTGAAAATTTGATTTAAGTTTTTAGTGTGTAGACATTTTGGGGCTTCTTAATCTTCTTTTGCAGTGTGTAATTTTGGAAGTACAAGTTTTGTTTGCAAGAATAGGGAATCATGGGCAAGTCATCCAAATAGGAGCAACTGGATGAGCTTGAAGTCATAAACCACCAACTCTAGGAAGAAAACTCTTTCCTAAGAGCTAATTTTTATTCCTTGGAAGAGGAAATAGTGTGGTTAAAATCTGAACCACGATCCTCTATAAAAAAGAAAGAGGAATATGTCAACAAGATGCTTGCATAGAGCAAGAATTTGATGAGCTTTGTTAAAGAGTTGCAGGAAGAAATACGGACCAAGGATGCCCTCTTGGAAAAGATGCAACAAGGTGAACACAAGAAGGAAATGCCTTCCAAAGAAGATGCAGGTACTATGACAAAAAAATGCACTGTATGTTGTTCACATGAAAATTCTTCCCCTCATTCAGTTTCAGATATTCATTTCGGTCAGTTTGAAAAGCACACTAAGGGAATTGGGTCTAAAATAATGGTTAAGATGGGATTTAATGGAAAGGGCCTTGGTAAAAATGGACAAGGTAATGCTAACCCAATACAGGAAGAGGATCAGCCTCGGTTTATAGGTTTGGGTTATTCTAGTGGGTAAATGGAAATTGGAGAAAGTTCCAAAGCAGCTGAAGGAAGACAAGCTTCAGACAACCAAGGATCTACGCTTCTAGAATTGCAGGATTCCGCCATCAAGAGGAACAATGAAAGGTGTAAGAAAGTAGGTAAACGAGGTAATGAAATTCCACCTCCTCCCACTTACATTAAAAATAACACTAAGGGGAAATTAAATCCTAAAACTTCTAAAAATCTCTTTCAGTCTGAACAATATATAGCTTTGGTAGACAAAAGTATGGTTTTCCTTGCATGTTTTGTGAAGGCACTAATCATTATGTAGCATATTGTTGGAAGAGGAAAAATATGATAAAGAAGTTAATGCCTTTTGTGAATGATAAGGTAGGTGCAAAAGACCAATCTCACTCTGGTAAGGTGAGAAATGGCAAAAAGGTTACCTCTCCTAAACAAGGGAATCATTTTCCTAAACAGAGTTCAAGGAATGGAAAATTGGGTAAGACTCCTAAAAATAAGGAAGTTAAATTTTGTTCCCATTGTAAAAGGAATGGTCATGATGTTAAGATGTGTTGGTATGGTTCCAATATGGTCATGATGTTAAGATGTGTTGGTATGGTCCTTCAGTGCAACATTGGAAAGTTATTAAAAAGGAAAATAATGTCAAACCAAAATTTGTTGATCTAACTCATGTAAATGCTCATTCTACTATTGGGGAAGTAAAACCACCTAAACGGATAAATCCAAGTAATTGGATGGGAAAAAAATTCCTCAACTTTATGTTTGCATTACAGTAACTGGTGATAGTATGCAAACATTTTCAAAGCTATATTTTAGGGATTTTGATCCTATGTTAATATTCAGCTTTGAAATAATTTGGAAGCAGTCGTAAAGAATATTTGAGTGATAGGTTCATCATACTCATATTCATCTTCTCACATTTGGGTTGGTTATTCCATTTCTGACAACGGTATGCATGGATATGGGCATCATCAGAATGTCTATTTTGAAACTTGCAGTTTTATAGTGTTGTCATTTGTGCAAATATTATGGATGCTTATAAGGCCCATTCGGGCGCCTGTTTGATATTGTAATAAATAGAAAAACTTGTTGCATCCACATGTGTTATTTGCACTAATTTATAAGACCCTTATTTTGGGTAAATTTGATTTTTGTAACTATCAGATGTGGTTGCAATTAGGGTGTAAATGTATTACACTAACAAACTAGTTTGCAAAGGCACTAGGTGATCGTTTTGCAGATTATGGCAATTCACCAATTTGGGTAAGCATACAGTTTATAGTCTATCCCTTTACAGTTCAGTGTATGGATAGAATATTTGCATATTCACGTTGATTCAGATTTTGACTATAGCCATTTTTGACGTTGATAATTTAATTATTCTGGATAGTGAATATTTGCAGTTGTTATCATTATAATCGCAAAGTGTCAGTTGAACACTAGCTTCTGTTATAAATGGGTGTTATTATCTGACTTATTATTTGTGATGGCGATACAATGTTTTTAGCAAATTCACGTGGATTTAGTTGTTGACTATAGCTATTGGTTAATGTAAAGGTTATTGTATTTACATATTTAACATTATTAATGGATCGGTTCACCACGAACCCGGGGACGTAGGAATTTCAAACCCCGTAACAATCTGGTTTTTCTTTCTGATTTTTATTTTCAGTTTCTGATATTTGCAAGTAATTTAAATTTAGAATATGAATATGGATGCAACTATAATAAGAATTGATAAAATTGCAAAAATCAATTAAATCTAAAACAATGATTTTTGGGGCTTCAATGAAACAATGAAATTTTGAGTAAAATTGCAAACTTAATTTTAGTTTGAATTCAGTCTTAAATCATATTTTTAATCAATAATTTAGAGTATTAATACCTCTTACTTGTTGATTAGATTTAATGATCCTTTGAAACGACTAAAAAGTGTTAGATTCAAACACCTGTTTTCGGATCAGATGTACTCACTTTTAATTTCCATTATGATTGTGTATTGATGGAAACTAGGGGAATTAGGTATGATTGAGTCGAGGTCATGTAGGCATGATTGAGTTTAGGTAATTTAAGCATGAAGGAGTCAAGGTGAGTTAGGCATGATTTGGTCATGTTTTTGGATTTGATTTAATGTCCAAGTGATTGGTAGTATGGAAAATAAATGATGATGTACATGTATGTTATGGTGTAAATTTCCAAATATTTGATGTCATGGAAATATGAAATGATTGATTGGATGTTTTGATGATTTGATAAAATGGTAGGTATGTATGTTTGTTAATTGTTTAATTTCCAATTGTTGTAAAAAAATGGAAACTAAGTAAAGTAGAATGTTAATAGAAAAATGGGGGAAAATTGGTGAGGGTAAAGAGTGGCCGAGCTAACCTCCAAGGGCCACATGCCCTCGGAGTGCTACCTACATAGCCCCAGTGAAAAGGGGCCTCAGGTCGATGTAGTTCTCCCATAATCTAGGGAAGAATATGATGAGGTAGAAGGATGGATTGGTAGGTTATAGGCATGATTGAGTCTAGGTCAGTTATACATGGTTGAGGTTAGGCCATTTAGGTATGGTTGAGTTGAGTTCATTTAGGTATGGTTGAATTTAGATGTCGAAGCCCTGGTCCTATATAGGATAATCAACAAGTAATGAAGAATTTTAATGGTAAGAGGTGATGAAAGAGTTGCCTAATTGACAAGAACCATAACAAGTCTATCATACCAAAGATGAGCTTATGAATGTAAGACCCTAAAGGCATTGCATGATTGATTATTCTAAGGGTAAATAAAGTCACATGATCATGAAATGTCACATTTTGTGGCAAGTCCCTCGAGAAGGTAGAAGTTTAGAGAGAAAATTTGGTGGGGTAAAAGAGGTTGGTCTTTAGCATAACCTGGTGTCAGACAATATATCTATTTGGCAAGAGACCCAAGATCAAAATAGGCAAGTCCATGATGAAAAAGTTATCTTTTTATTTTTTATTTTGTTTTTATAGATTGATCGATGCAGGAAGTCTATATGGCATGAGTAGATTATCTCCTTGAGGTCTTCGTGAAGTTGATTGATGTGGGAAGCTTCATAATATTTTATTTTATTTATTACAAGAATAGTCTTCTTTTGATGATAGACAATGTATAGTATGGATAGATTTGTATAGCTGTCCTTCGAGGGAACAATCTATTTATAGTAGCGAGATAGAAAGAGTAGATGTCCTTTTTGAGGGAGTCATTTTTTTTTTGGAAGTTTCACTCAATGAGTGGAATCCCATTTTACTTATGAAATTGTTTTGATTTTGGACTTTTAGGTCATGGACAAGACTATAGATAACGATAGGATCTTGTGTTGAAGACAAAACCATAACACACAAAGGTTAACTATGAAAGAGAGGGTTGAAGGAATGAATGAACATGGGATTCCATCTTGGAAAAGATGAAAAGTATCCATGAGAATCATGCCATGAGTAGAGTCGTGGTACTCATATTGAAGATAAGGCTTAAAAGTGATGGGTAATCACATGATTCTTGTTTAGTCGTTAATCCTTAAAATAGGTAAAATGGAAGGTCAATGGTTCTCAAGGGATGAGCATTTTAACTAAACAGAATGTGATATAGGACTTGATTCAACAATAGAATGGTCGAAGATGCAAGCCATTAAGGGGCTCAGGTTCAGGTTTACATTCGAGTGCACATGTTTATTATAGGCACATTTGATACATTTTTGATAGATTTGGAGGTGATCAAGAGCATTTAAACGAACGTTCGTCTAATAACTCAAGTTGTGCTAAATGGTCTTGGTGAAAGTCATCATCATTGAGCATCTCTTTGAGTGAGATACAAAGAGACAGAATTTAGACTTCAAGAGGTAGAACAGCCTTTGTACCATAGACCAACAAGAAAGGCGTGGTGGCAGTTGAGATATGAATACTAGTGCGATAAGCCCATAAGGTAAAAGGAATGTGCGTATGCCAATCATTTCCAGTATCATCAACTACTTTCATAAGAATTTTGTTTAAGGTTTCTGTTGGTTGATTCAGCTTGGCCATTGGTTTGAGGGTAGTAAGGTGAAGAAAATCTGAGTTGAATGCTCGAAGGCATCATAGATTTTTTGTAGGGTTTTGTTTTTGAATTGTTTTTCATTATCAGTGATGAGACGGTGAGGAACAACAAAACAACAAATGTTGTGATGGTTGATGAATTCCCATATTTTCTCATCTTTTGTAGAAATAAGAGGCATTGCTTCTACCCATTTAGTATAGTATTCAGTAGTGGTAATAATCCATTGATGATGTTTATGAAGAATGGGGATTGATCTCTCTAACAAGATCCAAACCCCATTGAGAGAAAGGCCAAAAGTCACGTGCAACCTGTAAGGTGTGACTAGGGGTGTGATGAAGATTAGCATGTTATTGGCACTTCACACAATGTTTAACATAGTCACAATAATCACGGTTTATGGTTGGCCAATAATAGCCTATGGCGGATAATGTCGTTTAGCGATAGCTAAACCACTGAAGCGACCCCCACAAAGTCTATCGTGAACTTCCTTTATGGTATAGGGAACTTCAGAACTTATAAGGCATCGTAAGAGGATAACGTCAAATACATGTTTATAAAAAAGATTGCCGATGATGATATAGCAGAGAGACACTTTTCAGAAATGATCGTTGTCTATTGCGAGTAAGATCTGGAGGTAGAATTGAAAGGGAAAGGTAGTTCAGCAAACTACTTATACCAAAGGTCACGTGAGTCAGTTTTAATGGTTCCTACAAGGTTAACATCTCAAAATAAATAGGAAGGTGATTGTAACCTTTGTATTGTGACAGAATATTTTCGAGTCGGAGGGTGAAGCGAGGAATTTGAGAAGTCAAGGCAGGCCATGGTGTCTATAAATGTATTAGTGGAACGTGGGGTGGTTTGAAGTTCATAATGGTTAAAGGTAGTCAAAAGTATGTCAACATGATGCGTATACTTATGCAAGTATCTCATTATGAAACATTGGTATATACCATTAACTTGGTTTACAACCAGTTGAGAATCGCCAAATATATTAATTGAATTAACGTCTAAGGCAATGGTGGTTTGAAGGCCTAATACGAGTGCTTTATATTCGGCGATGTTGTTAGTATAATCAAAATCTAGTTTGAAAGATAATGGCATAGGCTCACCGTCAAGAGGAATGAGGATAACTCCGGCATCACCCCCACGTTAACATTTGGAACCATCAAAGAATAAGGTTATCTGGTAAATGGTATCATCCAAAGAGAGGGTAGCAATGGATTCATCTGGGAAATCGAAGTTAGAGGATTGATTTTAATGGAGATTGGATACGTCTGTCAAGTTGCTCAGCATATTGGTTTTTCCTTTGACAGATTTTCGATGAGATGAATTCAAGTTCTAGATCTGAAAGAAGCATAAGCCAACGTGCAGCACATGTTGATGTTGATAAGGTTTGGCATACATACAATATAAGGGGTCCTTATTGGTGGTAATGAAGGTTTTGTGGTTAAGTAGGTAATGGCGACAGTTTAGTGGTGACGAAAAACTAAGGCTAACCAGATTTTTTTTTGGAATGAATGTATCTAGTTTCATAGTCCAAAAGGGTATGGCTTATATAATAAACCGTTTTCTCCCTATGTTGCTCGTCGCGATGAGCAAGCATGGCACCCAAGGAATGATCAGTAGAATAAATGTAAAGGTAAAATGGTTGGTCATCCTTAGGGGGAATGAGAACAGGTGGTTGGAGGAGGTATTGGTTTTTAAGGTGTTCAAAGGCTTTGTGGCATTCATCATCCCATTTGAAGGAGACATCCTTTTTTAGGAGATGATGAAATGGGTGGCAGTAGTCGAAAAGTCTATGAATAAAATGATGAATAGATTGCAACTTTAATCTTGCAAACTACACAATTGACGAAGGTTATTAGGTGGAGGCATTTTAAGAATAGCCTTGATTTTAGTAGGGTCAACTTCTATGACACATGGCAAAGAAACAATAAAAGCAAGGAGCTTTCCGGAAAGGATAGTAAAGACACACTTCTTGGGTTAAAGATGAACATAATATTTGATGAGACGATTGAAGATGAATTTAACGACTGGTAAGGCGTTCGGCCCAATGTTTGGATTTGGCAAGAAGATAGTCAATGTAATCTTCAAATATGTGATGCATAATGTCATGAAAGATATAAGTCATAGCCCGTTGATATGTGGCACCAGCGTTTTTAAGGCCAAAGGGCATGACATGATAGAAGAAGGTACCCCAAGGAGTGATGAAGGTAGTTTTGTGTTGATCTTCTCAAGGAAAGTAATATTTGGTTATAACCTGAGAAACCATCCATGAGGGATAGCATCTCATGGTCGGCGGTGAGATCAACTAGTTGGTCAATACTAGGTAGAGGAAAGTCGTCTTTAGGGAAAGCTAAGTTAAGGTCATGAAAATCCATGCAAATGTGGAGTCCCCCTGTCACTTCTTGTGATAGGAACAATGTTAGAGATCCATTGGGGATAATCAATGGGTAGGATGAAGGAAACTAAAAGAAGGTGTTGGAGTTCTTATTTGACAAGAAGGGAAATGTGAGGATGCATTTTCCTCAACTTCTTTTTTATGGGTTTGGCTTTAAGAATAGTTATCGATATTGTGGACCACAATGTTTGGGTCAATACCAGGAATATCAACATAGGACCAAGAAAAAGCATTGCTATGATCCCAGAGGAAAGTAGTAAAATCTTCCTTTTTAGCAAAATCTAAAGATTGGCCTATCTTTAGAATATGTGGGTCATCATAAGTGTTAATATTGATTTTGATGGTTGATTCATTTAACATGGTTTGTGTCTCAGAAGGTAACGACATGGTGAATATAAGAATCTTCTACACCAAGGTAGGTGAGAATAGACTCATCATCCTGACATTAAATGATGTTAATAGAAGGTGTATCATCATCGATCATGTCAGGATATAGGAAGGGAAGAGAAGAGGGAGCCTCGCCATCTTGTTGATAAGTCAGAGGTCTCTAGGGAAATGATGTTCATGAAAAAAAAAAGTTAGGAGGAATGGATTCTAGATCCATAGACTCCGTAGGTGAAGGTGGTGAAGTTGGTAGATGGGGTGAAGGAAGGTTTATCATCCTCAATGAGTTCTCCGGCCTTCTTGGGAGATGGTTTGGAAAAGCCAATACCACTATTGGTCTTTATGTTTACGTGTGGTGCATGGGATGACAATATGGCAGCCTTGTTCATAGAAACCAAAAGCAAAAACCATTCCATGCACAATGATGGAGGAAGGTGTGGGTGAAGCAACGTTGGTGAGATATTGAAGATGTCAGATGAAAATGGTCACATTTGGGAAGGTGGCTCAGGTGAGTAGGTAGAAGTATCAAGTCCCCCATATGTTAAGTTGGTGTGAAGGTGGGGAGGACCGTAAGGGAAAACCTCACCTATGTGGTGATCATAGTGGGGATGTTGGCGAAGGTTACCATACTCTTGAGGAGTAAGGAATGTGTCGATGTTGTACAGGAGGTACTCCCCCAGAGTGAGACGTTGAAAAACACCTTCTAAGGGATCGGTAGTCAGTATATGGGTAGCAGAAATGGATGAATCACTAGGCGGAAGAAGAAGAAGCATTGGTTGGTTGAGAAGTAGATGGGTTAGTGGATGGGTCAGCTACAGAGGCTACGATGATAGTGGGAATAGAGGAGTTAGGTGTGGGAGAGGTAGCGGCAATGTTGGTGGAAGGGGTTGTGGGTGAAGGAGAGGTGGCAGCGGTGGAAGATGCCTTAACTAGTATAAGGACATCATTAGGTCTATACAACATGTTACATGTTTTGAATGGTGAAGGGTCAGTCTGGAATGGTATAGTTATGTCCTTCATGTTTAAATTTTACACAACAATGTAAGGTTGAAGGAACACAACCCATGACGTGGATCCAAGGTCAGCCAAGCAACAGGTTGTACTAGAATTCCCCCTCTAAGATGTAGAATAATTTTGGAATGGTATGGGGCCCCACACAAATGTGGAGAATTAATGGTGCCAAGGGTTGAAGTTATGGCATCATTGAATGAA
This sequence comes from Taxus chinensis, assembly GCA_019776745.2. Classification (NCBI taxonomy): domain Eukaryota; kingdom Viridiplantae; phylum Streptophyta; class Pinopsida; order Cupressales; family Taxaceae; genus Taxus; species Taxus chinensis. Next base: position 751,080,869 of record CM034154.1, on the reverse strand, counting down.
CACAACATAACTAGTTATTATGCATGCAATTGGTAGGGATGCACATTTGGTTGTACACATGAGAAGAGATAATGTTGATGTTGACACCATCATCAATCATAACACATTCAAATGCAGTATATTATCAATGTAGACGGAAATGAAAAGGGCAGGATCAAGATCATCTGATTGGAGAGGTACAATCTCGTCATTATAAGAAACTGAGAGCAATCTACTTGATGAGTGGTAGTGGGTGTAGAGGAAGGGGATGAATTGGTGAGAGAGGCCACATGGTGAGGGGTGATAATGGAGGCCACAAGGTGTAGGGTCATTAGGTAAAACCTTGAATGGATTGCAAAACCTCCATGAGAGCCTTGTCGATGAGACTCAGAGGTTTGGAAAAGGTCGTATAATGACATTTTTAGAGGAGATTGGTGTAACTGTTTTATCATTATATGATGGGAGACCCCATCAGAAATAGGGTATGTGGGTCCCCGAATGGTAATTTTTGGTGCTGGGTGTAGATGGTATATTGGGCACAAGATTGGTGGATGGGCTGGTTGCTTTCTCCTTTCCTTTGTCTTTTTGGGTGCGAGTGGTAATGTTAACCATATTAATATGGGGTGAGGGAGCAGCTAGAGTCATGATATGTGTAGTGACAAGATGGGCAATAGTATGATGAGGGCATATACTGGTGTTGTACAAAGAAGGTAGTGCATTGAAATTTAGGGGGAGGTTTGGCTAACTCTCTTATGCATGACCATGTTGATCTTGAATTTTAGAGGAGGATAAAAGGGTTGTGGAGGTGGAGATGAAGGTCACTGAATAGGTAAGGGATGAGGGTGTGTGGTGATAGGTGAAGGTGGAACAAGGTCCTCATCTAAAAGATCATCATCGTCAAATTTTTCTTCAGAGGAAATAGTTGGAAGGAGAATGGTTTTAAGATCCTTACAACTTTCTACATCATGCCCTGGCACATGATGGTAGGTGCAACATTTTAGTATCGTCAAACCCTTTTGGTTTGGGTTTGAGTGGGTTGTAAGGTCTAAGTGGTGGTAATGTGATGATAGAGGTCTCTAAGAGGTTAGCTAAAATGTTGGCATAAGACCCTGCCAATGGATCACAATGTGAAGTGAAGTATAGTTCTGGATTGAGGTGTGGGTGATTTTGGTGGGAGAGGCACCACGAGAGGTGGAATTGGAGGTGGAATAGGTTTGACCACTAGTTTGGTAGGTGGTATTATTTTAGATTTGGGTTGTACCTTCTTGGGTAAAGGCGTAGCAGATGAACTAGTGATAGAAGGTGTTGTAGGTTTGACTACCTCTTTGGAGGGTAGTGGGTTTTTCAATTTTGGTTGCACCTTCCTGGGTAAAGGTGAGAAGGAGTGCATGATGTAGAAGGGAAGGAAGATGGCAGAAGAGGAACAAGTTATTCAAGGTGATAATGGAGGTGTGGTGAAGGTTTTTAGAAGAGGTGAGGTGGAGGGTATTGGTTGAAGAGTGGGGAATACCATAGGTAGTGACGAGGCTACTGGAAGTGGTGTGTAGGTATAGGTGGTAAAAAGGTTGGGTGACGGAAAAGGTGTATGATGTGCAGGTAAGTTAGGTGTAACAAAGGCTTGATGAGGGGATGGGCAGCTATGTTTTTAGTTTACCTTAGGTAGGAGGTTTCTTGGAGTCAAGGTGGATGGGTGAGGTCCTAAGAATGGATGGAAGTAGTGAAGGTGAAAGAGGGGTAGTAGGTGAAAACTCGGTGTATGCGGCCTAGAAGGTTGGGTCTTCCTTTTAGGTGGGGGAATAGTTTTTACATGAGCTTGTGAGGATGTGGCTAAGTCCAATTTGACAGGAGGATGGACTAGGCTTGATTTCAGCATGAATCCCAATGTGGTGATGGTTCTGGACTGTGGGGGAAGGTATGGCTGATGGCAAGTAGGTTATTAGGCATATGAATCGAGGTTCAATTATTGGTAAAGGTTTAGGTGTAGGTGAAGGGTGATGAAGAAGAGGTCGTTACAACTGGTATGGGCATGGTTGGTTTGGTTGTCTGAAATACCTTTGGATAAATTATAGAGGTATTAGCAGATGAAATTTTTATTTGGGTTGAAAAAGGTAGCCAAAGGTGTCCCCAAAGCATGGAATTATCAACATAATCTAAGTGGGTCATCCAGGTGTGAAAATGGCATTTTTGTAGGAGGAGATGATGTTGATTTAGTGGTAATCCCTATAAAAAATGTTTGTGAGATAGGGAACTGGTTGGCTTCAGACTTTGTGGGTAAGAGAGCCAAGAAAAAATCAACAGGATCCTAGAAGTCTAATGGGGAATTATCACCAACATGAAGTGGCACTTCTAAAGGATCTCTGATGGGTAGGGGAGATGATGAGTGGGATGAGGTAGGTTCCTCTTTTGGTGGAGAGGGAGGTGAGCATGACTCTCCCATGGGTAAGAGAGTTAACACCATGGGTTGTTCATTAGGTTACGAGGTGAGTGGTGAAACGACATCGGAAGATATTGTGGACTCCTCTGTGGTGAAAGGGAGATGAAGGGGACTCCTCTATGGGTGAAGGAGTAGATGAAATAGGATCTCTGTGGGTAAAGGAATGTAAGAATCCTTCAATAGAGGGGATAAGAGGAAATTGAGGAAGGGCTAGTATGACTTCAAAAACAACATGAACTTCATGGACATTACTGTCATTAGTCAAAGGTTCGTTAGTTTGGTTAGATGATGGGGTGTGATTAGGAAATGATATTCTTAAAGATATGCAAGTTCTGATTAGCCAGTGTGTTTGGGTTGTCTAAGGATGAGATCTCCATTGTCTAACATTTCCTAGACAATGTTTTTGAAGGTTATACAATTACCATCTCTATGACCTTTAACATGATGATAGTTACAGTAATCATGTTCCTTGTACCATGCAGTCATAGGATGAGTGGGGTCAAAACCAGTATGTGGTTTGATGGGTGGAAGAGTAATTGCTCCATTGGATTTTAGAAGTTTTTCTAAAACTGAAGAATAGGGCTCTCCTATGGGAGTGTACTTTCATTGCTCCTACCTGAACTGAAAAGCTTGGAATGGGAGAAAGGTTGGAAGAAGGTTTGATTGATTGGATGGGTGAGATGGGCCAGCTTTTAAAACTACCATGTTGGTAGATCCTTTGGCTTTGGAATAATTGTTTTGGGGTTTGGAAGAGGAAGAGGCATCGTTTGACTTGAATGCAAAATTTTTTATTACACAATTGAATTTTCTTCTCTTCTATGGCATGAATTTCAAGTTTTCTAGCCATGGTGAACACTTCATCAAACATACAGAAGGTTTGGACTTGGAGAGTTGGTGAGATGTGTCTGGCACAAGCCCTGGTGAAAAACTCTATAAGCTCTGGTTTGAGGTAGTTGGAATGTAAGTTGGTTGATGAGGCTTCGCCAACGAGCAACAAAATATGTGATAGATTCATCTTCGTATTGTCGTGTTGAGTACAAGTTTGGTCATGGTGACCTTCTTGATGATATTGATCGAAAAATGGTCTAGGAAGGCTTGAGCCACTTGGTTGAATGAGTAAATGGAATGTCAAGGTTAACCACTATACCAATCCAATGCAAGTCCTATCAAGGACATTGGGAATGTCTGTAAGAGTAGAGTGTCATCATGAGTGATTAGATAACACCCATGTTTGAAAGACTGCAAGTGTTGTTGCAGGTCCTCTTTGTTATTGAACCAGTTGAATTTGGGCATTTCCCAATGCATAGGGTATGGGCGAATGGGAATGGATGGATGAATGGGCTCATTGCAGATTTCTTCATATGTCAAAGAGTTGCGAGAGCCAGAAACTGATGCTTCCAATGTCTGCATCTTTTCCATCATCATTTTAATAAGGTCATTGGTAGGTTGTGATGATTGGGCACCCCCTGCAGTATAAGGGGGTAGATGGTGAATGTATGATGAGGATGGCATCCCAGTATATGGTGGTGTCAAGTACAAGAACTATGAGGGGGGAATAGCTGCAGGTGGAAAATATCCTCGAATAGGCGATAGATGAGATAGGGGTTGTTGGTGATATGTGTAAGTAGGTGGGGTGGATGTAACAATTCTTGTAGTGATTAGAGGTAAAGACTACGGATGGAGAGGATGATGTTTTGGAATGGAGTATGGGTTTTTGACACCATGGGTGGCTGTGATGCGATAGGTATATATGAGGTGGCGGGTGCAGATGGGGCTATGCTCAAGGTGGCTGATGAAGGAATGGTTGACACCATGGGAGCAAATTGACATCAAAATTGTGATTGATGTCGTAGGTGCAACATATATTGATGATGTGGGGTCAAGTTGGGATACCACGAGGTGGTAAGGTGGAAGAAGGTAAGGCTGAGCTAGTACTAGCTGACGTACAGAAGTGGGTATGAGGGTAGGAGGAATGGACACAGGACATGTCATATACCAGTTGTTCTGATGAATCTCGAGTGGATGAATGGGTGAGATAATATTGTAAGGTAGTAGGGTTTTGGTCAAGGAGTCTTGCAAACTCCTCGTCACTGGTACTGATGATAATGGGCTGAGTAGGATCCATAGGTGATAGGATGGAAGGTGGTGATGGGCTAGGTGGGAGCAGCTGAAGGCTTGCGTGGAATACAAGGGCGTTGGCTTGGCTACGAGTCAAAACCATGTGAGTTAGCATAGATCTGGTAATATGATCTCTGTAAATGACACATAAAAATAAAAGGAAATGGAGAAAAATATGTTCCCAGAGGTGAAAATTGATGTCATTTTTTAATTAAAAATTAAAACACAAGAACTGACGGTGGTTGGGTTAACCAATGATGGTGATAGAGGGTGACCAATGACGGTTAGGATGAACTGATACCAGTTACTATGGAATAATCAATAGTATTGATAAATGAAGCAATAACTATGAAAATGAGAGTAAAATATAGATTTGATAGTGATTTCAAAGATCCATAGGTATGATGATGTATCTAAGAAAACCCAAAAAGAATAGAAATGTGATGAGTGTTGGTTTTGGTGAAATAACCCAAAAAAACTAGGAAAGTCGACAATGGTTAGGTAAACTGATGATGGTCAGATGTAAACTGGTGATGGTCGTTGGACTGACGTCGGTCACTGTGAAATTTGAAAAGATAAGGAAAAATGGGATTTAGTGACTTAGATCAGATAGAATACCAACCCAGAAACCTGAGTATGGTAATGATGAATCTTGACACACTCAAAAATAGTTCAAAATACACCAACTATGATTGTGGAGTGTAAAAGGAAGAAATAAGAATGAAGAATAAGACCTCACAACTCAAAACAAAAATCAAGACAAAAACTAAGAAACATGAAATCCTATTGGTGAATTTTATGTTTTAGCTTATGTTATTTAGGACTGACTTGTGAATAGAACAAAGTTTTTGGTTTGATAGAAGGTACCCTATGAAAAGCCAAGAACTAAGGATGGTTTCAGGTAAAGTTTTTGGTGGGGGAGGTCCTTTCTCTGAGATAATGACTGGACAGAGAAACCAGCTGGGCACCCATTTCAATCCTCTGATCGTGTGATCATTGACAACTTCTTCTAGGTAGGATGATGTTTAAGAAGACGTGTAAATTATTTAAGTGGTTTGGTATAGAGAGTGTGCAAAGTGAACTATGATTGAATTAGTCAACCATCAGTTGGGCATGAATTCTAGTGTATAGGTTTCCCTCAATTAATGTGAGCTACAATGCAACAAACCAGAATGAAATGCAAGTGTTTTAAGCCCAAATCCACAATTATGTTTGATGTAGAAAATGGAGAACAGGAAGAGGAATGCTCTTTCACTAATGCAATGCAGTAGAAAGAAAGAGGTGTTATTTTTAAAGCACCAAAAGCACGATTTATTTTAGACAATAGAAATAAGGAGAATATTCCAGAGAAGAAAATTAATGTGAATACTTTTCAAAGGGAAATAAACACACAATTTTTACCTAGGAATGAAAAAATGCAACAGAACCCCTGATGGGTCCCACCGGGCGTGCCAAAATGTTTCATCGGATTCTTAGTAGATTAATGAAATAGATAAGGGTAGAAGGCCAAGGAGGAATACCTGTTGTAATGTTGGTTGAAGGTTGTGTGTGTGTTTTGATTTCCTGATCCAAACTGATTGTGTGAGCTTCCTTTTGGCTAGGAGGAACTACCTAAAATACAAAGCAAGACCACAAAACATAGTTAATAGAAAAAGGTTAGTGGATTGCCTAGCGTGAGCTAGATCCAAGAAGTGTGATACTTCCTCGATGGTTGTCAATCCACTAATATATATAATTCAATATAAAATAAATGAAAATGCAAATACAAAAGAATCTAATGCTAGTGTTCTGATTTAGGTATCTCATATTACTATCAATGTTAATCCAATTAGATGCTTTGATAATTAAACTAATGAAGGTCTTGGGTCAGGTTGTAGGCTGGGAAGGTGGTCTAAGGGTCACAGGAAGGGTCTGGGATAAGATTTGATGAAAATTTTGATTGGTTTTGGGGTGAGTGGGGATCTTGTTATTCTAAGGAAGTTTTACCAGACACAGAGACCAATGTTGGTCAGGGTATGACCACTGAAGGTTAAGGTATGACCAATTCGATGACGAGTTATTGTGGGTAATGGCATGTCAAAGTAGGTGTCCAGCTCTCTGTGTGTGTCTACATAAAAAGATGGGAAGGTCTATGATGAGGTTCCATGTAGGGTATCAAGCTTGGGTGAGGTTTTAATGAGTTTTTGGGGCTGTTAAGGCCAATTTAGTGAAAGTTGACAAGACATAATAACCCATCATTCGGTCTAGTGACCAATGTCGATGAAGGGGAAACCAACGACGGTCAAGATAACTAGCATCGGTAGGGTTGAAATTTGGTAAAAGTTGATAAAAGGTGATTTTGAGGCTTCTTTGTGATTGCACAGAGAATGAAAGGGGAGGATGGTTGGGTTTGTAATAAGGTGAGGAAAACTCAGGAAAGTATAAAGGTTAGCTATGGAGAGCCAGAAGGTTGTGGGTGGCTAGATAGGTAGATGGGTAAGGAAGGTGGGGATGGAAGGAATGCAGGGAAGAACAAGATCTAATAACAAAAGATAAATAACCTATTAAATAAGTACGATAAATGATGCAAAATCAATGCACTTACTTGTATTTTGTAAGCCTGGTTGGTGAAGGAAGGTGATGGTCGATCTATGAAGAACTTAGGGGTTAGTGTTCATGGTAATACTTCCTAGAAGTGCTCCCATGAATTCTAATGCCTTTGGATCAGTCTCAGGTACTTACTTGGGCCTCTGGCTGAATGTATTATATCTTCTTGATGCTAAGAAAACTTCGGGTTCGTGCTTGAATGTAGATAGCTCTCTCCAAAACTTGAAGTGACCAACCTAGGAAAAAGGTTACAAAATTGTATATATGGTAACTGATGATGGTTAGGGTGACCAGCGTCGGTTGCAGGTTAACTGGCATGTGTTAGGGTGGGAAATCCTAGGTTTACCAAAAATAGTAGATCTTAGCTATTTTTGGTGTGCTCTTCTTGTCAGTCTAGGTCTCAAGTGATGGTTAGCGCTTAGATAAGTGGGAGTGTTGTTGGAGAAGGAATAGGAATTTAATGTTAGGGTTAGACTAAGTCCCAGTTGGTTAAGATAAGTAGATACTGAGTCTTAGTTAATTAATAGGCTAAGAATAAGTCCATGGTGAGGTGTCTAGGTGATGTGGTTGGGTGAGGTGTAAATTAACCTAATTAAAGTAATTAAATTAATAAATAATGTGAGGATGGGCATTAATTCAATTGTAATTAGTTAAATTAATATGAATGTGGGATAAAGGGGTCATGGTTAGGTGAACACGTTATGACAACTAATTGAAAGGGGACTAAAGGGAGTGTGACCTAAATTTGGTGTCTACACTGTATTTCCCAATACTTATCACCCCATTTTATAACTTACTTGAGTTTTTAGCCCTAAATAAGGGCACCTCGAGCTATACTGGGGCACCCCGAGGCACCCTGGTCCCACCCAGGGTGCCTCGGTCTATGCACAAGCTCCTTCGCTCCTTTTTGGGTCACTTCTAGCCCTTGGTCATCCTTATCTTCTTCTTAGTCGGTCTTGTCGGGATTAATTGAAAAATTAAACTTGATAACCCTATAAATATAAAGCCTATAAGACCATAATAAGGGTCCTAGGTCATTGCATCCTATCACTACTATCACTCCATCTAGGGTTGCATCTATTGCATCACATGTATCCACATAGTACCATACATTCAAGCTAGGAAGTCTGCATCACACACATTCTTAGAGGAGGAGGGCTTCTATATATTCTATTCTACTATCTACATCTTCTATAGCTACCATAGCTCGCTATTTCATAAAGTGCAACTGGCATGAGAGCACCTAGGGCACGATATATACACACTCACTATAACTACATCAGGGTCCGTAATGTAGTGCAAAGCTTAGTTATAAGTCCACTAGTTTGGCGGCTAAGGTTAGTTGGACCCCTTCTTCTTCTTATTGTACAGGGCGTTATCCATTTCATTCAACGAATCCAGTGCGATAGACAAAGGGTATTCAGAGATACTTAGAGACCGTGTCAAATTAGGGTTTTGAGCATTTATGTTGTTATGAGCACCCAAACTAGAGACTAGAGCACCCCAATACACTCCCGGGTACCTGTGTCACTTTAGATAGTCTAAATCAACCCTTCATAGGGTCCTTGAGTGTTTGTCTACATTGCCGAGTCCCAATTACATAACTTTGACAACCTGCGACAATCTCCTGTTATCATCTGAGTCCATTCCTTACTCTTTTCTTGCACATTAGGGTTTTATTTCATCTAGAGTACTTTATTTATATTTATCTCATATTGCTTTAGTGCATTTACAAGTGTTTTAGTCCTCCTATTTAGATTAATAGTAGAACCCTAAATACCCCATTTAGGTCTTATTCTTTCCACCACGGGTAAGCGTTCTAGAAATTCCTCTTCTCATAAGTCTTCAGTTACTTTGTAATTTGATAGTTGTGGCCACACTTTCACCAATACTCCCACTGCTTCTTTTAGTTTTAACCCTCGTCCTTCATTTATTAACCTTCCATCTTTTGGGATGGATCCTCGAGCTATTGTAGATGTTGTTGTTATCCAAATAGCTCCCCTAGTGATTTTGGATAAATTGCATACACATTCTAGCCCTAAGTTATCTACTGAAGAATTAAGTGCGTTCAAAATCATTTGGCACTTCCCATCGTGCCTGCCTTTCACACATTCACCTTCTTCTAAGTCAGTTTCCTTCCACCTCGTGCACCTAAGTCTTTGACCCTTCGCGCATCGTGCACACTCCCTCTGTGCTTTCCTCTATTTTCTCCACGTGCCCTTCTATGTCAGATCATATTTTGACACACTTAAGTGTGTAGCGTGTGACTAGTCAGGACATGGAAACAGGGTGTCGAATCCTTGCAACAAATGAATGTTTAACATATGGCAGAAATGACAAATAGTTGTACATTTGGCCACCATCTCAGCCAATCGGCGTGTGCCACATGTCTTGTATATGCCAACAACTCTGACATCTTCTGACAACTATATCATCAGCTACAGAGCTCAGATTGGCATGCGCCTGGACTTGTCAGAAAGCTGCTAACATCATCAATAGTGCCAGAAATTCAAATTTCAAATTCTGGTAGATCTGGAGGTGGGAATTGGGAAAACATCTCTTTTAACATTGATGAGCAGATCTGATTGCTCCAACCACCCCAATTAGTATGATCCAATCTCTTTTATCTTCAACATGTCAAACAGACATGGGGAAGCATATTTCACATATTTCTAAGTAGATTTATAGACATTGAATGCTTCTTGTTGGTGGTTGTGTTTCAAATTCAGGTTTTCCCTCCTTTTCCTTTATTCCTCCATGGATTCATCTATAAATGTAAGAGCAAGGCTCATTTGTTATGTGGGATATTCTAGATCCTTACACATGTTGCTAAGGACTCCATATTTTCTGTATTCTGAGTTGCAGACCTCCGTGTTTGGCTCTTGCATGTGGATATCAGCCTCTTTATCATTGTAACAATTTTGTGTATTTTGGAAGTAATAGAAGCATTGTTTTGTGACTACTCCCTGTTCTAGTGTGTTTGCGTTTCTTCTTTTTGCCTTTTCTCTTGCATTGTGTGTTGTTGTGCTACTTCAGATCCCCTGCAGTTCCATGTTTGGTTGTGTTCCATTAGGACGATTTGGTGAATACGGGTTTTGTTGTGCTACTCGTGCCTAGCCCCCTCTCACACATTCCCTATCATTCTTGCTCAGAATAGATAGTGTTCATCCCTCTTTTCTGGTGTTATCACCTTTTAGTGTAGTTTACTTCATGTTATCCTTCTTTCCCTGGTCCCTTGGTATTCTTAGCTTAGTTTCCCATTTGCAGAGCCGAAGACTTCGAGCCTTTTCCATTTATTTTCCTTTGATCCCCTTGTTCTTTGACACTATTTCTTCTCCCCGACCCTGCTATTCCATTTTTGAGCTCACCTGTAACTTGTATGCTAGATTTGAAGCATGGATTTGCTCGATAGATCCGTTTCTTCAATTTCTTCTTGCACAGGGTCGTGTTTGACCAAATCTGTCGAGGGGAAAATTTGGGATAACATTACCTCTTACTTATACACTACTAACCTTACTAGCCCTAGCACCAAACCACTCACCAAAGTGGAATCTCTTCCTCCTGATTCCCACCGCTACTCACCCCTGCACATTGGACACAACTAACTCTCCACCTCTATTGCTCCTTCTTCGTCCTCCCATGATGGACTCTGAACCCTATGACGTCAACTGCTCCTACTCTAACTCTCTATTGATTACATGATCGATACTAGTTTCTACCTCTTCTATGGTTACTGATGACTTCACTTTCATCCTCTACACATACTCTAAATTACTCAATTGCTTGTTCCTATTCCTCCTATTGTCCCCTTTTCTATATGAAATTTCCTTTCACATGAACTTTTTAGATGTTTAGTACTATTCTCTTCCCTACCAGCTGATCACTACCACCGCCATTGTGCCATGCCAATAATTTTTAACCACCTCTTGATATCATTCCGTTATCATCACTGTCCCCCACCTCCTCAGAATGTCCACCATTCACATGAACTATTTTTATCAACAATTCCTACTGAGAGCACATCCCGCTTGTCACCTCATTTTCTACAAACCGTATGCTCATATGATGGTCTCCTTCGACTAGTGTTTTACTTTAATGGCCCTCATACTCCTCTGCACAATCCACACTTGTATTATGGCTCTGTCATTCTCATTACTTCACTTACGGAGTTACATGTTTTCCACCTTGTGGTTCATCTCACACGAATCATCCCATTGTCAATCCCCTTACTCTAGGTTAATCTTAGTTAGATTATATTATGGGTTACCCTTGATCCTAATAATGTGTATCTCACATTCCCAATACCATTTGGCACAGCTAGCATTTGTAGTAGTAACTCCTTTACTTATTATATACACAACATTACTATCTGGGTACACTTAATGGTGCCCATTAACTATCCTTTGTGGATGAAGAGTATGCCATGGTCATGTCACATCTTCACACATTAATGGTTATCTTAGATGACCAACCTACATACAACTTTCGTGTCAAGTATCTAGAGCAATCCAAAATGAATTTTACACCTCTACTTGATGATTTTTCTAATGATCATGTACCCCACCATTACCTTCATGTGCCATTCACACTTCTACCTGCACCCTCTTTTCCACTTCCACTATCACCATTTATGTTTATCACCTCTACTCATTCTTTTTTTCCCACCCACTTCTTCGACATACTATACAATTCCTTTAAACATAATGTTACTCCATGGACGAAATAATTGCGTTTCTCCATTCATGTCAAGATCAACCAGGTTAAAAAATTTCATTAATCTGCATACTTCCACTACTACTACAAACCCTTCCCAATCTTTGTGCCTTTCCTCCTCCCTTGCTACACCAACATTTTGTACCACTACCTTCACCCCTTATCCTCCCTTCCACTACTATGCAACAAGCCATTGTTAGACCATTTTCTTTGTCACCACCTTATTTTTCTACCTTATAACCATCCATTATCTATCACCCCAGCCATTCCCTTATCACGACCAATACTTCTGTCGCTACCATCACATTTGAGGACATCATACTAACTCTCTACCATGCATTGATCCATATTATTTGGGAAATCCTACAAGTTTGGTCCTCCTCTCGTTTTATATACACAAGATTCTTCTTCATTATGACCCGCATTCACTTGGCTTGCACCAACATCATAGGGGGATCTGACTCACACTGAATGCCACATCTCACCCCAACCACAACTAGTATGTCTTGCACTCTTCATCCTCAATTTCCAATCCTACTGACTTTTATATCCTCTCCTCCTTCCCCAAATACCAATTCCATAAGGTTATATCAATTACTTCGTCCACCAATCTTCCATCTTCATTCTAACCTACTGCAGCCCGGTTATTCCTATAAATTGGCATAAGCTTCTTACTCTAAACAGCTAGCAACATCTCACCACCATTCACTGCCTCTATTTTATCCCATGATGCTCTCAATCCCCACTAACTTTACGCATGCCCCCATTTCGTTGCTCTACCTCACATATGCACATTTTAATATGCCCCGTTCCTGTTCATATTACATCCAACCCTTCACATGTATATCGGCTACATTCTCCTGACATAATGCACTTATCTCATATACCTCCATTACTAGATCACCCTTCTCCATCCTATTCCTCTCATAGTAGCAAGAGTCTATGGAAATTCTTATTTTGATCTTATAGGTTTATTATTCTATTCCTACCCAGCTAAACACGGACCTAGCCATTAAACGGCCCCCCTCCTCTCATCACTTTCACATTAATATCCTTTCTCACTACCCATCCATAGTCTATCTCCCTCGCATATAAACATTTTCATCATATGTTATCACACCCTTGTTACCTAATGATGCACCCTAGTCCTTTGGTTCACAATGGACTTTTGAGGGATTACCATTACACTAAACCTCACACAATTCACTATAGGACCTATACATTTACATTCCATCATCCTACATTATACCTCTATAGCAATACACTACACTAGTCATCATTGTCTATGAGCCTAGTTTTACATTTTGTCCTCTCATTCTACATTTACACTAGGTCACCTTGTATTTGTGTCTAGATTTATCTTTTACCATCACATGTTCTACATGCACCTATCATCATATCTTCCACACTACATATACATCCTACATCATCATATACATACCTCATCTACTAGTCATTCCTACCTCATCTATCTCATACATGCTCCACTGGCCATCATCATATACAAGTCTAGTTTTCTATGTCATTCATACATTTATTGGCAAGAAAATTTGTCAGGTGGACAAACTTGTGGATTTCTTGCCAACGCTCTGGGAATCCAAGTCCCTCTACTTAATCGGTGCAGCTGCCGTATGTGCATGCGCATGAAAATGTGGATTTCTGTGGTGGCCTTTCGATTGGGGATCCAACAGGGGCACTCCACTGACCCTGGGGTAAAGCTAGCAATCTCTTGCTAGGGAAGTCTTCATCTGTAGAGTAGGAAAGGGGAGTGAGAAAAGAGGTAAGAGAACTAATGTTGCAGGTAGAAAATCAAATTCCTTCACGCACTAGTTAGAAACTTCAACACATGCATTCATGAGAAGAAACAACCTTGCAAATAGCAACAAGACCAAATAGAATTTGATGAACACAAAGTATCATGAAACCCCTTAGTCAAAGAAATATATAAACTCCTTCTTCTTGTATTGATTTCTTAGACAAAAGTTGTACATAGTAGAGAAATGGAAGAAATTGAGAAGGGGGGGGGAATAGAAGAAAATGGCTATCTCCTTTGTTCTCTCAAGGTGCAATATACTCTTGAGTTTACAAGATCAATCACCAATCCCTTGAAATGGGAATGGCTTTACAATTTATAGAATAGAATATGACTCTTCATCTTCCTCGTGACCTTTCGAATACCTTAATATGACTTAAGACTGTTCATATTCCACTTCAAATATTTAAGTCCCTTTTATAATAGCAAGGTGACTTAATTTACATTATGTTTCTAAAGTCACTTTTAAGTGACTTAAAGGCATATCAAAAAGTGCAAACCTCGACGAAGAATTAGAACATTTGAAAGTGAGAGAAAGTTGGGGGGAAGAGGAGAGAGAATAAGAAGAGGAGATGTCGTTCCCGATGAAGTCTGTCGATCCTCATTGATGGAAAGCTCCAAATGTAGCGAAGTTCTGAATGTCCCGTTGTGCCAAAACTACCCTTTAAATGTGACTTACTATTTTTAGTAAATGGTCATTTCCACTATTTTCTGCTCCAGATAATCATTCTAGCCTTTTGGAGATCTTCAAGTGCACACTGCTCTTTCCATAGCCGCTTTTGATGAAGACTTGCCAAAAATAGCAAGCATGTATAGGAAAACTTACTATTTTTAGAAAGTGTGTTTCCAGCGCTTGATTTGTGATGGAACATAATTTTTTGGACTCTTCTTGTCATTATGATCACACCCTCCGAATTTCACATAGTTTTTCCCACTGGAATACCTGGAAATAAAATTTGAAATTTTGACCTGGTAGTGGTTTCGGGCATAGAGTTGTCATGGCGGCCATTAATGGAGCTCGAAATTTGTAGCTCTAGTTTTGGTCTCTGTTTGCAACGAAAATAACTCCATTGTGATAGGTTTTTCATTTGGAGCTAGTGTGCAAGTTTTTAGCTCGTTTCCATTGCCAAAATGACGGGAAATCCGACAAATGTGAATCGGTGCACAAAGGAAGGATTTTGGTAGAGAAAATGATTCTGGGAACCATTTGACCTCTTGTTTGTTGGATCTTGATCACCTTGAAAAATGATGAATTCTGCAAAATACGGCATCTCGATCCGACTTGTATCTTGCAAGATATGAGGATTTTTCGATCGGGTGACTTCACGGTTATCTGGCAAAAAATCTCCATTTTTCTCTTCATTCTTCTTCATTTCACTCCATTTTTCTCCGAGGCCTGAATATTTCTATGCATTCATGGTTTGGAGAGTTTTTGTGGTCATGATGGAGCTATTTCGGAGCAAAAATGGTGGACCGGGTGTCTGGACAATCATGTATGGAGCCATGGCAAGGTATGAAGTTGTGAAGGATAAATGAGGGGGAAGAAATGGCTAAGTGCCGGATTTAAAATTTCAAAACATGCACATGGAGGGGATGGGAACATTTTTATGTCCCTAATGTCCCTGACCTTAGGGACGTGAGGGACATCAATTTCCACAGAGGTCAAGGCGATGTCATGTGTTCTTGATCCGACGGCAGGGGATTTGCTTGAAAAATGCACCTGGGGGGTGAAAGTCAGTCACGTGGGTGTCCAAAAGACTCCTCCTAGGGGATGGGTGAATTTTTCCTTTTCTGATGTTCCCAACCTCAGGTACATAAGGGACATCAGTTTCCACGGTGGTCCTAGAGGTGACACGTGGCGCCCGATCCACGGTAGGGAATGGATGCTCCAAAAATGCACCTGGGGGTTGAAAGGAGGTCACACGGGTGTCTAGAAGACTCCCTATGGGGGATGGGCACATTTTCCAAGGTCTGATGTCCCCCACCTCAGGTGCACAATGGACATCAAATTCCACGGTGGTCCTGGAGCTGACACGTGGAGCCTGATCTAACGGCAGGGAAGACATGCTCCAAAAATGCACCTGGGGGCTGATCTGTCAAGTCTGGAGGTTATATGAGGACCCCAAAGGTCACATGGGGGCTGGGCACATTTTCCAAGGGCTGATTTACCTCACCTTAGGGACATCAGGGACATGAAATCCCGCCAGGCTCCTGGTGCAGACACATGTCCTCTCGAAAAAATGACTAAGTCCTGAACTGCGTTTGAGAGGGTAACTTAGAACGAAGGTAACTTAAGCTCTCGGTGGAATTTCTTGGTGAAATTTTATATAATCCTAACTGGAAATGGCATTTTGAATCCAATTATGTAGGTTTAATGTCTTTATTTGTCCATACGATCCCTAAAAAAATGGATTTTTGATCTGGTACTCCACTTATGCCTAAGAAAACTGCATGTCAATCATATGCGCCAAGGTGTTGTGAAAAATATTATTTTACCATCATGTAAGTGTTAGAATTATATTTCTTATGATGTTTTTTTTTACTTCTAAATCCTTCCAAAGCTCCCAAAATCTTCTTCTGAAGCTCGACAGTTGTTTTAGGCCTGTGTACCGCCTAGGCTTGTGAACCTTGTTTTTTACTCATACTGCTCCAAGTCTTGAAGAACTTCCCCGAACCTTCCAAAATCATTTCCATGATGTTCCAAGGTATTTCATTTACCTCCATGTTTATTTTTATATTTCGTTCCACTCCAAGGGGTTGAATCTAGTCCTGGGAAGGCCAGCGATAGCCCTTCCCTATACTGCCATGAGATAGTGTCTTTTTTAGAACTCCCTAAAATCACCTAGGGGGAATGAGTAGACTTTCCTGAATCACCTAGGGGACCAATTTGACATCAAATAGGGGGGGAACATACTAACGGATTTGGCTTGGGGTGCCTGGGAATGATAAAACATGAAAATTTCGACATTGGGGTATAGTTGTCGTGCTCGGAAATTATCAATTTCCCTATTGCACATTTGCACGACAACAACATCCTACCTATTCTACATCCTACACTAGATTTCCTTATACTTGGGTCTAGTTTCATATATCATCATTACACATTCTAATTCTACCCACACATTTATTACACTACATTCACAGTCCACATACCTTGGTCGTTTACACTACATTGTCTTTTATGCATTGCACTTACCACCCTATGACACACTCTAGTTCCTAGGTCCATACTCTATTGTCGAGGGTTTTCCAATCAAATGGACCTTACCTACATGTGACATGTTATCATACCACATTCATCGGACTAGTGACCAACGCTTTAGGCTCTATCGACACCCACACTTGTGATCATATCATGTAGTGGTATACACTTTATGTTAAATCACCACTCCCTTCGCCCATTCTACATTATCCTTTTACATCCACATCTTCACCTACTCTATCATCCTCTTCTAAGTCATTCTATTACATCATCACTTCTCCCACTCATCCATTAGTGGTATACTCTTTAGGCTAAATCACCACCCTCACCTTATTCATCACATATTGGTCTACACTTAGGGCTAAATCATCACTCACCTATTATATGAGTCATGGTATACACTTAGGCTATAAGGTTCACGCACACCTTTCTATACGACGCATTCCCATCCACTTCTTCTACAGCGATATATGCTTAGGGCTAAATCTTCACTCTTCCAATCAATAAAGTCGTGATATATGCTTCGGCTATAGGGTTCACGCACATCTTCTCCCCATGTCGCATTTCATCACCACTACACATACATACTCATCACAATGCGCTAGAGACAACCAACACTACTCGACCATTTCCCGACGACGTACTCTCATTTACAGTTTATTCTTGACTTCAGAGGGGGAAAATAAATTGAACCTCACTGCCTTCACTTCCATACACTCGGGGGGCACGTTGCTCCTATCATTTGATTTTGCATTCCAATCCATCCATCCACAACAGACTGCATTGTCTTGGTAGCATTTAATTTTGCTTACTAGTCTTTTGCATGCTCATTCTATTACACATACTAGATTACTTCCCTATGTGTCATTATCATACACACATGTGTGTTCACACCTTTGTTTAGTATGATCGTAGATACATGACTCTACACGCGACATAGATGCTCACCTTCTACCCTTACTGTATTTGTCGCTGGGGGCATCCACATTCGTCTCATACATGTGTTATTGTTTTATTTTTTACTTGGCATCTTTTACTACTTGCTTCTACACACTTTGACATATTGGTTTCCACTCTAACATGCTAACGGGTGTGCAATGTGCAACACTAGTTTTGAAGAACTACATGTTTCCTGGACTAAATATTTGTTTTTACTTATTTGCATTGTTTACCATTATTTACGGGCTTTGCCCTTTGCTTGTGCACACACTTGACTATTGTTTGCAGCCATGATGGCCTTACGTGTTTTGCGACATTGTGAGTGATGTCCCATGTTTGAAACTCACTTTGTGCGGTCTGTTTGTTTTCTTGCGTGTTTACACTACTGTACCTGGTAGTTTTTCTACATTATTTACATCTTTTACACATATTTGCATGCATGTGTTCGGACTAACACTTGTATTGGCTAGCAATCTCCTTTTGTGCGTGCATTGGTTTCTACCAAGTGCTTTCCTTTTCCCCTTACAGGGTAGAGTTATACAAGTCAGAGTGTGGTTGGTCCTCTTTTGGGGCTGCATTCTCCTTCCAAGGTTATTGCATGCGCCCCCAAAGAGGGGGGCATCATTGAGGGTTTCTACTAACACAACGTATCTACACCAGTTCACACACAATGAGTGAGTTCAGACCAGTCTATGAACTCCATACACAACGGCCTCGACAGGAGATGGTGTCCTTCGACAATTCTACGGAGCGATCACAAGCTCAAGGGTTACAGTGGGTGGCCTCTCTACCCTTCTTTGTCCAGTGGCGTAGGATCACCCAAAAAACCAACGCAATACAAAGGTCTCTTCAAAAAAATTAGTAGAAGCAATTAGAGTCGGAGGACACAAAGCATTTCTTCCCTACAGTTCTTCAACCAGGGTGGCGTGAGGTCACCCAAAAAACTTGCGACGCTACATGATATCCATCTACACCCTTTTTATCAATATGGATCAGGTGCACATGTTCCATTTTTCCATTTACATTTTCTATTCTAGCGTACTTTATATTTGCGTACTTTACATGTCATTTTTACTTACATACATATTTGACTACTTGATCGTTTTCTCCTTGTAGGTCCACCGTATGAGAAACAAACAGTCAAATTGGGGGCAACAACAACGACGACGACAACGCCAAAACACCATGATGATACTTACCATACTAATCATGCAAGTACACCACACACATGCAACAACTACACACACGTTCCGAGGTTCACTCTCATCACTTTTATTTACATTTTACATCTTTAGAATCCATGCTCCTCCACATTTTTCTTTTTGTCATTCCACGCGTCTAGTCCATCGACATGTTTTCTTCTACACTTTGCACGGACATCAGGTACACTTTTTTTTATCTACTTTATGTTACCGAGCTGTTCGCTCACCAACATAAAGTGGGGGCAAATGTAGACACAAATATTGCACATTAAATAATATTTTACTTGGTCTTATACTACTATTTAGAAGTTTCTCAAGCGTACAAAGTATTAATTAATCCCACCCCTTTTGGCCACCCTTTTTCTTATCTTTCGTTCCATCTTTCCCATGTATTTCTCGATACTTATCACTCCATTTTCTAACTTCCCCGAGTTTCTAGCCCTAAATCAGGGCACCCTGGTCCCACCCAAGGTGCCTCAGTTTGTGCACAACCTCTTTCGCTCCTTTTTGGGTCACTTCTAGCCGTTGGTCATCCTTATCTTCTTCTCAGTCGGCCTTGTCAGGATTAATTATGAAATTGAACTTGACAACCCTATAAATATAAAGCATATAAGACCATAATAAGGGTCATAGGTCATTGCATCCTACCACTACTATCACTCCATCTAGGGTTATATCTATTGCATCACATACATCCACATAGTACCATACATTAAAGCTAGGAAGTTTGCATCACACACATTCTTAGAGGAGGAGGGCTTCTACATATTCTATCCTACTATATACATCTTCTATAACTACCATAGCTCTCTATTTCACAAAGTGCAACTGACACGAGAGCACCTAGGGCATGACATACACACACTCACCAGAACTACATTAGGGTTCATAATGTAGTGCAACACTCAGCGATAAGTCCACCGGTTTGGTGGCTGAGGTCAGTCTTACCCCTTCTTCTTCTTCTTCTTCTTCTTCTTGTGTAGGGTGTCATCAGGTTCATCCATCGAATCTAGTGCAACAGATAGAGGGTATTCAAAGACACTTAGTGATCATGCCAAATTAGGGTTTTGAGCATTTACATTGTTCTGATTACCCAAATTGCAGACCTGGGCACCCCGAGGCACCCCGAGGCACCCTAGTACACTCCCGAGCACCTATGTCACTTTAGATAGTTGGGATTTTCCCTTCATGGGGCCCCTGAGTGTTCATCTACACTGCCGAGTTCCAGTTCCAAAACTGCGACAACCCGTGACAATCTCCTATTACCAGATGAGTCTATTCCTTACTCTTCTCTTGCACATTAGGGTTTTATTTCATCTAGAATACTTTATTTATATTTATCTCATATCGCTTTAGTGCATTTACAAGCATTTTAGTTCTCCTATTTAGATTAACACTATAACCATAATTACACCATTTAGGACGTTTAGGTCTTATTTTTGTTAATCACACACACACCAACATAAAATTCTTCCCTCTTGATTTCACACTAGTTCCTATTTTGTAATGAAACTATGATGCTAAACCAAGTAAACATGTTCCTGAAAAACAAATCCTTAGGACAAGAACTAGTAGCCTTACGTGTGTATACATGTCCCTATTAACAATTGAGCTATACAAATTAATTGCAATAAGGTATATGAATCAAATTAAATAAAACCATTTTAATTTAAATGTTAAATGATATAAAGGAAATTTAGTCTAGAAAAAGGAGAATGTATGTTTGCATGTTAAGTGCTCTTCAAATCCCTAAGATTAATTATTGAAACACAATTGTAATAAATATGTAACCATGAAAGTGTTGTGTCATGAGAAGTGCCCATTCATAAATTTATATTGTAGTTGGATCATTGTTTGTACTTGGTCATTTGGGAATTGTGATTTGATGTGTATCATGTGTTTCATGTGGTTATGTTTCCTTCTTGTTGGGGTGAGGTATCGTCATCGTTTATTAGAGGAATAAAGTGTAGCTAGCGAAGGTAGGAATACAAAGAAGTGTGTGTTTTGTTTTGGAGGAACCAAAGCAGAAATTCATGGCTAGTCTTAGGGGAGGGATAAACACATGTTATAATGGAGGGATAAGGTGCTTGTCAAAATTGATGTGGTGTGTATGATTTGGAGGAACCAAAGGCTAGCTAGGATTCCTTCTTGGAGTGATAAGGGGTGGTTGCAATGATGACCTCTCCCCTGTATAAGCCTCCTAGGTAGGCTTGGCAATGCTTATCATCTTTCCTTGTGATGTCAATCACTTCTCATCTTATGGTATATGCGGGTTCATGTTTGTGTAAATGTCTCATGTGATGTGAGTTATCCTAAGTGATCCTATGTGGTGTCGTGTATCAAGTAATGTAAGACAAAAAATTATTCCGGTATTTTTATTGTTGTATTTGTGTGCTAAATTTGTGGGCGTTACAGATTTGGTTTGTAGTTTTTAACATAGATTAACATAACGAATTGGGGCCAAATTTGACGAGAAAGAGCTAAAAAGATCTCAAATAGCTCAAAATAATATCAAAAATGAAAATCTAGGCCTTAAAAGAATTGATAGACCTTTGAGTGAGATAAAAAATGACATTGATAATTGATGGAAAACACAAAAACACTTGTATCAATGACATAGTTATAATTAAAGAAACGAAGACCAATATTTGCAAAAAAAGATTAATAGGAAATGAAAACAAGACTAAAATAAAAACATGCATATTAAACTTATCAAATTGAAAATGTTGGGAAGAAATTTATAAACAACAATATCAAATGACTCACCTCTTTATCATTGCCGATGAATTTTCCTGCACCAATTCTCTTGACACATTACAGCAAAGCTTTGAATGGATACAAAATGCACATTTATAGAATTTGGTACAATCTAGAGATCACTAGATCCTAATTTTCCAATGATTGAAATCCGTTGAACAAGCACACAGATGTTGTATTAAGTTTTTTTTTTTGAATAAACAATTTGCTTGATCATGCCAATGCCTCCTCCCAACAATCATCTTGTAAAGTTTTTAAAATTTATTTGATGCATAAAGATTTTGTTGGATAGTAGCGACAAGTGTTATTATCCTGCCGAAGGCATGGATATTGTTTTCACCTCTCTCATTAATCTATTTCTCTTTCCTCAATCAAATGTTGCCATGTGGATTATTTTGAAATTGGGCTAAAGTTTAATTTTCCAATATTGTACTTGAGTTCCATTTCATTGGCCAACCCCTTTATTTGGCACTATTTGTGAGAAAGAATTTGTCTTGCATTGCATTTAAGACTGTCACTATTTATGACAGGTTTGATTGGTGTTGTTGGGCTCAAGAATGGATTCCCTGGAGAGATCTTTGAATTTTTCCACATCATTATGTACTTTCATTTTAATTTTTTGTGCATCAGAAATCATTTTAATTTTTTATGCATCGAGTATTGTAACTTGGCATTCTTCATTTTCTCACTTGGAAGATTCGGGAAGGGTTAAGCTATGACGACCATTATTGAGTTTTCAAACTTTCTTTGTTGATGTACCATGAGATCCTAAGGTGCTTGAGCTAGATATGGCTCTGTATTTTGGTTGTTGTTGTCATTTTTGGCTACCATTGGGAATTTGTGTGACTGTTTGCAAATCTCTAGCCATCATTGATGATGGAAGAAGCCTATGTTTTTGCCCGCTTTTACCATTCGAGCTCTCTTCTCGAGCTGTGTATTTATGGCCACCGAGGTAAGTTCTATTTTTCTGTTCACTTCATGGCTCGAACAAGGGTTTCATTCTATTTATTCATCTTCATTTCTCCATGTTGAAGGGTTTCTTTGAGCAGGAAAGCTTCTCCTTTAATGGCCTCCATTGGAGATCTTTGGGAAATGTTTCCAGGAAGCCATTATTTTTTTGAAAATCTATTTTCAACCTAGACTCTGGTTTGAGATTTAGAACATGGACGATGCTATTTCCTTTGCTGGGTGTTCGTGACCAAAGCCGAAGAGCACGCTATTAATTGTTTCAGGTTCTTTGGTCTTCTTTATTTTTCCTGTAGTTGCTCTTACCCTGATCATTGAACCTAGCTTGAAATGTTTTTCTTTGTTTCAAACTTAAAACCCTGGTGGGTTCAATGTATAATGCTCTGTACTTTGAGATGGGTTATTATTTGAAACTTGGCTTGTATTTTATTTTTGGTTCGAACCCCTTCTGGGTTGTATTTGATTGTACTTTGATAGAAGATGAATTTGGGTTCTGTATTTTATATCCCTTAACTGCCGCCATGATTTTACCTGTGGTTCTCTTTTATTTGCACAATGGTTTTGTATATCTACTTGACGTTATACTCCCTGCTCCACATTTTGGTTTTGAGACTTGTAAAAGAACTCATAGACTCAGTTTGTGTTGTATTTCAGTCTGATCCGCCATGGTGGGTTCGTGATCTTTGGTTTTCTTACATACCCAAAATCTTGTTTGATATGCACAACTACCTTATTGCTCTAGATCTGTATAGCTTGGCATGTTCTATTTCTCCTTTTATTTGAAAATCCCCCCTTCTTGTGACATCCATAGCATCACTTTTGAGGTTTTGGTTTTGTAAAAGGTAAATGATGTCTCCTCTCATGGCTTGGTGGTATTGTGAAACAACTCACTGAATTCGGTTTCTTTTAGTGTTTGAATCAAATCGAACATAAAGCTCTCTATTTGATAGATATTTTCCATCGTATTTTCTAATATTTGGTGTTGAAACGAACCTTTCTACTTTTCTCAATCTGAATGGTTGCCTCCATTTATTGCTTCAAAATTTTTATTTGTTATCAACATTTTATAGATTTTCACTTATCATAACTTGCATCTCATGTAGATCTGACTGTGAGCTTTGTTTACATGATGAAGAAACTAATATTGTTAGAGCTTAGATCCTCTTTAATTTACCCTACTGTTGGTTTGTTCTTTCAATTCTAAGCTCATTCTATGGTTGCTTATATCTTTGAAAAGGCACAAGAAACTAATTAATGGATTAATTCATATCTTCACATGGTTGTAACTCTCCTTCCTTACACTACTCCAATGATTTGTGAATTAATGCATTCTTTAAGCTTTGTAATTTTTTGAATAATGCACTCTTTAGAAAATATAGAAGAACAATTTTGTAACTATAGAGATCATATTTCACAATAATCCTTGATGTTCTTTCTATATTGATCTTGCTTTGTCATTTCTGAGCTCATCAACCTATGGATGTTTTCCTCTATCCGTTAATAGTTTGATGAGTTGATTATGTATGTTTATCATTCTGAAATGGTAGTTAGACCATTATGTTCTTGAGGATTTAATTTCCAGCTGTAACTCTAACATGAAAGTTCCTGGGAACTGATCATAATTGTTGTTATGAAGCACAAACACAAAAGATTTCCAAATACATGGCAATGCATGCCACGTCTATTCTTACACAAGTGACACCCTTCAAAGTATATTACACTTGGCTATACACTTGTAAAACAGACAAAAAAGGTTGGGTTTTTTCTTCTTCTCTTGGAAAAATATTTGTTTTTTTCATTCTCTGACCTTAATATTTAATTTCCTCTCAAACCATTTCATGATTATAAATTATCCTCCTATTATATCCAAATAATGTTCTAAACTCCATAATAATCTTACAAAAATACAAAAATGCATAATTTTAAATATTATTATACACAACCGAATAATTATAGAAACAATAAATCTTTTCTTACTCGTATTTGTAAATTGACTACAAAAAGGTGCCCCCGTAAACCCTTCACTCTTGCACTTTTAAACTACATGTTACAAATACGTTTCAATAATCATCTGAACAACACAATGACCATTGCAATGTCAAATCCCAAGCTAACCAACCCGTCTTACCTTGTTCATGCATAGGTTCATAATAAAGCCCTCCTCCACACCATAAAACTAGAGCATCAACAGGATTTGCCATATCATGGCCTTGTTAATAAATACAAACATGTTATCAATTTTAATGACATAAAATGTTATGCTATTTATGTTTACATGAATATTTGCTTTACAAAAGAGATTTTTTTTAGTAATTTTTTTCAATAAAATAAAAAACCGGTCAAATTCTTTCGCTATCACCAATTTTCAGTTTTTTCTATCTTGTAAAATTCTCAACTCAATCCCATAGGTTGGTAGCCTCGTGGACTTCAAAATTTCTCGAACTTCTTTTCATCATTAAAACTATTAGGGGAGAGGACCCCATAATTGTGCAGGTACCAATAATTGTACATTGATTTTCACTATTGGTTGTTGAAAAAATGACTAATAGTTATTCACTATTTGATTAATGACACTTTTTAAGAGCCAATGACAATATGACACATAGGGCGCTCGGTCATTGGTACCTCGTTCAAATGCTTTATATTTTTTTTTTCATTTTAAATCAATTCAAAAACTACTTTTCCCTCCAAATAAACACGCGAAACGAAAATGCTGATGTGGCATGATAATACGCTATATGATGATATAATTTTTTTATGTTGACGAGACCCCTACATATATCTACGTGCCCCTAAAGTTAGGGTGCACGGTTATGGGGTCCTCTCCCCTAGGATTGAAGAGAAATTCTAAGAAAAGTATAATATCCCACATTAACAACACCCTTTACCCATGGGACCCATGACTCCGTAAACCCTACCCTACCCTAGCCTAGCCTCCACTCCACCCAACACTCGCGCCTCGTAACCAAAATTCTCCCTAACCGCATCATTACTTCCTCCAACATTACGATCACGAAGGAACTAGAATATTTAATAAATCAAAATATTAGATAATGAAGGCACGAGAAAAGTATTTCAATATATTCACCTAATGATTCAAATAACAAGAAGCTAAAACAAAAGTTTTATTACGAACGCATTTTATTGACTCGGCGCACATCTCTGTTTCTTTTCTTGTCGGGCCATGACATTTCGCGGGACAAAATAAGAATAACATGCGCAAACCCTTCCGTGCACAATTCTGCGTCAATTGGGGGAGATCACAATATTTTCCTCTGTTTTCCAGGGTTTTTGAGGTACGAGAAGATCGGAAAACCTGCAATTGATCAATAAAATTGCAGGAAAGGGCAATTTAAATGGTTTGAATTCGAGCAAGAAGGAGAAAATGTGGGTGTTTTATTTAATATCGTTGCCGCTTACGCTGGGCATGGTGGCTGCCACGCTCAAGTATTTCGCCGGTCCAGATATTCCCCGCTATGTTCTCTTTACCGTGGGCTACGCCTGGTTTTGTTCATTGTCCATCATTATACTCGTGCCCGCTGATATCTGGATGGTGAGTTTTTATCTTCTTATTCTGTTTTTTTTTTTAATATTTGTAATTTCGTAATATGATCCTCCGAATTAGGGTTAGGGATATTTCTAAGGAAATACACAGTTTTAAAAGTTTAGAAATCCCGTCGAATCGTTTTCAATGTTTCGTATTTGATCATGATCTAGAGATGTATTCCCGATTCCCTACAGATTTGATGTGTTTCTGACTTAAAAAATTGGGTGAAGTCTTGACAACATGAAAATTGTTGTATTAAGAAATTTAGGCAGATCGTCATTTCCAGGTGGAGAATATATATTTCTGGATTGACAAATATCAGCCATTAACATTACCCCCGGTTTAAGGTTCGAATGACTGTTGCAAAATTCTGAACAGTTGAAGTAAATGATTTTATTTAGAATCCGATAAATCATCATTCAAATCTAACACGACATTAAATGTTGAAAATGCCGGGTATTTCTATCTTTTCTTGTGACACAAATGATTCCAGAAAATAAGAAAATTGAAAAAGACTTTATAAAATTCTTCTCGATTCAACAGCATAAAATAGTTCTAAATATGACCTGTGGAAATATTGAAAAGATAATCAAATGAATCCGTCCGTTTGAAACTCTTAAATGAATTTTTTATCTAGAAATTCATTTGCTTTAGATATTATGGACTGCAGAAGCTGCAGGTTTTTAATTCTGAGCTGTTTTCAATGCGTATGCTATTTACTTCCATCTGTGTTTTACTGCCCCTGTATGGCATCAGTTGCACAAACTAATTGCCTTATTATGCCTTGTTATGATAACCGTTGAATATGTTTGTTTCGTAAATAATAAATACAAATTAAATGTTATTATTTTGTGAGAAGAGTATAACATCTAATATAAATACTTGTAAAATCTTGCAAACAAATTAAATGAATATGGAAGAGACGAGCACATAATTTTTTTGGATTATTGCTGGCAATGTTTTGGTGCGAAGAAGGAATTTCCAATTTACAATCAGTCCTCTAGTTCTACATGTGGCCCAATCAAATCTGATTTTTTTTCAACCAGGCTTTACCCTTGGTCTTTAAGTAAGCCTTGATTAATATTACTACGCTTTTAAAAATATCCATACCTTGCAACATCCTTATGATTATTGGTTTTCAACATTGGGATTTGTCGGTGATTACATCAAGTTGGCATCTGACAGTTTTATGGTGGTTAAAGCAACCGCGGGATGGACATTAGAGTTACTGTTACAAGGATTTATCACGTCTTAGCAGTGTGGGGAAGTTTGATTTTGATATTGAGCTGGCAAGGCTCAAGGTTCAATTCCATAACCCTTGCTCATTATGATGCCCAAGCTCAAGGCTTTTCTGCAGAGAAATTATTCAGCTGGGTATGGGTGCCAGTTGTCCAGAGGCTGGCAATTTCATTCTTAATAATTAGGAGAACCTGTCCAAAATTCCTAACTATAGTGTAGCACTTCTTATGTTACCGGACGAGAAAGGCGTATATTTGAGAAAGCTTATTTTTACATAATTGCTCTAATGTTAGGTCAATTTCAGAGCAACTTATAGCGTTTTTTCTGTTATCTGAGCTATTATGAATTTATGCCATTTGCTCACTTTTAGAAGTTTTTTAAAATCTAAGCATCAAGAATATAGCAGTTTTAAATACAAAGTATGTTTGATGTGGATAATTGTTAGCAGTTTTGGACAGTCTTGTTGTTTTACAGCAGGTTGACTCAGAAGGGGTATTTGTGGAAAGCCACGCACATAGTTTAGGGAAGCACATTCATAAGTCCCCTAATTATGACTGTGATGTACACTATGTTTTTTCTTTTTTTTCTAAATTAGCACAAGCAAGCTATGATTGTTTCCGTTGTCAAAAGGGAAGCTGCCCGCAAGGATTGCAATTTTTTTTCATATTTGTTGATTTCAGAAATATATTTTTATACCTATACCTAGAACATTGGAGGAATTCTAGAGAATGGAATTTTTTTAATTGAAATATTTGAGAAAGAGTGCAAGGATATGTAGGCGCCACTAAATGTAGTAAATAACTAAATTTGTTTTGGTCCAAGTGATGTGCTTCTGATGTGGATCTAGGGTTGACAATCAGCTTCTTATATACTCTGCTGGTTTTTTTAGAATGCTTATTGTGCAAAATTGTGTTTACAATAGCATACAACGGATTGGGTCTACTGTGCATAGGATCTGCATAAAGAAAGAAATTATATCAATGTCCACAACTTCTCCAAACATTAAACTCCATACATACGTGAAGAATATAATCATGAATATGAATGTCCCTTGATTTGTTCTATCAAAGAGTGTTTAAACAGAACACGTGCTGTAAAAGGTAATGCAAGAACCTTTGCTGACATCCTTTGTACTTATAAGGGACGAACCACCCCACCTAATTTACTGAAAAACTCTCTACCTTATAATTTATTCCCTTGGTCATATTATGTTGTCACCAACACAACTACAAAACTATGCTACACATCCCATTCTATGTGACACATTTAATGCCAAATAAAAACAAGATTTAGCTTAAATTCTGTATCACTCCCCCATAGTTTTAAATTAGTTTTTCCCAACTCCAAGAAGTTGTTTGTATCCCCTGAATTTTGACCAGCAGAGTATATTCCTAACTAGATCTTGTATTGGACAGTAAACTCACCCTACTACCTTGATCAGTACCGTATCTTGAAAAAAGTCACGATGAAGTTTAATGCGCTTATTCTCGAAATAACTCAGGATTCCATGTGAGCTGAATAATAATCTGTCAGATGATCATGATCCAACTGGACGTTGCCAAGGATTCTTACCAGCCAAATTGCCTCATGTGAAGTTATCATTGTTGCCTGTATCTTTCTTGACAATGGAGACACATTAGAACTAAGACTAAGTGCTCAACTGATGTCGATTTTCTTTCATCTACATCGGCAACCCAATCTGTATATCCTGTCAGCT
Organism: Taxus chinensis; assembly: GCA_019776745.2. Classification (NCBI taxonomy): domain Eukaryota; kingdom Viridiplantae; phylum Streptophyta; class Pinopsida; order Cupressales; family Taxaceae; genus Taxus; species Taxus chinensis. The sequence goes on along the minus strand of CM034154.1, from coordinate 751,051,657 downwards.
TGATATTGTCACACTTCAAAAATCCAATACCATTACTTATTGTGCCATTTGCATATTTTTTCGATATGTTAGACAGCTTTGTAATGCAATGGGTATCATAACTCTCTAAAGTGTGCTTTCAATAACTTTTTCATCTTCCTTTCCTGTTTTCTTTCCATCTTTTTTCACAATATGTTCAACTAGATTTCATTGGCACTATAAACCTTTGCAATTATTTTTTCCAATATTTGGATTGTGACACGAATATGCCATGTCTTTTCACACAACTTGATCCCTCGGTAGCTATGTAGATGTTTAAGTTAGTCATCTCATAGGTGTCCTTTGGGATATTCGATCAAATCAATTTCATTCCTTGCCATGAATAAAGCATCAATCTAATCATCCACAATTAGTATTGTCATGTTGCAATTGTTGACATAATTGTCCTCAGTCGGTATATCATGTCAGCAACTTCGCAAATGTTATTGTTCAATTTGTTTTATTAAATCCAAAAGTCCTGAAGTATTCATCGATACAAACATACCATGCTTGTGGTGCATGCACTAATTCATACAAGAAATCTCTAAGCCTATAGGCAAGATGCTCTTTTCTTGCTTGTACAAAACCTTTTTGTTGTTGCATGTAGACCTTATTAAGAACGATAAAGAAAGGCATTTTTGAGGATGACTAGGTTGGCCACATTGATTACTCTCTTTCTACCAATGGGGAGTCTAGCAATGCGTCAATTAAAATAGTCACCAGTGATGACAACAATAGCTCAGTGAGGCGATGTCCTACTTCGCAAGTGCCCACAGAGCACTTTAGATCTTTAATTATCGCACTTGGCATACAAGATCAACGACCCTCCATTTTTGCTCCTTTTGGAGACATTCGATAAATTTGAAATACCATAGAGGAGATTAACAACGCCATTGTGCAAGGATGGCACACATAAATTGAGAAATGGCCCAAATTTTTAATCACCTCAGGCTTTGATGGATGGTCAAGGCTTTGATCTAGCACATGATTTGTCAAAAGATTGAAACTCGAAGACATACAAATTAGAACAATATATAGGTAAATGGAAACAAATCCTCATTTTGGTTTCCTCAAGGGGTCTCATACATCAAATTGGTGTTTGGCCTGGTGACGACCTTAAAAGAAGTTGCAGTTTTTAACTTTAGGTTTTATAGGGGGTAACTACACTTTATGTTTTATAGGGGGTTGCTACACTTTATGTTTTATAGTTTGTAGCTACACTCTCTCAACCAGTAAAAACAAAAGACTCAGTGGCTAGATGAGTAGAAGGCTGAAAGGTGTAAGTGGATCTCCAAAAATATGTTCATACTAGAGATGCCAAATAAATTGGTAAGGTCAAAACTTGACAAGAGGAGACCCAAAGTTATTACATATGCTTGAAAATGGGAAGGCCATACACAGAACTGAATCAGGCCGAGTAGCATATTTGAATACCCCATGTGCAATAGATTGTTAATTAGCAAAATAAATCCAAGGTAAACAACAAAGACCACATAAATAAATTCTTTTGGGGCAAATCAGAATAAATTCCTTTATTTGCACTCTTTATGCCGAGAGGCATCCTACAGTGGTTTTAAAGTGTGTAATGGAGTGAGTTGTTCATTTTTATGGCCGACTTTAAAAAAACATTAAATAAAATTTAGTATTGCCAATTTATAAAAATTAAACATTAAATAAAAGTATATGTATATAATGAACAAATTAGTGAGCAAAAAAAATATCTATCCATTGTTGAGATTTGTTAGGATTTCCAAGTCATTCGCAAAAAGGAGGTTTGAGATTTGTTAGGGTTTTCATTTCGAGATTAAGTGAGGTAAATTTTATTTTGTTTTTATTTTTTCTACATTGAAATATTCATGTTATTGATTTTTTTGTTTGATTCTCATTTCTTCTATTTTTCAGTTACTCATATTTGGGTTAAAACTTAAAGTGGTAAATAATATTAATTATTCATGGCAAGTCATTTTTTTTATCATTCAACTGGGGTTGAGGGGTCCCCTTCCATGTACAGATAGAGCTTAGCAAAAGGCGAGAAAAACTCCAGCCCAAACCTCGACAAAATACGCTTCACAGAATGAAGCTGTCTGAGCAAAAAAACACTACCCTAGACAAACCGCTTAGACCTAGAAGCAAACACAGCCAAACGAAGAAACTAGCTAATCAAAATCTAGTAACACAGACAAAGCACTTCCACCTCCCCAGCTGAGGCCATCGCTGGAGCAACCTCCTTCACCTCATCTTCGACCGCTAAACAACCGCCTTCCTCTGCACTTGCTTTAGAATCATGTTCTACCAACTATGCCAAGAGCTCATAAGCATTCTGCCTTGAAGATTTTAGTTCTTGCCATTTGGAGGGGAAAGGTGCCAACGGAGCCTTCAAATGATCTAAGTCAAGATTGGGAAGTCTCACTTTCTTAGGGGAAGAAGAAGCAGCTATATTTAGGACAATCTCTCGCGAAATTTAGAAGGGACAAGAAGCGAGCTTCCAAAACATTAAAGGCTTCCCTACAAACCATATGATCGAACCTTCCTTTTTCATTTGCTAAGCAAGGGGAAGGACCACTCGAATGGATGTTCCAGCTCTCACTGCTCCATACCCACCATATGACAGGGTTTCACAAACTTCATACGCAATCTCTTTGGCTTTATCAATGTCGAAATTGAACAATCAGAAGATGCCCCATGAACTTGGCCACAACTTCCGCATTGACTCTGGCCCTTACCCTGCAGACACAAATATTTCTTACCCAGAACTATTTCAATGGCAACCATCTCTGTATTAGATGACACTCTGAAACACTCGGCTCAGACGTTGGCCTGGAGATGGGGATATAGAAGGCTACGTCACGTTTGTCACCTTCAAACTGCAACAGAGGAAGCCACGAAGTCTTCAGTTAACACCATGCTGACCACATCCATGCTCACCCGCTAACCTTGCACAGAGGAAAAAATAGAAAAAACCGAGAACAATGCTAAGGAGCCCGCCTGTTCTCCGCCAATTAAATAGGGGAACTAGCTAATACCGATATGCGCAATCATCGAATACCAATTGCTACCACTTAACTAAATCATGCTATAAGCAAACACTCAACCCAAACCACACGTTCACCATCATCATTGCATACAATGCTCGGGATTTAGATTACTCCGAAGTTTGCCAATCAATTGGCGCTACCATTGGCTTCTCGGAAAACGTGGGAGATCTGTCACTCTTCAAGATAATTAAACTAGTATTTAATAGATGAAAGGCACCTTTTCAGCCTCCACGAAAGCACCCTGTTATGTGCGAACTGCATTAACAACAACCTTGAGAGTCCCCTTCAATATAAATCTTACAAAAGCCTTTTTTGACGACCAAGGCTAAGCCTTTTTCCAGAGCTTGGGCTTTGGCCAAATTGCAAGATCCTTCTGCCAATCGAAAGGAGGCGGCCATAATAAGGTCACCGTTGTCATTTCTAACGATGCACCTCGCACTTGATTTTCTTGGATTGCCTTTAGAGGCCCCGTCGAAATTTAATTTGCAATACCCAGGGGGGCATGGTAAGTCATATTAATCATTCATTTCATTTCCTTATTAGTTTGTGTATCATTTGAATGGGACAATTTTTTCAATAAAAAAGTTGTTCAATAAATCTACCTTCTAAAGATAAAAATTTAATGAGAGATAGCAGGTAAAGCATGCCGCGAGATATGATAAATTCATAGAATGATACCTCTCGGCATGTTAAATCTGAGGTAGAGAGATTTATTTATATGGTAAATCTTAAACGCACATTGAAATATTTAAATAATAATATAAGATTAGGCATTACAAGGGCATATTACACCATAGATACTATAAATTTATATAGGTATTAGCAGTAAATAAATATACTCAGAGACATTCTATAATAAATATTTAATAAATTATAGTAGTATACCTATGATATATGTTACATGGTATACCTATTTACTACTTGGCTAAATATAGGGCAGATATTATTATATACATAATAATATATAATTAATTATATGCTAATACTAGGTATACATAATATAAATATATAATTAAATTAGGCATAATTATAAATATACTAACGAATTTAAATATTATTATACTAATTTAATATCTATAAATTATATATTAGAAATAATATATAATAAATAAGTACTATATAATATAATTATTATTAAATAATTAAATAGTTAAATATTACATACCTTGATACTAGCATACCTATCTTAAATAAATCTGTGTAAAATATGCCGACATGTATCATTCTCGAGGAGCCTATTCCATTTATGTCTCAAATTCAATATAGGTGCCTCGAGAATATTTTACATAGATTTATTTAACATAGGTATGCTAGTTTATTCTTCTGGGAGGCGTACAAACAAACCAAAGCTCTCCATAAGGCTTGAAGGAGTTGCTTTGATACAAAATTTGATATGTAAATCATTGGTTCTCATGAAGTAGCATTATTCTTAATAACAAATTCTAAATCCTGTTAATTTTTTTCTCTTAAGAAAAATTCATACATGCAAATACATGTTGTGGAAAACCTTCTTTGTGAAGTTTAGTCAGTTACAGAAAAGGAAATAAAAATAGAGCATAAATGTATTCATCCACAAGATAGACACAGAAGTTATCGCGGAGAAATCATCATGGAATATTTTTCTGCTACTTAATTATTTTGCATGGGCAAAGAGCTAGTTTGCCTGGAGATGCTTCTTATGCATTCAGTTAAAGTTAAAGAATGAAGAATAGCTACATGGAACTAACTTTCCATTGCTGAGGTTTAGTTGCAAGTTCATATACGTTACCCTTAAAATGAACTAAATGTTTGATTTTAAGGAGTAGATATTACAAGTGGCCTATGGATGTATCTTACCTACATGGGAAGCATGTCTATCAATGGGTTGATTTTGAGAGGGTAGTACAGATCAATGTGGCTGTGATGGATGCATATACCAGATTTAGATATAATATGCTAAATTTAGAATCACTATTTTATGACAAGTTTGCTAATTGGCAAATAGGGTTGACTTCGTCACATGATTAATTTTAGACCTCGTATGAATATCTTTTTAGGATTTTGTGAAAATCCTAACTAAAAAAATTAGAAATTTATGATGGGAGCTGCAAACATATCTTGATCTATGTAATGAAGATAGGCGGAAGTCATGTTTAATTTCCATATGCTTGTGTAGTATTGTAAAGGTTTTATGCTGTACGTAATCTGTAAAGGATCAAGAAAAACATTTTCACTGGCAAATCCATCAAGACAAATTTTCCAGCTCAAACAGAAACTATCAAAATCTTGCTTTGCAAAATGATGGTGGCGGAATTTTTTGGTGGCCGTTGTGGAATTGTCAGCATTGTGGAACTGTCCTTGTTGCAGAATTATTAATGGTGGTTGTGGAATTATTAGTGGCTACCCTGCAAATGGGCGGGCCTGCCTGAATGTGACAGAAAACAATTAACAAATTTAACAGTTGCAAATGTTTCCTCTTCAACTTCCTGACGATTGGGGGACCTTTGGTGTATAAAGGGATGCCTCCAACATTGTATAAGTAAGAGGCAAGGGAAACCAGGCAACATGAGCGTAGGAGTGTATGGATGTATGAGTGAGTGATATCAGCGGAGAGTTGAGTGAATTACTGGCAGTATAATACTGGTTTCTTTACTTCATTGAGCTCTTTGTAAGATGCTAATAAGGAGCATAAAAAAGAAGAAGCGATATTAAAGAATTAAGAGCAATGCTCCATTGAGCTCTTGTAAGTTTTCCATTTAATAAAGAGGAGAGCTGGCAATCAGTTGACACTTTCAAGCTGGTTTTTCTCTCACTGGGGCTTCTGGGCTAAAATTCTTGTGTCATGTGTGGTTTGTTTCTACTTCTTTCCAGCTGATTGCGGTTTTGTTATTGCTCAATGTAACACTTCACAGTCCACTTTTCTAATTCACACTCTAATTCACTGCCATTTGAAGTTAATTCAAGTAGTAGCCGCAAGTTTAGTTTAAGATCTGCATTTAATTTCCAATACATCAGAGAAGTTTTCCATAATATGGCCATGACTGTGTCAAGTATTACTTAAAAAGTTAAATGAACTCAATGGGAAATAATCTAGCAATATGATATTGCTCATTACATTAATAAAAATGCTTATTCTTTCAATGTCTAAGATATTAGTGGATATTCCGACCTGTTTTATAAGTGGTTATTATTGATTGTGTACAGATCTTATATACAGTATTAGAGTGTATGCCAAAATAATGCCAAATGCATAAGGCCTTGTGTGTTATGTTTTTGCAGACTATTCTTGGCCAAGATAAAGGAGGAATTGCTTTCTTTTGGAGTTGGTCGTACTGGAGCACCTTTCTCCTTACATGGTATCATTTCCACGTTCTTAATATTTTTCTTCATATGTTTTGAATTGCACAATTATATATTATTCTTATTTATTTCTAATAAATGAGAGGCTTCAATTAAGGGGTTCCCATACATAAAAAAATTGCACATTTTACATTGACAGCCCATCCCAACCCTCAAGCAAAATTCCAACTGTACAGGGCACTCAGACATCACTGATAGACTAAAAACTCAGTTAAAATTTTGCTATAGCTGGCAATAGAAACATTACAAATGTCAACTATATAGGAACCATCGACTAAATCACAACTATTGGCACCAAGAATAGCCATTGCATATATTATATAATACCCTCTCGTAAGTTTCATGTAAGAGATTAAACATGCTTATCTCTAAACTTGATGACATTTATCATGGCTTGTGGAGCTGCCACTGCCACCTCTGGTCTATGTCCCAGGCGGAACAATATTCACGCTTTACCCCATTGCAGAAATCTCTAATGGCCTCCTTTTCCTGTCCATACCCTCGTAGATGTATCTTCTTGGGGAATTTTCCCCATTGACCATACAAACAACTGTCACTAAAGGCTTGGTCAGACGAGTTATATATGACCCTTGTAATTTGAACATTGTAATAAATAAGCCTCCTCTTTTCTTTTTGGGAACTAATTTCATCATTAAAGTTTGCTATTTCTGTGAAATCTGCATCGCTTTGTAAACTTCGTCATCTAGCAGAGAGACATTGATTTTATTTTTAAATGAAGAATACTGATGTTGAAAACATGGCACTTCGTTATATACTGAAATCAAGCAAGATCGAATGTGGATTGGATAAAGTTGAAGGTATTACATTAACTGGATACTAAGACTTCTGCACAATGTAGAAGTGGATGAAAAATCGTTATCTAATCATAAGCGTATCCTATCTCTTCCCATGATCAATTCAAGCATTTTTTTTCTGGACTTTAAACAGCTATTATAATTATTAAATTCATTGGAGGCAAAATTCTCACCATCATTTCAAAAGTTGAGATTTTACCTGTGTTTACATAAGATCGTGGTAAATATTTTCTAATATGCAGGTTGACTCCCCATTTTACAAATTCATTGTGGTGCAAGTACATTTAAACATATCTAGGTCTTCCCTATTTGTATCAGGGCACACTGGAATAAATTTCAAGGTTGTTTTACCAGGGAATCTTAAATGTTTTTCTAGAACACTTTACTCGGTGCCTCACTCTAGGTAAAAGTCATGAAAGCTCAATATCCAGAGCCCAGGTACTTACGCTTCTAAGAAAAAAATGAAATATTTTTTTTTTTGAAAATTTTAAATCAGTCACCCAAACAGACACCTGGAATGCGTGGCTTGTCCTGTTAATGCAGTCATTGTTTGGTAAATAATTCACATGAGTTGGAGAAGAAATGGATTTGTTTCATCTTTCATGGCTTCCGATTATCATTAGTAAATTGGTTTATATAATTTTAGCTGTAGAAGCTTATATTTACAATAGTTATCATTTGTTCAAATCATAATCTTTTCCCATTTCTAGAAAATAATTTTAAAGCATGCTTGGCTAAACCCTTGACACATGATGTTAACCTCCAGGAAGGTTTTAATGGTCTGAATATTTCTGAGATGTATATCAAGAAATCACAAATTTCACTTAGAAATAGCATTACTTGTTGACTTTTATGATTTGTCTGGTTTTGACATTTCAATCTTCTTTTCTCAGAAACTTAAAGACTATGTGAACAATGACACATCTATTTCCATTGTTTGGCTTACTTTGTTTCTTATATCGTATTTTTATATAGGGCAATAGTTCCAACCATTCAGGGTTATGAAGATGCAGCAGATTTCACAGTCACAGAGAGATTAAAAACAAGTGTGCAAGGAAATCTGGTCTTTTACTTGAGCGTGGGCTCTATTGGCTTGTTTGGAGTTGTCATTCTTATTCTCATGCACAAGAAATGGTGAGCCTTCTACTTATGAAATTAGGCTGTTGCCTGTCATTAATCATCATTATAGCATTAAAATAATCAACTCAGACAATGTAAACTGAGATTTCTCTAGTAAGAAGAGACTGGAGAGAGGAACATGATAAACAGACATTCATTTTCAATAATGCTTTTGCTATATTTTATTAAATTAATTGACTTCTATGTGAGTTTGAATATCAGCATTGGCTGCTAAAGACTCAAGAATATTTAAGTTCGGATTGTTTTTTTAAATCATATGCTTGTTGTGATTCAATACTTATTCCTAAAATATGTCATTTGAACCTTATGAAAATTGCACCAATGATCCTTAAATCACAATTTGAGTATTTTGTCTTTTAAAATGGAAATCCTGGTGTTAATCTTGGTTGCTTTTAAATAAGTCCCAGCCTTATTTTTTATTCTGTTCAGTACATACTCTGCTTCAGATCTTGCTCCTTGTCAAACCAGCTTTCTCCTACAACTTCACCTGATTCTTCCTCTCTTTAATTAATTTTCCGATCAGGGGGCGTTCTATGTTCTACCTATTATTGGGCCTCATCTTAAATTGACTCATTGCTTTCTGCAATCTTAAACTGCTTCCAGATCTTCCATACAAAATATGGTGTTGTTTTCTTGCTAATTTACTTGAGAGCTTCCATACTAAAAGGTTGTTGAATAACATACATGTAAATTGCAGTCTATTTGTTAAGCACAAGTTTCAGTTTATGCCCTGCATGTTTATGTTCTATTGTGAGATCCAGGGTAGTATTGCTGTTTGCACAAAGATATAGGAGGTTACCCATCCAACTCCTTCCATTAATTAGACCAGAGGTTCTTGGTTCTTTTTGTTTTAAAACCTGTCACTTTGCAGGGAACCTCAAGGCTACGATGCTAATTACATCCTCCTTTCAGCCTATCTCAGATGTCGAGACTTGAGAGTATTTGTTGGAAGCACAATGGACTGGGGCGGGGGGGTGAATCAGTCCTTACAAATTTATTATTTTATTTACCATTAACTGCAACATCCATTAACATTCCCATTCATTCATATACTTTCAATGAATAGTTTATTACAGTGTGCACAATACATTCAAATAACCATAACACATAAGAGAGAGCTCATAGACACAAGATATAAGTGGTAAACCCACATGGGGAAGGGAAAACTCACTAAAACTCTAACATTATATTACACAAATTTCAAAGAAATTTAGTGAAGCACTAACTTCACAAGGAGCATGAACCTCTAGTTTAGTAGAACACCAACCCTATAAGGAGCACCAACCCCTAATTTAGTGAAGCACCCACTCCACATAGAGGATACAACCCCCTAAGATGACTAAAATACAAAATAAAACATACCTGAAGTTTAAGATATTTGAATTTTTTTGCTACCATAACTAACGGAGATCACAATTTTAGCTCACACATGCACCATCGTACCCTCATTCACTTCAACTCACTCAAACTTAGATCTTTCATGTGTTGATCTTGTATTAAAACACTTGCACTCATGATCTATAGCACTTACTTGGATTTTTTCCACACATTCCTCAACCTTCTAAATTCATACCCTTGATCCACTTTTAAACTCTCACACATAGGTCGCTCTTTTCTTGTTATGCTCAATTAGTTCAAAAATGAACTCAAAACACTCACTTAAATATGTTTCTCATCATTTCAAACACAAAGCAAGGTCGGATATCCATCCCTTATGGTTCAAACAATGCAAAAATTAAAAAATATCCCAATAAATTCATTAAAACATTCATATACGGGCCCATGTAGGTCGGCCATTCCCAAATGCACCAGACATATGCACAAAACTAGCTCAAAACCCCCAACACCTAGATGAGCTAAAACCACAAACACCAAAACCATGATTTTTTTAAGCTTCTAAATTCACTCATACATGTGAAATATAACATATAAACATCATCCATGGTTGTTAATAATCTTTAAGCACTAATCAAAATTATTCATAATACAACTCAAAAAGGCTCATATCCTTCTCAAAACAACTGTCTTCCAACACCCTATCATCACATTTGGACCTCAAAGCACATACCAAAACAACTCAAAAATATGGAATGTAAATATTCTATTGGAATTCCTCTTGTACCTGTATATCACATCCATATATTTTATAGATCTCAGAAACATCCATATGTGCAAACCACACCAACTTTCATCTTCACTAAATTGATCTACCTAGAAAGTAGTTTTACAAACGTCAATTGCTTTTCACCCTTTCTGCCACTTTCAAGACCTATAAAGGCCTTTAATAGGAACAAAATGCAACACTCTTCACTCTCAAAATAATATAAAGTCATCAACTACAATAAAAAAACATACCTCATTCTACCTTAATCTTTCAGCCTCGAGCAATCTTGTCCTAAAAATCAAACAATCCTTCCTCACAAGCTAAGTCTAGAATGACCTATCAAATCAATCATCATCATAAGATACAAACCATATACCATTGGAAAGTACCTATGAATAATATTTATATAAAATCTTACATTTCCTTCCAAATCCAAGTGGAATGCCTTTAACCGGGATCCATCTCTGCAAACTGCTTCCTTTAGCCTTCTAAGACTCAAAAACTAAGCTTGAGCTCAACTTGCTCCATCACCTCAAAAATCACTTCCAAACTTAACCAAATAATGGAACACCCTTATACATTTTTTCTAAGCACTCATCAACCTTCACCAAGCATGAATAACTTAGAATTATCACTTTTCCTCATAAATCCACTTAGCACCCAGCTAGATCAAGCATCCTCCTGATTTTACCAGTCAAAGGATAGGCCTTAGACATAATGTCTAAGCACTCAACAACCTTCACCGAGCTATAAACAACTTAGAAATATCACTTTACCTTATGAAGCCACTTAGCACCCAGCTAGATTATAGCATCCTTCAGATATGACCCTCAAAGAACAGGTCATAGACTTCTTCATACCATATTAAAAACACAAGTTTGATATACCATTGGAAAGCTCTCTGAACTAGGATCACAATAAAACTTGAATGGAGTTCTAACTCTTTTTGTAACTTCTGCAATTCAACTTTTACCACAGCCTGCTCCAAACTGCCCTAAAAACCTAGGCTTCATAAATAGGGCACACTTTTCCATTTATAAGTACCACCATGATTTGAAACCATCATGAAAATGTATAAAAAATCTAGGGATAAAAACATTGTCAATTTATTTCTCACCTTCCTTGGATAATCTTTCCTTCGAAAACTGAACTTCTTTAGAAACAAACATTTTTAGGTTGGGCCCACATATGGTCATATGATCTAATACACATTTTTGGAAATATTTAGGAGTTCCTCTACAATCATCTAATCATCAATTTTGGACAAATCAATCAAGATAGACTCAAAATACTTATTTTTCTCCAAATCGGAACCGGACTCAGAACTGAGTCTAGGGTTTAACAAGACCGGTTTTGGAAGCGGACCGGTTCAAACTTCTATGAACCGGTAGTTACGTAAAAAACGTGACGATAAAACCAACTACATTATTAAAGAAAATATATTTGAAAGACCCTCGTAACCACGATTCCTAAAAAGATATTCACAAATATATGCGAAGTTTGCTCATGTAAAGCACACAGCTCACAACAAGCATCAGAAAGTTTAATTTTATAGCTTCAAAATGGCACGAACTATAGAGTACCCAATTTGTTCCAAAAGCATAACATATCTTGAATAAAAAATTGAATTCTAACATGCATCTTTACATGACTCGAATCGGTTCATGAAGCATGTTAAAATCGGATCCGGTATAAATATACATACTCACCATATAACCCAGGTTTGGTACTGAAACTCGGCTAGTTCATTACAGAACTTACCGGTTCAGTGCCAAACTTGATTGTTCGGTCACCTGGTTGTTTAACCAAGGTTCATGTCTAAACATGTTGAACCGGTTGATACCGGTATGAGTAATCCGGTTCCGGTTTGACCGGTTTTTACCATACACTGGTTGATATAAACAATGTCTTTCAACACCCTTTTAGCTAGGAAATAGCTAGGGATTCAAAGCAACTTATCTTCTTAACGATCGTTCATAAAAACGTGACGATCAAACCACCTCATTCTTTTTATGAAACTTCCATAATTGACTGTAAGAAGCTATGCCAAAGAGCTCAGGTCCTCATGCAAAGCACACAACTCACAATGAGCATCAGAAGGGTCATTTTTGCTTCAAATCTTCACTTTAGAAAACCATATTTCTTTGGTTTTGCCAAAACTGACATATCTTGCAAATCCTTCTTCACTTTGACCGGAAACTTGTCATGGAGCATCATGACAACATCCCCTAACTATCCATGCTCACCATCTAGCCCAAATAGGTCTGAAACCATGCCAACCATTAAGGCTTACCTATGCCAACTTGCCTATTTCTCAGTTGTTTGCTTCTCAAGAACCTCATACATGCATTGTACCTTTGAGTACTGACCTGAAACTCATCATACACCTACTATATCATGTCACAACACTGTTCCCATGCTTGAATAAGTTTGATCAGCTCCAAAACTCATGCCTCCAACTCATTCTGCATGCTCCAGGGCTAGGAATAGGCTTGGAATGACTTGACTCAACACATACAACGCATGAACTGGCCTTGTTGACCTCTTACAGACCCATGTATACCCATGACACATCATACCAACCATGTTTGCCCTTATGACAACCTTCAACTCACTTGGGAGGACTCATACCATGACTCTGCAAGCTAGAGCCATGCCAGGACACCATGACAACTCACCAAACTTGGACACTACCAATCAACCTTCATGTTTGACCTTTGACTGACACCTCATGGAGACTCATATGACCTTATGACACTCTTTGCCATCAATGGACTTGATATCAATGACAACATAAACACACAATGGCCAACAGTATTATGCATCCACTGGGTACGATCGGTCCATGTCCAAATGGTGTCAAATTATAATCTGTAATTAGTATAGATATTCTGTAACGAATTCATCAACACCTCCTCCTTTTTAGCCTGTCTTAGATGTTGAGACTTGAGAGTATTAAGAATCCATTGGGTGCCATCAGTCCATTCCCGAATTTTGTCATATCATGATCTGTAATTAGTAAAGATATTCCATAACCGATTCATCAACATGAATATTAATCTTAACAATAAACAACTTGGTTGTAAGACAGTTCCCTTGTGTTTTGCTTAAGGAAACCACTGTATTCTGCTCAGAAATAAGTTCAATTCCTAGAAATAAGATTTTCTATTGTATGCATAAACTGAAAGAAACATGGGCTGAAAACATGAAAAAAAGAGAGCATGACACAAGAGATTACCTTGGAGACCTCCACTGTGGGAAAAACTCTTGAAGAGTAAGGCTTTGCCTTCTTTTTGCCACTATCTCCTTTTGAAATTTACAAGCTGTCTGTCTTGTTGAGGCCTGCCTTCATGTTTTTCTTTCAGCCTATCACAAAGGTTGGTGGCATTAAGCGCCCCCTTGGATATTGCTGCTTCACACATTGAGGGATGTAGGTCAATGAGGCGACACCTCATCTCTGCACCAAAACTACGACTGACATTTCCCAACACACTAGTTCTTGGTGACGGGGATATGCTCCTTATTAACACCATTGATTTGACCCTCGGTGCCAGGGATCCATTTCTACTGGACTGCTTCCCAAGTGTGGGGACAGGCACACAGAACATTTTTCTATGCTGCCACAGAAGTTTCTTTGGCCTTTGGTTGTTAAGAGGGATTTTGGGGGGAGTGCCTTACTTCCTTCTAGGGTTACCTGGTCTGCCTCCCTCATTCCTAGACACTCCCCGATGAGCATTATTGGATCTAGTGATAGACAATGACACAAATGATTCCTCTGTCCTAGGCACCGGTCAGAGATGTTTGATGGGCTTACAATGCAGTCTTTCTGACTTCTATCAGCCCATGCTCATTGAGGGTTCTTGCTCTCCTCCCACATAGCGGTTTGTATTGGTACCATAACCCACATGGGTTGGGGCTTTATTGCTTTACTTGCTACTGTAGTTGGAGGTATTCTTGAGTCCCATTGACGTACTTTTGGTCATAAGTAGACATTAATATAATTTCTTTCTTTCGTCTTTTGTACGGATCAGCTCAAAACAGTCTGAAACTTCTATAGACCACCATACAACTCCTAATCATCATATTAGTCCTAGTCATCATATTAGGAGTGTTTCAAGCTACTCACGTAGTCTTTTTTACTAGAGAATGAGATTAGTGGCTTGCTTAGCTGATTTTACTTTCATGACCTAATTCGGATCATACCTCCCAGAGTTAGGAGGCTTTTGGTCCCCAAAAGCATAGGCACTCATGAGATGGAAAGAATCCTTGACACTCTCCTTTGAATGCCACTTGGCTTTACTTGGAAACCATCCTTTCAAACCTATTTGTCAACTTTTTGATTACCTCTCCTTGATGTTCTCACTTTCTTGTGCAAAACATCATCTTTGTCCAACTCTTAGTCTTCTTGAACATCGGGAGAAATTCTTTAATGCGGGGCAACTAAAAACCATCTTCATCTGTAGCATAGAAGGCTCAAAGAGATGCAAGTTCTCACATTTACAATCGAATACGACTACATGTATGGAGGCATGCTTAATCTGAATGCACTAGTGCTCACTTATTCAAGAACAACAAATGGACCATACCCTAGTGGTTTTATTTTCTTTGATTTAATTCAAAGTTTTTCTTTGCTCAAGTACAACCATACCTTGCCCCCAACTTGGAACTTGTGCTCAACTCTATGCCAATTATGTCTTGCTTTGTACTTAGCTTGAGATTCCTTCAATCTCTGTTTCATTTGGTGGTGTATTTGCCGTGTCTTCTTAATGAAGATTTCAGCTTTTTGTAGATTTATGAATCTTTTCTTTCTTGCTTCCTTTGTGGCCGTCCCATCTACATTGAAAGGATGACTAGGAAAGTAATCAAAACATGTCTCAAATGGAGATCTATTAGTAAAAGAATGGATTTATTTATTGTAAAAATGATGGATATAGGCCAAATTTTCATCCCAAGTTGTAGTATGCTTCCTACTATACCTCCTCAAGAGTTGCACCAATGCTCTATTGACAACTTCAATTTGACCATCTGTTTGTGGATTAAAAGTAATTGATCTTTACAACTTCGTATCCATCTTCTCTCATAGTGTAGTTTTGCCTATGAACCTTGTATCCCTATTTGAAATGATAGAGCTAGGCACATCAAAGTGAACTCAAACATTAGTGAAAAATGACTCAGTTGCATCATTGCTGTGAAGAGTCTTTCAACATAGAATGAGCTAAACCATTCTACAAAAACAAACAAGTAATTATGCGATTTCCGTGAGACATGAGCAAAGCTCCTACAAAATCCATGGAGATGCTCTCACATGGTCTAAAAGGAATCGGTAGAGGCATATAGACGCCCAATTTTCTATTGTGAGGCTTACTTATGCCTCACAAAACACTCCCCATAGGAACTTTGCAAATGTGTGAGTCTTTGACACTCCAAAGTGACCTACAAATTTTGAAGTACAAGCTTCCCTCTTTAGGCACATAGAGCTTCCCCAACTTGTAGAGAAAACCTCTTTGGAAATAGTAGTTTTCCATGGCCGAAAAATATGCTCTTTTTGCTCCATGCAAATGCTAAAATAATGTTGTTTTTGATCAGAGACAAATATAAGAAATACACGATTTACACACTCAAATATCCAACACACTACATTATATTATTCAAATCTTGGAAAAGCTTATATACACCAATCATGTCCAATAATTTAGGGCATTTCGTCTTTCCCATCTGCTTCTCTCTCTCCTACCAAATCCTTTTTAATTTCAACAATACCTTATCCTCTACTCTTCAATGTGGGTGTTATAACAACCCCAAAAACTATCTATATTTATTTAACTAAATTAACCTATAGTATACTTTATGTAGTAATTCCTAACATTCCCTCCTTATTACGTATAGTGCAAATATTGGGAGAGAATTAACTTGGTATGTGGATTGGAACACACTTGCAGTTCAACATACTTATAAACAATAGTGGAATGGCCTCACTACACCTCCTCAGTAGGATACAAGCACTTCAAACAAAACATATGAATGGGGACATACTCAACCATTTACAGAGCATAGTTGTTGGAATTGGCCTCACAACATTCATATGAAGAGGGACACACCCAACTATTCACCCAGAAACAATAGTGAGACTCGATGTTTCCTCAATGAGATTTGGCCTCAGTGGATAACATAAACATTAGGCTGGACTGGGGGCTCACCTTAGTTGCTCTCACAGAACAATTACAAAACTGTAGTAGTTGGATTGGGTCCTTACCATGCTTTCTCATGTGCAACAAGCGAGTGATATTCATAATTACCTTAACTGGTGATCATTGTCTTCAGCTTTGTTGTATCTTTCATTCTTTATTGCCTCAAAAGCAATAGTCTCATCTTTGAGTTAGTGGCGAACTCAAGATCAGTGTTTTTCCTCCATCCGTCTGTGATCCTCCATGTTTCTCTTAACCCAACTCCTCCAGTTAGGTTGATCCTAATGGTCTTGTGGACCAAAGACCATTGCAAGAAGCATTCTGATGTTTCTGACGGTGCGTCTCCTGTACTTGTCTTCTCCCATGAGAAGGGACTTCCCCTCTGAGTATAAAAATTTGTATGGGCGTTGGGTACTACTGACAATATGCCCATATGTAAATATATATCTTGTAGGGCTAGAGAGACATGTATTCATGTCTTTTTTTATAGATAGCAATTATATCTCACAAAGTGTAAGATCTGAAGCAATGTCCCTTTGCCTAATGGTTTCCAAAGTTGTTTTACTTATTCTAGCAAAGTTTCTTCGAAAATCGCCCCTGAATCAAAAGTTATACTGTTAATCATGCTGATATGCTTTCTACATAGGCAGCTGGGTGTGGTGGCAGGGGGTTGAAATGTTTGTTGATAAACAATTAGCGGCAACCTTAAATTTGACATTCATGTGATCGTTTTTTCTTTTTAGTTTGAGAAGTCAATCAAAAAATCATAATATCTTGGCCAAACGGTGGAGGTTGGAGCCCTTGTTTTTTCCCCAAATGTTTTTTTTTCGAGCCCGACAAATTGATGCACCTAGATTGATGGCATTTGTCACCAGCTAATATGATTATTTTTTGAGAAGGTAATGGAGCTGTTAATCGATATGTTATATGAAAAATCCAAGATAAGAGTGTTGAGATTGATATATGTTGACGTTGTTTAGATAGATGTTTTTAAGATATCTTTGATACCAATTGTTGGTTTTGGTCAGAGACAAATATAAGAAATACACGGGATTTCCACACTCAAATATGCAACACACTACATCATATTATTCAAAGTTTAGAAGAGATTATATACACAGATCAAGTCCTATAATTTAGACATGTCCTCTATCCCATCTACTTTTCTCTCCATCAAAATCCTTTTAACTCTCAACTAACCCTTAACCAATACTATTCTATATTGGTGTTGTTATAACAACTAATGAAATATCTATTGTTATTAGTATCTGCTGAAGGCAGGGTACCATAACAATGGGTTCTTCTTAACTAGGCTTAACTAATTATTATTAGCTCATGCTTTCAACCAATCAGAAGTGAGTATCATTTTTTGTATGTTGAATTTCTTATGTCTCAAAGCTTGGACTTGCATATTTTTTAATCCAAAAATACTTTAAAATGCATGTGGAATATTCCTTAGGCCTTATTGCTGAACATTCCTCTAAGTTAAATATAATAATCATTCATTACTTTCAGTGTTAGTTTTAAAATATTTTCAATTCACCTATTAATACTACCAAAAGACACCTCATCATATGCTAATAATTATGTTGAGAGGCATTTCTATAATGGCAGCTGGGTGGAGTGTAATGGACATTAAATTTGACGTCCATTTGTCCAACACAAGGCAATTTTTTCTTGAATTTGACATCCATTTGATTGTCACTTAAAAGTTTTTCTTTTTGCTAGGGGAAGTCAATAAAAAATAGTAATATCTAAGCCGTATGGTAGAGTTTGGCCCCGCTTTTTCTCGGATAGATTATTTAGAGACTGACACAATGGTGTAGCTAGTTTGATTGCATTTGTCACCATTAAGTGGGAAAGTAGTAGACAATGTAGTGTAGTTATTAGTCAATGTAGTATGTCAAAAGTACAACATACGAACCTTCAAATTGATATCTCATGGTGTATTTCTAATAGATGTATTTAAGATATTTGTATTATATATGATGTGACATGATATAAACATTCCAAACATTTTATTACATGATATATCAACCCATATTTAAAAAAAACAAAATTTTCATTAAATGACACCTCAATCTCCATTAATAATTATGATGTGACATACAACATTGAATTACTAATACAAAATGACATATCAACCCATATTGTAAAAAAATATACCACTAAACTACATCTCAACCTCTATTAATAATTATGACGTGACGTACAACATTGAATAACCAAACAATATAAAGCAAAAGGACACATCAACCTACTTAAAAAAACCAAATGACACAACCTATTTTAATAATTCTGATGTGACATACAACATTAAATTAGTAAACAAATTATTATAACATATCAATCTATATTTAAAAAAAAAAACAAATGACACCTCAAGTTATATATAGCTGTGATGTCATATAAAACCATGGTTACCTAAGATTATGAGACAACAAAACGACAAATCCGGGACGGCAATTTTTTTTTAAATTTTGGGGATGTCGAGGGGATGTATTATAAAATATTATATAAAATTTATACATATTACAAATATAACATATGAAAAAACTAAGACTTAAAATTGAAAGCCTGAATGTTGAAACCACTAATCCAATTATTCATCACATAAGCCAAAATGCTATTTTTATTATTCATATTTCATATTGAGTCATTGACACTAACATAGAAATTAGAATCGATTAAAAGCAAATGATGTACAATGGCTACAAGAGTTTGTAGCATCACCACCACCATTGAGACAATAAATGAGAATGTGGGTATCAAGAGAGAGAAGGTATATCAAGATTGAAAATAAGAAAGGTGAAAATCTATTGTAGCAATCTAATTTATGGTACCATGGTGACAGTTCCAGTAAAGATATTAATATGCTGTCTACCACTATTAAGCTCAAGTTAAAATGCTATCATAACCACAAGTGGCGCACAAACAAATAGAAGATATTTTTTCCTTGATGTTAGAAAAAAACATGAGATACCAATAATAATTGTCTGAATCATCATTATGGTCCCATCAAATGCATTCATGATTCAATGATGGTGGTTCGGGTGTAAATATACTGTTTGAGAAAATACAGCAAAAAACTAGGGAAACCAATATTCACACCTGTTGATTTTATGGTGGTTCAGGTGTAAATATACTTTTTGAGAAAATACAGCAAAAAACTAGGGAAACCAACATTCACACCTGTAGATTTTAGATTGATATTAACTAATTAAGAGAGTATTACTCTCATGGGCAAGCACATGATGTACAATAGAACAAAAAACTGCATTTTTTGTTTTGTATTGAAAAAATGTTGGGCAGCAGTCCCTTGATTGTCCTGAGGACATCACGATGTCCACTGTGGTGTCCCCTTTTAGTTAAAGCACCTGGGACATCCCGGGTGCTCTCTTGAAACTCAGGGAACGTCCCTAGGATGTTCCCTTCAATTTTGTTTTTGGGCAGGATGTTGGGGGGACATTTTGTTGCTGGCACCAAACACCTGAAGCGTCCCAAACATCTAGGTAGGCTTGGGGATAGGGGTGCACTTCCCCGCGTAACATTGTGTAAAACAGTTATTTACCAAGTTATTTAATACTACCATAGGACACCTCAACTTATATTAATAATTATGATGTGACCTACAACATTGAATTAGAAAACACTCTAATACAACATGACATAGTGACCTCTATTTTAGAATAACAAAAAAAAAACACCAAATGACACCTCAACCTATATTACTAGTTGTGATGTTACTAAACAATTTAATACTACTACTAAGCTATGATCTCAATATTTTCTGCAATTTAAAAAAAATCAATTACCTTATTTTGCATGAGAACCCCTCTAATAACATAGATTATATGTTGCTTGTTCTCATGTAGCATTATCTCTGAGGCTATAACTATAGTTTATTGTTTCATCCTAGAAAAGTCTAAATTGTCTTTGCTATGCAATTACATTTTTTTTTGTGCTCAAATATATCCATTTGATTGCGTTTCAATTAACTTTTCTTCAAGCTACAGCAGGGACTAGTTGCATTGTGACTCTTGTTTAACTAAGCCAACCTATATTATATTATATGTAATAATTCCTAACACAGATATCCTGAAGATCTGCAATATATCCAATGGAAATTAATGGTGGCCTAGATAATATATCAGCCAACTTGTTAGTCATGCTTCTTTTATACTTGATAATGAAGTCATTGCAAGAAACCATTGATTTATAATGACGTACTTGCATTAGTTTTGATTGTGCTTGCAAATATCGAAGTGGTTTATGATCAGTGTAGATAATGGTTTCTTAACCCATTGAAAATTTGAATACTTATTCCATTTCTCAACTGTTTGTATAAGAGCATACATTAACTTATCATATGTGCAATATTTCAAAATTGCTCCATTCACTTACCTCCTTGCATTAAAACAACCCCACAGCATATTCATTTGCATCCTTATCCACCTCGAATGGTAGTTGCAAATTAGGTTGTGCCAAAATCAATGCATTGCATATCTTTTGCTTCAATTCAACAAATGAATTTTCCCGATTTCTAACCCAAGTAAATGACTTACCACTTGCTGCTTATAAATGCAAAGGCGCTGCTTTTGGGGAAAAGGGTTTCATGAACTTTTTCAAGTACCAAAATTGCCCATACAAAACTCCATGTCTAGGTCACATTGGAAGGTTCGGTCCACACACGGATGGCTTCCACTTTTGCTGGGTCGGTTCTCATCTCTCCATCTCCAACCACATTTGCCTGAAATAAACAAGTGATTGTTGTGCAATCTCACATTTCTTCACATTAAACAATAGCTTATTGTTCCGACAAAACTCGCAATACTTGTTTCAAATGCATTTGATGTTTATCATTAGTCCTGCTAAAAATCAACATATCATCCAAGTTAACAATGACACAAGAATTTGTCAATGGTTTTAATACCAAATTCATCATTCTCATGAAAGTAGCTGGAGCATAACACAACCCGTAAAGAAGCACAAAACAATCATACCAACCTTACCTTGTTTTGAATGCCGTTTTGCACACATCCTTTGTTATTTTTTACTCAAGGATTTCTGAATATCAAATTGAACTATGTGAAGTACTTAGCATGCCGAAATCAGTCCAACAAATCATCAATCTGTGGAAGAGGGTATGTGGTCAAACCTCAATTCTTGTTTAAACCTCTATAGTCAGTAGACATTTATAAAGCATCTTTCTTAGGTACAATAACATTAGGAGAACCACATGGAGAAGTTCTAACACAGATTGCACTTTGTTCTAACAAAGATTGCAATTGGTTTCTTACTTTATTTGCCTCAGTTAGTGATTATCTATAAAGATAAATATTTGGGAGAGGACAATTTGCTAACAAATAGATCTCAAGCCTAACCACTCACTTAGGCAACATATCCTTCGGATCTTGAAAAAACACCTTAAATTGCTGCAGCAACTGTTCAACTTGCTTTTGCTCTTTCTCAGTAGACATGCCAGGAGAAGCCTTGTATTCAACTACCTCATTATCTTGCTTATCCCTAAAAATAAGCAAAATAAACTTCTCACTAGTATTAATCAATCTTTGTCTTGATTAACATGTATTGACTTGATTAACACGTGCCAAGGAAATCTTCGATTTTCTTACATATGCATTGATGATGTAGCTTCTGCTTCTTTGATCAAATAATACTTGTTAGCTCTCATGAAGATAACATCTCTAACATACATGTATTAGGTATTAGCTACCAAATGTCATACCACACATATCAAGAGGAACAACATCTTCAACATCCTCATCAGTGAAATGCTGATTTATCTCTAACACTAGCAATCGCATGCGAAGAATGCAATGTGAACGCCAAAAGGGAGGTGGAGGTGGAGTGTGTAGAAGGGGAATGGACAATATGGGAATTGAAAGATGAAATTTGTTGGAGGAGGGGAAAGGGGATTTTTTTTGGAAATTGTTAATATGGAGGGGAGGATGGAAGGATAAGGGAATGGGGGAGTGGAGGAGGAAAATGAATGGTGAATATATTTATGAAAAGAGGAGAGAGAAAGAGGAAAGTAAATGAAGCAGAAAAGGAAGAGAAGAATTGTGAAGTTAGGAAATGTAATAGAACTTAAAATTGTTTGCCCAAAAGGATCTAGTCCCTCAGAGGTTTGTACCGAACCTCATCAAACTCCCATGTAGGCTGTCGGCGGGGGTCTTTTGCAGCCTTTTGCGGAGATCTTGGATAGTTGGTTGAACACCAGAATCAATATTCTTGTTTCATAAAAACTGCCCACAGCCGCCTAGCTCCTGCGACACAAAATAAGATTGAGGAAATAGTACGATAAACGAGGGTGGCTCCCAATACGATTGTCATGATAGTATGATACCACAACAAATGTAGAGCATATTCATATAAAAGAACCTCCTTCATTCTATGTTGCTTGAACATGGCTTGTCTTGTTGGAAACCAACGTCGGAAATGCCATAGAGAACAATCCTTCCGTGTTTGTACTCGTTTTTATTTCGGGGAGACCCTGATTCTTCTGGCCATTGCAGAGTTAAAAGGGGTCGTTCTTCCTTGCTGAAGAATATAATGTTGAATTTCGTCTTCTTCAGTACTTGAATTGAGGATGGAGGGAACCAAAGAAGAAGATTGGCAGACTGTGTCAGGCATGTCTACAGAGTCATGGTTCAACCATATCTGTAGGATCTTCGTGAAGTTCATGACAAGTGGAGTGCAATCCTATTCAAAAGGGGTGTCACAAACCGTGGAGGAAGAAGGCAAGGGTTTCAAGAGCATTGTTATCGATCAATACATCCTTATAGTATGGATAGTGTGCAATTTTAAAATTTCAAAGCTTCCTAGACACGAGATTTGCTAACATAGAAGTAATATTTTGTAAAATTGGCTTCCATTTTTTGGTATGAGAACAATATCCAAATCTCTAAGTCTATGTGGCAGGTATTTTGCTATGGTGGAGATGTTTTGAGGGAAGCTTATTGTATGACCTGTGTATTTGTATTGTCCTCCTTGCACCTGAGTCACTTGCAAGATAGGATTAACACAAGCAATGAGCATTTCCCTCGACTTGAGTCAATCAACTAAGAGTGGATGGGAAATTGCCTGGATCCATATTGTTTTAGGATGAGAATCAGTGTTTGTTTGTTTGTTTTAGATTTACATCTGCTGTATGCATGCAAATTGACAGACTTTGCTGTTTTTAATTCCGGGGTAGTTCTCCCAAGCAAATCGTGTAGGTTTGAGTCTTTAACAATAAATCTATTCTTTTTCTAAATGTGCGTTGAGCTTCTAAATAGGAAACCAAGTTTGAGCACCATGAAGATGCAGTTGATGGGAGAGGGCTTGTATTGGTGGCAAGCAAATCTGACGTGTGCGGAAAAGGGAAGGAATTTGCATTAGATCGCATAGATGATGGCAAAGGAAGTTGACATGTTGGTGGAAGGGTTTGCACAAAAGTGTTGGGGACTAAATTTAAGTAGGAATGTTGGAGGAGTGGGCGTGGAGTAGATTTTTTCCCTTGTCTCCAACAGAACGATGGAAGAACAAAGTCTGCAGTTGAGCTCCTGGAGAAGATGCAAGTGAAGAAATAGAAGCGTTGTATGGTTGCAACAGGGGACACCAAAATTTGCGTCATTATAGTCTGAAGCATTGATTGTAGTAGGGAGAAGCGCTATGTGGGATGTGGAAGTAGAAGGTCCAGCGAGAGAAAGAAGTAGGAAGGCGAGTGCTGCGCTGCACCGACATAAAAGTTCCTCCTCTATGTTTGCGCAGTTGATAGTGAGAACTGTTGAGACACATTCATTGCGATCTTTGTGCAACGAATCACGCTCTCCGGCAGCGGGCGCATTGTTGAGGAGTTGAGATGATATTGGATTGGAAAACTTGCAACAAATGGCAAAGGGTAAGGAGCAATTATTTTTTTCCCTTTACACTGCGAAGTTCTCAATATACAAAAGCAAGACAAAAGAAAGTGTATGCATATAACATTGTTTGATTAGAAAACACCATTAAACAAAAAGGGAAAAATGCAATTACAATAAAGTTACTTTTGAGGTGATTGATAAACTTGCATTTTTTGGTTATGAACATAACAACAAGAGCAAAAAACGTTTTTGTGAATATTGATGTACAATGTTCTGATTTTACATGCAAAAGGTTGCTGCCACACACAAAAAGTTGACATACAAAAAAACAAGTAAAAATTTCTTAAAATATGTTTATACTTTTTTGGGGAATGAAGCAAAAAACCTCACATGAAGTCCTAACACAACTTTCCTACAACTAAAAGCTAGGGGGAAGGAGCACTTTCCAATTTCCTAGAATTCAAAATGATACATTTTAGTTGTTTGTTCCCTCTCGATAAACTGTCTTTTTGAGGGAAAGGGGTGAAAATGTATTTGTAGCCGATAACATTGCTTGTTATTTCAGTAGTTGCCTTGTTATCAATGGACAATAGTCAGAGGTCCTTAGCCGTGATACCCATGATTGATTATGTCGTTTCATCAAAGGCAGTAACTGAGTGCAATTTCCTTGTGTCGTCTTTTATATTAATGCTGAAGCACATATTTGTAGTCACATTGCGACACGTCCGCATTGCAGTGCGGGCAAAACCACTTGCCGCCCCCCTTTTCAAATACTTTTTCCATGCATTGTTTATCACCTTTTGAAAGCGGGCAAGCCATATAAAAGAAATTATTAATGGCAATGTCAGTCACCTCTGCAGTCCACTGAGGCCCATACATTTTTATCTGCATTCCCCATGTGAGCTATTAAAGAGATTGTTGATACAGAAACCAGATTCTTTGGAGGCCCCCCATCGATGTGTTTGTTATAGATGACACTGGAACAAAACTATCAACAAACGTTGCCCACTCAAGAAGTGTAAAGGTTTCTGGAATTGAAGGATTGACAAAGCATTTTTGTATAGGAAACAATGTCCATCGAGGAGCCATTAAAATTTGTCACACGACCACCCTTTATAGCCAATACTGTAGTTTGCGGTGCTGATAGAAGTTGCAAAAGATTTTGAGTCAATCCATCGAATCGATCTCCCCACAAAGAAACCGAAACACTAAATTGAGACATGTCCTGTATTTGAATTGTATTTTTCGTTTCTTTGTCTTGTCACATCTTCTAATAGTTGAGCATGGCGACATCACAAGAATAATGCCAATCATATCTATTGAAGAACTAATAGGGGAGGTCTGGCACTTCTTTGATTGATTTGAAATGAAAGTGATGCTGAGGTATGTCGCTATTTGTTTCTACGGAAGGAGTCACAAAGGAGGAGGGAAGCAAAAAAATCTCTAGGGAACTATTCAGATAGTTGTAGTTAGGGTTTGCATTTATAATCCTACCATTCCTTAGAATGTATACCTTGCCTTATTTCTATCACCTCATAAAATTTGCAGGCAACCTCATTAAAACATGTGACATGAACCTCCCCTCCGGGCTGGTCCAACAAAATCAAAACCAAAGAACATTCCACAACCCTTAGCATTCTGGTACTCTTTGAGATCCGTTTTGCAAAGTGCTCGCCCTTTAACAACCCAAAACCACAAAGAGGTATTGAGGGAACTAATTAGGAAAAAATGAAGAGGCTGTTTTGGTCGAGACATGCATTGCTTGAGATGTCATTTGCGGAGCCGAACCACTATTGGGAAATATGTTCTTATTGGAAGGCCTTTTTGTTTACCGTGAAGGAGATGATTAGGTAAACGAACAGGGTTGCCGATTTTTTCATGTGTGGAAACAACAATATCGATTTCGATAATTAGAACTGTCGTGCAAGCAATTGAAAGAGAATAAAGATAATAAAAAACTGAGAGCGGGAGAAACACTTATTGGTATTGAAGAGAGGTAAAGATCTTACAATTCCTGTTTCACCATTTAGCATATGGATTTATGGACGCCAACTATAGAGCCTTCTTGCAAAGTTTTGTCACGAACACTTTTCCGCCAAATTTTGAAGGCAACAATGCAGTTTGAAAATGTTCACCATCCGATATGTCTACATGGTGTAGCACACCTATGTTCAAGGTAGAGCTCACTCAGGGTACAAGTTTAATAATTGTAAGTTGGGAGGGGGGTTGGAGCATCCTTCGACCAACTGAATAATACCTCCAAGCAAAAGTGACACTTCCATGAGAAGGAAAAGCAAAGGGATGGGGCTGCAAAAGGCATTTCCAAACTTAAAAAATATTTCAAAAGTAGAGGAGAAAATAGATGAGAAAACGAATGAAACGCAGAGGCTTGTGTTATACTTTGTTTGGACCATAGTAGGGAAAAACTCGCCAAATCCAACTACTCGCTAGACCCCCAAAAAAAAAAAAACTCGGCCAAAAACCTCGCCAATATTTGGCCAAATACTCGGGAATACTCGGCAACTTAAAAAATACTCAATTTTCTTTAAAAAACATAAATTTTAAGCAACACATAGCTACAAAATGTATCAAATGAGCCCATAAAATGTTGAAGTGTTTTCTATTAGATTTGAATACAAATACAATACAAAATTGCATCATCATGTGAATACAATAGCCTGATAAGTCATATGAATTTATGATCATTGAAATTGAAAAATATCATCATAAATTGCATATCAATGCAATTAAACAATTTTCTCATCGAATTCGCTATAATTTTTTTTTAACTCCAATGTAAAGGATGCTCAATAGCTGTGTGATTACAAGTGAGGGAGTGTGATGCATTTTTATGACAAAAACCAACATTTTTTCAGTGTAAAATTTGTGTTTTCCTGTTTTCCCGCGTTCCTTACATGTATGGTGAGTTTTTTTGGCTAAACTTGCTGAGTTTTGGTGAATATTTGTCCCAACAGAAATTTGGCAAGTCATTGCGAATATTCATCATATTTGGGTGGCGAGTTCTTTGGGTGAATATTCGTCCCAATAGAAATTTGGTGAGTACTCGCTGAATAGGCAAACTATGGGGATGGTACCTCTTATGCTTAGCTTTATCTGACAATTTTGCTTTGCTTTACATTTTGCTTTTTTTTGCTTGAGATTAGTGTGAAACCCTTTCTCCCACACCTCAACCCCATGCAACTAGTAGGATGCAAAGGGGAATCGCATCTGTTGATATGTGAAGTCAACATTTGAATAAGCAGGTTGCGATCAAGCTGTCAGGTGGGACGATTAGTCCGAGCACGGGAGAATACTCGTCGAGTTTTGAAGGCTATCCAGTATTTTTAATTACTAATTTGTCTACAGGAGATCAAAGCTCATGATTCTTTCAGAAGATTGCAAGAAGTTGCTTGGTCCAAAAAGGTGCAAAAATGGATTTGATGAAAATAAGAAAATATTGCCATCAATGCGTAGAGCTCGAGAAAATGAAAATATGCACTTCTAGAGAAAACATCACCTGAAACGGAGCCACAGAATGAAAGTTACGGCACATGCAAGTTTTTGCTGCTACATCTTCCCGGACCCTTTCCAAAAATGGCAAATTTTATTCTATGCTTGTGTTTTCTTCACCAAAAATCCAAAAAAGGAAAGAAATGCCAAAAAAGGAAAGAAATGTTGTCTTTGGCAAGTTTTCCAACTATGCTCGGTGAGTTTTCCAACTATAACTCGGCGAGTATTCCAACTATGCTCAACGAGTTTTTTTTGGCCTATTTTGGCAAGTCTTTCAGTGGTTTACTTGTTTTGCTTGTTTTTTGGCGAGTTTTCCTACTATGGTTTGGACAAATTTTCACTGTAGATATTTTTTTATCAAGTCCGCATTTCGAGATTTTTTGTTGTTTTTTTAAGAAAAAAACTTGTCAACATTTCAAATAAGCAAGCAATTTTTTTAATGTGCTTGTAATCATGTGCAATTAAGACAATATTTGTAATTAAACTTTGTGGATCGTACAATATCAATTTGTGTAGCAATACATTTCTATGTCTGAAATCTTGTGTTTATTAAAAAAAATCAAAGAAGTTTATATCTGGTTACAAAAGGTTCTTGAAAATCGAAAGCCATAAAAGACAACATGTTGAATTAACAATATACATACGAATTACGTGATGACAAGCATCAATATATTTTTTACTTCAAAAAAGATTTGGAAGTATTGATTTTTCAAAGCGAAGAATGAAGATTGAAGAAACTTGTTATTTCACGAATTACGTGATGACAAGCATCAATATATTTTTTACTTCAAAAAAGATTTGGAAGTATTGATTTTTCAAAGCGAAGAATGAAGATTGAAGAAACTTGTTATTTCAGAAAATGAAAAAAAAACTTGTTACAAGCATTAAATGTTCTGTGAACATTTGCATTTTGTCCATATCTAAACATTGTCTTTAATTCCATATTAAATTTCTAAACATCGTCTTTATTTCTGTCTGTTATGCGATTGGAAGTTTAGGAGTTTCAATATATTCGACATAAAAAATCGAATCAATAGTTATACGATGTGCATTAAAATGATTTTGACAAATTGAATTCTCTATATTAATAATTGTTTAACCAAAAAAACTCTAATATAAAATGTAAATGACAGTTCGACATTATATGTATTAAAGTAAAACATCACAGAAATATATACATTCTTTATAATTCAATGAATTCTAATTAAAATTACTGAGAACAAGGACGATGTTGGACAGCTAGTCCGCATAGTCAACAAGTCTAATGAAACTGACTTTGAGAAGTTTGATAACTTCTTTGACCATGAGGGCTATCTTAGGTTTCATTGATCTCAAATTTTTCTTGACTAGCTTAGCATCAAGTCTTGCTACCAAGTTGTGAATGACAACATCCGTTTGAACATTTGTCATATCTAAATAGGAGAAGGCAAACACCTTGGATAGCTCGATGATGAGCTTTTTGTGATCCTCAACCTCCTATGGGGAGGGAGATGATCCTAGCTTTAAGATTCAAGAATTTTCTTCCATTCCAATGTTTATATAAATAGTATCCTTGATGAGAGAGGCATTTCCCTCTTCGAATTTGTGTGGTGCAAAAGGTCAAAAGTATCATCCTTGACCACGTAGACTTCTAGCTCTTCCTCGGGTGGAATCGTAGTTCTCGGATCTGGATGACGTAAGAGTCATGGTACTGTGGATTTGACCATGGGCTAGAGTGAATGATCTGATAGGTCATGGATTTTTTTTTTGTTGTAAGTGAACAGGGAGATGTTAATAGGCCTGGAAGAACCCTAGGATATCTTTGTCATTCTCTACCAAGTCTTGGCTTACTCAGAAGTCAACTACATTCGTCTATGCTAACATCACCTTTCTTATCTTTGACTTCTTCCTCTGTACAAGGGGATGAGTTCTTCAGGGTAAACACTGATCAACATTTGCTTCTTGTAGGACCTGGATGTGAAAGGCATGTTACCGAATAATGATGTGCGCCTGACAGTGGCCCAGTTGAATCAATGAGTTAGTTTTGGGCTAATGTTGGAATTAGCATTAATTATGCGATATGTAATCAAAAAACTTAACCAACTCTTACGTAGATCATTTTTGTAATTCCAACTGTAGGTGCTCGGCAATTGGTACATGGTATGACACTAGAAGGTCAACTAATGGTTGGTGAAAAGTTGCACATTGTCATCCAGGACTGCGGAGTTTCCATAATACCTAAAGCCTAACATATTTTATGGGAATAGAGAGTATGCAAGCCTATAACAGCATAAAACCTATTCATATTCAATGACCAACAATTGTATAAGTACATTTGACATGCGAGGATATGCCGAAAGGTAGTACCATTCTTCCTCTTAGGGAAATTAGAACTACGTCTGCTCATGAGCACGAGAAAACACTTCGCCCCAATTGTATTGAAGGGTCTGCATAAGACATCTTCGGTTGGAGAGGGTTGTATTTTGTACAATGCCGAACGACGTTGCAACCATCACATGTTTAAGGACAATTATTATAGCACCTAGACATTGAAAAGCTCCAGAGTTAGATCATCTTGCCACTATCACACTTTTGCGTTAAATAAGTAGCTGTCGTAAGGTCAAAGAAATACCCAACAAGTCTAACTCATGGTCTCCCCGAGCGGGAACATATTTGCATGGTGCATGTGATTAATTTTGCGCAGCTCTTGGGAGGTTTATGCTGACAATGGCCAAGTGCCCAAGCCCTAGGAACTTCCAACAACTTGAGTCAGATGTGCAAGAGAGTTCCTGAGAGGGTCCAAAAGCGCAGATTCTAGGAAAATGTCTTATTCCAAATCTGTGACCAAGTCATAGAATGTAGCCCTGCAGTCCGAAATTGGGGACCGCTATGTGTACACAATCACGTCAATGATGCCAAATGGAGGTGAGCATCTAGCCATGCTATGGTATGGCGGGTTAATACGAGCAATCACATTGGATTCCTCCATTGCACCATGTTAACGACAATAACCTCGATCTACGCAGGCTTGCCTTCTGGGTGCCCAAATGGGGTGTTGCCACACCAGTGTTAACCAACATTTGAAGTGAGAAGCAAAATCAATGTCGTGAGTGTTCACGTGTCTAGAAGTAAGGCTTGTTTTGACGCATCATTTGACATGCGTACTTTGGGTAGCCACAAGTTGGTGATGGTTCGGGAACGGGATTTGGTATGATGTAGATTAGCATCAAAGTGAAGGTAAGCTACAAGTGGATTGCAGTTTGGGTTGCATGATGATTGTTGACAGCCTATATTCTCTAAGAATTTCTCGTTGATCTCGCACAGTCTGTTTTTACCGCTCAATGTTGCATAAACGTCGTTATGGCGGCCTCATACATGTGTGAGTGTCATGACTCTCAACTCACGTGGAATAGGTAGAAGAGGTCGAGGGCACATGTACTCACATGTGGCCGATGATTGGTGGCTTATAGTTGAGTCAAGACCATTAACAACAAAAACAATATGTTCTGATAATTGCTTGGATAGCTGTGATAGTCTATTTTGGTAGTGACCATTGTAACCCTGATTTTGGTTTTGTGTTGCATTATGGCTATGAAGCTTTTGGTCTCAAACATTGCATTTTGGCTATGATTTTGGTTAATTGCGGTCGATTAACAATTGCATGGTGTTTAACAGTAGGCGTGTTGAAACCTTCCGGGAACCAAATATTGTCTGTTATTGTGGTTACCGTTTTTGTTGGGTTGGTTCTCAGCCTTATTGAGAACATCCAAGAATAGCACTTCGGCCGCATAACACTCTGTCCACACATATTCACATGGTACTGATTACGATCAACAGTTGGGGACATTCTCATAGCCCTAAACCATAACTTGGAAAAAAATCTGGTTACAAAGTATTGTTCGAGATAACCCACAATTGTTCAATGGTTGGGAGAAACAATGCTATCTATGTATGGTGTCGTAGGTCCTACAAACACTATATATGGCACCTATGATATGATTACTTAAAGACGCTCTCTACAGGCATTCCTCATAGGCCTTGTCAAAGAAATTTTGCACATCCTTTCCTAGTATAAATTTAAGTTAAGGGCAATTAGTTTAAAAAACGTAAAGAGGTTCTTACATCTGTGCAGTTTCCAATCTGGTCTTCTATAATTTTTTAGCATTGCCACTTAAATACACAAAAACACATGCCACCATTCTCAGTAGTTGAAGTGGGCAGCAAACAGTCAACTGGGTTTCGTACACGTAATACATGTATAAAGATTGGTTCTGCTTTACCTAAGTGCTAAAATTAACTGTGATCGAGCTTATATACATAAGTCAGGAAGACTTTAACAGAATAGGAGCTAAAAGAATAGTTGATACAGAATAAGCCATAAATCTTGATAAATTACTTTCAGGTAGGCGATAATACCAATCAAGCAAAATAATCAGAACCTACACCCCCGTGGCATCATTTCAATTTTAAATAAACGTGGCAAACTTGACAGGCAATCTTAAAAATCTCTCTTCCGTTAAAAGACCGTATGAGAACTGCTTCCATTGACATATCATATTAGCAATTAAGATTTTATCCATTCAAGAACTTAAATTAAGACTCATTTACAAGATAGCTCACAAATTCAAGAGCCCAGAAAAGAACTACAATGAAAGTTGCATCTCCGTATGTATTATCTAGACTCCATGCCAACCTATTATGTTCAATCCATTCAATAAATAAGAATTGAACGACTATTATACTAGCTAGACTTTAACAACTCCTCTTCTAATTAACCCTTACCCAAAGACATACACCCACTCCAAAACCAAGAAACAAAAAAACCAAAAAAACTCACACTCATGTAACATTCAAAAGCATACAACTGGTAATACCCAGTCACACAAAATAATGTAACTTTCGTCAAATAAGCATTATACACCGTTAATGCAAATTATTGTGACCCTCATCCTCAAGTCAAATGTTTACAGCATAATACAACTGTTTTAGTGAGATAGGAAAAAAATCTGTTAAAATTTTGTTCAAATTAGGCAGATTTAACCAATCAATGCAAATATATATATATATATATATATATATATATATATATAATACAAAAAGAAGGTATCTACAACATTAAATTTTCTAAAAACAAATTCAAATCATTTACTGTATAAATTTAAGATCTAAAAAAAATTTGTTTAAAAAACGTAAATATTTTCTTACATCTGTGCAATTTCCAATCTTTCTTCTATAATTTTTTAACTTGGCACTTAAAATACAAAAACACTGTTTTTACAATTTAAACCTTTTTCCCTGTTAAAACCCTTCTCGATTATATGCAAGAAACAAAATGCACACTGTATATGCATCAACAGGCAGAATGAACAGCGGGGCACTAACCTTTCAAAAAGATTGCAAGTACAGGATTTCACTCGGGAAGAGGAAACACTTCGCTTGACCACACCACAAGCAGCAACCGATCAAAATGCACAGGATGGATGGCAGAAAACAAGATGCCAGTAAACAACACAATTGCGGATTTTAAAAAACATGGTCTTCAACACACGCATAACCCTTTTTCCCAAATTAGATGCAACAAAGGACGTCCTGCGCACATTGTCCATGCATCTCTGAAACAACCCTGCAAGATGCAATCACAACACCCACAAACGACTGCCATCTGTTCCTGCCCAAGCTTGCAGGGCACGTCTCCGCCGCGACTAGATTGCACACACTCATGCTGTACAGAATGCCTGTACAGAGCTCCTGCTTCTGTCCTGTAAATAAGAAACCGAGATTTTTTTTAACTGAAATAAATAACTACATTTCAAAACTTGCAAAACTCAAAAAATAAATCATTTTGCAAAAAAGAAACCAAGAATTTTTAGATAGAAAACACACACCCGAACGCAGAACACTGAAATGGGCCGTATCTTCATTACCCATCAACAGCTGCCATCTGTTTTTGGCCAAGCTTGTAGGGCACGTCTCCAAATAAAACCATGCTGCGATTTTGCAGGAGTTGTTGCCACAAATCTTTGTCCGTCCATAGTCGCAGACGGAGCGACTCCATGATCAAGCGCCACAACGCCAGCAGGGGACCCCGTGACCTTTGTAATTGTACTTTGCATCTGCAATTTGTGATCAAATCTTTTGATGTAATGGCCATTTTCCAATATTCTAACAGGAAATTATTTATAAATTAAAAACACAAAAAATCCAGACTTTTATAAAAAATTGTAAGTGTAATGAACAACACTAGACTTTTCTAAAAACATCCATCTCTTCACACATATGGGAAAGCCTTACAGGCCTTAATAAAAAAATGTCGAACTTCCCCCAGGAAGTATACGGAATATGCCTGCGCTTAGGGTTTGCGTATGGGCATTGGAGATTTCAAAAGATATTTAACTGTGTTTCCTTATTACTCCTCTAATCCGCCACAAAGCCTGACACACTCTTGACATGTGGACGGCTCTGAAGAGTCCGTACGTCAATGCTGCCTGTCCGTCGTCTCCTACTGTCTGATGACCTGCACCATGTCAGTCATGGGAAGACTCAATCTCATTTGAGACGCCTTTCGGCATAATGATCTTGCATTGTTTGGTGAGTAATATCTCCTCCTTGCTTCACCCAACTGAAAGATTATGGATTATCATTAGGATGATCATGTGTAAGAAAACCAATATTTTCTATCAATTCTTTGGAAAACAAAATTGCTTGTGAGCGAGACAAAAAAATCGTCAACGGTTGTCTTCTTAATTATAATCTTGATATGAAAGAGTTTGGTAAGTTCATTTTTACCATGAGCCTCATTGCTACTTAAGCATACCTCTTTCTGGATGGAAGTGCAAATAATTCTCTCATCCACATCAGAGTTAACCCAACCTCCATTCCTTCCAAGGAAGTCAATGCCTTCTTCTTGTTCTTGCTCTTATATGGATGCAATTTCCAAGAAATCTCATTTGTATGACAATCAACATCACAACGTCCACAATGTTTAGAATTTTTCTTGGAAATAGTAGTAGCATTATGTTTACCTTTACTTTTTGGCTTGAAAGCACTTTGCCTGTTTTTTGGTTTGAGAGTTCTGTTTATTCCTTGGCTTTAAAGAAACTACCACCAACTGTTAAATGTGATGAATGGACCCTTCTTTTTGTTCATCTCTAGGTAATGGGCTTGAGAACATGCCTCATTTATGTCCCTAGGCTTGGGCCGACAGCACAGGCCTCCTTAGATGACTATCAAGATCTCCATTATATTTCATAAAGATGTCATAATATTGAGCATCTTTGCTTATTTGGACAGCCCTCTTTCAGAATTTGCCTTGTATTTTTCTGTACCCTTTGGCCTTGTCTTTCCCTAAGATATTGCCAGTTAATAGACCTTTCCTCTTCATACCAGATAGGATAAAACTATTTCTTAATCAGCTTTTTAAATTCATCACATTTAAACAGTTGGTGGTAGTTTCTTTAAAGCCAAGGAATAAACAGAACTCTCAAACCAAACAAGTGCATGACTTGCCAATTTCAATCTTGTAAAAGACATTTGGCATTCTTCACTAATACTATGTAAACTGAAATATATTTATATATCTTGTCTTGGTGGTGATTAGGGGGTTGCCTAGATATGGGATATGCCCTCTATAATTTCAAGGGGAAGGCTTCATATATATATATATATATCTGATTCGCTGCATCTCAGATCTATCTAATAGTCCTGGATGCTAGTCAAGTTCTATATATGGCCAAATGATCCAGATCCCCATATATATAGATAGGGGTGCCCCACCCCATAGAAAGTATAGATAGCGGCAATAATAGGCGTGTTTGGATGGTACAGTCCAAGTCATTCATCATGGCAAATATATGGATAGGGCGGGGGTGAAAAGTGGTGGGGGGTGAATAGTGGCACCCTCTATATAGAGAATTGCCATATACCATATATAGATAGCTCTTTGACGTGTTTGCCTCTGTATCTATTTATCTCGATGTGAACATTGATAAAATAGAGTACTCCATATCATGTAATGGACTGTGAATGGGCTATACAACTAAGGATTGTGACCCATTCACTTCACAATGGAATTGAGCTGATCGTCGCTATGGATCTCTCAATTGGCTCCCTCTAGACTCAACCGCTATGGATCTCCCAACCGCTACCCTCTAGACTCGTAATAACTGGCAAGTCATGGAAATCTCATCTCTCTCGATATGGGTATGAATGTTTAACTGAGCCCAAACCATATAGATCAGATTTCTAGGGGGGTGACCCAGTCTATTGACCTGACCGATGCCCAGAGGACCAATAGTTAAGGTTTTTCAGCATTTACTTCGATTTCATATGGCAGAAGTTCTCAATCTTGACTTCTGCCTTGAATGGAGATTGAGTTAGAGGTGCTAGGTTGATATAGGGCTACTCTTTTCTCAGTTCCTCATTTGCATTATGAATCTTACTGGAAACTCCTATCTTTCTCCACGAGGTCCTCCATAATTTATTCCAACTGATAAATTTTTCCAACAGAAAGAGAAATGCTTTCTGATCTTCTTCCATTTAATGAATGTTGCTTCATCATCTTGAGTCACCATTTATTCTTCAATATCCTTGCTTCATACTTTTTATATTCCACTTCCTAGTGAATGTATTATGGCTGAAGGGAACACATCCTTTTTCTTGTCTTGCACTGTTTCATAACATGCATCAATTTGCAAAACTGGTCACATACCACAAAAAACTTACAATCTAAGCCCCGGAATTGCAACTGCTCTGATGCCAATCTGATTTCTATAGATATTCTATAACTAACTTATTCGATTGTATTGTTGTTTCTTATGTTTTGCTTAAAAACAGTAGTAATGTGCTTAGAAATGAGCTGTTTAAGTGCAGGGAATAAGATTGTCTATTGTATGTATAAACTGGAAAAACTGAACATGAGCCGAAAATACCACAAAAATCGAGTACAACACAAGCGATTGACTTGGAGAAACCCAATGTGAAAACTATAGAAGAATAAGGCCTTGTGTTCTCTTGGCTCTATCCCCTGTGCAAATGTACAAGTTTACTGCCTTTTTGAGGCCTTCAACACCAATCAACAACAATAGTATCCTAACACTTGAAAATGCTCTACAACTTGCTTCAAATGCACTCTCGTACTGCACTCAACTGCCTATGAAACCCAACCAAGAAAAATTGATTGAGAAAGATTGATTTTATAACCCCCTGAGGGTGTATGTATACAATCACAACAAGCTAGCCTAGAATCTAGAATCCCAAAAGTCAACGAACTGGAAGAGACACCGTCTGCAGCCAATATCTATGCGTGCTTGTATCACTTGGGAAAAAATCATCAGTGTAAAACTGGCCATGTCACAGGTGTAATTGCTGCCCCTGTACATCAGTCAGTTTTGTCACTGAGAAAATTGTTCTCCATTTTCTGCATTGTTTCTCAGGAACATGCTTTAGTGTTATTTGTTTCCAAGGTGTCTGAATCATCTTAGAAACATGCATTTAATAGAGCCCATCTGTGAAAGGATAATCAGTTTTGATAGCCATCAAAGATAAAAGTTGTGTTTGCTACATGTAGTTTGGCATCTAATGCAGGAGAAATATTTCTATGTCAATGGCCATGCACACATATAATCTTGTCTAAGAAGCTGTTGTATTTTTTAATGTTCTCTTTTCTTGTTTGCCATTCTTTCATGGTTTTCCATGTTCACGTTTATGTTTAATTTCTCTTATTGCTATCTTCCTCTACCTGTTTTGTAAATCTTATTGCAGGTTGGGTCAGAGATGTCATTCCGACTTCCACTTGCGTCGGCTTCATCTTTTGAAGGTCTCTTTAGGGAGATTGAGAGCCATATTGAAAGCCAATGTAATACTACTGTTATAGAAGGAAAGAATACCCCTACGGACATTGAAAAAAATTGTGGTATTGAGAGTTATGGTATTTCTGTGACAACATTGGAAGAAGTATTCTTGAGGGTTGCTGGAAGCGACTGTGTTGAAAATGAACCTTATGATTCTGTTAAAGACAATGTTGATGTGGAAGTAGTATTGGAACCCTGCTTTGGATCTGTGGATACTAAGGTTCGCAGTAATAAAGGGTGATAGCTGGTTGTCAACAAAAACAGCAAACAAGATATTTTCTGCAATCTGCAGCTCGTTCGTACTAATATTCTCTACATTTTGTGGTGTTCTAGGCCTATGTCAAACTAAAAATCACTGCTTGGAGTGGAAAATGCAGAAACCCCTTCTTTTTTGGAACATTTTAAAGCTCTTGTCATAAAACGTGCAATATGTGCTCGAAGAGATAAAAGGACCATTGCATTCCAGCTTCTTGTACCGGCATTGTTTCTATTTCTTGGGCTGCTAATGTTAAAGCTTAAGCCACATCCAGATCAAGTTTCTGTTACGCTAACAACTGATTTTTTCAATCCTCTCCTTCAAAGTGGCGGGGGTGGTGGTCCAATTTCATTCAATCTCTCTTTATCAACTGCGCATGAGGTTTGTTTCTCTTGTGTTTAATGGTTTTCAGCAATGTCATTTCTTTTTTTTGCTTATGCATGAAAAAAATGTCCAGGGGATGTGGTAGAGTGGAAAAGCAACGGATTGTCTTATATGGGAGACTAATGCTTGTTCTGTGGCATCTAATTTCTGGTACATAATTAAGAAGTAAAATTATTTTTGTCACACATTGCTTGTGTTTTGTTTTTGCAGAGATCCATGTGAAAAAACAAACTGTTTGTACTTTAAACTTTAAGCAAAATTCTGTTTTTAGGTTGCAAACCATGTCAAAGGAGGATGGATACAAAAACAAAAACCACGCACATACAAATTTCCAAATGCAGAGCAGGCAATGGCTGATGCCACATATATAGCAGGTCCTCAGATGGGACCAAGTCTGTTATCGATGAGTGAATACCTGATCACCAGCTTAAATGAATCCTATCAATCAAGAGCTAAGGTAAATATATCATATGTATATAAATTAATTATATCTGGTGAGAAAAATGGACTATTGTGAGGAATAACCTTCCAATATATTTAACACCCGTATGCTGACAGTGAATACTAAATATTCGTTAATGACTAGTTTCATATTGTCATGCCTGTTAAACTGTGTGTGTGTTTCTGTAGAAGATGATAAATAGTCAATTGTCTTGAATCTTGATGTATCTCCAAGCTTTGATCAAAGCCAATATTACCTTGATATTTCATGGTGGCAACTTCTTTATAGTGGATGAGGTAGAGCCATGAAAGGGTTAAAGTACATATTTCTGTTTCTAATAACTTCTCTATGTTTCTTCATTGTTTAATGCCTTTTGTGTATATAGCGATGACAATTTGACTTAAGTTTGCAGAAAGTTTTTGCTAATATAACAAGCAGTGAGACTGAAGTTTTGTTCTTAGAACTGTTTTAACACTGAAGAGATGAGATCTATTTGCCTTACATTGGCCTACCTCCTATTTAAGAGAGCAGGAATTATATAAATGGAGAAATTATACCTAGTAAATCCTCCGGGTTCGCTAATAAAATATTCTGGATATTTTGGTCCTTGTTAGAATGTTCTGGATATTTTATCTCAAGTCATCTGTTAATAGCCTGTTTCTGAAAAACTGAAATATATCCACAAAATCCACTTACTGATGTTATGACTCACTGCATTTGTAAGGGTTTTCTTTTGTTAATATTGTGAAACAAAAACATCACAGAGAAAATGTGTGGTGCTGTTCTATGATGCTTTTATTTGTATTTACTATTAAAGCCCTTCTTATAAAGGAAATGATATTGTGAATTGGGTTGGATGTTTAAGACCATAGTTCAAAAACTCAGACTTGGCAAAAACTCAGCAGCCCTTTAACTTGAAAAAAAAAACCAGCAAATAAAATAAATAGACAAATTCATAAAATAAACTCAAATAAAATGCAAAATGCTTGTAAAAAGCATAAGAAATGAATTTAGAAAACATAGAGGTCTATTTTCTATTAGATTTAGAAAAACAAGAGTACAACGCACATCTTACTTTTGTATGACAGTCCATCATCATAATAGAAAGTAAAAATCCCCCGAAAGTTTAGGACTTCCTCTTCCCTTCCTCATTGTCATTGTCCTCAAACTGGAAAGTAATTTACTCAAAAATACATTCATTGTCTAGTATGTCATCTCTTAGTCCTACTGCTCATGATGCTGCTGGTTGTCCTCACAAAATATGTGATCTTCTCCTCAGTATAACATGGGCTCCACATCTGCAATCCAGTTAGAATATGGATTGATGTCATCCAAGTTAATCACGTCTTTTGACTCCACCATTTTGATGCAAAGAGGAACATTATATTTCATGAAAAAAAGGCCATTAAGGTGTTGTTGGGTCAAGCTATTGTGCTTCTTCATGTGAATACTCTCATCCAAGCCCCAATTGTGCTAACACTGAGAAGTGCTTTAGGGTTGAGAGAAAATACAGATGGGTGGCCTCTGAAGATTTTGGTATTTTTGCACCATAATCTTCCCACCAAAAATCTGCAAATAAGACATTTATAACTTTGTTAGTAAAACTTATATTGCATTAGTTAAAGAATTCTACTGTTAAAGGATGTAATTTTTTTTTTACTGTTGGGTTATTATCTTTCAAATGCATAAGGCTGAAGAAAAGACCTACCCACCGCACCCTTGTAAACCTGGAACTCATCTAAAATTGTGTCTCTAAGGGTTTTGTTTGGCGTCATCCTCTCAATGCATGTGTTAAGACCATTCATAACCTCCTCATCAGCCTTAAAGGATTCTGTGAGAGAAAAAAATGTGGTTCAAGTAGTTTGCTGCTGCATTTATGTGTTAGTGGAGGTGCTCATTCCATCTTCATTATGTGCCAAATGGGTTGGTATTTTCATGTATATTTCCCATAATCTGAGTCACAAGGTTCATGTTTTGTGAGGATAAAATTCCGGAAAAAAATTTGTGATTAAGTTCAAGGAATATAATTAAAAATAAAATAGAATTATAATAGATAATAGTATCAATGTAAAATAAGATATTATATTTAAATCTAATTAATATATAATACTAATTAAAAAATAATGTCTAATATAAATTAAAAATTGAAAGTATTCATTAATTTATGTGAATATCTAAAATCTAAATGTAAACTAAAACCTTATGCTAAATGAAATATTTAAATAAACAAGTACCTAGTATCTAAGTTGAATATGATAAAAGCTAAGAAGCCGATACGCAACCCCTAGGGCACCTAGTACCGGTACAAAATGTACCTTGTACGGGTATGGCCCGGATACGTGCTAGGATATGGCCGGGTACGTCTGCATACGTACCTGGACGCATCCGGACTTGCCTGGCCGTATCCTGGACGTATCCTGGGGTTTTTAGGCCCAAAACTGCGTTTTTTTTACTTAGTTTAATTTTTTTTCTAGTTTAAATTTAATATATCATTACAGCAAAAATTACAGTTTTTACAGCACCATTATTCTACAGAAGGTACAGTTTAAATTTAATATATCATTACAAGAGAAACCACAGTTTTCACAGCACCATTATTCTACAGAAGGTACTAAATACAAGCCATCATAAACATGGATAAAAATAGTATGTATGAGATAAATCATAAATGTAATAAACACCTCAACTAGGTATGGTAGGGACAAATGAAATTATGAATGTATGAGTAGTTTGTTGTGGTTATTTAGCTTGTTTTTTTTTTCATATGCATAATATGTGGTTAATTCCTATTTAGTAGGCTGGAATTTATATATATATATATATTTGTACGCCCGTATCCAATGCTGTATCCGGGGCCAATTTTTTTTTTTGATGTAATCGTGTATCGGATACTCCGTATCCGTACCTATATCCAACAATGTATCGGCTACTTAGGGGTCAACCATAGCAATATAATAAAAGTACAATTCTAAATAGTCAAGTGAGGATAATACCCCTCAAATTATTTTAAATTAAGCGGAAACAAAGTCGCTGAAAACCAAAACTGAAAACTGAGGCAGGAAGTTAGGGCAGTAATATGTCTGTATCAATCCCTGAAGTGGAAGGAGAACCACCAAAATCATCATCCACCACCAGCACCACAGGACCCAACGACAACAATGATAGCAAGAATCAGAGGTCTGTAAAGCACTACCCATAAAAAAAAGAGTTAAAAGGAAAAGCAAAAAATGATAATAAAAAGTGCAGTTGCCTTGAAAGTATCATAAAGGATCTTTGGTTTAATTCCAAGCCAAAAACAACAAATAAATGTGGACTTTAAATACATGGCACAAAACGAAATTACTTATAAGAAGTCAAGCTACTGGTTGAGACATGAGATTTATAAGAGGAGAAAACCCTTATTAGGGAACAGAAAATCATCGTGGGTATTGGGAATAGTGATGAATCTTACAAAGATTTCCACCCACAAAAGAAAAAAGTATGGAGCTGTTCAG
The DNA here is from genome assembly GCA_019776745.2 of Taxus chinensis. Classification (NCBI taxonomy): domain Eukaryota; kingdom Viridiplantae; phylum Streptophyta; class Pinopsida; order Cupressales; family Taxaceae; genus Taxus; species Taxus chinensis. Next base: position 751,009,243 of record CM034154.1, on the reverse strand, counting down.
CAGCATAATTTACTCATTTCAAGTTAATAGATGAACTCATTTTGAGATGTGAAATCAGGATGCTATTTTAATCTATTGCTGTTTGTTTCTTATGTTTGCTTTGATCACTGTTGTTATATACTACTGTAAATCAGCTGTTGCTTCACTTCTCTGCATAGCTGTTAAAGAACACAGTAAGCTAAATGTATATTATCATAGGTGAACTTGACATAGGAAGTGTATGTTATTGTTTGTGGACAGCAGCTTTGAATGTCAAGGTGATGCAGATGCATCATAGCATGATCATGAGGGTTTTGATCATTAGGGAGTCTTAAGAGTCAATTCAAGCTACGAAGAAGCCATTTCTAGGTCCATATGTATAAACTTGCTCATTTAGGTATGTTTCTAGGTTTTCCCTCCAAAAAGGGAAATTCAAATTTTTGAACTTGTCTAGAGTAGTTTAAGGGATTTTCAAGCTTGGAACAGTCTTATGTCACGTGTAAAGGAGTCTTGAGGGTCTAAATAGTTATTAATAATTGCCGTCTTAGTCCTCAACCGCCTACTAGCCCATGTTAAGTATATGCAATGTTGGAAAGAGAACAAATTTGGCATGTAAGTTTGCAAGTTTGTTGAGAAAATCTTGGGATTTTGACCAAGAAAAGGACATCAGTTAGAGATGGATAGAGCTTGAATCATCCATGAAGGTGCTCAAGAAATGAGATGAGAACAGAGGAAAAGGAGAAAATCAGGAGAGATGGAGAGGAATAGGTGAGAGAAGGAGAAGTATGCAAGAGGTCTACAAAGCAAGAATGTATGTTGTAAGCAAGTACGGGTAATAAAGCTGTTTTGAAACAATTTCAGGGTATTCTCCATGTTTGAATGACTATTTCATTTGTGTTATTATTGGCTTTCTTGATCTTGCATTGGTGAATGTGTGGAATCAGGCCTAAAGAGAGAGAAAACCTGCAAATTCTATGTTTCAAGCATACATCCATGAAATATGAAAGATTGGCAAAGGTGTATGGTCCAGTCTTACTAGATGCATTTACGAGTCCTTGAATGATTCTCATTCTTGTTTGGTTCATGAACGTGATGATTTCCATGAATACACAGTTGAAACAGGGGTTTTAGTGCACAGTTCTGAGCAAACCTTATAGTCCGGACAAACCTATACATAATAAACCATAGGTGCCTGAAGACAAAAGCTGGATAAGATGAAAACAGAGTTTTTGGCTTTTGAATCAGATTTTGAAACCTCATTGTGCTCAAGATGGGTCTAATTTCACCCCTCTCGGCCTGATCCTGACCCTGCCTAGGGTTTTTGTGCACAAAAACTTGAATAACTTTTGAATCCACCAGTGAAAAGTCATGAAATTTTTGTATGGTTAGGTGTGTTTTGATGCCCCTCTAACATGTTTTTTGGGTTTTTAGGTAGTTTGGGATTCTTACAAGGCATTTAAGGCTGACTGTGTATGCCAGGGCAAGGAGGCCTAATTGAGACCTAGTTTTAAGCAATTTTTGTGTTCTTTTAATCTTGCAAGGCAATTTGAGTTATGAAACTGTTGGACTAGTATTGGAAAGTGGACTTGAACCTCTATAGACCATCTGGTTAGGTTTCTTAAAAGTTTGATCTAGTCTAAGTCCTCTAAACTGCCATTTAGGCCTAGTAGCCTTAGTAAGCCACTTGATATCCAATTTGGCCTGATGATATGATAGTTCCTAAAGGCTGTATTGAATTGTTGTTGATGAGGTCATGAAACTGCCATAAGAGCTTGGGGAATGAGTCATTTGGTGTTTTTCCTTTGAAATGTTAACAAAAAGCTAGAGAGCCTAGTAGGCCTAATTAGACAAAATCCCAAGTTTGGTATACAAAGAACCTTAAACCCTTTGGCAGTGGATTGTTTCTCATTGAGTGGGACCTCTATAACCCTGAGAAGCCTTAAGAAAGGTCATTGTAATACTAAATCTTAAGGATCCTGCAGATCCAAAGAAGACTCTAACTTGTCTTGCATTGTTTTGAGGAAATAAGTCAACACAGAGTTGTAACCTCTTTCTAGTGAATTGTTTGATATTGAACATGGGCCTTCAAGGGTGATACACTATTCAGAATGTCCATGAGAGTGTGCATTTGTCTAAGCATATCCTTACAAACCAGTTTCTTGTCTAGTTTGAATGATTGAATTGTTGAAATTGTCAAAGAAACTACATTGCATTGAGTTGTTGCCACATCAAATTTGATGTTATTGCATTGAGTCCTGCATCACAAGGAAGTGACAATCAACTGCAAAGTAAGTAAAGAAGAATCAAGCAGAAAGCGAAGAGAAATTAAGATTTGCCTGGTTGTGGAAGAAAATCCATCCACCTGATATTGATATGAGTCAAATCCCTGTTTCCAGAGGTTGGGGAATAGAGATAGTGTATCTACACAAATAGGACAGATTGAGGTGTCACAAGCAGAACTGAAAGCACCATTTGCCAAGAAGGATTCAAATTGATAGTATATACCTGCTGAAAGAACAAGCAAAGAACGTTTGGACCAGTACATTATCCACAAAAGCCTAAAAAAGAGTTTGGTTCAAGACCTTTAAAAGGGTAAAGATTGAAGTCAAAGCCATCATTGATTTCTAAACCAGCAAGTTTTGTTGGCGAAACTGATCAGGATCTAACACCTTCACAGTCTGAACTCAGAGTCTTACTGGAAGGGCAATGTGATTAATGAAGATAGAACCTGATTATAGTACTTTCTAGGAGCATTGCAAGATAATGCCATTAAGTGGTATGATCAACTGAAGACACATGGCGAAAAAAGTGGCAAATTGATGCTCAATCATTGAATGAATCCAAATGTATCAAACTCTGTTACCAGGAAATGCCTAGGCTCCTCCCGTTTCGCCCTCGAAATGTTTCCGAAATGGAAACTCCTTCGAAACGTCCTACAGATAAGTATACATGATAATAATGTATTATTTCAATGAGTACAAAATGTTTTGAGTGTTTTATCAGTTATACTTATCTCTTATGGTCTATGGAGTACAATTTTAAAATGAGTACTATGCATATATATATATATATATATATATATATTGTACAGACGATTCCCGTAACGTTTCGTACCCAAGGTTTTTTTAAAAATTGGCATTTCCTGCGTTTCGTACCCGTACCCATACCCGTACCCGTTTCCATTTCCACTCTACTTAAAGATGAGTCAATTAAAGATTAAAACATGATTTGAAACAACAGTATTTTGTAAATGGATTGCAAAAAGTGTTTTAAGGAAAATTTTCAATTTGTGCCAACTTCTGAATACCATGATGTGTATGACTATGAAAGATTGCTGCATCTGGAACAGCAGCAATTTTTACAAAAACAAAATATTGATGACAAAGAGAATGAATCCAAATTGGAGGAAATAATAAAATTAATAAATAAGAAAGATGAGAAAAAGGTGTAGATAGGAAGCTGGCATTTAGGGGCTTAAAATGCTGAACAGAAGGGTAAAAGGAGTAAGAATGCCCTATTGAATATTGTGTAATCTGCAGCATACAGACATATGATGTAAGTGAATGTTCATTTCATCTAAAAAAACAATAAAGCAGAAACCAATGCATGATGACACATTTAACACCATCAGGTGGAGGGTACAAAAAATCAGTGGAACTCTAGGTTCCAAGTAATGGCAGCAGTGGAAGTAGAGGACCAAGAAACCCACTAATGCAGAATAAGAAAGGAAGACCCATAAATCAATGCAGAAAATGCAATCAAACTTCACGAAAAATGCCTCAACACACCTGCACAAGTATCAAAGTTATGTGCAGAATGTGGTCCAAGTGACCATTTCACTGATGGTGATGACTGCCCAAAATTGGAAGCAGCTAATGTGTTAGAAATTGAGTAATGAGTAGAAGAGAAATACCTGATTACAAAGGCAATAAAAAAAACTAGATATGTTATTGGAAAAACAGTGAATGCAAGATGAAATTCAGGCTTTGAAGGAGGTGAGCAATCGGTCAGAAGATATGGGGTAGGTCTATGAGGCTGTGCCACTACCAGGAACTAGAATGGCGTGACCACGTGATAGAAAAGAAAAGAAATAAGAAATAAAAGAGGAAACCAGTCTATTGCTGCAATTGGTATCCCTAATGAATTGAACTATGGTAACAGGACTGTTGAAACTGTTAATGTATTTTTTACCACAATTAGCATAAGAACAAACAGAAACACATCTAGAGAATATCTTACCAGAAAAGTATGGAAGAAGTTGGAAAGACTAGCCTTAACCCCTGCAGATTTCAGGCTGAAACTAGCAAATAAAGAAAGGATTCCTACTTAGGGTATCCTGTTAGATCGGGAAAAGTATTGGCAATTATTTTTGTGTATGATGGTTGTGATAATAAGAATGGAAAGTGTGCTAAAACATTATGATGCCATACTTGGATGCCCACGTCTTGAACAAGTGAAAGACATACATGATCGGGAATACAAAGCTGTCTTTATAAAAATTGAAAGAGCATGATTAACCATGGATACATACAGATGATTGGTGAATATCAGTGTAGTTCAAGTATTGGATCAGACTCAGAGAATGGATATAAACCAGATTAAGAGGGTTGTTATAGCTTGATAAATGCACTGAGGAAAGAAGGTTCATAGACCGAGGTCTATTGCACTGGCAAATAGTTGATTATGAAATTTTAAAACTTGCATGTTTCGTAGAACTAGAGAAAAAGGAATGAACCTGTAGGAACTAGAGAAAACAAATGAAGAAAATTCAATATTTAATAAATACATACGTAGAAGAATATGTTGCTGCATATCAGAGTAAGGCATCAAAAGGAAGTGATTATCCACTCTACTTGGTGAATATAAGACGGGATGCTGAACTAGACATGCAGACTGCCTATGAATTTCCGTAAGAAACACGTGTCCAATATACAGGTCTAGTTACTCAAGAAATCAATCTTTGTACTGCAAAAAAAAAGAGCATATAACTACAATGGCAACATTTCTAGACCTCGAATTGCTGAGGGAAGCCATAAACATTATTGCGTGGACATACACAGATCTGAAAGGATCCCCAAATGAATTGTGCGCATCATATTGACCTTAGGGAGCAATACCAGTAAGGAGATGATATGCAGGTCAGGCACATGATTAAATTGAGCGCATGTTAGAGGCAAAACAAAGTATTTAAAGTAGTGACAAGTGGTTTGGTATCCTCGGCGATGATTTCTCCAAAGAAAAATATGGATAAACTAAGGGTATGCCAACAACTCCGTTTTTGTTTCCATTCACGAATATAATTTCAGAAGAGGTGGCAATTACTAATTAGTGAGTTGCACTCTTAGATGGGTTTTCAGGGTACAGCCAAATTAGTATTGTGGAAAAAAAGTTAAAAGCTATTATTGTGTTGTAATTCAGAATGTACACATATAATTGAATGCCTTTTGGGCTGTGAATGCACCAGCCATGTTCCAAAGAACTATATTGATTATATTTAGAGAAAAGCCAACAAAGGATTTGAAAATGTGTTGCGTGATTAGTGCGTACAGAGAAAAAACAGACGATCACTTAATGTTGCAGTGTATATGCTTGGATTGGGACGCGAGGTTGTCATATATCTGAAGAAGTGTTCGCTATTAGTGTTTTATGGCAAATTGTTAGGTCCCATGGTTTGTTTGTCGAGCTTGAAAACCATAGTTACCATGTTCTTACGAAACCATACTTTTTGGTCTGACCGAACTTACCAAACAAGTTCAGTTGAACATTATTATTATTATTTTTTAATTAAAAAATTAAAGCACTCTAAATTCAAAGAACTTCAAGACAAAACAAAAACGAAACAAGAAACACTAATACCTAAGCACATAAAGGAAAAACTCCGTAGATAATATATTTGTTTATTATCATGTGTAATTAAGTTTTTCTTTTCAAATATCATCATATATGTATATTATTTATTATTTATATATATTTTATATTTGTAAATTTTCTAAACCAAACCGAACCGAACCTATTGAAAAATTTCGAATCTTCTGAACTTTTTTCCCCTCTCGAACTATTCGAACTTTTCGAACATGGTAAATACGGTGTTAACATACTTTTTTATACGCTCATAAGTATGGTAAGTTCGAAAGACTTTTGATAGATCATCAAAACCTTTCTGAATCTTCAAATAGTTTGCACTTGTGATTGCATATTCCCCAAGGATTTTGCAGGTTTATCACACTCATAACTGAAAATATTATTTTGTATTGGTTCAGATTTTATAGCATTTGTTATACGTGTTTGAGTTCTAAAATGCCAGTTTATATTGACAAGTTGCCCCCTTTTTTGAGAAGATTACTATTTTATTCTATTATCGCCTAGCAAAACTATTAATGTGGGAAAAATAATGATTTGTTTTATATATTGATTTTCAGCTATGGTCACCTGTTGGCTACTTGTCAACAATGAATTTAGAATATAGTTCATGGTTTAAGATAAGCCATAAGTACAAGTTGAAATCTTCCATGTTATTCTTGAAAATTTGATTTCATCCAGCTAGCACTTAAACTTACATGAAAGATTCAAGAAAACAAGAATGCTTATTGACACTGCATGAGATGCATTTGGTCGGTAATCATTGATAATACAACTGTCAATTATCAGTTATCTGGTTTTGTGAAAACCTCTATTCACATTCTATGATGGTTCATTAAACACTATCGTGCCAACTCGATTAAGCTAGTGACACATGGGAGTATATCGCAACTGGTTACTTCTGTTAGTAGGCTTAGCATGGTCAATCGTATTTTTTTCAATGAAAAAATTGTGTCAATTTCCAATCAGTTGGACAGGAATTTTGAGCTATTGTCAACTGGCTGGTGTTAGTAGGTATCTCCTACATTGTCCTGCAGCTGCAATGCGGATGTTGTGGTTTTGCACCAAGTGGTAAAATAGGAAATGTTGGATGTCGGGCATTTGTGTTTCTCTTGGAACTAGATGGAGCACCATCACAACAATCGTATGAGCATAGGTTTGTAAACATTACTAAACTTAAGATCTTATCCAGGTGATCTGTATTGACTGCTTGTATGCACTTAGCATTGGATCAAATTATATAATGTATTTTACAAAGCATTTTCCTAGTAGAACCCATTCTGAAATATGACAAACATGCTTGATTCATTTTGCTTTTGTAAGCATACCAGTCCATTAGAATTTACATGCAATGGCATATTTGGCATGTCCGAGTAGATGTCCTGATATATCATGACTAAGTGCCTCCCCTTGCATCTTGATTCCTAATATCAACGATCTAGGGTTTGCAATGAAGTCCATCATTTCAGTTGGTTGTACTAAACCCAACGATTCCACTAGAATCTATATGGGATTCATGGGAGATGATCAATTTCTTGGACTATTCAATATTATGCATGTTACCTGGTGAGGATATAAGGTAATTATGAAGAGGAAATTGCAGCCTTTGTTACTCAGTCATTTAACTAGTTCTGTTGGAAGCAATTGCCTATTCCTGATAACTCAACGAAGAGCATTTTAAACTTCTAGCAGGTATGACGCTGTCAGTTGTGGCTATAATTTGGCTTCCCCTTTACCAGTTCATGGATCATCACACATGACAGCTTCTGTTAAGTCAATGCGACATAAGATACATCTAGGATTCCAACTTTCCTTGTAGCCTTAAAACTGCTTAATCATCTAAATTTTTAATAAGTAATAATCCTAGAGCTAATAAGCACAGCTAAAAACACAATAGAGAAGTCTCTGCCATTGTGTAATCTCCTTAAGACAGCATCCATATGGGCTTGTAGAATCAGAGTTTTGTCATCATATGATTGGCTATACACCATTTCAGACATATGTATCGGGTAAAAGAAATGTCATACCAATAAAGGAATTTGCTGGCAGCCTAGGTATGATGCTGTAATACTTTGTATGATTAATTTAGTAGTAAGTTATGGACAGTTTACAAGTTAGGTTATGTCAGGATTGAATGGACTTCATTAGAAGAGCTTGTTGGTACCCACCCTTCACTGATTTTCTGATTCACGAGAAGTAGAATTGTACTGACAAGGAGCACTCTCCACCACAAGCCCATTTTCTACTCATAGTCAAGCATGCTCAGGTCTGATATATATCAGGAGGCTCTAAGTAAATAATTACTGCAATAGTGACAATTGCAGTTGGATATGTCCTTTTCTCATATTTCGTTGTTTTCTTCCATGATACGATGATTGCCCTTGGAAGTTCATGACAGATAGTTTTTGTTCTTGTATATAATTGCAGTAAATGTTCACAGAGATTGTATCTATTTCTTTTATGAAGTTGCATAACATCACAGACTGAATGACATCTAGGTCTTTGTACAAGGGATCTAACCTTCGATGTTTTGCTCGAGTATAATTTGCACGCAAGAAAAAGTCGGTAGGAGGAATGAAAGTGGAAAGAAATAGAGTTGTGTGTATGGTACATGGCACAGATGAGATACTGTACCTGATCAGTTTTTATAGCGCTTTTATTAGATGACAGTTCCAGATCTGAGAATCATGGTGGGAAAGTAGACATGCATGATTAAGAAATAGCGATTGGCATGAGCAGGGATCTTTGGGGATAAGGATCCCATCTGATGATAACAGCATGGTGGGGCAGAGAAGGATGCTCTATCATAAACCCACCCCTCCTAGGGTAAAAATAGACGAGGAAATATCAAATAGATGTTAGTGAAATGCCAGCAAGATGAGGCCGAATGCTCATATCCTTGAACAATGTAACTATTGAACATGATGTTGATGATCGCCTTAATGAAGTAGATCATAATCTACATAATGTTTATACTTATGGTGATATCATGCTAGATCTCGATGGTGGGCAGTGACTACTTAATAAGTGTTCAGCAATGGATGATGCTATTACATCTGAGATTTTTTGTCATACGTTTTAGTAAGCTCGCTATGTGAAATCAAGCAACTCATTGTTGGAAGCCATATTTCAAGAAGAAACCTCAGTCAATCCAGTAGTTTAAAACTTGGCAAAGAAAAACTCAAATGAGAATCTAAATATAGAGTTGACGTGACAGGAAAGATTTAGTTGTAAGCCAAACGATTGTTGAGGGCCACAATTCAGACACTCGAAAATTCTTGTGAAGAGCAATATGAACAATTAGAATGTATTAACATATAGAATTCCAATGGTTTGTCACTTCCTTTGTCTTCCTCAAGTGTTCCTTGTACATCTTTTTTGCAATTCGATACATTTTCTCCCCCTTATCCATTTACTACTACTCATGGTATTGTTTATATGTGTACTTGTTGAATCAATTGATAAATCCTAGACTCTTGATCCTTGGTTGGTATTAGGATTGGTCATTCCATACAAGCCAACATTTGTAGGTTCCTATTATGGTTGTACAGATTTGGTATCTAACTTTGATTTGATGAGAAGTTCATCATTATATAGAGGACATGATTTCAAAGTCACGCCACAGTATCTGAATAAGGTATGTACCGTGCAAATTTTTGAGGAGAAGCTAGTCCAACAATCACTGAGAAAACAATCAAGGGAGACACTTCCATGAGATATCTGTAATAGCGACCTTGCAGAGATAGCAAACCAACACCGTGTGGACATTGAAGCCATCAAAAACTCAGTGTTCAAGGAGCTGGCAGAACATGCATTGGCTGAATTTTTTTTCAATGAAAGGAATTATGAGATGCCATTCTGGTACATTAGTCACATTTAAGGAATTGCAAGGGCATAAGTTAGAAGTTGGCTGAGTTTGTGGCTTGTAAGATAAACACACATCTGGTTAGCTGCAAAATTGATCCGAAGAGCTAGTTCCCTTGCTCATTATACACACCTCTGGTCATTGGCACATTTCCTCAATATGAGTGGGAATATTGGCTAATAAGAAAAGGGAAAATTCAACATTCCTTGTCTGCGTGCAGGTCGCATGAGAGTTAGGTAACTCACATTTAACTTTAGAAAGGGATGGACAAGTAGAGTGCGAGCTACATAATACATAATTGAGCATGCCATATTCACTCCAAGAGGAATACTTTTAAGGACAAAAATTGTAGGAGAAAAACTCAATGCTACATGTCTCAAGGTAAGTAGGGGAATTAGGGTTTTAGAGAATTAAAATATCATAGGAGAAAACATCCATATGACCGAAAGTTAATACAGGAAGAAAGATTAAAATTTAAATCCCAACACTCCCCCTTGAGCTTTATTTGTAGACAACAATGGTGGATGCAAACCTAAGACAATACAAGAAATGGGAAATGTCTTTACTTAAAACTTCTACAAAATGACTTCCTTCCTTCTTGCCCAACTATTGCAAAGTACAAAGTGGCTTTGTGAAAGGAAGTGCAACATGGAGAAAGAAAATTGTATTTCTTTAAGAAGTGACAAAGAGATGTTGGAGCTCATAGGATTTCATAGAGAATTGGGATCAAAACTTTCGAAAAATGCTTTCTTTGGAAAAGAAGACCAATTTTCTTCGGAGCAATACTCAATCGTAGGAAGATGCCATCAAAGATGTCCAACAAAAAATGCGTGGTAGAAATGTGGATGCACATAGTGCCGAAATCACCAATAGAATTAAGTGCATAAAGTGTATGCAATTATTTAGGAGTTTTAATGATCACCACCGTGGGATGAAGGAGAAGAATCCATAAACTTGTAGTGTCAATCCCTACAAAAGGTGATAGCTTTGAACTATAGAAGGAGAAAAGAGGCATATGATAAAAACTTGGCTTCAATCAGCAAGGCCCAAAAGTTTATATAAAACTTGGATAAGTGAAATAGAAAAAGTTTTCATAATAAATAATCTTCATATAATTTCATGTAATATTAAAAGCATGAGGCAGGAGGAGCAAGGAGGAAACTTCTGCGAGAAAGTGCCAACTCCTTTTTGAATGGAGAGCACTGTCGAAAGGAAGCTTTCCAAAATAAAGAGAATTTGTAATGTCCATTTCTATGGCTTAAACCAAAAATTAGGGTTTGGCCACAAACCCTAAGAATCAGATCTGAAATACACCAACACCGAACTAAAAATAATCCGATTTATAACAGCAGATCCTACAATATTAGAAACCCTGGCAGCGAACTGGAAATTACACTTTTAGGGTATCAAAATCAACTTAGAACATTAATTAATATCCCTCTAGGGCAGCGAACTGTACCAACACTTAGGAACAATCATTCACATGCAATATGGACTGAAAATTAACATAGAAATATCCCGAATACTCAATAATGCGAGCAAGATGAAATCTGGAGCAAATATGTATTTTATAAATTTATGTTTTAGTGCAAATACAACTGAAACTTCTAAAATTCATAACTCCATCAATACTTGGAGTTTCAACACAAACCAATGCTCAAAATGATCTTGAAGAGACCAGCTATCCAATGAAAGTGAAATCACAATTTTCCAACCATGAAAATCCGCTGAAAAGTGATCCCGAAATCTTCAAATGGGTAGATCAAGATGGAAATGAATGTGGCAGCCCCCAAAAGCGTGTCCTAGCTGAAGTAGGAGTGCCCTAAGCATGGATAAACACCTTGTTGTTCCAGAAATCTTCCAATTAAGTCCACTTGTGACTCCCGTATGAAGCCAACAATACAACAACTGAGGGTTTACATCCCCCACTGTTGTGACTATTGAGGGTTTCTTCCTCAATAGGACTACAATGAAGGTTTTTGTCCTTAAACTTGAGCCGCACCGAAAGGTCTTCATTTTCAGTGGAGACTAGGGCACACCGTGCACAAACCCAAGATAACAATTTTTGAAATAAACATGTATAATCTTTCTTAGGCCATTTGATCCACCTTTATATCTTTCTTTTTGGTGCCAAGGATGAATTAGAAGCCCAATCCTCATGGCCGATCTCTTAATGCACTTTTTAATCTTCACTTAAGAAGACTGACCTCATAATGAAGAAATAGAAATTCTCCCGGCTTTGTTTGACAAGTCTTCTCCCCCAAGTGAAACCATTCCAATGCCATGATTAGTAAATAAAATAATTAAGTATAAAGGTACATCATTTACAACCATGTCAAGTTCCCCTCCTTTGCTCCTTCCTTGATGCCCACATGAAGAGGAATGGGTATAAGGTCTTCCATAGGGACTAGCTTGGAAAAGGGGACATTACAAAATCACTAACTGCATGGCACCTTCAACATATTTAAAAATAGTCACTATGGGAGAAGGTAATAATACATAATCATGCATAAAACACATTCTATTCCAAGCAATTAGCTCCAAATATCGATCTCCTTAAAAGTTTACAAGTATGAATTGGTAAAATAAAAAGCACAAAATCAAGGAAAAACAAAGAGTCATAGCACAAAAAACATGAAAGTTGCATAAGGATCAATCAAGGGACAATAAGCATCAAAATGCTAAACAAATAAGTACTTAGGCCAAGTGATTAGTTTTAACTTGTTTCATTGAAGGCATCAATCCTAAGGTGTCCTTTTTTTTTCTTTGGTTTGGATCAGTGTTTTAAAAACCGGTTGAACCGGAACCGGAACCGGCCGGTTTGACCAGTTCAACTTATTTAGACATGAACCGGTTAAAAAACCGGACCGTTTGACTGGTTTGGTACTAAACCGGCCAGTTTTGTAAGGAACCGGCCGGTTTAGTACCAAACCGGTCGAACCGGTCCGGTTTCATCCCGAACCGGCCGAGTCAGGTTTTTTTCCTTTTTTGGCATTTCTTTCCTTTTTTGGATTTTTGGTGAAGAAAACACAAGGAAAGAATTGTTTTTGCCATTTTTGGAAAGGGTCCATTGAGATGTAGCAACAAAAACTTGCATGTACCATAACTTTCATTCTGTGGCTCCGTTTCAGTTGCCATTTTTTCTAAAAGTGTATATTTTCTCGAGCTCTATGTATTGATGGCAATAGTTTTCTTATTTTCATAAAATCCATTTTTGCACCTTTTTGGACCAAGCAACTTCTTGCAATCTTCTGAAAGAATCATGAGCTTTGGTCGCTTGTAGACAGATTAGTTATTAAAAATACTGGATAGCTTTCCAAAACTCGGCGAGTATTCTCCCGTGCTCGAACTAATCGTCCCACCTACCAGCTTGGTCGCAGCCTGCTTATTCAAATGTTGACTTCACATATCAACACATGCGTAGGTTTTTTTTTGCTATTTTAAGAGTTTTTTTTGTGTTTACACTCCAATTTGTGCATCCTCAGACACAAGACTGAATGCTATCATAAAGTTCCCAACAAAAAGAAAGCATTAATAGCAATGAAAAAAAACGCTGCAAATACATGATTTTGGCTGCAAATTTATGTTTTTTTAAAGAAATTTGAGTATTTTTTAAGTTGCCGAGTATTCCCGAGTATTGGCCGAATATTGCCGAGTTTGTTTTTTGGGGGTCTGCCGAGTATTTGCCTAATGTGAGTATTCCAACTATGGTACTATATACATGAGCAAACTATGCACATTTTGTGTGTAATTGTTGGAATTATGGTTTTTAACCTTTCAAATATATTATTTTCATTAAAAATATAAAATTTTATGTATTTTTTAGTAAACCGGTTCATTAAGTTTGAATCGGTCCGGTTCCGGTCCAGTTCCGGTTCGATTCCGGTCTGGACCTCGGCCGGTTCTGATTTTTAAAACATTGGTTTGGATTGGGAGTGTTATGTGTTGTGCCAACAATGGGAAGAATCATGATTTGTGTCACCAAAAAAGTTGCAAGGATGTAAAAACCAACAGTTATCCATATGATGACCATGTTTTTCAGATTGCTCACGTCTTAAACTTTTGAACCCAAGCCTAAGTTGTAAACAAAACCTCATGTTAGATCTTAAGCTTAGAGGTGCTAAGTTGCAATTTCCTGAAATGAAGACGGCAATAGGGATGCACATTATCTTTAGATTTATTGAATCCTAGTCCCTGAAAATTGGATTTAGTATGAGGAGAAAGAGGTCCAACAATGCACATATATCTGTTCATATGCCATAAGGGCCTATGGAAGCAACCATTTCTCTCAACTTACGTGTAAAGACTCAAAATTAAGAAAAATTGAAACATGACTAATATGGAATGATAATCCCTTCAGGGCACAATAAAGAAATAACAAAGCATCTTATGATGTTCATATAACTAAGATCTTAGTGACCATAAACGTAGAAATGCTAATTTATTATTTTTGACAGTATGCAATTGAGTCTGTAGTTTTCAACTAGTTCTCTGTCTTATATAATACTTTATATTCTGTTCTCATTTATAGATGCATGCACTATGTTGCATGTGAATCACAATTTGTTAGCCAGGTCAACTATGCTTAGTGCATGTTAACTTATTATGCTTGCTCTTTATTTGAAAAATTGATAGAAGCAAAGAATTCAGATTGCGAAAGGATGTCTAAAAATTCAGTTTTCTTTGGCAGGCGTTACACATCAAGCTTCCGTCCTTCTCGCACTGGCTCTCTTGCACAGTACCTAGATGTGATGGGTAATTTTTCCCCCCTTTTTCTATATTAGTGCATTTTCGCTGCTTCTGTTAACCTTCTTTTTCCCTTGGGCAAACTAGTCACATGGGACCATGATCGGGCCTCAGGGCCTGTACAAGCAACATTATTCCTGATATTTTTTCTAATGATAAATGCATTTTGTAATGCATGTAGCCTTGTGGATGGCAAGATTAAATTGATTAAAAGGCTCAATATCTTACTGGGTGGACATCTGATTGGATGACTTAATTGTTCTGCTTCTCAAATATTTTCAGACCTTTTGAAGCCTCAGTATATGATATACTTGGGACCATGATTGGGCCTCAGGGCCCGTACAAGCAACATTATTCCTAATATTTTTCCTAATGATAAATACATTTTGTAACGCATGTAGCCTTGTGGATGGCAAGATTAAATTGATTAAAAGGCTCAATATCTTACTGGGTGGACATCTGATTGGATGACTTAATTGTTCTGCTTCTCAAATATGTTCAGACCTTTTGAAGCCTCAGTATATGATATTGTTTATAGATATTATTAGAGAAAATGTCCTCTCTAAGGGTTTGTGGTTTGCAGAGTGGGTTTGGCGGTGTGTCCTTAGGAAGCAGCTTGAGAAAGTTTTGGCAGTTCTTCTGGGTTGCATGTCAGTTGCCATTCTTTTAGCAGAAGCTACATTATTGCCAAGTGGGATTGATCTTTCACTGTTCTCTATCCTCATCAAAGCTGTTGGCAAGCAAGAGATGCTAGTGCAGGTGTGTTTGATACTTCAGTTTCAGACTATTTTACTTCTCAATTTTGTTACTGGTTAGCTGAAGGTAGTATTTCGCACGGAATTTTCATATTTGCACGACATATCAGAAAATCTTTTTCTTTGCTTTCTTGATTTTCTGATTGAAGTTCTTTTAGACCCATGATTTAAACTTCTAAACAAGTAAAATAAAATGGATGCTCAATTTTGCATTAATACACAATCATTAACTAGTTATCTATGTTAAAGAAATTGTGTGGTTTACTCGAACATGTTAGGCACAAATCAATATTGTTTGGAATAGGAAGTAGAGTGATTGTATAAATATAAACTGTGTATATGTATCCAATAAACATTATATGGAGGTGAAAATGCAATCCTTAGTAGGATCAAGAACATTAACAAGGAAAGCAATAAGGGATGCAACTTGGAAAGTCTAGGCAGAAAAGATGGTGGATAATAAAAAGCGATAGATCGAAACTTTGAAAGGGCCTTGTAAAGCTGTGCAAACCATAACCAAAGCTTTTTGAAACACGATAATTGACAGTAATTGAGAAAACAATGGATTATATAGCAACCATAGAAGGGAATACATATCTTGCAAACATTATGCCAAAGAAAGGGTGCTCAGTAGGGGGGCCTATATAACAATTGCTGATATTGCGAAATGCTTCAAATGCCTTGCTTATGTTAATGTGAATGGCATCATGAATACCAAGTAAAATACCTTAAGCTAGGGGTATACTTACAAAAAGGAAACTCTCAAGGAAAAAGGTTCAGACTCGATTTAAAACAAAGATATCTTAAAAATTCGATTCAATACTTTGACAATTTATGTGGCTGAATATGAGCGAAATAGACCATATTGGTGATCATAATGAGGAGTGCAATTCTCTGAGAGATGCGTGTCTGTATTTCTTAGGGAGGTTTCTGCTATAAGTTGCACATGACTCGAGGGTTCATGGGAAAATATTTGGCTGATGATTTTTTAATTCTACTGAATGTAAGCACGAAGTGGCACATGACTGCAGCTGATATTCACACAGATTCTATTAGACCTGTAAGCCATTCCCTCTTGTCCCAACTGCATAGAGATGGCATCTGGCTGTGCAGCAGGCCAAAGATGTTTGGACGAGCTGCTCACCTTTGCTTCCTGTTAGGAACCATGACCGTAGAAAAAATATTTTTCTATCTACATTTACAAGGGAATCCTGGTATTTGGATGTTGGAAGACATTTATGTTTTACCAGACCATAACTTTATGCCTTTGAGGAATTTCCTTGGAGACTACTGGTCTGGGTAGTTGTCTTTATGAAATTCTCAAAAAAGTCTTTGGGGGCTGACCAGATTAAGGATAGTTCTGGTGCTAGGGATGATTTGAGAAGGATTTATTTTTCCTTGTTATGTCCCTCAATAGGCCTTCATTCCAAAGAGGCAGTCCACTGTATCCCAAGTCCAACTATTGGGAGGCACTCTGAGATGAGAAAGACGATCAGAAATTAAAATTTAGTTGAAGAAAGGATGACTCAATTAATTATCAAATATCACATCGCTCTGGGGGTGCCCTTGACTCCCCTCCCGGGCTCCTTCCCACTAAAGACGTCATCACTAGGGCTGCCAGACAGGACATCTACAGACAGTATATCTAGACCTCTTGGATCTCCCCCCATAAGCCACTCAGTCCCAAGCTTGCTTTATATGACGATCACTTCTTATAGGTGGTGGACAGTACTATTCGTTGCCCTCACTATCTCCAATGCCATTGGTCTCACGGCCTGAGGTTTCCCCTTGGCCAGCTGAGAGTTCGTTCCCACCAGTTATGGGTTGAAACAGACCATCACATTCTCCGTCAGGATTGGATCTGTCATCTTGTCACCCTCCAAGAGGTGGAGACCAAGGACCACTTCATTTTCAGATGCCCCATTTATTATGGGATCTTGGGAAGATATCACTACCTCTATAGAGACTCAGACAACACTCTAGCTACTTTCTTCAGATACACAGACCAATGGTGCTTGGATCTTTATCTTCGCGAGGTTGTCACCCTCCAGCGCAGATCCCTATAGGAGGAGCCAAGAGGCTCTAGAGCTCCCATATTGATCACCTCTTTCTTTTAGCCAATTCAAGTGACTGGCAACGCTTGCATCCTTTGGACATTGGTACATCACACACTAGAGTTGATAGGTCAGTTAGATGACCTTCTCTCAGAGTATCACCACTACTTAAACGACTCAGATCTCTAAGCCTGCTATCTCTTGACATCATATCCCTGCTTTGCCCTGTTAGCGTGGCTCTACTCCTACGGCGACATGGATCTACTACTTACCAGCTGCCCCCTGAACCAGAGGGGCAAACTAATATTACAAGTTTCTTTTCTACTATTGGAGTTACACCGGCCTTGGATGTTAGGGGAGATTCTAGAGGAAGTTTCTTGCTTCCTCCTAAGATCCCCCAACTTGGGTCCTCCAACCCTGTGTACTCACCAGACAACATTATTAGATCTCTCACCGTGATCGATAATGGCTCATATGATTCCTCCACTTTGGGCACAGACAAAGACATTCGACGAGATTTGCCTCCAATCTTCATTGACACTTGCTCTTGGGGCTTTTGTTCGCCCCTTCTACTATTTGTAGTGGTTTCTTCTCCACTTGTGTTAGTAGCACTCTGCTCTATTTTGTCCTTGTACTTTACTTCGTCGGTTCTCCTCTAGGATTCTCTCTTCGTAGAACTTTCTATTGCTAATGGTTGTATCCTTCAGTCCCATTGACCTACTTTTGGTCATTTGTGGACATAAATATAATTTCTTTCTTTCTTTCCGGAACAATCCTCTTATTTCCCTTAAAATTCCTAAGGTTCTGCTTATAAATTCTTATGCTTCCTCTCTCCTGGCATTTGATGTCAGCATTAAATGATATTAAAGGCTGACTAGGCTGTGTATTGCCTTGCTAGCACATCATATTCCTTGGTAATGTGCTCCACCATAAGTCTTCTTTCCACAGAGGCAGTCAACCGTATGCCAACTAATGAAGGGCAGTCAACTGTATGCCAACTAACGAAGCCGAGGGAGAGCAGGTTGGGGGTTCTGAGAGGTATCCAAAAAAGACTCCAGGTGGCAATCCCACCAGAAAATTAGTGTAAGAACATAGGGATTGCACCTCGAGTGTTTTGGATAACTCTTGGCACATTTTAGATCCATGTTAAGATGTTTCTGTGCTAGTATGTAAAACACACATTTATGTTCTTAGTAGTTTATAACCAGAGCTGTGTACCACAGTGTTGTGCCATTTCATGACATTTTTTTATTGAAAAATGTTTCACCATGCAAGATGTCCGTGAAATAAATCTCTTTTAGAGTTCACTTGATTACATGTATTTTAAATCTAATTCAAAATGGTAAAACTGGCCTTTGTTTTTGGGTTAAATTGGCAAAACAGAGGTGTGCATAAGTATATAATATATCTAATCACCATTTTCCTATCTATATGTATTATCCTGTTGCTCGTTTCTGCTCGAAGCAAGTGCTTTTGGTTTTGAATTGCTAATTCAAACAGTTATTTTTGTCTGCCCTCTCAATATTTTGGTCTCGATATTTTTGGATATCTTAAGTTCACTTATGACCAACTGAAACAAGGATACGTTCAGAGTTTCAACTGATGGTTAGTAGATGCTCTCTCTGAAAAATATTAAGATATTTGATTTTCAACAAACAGATATAGTAGCAACAAAGTTGTTTCATACCAGATAACGGTATGCAGGTCAAATCTGTTGTTGGTGTGGTAATTAATAAGATTGATTATTAAGTCTAAATCCTGACACATGCAAGCTACCGATATCATTTTCAGTGGATGATCAGTATTTGAGTTAGTTAGGCCTTGGGAGCTCTAAGTTTGTAAATAAGTATGAAGAGAAAACAACACAGGCAAGTGTATATTATAGAAAGTGGCAACTCATGTTGGTATAGGCTTTGGAGCATCCCACAGGGTTCCACTATCTGAGTTTACCCTTGTTGCGTGGAATACACAAAATGATATCATAGTTTAGTACATTAAAGACATCTTCACTCATTATACCATTTCCTATTCAATGCATTTTGTTATTGTGATGAAATTGTATACCATGTCTTACTAGTTTGTATTTCAACCTTCTGTCTTGCATTGCCTTGGAAATACATTCATTTAGAAAGTTTCTTACAATTTGTTAGTGTTGCTGTCTCTGGTCTTTTGGATTCCTTAGAGGAGTTATTTTCTTTTCTCTTATTTCTGACGTCCAAATGAAATGGAGCCATGGTATAAAGCTGCAAATAACAGTGATTGTAGTGCCCTTGAATAAGAATTCGAGAGTAAGTTATTTGACTTTAGGGCTTATCAAAGTTTGTTTTTGTAAGGAATCTTAATGGCAACTTTGTTAAATTATAGTATTTTTTGATATGCTATTGCTTGATTTATTGAATTTTGTCTTCCTGCAGGTTGCCGCATTTGTCCCACTAATGTACATGTGCATTTGCACTTATTATTCTCTTTTTAAGCTTGGGATGTTCACTTTTTATTCCCTGACCCCAAAGCAGACAAGCTCTGTGAGCTTGCTCATGATATGCTCGTAAGCTTCTTGAACGCACTAGTATTTAGATTTCTATTTTATTTTAATTGATGGTTATATGTTGGTTGCAGTTTGTGAAAATTGCCTTTGTTATTTTACTGTAAAATTGAGTTCAATCAGTTTTTCTAATCTGCATAATTTATTGCCTTCTCAGAATGGTTGCTCGGTATGCTCCTCCAATATCATACAATTTTTTGAACATGATTCACCTTGATGAGAATGCGAAAACGACATTCGAAAAGGTAGTGCTGCTGTACTGATTAGTTTCAGTGTGTGCTAAGTGAAAATAGATTGATTGATTTGAAAACATGCCATATTGCAGTTTCAGTACCTTCCATCTAAGAAGCTTTTCGTAGGCAATGAAGGTTCTTCTGCAGTGTTCATATGTGTAAGCAGATAGCAGAAAACATAACCTGTAAGCAGATAGCAGAAAACATAACCTGTTCTGAATTGATCAAATTCACAAAATATTTCTCAAGCCAATGGCCTATTGGTCACTTGAATGAGTGGTTAAGGACCCTCTGCCATTTATAAGAGGAGTTTGAGATTAAAAAAATAGCTTTCGAAGTCTGTTGAGTCTCAGATTAATATTTCATCAAAGCATAAAATATATTTTAATTTGAGCTCCATTCTCTTAAGAACTCGATTTCCAAGTGTTCGAGCTCTCACACTGATATTTATTTTCAAAGTGTCACATGTTTTTTGTATTATCTTGGAATTAAAGGAATGCTTTTATTTTAAATTATTTTCTACTATTTTATAAATACTCGTTAATTCCCCTAAAAGTGAGAAATGCTCAAATACAGTGTTAATGCACACATTAACACATTTGATCATGTTCCGAGCATATTCTTGAATATCATTTTAATGAATAGTTGGCCATTGTAGTTGCCAGTGCTCCACATCCATGCTCAAAGGATCTCACCAACATGCTTTAGATTATTAAAGGCAATATCTACCTCCAAAACACAAGTAGAAAAAGATCACAACTTCAGTAGGAATCAAAGATACCAAGGGGCATGAAAATGGTGAACACTGTTTTATGCAATGCCTAGCCTTTTAAAGGCCCATGAATATATTTTAAAACCATGTTTCTCTTGCCCTACTAAGTGAGGGGTGCCTGGTGCTTAAAGTTTAGTCACGTCACCTCAAAATAAATGGCTTTTTTTGTTGGATTTCCATGCATCGATGACTAAACAGCTTCCTGCACTGTAAAATGTTAGTACGTAAAAACTTTAGTCACGCACCTCAAAATAAATAGAATTCTTTTGTTGAGTTTCCATGCATCAATGTCTAAACATATTCCTCCACTCTAAAGTTTTAGTAATTTAATCCATCAACATCAATGATACAAGAAGCATTTGTGCATATATCAAATTTGTAAATCTGCCAATGAGATTTGAGTAACCAAGTCTAAATTGTTACGTTGTTGTATAACATCCATTAGCAATCAAGTTAAATTAAATTCCATAAATCAATTTTTTTTATCACTTTTTCAAATACATTGTACATCAATTATTCCCTGGCTTGAAGTGATTACTATAATATCCTGCCACAGCAAGGTACTGCTAAATAATATCGTCTTAAAACTGAATATTTTTTTGTAACTTCCCAAAATTTATTTGAGAAGGTTGGGTAATTTTGTACTGCAAAGGGAACTCTTATTATTTCCTTGAATTTAGCTTCAATACAGCTGGTTGAACAGAAAGAAAATGGAATCAGGTTGTCATTTGCGTCCCAATGTACTTTTGTCGTTAACTTATTGTAGCAATGCATCTTTCAACATTGATTTGGTATTTCTATTTTTATGATTTAGTTTAATAAAATGCTTTGTAGATGTTTTACACACATGTACATCGTCAAAAGAGGTAAACCCTTTTTTTGTGTATTCTTTATATATAAACTACATATGTTACTGGTACCCTTAGACCCTGGCAAAGAGCCCGGGGGAGGGGGGGGGAGTGGGTGGGCGACTGGTAGAGACTTATCTGTGTTTTCATATCAAAGCGGAGAGCAAAGGGTGGTAGTTATTCCTCTTTGCACTTGGCTCAAAGTTCATTACCTTGATTGGATGTTAGGTTAGTCTCATGCATTACGCCTTCCAAGAATTGCTTCACTGACTATTGTTAACTTATGCCACTCTCTTGATGATGTCCTTAAATCCGTTTGTGTTTACTGCAGTGTTATGTACCCATATGCCCATGTTATTACGATGTTTATGCGGGATATGTGTGCCACATGTTGGCTGCATCATCCCCATATACATCATAATAATATGGGCCGATATACATAACATAGTTGTAGATGATTCTCCTTTGTAAACTGATGAGGATTAGGGATATGGCTATCCCGCCTCTTATTTTGCTCCTGGAAGTAGCTCACCTCATTTTTGTTGTATTACTGCTTTGTCATTTGATCTTGTAAATGTACTTTTATTGTAAGATTTGCATTCCTTTGCAAGCCTTCTTTTGTTGCTTTTATAAGTACTTACATTTATGACCATTATACTAAATATTCCAAAGTGTATACTGGTATTCATATCCGAGGGCATGATAATCGATTTTGTGAGTAGGCAAACCCCCCGAATGACATCACATGCTACGTCTAGAATCTACATTTACTGCTCGCTTATCCTTAACACTAATAAAGGACGACTCAGTATTCTGGGATATTAGTGTAGAAGGCGACTAAAAAGATGATTGCATGCTACTTAAAGTGTTTGGGATGCATAATTGAGGGCGTTTAATGTCATTTTTGATTAGTTTAAAAAATCTATGGGATCTGTGGATCACGTGATCGTGCTTTTATTAGAAGCCAGTTACTAGTTTGTGTTTTGAACATTGAAGGTCCAAAGACAATCTAAACTATGCTGTGAATCATGTTGCTCTTTTGGTATGCCATGTATAACCTCATCCATAAAATATTAAAAGCTAAATTTTGACGTTAAGAATATGTGAAGAGAACTTAATATGTAGTTATGTTTTTCATGCATTTGCTATCTTTTTTGCGTATTTATGTGTATTTATTTTAAATACATAGGTTTTAAGGTTAGCTGTTTCCAGGGATCTGTGGAGGTGTTTTTGTTTTCAGAAACCATATCTGTTTCCTCGTTTTGTGCAAATAAAATTATACTTTCAAATGCCAAATCTACTTTGATCATTGGCATTTCACACGTGTTTCCCTAGCAGAAGAGATAGGAATTCTCAAAAGATGTTGGAATGAAATTTGTAGGTGAAGCTAATTGATGATTAGGAATGAAATTTGGTGATCGGATGGTCTACAACAAAGGCCAATGATCCAAATTAATACATAGATGCTTTTCAGAATTCCTTTTGAGATTTTATATGCAGAAGGTTCAGACCAAGAAGAATATGAAGAACAATAATCCTGTGAGAATCAGCGTGCTGGAGAGGGAAAGAACTCTGAGGATGATAAGGATCAGCCTACTTCGAATCTGGTTGGTGTGATAAGACCTAAGTCACCACATTCGAATTCGTGTTCAAATTTGCTGAAAATGAAATTCGTAAAAAAAATCGTTGCTAAAAAATCAACGATAAAATTCGTGATTAAATTCAACCACAAAAAAATACTTTATATTTTTAAAAATATAAAATAAAAATATTACTAAATACAAATATAATAAAAAGTAAATATATAAATTAAAAATCAAATATAAATATATAATAGAAGTGTATAATTGTAAATGTATTATATATAAAATATAAATATAATAAAAACGTTAAAATAAAACCTAAACTAAAAAATATATAAACTAAAATAGTAATTTATATATATTAAAAAGATAAAATAAAACCTAAACTGAAAAATATATAAACTAAAATCTTAAGTTATATATTAAAAAGTGAAAATAAAACATAAAGTTAAATATATTCACCAATCTAACTTTAAAGTTAAAGTTAAATCCTAATATATATTCACAAATCTTCTACTCATGATGGAATTTTAATTCTTATAAACATGAGCCTTCACAATTTTTTTTTTTATTATCGCGAGGGCAGCGCACAATGTCATAACGAGTCTGGAGAGGCCCACGAAAAACACAGGCTCGAAATGGAACCACAGGCTTCAACTGTAATTTTTGTTTTTCAATGATATGGGAATTTTTTTTGTAGACGGCAAAATAAAATCGTGAATTTCAACGAATTTTATGGTGATCGCTTAAGATTCGACGAATTCTGCATTTTTCCCTTTAAAATTGGCGAATGCGGTGACTTAGGATAAGACAATTTTCAAGTTCAGGAATAAGACATGGATGAGAGAACTAGTCTGAAACTGGTAGATCTGGAATTCAAATCAGAGATATCTGGAAAATACAGTTCGATGAGCCAATTATTGCAATTAGAAAGAAATAACTTCTATTAATAACCATGAATAACCAAAATAAGTCAATGGGATTCTTAAAACACGATCAGTTACAGATAGGCATTAGGAAGGAGTACATTTTCGGCTTCCTCCCTTTTTCCTTGGAGTAGGCTTCAGGATCTGAGCAAGCAATAACAAAATGCAATGTCACATAGTTGTTGACGTGTTATTGCTTTAGGATCTGAGCAAGCAATAACACAATGCAATGTCACATACTTGATGATGTGTTATTGCTTTAGGACTTGAGCAAGCAATAACACAATGCAACAACAACAATTATGTGATGTTGGCGTTGCATTGTGTTATTTGTTTCTTATGTCTTAAAGCGTCCTTCTAGGGAAATGGGAGGAGGCCAAAGCTGCTTGCTTGGAAAAGCATGTAAATGTTAAATTTGGGTGATCATACTTTGTTTTGAATTCCCGATGGCCTCTGCTCCATCCTGTGAGCATGCCTGCCTTTTTTAGCTTTCCTCTGTCTTTGTCTCGTTGATGATGTATTCCTGTTATATATATTTGAAATGTAAAGCAACATTTTATTTCTCTTTCTAGCAAAAAAGGAAAATTCTGTAATGAAATATTGAGTCTTTTCAAATTGAAGCAACAAACTGCCAATTCTTAATGGCACATGTTTTAATATACCCTTTATTATATTTATTTGATTATTCTCTTTTTATTACTACATCTGAGTGAGATTAATTTCTATCCCTCTGTTTGTTTGTGCCTGCAGAGGATGGGTAACATTGATACTGCTGTCCCTTTTTTTGGACAAGGCTTTAATAAAATATACCCACTTTTCATGGTCGTCTATACGATTTTGATAGCGAGCAATTTTTTTGATCGAGTCATTGACTTTTTTGGGAGCTGGTGGAAATTCAGATTTGAAACTGAGGCTGAAGATGCTGATGGTTTTGATCAGTCTGGCACAATTATCCTTAAAAAAGGTAGGAAAACGACTCTTCATTTCCTTTGCATCTTCTTTTTTATATTGCTTTTCAGCCCAGAAAGGAGTAAATTTATTGTGCATCAATTGGTAGGCATTACCCTCTAGTGTAATAATAATTTACTAAAACTTTGACTGGTTACAATGTTGCAATGCCGATTTTACGCATCGATCTCTTGATACTATTACTTTCCGTTAAAAAAATAATTATTCATTTCCTTTGCATATTATTTTTTATATTACTTTATAGCCTTGAAATACACAGAAACATTGAAATGGTGGGTTTAATGGGATTCTATTGGACATGAAATTCACTGATTTGCAGGAGGGCTACACATTGTCAAGCAATGACTTAAAATATGGAATAAAGAGGTCTTTGATAGTGTTTTTGAGGGTCTTGCATAGGTCAAAGATATATTAGCTCAATTACAATTGCAAATTCAGGCACTCAAGTTTCAACCAAGATATGGATTAATAGGAACAAGATTGAATTTCCAACTATCAGAATTGCAGCAAAAAGAAGCAATCTGTTGGAGACAAATTCCAGTGCATTTTATAGGTGGTGGCAGGAACAGAATGTTTGTATCAGTCAGTCCTCAAGAGGAGGCACATTAATAGTATGCACTGGCTGAAGAAACCTGATGGCAGCAAAGGGGAAGAGTGGGAATAGATGAAACAGATTGCAACAAACTTCTATAATAGGCTCAAAAAGAGATTCTATCACAAATACTGAAACTTTATATTGGTTGAAGACAATCAGCATCTAGTTTCTTAAGTCACCAAAGAAGTATTGCACAAAGTTGTCTTCTCCTTAGCCAAAGATAAAGCTACAGGACCAGACAGGTTTCTTGCCTAGTTCTTCTTGGAATTCTTGGAAAGAATCAAGACTGCCCTATTTAAATCAATAGATATGGCAGCAAAACGTAATACTGGGAATAGATCAAACAACTTCAAAAATAATTCTATAAACACCTAATGGCTAAATCTGATAAGGACATAAAGTCGGACTATGATAGATTCTATCACAAATATGGAAGCTTATGTTGGATGAAGACAAGCAGCATTTAGTTGCTTAGTTACCAAAGAAGAATTGTATGAGGTTATCTTCTCCTTGGCCAAATTAGGGCTACAGGGCCAGATGAATTTCTTGCTTAGTTCTTTTAGGAATTCTTGGAAAGAGTCATGCAAGACTGACCTGCTCAAAGCAGTAGAGAAGTCTAGGCAAGATTTGGTTTTCCGCAATGTTTCACTGCAACAGGCATGTTTTGATCTCAAAAGAAGAAAAGCCAACAATCTAGAGGCATTTGAGCCTATCTCACCATGTAACAGATTATATAAAATCATATCTAAAAGCACAACAAGCTGGATATTAGCTCGAGTCATTTCTCCTGCCCAATTAACTTCTGCAAAGGATAGGAAAATCTTTGACAATATCATCTTGACACACAAGATCCTGCAGTTTATGGAAATGCAAAAAAGAGTTTATTTATTAATCAGATTAGATATTTTTCATATCTTTTGAGAGGAGTAAAGGGTGATTGCGGATAGACACGAGTTTTGATAAATTTTGGCTTATTTGTTAGCAGTGTTCCATGGACTCTTGGAGACAGGGGGACCAAGGGCCTAGGTTTGGGGACAGCGGCACAAATATATATAGTACTTGAAATACTAAACACATTGCATTAAACAATGAAAAATGCCAAATATCAATATATTGTTAAAATATAGCGCTTTATATAGCATGTAAAACTGTTATGTAGTTGTGATATGGTTGGTAACTGTTCAACCGAAGAGTAACCACCTCCTATAATAAATTGGACCTGCCTGTGTCATTTGAGCAGTGCAGTTTGCCTTCTCTAATTCTTTCTTCTCTTTGCATATGCTAACATTGGTATCAGAGCGGTCAGTTCGCAGTTCAAGGAAGCCTTGTCAACAGGTACGAACTAGAAGTTTGGGGAAGCCCTAACAAGGGCACAAACTGAAAAAGGGAAAATAGTTGCGTCTACAGTGTATATGCAAGAGTTGTGAAGCCATTTATGGCAGATCCAATCGCTAGGACAAATTGTGGGCAAAGCAAAGAAAAACGATGACAATACAGTCGGTTTTGCACAATGTCGTGGGTTCTTGGAGGCCCAAAAGCCAAGGAAACACGACATGTGAACCTGGGTTGTGTTTGAGGAAAACATGGTATGTGGGTTCCTGGTTGTAGCAATACCTAGTTGAAAAGGCAAAAATTGTGGTTCATGGCCAAGCAAAGGCAAAGTCCAGACATTGTGAAGAAAATGTGCTGTGGATAACGGTACCAAATCGTGGGTTGAAGAACAAATGAACAAGAAAAACGTGGTCAGGACAAAACATGTCGCAGAAACCCAGTCTTCTAAAGGAATTCGTGGTTGGTGGCATCTTGTTCCCAGTGGCTGGTGACATCAACAGCATAATCCTGGAAGCGGAGGGCATTTGAATGCTAAGTCGTTGGAGCAGAAATCATGTGAAGAAAGGAGTTAATATTCTCGAAGGGTTCGAGGGCATATTTGTTTTACTTCATCAACAAAGGTATTCATTCGATTTTTATTAAATGCTGGGAGTAATTAATTTTTAATATTATTTGCATGAATAAGTAATATTGTTTTATTATTGGTTTGGGCAAACTATTATTTTATTATTTCCATTACTTTGGAATAATAAAATGGCAAATATTTCACACTTGACTTTGCCAGAGACACAAAAATTAACGGGCACTAATTTCAATGTTTGGAGTCATAAGATTTTAATGGTTGCGGAGTTTCGTGATTGTGATAAAATAATCAAGGGTGATGAAAGTCGACCAACGAATAACTTCGAGGATTATGATAAACGTCATAAGGAAGCGTTATTGCTTCTCAAGTTGTCGGTGTCGAATGATATGATACCGGAAGTGTGGAATGCCACTGTGGCAACCACGTTGTGGGCCAGCCTGAGGGATAAATATCAGACGTCAGAAAAGAGTCGGGTTTTATACCTGAAAAATATGCTCTTTTCCGTAAAGTTACAAGAAGGTGGATCGCTGTCTGAGCACCTACTTCGGATGAAAGACCTCCGAGACCAATTATCTTCCATCAACAAAAAGGTGGACGACGATGATATGGTGGCTCTGGTTTTGAACAACTTACCTTCTTCGTATGAGTCATTTGTGGAGGCACTCCATTTAATGGCTGAAAGTCAAACACTCACGTTTGACAAGGTGAGTTCCTACCTGTTGCAAAAGGAGCGGAGACAACTTCAGGCAAAATCTAATTGTGACCATTCAGAGAGTGCTCTTGTCACTCAGTCAAAGGGAAAGTGGAAACGTCAATCTGGTGAGTCTTCCACTCGATATCAGGTCACATGCTATTACTGTCACAAGGTTGGGCACCTCAAGAAGGATTGCTGGAAGCGGAAGTATGATCTTTCGCAGCAGAACAAAAAGCCATGTGATGAGGAACATGTGGCAATAGTTGCAGAAGAACAGGATTCGAATGACGAGCATGCTCTTTATTGTCTTACGACATCATGCTCGAATGACAGTGGTACCAGTTGCTGGATCATTGACTCTGGTGCGTCTGCACACTTTTCATGTTGTAGGGACTGGTATGTTTCATTTATTGCAAATATTTGTTTTGAATCAGTAGTGGTAGCTGATGGAGAATCACTTGCAGTAGAAGGGATAGGAGATATATGCATTGTATTGAATAATGCTCATAAATTGTTGGTACGAAATGTTAGATATGTACCTTCTTTACAAAAGAATCTTCTATCTATTCGTCAATTGACTGAAAATCCCAATATTTCTGTGGATTTCTGTGGAAAGAAGTGTGTTGTCTCTGATGTGAAACAAAGACGAATAATTGCCCTTGGTATTGGGGAAGGTGGTCAGTATCGGCTTGTTGATCTGGCTGTGATCAACATGAATGCACGTGTGGAGGACAACTCCACCATTCAGGAAGTGCAAGAGGCTGCAATGCCTTGGGAGGAAGCCATTCCTCACAAATCTATTGACTTGGATACAGTCAACCTACATGCACCTATTGTGGAGGGAGTATCCACTATACCAGGTGTATGGGAGGCGGACATGCCTTGGGAGGATGGATTTCCTCATTCTAAAGAACAGTTTGTTGTGGACGGAGACTCCACTATTCCAAATGCACTGATGGTGCATGGTGAGATGGCATGCCCAACCACTCACTCAGAGGTCCTTGCTCGAAGGACAGTAGAGCATGAACAGTTTGGTCATTGTGTTGTGAAGGATCTTTCCCAACAGAGGGGGATAGATGAACAAATAGATGAGGAGTTGATTCTCACTCCTACCACTGCTGAGACAGAGACCACTGTTGAGATGGAGATGGTTATTTCTCCTACTATTGCGGAGTTGGTTCTAACTCCTACTGCACAGATGGTCACATTTCTCTTATTGAGAAAGTTGGATGAGCACTACACAATGTTGCA
Source organism: Taxus chinensis (assembly GCA_019776745.2). Classification (NCBI taxonomy): domain Eukaryota; kingdom Viridiplantae; phylum Streptophyta; class Pinopsida; order Cupressales; family Taxaceae; genus Taxus; species Taxus chinensis. The sequence goes on along the minus strand of CM034154.1, from coordinate 750,979,657 downwards.
AGGACATGATCGAGGTGACTTCGATTGCAGGATAACTGAGTCTCTATACAGACTCCAGCAGGCTACACAAGCCTGGAACAGATTTTTCAATCCACTTCTCCAAGGTTCTGATTTCAGCACTCTGGAGATGGGGCTGACACTCTCAGCCATTGGTGATTCATCATTGGTCAATGAATCACGTAACAGAGAACCAGTGGACCACTTGCCATATCTTTTGTTCATGGGACCAGATTTTTGTTTTGCAGTTCTTCTTCATTTGACAACCGCAACACAGTCATGGACTGCTGATTTTAAAGTACAACCTATGGCACAGTCTATAGATGTAATGACTAAACATATGGGCTTTAGGAAATTTGTAAAATTTTGGGACAAACTTTGTCTTGTTTCCGCTTTAGTCATTAAGAGGGGGTGTTAAAATATAGCGCTTTATATAGCATGTAAAACTTTATGTAGTTGTGATTCAGTTGGTAACTGTTCAACCGAAGTGTAACCACCTTCCTATAATAAATTGGACCTGCCTGTGTGTCATTTGAGCAGTGCAGTTTGCCTTCTCTAATTCTTTCTTCTCTTTGCATATGCTAACATATATTAGTATTTATATTCAAAATGATTATTACATTCAAAATCTTCGTGCAAATACAGTAGAAAAACATTCAGAAGCCTATACAAGTAGCAGATGTCGAAAACTCCAAACATGGTCAGAATAAACATCAAAGTCCACATGGTGGTGGAAGCAGGATCCAATATGCATGCAAGTGGCAGATCCTTTAGACAGTGCAGAAAATATAGCTGAATGCGGACTACTTTGAGCATGATTGCCCCTATCAGTAGAACAACTACTCTAAAGCTAATGTACTAATTCTGCACACAAGGCAAACACAATGATAAGAATTGTCTAATGCTTAGAGGAATACCAGTGTAAATTCAGTAGAAATAGAAGGAGAAGAAACTTCAACATGGCCATCTTTCCCAGCACAAGCCAGAAGGGCAACGTACGCATGACCTGGCTATTAAGAGGCAATGGATACCTTGATGCTGCATGAGGAAATCCAGAAAGTGTGATAACAGAGAAATGTAAGTACAGATATTGCAGACAATTTTCTTTCAAAAGACCAGTCAAGAAATACTGCAACTCTTGAAATACGTTTTAGACTTGCATAGAGAAAAACAGCACAGACAATGTAGTATCTCTTATTTCTCTGAACCACCAGCTCTGTTAGGACAGTCTTACGAGACAAAAGAAGTCAACGAGTAATCTGAAACTGTGAAATAATTGCAACTCCCACAAATTTGTGTGGACGAAAACAACACAGACAATGTGGAAATTCCTATTTCTCTGCACCAGCTCCTGCCTTGAATTAGTCTCAAGAATCCTGTTTCTGCAACAATGCCAATGATGTCCTGTCAGTCTGCTGTACATCATCATCTATTTGTGTAGAAAAAGAGATAAGTAGCTTCAAGATAGTTAGCCGTTTGAATTGCAGCTAAGATTTTTGAAACCTCTAAGTTCCTACTGTTTTGAATGAATTTGCACTATGTAAATAGCTCCTTTTATTCTTGTAAAGAGCTTGTTTTTCTTGTACTACTACTAAATCTCAAAGTGAGCTATGGGTCATCAACCTTTGAAAATCTGAATATACATGACATCAATTCATTGTCCAAATGTGGTGGGATAACAAAGACAACATGTTCATCACTTGGATGTCAGAGAAAAAATTACAAGGTCTAGTTCTTGAAAAATCTGTGCCAATGAATTTTTTGTTTTAAGGCCTATATATGTCTTCAAAATTATAAAACAAAATGATTTTATTAACAAGAACACTTTTTGTCAGGCTTATGCCATGGGGGTTGGCCAGGACTTTCTGGAACAGTTCAAGAAACTTCTAAAGTAAATCTCTGGGATGGCCAGGAGTCTTCAGGACAGGTCAAGAGACTATCTGGATGTCTTTGGGACGTCCCCATTTCCCCATAAAGTCCCCTAGAGATAGGGGGACATCTCGGAATGTTCCCTCTTTGAGGGAAACATTTTGGGGACACTCCCTCTCCTACTTGGTGGTGGCGGGGGGACGACCAGGACATGTTTGAGATCGGAACCGTTCCCAAGTCTTGTAGAGACGTCTCCCCCTTAGGAGGCGTCACGTTTTGGGTGGGGACATGTACCCGTGGAACACATTTAGTCTATTTTTTCTTTTTTCTTGTGAAAAGCGCCCATGTTTTTGGTTTCCCATCCAAGTTCTTGATGAGTTTGAGGATTTCCGTATGGCAGGGTCCATGCTTTGTTTCAGGTTCTAAAAAGAGTAGACCACCTTAGGGGGTTAAAGGGATGTAAGCGTCCTTTGAAACAACTAAAGAGCAGAAATTGGGGTTAAGAACAAGATCCATTGTTTTTGCTTGAAAGTGATGGAATGGATTTTGATGCTATATCTTGATTTTGATAAGTTGGGAGAGAACATTGTGAGGTTGAATATTAGAGCCCAATTTTGCATATTCTTGAGGGCCCAATTGTACCTTAGCAATTTGTATTATTGGGTTTTTCACTCATTTCAAGGCAATTATGTATAGAAATTCCTCTTGTTGGGTCCTTTATGTTTTCCTTAATTTATGGACATACATTGGGATGTATGTCGATGTAGTAGGATTTTGAGTGGTCAACTCACCTACATGTTATTAAGAGTAGGTCTATAAATAAGAGGCATTTCCCACTAGAAAAAACATGTTGATCACATTCAATTCTTATTTTTTGAGTATATTGTTTTATTGGGAACCTTAGGGGATTATACCCAATATATGTTTTAATATCTTGAATGTTAAAATTATGGCAATTTCATTTCTGTCAATCATGGAGTATTGCATTTTACTCACATAGTAACAAGGCTTGGGGTTGGTCCTTTTCCATCATGTGGTGCACAAAGGCATTAGTGGCAACATGGGTGTTTCGTCATGTTTGACATTTTGTAGGGGCTACATTTCTGAAGAGGAAATTGTGATTCAATGTATTATGGTGGTTCAAAAGATGTGTTTGGTGGTAAATTTATGAATTTTGCGAGATTTGGAGGTGTTGAGAGCCGTAATTGGAGAGAGGACTCATGGCCTTTCATCTTTCAGCATGAGGATTTGTCCTTATGGGATAATTAGGTTTTCTACTACATCAGATTAATATAAGTTTAATTTATCAAATTTTTTCAACTACTTGGGTATCCTTCAGCCAAAAAGCATTTGGAAGTGGTCCATGTTTTGTTTGTGCAAAAAATAAATTTCTCTATTTTTGGGTGCCTCATCTTCCTTCATTAAAGTTCCCTAGTGTTGTGTGACCGGATTAGACTGATTAATAAGTCGGTGATTGGTTGGACTGGTGGCGCAATAGAGTACTGAGCGCTCACAACTCTTAGTCTTTGGATTAGACGACTTTAGCTAGCTGTACTGTTAGCAGAGCGTGGAATGGGGTGAAATGACAAGCAAGGGATGATAAAGTGCTTTGTAGCACGAAGCCTCAAAGTGTCTTGTCAATTATCTTTTAAAATCGCGACAACACCTTACTAAGTGTAGCCCGATTTGCTATGCTAGCGGACTTGGGACTTAAAGGTTAGGGGTTCAAATCCCTACTCCCAAATGATCGTGTTGTGATGTACTGGCTTGTGGCAATTTCTTGCTTTGTTGGAAGTAACATGGTGGCAAGTTGGCTTATGATTAGTTTGTTGTGATTTGGTAGTGCCATGTGGTGGTGTGTGGTTGGTTCGTGCAGTTGTGAGCATGTAATTGACGGTTTTGTTTTAACCAACAAACATTGAGTCTTTTGTCATACAAATCAAAATTGATTCATTTGCTAGGTAAAAATGGTTTACCTTTTGGGTTGAATATAGTTTGTTATTTATCTCATGTTCTTCTACTACGTGTATTGTTGGCTAGATTTCCTGCATAGCTGAAAACCTAGGCAGTCATGAGATAAATCTCCCTCATTTACCGGTGAGGCTCCCGTGTATGATTTGTCAATAAAATATGCTAGTATCTATTTTGGGGTTTTACTTTAACCATGCAGCTCATGAACCATAGCTGTATAGTTTTGCAGCAAGTAAGCAACTGTTAAAGAAATGAAATATCTAAAGAAGAAGGAAATAATAAAACACAGGGAAGAAATAGGGAAGATGTGCAACCCAATCAATAGATAACAGAGTTGATTGCATGCACATAGACAGGAACCAATAGATATTAACACACAGAATTATAAGCAAAGGCAACTTTTAGATCTAGATCTAAAATAACCCAAAGTTTATAAGTAGATCTGAGACAAAAAAGTTAGAAACAAAATGCACCGTGACACAAAGTTCTCCGGAAATCTGCTCCTTTGTATTCCTTTGCTTCAAATAGCTATCAGGGATTTCAGCACAAAGTCTGGAACACAAGAATGTTGCTTACAAATTCTGATCCTTAACCCGAAGGTTCTTCTTCTACTTATAGAATGTAGAAGGGAAAATACAAATGGGAAACTCAACTGAACTGGAACATAAACAAAAAGTAAAGATAACATCTGGCAATCATCCCCCTCTAATTCCTCTTCAAGTGACATGCATCCGGGTCCATATTCAAACTTATACACATCTGTCACTTAACTAATAGAATCGTTCCACACAACTTAAAGTAATGGTTTCAAAACCAATAACTTTAAAGTTTTACAATTATATCTGGGAACGTGAAAAATAGAAGAAGAAAGAGTAGAAGAAGAAAGACACGCCAACTGTAACATCTACATCTTCTTTTTGTTTTGATACTGAATATACTTGTCGAACATGTAATTCAACATCTTCCCATCTGTCTTAGCCACAACTTCCTTTTCTGTCCTGAATTGCAGCAAGCCTTCATTCAATACCCTGATACACGCTTCCACATCCTCCAAGCTAGGCCCGAACTTCTCAATATCTGACTGCAGTGCCACCAGTTTACTGATGGAATTCATCGTGAAAGGCCTAACAGCTCCATCAATTCTCCCTTGCACCATCAGAAGAGATCCTTCCAGGGAATTAGGCACTTTGTTAGGAATGGTCCTTGTGTATGAAGTAACGTTCCCGACCACTTCCTCATTAGTGAAAGCAATGACATTGTCTGGTAAAGATGATGCCATACTCTCAAGTGCCTGCATCCTTTTCAGCATAATTCTGCAGATCTCCAAACGGAAAGATACTGCAAACTCAAGCTGCTTCCCCTTCTCAACTGATCCGTCGGGCACAATCCATTCCGCAATCAACACCTCTCTCGGCAGCTTATTTATTTCGGCCAAAGTACTCAGGTTACTCTCAGCAACTGTGTTCATATCTATCGTGTTTGTCACCAGTTGCTTCAGCTGATCTGATGCATCTTTCATAACCTTTAGGCAGGCTGGCACCTCTCCGAGTTGTACAGAAGCTTGACGAATGATCAGACTTTTCCATTCGTCGATAGCTTTAACCTGGTTACTTGCATCTTCCACTTCCTGCATCAGATGATCACTCACCTGCTTTTGTGCTGAAATTGGCTGAGTGGAAGATTTAGCAACCTTGGCAATGATCTCGCACAACTGAGATACCTGCTTCTGAAGTTCAACTTTCTCCGCCTTTTCTTTGTCAAGCCTAAGGAATAGAGCATCTATCAATGTCTGCGTGTCCTGCTTCAATCCTTCTGTGGTGGCTTGACCTATGGGTACTCTGGTTACTATTATATCTTCTGCCGTGAGCTCATCCTTCTTCTTTCCTTCTGCTAGAACTGACACCTCGGCAAACTTCTGCCCCGACTCTTCAATGATCAACCTTGAAGTTACCTTAGCAACTTTAGGTTTTCTGTCTTTTCCGCCTAGATTCAGGAGCAGCTGCAAGTCGTGTTCCTCCAAGTTGATTTCCTCTCTAGCCTCTAGAACCAACTGCGAAGCCAACCATTCTGAGAAATTGCTTCTCGGAGAATGAGAAGTTGCCGAGTGTACCACTATCTCGCGCTCTGATTCCTCTCCATCTGAAACTGCTACAGTGTTGTGGCTGCCATCCTCTGAATTATCCAAAGACAAAGCTCTTTCAAATTCTGCCATCTGCAGCTTCAACGTTTCTTCAGGAAGAGGTGCTGAACGGAGTGGCTGAGGAGAAAAGATGAATGTTGTCGGATTCAATGGAGGAATGGCAGTATCCTGCTGAGGTGCGACAGTCGGTGAAGTACTTGATGCTGGAGAAGTCGGAACTAACACCATAGCAGTAGAAGTGATCTTCTCCTTTCGAATGAGACTTTCTGTGCACTTTAATCTTTTCAGGCCTTTCTGCTGCTTTCTCCTTCGTGCTTCCTCTTGAGGGAATCTCCTGTGCCGAAGTTGCCCGTGATTTGATTCATCAATGCTTCATCAAGGCAATATCCCTTCGTCAGCAACCAGTTTGAAGTATTGACCAGAATGGCAGCAGACCTTTCCTCGATCGTATGGCAGCCACCTACGCTCTCCTGAAGTACAACTCTATCTCCTCCCATCCGATGGTATGTGTCAAGTAACACAGGCCCATCATCTTTAAGATCCGCAGGTATCCATGCTAATCCAAAGTCAAACACTTGCCGCGCTGATAACCTGCTGAAATCTTTCTTTCTAACCTCGTACTCGCTTCTGCACTTCATCTAGAAATCTTCCAATGAAGGCACATGCACGTATTCCTGGGAGATTGTCTTCCTTGCCACTCCAAATGGATCGAAGTTCAGCCGTGCTGGGAAGAACTCTTGCTCGTACTCAGAGAACATTTCCGCTTCAATTCCTCGGGTTTATGAATGCTCTGGCAGCTGTAATAGCCCACAGTGATCGGGAAGAAGCCTGTAGACTTGTGCCGTTTCGACTGTAGGTCATGCATCTCCACAAGTTGTCTGCTCAGCTCCATGATGACCAATCTATCACTCGGGTATCTGGGCAACTTAACTGGTTCTCCTGAAAATCCGGTGACCCTGAGGTATGTAAAATCCGCAAACTGGATGAAGATACTGCCAATCCTGGACACAGCTTCCCACACTTCCTTGCTCACCCTGTTGGCCTTTAGATCGTCGTCCAACCTGCAAATGAATCCGTAGAAGAATCCATCGTTGACCACCTTGTAATCTTTATTGCATACGGGTACAGTAAGCTGTGGGTAGCACTCGAAAATAGGGTCCTTGGAAAGAACACCACATCTATCCAGCTTGGAGAAGACACCCTGTGAAGCTGCTGCATATACCAAATACGAAGTCATTTTGAAGTTGTAAGTACGCCTCACATTCCGGAGCTGCTCACCAATGTTGTCACTAATGATTTCCGACCAATTGATTATTGAATCTGCTTTGTTGATTTCAATGGTCCTGATGAAAGCATACATCCATGCGCGGAAGTTGTGAGTGTTAGCTTCGCCATTTATCCTGCATAACAATTTGGCAATATCATCCACCTCTTGTACCAGATTGGATCGTGGAAGAGTTCTCGGGAACTTGGAAGGAGATCTGGGCTTCTTCATGTATCTGTTATTCATTATGCCCACACAATCAACTTTATGTTTTTCCCACCTGTTGTCGGCATCCTGTATGCTAATAGTAGTCACCACCTGTCGTGCTGGAATCTTCAGACAATAATTGATGAACTGTGCGTCCAGCCGAATTATTGTCTTCCCCGCAACATCTCGGACTGATCTGGATAATGGATGGTAAGACCTAGCACACTCCATGACGAATTCTGGCAACTGGGCTGTGAATGGAAATGCTGCAGCTCGAATGATTCCACTGCTTTTGACTGCACGCATGAGGGAAGTCTTTCCAGCTCTGGATCTGTCAATCAATTCAGAAAGAGGTTCTGGACCTAGATCTGTATCTCCAATGTCAACAAACTTAGAAGTGATGCATGACTCTGCTGTGCTTTCTTTTTCATCCCACTTTGTCATGGCCAAATCTGTCTTTGTCTGAGCAATTCTTTTTCTCTTTATTCGGCCGGAATTCTTTACAACTGGTGCAGATCTGGAGATTTCTTCAGATTCAGAGGATATGTTCAATGTATTGGACATTGATTTAAGCTCCCTTTTCTCTTATAAAAGCACCTGTAATGAATTCCTGCAATTAATTCAGACAAAGATGGCAACCGGAACATGAACACTTGATTTTAATTATAAAAATCTGCATATATCAAACCTGCTGCCCCAAAATTTGATGTTTTGTTTGCATGCAAAGCAAACATGAATTTTATCAACTTCACCTGAGCACCTGTACCACTATGCAGACAATTAATCAGACACAAATCAAGCTCCTTCAAACCTAGGCGCCAAACTTTAAAGCTTTCCGGCAGTAAAAACACCTTCTTCTGTGCAAAATTCTTCCTTAATTGGGCGCCAAATTTGTCTGGGCTGCACTTCCTTGCTAAAGAATTAATTAATTCATCATTATGGCAGCCCCTTCTTATATAACCTTCACCATTCTATAATTAATAATTGCCTCTCCTATTCCTGGCAATTAATTAATTAATTAACATGCTTTTCTCTTCAATTTGGGCGCCTATTTTGTGCATGCTCAATTGGGCTCATGGCTGCCATTAAATAAATTAAATTTATTTAATTTTAGCTCTCTACTTCCAGTTCACTTAAGCTTCACAGTGTGCTTTGACCTCATCCACTAAAAATAGGAATTAATTACATCAATTAATACTTTAAAAAGTATTATTCCTCTTCAATATGGGTCGCACTTTTTGACATGAAGGGGGCTGCATTAAATAAATTATATTTATTTAATTTTAGAATTCTATTTCTAAATTCCCTTATCCTCTTCTTCTTTGTTGACTTTTCTCCATGCTTGGGCGCCAAATTTGGAAAAGAATTTAATTAATTAATACCATTAAAGTTGCCCCTCTATTCCAAAAGGGGTCGCACTTTTTGACATGGCCCATTTCTATTTTTAAAAGCCAATTTTCAGTGGGATTATTCACCCTGCACCGCAGCTCCAAAAATCCCATGATCCACTTAAGTTGTTTGACTTTCATAATGGGATTATTTACCCTGCAAGGCAGGTAAGAAATTCCCATCAATGCCTTAAGTGATTTTCTTTTATTTCACAATGGGAATTTTCACCCTGCAAGGCAGGTAAGAAATTCCCGCCTGCCTGCTGCCTCTAATTTTCCCATTGTGACTTAAGTGGCGTTGCTTCCATGGGAAAAAGTACCCTGCTAGGCAGGTACAAAATTCCCACCTGCCTGCTGCTACCAAAAATCCCATTGTAGCTTAAAACCTTCTTTTCCCAAAAATGCGACCTGCCCAGAAGAAGCTTTTTCGTGCATGACTTCGTCTTTTCAGAGAGAACCAGACCTCCTGTGACAAATTCCTTCTGGCATAACGTCCATAGGTGATCTCCAGATACTCCAGGCAAGAAATCAGATTAAACCGGCAAAGGAATTGACCTAGAGAAATTTCACAGAAAACAAAACGGGAAAACACCAAAAACGCAAAACGTTGCCAGAAGTCACAGATAAAGCCCAGGATTCATTCCTGGTTAAAACCCTACTGGTATATGGGAATATTGACATGTAAGACCACAACAGGGTTAAACCGGAGCACAATTTGCCTCAAACGGGGCTCAAAATAATTAAATACAAATTTCCCGCAGGCAAACCCCAGCGACAGAATATAACGATTTTGGGCATCTGGGTATTTGGCGAAATTGGCTAATATGGCTCTATGGGAATATCTCGACACAATACAAACACTTTCTGGCAATAAAAACACAAAACGACCCATTATTTTAAAAGTACGAAATTTTTTACATAGGGTAGTCCCAGATTTTAGGGTGAAAATCTAGGGACACCACAAGTACTAATGAGATGTCTTTGTACATGAGCACTTCAAAGAAGAATGAAGGGATGAGGAAGATGTCTGTGGAGGTGTTGTGGCTCCAATTGAGCACGATCTTGAAAAGCTGCTCTCTATAGCTTTAGTTGTTGTAGTTCGACTTAGTGCCTTTATCTCCTATGTGTGTTGCTTCATACAATGTTTTATCACAAGTTGAATCTCATGTGAACACTAAACCATATAGGTAACTTTTTTCAGCTTGCCCATCACTTGAGATACCTTTTGAGTTTGGGCTTGTGTAAATTGGGTTTGTTAGTGATTTAACCTAAATGGTTAATCTTTAAGGGGGGTAGTAATTGATGGTAAATAATCTTAATTAATTAGTTTCCAAAGCTAATTGTAACAATATTAGGAATAACCATATGAACAATGCTAAACAATGATGAACATCAAATAGATAAAGCACTTGCAATGAGAGAGAGAAGACAACTTAGCTATTATCCTACTCTGTGTGATGATATGGGCTCGTTTGATGATTGAAACATGCTGGAAATGAGCTAATAGAGCCTCGTTGAAACCGTGTCCTGAATTGTTGCATGACCCAAAGTAGATGGCACGGGCCAAAGCATACCCCCACTATGGCCCTTTCTATATGCTCCTGTCCCTTCAAATCCTCCGCTCTTGATACTTTCTGGGTCTGTGTATTGTCTTTTGATATGCTCCTCTTTGGAATTTGGACCTCCGATATTGTGTGATGTTCGTTGTGTAGTTGATTGATCCTTCAAAACCTAGGTAGCCGGTACGTGGGTACGGTGTGGGTACAGATACGGGGATCCGATACACTGATACAACAATTTTTTTTGGGGCCCGGGTACGGCACTTGGGTATGGCAGAACAATATACATATAAAATATTAAAAATATTTTTAAAAGTAACAAGATAAGCAAAATTCCAGCCTTACACATGCATAGATTAAACAAATTTGAAATATACATAAGTGAAATAGCCACAAAAGTTAAAACATTTTGATAATTCATTGTTCGAACTTATAAGCAGTACATTGTTCAAATCAAAATGTTACAATGTAACATTGTAATCACAAAAATGAAAATACATCAACATTCTAATTAGTAATAGTCTAATGGCTCTGCATCTTCTCCAATGTCTTCAATGAGAGCATCATTACCATCACGTGGTTCATTAGAACCACAAGCATCAAGTGTACAACCAAAAGTAGAACCATCAGCAATGCCGTTCCCGCTAGCCCCACTTTGTAGTTTACGCAAAGTACTATCTAGGTCCGGGTCTAGCAATGAAAGTTGGGCAATGAAAACATCCAAGTTTGGAGTCTCTGGGTCTATATCCCAACACTTTGTTGGCCCTTTCTTGTACTCATCCTTCTTATGTGATAGAAGGCACAGGTTGGAATGCACAAAAACCAAATCCTCCGCCTTTTTTGCTCCCAACTTGTTGCGGTTAACCGAGTGGATAAATGAGTATGTACCCCAATTCCTCTTAGCTGAAGAAGAACTCGTAACCTATTGAGGCAAGCTGCAAAGTCAATGGAAAATTAAAATTTTAAATTTATAAAAGTAAAAAAGAAAAAGTTAAGAAATTAAAAAAATTAAAATCTTACTTGTGATAAAACTTTTATTGCAAGTGGCATGAGGTAGGTGTATGCTTGTCCATGGAGGAACCACCATGAATAAGCATCCATCCTGTATTTGTCACGAAGAGCGCTAATGGAGTGATCCCTAGAGGGTATGAAATCCACAAACTCACCTCTAACCATGTCTTCTACTTCTGGATCTGGGAAGATTCTAGCAAATGCCACCTTATACCACTCACTAACTTCAACATCCCTATATGGTGGGACCCTCCTAGGCAAAGAAAGGATGTTTGCGCTATAGTATTTTGGAGTCGAGGCAAAAGGAAGAAGATGCAATGGTGTAGTCATTTTGTTCCACCTTTCAATGAGATGTGATTGCACTTCCTTGAAGGTCTCTGTAGGATCTTGCTCTTTGGCATTTATGATGGTCTTAATTGACTCAATCATTGAGTCAATTCCATCATAAATCTCACCCATGCATGGATGATCCATATCAACAAATCTCAACATACTCACGATGGGCTCAGTAAAACTAAGCAAGTAATCCACACGATCCCACCATGCTTCATCCAGGATCAACAGTTTCACATTTCTAGCCCTCTCATTGTTTGCTTGCCTCCATACACTCCAAAGGTCACTGATAACCATGCCACTCAATGCCTCTCACACCTTCACAAGCCGTCTCAAGACGAGCGAGTGCGAGGCAAATCGAGTCTCAGCAACCTAGTAAGAAATCAAAAGAAATAAAATTAAGACAAGTAAATTTAAAACATTCAAAATTCTACAAATTACAAACTTAAATAATTAATTTAATGAATTTAATGTTACGGGTTACCTTCAAATAGTTGCAATGTCTAGAATTTACGAAAGATGGCTTGGGACATGTGGTGGTTGCTGACGAACATTAAAATCTCACTTGTCTCATATACTTGTTTGATCCAAACAATTTTTGAGCCCATTTTTTGTAACATTATGTTGAGGGAATGAACCGCACAAGGTGTTCAAAATATGTGTACATACTGTGCACCAACCAACAACCCTGCAGCTCTACAATTTTTGTATTGTCCATTACAACTTGGACAACATTTTGAGGCCCCACCGCCTCAATAGATTCTATGAGGATGTCGGCAATGAATTGGGCATCCTTCACTTGCCCCTCACAATCAATAGCCCTGAGAAACATTGCCCCTTTAGGACACACTGCAACCACATTGATCAATGGCCTATTTGCTGTATCTTTCCATCTGTCAGAAACGATGGACACCCCTGTTTCGAGCCATTGATTCTTGATGGGCAGCAATGTGTCTTCAACCTTTTTTCTTTCTTTTGACAATAAGTTAGTGCACACCTTTTCATACCCTGGGCTAATGTACCCTCTAGGGGCTCTTCATTAATACATCTCACCATATCTTGCCAGTATGGTGATCTAACAACATTAAATGGGACACCACATGCATAAATAAAGCGCCCAATACTTTGGTTAGCTATGTCCCTGCATTCATTCTGGAATGCCCTTTCCAATGGGCCGACATCTTTTGTTCTTTTGTGAGAAAGAGGTGAATCCTCTTCCCCTTCGGTTGCAATAGGTGTAGATAAAAATGGGTGATCTGGGGCCACAATCTCAACTGAAGGAGAAACAAGTGGCTTGCTAATGTTATGTGATCTTCCTTTTCTTGCCATATGATGCTTGGATTTTGATGCAGTTGTTGCATCCTCATCTGCTCTTTGATGTATGCAAGGGTCTTTGCATGTGGCAACCCCTTTCCATCCAACCCTCCACATGTTCTAATTCCGTGGCCAATAGCCCCACACAAATGGGCTTTCACTCGACTGTAGGAGCTCTTAAATTGCATATTACATTGTGAGCAAACCCAAATAAAGCCCCCTCCACCTAGTATTTGTTCTAGTTGTGTGACATGTCTTCAAAGGGGGGAGGATGGATCACTTTTGTTAGGGAGACGTTTACTACCTTGACCCATAGAACTAGAACTCGCAACCATTTTAACTGCACAATGCATTTAAAAAAAAGAGAAAACAAATATAGTCTCGAGAGAATGTTGAAACTTTAAAATAAAAATTTAAATGAAATCAAATGTAGAAAAATGAAGCTTAAAACAATAACAATAAACAAACAAAAACAACTACAAAATAAAAAAATTAAATACTTCAAAAAAATCACAAAATACTTACCTCAATACACCCAACACCAACAATGCAAGCTCCTTGAACTCCTTGGCACTTATTGCAAGCTCCTTTAACTATATGGCACTTGAAATCAACCCAAAGCAATCGAAAATAGTGGAAAAATTGAAGGTGAGAGTCAAGTATGCAAATAAGAGGCAAGAATGCAAATATGAGGTAAATGATTTGTTATTGTTATAGAGTTTGGGGGCACAAATTAGGGTTTAAATGAATAATTTATTGTTAAAAAAGTCGGTTTGACTTTTTTATTTACCAAAAAAGAAAAAAAAAAGAAAATGCGTGTATACACAACGGGTACGTCTGGGTACGGGCAGGGTTCTTCTTGTAGGGCCCGGGTACGTCCATAGACGTACCCGGCCGTACCCGGGCCTGTAGGAAGAACCCTGCCCGTATCCCCTGTGTTTTGACCCAAAACTCCGTACCCGGGGACATACCGAACCGGTACTTGCTGTCCCTAGGGGACGTACTGGCTACGTACGTCATTATGTTAATAACTACTCATGGCGGTCATCTTAAGAGGCTAAAGGCTGTGAAGCCCAAATAGGTGGATACATTAGCTGTTCCTCCCCCCACTAATAAATGCCTATGGTGCTTGTGTGCTAAGTGAGTCCCCTTGCGAGTCCCCTTGCCTTGTGATTATTACCAAAAGTACACGAGGAAACAATGTCATTATGTTAATGACTATTCATGGTGGTCATCTTAAGATGGCTTAATGCACACATGAGTAAAAATCCCACAAAAATTAAATATCTAGGTAATAGACTTCTATCCTTTGGTATACACAATTGGCAAACAGACTTGTGGTTGATTTCAACTCTTAAGTGTGCGGTCCTGTGTTGCACAGCTTGTTTCCTGCCACTTGATGACACTCTCAATTTGCCTGGGCTGTAGTAAGGTGTGCATCATGTCATGATCTTTTTGGGCCGTCAAGAGCTTGTATGGACATAGTTTGTAAAGTTCGTTTCAGATAATTGGTTTAGGTAATTCTTTCAATCTTATCTTCTGACAAGAAAAACATTGTTTTCAAGAAAAGCCACTGGTAGCATATCCCGTGAAATTTCAAGTCATAATTTATTCATCTTACAGTAGAAAATCCTACATGTTCAGCCATATAAGCAGACACATGAACTTTTTAGAAACTTTATACCACAATTTAACACTACCAGTTTGGTGTTATATATTTTGTTTTTGTGCAAAATCAAGCAGCTGAAGTATATTTTATAATTTTGCAGTGTAGGTATTTTGTATTACATATGATATAAGATCTCTTGTTTATTATATTTCAGACGACAGGAGCTCGTTGCATGATTTTCAATCCAGATGGGAGAACTCTTCTGTGTGGACTACATGAAAGTTTGAAGGTGCTCTCCATCAACTCCATAAGAATCTTAGATTTTTCCATGTGTGAATATTTTTAATCCTTCATGAAGAGACATTTTTTGAATTTTCTTCATTGGATAGCAGGTGTTTTCTTGGGAACCTTTAATATGTTATGATACGGTGGATGTTGGTTGGTCAAAATTAGCTGACCTCAGCATACACAAGGAAAAGCTTCTTGGTTGTTCGTACAATCAAAGTTGTGTTGGTGTGTGGGTTGTGGACATTTCGGTATGCAATATTGGCTTCCTTTGTGAAATCCATACATTTTTTTTCCAAATTTTAGATTGTTTTTATTATACCTGATATACTGTGGTGCTATTGTATTGAATCTCTTCTCTGTGGTTTCCAGCGGGTGGAGCCGCATAGCGGTGCAAATGTATCTAGAACAAATAACCTTGGTGAAGGAAAGTTGAGTTCCAGCAGTCATCAATATGTCCAGCAATCAGATCGTAATTTAAAAACTTCTGCTGCAAGGCTTTCTTTGTCACAGAGTTCAGAGTCAGGAATCAAGGAGCCAAAAAATGCTGCATCAGTAACTGGTATGTTACTGTATTACAGAATTTTCATGCTGTTTCTATTGTTACTTCTATGTTCTTTTCTTTTGCAATTGAAGCACACTCGTTTTGTAGTAATTTTAGTTTTTGATCCAGGCATCAGAAATCCAGAGGAGACTAAAGGTCTCTTTGGTCTATCTGTTTGTATTTTGGTTTAATTCCATATTTGTTGTATGAAATAATTTGCAATGTTATCTTTGTTTCTTGAAGACAATTTTGACGATTAAATGATTTTGTTTGTTCCTCTTGCTGTGTGAGCTTTGGAAAGTCCTCCAAACCCATCTCCACGAGCTGCAGTGACATTTGCCACAAAAACTATTTCTGCAAATGGATCGTCTTATGTCTTGACGCCAAAGAAAACTAATGTGTCAAGGGTGCAGCCTGTGACCAGCTTTCATTCATCATTAGGTAGGGCTGATGTAGTACCTGTAATTGTCCCCAGAAACAGTGCAAGATTGGAAACAACAGATTCCAAGAAGGAAATAAACACATTAGGCAGGGCTGATGGAGTGCCTGGCATTGTTTCTAGAAACAGTGGAAGACTGGAAACAGCAGCAGATTCCAAGAAAGAAACAAACACATTAGGTAGGGCTGATATAGTGCCTGTCATTGTCCCCCGAAACAGCGAAAGACTTGAAACAACATCAGATTCCAAGAAAGAAACAAACAATACTGGAAGAATGCCTCCAAGCATGGGATCATCAAAATCACCTGACTTCTTAAAATCTGACATCAATAGAGATGAAGCTGACAAGATGAGAGACCCAGTTAATCAATCTAAGTCAGTATGTCAGAAACGCATTGTGGCCAATGAGAAAACTGACCAAAACATTGCTAGAACTGACCAAAACTTTACCTCTAGAGTTGACTCTACAAGCACTAGTTCAACAGCAATTGGTGAGGGAAATCCAGTAGGTCCCAGATGGATTGGAGCGGCCAAATTTAGAAGAAATTCATTAGTGGAATCAATTGATTATCCACATGACAGAACTTCAATGCAACTGCGGCATGCACCTGGTAAATACTTTAGTTGGATATTTACATGTTTTTGTTTCGGCAAGTTAATGCATGATATTTCCTGTGTATTATGCTATATAAAGCTTCCTTGTTTTATCATGACAAGGAATGAGTGAGCATGCTTTATTTCAAAAGTTTATTCAATTTTTTCAGTGGTTATTTTGAGAGACACTGGGAGTTTTCTTGATGCATTATGGTATGGGATAAATTATATGCATATTTAGTGTTAGCTCATAACAGGATTGAAATATTTTATAGAATGCTTTTGGTTTCGATATTAAAAATTGGTTAGATTTTCTAATCAGTATGCCCTTTCATTATAGAAATAGGATAAGCAAAAATCGTATTCTTCTATGCATATGCATAGCTCTGCACATGCATAGCTCTGCACAAGAGAGTCAACAACTGACTAATAAAGAATGTAGTTAGCTGGAATGTTCTGATTCTTTCACAAGGGTTGTTGGTGAAATCAAGTCTCATACTCTAGGGTGGTTAACAGAAGAAGAAACCCATTTATGAGTTTACATTCTCTTTTGTTCCCCTGGACTTTATTCAAATTAACAAAGTTTTTTCATTTATTACAGTTTGCAGAACTTGGGGTAGATATTGCTACGTTGTTTTGGCTTTTGTTTACTCTAAATATTGCGAGCAATGTTTCTGTAGGATGAAATGTTTAGTTGGGGAAATGATGTTTTTGTATCTCAGTGCAATGCATATTGGTAGAGTACGATATTGTATCCGGATATAAGGGAATAAATCCCTTGATCAAATGTATTATATATTTTAATACCGTTATTTTTGTTTTCATTTAGTATGAGTTTGAAGGAACTGTATTGTAACCATTATTGATCCATGCAGGAGTAAGCTTTTCATGTGCAGAGAGTTTTGGAGAAATCATTATTTTGATTTATTCTTTATAACCTTGATAGAAATTACAAATTTTAGCCTTTTTTTTCACATTGTAGATGATGGCAGTCTATCCCAGCCAGAACAACAAGCAGCAGCAACAGCTGAATTATCCAAAAGAGGTATTCAGAGGTTGGCTTCCTTGATATTTGTCCATTCCTTCAGCTTGGCACATGGTTCGATACTGTGAAACTCCATAAGGGCATCCTATTCTTATTCTAGAGGAATTCATTTTGTCAAAGTTCTGTCACTTCATTAAGCTATGATATTCGTCCATTTCTCTAGACTGGCACATGATCTAACATTGTGAAAATCCGTAGTGGCATCGTGCTCTTGTTCTAGAGGCCAAGGCCTGAATATTGAATCCATTTTGTAGAGCCCACCAATCTCGTTTTCTAAAGGTTGTTGCCCTTTTAATATTCAAAGAAAAGATACTTGGGATTCCTCACGTCTCTTTTGTCAATTTGAGCTAGGTTTATGGTCCACAATTTTTTTTGAATTGTTAGATCGTGTCAGGCCTTAAGCTTCCAACCTGTCTGTTTGAATGACACAATGCCTTCATCTCGTGCTTCAAAGCTTCGGGAAAAAAGAAAACACATGGGCTTATTAGTGTCTAAGGTTGCTAAAATTTATGGACCACAAGGCATTGAAGTACCTGGTGAATAAACCAATACTCTATGGGTGTATATGTAGGAGGATCATCATGTTTCTAGAGTTCAATTTCTAAATGGTGGTAAATCCATGGAAGGTTAATTGTGGTCCCCAATCACCTATCCAAAACAACAATTGCGAAGTTGTGCACAACATTGAGGATGATTTGCTATATGTGCAATTATACAAGGTTTAAAGGGTGCCAAAGGAGTTAGGTGACATTGCGACATTTCTTACATGAGGTATGAACACCAAAAGGGTGGAGAACTAGTGAGAATAAGAAATTACCAATACGCACAACCCCCCTACCAATGCATTAGTAGGGAATTATACAAGTTGGGACAAGACGAAGTCCTTACGCATTGCATCTTAGAACATGAGCACATAGAGATTTTCTCAAAGCATATGAAGGCATAACAGGAGGGCACTACGCTGGAGAGGCCACATCCTAAATTTTTTTATTTCATGGGATTTGAAGGCCCATGCTCTTTAAGAATGCAAGGACTATACAACTAAGTGCAATGTGTGCTAAATGGTTGGCAAGCCCAACATAAGAGATGAAATGCCCCTAATACCTATGTATTCATTTGATCCCTTTGAGAAATGGGTTATTGACTTTGTAGGGGCCAATCACACCTGCTACGCATAAGAATGAACCACATTATATTATTAACACAACAAATTACTTAAAGGATTACATGTTGGCAATGGTGGTGAGGTTCTTATAGGAGAACATTACCAGCAAATACGATGGCCCAATGAGCCCAACCAATGATCGAGGGAAGCCACTTTACTGTTGAAACAATGTGTATTCTACTGGTAAAAATTTATGGTGGCACATCACAAAACAACCCCATATCACCCATAATCCAATAGAATTGTGGAAGTTTTTTAACAAGATCCTAGGCACCACCATAGAAAAGATATTTGCAAGTTAGGGCACAAAGACTGAGATGATCGAGTTTTTGGTAGGTTATGGGGTGTATAGGACCACCTATGAGTGCCTCATAAAAATTCACACAATTTTCAATTAGTGCTTGGGAAGGAGGGTAGTGCTCAAAATGGAATTATTGGTGCCTTTGCTTTACAACGTAGCGCACACAAGAAACTTGGATGACAACAACTATTGGTGAGAGGCTAGAGGCATTAGTGCAATTGGACAAGAAGAGATTGTTGGCCAAATGGAGTTGGGGGGTGGAGAAGGGCCAAACATAAGCCCTGTCATGACAAACACATCAAGGAAAAAGTTATAAGGGAAGGGTGTGTGTGTCTTCTTGTATGACTTGTCATATGCCAAACACCTAGGTAAGTTACACATTAGGTGGATGGGCCCATACATCATCCACAACATATTGGAAAGTGGTGCATGCAAGTTGTGCACGTTAGATGGAGAAATGCTTGCAAAGCATTTCAAT
Organism: Taxus chinensis; assembly: GCA_019776745.2. NCBI lineage: Eukaryota > Viridiplantae > Streptophyta > Pinopsida > Cupressales > Taxaceae > Taxus > Taxus chinensis. Next base: position 750,960,144 of record CM034154.1, on the reverse strand, counting down.
GGTAGTCAGTTGAAGCCCTACCATTCCTAACAATAGCTTAGGACGAATCTCAAAAGTTAGCAAGGCTCTTTGCAAGCCACCAAAAAAATGTTTCAAAGTAGTCATTTCCCTTTACACATTTGGTTTCCTTTATGCAAATTTTGACAGTTATTATGTGTACAAGGCATGATGTGCACACACAAGTGCATAAATATTAATAGCATCGTTCTTTTAGATTTGTCCATTCATGATTTTTAGAGTGCGATTCATAAGTGCCTGAATGTTAGGTAAAGTGCAACTACGCATGTCGTGTGTGCATATGGATAAGCTACCAACATTGAGCAAATGACTACGTGCACAAAACATGGACATAGATGGAAGCAAAATAGAGGTGACCCAAGGAAGGGGAGAAGTATAAATGCAATTTGTGTGTGTGGACCAAGAAGTAGCCCCAAATAGGAACTAGTGAGCACGCGGTGGATGGACCCCATGAGCACAAAATTCGGGGAAGGAGAGAAAAAGGGAGAAAATAGGGACTTCATCAAAATTGACTACCTATCTAGATATGCAAGACAAGTTTTGGAGGAAAAGGCACAAGAAAAGGTGTGCATGACCAAGGAGGCAAGATAGTGTGAAAGATCGCGCTTGGATGTTGACGTCACCCAAGGAGGAGAGAGAGGCAGGAAAATAGAAAAAACATCCCGGGTTAAAATGGTTGGGCATGTTTCCCAATTCAACTTTTTGGATGTGGAATGTTGATGTCACAATGACGTGTGCCCAAAGAAAACAATAAATGCTCTCCCCATTGAGTAGATGGCATTCATTTTCGCATCGAGCTCTAGCAATCAAGGAGAGAAGAGGAAAAGATACTAGGGTTTTGCATGAAAAATTTGAGAGTGCAAGTCAAGGTGGTGTGCAAATCGAACTAGTGGTTGAGACAAAGAGATAAATCAGAGCATGAGGGGGAAAACAAGTGTAACCTTGAGTAATTTGGAGTGGGAGAAGTTGAGAGAAAATCCAATTTTTGCATTTTTTGAGTAGGCGACAACCATTTATGAGTAGGGAAGCTCGAAGTTGAAAGGGAAAAACCCCCAACCATAATGATTACGACATACTGACCCGAAATGGTAAAGAGGAAAGTGGATACAATGATTGGGCCATGCCAACCCAAAAAGTGCCCATGCGGACATGAACATGAACCTTCAAAAAGTGAGATGGAGGAAGTGGACATCGCTGAGATGCAATTCTCGAAAGAATGTCAGGTTGGAGAAAGGTGGGAGAGCAAGGTGTATAGGGTGGAGGCACAAAAATTTCAACGATCTAGAGGATGACTACCTAATCAAAAGGCGCATTAGGTGTAGAAGGAAAATTAAGGTCGATATCAAGCAATGCATGGAGGTAGAGGCGGCTGGACCATTTCAACTTCTTGAACTCCCCTATCTTGTGCATGCAATGAAGTTTGTGTGCTTTCTTCTATCACGCATCCATGGTAAATGGTTCTACGTCGTTAGTTGCCAAAAGAAGATATTTGCTAACCTGATCCATTATCTCATAGGCATAAGCTAAGTCACCGCATTCGCCAATTTTCAAGGGAAAAATGCGGAATTCGTCGAATCTTAAGCGATCACATAAAATTCGTTGAAATTCGCGATTTTATTTGCCGTCTACAAAAAAAATTCCTATATCATTGAATTTTTTTTTTACAGTTGAACCCTGTGGTTCCATTTCAAGCTTGTGTTTGTCGTGGGCCTTTCCAGACTTGTTATGACATTGTGCACTGCCCTTGTGATAGTAAAAAAAAATCGTGAATATAAGAATTAAAATTCCATCACAAGTAGAAGATTTGTGAATATATATTAGGATTTAACTTTAACTTTAAAGTTAGACTGGTGAATATATTTAACTTCATGTTTTATTTTAACTTTTTAATATATAAGTTACGAGTTTAGTTTATATATTTTTAGTTTAGGTTTTATTTTATCTTTTTAATATATATAAATTACTATTTTAGTTTATATATTTTTTAGTTCAGGTTTTATTTTAACGTTTTTATTATATTTATATTTTATATATAATACATTTACACTTTTATTAAATATTTATATTTGATTTTTAATTTATATATATATATATATATATTTTTACTTTTTATCATATTTGTATTTAGTGATATTTTATTTTATATTTTTGAAAATATAAAGTATTTTTTTGTAGTCGAATTTAATCACGAATTTTATCGTTGATTTTTTAGCGACGATTTTTTTACGAATTTCATCTTTGGTGAATTTGAACACGAATTCGAATGTGGTGACTTAGGGCATAAGTAAGGTGGGTGCAAATGTGCAAAAGGCACTAGATGATAGCACAACGGTGAAGAACTTGGCGTAGAAAATGGAAAAAGTAACAAAATTGACAAGTACAAGAGGATGATCATTTGACCCCTTAACAAGATTGTGATCAAGATATACGAGACAAAATGAATGGTTGATCCCGATTGATTGGGAATTTGGTGGACAACACACTAAATTGAAGAAAATTAATGTGCTATAGGTGAAAGTGATGTAATTACTATAATTGTAACATAAACTAATATTGCATAACTATAGCAAAATGAACCATGAATACATGGAAATAAAATATATGCAGGGGAGAGATTCAACTAACAAAATTTATTGCTTCATTCTTATGGGAGATGTGAACTGTTATCTCTGGGAATAGATGCAACTTTTATGCCTGAGAAGATATGTGAGCTATTTCTCACGTGCTATTACATTTGGGTGCCCATGCCCTTCTATTTATTTGTAGAAGGAAATGAAAAGCTTAAAAATCAAATGTGAAGTGATTTGAATTGGAATGTGAAGAGTCGCACAACGAGCATTTCCCTAAGAAGTTGAGAGCTTTTGTCATGACCCGAAACTCACGAAAATTCAAAAATACAATTTAACTATTTTAAGGTATTTTCTACATATTTGTACTTTGCATTTTTGAGGCCTTTTGGGGCATTTTTCAGACTGTAAACTTTAGTAGGATGCCCTAAATATATGACGAAGGCATCTATATAGGCACTTAAGCTAGTTCACGTGATAAACTTTCCAGTGCATGTTATGTTTTGCGATTCTGATAATTGGGATATGAGATATTGACCCTGACAAGGTAAGGAACAAGTGATATAGTAGTTTTTCCTAGTATTCTGCCCAAAAGACTGTCTGGAACTGCTATCTCTTCTGCTTAACATAGATTGAAGAGCTTAACACACAAGTTGCGAAAGTCCTTGATTGACTTGAGAAAAGTTAGAGCTTTGCCTTAGAAAACCTTCTTGAGTGGCCTGCAACCCACAATCTTCTAAAAATACTAAGTCATCTAGAAAACCTTTTTAACCTCAATTTCTTAGATACAAAGGTCAATCTTCGTGGAGATATCATGTTTCAACAATAAATTAGGAGATAAAAGTCCATTTGCAATTCATCAATCAGTGCATGCAATGATTTTGAAAATAGCAAAGCTGGTTTTGGAGAAGTTGATATACATCATTCCTTGCCAATTTCCAATAGAAAAAAAAACTAACAACTTTACTATGCATGCAATGTGAATGACAAGAGGATACTTATTATAAATATAATATGTTAAACGAAAAAGTGGATGGAAGCCCTTGAGAGAGACTCCCTTTTCATTTCTCATTTATACAAGAGGAAATGATAGTTAATTGTATTATTGCATTTCGCATCTATCGCCTATCTTATTGACACTTGTATCTTAGGTCTTATTACTTACAAAATCTCCCTTTAACCATGTACAATCTTTGACGTGACTAAGTCCCAAGGCTTTAACTTGTTAATTTTAGGCACATTATGATTAAATTTTAAATATGGTATAACGGAAGTAATAATTTGTTCACATATAAACATCATTTTCCTTTTTATGTTACATGTGTGTAGGACCTATCTCTCTAGTACATTTTAGATAGCAATTTTGCTCACCTAACAAACATATGAAAATCATATTTTTGATCTCCTTTGCGCTGTCTTAGATGCATCCAATTGACAACTAATTCATCCAATGGCATGAGAAATGAATACACATTACCAGGACAGATCAATATCTTACTTGAGATGGAGGCATGTTGGCTCAACGTTCCTTCAAACAATGCCACTATGAAATATGATTCTTGGTCCTGTTCAATTGGTCAACATTATCCCTTGACCTTTGACAAAAAACCATTGACCTTTTGATAACGTGTCCGACTTACTGAAGCTCTTTACTTCCCAAAGATATGCCATCACCCTCCTATCACAGTGCTGATGTGGATCACGTTGTGAGTCGTGACACGTGGACCTTAGACATTGGGCATGATACATGGAACTTGAGGAGGCATTGGTGGGACCCACTTATGGACATTTGGAATTTGAGGTGGACACATGGCACTTGCACATTCGCCAGGACTTATTTTTTATAAGTTGCCAGGGGGTATTAAAACAATTTTCTGGATTTTTGCATGCAAGTTGCAACTTTTATTTTTGCCCGATTTTTGACCATGCATTTTGAATTAAATCTAAAATTCTAAATATATATAAGCTTGTTGCTATATGTGCATTTTTGGATGACCTAATGGATGTATGATGTGTATACTTTCTTTTGACCCTAGTTTGACTTACACCTAGATTATTTTTATCCAGTGTTAGGCGGGGACACATCCTGCCCATTTCCCAACTTTCCCAGACGTCTGAGGTGTTTTGGGGTCTTGGGAATGAGGACTAAACATTCCCCCAGTCCACCCTCCAATGCTAAAAAGGGGGATGTCCCCGAAACACCCCCCTTTTTAGGGGATGTCCTGGTGTTACCCCCTAGAATATTTTTGAACTTCTTTTCCAAGTTTTCCTTCAATTTTGTTAAGTAATTTGTAGTCTTAGGGGTAACTAATTATTTATTTCATAGTTTCCATCATAATCCTGCTAGGGACTCATACCATGTCATTTTTATTATCGATTCCTGTTATTTTTGGAAATGCTCACATTTTAAAGAAAATTAGCAGGTATTTGGTTATTGAAATGCAGCAAAGATACCACTATTTAAAGCCACAGGTTCAAACCTGGTGGGTTGCATATTTCGTTTTATTGAATGTTACAATTTTAAACCTGGCTGGCTACATATCTCTTTTAGTCTGCTCGGAATGAGTGTGCTGAACTTGAATAGGAACCGTTCTTGCTTCTCATTGGAATGACATCCCCATATAAGGAGGACCCATTTATTTCTAAGGGGGACAAATGGAAGCCGCCCCATTTTGTGCCAAGGGGGCACAAAAATGGGTTGAACATCAGTGATTATAAAAACTTTACATGTTCTCCATTTTGTAAATTATAATTTTATATTTCATGGAAATGTATATATTTAACTTCAAAAAAAATACATTTTGTCTGGGGATTGCTTTTATGTTTGTGAAGGTGAATGGGACTCCATACATGTGCATGTAAGTATGTATCATTATTGGGACCATTGACTCAATGAATAGCAATAAAGCAAAAAGGAAGTTCTTAACGCATCCTCATCTTATGTTTATGAATGCTGTCAATAATCTATGTAGTCCTGTTATTAATGAACTGGCATAACATGAGAACGAGTCCCCAGGCCTAGGAGAGGCGTTCACTTGCATCTCTTGTTTTGTGGACACGGCACATGTTAAACATGATGCCAGGACCACGATCTATCGCTCCATGCCCTGTTTCCAAGATGTCAGGACCATGACCTTGCCATCGCCGCATCGCCTCTGTGATGAGTTTTCATATTACCACCCCCACTCCTCAAATCAAAGACAAGTAATCATCACTTGGACGGTTTGAGGATGCCTAGAATTCTGTAAAAGGCTTTGTTGATACCTAGCTGTCTCTGGGACAGATTCAGAGGTGTCCCTCGACTGTCCCAAGCATGTATAGGTGTACCCAATGGCATCACACTTAAATGAAAGAAAAAATCAATTAGTGAAAAAGGGGTTATTGTCAAACAAGGTTCTTATTGAACACGAGTGATTGTTGAAAATAATGAAATTTTGAAATACATGCATAAGTTCCAAAATAATCACGAAAAATTGACAGAAATTTTCTCAATTGATATCTGTTAGATGGCCTGTTGTTTGCATAGGCACAAGTTCTTATGTTGAACAAATTTCAAGCTTTCAAAGACATGTCTTGATAAATTAGATGTGCCCATAATTTTTGGAGGAATGGAACCCTGGTTAATCTTTTCCCCTTCAGGAACACTAACATGAATTATCTGTACTTCCAAACTTCACATAACTAGTTTCTAGACATGTTTGCATGCCTGCAACTTTGTATCATTTTTTTATTCATATAAAATAATTACTGTTATTTCCTGAAAAAAAAAACTCATTTCTAAACCTGTTTTCCTCAGCATGATTTTCTGCTGGCCCAGAAGGTACTAATGGAGTTCTTGTAATTAAATCTTTTAACCGTGCTGATCCCACGTGACATGCTAATTGGATTCTAACTTTTCCTCTCTTGGGCATCGATCATAATTGCAGTTTGTTACGTTCCAACACTTCAAAACTATAGATTGTTTAGAAGGATGCACTTTTTATATTGCTTCCAGTACATTCCAAAATGATATTGTAGTAACCACTAACCACCTCACCTCATAATTTTTTGTTTGCCTTGGGAGCTATACTCGTTGCCAAGTTGGTGTGGTAGTTTTTTCAAGAAGAATCCATTACATTCCTCAGTTGATGTTAGTTTCATGTTTCCAATTCAATAACAAACTATTTAATTGAATGGCTGTTAAATCTGTCATCCATTGATAAAACTGAATAAATTGTAGTATGTTGGTTCAATCAATTAATTACGAGTATTGAGGTGCTTTTGGATTTATGTTCCCGTTATGCTTCTTCGGACATTATCTATTGCGAGTAATTAATGTCATTCTGAATTGGGTACATAATATACATTAATGTTGTTACCATGATTAACTTTAAGAATATTTTTCAGAGAGAACTTGGCTGGAACAAGGACATGCAGTTGGAGAACAAGTTGTTCCGTTGGCCCGAAACTTCAACAATCTGAGTGAGGACGTTGAAGCAGACAGTATGCCCAAGGCAAGTCAAATTTTTGTGTAAAAGCCCTCATTCAAGCCAACTCTAGTGTTTTCATTACATCTCCTATGGTTGTGCCATGTCCCAGATTTTCGTTTATCTGATTTTGCTCAATGTTATCCAGCAATCAACATGGAGTGCTGATAATGCCTGGAATAAGACTGATACAGAAGTGAAAGTTGCATCAACAAAAGATGATGTAAACGGTAGTCAGTCAAAGAGTCTGAAAGAGGGTCATCATACACAAGGGAGCAAGAGTGCTATTGCAAGCAAGTATGCTGTTCTTAGAGAACATCAGAATAAACCGTCACATCTTCAATCAGGAGTGATACAGCCACAGAGACAGGATATAAGGAATCCTGGTCAGCCTATCAACTCTGGAAATATACCAAACAGCAGAAACCAGTCTGATATTGCTTCCGGGTTAGCAACGAAGTGGGATTCCATGAAGTCCAGTCTACAGAGTATGAAAGCAAGTCTAGGAGCCAGAAGATTTGTACCCTTGCGACAGTTTCAGGAAAGAGAGGAGTCCAGGTTACAGATTTCTCCAACTGAATCGTTAGATACCATATTTGAGAGATTGAAGCGAAGAAAAGACGATAACGAAAATGATGATGGTTCTGATTTGAGGTTCGTGAGATCTGCCAGATAATGCATCCCATTCTTTTTAGGTCAATGCAATAATTTGCATTCTGCCTGGTTATGAACCATGTCCATTCTTCTGTGAAGCATGTCAACACATTAATACTTTCTCAATTCATTATGCAGATGGCCAATGTTACAGAAATAGACTTCTTTCATGATATGGATGAAGGCATGATGCCTAGTGGTGGTTTTAGTGCTTCTGAGGATTGGGACTAGGATATGCATAGTTATTTACCTCAGAAGTCTGGAGTTTATTGCCATTCTACATGCATGGATGTCACATGTTTGAGAAGCTTTGGCCGGTATGTCCAACACATACGGTAAAATGTATAGATACCAATATATGTTTCTTCAAGGGAAGAAACCAATATTCTGTGAGAGGAGCTTTTACAAAGAAAATTTGATTTTGCCCAAGTGATTCATCTTATGTAACAACATATGGTTAAGTTGTTAATGTCTAGTTTTGTAATGATCATTTTCAACTTACTAATATCTTCCAATTTTTGAGTTATAGCATCTGGATTGAAGTTTCCTTGCCAAAATAGATTATCGTTTTTCCATAACAGTAAATTAGTTGAAAGCAATCAAAGGAAAGTATTTGAATGAAATTGTCAGGAAACATATTTCCATAAATTATAGTGCACGGGCCTCCCATTGGAGTTCCATTATATAAAGAAATGGGAAGAACAAGAACACAAATATTTTAAAAAAAATTGCAAAAGAAATTAAGATATTGCCAATTGAAATAAAAGAGAGACACACACACATACACACACCTGTGCGCACGCACGCATTCGCGTGCGCGCGCGCGCGCACACACACACACACACACATATTAGTTGTGGGGCAGAAGATATGCAAAAGTTGGAATCCAATTTGATGATCATGTCACTGGAGAATGGGAGGTAACAGTACAATTTGAAGTCAAATTTGTGATGCATGAATTGGTATTATTCAAGTTTCTGTACGTAGGTTCTGATGTGGTTTTTAACCTGAGAACAGATTTGTTACATTAATTATTCTCGGGGCTTTGTTCTTCATTCCAGGGTCTGGTATGGCAAACTGCATAGACAAGTTCGTGGACAAACATAAATTCAGATAAAAAATGTTGCGAAAGAACTTATAACAACTGACTTGGAAATTATCTTGTCAAACATGAGAACGCATTTGTAAGTTTTGGCAACACACATGAATAAATAATATTTTAAATTAAACATAGTATTTATCTTGTGCTTCCAGGGATTTTTTTTGGTCATTCCAATTTGTAGTGGTTTTATAGATGGCTTCATATCTTATGATATTCATGTTAGCTGACAATGGGGTTAATAATCTCATGTTCTTTATGAGGAAACATACCGATTCATTACTTTGGGGCCCACTGTACCAGACAAGTCTTTCTAATACTTCATCGCCCGTTGTAGCTTAAAAACTTATAATGAGCATGAGCTTGGTGTGCATTTGTTCCCAAGCGCATGGTATAATTTGCGAGCATGTAGTTTAGAAGTAGCCAAGTATTTGATCAATTTTACAAATTTATGGAATTGTCATAATCACAGATTGATTGACTGTCCTCCCTAATACGAGACTGTTACTTAGCTATATACAATATATATAGCTACATAGATGCAATTTACTATAAAACCGTGTTTGGTAGTCATGCACAATAATATGGATAGCAACGAGTGTATATATATATATATATATATTTTGATACAAAAAACGCTTTTGACCGAAGCTATGAACCGGGAGGTTTTGATGGGGTCCCCACCCTTACAATTCGAGGTCCCAAAAAAGCAAGGGCTAATATATATATATATATTGATACAAAAAATGCTTTTGACCGAAGCTATGAACCGGGGGGTTTTGATGGGGTCCCCACTCTTACAATTCGAGGTCCCAAAAAAGCAGGGGCTACTACTAGAGCCATTTTGTTATATATATATATATATATATTGATACAAAAAACGCTTTTGACCGAAGCTATGAACCGGGGGGTTTTGATAGGGTCCCCACCCTTACAATTCTAGGTCCCAAAAAAGCAGGGGCTACTACTATAGCCATTTTGTTATAACCCTGCTACCAAAAAACTAAATAGCTATACTACGAGAATGGGCTCACAATGTTACATCTTGAAAACCAAGCCCTCAAAAACAAAGTATAATACCATTAAACTATAACAATTATGTCATATTGAACAAAAATAGAGAAACCTAGTTGGAAACCACAATCATCTCCTCCTGGCTGATGGCGGCCCCCGTAACAACTTTTTCCGTTTTCAGCCTTTTGGAGGAGAGGCGCCCCTCAACTCTTGACTTCACAACTCTCAGCAAGAAGGTGTAAGATGATTTGCGCTTCTTTATCAGTTGGCCAACTCTGTCTGGGACATGACTGATGGGGGACGCCAAAGCATCTACATTCAACAGATTGAAGAAACTGGGACCTCTATCCTTCAACTTGCAAATGCGGTGGACATTAATCGCAAAGTTCCACAACTTGGAGTTCTGCCGCTCTAGCTCCGCTACATACTCTCTCGACATTGTCTCAGCCAAGCCCATCACTGCCGTTTGGGAGAAACCCTGAATCAAGTTAAACTTTGCCACTGCGTCCTCTAACCCAACGACATGCCTGGAGATAATAAAACGACGGGCTATCAACAAAGATTCCTCCTTACTGTGACCAATGAGCAACAAGTGATAGAGGAAAGTGCACACTATCTATGTGTTTACCCTCGCCCGTCCACTCCCCAACAGATAATCAACCCCCAAAATCTTTTCAATCGCTAAACCAATAGATTCTGAGCTTATATTGAAAATTTTGTTAACCTGGACTACATAATATGATTGTAAAATGCCATTTCTTTTGCTATGCATCGCAGGAACAGGACATGGACATGTGGGATTGCCATATCCAGACAAAACAACCACCGCCTTAGAAGCAAACACAGAAAATTGAAAACAGGTGGATGAAAGAAAATAAGCCCACACCACGTTTTTAACTTTGCTTCACACGCGGCGTATAGGACTTGAATTTAATGCTGCTTCTCTCCTAGTGATGGGCGTTAACCCAACCCACTTTGAATGATCATTCACTTTTGCCACCTCATCCGCTTGCTCTACACCTGAGTTGGCAAGAAAATCAGCTGATGAGTTGGCCTCCCTGTAGATATGGGCGATGCTCTAGTCATCTAGCTTAGCAAGCTAGTGCTGATGCTTGGTAAATAAGAATCTATCACCCAATAATGAGCTTATCCCTTTGTTATAGCGTTGATTACTAATTGAGAATCCCCTTCTATTTTAAGATGTGTGCTTCCACTTTCGAACGCTAGCTTGACCCTGAATTTCAGCTTGATTACAAGTTCCATCCTACAAATGGAATGAGTCTGCAACTATGATTTCACCCATGTCATCACGAGTTACACACCCCGCCCCCGAAAACCCATGGCTCCCCTTGGAAGCCCCATCAAAATTCAATTTTCGAAACCCAGGGGGGTGGGAGTGTCAAAAATATTGAACACTAGTAATAGGATGGATTCGGCAAGAACATGCCAAAATGCTAGTAATAGGTTGGACTTGGCAAGAACATGAAAAAATATGAATGCTGAAGCAATCATAAATGTAATCAGAAGTAGCTACTCATTAATTGCATCATTCAAGTCGGAGGTGTTAGTATTCAAGACTAGCTAACAAAAAACAATAAAAATATCATAGGGAAAAACAAGTGACATAGTGCACACACAATTGCCCTTACACCCATCACAAGGTTATTATTAGTGGGCTTAGAAGTGCGAATAAGATCAAAACAACATAGCTACAAAGGTGCAATTTACAATAAAACCGTGTTTAGTAGTCACGCGCCATCATAAGGATAGTAAAACAAGAGTCAAAAATGTTGAACACTAGTAATAGCATGGATTTGGCAAGAACATGCCCAAAATACTAGTAATAGGTTGGACATGGCAGGAACATACCAAAATACTAGCAATAGATTGGATTTGGCAAGAATGACAAAATGTGAATGCTGAAGTAATCATAAATGTAATCAAAAGTAGCTAGTCATTAATTGCATCTTCAAGTTGGAGGTGCTAGTGTTCAAGACCAACAAAAAAAAAACAATAAAAAATATCACGGGGAAAAACAAGTGACATAGTGCACACACAATGGCCCTTCCATCTGTCATAGGGTTATTATCAGTGGGCTTAGAAGTGCAAACAAGATTCTGTCAAGTTTGTAAACACTTGTCTATGTATTTAGACTACTATACATAATCCCCATGAATGGTTTTGGGGGTTAAGGTTTGAAACAAAGAGGGAATCCAATCTCATGTTGAATTGGTTTTAACACATGCTCAAAATTTTTTTGGTGCATGTATGGCCTTGGTAGAGACACCATACAAATTGTATATATTTTTGGGTTCAATCTACTTGTCCTCCACTTTGTGCAATTACCAAAATATAAACTAAAAATTCAGTTAAGAGTCGGAGCTTATAAAAAATGGCAAGAGCAATTGAGAGAGAGCTACATTGGGCTCAAATTGTATTGAAGAAAGTAGATATTAACAATTCACTGCCAATAATAGAACAATAGGGATGTGTGTGGACATTGTCATTATCATTAAAGATCAAAACAATATAGCTACATTGATGAAATTTAGAATGAAATCGTGTTGGGTAGTTATGCACCATCGCAAGGATAGCAACATAGAAAACATTGAACACTAGTAATAGCATGGATTTGGCAGGAACATGCAAAAATACCAGTAATAGCATGGACTTGGAAAAGAAGATGCCAAAATAATAGTAATAACATGGACTTGGCAGGAGCATACCAAAATCTGAAAGTTGGAGGCATCATAAATGTAATCAAAAGTGATAAGTCATTAATTGCATCATTCAAGTTCAAGGTGCTAGTATTTAGAGAGCAAATAGAAAAAACAATAAAAAATATCACAGGGAAAGACAAGTGACATATTACACACCCAACTACCCCTACATCCACCAAAGGTTGTTATTGCCTCATCCCATGTGTCCATGAACTTAGAAGTGCAAACAAGGTCCCATCAAGTTTTCCATCCATTCTCAGATTATTGAGAAGGATCCATACACCCCTATGAGTTAACAGTGCCACAACACAATTGAGGAAACATGAGGCATGTTTCTCCTTGCAAGTGCTTCATTAGAGGGAGGAATGTCATCATTTGGTGTTTAAATGTTCATCACACCTATCTCTCCATGGGAACACAAATGTTACAATTGTCTCAACCATATCAAGAGGTTGAAATTGAGGACATGCTTCATTATGAAACTTTTTCCTTCTTTTGATTCAGCTCAACAAAGCCTCAATGTTCTTTATCTTTGCTTTTTGAAATATAGTTCCAACTGAGCTAACTCTTTAAGGTATTAATACGCAAATTGAGGTATGGTATAAAGGTCAAGAGGCACCCTTCTCATGATGTAACAAAGACCAAGTAAACAACTCTTGTAATTGTTGAAATTTGAAGGCATATTGTCCCGATAAAGTATATAAATTTTACTTTGGCTAGATAATTAGATTTTGTAGTCCAAGGAAAAAAATCATTGGAAGATTCTTTTTTGAAAATAAAATGATTTATGGAGTTCTGTAATTGATATACAATATCTATTTTGTAGATGTGCCAAAATTTGGCTATGTATTTATACCACTTTACATGATCCCCATGAATGTCATTTGGTGAACGACTTTGGGTGTCAAGGTTTGAAACAAAGAATGAACCCAATCCCATGTTGAATTGGTTTTAAAATAAGCTAAAAATATTTTTGGTGCATGTATGATCATGATTTGCACAAATAATACTGTGCATTGAACAATTGTACAACAAACCAAACGTTGTGTAGAGAAACTACACACTCCACAAACATTGCACAAATGACTTACACACTCAACATAATGCAACACAATACTCCATGGCTTGTCAACTGCTTATTTTCTTAATGCATGATCCACAAATACTCCACAAAATGGAAACAAATGTAGACAAAATTGACTTGAACAATTCAATTATTTTTGGTTGATATAAAAGTACTTATGAACCTAAATTCTCTTGGATCATACAACTCGGGTAATTTTGGAAACTTGAGCTCATGCTTAAGGAACAAGTATGTAACATTGCACGACATTCACAACACTTAGCCAAGTCACTTCTTTAGTATTCTTTCCTTTCCACTTGACCAAATACTCGGTGTACTCCTTACTGCATGTCTTCTTGATCCCAATGTCTATTATCCATTTTGCTTCATCACACTCCTCAAGCATCGGATTCCTCCAATCTATTCTTCCATCCTTTGATTTAGGTTCATCTTCACCTTCCTGTACTACAAGGCATTGATACAAATCCACCATATTAAATATGTTAGAGATATCAATGCTTATAGGCAACTCAATCTCATAAGTGTTCGGTGTGAACTTCATGATGATTTTGCATGAACCTATCTTCTTCCACTTAAGTTTACTATATGTTCCTTTTAGAAACCTTTCCTTCCGTAAATATGCTAAGACCATATCTCTAATATGATATTCAAGTTCCCCTGGTTTTTCATCTACACGTTTGTATTGCGTTTTCATCTTTTGCAACTGATTGCACACTTGTTGGTGCACTTCTTTCACGTGTGTTGTAAAATATCTTGCTACAACACTCCTATATTCATTGTATGACAAGTCTTGTGATTCCACAAATCCTCTTGGGTTGTTCCTATATGTAATTTGGAATGGTATTTTCCCTCTAGTCCTGTTTACTGAATTATTATAATCAAATTATGTTTAAACTAAAGCTAAATCCCAAGTTCCTGGCCCATCTCTAACCAAACATCTAAGCAAACAATTGAGGCCTCTATTCACAACTTCTATCAATCCATCAATTTGTAGATGATATGCTGAATTGGAATGTACGTTTGTATCCAACTTCTTCCACAATGTTCACCATAAATGACCAACAAATTTAATCTCTAAGACACTATGCTGTGTGGTTATCCATGTTGTCTCACGATCTCCCTGAAAAAAGATTTGTGATGTGTTTCATCATCGGTCTTTCTGCAAGCAATGAAATATGCCCTCTTTGAAAACCTATCCAATAGTACAAAATGGAATCAACGCCCCTTTGTGTTCTAGGAAAACCCAAAAAAAATGTATGCTTGTTTCCCCAAAGCATTTATGGAATGGGAAAAAGGTTAATACAACCTTACGTTTAGAGATCTTTTAGCTAGCTAACAAACACGACATTCCTATACAAATTTATGCATATCCACACTCATTCATGGCTATAAACAACTCCCTCCTAGATGCACTAAGATTTTGTCCAAGCCAAAGTGCCTTGCCAATCCTTCCAATGTTTCTCTCTTATAAAGTTTTCCGGCAGTGACCACTTGAGGATGCATAACTGTCCTCTTTTAAACATCAACCTCTTCTTGCACAAAATAGTCCAACCAAAGAATTCTATCGATGCTTGTGGGTATTGCACATGCTTCCCATGCTTCTCTAAAATCTTCATCTTGAGCAAATAGTTCTTTTATGGATTCAAAATCCACAACTTTTATTCTCATCTCTATCAACAATCAACTACACCTACTGAGAGCATCAATCACCTAGTTAGATTTCCCATTTCTATGCTTAAACAAAAATATGTATCCTTGTAGGTACTCCACCCACTTCATGTGTCTTCGATTCAACTTTCCTTGGTTGTTAATAAACTGTAGTGAGTGATGGTCCGTGTACAACATGAACTTTTTAGGCAAAAGGTAGTGTCTCCACTTCTTGAACGCTTGCACAATTTGCTAAAACTATGATCATAAACATTATGATTCCTCCTTACATCATCCAACTTTTCACTGAAATATGCAACAAGTCATTCCTTTCGACTCAATACCGTACAAATGGCTACATGCCTCTAACATCACAATCGACTTGAAATACTTTTAAAAATTCTGGTAATGCCAACACTAGATGCTTTATTATTATTTTCTTAAACTCCACAAAGTTATTTTTTGCAGATGTACTCCAGATGAAACTCTTCTTATCTCCTCTCATGGCCTCTATAATCAGTGCACATACACTACTATAGTTCTTGATGAGCTTACAATAAATCTATCAAACCCATGAAAACTATGTGCCTTAGAAACACTCCTTGGTGATGGCCAATCCAAAATTGCATGAATCTTTTTCAGGGTCCATCTTCAATCCTTTTTTGGAAATCATAAATCCCAGACACACCAATTCATTTTGCATGAAAATTCACTTCTATAGATTAATCAATAACTTCTCTTCCCACAATCTCTGCAACACTTATAGATATGTAGCATATGCTCTTCTTTTGTCTTGTTGAAAATTAGAATATCATCCAAGTACACAATCAAAAACTTTCCTAAAAACGGTTTAAAATTTTTTCTTATCAACCTCATGATATTACTTTTTGCGTTGTCAATCCGAACAACAACACAAGCCACTCATACAACCCTTGAGTCTTAAACATCGTCTTTCATTAATCCCCTTCTCTTGTGTGAATTTGATGGTATTCACTCTTGATATAAACCTTGCTGAAATATTTTGCTCCACTCAAGAAATCCCTGATGTCATCCATACGTGGTAATGAAAACTTGTACTTAATGGGTGATATTGTTTATGACTCTCGAATCGGTACACATACACCACACATCACCTTTCTTCAATGTTAATACTATTGACACTACACACAGGCTTAGAATATATTTGATGAGTCCCTAGCCAAAAATCATTGCACTTGCCTCTATATCTCCAGATTCTCTTGCAATGTCATTATGTAGGTTGCTTTGTTTGGAAAACTCGATCCTATAATTAAATCCATGGGGTGACTAATGTCTCTCATAGGTGGTAACTCACAAGACAACTTCCTCAAACTCTTCCAACATTCCTTTCACCTCTGGCGTCAAACTTCACTACATATTTCTCCAATGTGTACGTTGTTACATGACCATCATGTTGTGCCTTCTGGTCGAACAACCAAGTCCTACCAAGTAGCACATGACATGCGTCTATGGGCATGATGTTACACATTACTTCATCGTCATATCTCATGGTCTAGAATTTAACCAAACATTGTTCCTTCACCAACCACTAGTGTCCCTTTTAGAAACATGAAAACTTGTATGGATTCATATGCTCAATTCTTCCCAGCTTCACTTTATTCAACATTTCCTCCACTACCAAATTATCGGTGCTTCCACTGTCCACTATCACTTAAAAAAAATTTCCCCTTACATACAATCATCCTAAATAAGCTTCTTCTTTGCTTGGAACCAATTTCCTCCTTTGGTTTCAACAATATGCAGTTGAACATCAATTCTCTTTCCATCTTTGGTTCTTTATGAATTTTCAGTCCATCTACCTCTCCTTGCACAATGTGTGCATTTTATTTTCCACCATCTTAGGCGTGCAAGTACTCATATGCTCTAGGCCCTATTTCTTGACACTTGTAACATGTGTTGTTATACCCGCAACCTCTTACATGACCTCCTTGATATGTAATTCCATTTCCTTGAGATGTTCTTATCGGAGTGGACCACAATCGAGGATTGGGATTGGATAGGATCAAATGCACAAAGAAAAATCCTGTGTGAAGTAATGAAATCTAGAAACACTCAAGGAAGAATTTAAAACTCTTCAGAAAAAAAGAAATTATTTATAAACTCATTAGCCAAAAAGTGCATAGGAGGTTACATTATATAGTGAGAAATTACGTCACCTAAAAGGTAGCTAACTCAACTCGTAATTAGAAAATGATTTAAAGTACATTTCCTCTAGTGACCTATGATAAACGTAAGCAAGATAATTAGACCATGTACATAAAACCACATTGTGGGAAAAATCCTACAGTAACACTTACTTCTTTTTATGAAATCAAACATGTTTTGTTTCCACCTTGCGCAAAATTATCTCATCCATTATTCTCTCCACAACCTTCATTTCCTTTTTCATGGTTAGTGCTCTACTATTTTTGTGTCAAGTTCACTTCTACCTTAAAAGAACAATGATAACATTCTTCCAAAAAATGATTTGTACCATAATAATTTCATCTTGAATTACCATATGCAACCTAATAATATACCTGGAAATTTTCTCCACATTACTCTCCACATATCTCGGTTGAATTTCGAGTCAGTAAAATTCATGCGTATTATTTCACACTAATCTCCCTCTATTGTAAGCCTTGCAAGATTTTGTATAAATGAAATGTTGGTAAATGCCCATATTATTATATATCTCATAGTATGACTCACACCAAGATGAAACTTAATCTACAAAGAGGCAAAAACATATTTACTTGAGAATGAATTGCAAAAAGTATTTTTCAAAAGTAATCTAAAATGTACATATGTGAGGGTATATAGTTAAAACAAGAGATATATCCACTTTTCTTATTGTCCCCACTAAACATAGAACCTCCACTAAAGGTGGTAATCTAATAGATAACATTAATTAGATGCATATATTTATTTATTCTAATCCTAGACATAATGTACTCACTATAAAAGCTAACTAACTATGCTAATTTAACAATTAGGTGCATATAGTATATTGTGCCAACCCACGTTAAGTAAAAATTAGGGAGGTTTATAAAAAATAAACAAGAGGCTCAAAATCCTTAGAAATGGGTCCCAAAAAACGAGGCCTGATCATGTACCCATGTATAATTTGAAAAATGAAGGAATTAAGGTTAATTTGCCCAAGGAAAACTTCCTTCACCCCAAGCATCGATTGCAATTGAAGATAATGAGGCTATTAAAGGCTTAAAGAACATGTCAACAAATTACTCCTCTATAGGCACAAACTCCGAGTGAAGGACACCATCTTGGATGAGTTACGAATGAAGTACATGTTGTTCTCAATGTGTTTGGTACACTGATGCTCCACTGGGTTGCATGAAATTGGTATGACACCCTAAAGTAGTGGGTTGAGTATGTGGAAAACCAACCTATGTCAACAATTGCTTCTTACAAGAATAAAAATAGGACATGAACCAAGATGATACGAAAACCCAAATGTAGAATTTTCATTACCAACATCACCAGCCCAATCTGAATCAGTGAAACCCATAAGCCGTGAAAAAACCCTTGATGTGTAGTGAATACTAAAGTGCGTAGAACCACAAATTTATCTCAAAATACACTTGGATTTTTTTACAATGAATATCATGTGGATCTTGTGAGAAACAAGAGACAAGGCCAACCAAAAGGAAATATTAGGACGAGTATGGGTTAGATACAAAATAATTCCAACTAACTTCCTATATAAAGTAGTATCAACTCTAGGCATAATGCATATGGATGTCAATGTGAATCTTGACTGAAATAGTGTAGGGTAGGCTTACAATCAAGCTTTTAAAAGTAGTGAATAAGGTATCAAACATACTTCTCCTATAAAATGAATATCCCATTAGAAGATTAAGTAATTTGTAGTCTAAGAAAATAATGCAGAAGTCCCAAATCTGTCTTATCAAACTGCTCCATCAAGCTTTGTTTTACATCATGGATCATTAAAGAAGAATTGCTTATGAAAATAAAATCCTTAACATCAAGAACACGTATCAAAATGGCTTCTCTATGTCTCTTGATGTATATTATAGGTTCATAATGATAATGAGTGAAACCAGATGAAATCGAGAAAGCGTTCATCTTCTCATACCAAGCTCAGGGAGCTTGTTTGAGACATAAAGTGAACAACAAAACTTACAAACAAGTGAAGATTCATGTAAAAATATTTGTAGCTTCTCCACGTGGATATCCTCATGAAGGTTACCACAAATAAATGCACTCTTCACATCCATTGATGCAATGACCATATCTTTGATGCAACTAGTGATATCACAAGGTGAACATAATCCATTTTGGCAACATGGGAAAATTTATTAGAATAGTCAATTCCTTTAACATACGAATTTTTTTTTGCTACAAGATGAGCCTTATACATGTAAATATAACCACATATTACATATTTGGTCATATAAACCCATTTAATAGGAACCATATTTCTTCCCTTAGGAAGAGAAACCAAATACCAAGTGTGGTTCGTCATCAAAGAAGAATATTGCTCTGTCATGGTTGTGTTGTACTCGACACATTTAAAACTTTTGTATATCCTTTGAAATAACATGATCCAAAAGAGAAACCCTAGATATATGTGAATGTATAGGATGAGTATTATAAGGATCCCCTACCAAAGAACCAACCTCCTATCAAGTAATAAGTACCCATTTGGGCATAGATTTTGTAACAAAAGGTGGAAGTGGAGGAGAAGGAATGAAAACATCAACAACAACATCATAAAAAAGAGTGGAATTATCAAGATGTGAAGAAGAGGTAGTGAATGAATGAGAATATTTCAGGTTAAGAATTGACATGGGTGAAATTCTCATAGACATCCCGTAAATAAAAAACATCATGCGAGACAGGGTTAAACAAGAAATAAGCCTTCACATCCTCGCAGTAAAAGTGAGTGGTTGACTCTTCTTCTCCATGGATTTGAATTTTTCATTAGAAAAAAACACCAAATATTCACTACATAAAACTCAGAATGTGGAAAAATTAGGCTTGGTATGAGACCAACTCTCCTCTGGTGTCATGTTTTACATTGCCTTATGGGGAATACAATTCTTAATATAGATGACACATTTAACTACCTTAGCCCAAAATGCACATGCCATATTCTTGGACTAGATCATGTGATTTTACATCTCTCTTAAGGTCTTATTCATCCTCTCAGTTACACCATTCTGTTGAGGAGTGTAGGGAATTATGTATTGATGTTGAATACTACGCTCTACACAAATGTATTGAAATGCATTAGTGACATACTCCCCCCATAATTCATGTGTAGATTCTTAATAGAAAGTAAGGTTTTCTTCTTAACAAATGCATTTAAGTCCTTGAAGTTGTTAAAAATTTCAATCTTATACTTAATAAATCACACCCATGTGTGACGTGAGAAGTCATTAATGAAAGTGAGAACATACTTAGCTTCTGACAAAGAATGAGTAGGAAAGGACATGAGGTCATTATGCACCAAATCAAGAGGAGATGAAGCTTTAAAAGTCTTGCCTTTTGAAAAAGGGTCATGATGATGTTTTTCAAGTACAAAACCTCTACAAACAACATAAATGCAAGACACCTTAGGCATGTAGAGCACCAAGTATTTTGAACTCATATGTTACAAATATTTGTAGATCAAGTGTCCAAATTGTTCATATTAAAGTTTTCTCAGCGAGTCAACATGAGCAATGAGTGATTTCCCTGAAGAAGACTCAAATCCATAAAAAGTATAAGCATGAACTATGATCAACACCACCTAAAGTAATCACCAACTTTGCTTTCTTGAAATATGTGGTCAAAACATTATGAGGAGAAAACTCCATAGTCTTCCCATATCTACAATGATGAATTTGATAGATGGAAAGAAGATTGTTTGAGATATTAGGAACTAAAATTACCTCATTGATGCACCCATATTACATCTCAATAGTTCCTAAACATGAAACATTAAGATGTGTAGATTCCTCAATAATAATACGAGAAGTGCAACTAGGAGTCTGTGAAGTGAGATGCCACGTGAGTGTGTCATGTGATGAGAAACACCTGAATCGAGGATCCAACTATCTTTAGATGCAACCAATGTATGAGATGAAAGTTCCTTACCCTTTTCCTTATAAGAATATGAAGAAGTAGGAACTAAAAAGTGGGTTTGTGTCAATGCTTCCTCCAATGATTTCATCTTATTCCAACACTGTGTCTCTGAATGAGCCGATTTGCCTCAAAATGTACACTTCTCACTAGACTTATTTTTGGTCTTAGAGAATGAATCTTTAGACTTAAAATAAGTTGGTTTAGTTTATTTGGAAGTGGACTTAGAAAAAGGTTGAGTGGAATCTATCTTGTCATTGGGTTTTTAATTTTTCTTTTTATTACTTCTGATCTTAGGAATGTTGACCATAAGTGCCTTTGAACTAGGATGAACATCAAGTTGATAATGTTTTTATTGTTCCCTAGTGACTCTCACAAAATATCTCAAAATAGGCCATCTTAAAGGAATCACCTAAGATATCCATGGTAGAATACTTGGTATGGACCCTTTAACTTAGGAAAAATACTTGGTATGGGCACTTTAACTTAGACAAAATAAGAAAATCACACTCTTCCTTTTTAACCTTACCACAAGATTACAATTGTGATAGAATTGAATTGAGCTTAGAAAGAAAGTCTTCAATAGGCAAAAATTCACTGGTAAAAGTGAATAACAATTACTCAAGTTTTTCCCAAGATTCTTTTTGAATTTCATAACTCATGATGTGAAATAAAAAACTATCAAAATCATGCATATAAATGAATCCCATGGATTCATCCTGTTTGTTACCGTATAAAATTTTCTCATATTTATTTTGAAATTTAGAGGTGTATCTTACAATCTAAACCACAAATATTTAGATAGATTTTTTTTTTCATGTTTTATTTCCATTCATGATAATTATGTGGATTTGAGAGATCCATCTCTTAGAATAATCCATTGAGTAAGATAAAATAAAACAACCACAAACAAATGAGAAAATCCACGAGAATGAAGAGAACACAAGAGACAATAGGAACCTAAATTGTTCCTTCGAATCCCCCAAAATTCTATATTACACTTAAATAAATAATCGCATTTTGAAAATAAGTGTTACTTTATAAATAATATGATACAATTGCTTTTACAATGTAATTTTTGAAAACCTAGAAAAAATTACACTGTAGTGACTAAAAAGTTTAATCTGATAGTCTACATGGACAGATCATGAAAACATTTCAAACCTAGAAGAAAATTATTGTTTAGTGACTAAAAAGTTTGATATGATATCCCATATGGGTAGATCATGGAAACATATATAACTTCAAAAAATGACACTTGAATCTGATGTATATATTAAAAGTTTGTAGACATTTAAATTTGACAATTTACCCTTTTGACATTGCTTATTGCAATGTGCTTCTTTGATAAGAAAAGCACCCAAATTCTATTCCCACTTAGTATATCTTGCCATATCTTTCCTAAATTTCTTATTCCTACACATTGATATGTCAAAAAATTCTTAATACAAGTCCATAAAATCAATGCATAAGCTCTTACCATCATTGTACAACTTTCAGATTTGATTCACCTTCTCCCTGTCTAAAATAGTACAGTTTGGTCAGGTTGTATGATTATTTCCTAGATGACCTATATGGTCTTGCCTCGAAAAATTTTATAAATCTTTTTTTGATGCAATATTATTTCTTGGGTCTTATTACTCACCACGGGGTGGACTTATCATAATATTTTACCTTTGGAACTCTATATAAACAAGTTAACACTATCACATTTACTCACCTGATAATCATATGACATTCTATTGACATATTCTCTTGCAACACTCATAAAAGGCACTCAAGGCTCCCTTAATCTCCCTAAAGATGATGCATATCCATTAGGGAAGCAAATACTACAATTATGAAGCACTCAACTAGGTCAATGAGTCTACCTTCCCTCACATCCAAGCACACCAAGTTCCTATTTCCAAGTATTAACAAGAGCACAATCCAATCAAACATGATTGAAGGGGTTCAACTTGCCAACTAGATGCATCCACATAAATATCACATGATGTGTAGAGAAATACATGTGGTTTGAGGTCTTTTTGAAGTAGTGCTGGTGCAGGTAGTGCACGAGGTGCACCAAAACCAAAACACTAACCTTCTTATAAGGTATTATACCCATGGTTAGGGTTTTGGGGCGATTTAACTAATTATAGATGATATTAATATTGTGTGACATCTAGGGTTTGATAGTGAAGTACATTTCTAGGCCACTAAAGGACCTAAAAAGTTACAAAACTTCATTTTGAAGGCATCCAAGACTGTACATAAGGGGTTGTTTATGCCCATAATTGTTATGTCTAATTTTAGGCACCACGTCGCAGTTTCCCTATGTATTAGTTTAGGCTTAGATCTTATTTCATTATTTTCCCCGACTTATGTGAGTTTGGTTTGGTCACTTCCCGAGCTTCACGAAACCGTTATTACCATTCCTTAATCCTACAAGTCTTTTTTCGTGTTTTACCCTAACATTTTGATTCATTCTTACCAGGGTTGCAAGTTTAATGGAGATAAAGAGATACATATGTATTCCACAAGGATACATGAGTTTAGCAACATTCACATGTTTGTATGTGAAATTTGCGAAGTGTAAATATATCTCTCGGGCTCGAGGAATGGAATATTTTGAGTATACGGGTAATTGGACATTAATTACAACTTCGAAAATTTTTGCAATATTGTAAAAATGAAAATATACTCCCGATCCCTAAAGGAATATTCTTCCAAAATTATTTTCTCCACTCATTGTTTGAAGAAAAGTCAAAAGAGTGCAAGCTGTGGTTTACCGTTGCATCCCCAAATCCTGATGGAAACTCTGGGGAAAACAATGAACTTTGCTCTTCTGCATCTTTCCTTTGCATGCAAAGTGAAAAATAGAAATGAGTTTTCCAAACCCATAAGAGAAGAACACATGTAAAGAACCCGATGATTTAAGGCACAAGTGCACTCAACAGTTTGCATCCTTACACCCATACAAGATGGGGGTTTGACCTCAAGGGCTGGTGAAGTAATCTCGTCAAAGGGGGTACATGGCAAGATAAGGAGAATTCCGGAAGGATTTGAAAATTACACTTTGCATGATTATATATTTGTATATATACACAATGCATTCACATTGCCTAAGCCTACCAAGAAGGGACATGCGTCACCTTAACAATGAGAATAAGGTACCAACAATCAAAAAATATAAATCTTGAGAAGGGAGGAAGTGACACGATGCCCTTTGTACCATTAATGTAAGGGTGTGATGGTGATATATAACCAAGGATCAATTGAGTATTAACATTTTTCATTCAAGTTGAAGGTTACATAAGGATTCAAAGAAACCATAAGCTAATTCTAGAGTCGGATACGATTGTGTAAAAACTAAGACAAGTGTGAGTTGGTTCTTTCTCTTAGACTAATTTGTAGAGGTGTCCCAGTGGGTAAGTGCCCTAGCCTGGCATTTTCTCTATTTTCTTCCACGATTATTAGAATCCCGAGGGATGTGATTGTGTGAGGGTTTGATTCTAGTAGAAGTTATAGGAAGTTTTATTCCTCTTGGGTAGTCAATTCAAGTTGATCCAAAGATGAAGACATTACCAAGTTATCCCTAGACTACTTCAAACCTAACTTCCCCCTTTGATAAAATAACTGATACCAATATTCTCAGAGTTGATTTGGTTGATTTTAACCAAAAAATGAAGGCCCTTGATAAAAGTGGAATGATGAAAAATATTGCTAATAATGGGATAACATTGGATGCTTCTTTTCCTCCTTCTGCTATGTACCCTGAACTTGTGTGGACACGTGCACAAAATTATAACTGTGTAACTAGGGAAGTGAGGGATGGAGGTGGTGCCCTATTGTTATCTTTAATTGTAGATTCACTTGAATTTTTTTTGGGTATCTTGGATGTGAGCCCAGTTTCAGATGCAAGTGTTGAAAAGGGACAATATTATTGGAATGATAACTCTGTATGATTGAACAAGTTGATGAGCAAACAATGGATTATAAAAACAAGGGAATCTACTTCTAGATTTCCAAATAAATTGAGTAGGGAAGATTTCATCGAAGAAGTTAAGGATTGTATAATAATACTAAATAGGGTGGTGGAAAATGAATTTGCTTACTTATTTCATGATTGGATGTGTTTCTTTATTTTGGTTAAAAAAGGCCTTCCATCCATTTGGGAGAGTTAATAAGTAATTCTATTCATGAGCAGTTGATGAGAGTGGCTATCATTTCCAGAGGGGAATCTACTAAAAATCCTTAATTATTTATGAATTCTTACTTGGTATATAACATTGCATTTTGTATAAGTTTCTCAGGTCTCAAACAAGAAAATGATGTTAATGAATTCATAGTTAATGATGTGTACACAACTGAATTTGGTTAGCTATGAGGCTCAATTTAGAAGGGTATTTGATAACATTTTCCCCTTATCATATACATGTTGGCCCCCAATTGACAGTATGTAAGGATGTCTCCAGAAGTGATAAGGGTTATTAATGGATGAGGTTGTTATTTTATACAATTACCTACATTCTCCTATATAAGAGTGAGTGGGTTTACAATTTCTCCTTTTATACGACCTAGGCATATGGATGATAAGTGGTTCCTCTTGGAGTTGGTCATGAATCTTTTTTATGTGCATACGATCTTGGATGTGAAACAAAAAACCAACATCAAGTTCCCCATCATTGTTGGAAGATACAGTTTCCCCACTTTGGCCAAAACAAAACTCGTGAAAGCTGAAATGAATAGGTTGGTTCACAGTGGACCAATTTGCCCCAAGATCCAACTATGCTGTAAAATGGTTTATATACCAGCCTTTGGGAGCATCTTCAGAGCATGAGCCTCATTATGAGGACTATTGGATGGATTGTAGGGATGAAGAGGAATTCAAATTAAGACATTACTCAAGAATAACATTGGTACATAATAATTGATTACAAGATTACAATGGTACCTCAAGGAGTGACCGATGATGGCAATATAGTGAGTCGATACTATGTTCAAAATGAAATAACAAGCCAACCTCTTCGAACTATGAATTGGGCTGTTCAAGAAATGAAATCTTTGCATCATCGGAAAATAGACGTGATGAGAAGAACTCTAAGGTGGTTGATTTATCAAAGGGTTGACATAACTCAATAGAACACCATTGTCTTGAAGGAATACAGGTAGGGTAAATCTTAAGACCCAAAAAAACACTTGTAGATATTACGAGGTGAATATGTGAAAATAACATTCAAAATGATGGTGAATATGAAGGAAATAAGTTTCAAATGGTTTGGAGAATCATTTGATAATTGTTTTTGTTGGTAGAATTTTTTGGCTGAGAGTATATGCTATTGGCTGACAGTGTATGTTGTTGACCATCAACATATGTAATTTTTTAAAAATCATTTTTTTTGACAATAACATTTAAAATAACCGTTTCAATGAGAATATGTCCTCACAAAATATGTCGCAAACAAAAAAATTCAAAAAATGTTTTTTTTTGTGAAAAAAATGCAGATTTGGCCAGTTTTGTATGGGATTTTTTTTTTCTAATTATTTTTTATGTTAGCTATTAAAATGATTGTCTCAATGAGAAATCTATCCTCACAAAATATGGCAGAAGATTTTTTTTTCCATGCTCTTTTTTCCAACATCACTGAAAAATGCTACTAGCCAGTAGCATTTTTTCATGCTACCCGGTCTGTTGGATTTCAAATTAGCACTTAGGATGAAATCACAGTCAGGGGACAAGCTAGTCCATCCTCTTTAATGAGAGAGGTTCCCTTATTGAAAGCAGGGGCAAAACCTATGTACAAATGCACAATCTTTCATTCAATGGTGGTTTCCCGATATCCTGAAATGTGTTTTAAGCCTGGAAAGTTATCAATACATGAGGATATAAGACTTTGAAGAGAGGAGGGAGGCAGAAGAAGACAATACTTTCAGGGAAAAGAGTTGGCAGAGAAAACCCTTATATGTATTGTGCAAATGAGATACATAATAGAACCATCCACGTTTATAACAGACACAATTCGTAGACTCAAAGTTCTAGAAATTGTACAAACTAGAACACAAAGTTTCCAAGCACGCAAGGATTAGATGATTCATAGATTAGAACCAGAAATAAATAGAAAGCAAAAGAAAAGGGGAAAAAACTTTGTATTGATTTCTTCCAATTTGAAATTACATTTCCAGAATAATCAAAATTCCAACCCGTACAATGGCTTTGAAAAGCCCATGATATAGCTCGCAAGAGATGGTTACAACTTCCTCAAACAAGCAAGAAATAGTTACAACTTATTCTAATCATTCGTGCCCCCTTCAAATTCTCGATTCATAGAGAAACGTTAATGGCAGAACAACAAGTTCAAAAATATACGGCTGTTACATTATTTTTACCAGTTAAAACTTGAGTCGTTCGATTTGATTTTACAACTTCAAAATTGGGCCACCCATGTAGGAGAAATTAACTGGAGTGGGCCTGTAGACACCTTGATTGTTTACCTTCTGTTTGGTGGGGCTGTATATCTGACCCTGGACACGTGGCGAGCCAACACTCATTTAGAACCTGCCTCTAGATTTTGTCTCTGAAGTTACACCAGGATGACACGTGGAGGTTTCCACTGATTCTTCAAACTTAGCCGATCCGGGGTCTGTTCCTATTTGATTCATGTTGACCCCAAGACACATGGAGGGCTGGCACTCATTTGAGTTTCTATTTTGGAAGCGCCCCTTAAAATTACGCCAAGCTGACGCATGTCTTGTTCTGCCGGGGTTAGAATTTTCAACGGCCAACTCTGTCTCTCCATTGACCCTAGACACGTGGCGATATGGCACTCATTTAAAAATCGACCTTTTGGTTTCACTTCTAAAATCATGCCGTTGAGGCATGTGGAGGCCTCCGCCGACCTGCCCATACTTAGTCAGTTTTAACAATCAGATCTGTCCCTTTTTGGACCTAGGACATGTGGAGGACCGACGCAAGTTTGAGAATAGCCCCCATCTTTGACCCTTGAAGCTGTGCCGATGAGGCACGTGTCCCTGTCCATTGAAACTTCAATACTTAGCCAATTTTAGCTTGTTTTACCTTCATTTTGAACCCAGGACATGCGGCGAGCTAGCGCTTATTTGAGGACTGTCCCTTGGACCCTGCCCCTAGATTTGTGCCATTTGGACACGTGGAGGCTTCCATTGAACCTCAAAATATGGACAGACCACATCTAATCAGAGATATACATGTATTACCCGTGGAATCTGGGGAAAAAATTAATGGGGAAAATACGTCTGCTATTCCCGACTGTGGGAAGAAAATAAAAAGAAGGGAAAAGACTCCATTGTTACGCCTAATTTTAAACTATTCTCCACAAACGGGAAAACTACAAACAATGCCCAGTGTGACGCGACTCAATACTCCAAGGAACCGACTCAATTTTTTTTGAAACTAACTCCAAAAGAGGGGAATTTTGGGGACGACAACAACTGGCTCTTTCTGGGGATGACTTGGTTTGGAACGAAGACACAAGGCAAGATCAAGAACTACAGATAACTCTAGGGAAAGAGGACCAGTGCCTTATCCATTGGGAAAAGGAGTCAAAAGCAAAACCAATTCAAGGAAACACACATAACAAGGAACAAGAAAGAAAACAAGCGAAAACTAGGAAAGGCCCAACATAAAACATGAAAGAACGGCCAAAGCCAAAACACTATATAGAATATACAAAAGGACCTCCTAGTCACCTAGGACTTGAACAACTTAAGATACTGCCCACTATAAGGAAGTGGGAGAGGAGATCCATCCATGTAATCCAGATAAAAAGAGTTTTCTCCAACCAAATTGTCTGATTCTAAAGGACCAAGCCAAAGAGAATCAAACTTACCATGGATTCCTCATGAATCATGTCTTTTTTCCCAAAGCAGCACAATGTATCCCACTTGGAAAACTCTGGGTTTGGATTTCTTGTCAAACAAATCCTTCACTTTCAACTGATGAGCTACTATCCTATCCACCACTTACAATCTATCTTCATCGAGCTTCTGAAGGTACAAAATTCTCTTATCCAAAGAGTCACTGAAACTTGAATCTTCAATGGTTTTCATCAGATGCAAGGCTGAAAATTCCACCGTGACTGGAAGTTGAGCTTCCACACCATACACCACTTGGAAAGGGGACATTTCAATTGCTCTCTTAAGTGTAATTCTATTAGCCCAAAGTGCATCATATAACTTCTTATGCCAATTTCTCTGAGAATCATTTACAAGCTTTCTAACTATAGTTACCTGATTCTTGTTTGTCGATTCTACCTGTCCATTCCCTAGGGGATAGTAATATGAAGAGTGAGCAAGGGAGATCCCATATCCATAGCAGAAGTCCATCATCATAGCAGAAGAAAAGTTAGAAGCATTTTCCATCACAATCTTGTTTGGGATCCCAAACCTGATCAATATGTTTTCCTTAATGAAGTTGCAAACCACCTCAGAGGTAGTGCTCTTTACTGGGATGGATTCCATCCACTTGGTGAAGTAATCTATGGTAGTCAAAACATGAGTGTTTCTAGCACTAGAAGATGAATTGAGTGCTCCAATGAAGTCTAAACCTCATTGTTGAAATGACTCTTCAATCGATACATGCTTGAGAGGTAAAACAACCAACTTAGGTCTTCCAACAAACGTTTAGCATGCTTCACATTTACCAACCCATTTTGATGCATCTCTGATCAGAGTGGGCCAATAATAACAAACACGAAGTATTTTATGAGCTGTTATAGCATAGGAGAAATGACCTCCACAAGCCTGGTCATGAAAAGCAGAGAACAACTTCTTTTGCTATTCTTTGTTGACATACTTCAAAAACCTTCCATCTATGCCTCATTTGAACAAAGCATTTCCCCATAGCACATATTGTGTAGACCTCAGTTTGATGGTTCTCTTCTCTTTGTCACTCAAGTGAGATGTACATTCTCCATAGGTCAGAAAGTGAGCAATGTTAGCATACCATACATATGTTGAGTTGAGGAACAAAATAATAGGGGCATCAACCTCATCTTTAGATAACTCCGTGGTATCTCCCTCAGCAATGAGTTCACACAAGCCCTTACCCCAAACTAGATTTGTTGGCATGATATCAAGATCATACTCTTGCACCTTTGCAACCCAATTACCTCTCTTGTTTACAAATTCTTGCTGAGTAAGAATGGATTTGATTGTTGTATCAGGCACCAGCACCACAGAGTGAGAATTAAGAATGTAAAACCTAAACTGCTTGACAACTTTGGCAACTGCAAAAGCATGTTTCTCCATCATGGTGTACTTCAACTCATGAGTTTTCAAGACATAACTCACAAATGAAATCGGGAGCTCGTGATCTTTAATATTCTTCTAGGCTAACACAACAACTAAGGTATTTTCAATGACATAACAATAGATAATGAAATATCTGTTAAATTCAGGGCATGCCAAGATTGGAGTCTTTGCAATAGCCTATTTAATGTCCTCAAATGATTTCTTCCCTTCAGAGGAAAAACCAAAAGTTTTCTTCCCTTGCATCATGTGAGAAATTCTTATAGTAAGTTCTGCAAAATCGGGGATGAATCTCCTCAAGAAATTGATCTTACCAAAGAAAGAATGGACACCTTTCTTACTTGATGGAAGAGGAATTTGCTGGATGGCTTGAACTCTTTCCGGATCAATCTTAATCCCTTAATTTGAAACAATGTGTCCCAACAACTTTCCTTTTGTTACACAAAACATAGACTCCTTAGGATTTAAAGAAATCCCATGCTCTCTACACTTCTGCAATATTGTTTCAAGGTGTTGGATGTGATCTTTTATTGCTTTAGAAAACACTGTCAAGTCATCCAAATACACAACAATGCATTTCCCTTTCAAACTACCGAAAGCCAAGTCCATGGTCCTCTGGAAATTAGCACCAACATTGATGAGACCAAATGACATCCTTTTGTATGCAAAGGTGCCCCAAGGAGTAGTGAAGGTAGTCTTGTGTTGATCAGCAGTATTCACCTCTACTTGATTGTACCCTGAGAATCCATCCAACATAGATAGCATCTCCGAGCCTGTAACAACTTGTAAAACTTGGTCCATCATGGGGAGAGGGTAGTTATCCATCAAAGAACCCTGATTTAGATTTCTGAAGTCCACATAGATCTAGATCTCGCCATTCTTCTTCCTGACAGGCACTATATTAGCAATCCACGTTGAATGGTGGATGGGGAAGATGATCCTAGCCTTCAGAAGATTTTGTATTTCTTGGAAAATTGTATCAGCTATCTTTGGATGATATTACCTTTGCTTCTGTTTGAAAGGTTTGATCCCAGGTTTAAGAGGAATGAAATGTTGCATTTATTTAGGCTGAAAAGCCTTAAGATCATCATAAGAGTAAGCCAAAACATCAACATACCTCTTCAACAAATTCACCACTTTCTTTTTTTCTTCATGAGTGTAGCATTTTCCAATATTGACCATTTTAGGATCATCAAGACTCCTAATATTCACTTTCTCAGTCTCAGCAGATTGCCAGGCTCCTTGGGAAACTTTAGACTTCATATATCTATCATGTTTATAAAAAAGATCCTCTAAACTAACCAGTTGTTTAGGGATTTTTTTGCATTTTAGTTTGATGCATCCATATTGATCCATCTCTTCTTTGACGCCCTCTTCATTTGATGACACACTCTCTCTCGGCAGATTATCACTTCCTTCAAAGAACAACTGATCAAAGTTGTCTCTGAGCTCCAAGAAAGAAATCAAATTCTGGTCATCATTAAAAAACTTGCCAATTATTTGCATTGTCAGGCACACTGGGTCTATGGATCATCTCAATGGTGAATTTTTCTTGAGGAAAATCAGGATGAGGAATTAACCAGGACCCCAAAACAACTAGAGAGTCAGCCCTAGTGTTCCTTTCCCTTGGCACAACTTCAATGAAAAAAGCATCAAGGAATTCGATGGAATCCCAGACCAGATTCCTATAGTGCTTCAACCTTCTATTCTTTACCTAATAAAGGTCTCTAACTTGATTTACAATTAGCTCTGCATCTCCACGAGCAAGAAGGTTCTTCACTCCCATTTCCTTTGCCATGATCAACCCAAGAATGAGGGCCTCATACTCAACAGTATTATTGGTATTTTCAAATTGAAACTTGAAGTAGAAAGGATGAACCTTACCCTCAAGAGAAATGAGCACTACACTAGCTCTGGAACTAGCTGAAGAGCAGCTCCCATTAAACTCTAAAGTCCACACATCATTAGGGTCAAGCAACACTCCCTTTGGCAGACTTGTCTCCTCTTGTGACATGATCATGTAGTCAGGGTTCATTTTAAGAGACCTCTTAGAATTAGGAGGTGAAAAATACTTGGTGAATATCCTCGGAATCGATTTCATGGGAAGGTGAATTTTTTGGGGGTCTGACAACAAAATTTTCACGTAATTTTTAAGTGGTGTGACAGAAGGCTACAGATGTACAACAAGAGATTTGATGTCACACTAGCACCCTCACTGATACACATCAACAAGGTTATTGAAGCACGTCAACAAGGTTTGTTGACGCAATAAGATTGTGACGAAAAATCTTTTGTCGTGTGTCTGTAACTTCCACCATCTGATCATGCGACAACAAAATCTCCGTGTCGCGCATCAAAAAACTCTCTGTCTCGCGTCAACAAGGTTATTAATGCACGTCAACAAGCCTCACTGATGCACGTCAATTAAACTTGTTAACGCGCCGTCAATGAACCTCGCTGACGTGTGTCAACGAACCTTCACTAACCGTGCGTCAAACACATCGCTGACATGTGTCAATGAACCTCACTGACGTGCGACACACATTAGTGAGCTTCGTTGATATGTGTCAATAACCTTATTGATGCACGACAACACAATATTCTGTCATGCGTCTACAGCCTCCGCCCTCTGATCACGCGACAACAAAATATTCATGTCACACTTCAACAAACTCTCTGTCATGCATCTACTTTCTCTGCACTCATGTCATGCGTCAACAAACTCTCCTTGTCGCACATCAAAAAACTCTCCTATTGTGCATCTGCAACCTCCACCCTCCTGTCATGCATCTGTAGCCTCTGCCCTCCTATCACATGTTTACTGTACTTGATAATACATATGCCCCCCAGGGTGGTATGAGTGAGCTAGTAGTGTTCTACCTGGCGAATAATCTAGGATTATATAGGGGAAAGTTTCAAGGGTTGGTGAAGCTGACCCCTAAAAAGAATTAAATTGTAATTTTTTAGGCAAACTGATCATTGACCCGCGCCAGAAAATTCACCTTTTCAAATTTTTCAAAAATGGAATATTTGTCATATTATGAATATTTTCCACTAAAATTATCCCTGCATTTAGTTCCCATGCCCAATGTCGTCATACAATATTTTTCCTTTGGGATCATATGTCTTCTGCACAATATACTTTTCTTGTTTTTCAGGCAGCAACTTCTTCATCTTCCCATTGACAGGGATTAAGGCATGTGACCAATCCATTTGAATTTTCCCCCTACCCTCCTTGCAGAAATTTATACTCAGCAACAACCCATAATGAAGGAAGAATATTAGCTACCAAAATGGTGGCTAAGACCCTTTTCTCTGGAAAAGCAACAAAATCTACTTGTGCATCTTTAATTCTGCCAACCAAAGGTACTTTCATACTCTCCATGGAATAGCAAGAGCCATAAGTGCGGGGTTAGGGTTAGACCCAAATCATGTGCCACTTTTGTAGGCATTACATTATTTGATGCTCCTGAATCTATGACACAATTACTAAGTTTATGGATAGCTATGAGAAGGGTCACATAGAATGGTTCAATCTTCTCATTAGGGGACGTGACTATAACCACAAGGCTTGATTTAGGTGAAGAAGAGGGAGTGGGGTAAAAGGAATTTGGAAGAATGGGTTGGGGTTCTAGATTTAGAATTTAGAAAGTTAACCATTTTGGCAAAGGATTTAGGATGGGTTTGATAGAATTCTACCTCAGAAATTTGAATCT
Organism: Taxus chinensis; assembly: GCA_019776745.2. Classification (NCBI taxonomy): domain Eukaryota; kingdom Viridiplantae; phylum Streptophyta; class Pinopsida; order Cupressales; family Taxaceae; genus Taxus; species Taxus chinensis. Next base: position 750,925,766 of record CM034154.1, on the reverse strand, counting down.
TGGTCTTCTTAAGATGGTCTATAATATCAAAAGATCTAGATGTGGATGGGGAATCACTACTTGGAGTAGGAGGAGCTTTTTATCGATCAGATTTATCATTTTTTGGACCAATAATTCTTAGAAGCAGAAGTAAAGGAAGAAGGACTAGCAGAGATTACGTTTTGAGTGGAAGTAGTAGGAATAGGAGCTCCTCTTTTTGCAACCACCCGAGATGGTATTGGGGTACTCCTTGGATCTTTTTACAGGTTGTACCACTTTTTCCTTTTTTTTGGTTTGCTCCTGCGGTCATAACAACATATGACTCACTGTTCATGTCAGCCACTACATCATCATATTCATCTTCATCATCTACACCCTTCATGTGGTGAGGAAATGAACCTGAGAATCACCAAGCTCCTCCAGATCTTCATCAACTTCCTCTTCTTGTTCATCATAGAGTCCATTTTCTTCTTCATCATTAGGCTCAAGAACCTCACAAGTAGCATTGACAGACACATTGAGAGGTGGAACTTCAATGGCCAATTTAGTTTGAGGAGAAGGCATGCGGTTCCTAGGCTGAAAATTCTTCCTTGGAACATCTTGATACAGAGCATGCCGAGCCCAATTGTTTCTCGATGGCAATAAGGTCATAAACAAGATTTTGCACCAACTGATCTGCATTACCTTTAGAAGAAGGAGAAGAAGAGGATGCTTTGGATTTGAAAAGACTCCCTTTTCAGCTTGCCAGACATGATCAAAACATATTCCACACTGACAGCCAATCTATGAATCAACATCCAAAGTTGCAAGATTTGCTCTCCTTAGGGCATTAGCTCACTTCTGGAAATTGAGCATTCAAGAAGAAACACTTCTGAATCTGATCAACATGTCTAGTATCTACTGGAATCTTGTTGATCAAATTGTTGAACTTGGACACAAATTCTCTCAAAGGCTCATGTGACTCCTTGATTTGAGGAAATCTGAGCTAACAAAGCATGCACATCTTTAGCAGGTTTGAAATTCTGCTCAAACTGAGTTGTCATAGTAATCCCAAATTAGTGATGGTCCCAACAGGAAGATTTTAAAAATAATCTACAACATTGTCTTGCAAGGTTTCCCACAAACATCTTAACAGAGACGTCCTCATGTTCAACTCCAAGGACCCCACATGCAACAATGAAGGCTGCAATGTGTTCATCAGGGTGTACTTTACCATCACCTCTAAATTTGGGAAAATTCTTCCTGTTACCCCTAGGTAACTCATGCAACGGTTGAGGAAGAGACAGAGGCCCAACTCTTTGTCCCTAAGGCCGAGGTGCTACCATCATTGGAAAGATTGCTTGGAGTGGAACTGAGACAACCAACAAGAATTAGGGCATGGAGGATTAAGGGCTAAGTTGTGCTTGAGGAATGCTACTTACCCAGAAGCTTTGTCTTCAATAGGAGGTGTGCTTTTGGAATGAACTCTTCTATTTCTTCTTGTTGGAGGAAGTTGAAAATATTGTTGATCCAAGAGTTGAAATTGGGGATCTTCAATTCCAAGAGCCCTTCTACCACGAGTATATCTTAGAGTCGCCAGACCAAAGAAATGATCAAATTAGTTGTTCTTTTTAGAAAGGAAATTTGTTGAACAAATTCCCCAGCGGAGTCACTAAAAATTGTTGGGTTTTAGATTAGCACTTAGGATGAAACCACAGTCAGGGGACAAGAAAGTCCCTCTTCTTTAATGGGAGAGGTTCCCTTATTGAAAGCAGGGGAAAAAACCTATGTACAAATTCACAATATTTCATTCAATGGTGGTTTCCCAATATCCTGAAATGTGTTTTAATCCTGGAAAGTTATCAATACATGAGGATAGAAAAAATTTGACGAGAGGAGGAAGGCAGAAGAAGACAATACTTTTAGGGAAAAGAGTTGGTAGAGAAAAACCCTTATATGTATTGTGTAAACTAGATACAAAATAGAACTATCCACGTTTATAACAGGCACAATTCACAGACTCAAAGTTTTGGAAATTGTACAAAATAGAACACAAAGTTTCCAAGAACACAAGGATTAGGTGATTCACAGATCAGAACTAGAAAGAAAGAGAAAGCAGAAGAAAAGGGGAAAAACCTTTGTATTGATTTCTTCCAATTTGAAATTACAGTTCTAGAATAATCAAAATTACAACCCGTACAATGGCTTTGAAAGCCCATGATATAGCTCGCAAGAGATGGGTACAACTTCCTCAAACAAGCACGAAATAGTTACAACTTATTCTAATCATTCACACCCCTTCAAATTCTTGATTCGCAGAGAAATGTTAATGGCAGAAGAACAGGTTCAAAAATATACGACTGTTACATTATTTTTACCAGTTAAAACCTGAGTCATTTGATTTGCTTTTTACAACTTCAAAATTGGGCCACCCACATGGGAGAAATTGATTGGAGCGGGCCTACAGACACCTTGAATGTCTACCTTCTGTTTGGCAGGTCCGTATATCTGACCCTGGACACGTGGCGAGCCAACACTCATTTAGAACCTACCTCTAGAATTTGTCTTTGAAGTTGCTCCAGGATGACACATGGAGGCTTCCATTGATTCTTCAATTTAGCCCATCTAGGGTCTGTTCCTATTTTGACTCATGTTGACCCCAAGACATGTGGAAGGCTGGCGCTCATTTGAGTTTCTATTTTTGGAAGCACCCCCTTAAAATTGTGCCGAGTTGACACGTGTCTCCTTCTGCCGAGGTTAGAATTTTCAACGGTCAACTCTATCTCTCCATTGACCATGGACACGTGGAAATCTAGCACTCATTTGGAAACCAAACTTTTTGATTTCACTTCTGAAATCGTGCCGTTGAGGCACGTGGAGGCCTCCGCCAACCTGCCCATTACTTAGTCAGGTTTTAACGATCGAATTTGTCCCCCTTTTGGACCTAGGACACGTGGAGGACCTATGCAAGTTTGAGAACTGCCCCCATATTTGACCCTTGAAGCTGTGATGATGAGGCACGTGTCACTTTCTGCTGAAACTTCAATACTTAGCCAATTTTAGCTTGTTTTACTTCATTTTGAACCCGAGACATGCGACGAGCTAATGCTTATTTGAGGACTGTCCCTTGGACCCTTCCCTTGGAGTTGCACCCGTTTGGACACGTGGAGGCTTCCGTTGAACCTCAAAATATGTCCAAAACACATCCAATAAGAGATATACACGTATTACCCATGGACTCTGGGGCAAAATTTAATGGGGAAAAATATGCCTGCCATTCCTGATTGTGGGAAGAAAATAAAAAGAAGGGAAAAGACTCCACTGTTACGCCTGATTTTAAACTATTCTCCACGAATGGGAAAACTACAAACAATGCCAGGCCTGACGTGACTCAATACTCCAAGGAATAGACTCAAATTTTTTTGAAACCATCTCCAAAAGAGGGGAATTTGGGGACAACAACACGGTCGGCTAGCATTTTTTTCATGTTATCGGCCGGTAGCATTTTTGTATGCTATCGACTGGTAGCATTTTTTTTGTTACTGACCGGTAGCATAAATGTGTTGTAATGGTCAGTAACATTATTTATTCTACCAACCGGTAGCATATAGTATGTTACCGATGGATAACATACTGTATGCTACTGACCGTTAACATACGTAAATGTTACTATCGTCGACCATTTCTGACATTTTACATTGTATACAAATTCAATAGAATAACATATTAAATGATAAAATACTTTTAATGTTAGAGGGTTGCGATATGCAATCGATCTCGATTGTTAATGCCCATAGGAACACGAGCATGGGTAAAGGAATTGCGAAGAAAATTTGATGTATACTTGATATAAGAAATTATAAATTTGTAATCACTATATATATGAAGGTAAATTTTGTAAATTTAAATTTCATGCTTATGGGTGATTTGAATTAAAAAAAATTGGCCATTGGTGTAAATGTTGGGAAAACCGACCCCTAAAATTAACTTTTACCTAGAAAATTTAGGTGACCCGATCCTAATTCCTACCCTAAAAATTTGTAAAATACAAATTTTGAAAACCAGAATATTCATGAATTAACAAATATTTGCCACTAAAATTTACCTTGAATATAAGATCAATGGCATAATTCAATGATGCATTATTATATTTTAGGAAAAGACATGGGTGTAACTCTAGTAACCCTTTAGATATCTTTCAAAACACCTCTGAATACTCAATCCAGGGATGAACTAAGTACATATGCAAGTGAGACTGGGGACTTCATTGTTTTGAGGCCCACTTGCAGGTTCATGGTAAGGAAGCCCACACTTCATCATTTTAGTTGCGAAGAAGAAGTCTTGAAAATAATTATTTTTATCCTGGATGACAAGATGACCATGAAGCCAAAACTACTTCAAGGGTGTCAGTTTGAATATGATCATGTGGCGCGAAAAGATGGTAAAACATGACTTGGAAATATGAAAAGAAGGGGGGTGATCCTTACAAGTCTACTCATTAAGGCCAATCTCACTGCATTGTTAGTTAAGATACCAAAGGAAGGATCCTGTTGATCGGGAATATTGATTAACAATTCAACAAAGGATTCGTTGGGGTCTGAAAGGTGAAAAAATGGTTTGCAGAGCTACAGAAGATAGCTCAAATAGTTTTGTTCCCATTCCTGATGCTGCCATTGTTTTAAAGTTGAGTATACAAAAAATTCACAAGAGTTTTGTTTACCAAATAGGATAAAGGTATGCAATTCATGAAGGAAGAAGGGAAATTTAAAGAAGAATGGATTCTAGGATGGCATGTATGGGCCATTAATTTTGCATACCATTAAAATTCTCTATCAAATATTCAACACAAATTGGAGGGATGAGGATTGATCCATTCATGCATAAGGTTGTCTCCACGACTTGAATATAAGTTGGTATCCATGCAAGGTCATATCAGAAAAGACCATAAATATACCTTCTTTTATCCTTCATTGTTTTATCTGAACATTCATTTCAAAAAGAGAAAAATCAAATCCAATGATTAAAAATACAACAAAATATTTGGGAATGCACATGAGGAATGATTGCATAAGTATAACACACTTTTCCTATGAGCACGCACACATCGATGACATGGCGAGAAATGAAAAAAATTAATTTGTTAACAAAAAAGGATATTCCCTAGGCCTCCATGATCACAATCATGAATAAAAACTATTCTAGCTTAGCGCATTAAAAAATGATATTTTTAGTTAGAACTGTCTCCTCTAGCCTTTCTTGGCGCAACTTGGATCAAAGTCCCACATTTTATATAATTTTGGTTGGGCATTTAGGTTTATTCCCCCAAGGGGAAATTTTTTGTATAATAATGAAGGCATGTCTTCATTATAAGCATTATAAATTTTTGGTTTCGGCTAAGTTGATTGCATTTGTATATTCATTATTTGGCATTGAAAGCATCTGATGTATGTCTCCCTTATTGAATTGAAATATATTGAGTTATATGCCATTTTCATATCAAACATTTTTGAGTTGTATGGAAGCATAGCTAAGAAGTGTAAATTTTTGATATGATCTTATGTTTATTGAATTTATTAAATACAAAGGATTTGTTTCTTGGTATATGCATTAGATTGGTTACCAAAGGAATGTTGTTCTGGTAGCGTTACTTTGTTGCATTAATCTAGTTCTAAAATCCTTTTTGCATTATTACTCAGGGGTGATTTCTTCCAAGCTCATGCATGTATCTTGAGTGTTATTTAATTCAAGATTTTTTTTATTGAGATTTCATGCACAAGTGTTTGTGTTGAATTTTCAAAGGTTATGTGGTAGTATTGTAAGAATTTGGCACCAATGAATGTAAATGATCCTTTAAGAATTACATTATTTTAATCTTTGTCTTCCTGCATTTCTAGGTGTAACGGGTTGAATTGGGAAGCATCATTATTTCTCCCCATTTAGATCTACCTTCCCCCTATTTCTAACAAAGTATTATACCATCCCCCTATAAACATGTTAACCTTGTTTATCATACACATATTTTACTACAAATTGCATTTACCTTATAGATTACGAATGCATTTGCTGTGATTTGTGAATATTAACATTCCAACATCATAAAATTCCATTTAAGTGATTGTTTACATAGATATGATGTCTGTGAATCACATTTTATATTTATTTAGTAGCTCGTGTCTGATGCATTAAGTATGTGCAATGTTTGTGTGGAAACTCTTTAAATGAACATTGTATTTATGGCTATACTTGGCTCAAATTGGCCAGCCAATAATTTGTAGGAGATTCTATCATAAACACATTCAAGATACCCCTTGGGTCCTCTCACCCTAGTTCAAGAAAATCCAAAAGTAGCAGGAGTTAGCCATTCCCTTTGTACGTGCCTCCTAGTCATTTCCAAGACATGGTGATGAAAGAATGTCAGATCTATCCCTAGCTACAAGTGACACATCCCCCATATATCATTATTTAATACATTTGTTTTTAAATTTCTGCCAATTCTATGGGGTGTAAAATTGGGGGCCAATAAGGGGCATGAGAGGATTATACATCTTGACCATACCATAAAGTCCTGAACCATGTGGATTTGAATTCACAATCAACAATGAAGCTTTTCCACGCTATGCACTTCCACATTCTCCAGTTTATCTTTCCAATTTTTTCTTGTATAGTTGTGTATTTTAAAAAAATATACCTCTCTCATGTATATGATATTTTATGAATGTATTGAAAGAACCAATACATTATTCTAATTTGTACAATTAATGTTGGGGTTTAATTCATCATAATAGCTCTTAGTTTTCTAACCATACATATTTTTATTTTATTTTTGTTATGTTGCATAAAATTAATCTAAATAATATTAAAAGGGTATAACCATTAGGTGAACCTTAGTTTTGAACCAAATATTTATTGTTCAAAACCCTAGTTTCCCTAGGGTGTTCTCAGGTTTTATTGATACATCATTATTTTAATTCTTCTTTATAGGGCTCATTCTCTTAGTTTTGGGCTTCCTTCATGGATTCTCCTATAACCCTCCTTGAGTACATGTAAATTCATCCTAAGTGTGAGGATATGATCTATGAAGCGCTTTCAGACTGCTATAATATTCACGCCTCCAAAATGTATTCTTCATCTAAAAAACTAGACTCCAAGCTTTTGTGGATGAAAACCCTCAATTAGATGATGCAAGTGCTACTCTTTCAAATACTAATGATGTTTTTTTCTAATTTTTTTATAAATGACACACCTACTAATCATAACATTCCAAGTGATAACACTATTACTAGTGTTAATGTTATTTCTATTCATAACAATGTTATTACTTGTGTCCCTACTCTCTCTATTGAGTGTAAACATGAAATACTATGCCTATTATACATTACAACGGGGGAACATTATAATATGGATTCTAGGGATAAGTGCATGGAAATGGAGGACCAAAAGGGGGGTCAAAAGTGGACACATTTTTCTTGAAATTAGCAAAACCTGAACTTCATCCAATAATTTGGCATGCATATGCTCAAAATTTAACAAAGTGATAAGAATAAGTACCATAGAGCTTGGAATCTAGTTTCTAAAATACTATTTTTTTTAAAAAATGGGTGGAGATTAAGATGGTAAAATGTGGTGCACACACAAAGTATGTCTATTTTTGTGTCAAAAAGATAAGATCCTATTGTGTGTGCACCCCCCATTTTTTGAGTTTTATAATTTTTTTTTCAAATCCCTTTAGTAGAAAGTTATCTAATACCATCTACGAGGTCCCACTAGTTTTTCATATTTTTTGGATGAATATATAATTTTTTATTAATTTTCAAAGTGCACACATCCTGAAAATGAAATATTTGTGTGTAAACCCCCATAACTTTGATTTTTTTATATTTTTTTAGTGTGCGTAGAATGAAGTTTAGAAAAAAACACTTTTTTATTTTGAAATTTTAATGAAAAAATCATAAATTGTGCACCAAAACGTATGCATAGGTTTTGGCAAGAAAAGAAGGCAATGGTAAAAGAAATTATGGATGAAATCCTTAAACTAATCAGATTTTAGAAAGAATCATATCGCCACTAAGGTAAAACTGAGCTTGAAATCGTGGTATACATTTTTTTGAATATTATGTTATAGCGCAGGAGATATCGGGGTGTACACATGAGATTTTGATAATTTTCTATCAAACACAGATTTATTCAAAGATTACATAGTCCAAACCTTAGGTTTAGATATCCAAGGAAAATCCAAGCATATGGATTAGGAATTTCAAACCCAAAGAATATGAAACATGATCGCGCTATAACGCGAGCACGTTATAACACATTCACGTTATAACGTGATCGCGTTTCTATTTACAATGTGAAATATGTCCAAAACAGCAACATGAGCGTGCTATAACGCAGACACATTTCAACTTGGTAAATCCAAGCTGTAATGCACTCGCATTATAACGTGACCTTGATTTTTTCTTGTCACATTATAACACGCCCGAGTGATAACGCGAGCTCATTATGGAAAAATGACCAAAAAGTAGATTTTTGGCCGATTTTTGGTCCCCCATCTTGGTGCACTTGCCCCTAGACTTATTGAAAAGATATAACATGTTAATATAGATCCTCCTATTACTCATTGTGAAGAAATCAATGTTGTTCCAACAACACTTGATATGTATAATGGTGATACTACTTCACCTTCACCATCTATTGTTGATATCTTTGCTAATTTTGTTCTAACTATTATCATTAATTATGCAAAAAGTGAAGGGTATAATGATAACTCTGACAATCATTTCCATGCCATTCTTGATGATGAGGTGCAACATATGGAATAATTTTTACAAGAAAATACCACTCATATTGACATCCTTCTATATGTTTCACGGAAGCAACTTAAGCATTCTTCTCAATATAATCCAGAGACATCTACTATACAATCTTCCACTATGCCTACATATATGGGGGCACCAAGTTCCACAATTAACAATGTTTCTATGCCCATTCCCACATACCCCACTATTCTTAATTTTAATCATAGAATTTTTCATGTATCTTCTTCTATCACACAAGCCATTGAAGACCTTATTCATACTTTACAAGAATTTTTTTTACAAGTACAATAAGTTACATCTGCTACTTCCCACACTATCAAATCCACTCAATTGCTTCATAATCCACTTTCCCCAAAAGTGTCCTCTTATCCATTACCTCTTGGTTTTTTGGCTCATAAGCTACCTATTTATGATGGAAAAAGTGATCATGTAGAGCACTTGCAATCATTTAATGTGGATTGTTTTGACTATGATTTTCATGACATCATAGTCACAAATATTTTTCTTAGGAGTCTTATGTAATTTTACTTACAATGGTTCTATGATCTACCAACACAATCTGTGCAATATTTCACTACTCTGGAAAATTAGTTTCTTGCACAATTCTCTATCAACATTGGCAACAAAATGTCTTATCCATTAAGGGTCTAATGAACACATTAATGAACATGTTTTACACTATAATAAATTTCTCACTAAAATGAACAATATCCTAGCTGATAGCAAGATCCAATATCTCTTCACACAAAGCTTTCTTACACCTTTACAAGAATATATTATTTTTAATAAGTTCTTATAATTTTATCATCTATGCCACACTCTTAAGGAATGTGAGGCTAAGTTAATACACATGAATAATCTTAAATATGTTACTATTTACTCTTTTCTTCCACACTGAATGTCAAGTTCCTAAACAATTATACATTCAAAGAAATCTACCGATAATAAGAGCTAATACTAAAGACATTGTTAATTCTATCTCCCAACCTACTAGGATGCAATTATATCATGCACAAAGGTAATTTACCATGTTTACCCCGTTCACATTACATTATGTTAAAACAATTATTTGAGTGCAATCTTGTGTCTTTCCCTCCACCACTTGAGGTTGATACAATAAAACGTCATAGAAATATTTTTTTATGATAATGTCTTATTGCAACTATCATCAATATATTAGTCATCTCACTAATTGATGTATCAAGATAAATCATGTTATACAAGATATTATTATTTATGCCAAAGACAATCAAATTAGATGAGCTCACTAATCATCTTGGCATACCAATAATATTTCAACAGCTAAAATATTTATTGATCCACTTTCCTAGTCTTGAAACATTGATTAAATCTATTCTAAAGTGCATACTTATTTATCGTACACTGGTACCACCTCATTATGGCCTTCTTATCCAATGTTACTTCCTACTTATTTACACTATGCTACTTCTACACCACATTATTACTTTTGATGACCTATAATTCTGGGGGTTATATATGCCTTACCTTCAGGATACTGTTACATATTGGCATGTCTATTTATCAAATCCATATTCCATAATGTTTTGTTTGATCACATACTAATGAATAATCTATGTACTTTCAATCTTCTATCACTCCCTTTGTTATTCTAATCCCAGTACATTGCATGTAATTATAATTCTTCAATATTCCTCATATTATCCTAGAAATTACCTGACTGGGGTTCACATTACTACTAAATTTCCCATTCACTAGTGTTCCTCCTACCTCTTATTTCAAGATGATATTCAATTTAGGTCCCCCTTGGGTATGACCACTCTTAGGGTTATCCCATTTATTTTACACCAATGTGTTAAGTTCATTCACCAAATCAGATGCAACTTGACTCATTATTCTTAGGTATTCATTCCGATTGATCATTTCCCATGTTATCTTGTCATGATTATATACCTTCCTCCCTATCAGGTTGTCCTTCATGATATCATTCTATCTTACACATTCTATATATCCATTTATTTAGTCACTCCTAAGTATCGTGGTAAGAGGCCTTAAACACACATGTTCTCTATATCCTAGGACTTATCTTCACCCTCCTAAGTGGCTCCTAACCCTCCTAGTATATCTGACCCAATTATATCATGTTACATATAGTGGCTCTCACCCTCCCAAGATTCATCATATATCTTCTAATGTTTACATATCATGTCTCATTTTGGCTCTCACTCTTCAAGTCATCTACATGGACATACCCCATCACACACTACTCTCTCAGTGGATTTAGTCCACCTTTCTCTCCTCCCAGGATTTCTATAACACATGATACTACTTATGGAATCACCACTTGTATATATGAGCAATTCTTCATTGGCACAATTGAGGCCCATGCCTCTCATTTTTCTTAGATCATATTTTCCTCTTCACAAGGCCTATCATCTGGGTAGTTATCTTGTTTTACCCTCTCTCTCTATACATATCTATATTTTCAATAATATAAAAAACATTCATATATTTACAAAAATGTGAAACCAATGACCTATACACATAGCTTGCATTTTTAAAACTTTACATTACATATGTTTTCGCCACTATGGTTTGATTAATAGCATATCTTATTGTCCTCTTTATACACATGCATTCACAAGGTATATTGAGCTTGATGTAGGACACATAAAGATCATTACATGCTAATAGGAGATATCTTGGTTCCTTACATTACATTCTCTTCAGGGGCATCCCTCCACACTATACAAGTGCTATTATTTCATTATAGTTCCTTTCTACTTCCTCATTACACTTGATTACATATATTGTGTATATGTTATTTTTCAAACTAATAGGACTAACACATGTGTCTTGTGTAATGTTTATGTATCTTGATTCATGTTCTCTCTTATTATTGATTTCTTTTATCACTATTATGAATTTACTAGTTTATTTATATATGCTTGTTATTTCCTTATGCACTACCTACTTGTCTACTTCATTGTATTTGTCCTAAGTTACTTGTCTTGTCTTTTGAAATTTTGGGTGTCCCATGTTTATGGATCTATTCCTTTCTTTGTGTGAAATTTATTCTCTTATATGTGTGGCCTAAGTGCCTTGATTTTCTTGTGAAACCATGGGTGTCCCATGTTTTTAGCTATATACCTTGATGTGACCATTCTTTACATGATATTAGCTTCTATTTTCTCACTAGATTATTTTTATGTATATTCTAGTTCTATTACATGTCTACGATTGTTTACTACTATTTGTTGTTCTTAATGCTATTAATATTACTATTTCTATTATTGGTCTATTGTTGCTTGTATTTTTACGTGTCATTGTTTCTTGTATTTGTAATCCCCTTTTGCAACTATAGGTTCTTTAATAGTGGCCACCACTTCAACATTCCACAGTTTTCTTACAGATTCTCAAACATATAGTTCATGGGCATACACATTGTATCCTTTTGAGTACGCATGCTAGAATAGTTTTATCACATGGCCACCTAAAAAGAGTGGGGGCATTCATTACATATAGGATAAGATATATAGTGCATGGAGGTAGCACCCCATATATAGATAGGGATAGGGGGGCCCTTGATTCTATCCACCACTGGAATGAAGTGATTTATAGGATAACATGCACCATATAAATAGGGGATAGTCATATGGAATATATTTTAGTACTCAAACGAAGAATCACAGATATTAGATTCATAGGTTTTTCATAGGAAAAAAAGTATTCTAGAAATAATTTCAAACATACACTTTTCACATAAAACAAATAGGTTTGAAACCATGCATAAGGGTTAATACCATATGGATATTCGCTGAGCAGTACCATACATTTTTTCCCTAGGGGAAAAACACCATATTTTTATACAATTTCATATTTTCTCATCATGAATACATGATTTGGAACAATCTCATACTCAGTTGACATGGTTCATATCAATTTATAAGGTGCATGAATATTTCACTCCTTATCCACTTTAGTACTTCATTCCAGTTATAAAATAGTGGTGTTTTTGGGTCATGGGTATCCTTATCCATTGATATTTTAACATATTACATACTTTTACTGTAGTAATTACTAACAAACAAGAAGATCATGGGGGAAATCATTCTCTTTTATACCTTGTGTCTATATATCCATCCATTATTAGGACTTGGATCCATCTACAATGGTGTGGTTCATGGGGTTATGGAAAGTATCGAAAGAAACTAAGTTCTTTGTAGAAAATTAGCCTTTCCTCTCCTCATTTTAAAGGGGAAGATATCAAAGTTACTAAAATATTTTATAAACAATAGTTCTTCCTTTACAAGGTGCATTAGGTACCGTAATTTATTATTCTATCTCTCTACCTTCCATTTAGTGTTCGGTTGCATGCACCCATAATACTCCATAGTTTCTCCTTTAGCAAAATATAGGGACTAATCACCCCTAATCCTTTAACAAAGTTCAACAAAAACAATCCAAATATCCAAATATCCAACTACAAGTAAAGGAATGGGAATCTCTTCCCTCTATAAAATAAAAAAGTGTACTATTTTCATGTTTTACATATCTCTTCATTTCACTTTATTACAAGATGAAATTTTATAGTTACTATTGAGTTACATTTCAAATTTCCTACTATGGATAGTGACTATACTCTATGTTCTGGGTTTCATCATGGAGCTGTGTCAAACACCAACATATATGGAAAATAAAAAAATTGAGGCCAAGGAAAACGTTGTATATATACACACTCAAGTATATTTTCCTTAAATACATGCAATTTTAATTTCATACTTAAAGGGGGGAATGTAGACACTCAAATTTGATAGTTTACCCTTGTGACACTATTTATCACAATTTTGATTCTTCGCTAATACAAACACCCACATTCTCTTCCCACTTAGTATATCTTTCCATGTCTTTCCTAACTTGCTTATTCCTACATAGTGATGTCTGAAATTTTTTTGAATACAAGTCCATATAATGAATTATTATTTTTAAAATTTCAGTTTTGATTCACCTTCTCCTTATTTAAAACAATATAATTCAGTCAGGTTGTATAATCCGATCTTAACTGACCTGTACAGTCCTTGTAGTGACACATTCTACAAATATTTTTCAATGCACTGTTATTTTTTTGGGTGTTTTTATTCCCCTATGTCGGAATTATCATAATATTTAAACTTTGGAACCCTACATAAGTAAATTAACACTACCAAATTTACTCACCTGACAATAATACAAAATTATGTTTACATACTCTCTTATAACACTCATAAAAGACACTAAATGCTGACTAAATATCCCTAAAGCTAATGCATATCCATTAGGGAAGCTTGATGTAAAGATCTATCATAATTTCATTAACATTCGATCACTCATCAATATATGAACAACTTCATTCAATAATACCCTATTTTTAGAGATCTTGTACTTAGTCCATATGACTCAAATAAGAAAAATATTGATCTTTTCATGCATAAACTTGTCTACACTATCCACTAACCCTGTATTATACTTACCACTACTTCATCAAATTGCTTAAGGTTACTCACAATGAAAAAGCACAAATTATTTGTTTTCCTCAAATATGACCTTAAAATCTTTAAGCTTGTCCAAGAAACAACATGCAATTTTGACCCTTTGAACCTTAACTACACTATCTAACCATTAACCTTGAGTTAAAAGATTTAATACATTGAAACACTAACAATTAATATGATATAACATGATCAAAACCTCAAATCCCCTTAAACTTCCCCAAAACTGGTCTCTTATGTGCTTAAGAGCATTACACATGGGGAGTTCATGGTTAGAAGCTTCTGTAGACACTCCATGTAAACTGATAATACATATCAACACCCTTTATCCCTAATAAGGTGTGTGTCAAATTTTATGGTTCAACTCTTTGTCCTCTTCTCCATATCACCTATTCTCTCTTCTAGTCCACCAAGACTCAACTAGCCCTGATTTTTCCATCATAAATTTCATTGTAAGGCGTTTCTCATTAAAATAAGGACATATTCTGAGACCCATTTGCAATTTATATTTATGTGCAAAATTTTAGGGAAAACATGCCTCAAATCCCACCGTCTTAGTTTTTATTGGTATCTAGGACTGTTACCCTTCCCGTGATAGTAGACTATCACATTTTCCTCTAAATTTCTCCAATGAAAAACCCTAATTCCTTCAAGAAATACTAAAGGACCTTTCCATTATAATTTATTCCAAGTTTTAGGTCAAAATTCATTGATTAGTGGCTTCAAATCTTGAAGTTTGTGTTAAACCCTAATTGTACTATGTGTTCACTCGGTACCATGCAAAATATTATAAATTCCTTCCTAATGGTTTTCAAAGTCTCAAACTTCATACCTGATTTTTTCTCATCCTTCTCCAAGATCCCGAGCTACCAATCATGGTTAAACGATGCAATTTTATCAATTTCAATCACAAACTATATTACACACACTCTAGAACAGAGGTCTTAAGCCTCTTAATAGACTCAGTGCTAAGACATAGTATTAAGGGTGGTTATTATAATTTAAAAAGGTGTGTTCATACCTTCAATGATCATATTCCCATAGGAATACATACACAACAAATCCCTTGAGGTTCCATACATTTGAAATCCTTACTCAAACAAAGTCAAAGTTTATGGTCCAACTCTTTGTCCTCTTCTCCATATCACCTATTCTCTCTTCTAGTCCACCAAGACTCAACTAGCCCTGATTTTTCCATCATAAATTTCATTGTAAGGCGTTTCTCATTAAAATAAGGACATATTCTGAGACCCATTTGCAATTTATATTTATGTGCAAAATTTTAGGGAAAACATGCCTCAAATCCCACCGTCTTAGTTTTTATTGGTATCTAGGACTGTTACCCTTCCCGTGATAGTAGACTATCACATTTTCCTCTAAATTTCTCCAATGAAAAACCCTAATTCCTTCAAGAAAAACTAAAGGACCTTTCCATTATAATTTCTTCCAAGTTTTAGGTCAAAATTCATTGACTAGTGGCTTCAAATCTTGAAGTTTGTGTTAAACCCTAATTGTACTATGTGTTCACTCGGTACCATGCAAAATATTATAAATTCCTTCCTAATGGTTTTCAAAGTCTCAAAATTCATACCTGATTTTTTCTCATCCTTCTACAAGATCCCGAGCTACCAATCATGGTTAAACGATGCAATTTTATCAATTTCAATCACAAACTATATTACACACACTCTAGAACAGAGGTCTTAAGCCTCTTAATAGACTCAGTGCTAAGACATAGTATTAAGGGTGGTTATTATAATTTAAAAATGTGTGTTCATACCTTCAATGATCATATTCCCATAGGAATACATACACAAAAATCCCTCGAGGTTCCATACATTTGAAATCCTTACTCAAACCAAGTCAACCATGCATAGTTCAATTAATTAAGGTTGTCAAGCATGCAAAGTGAGCAACATGGCCAAGCCCTCAAATATTTAGTTTATCATAAAAATCATCTCTTCTACATGCTTAGTATTAAAATAAATTTTACTTAGAGATCACAACCTCACCAATATCATGAATTCCTTACAAAAACACAAACTTACATTTGATACATTCATTTCTTGAGTTTATTAAACTAAAAATCAGGGTTCCTTTTGCAACTCAAACCTTTAAAAAACATCCTAAGATAATTTCAAACCTGTCCTCTACGAATTCATAAAGAAAACTGATAACTCTTAGTCCATGCAAATCAAAACCCAAGATTCTATTGAAGAAGACAATATATCTTTCCTTACAAAAACATAATTCCTCATATATAACTCTAAAATTCATACAAAATTCCAGGTTTTTTCCTTCCTCCCATTATTTTATCCTTATTATCCTCGAGGAATCTTCCTTATCTCATTTCTCACCTTCTCTAGGAGGTTAAATCACTCATTTACCCGAATTCTATTCTCTTAAGTGCAATTTCCTTTTTGAAACCTAACTAACTTTGAAAACTCTTCACATGCCACTCATGCCCATACAACATAATGGGACATTTTAAATCCTTTTAAACATTTCATAAACTCTAACTCACTCTCAGGACTCATTTTACATGACTAGAATTCTTACATATTCCATCAAACCAGCTAGACTCCTTCTCTAGATCATTGACAACCCATAATTAGCCCTTTTTACATGCTTTGCAATTTGAGTTTGTAAATAGAAGGGAAATACAAAAATTTGAATTTGTGACTACTAGACTACCTAATGCTCCCTCTTAGGACCTCATGAAACTCTAATATACTCATTACAACCATGAATAAAGAGAAATTTTTACTTTTGTAGTCCTTTTGATGATTCACACGCATCATACTCCCAAGGTGGAGAAAACAACCCATGTTCTTTGTTTGGATGGATTTGTCTTCAATCGAGTCTTCATAATTTTTGCATGCTATTATTCTTATTTCTTCACTCCCACCATCCTTGATTTCCTCATGACCACCTGGGTTCCATATCTTTTTATTTATCTTCGCATTTTCCTTGAAATTGATTTTCTTCTTCTTGAGTTCCATCTTCATCTTCATCATTTTCAAGCTTCCATTAGCTGTACCTAGACAAATAAACATCAAAAAAGAAAAAATATACTCTTATTCATGATTTTTTGTGTTCCTCATCTCTGTATAGTACTTTTCCACCTTATTTCCATCATTTTTATTTGCTTGAAAGGACTGAAAACTGTCCATATTCTTCATTCTTCTCATCATCTTTACCAACTTCATCAACTAATTCATCATCCATAAGACTTTTATCTTGGTCTAAAATCACTTCATCATGTTCTTTTTTACTCTTTTCCTCATCTTTTACTTCCTTCTCTTTTCCAACTTCATCTTTGTTAGCATCTTCTTGCCTTGAGGCCTTCTCTTTTTCCTCACAAATTTGATTTTTATATTCTTTAACGGATACTACATGCTCTTTTTATCTCATTTCTTTCATCATTTCATATTCTATTTCTTGTGTCACACTCTTATTTTTCCACACTTGATTTGATGTATTGTGCTTCATGAAGTCTGATCCATCCTTCCTGTTATGATATTTTGCACCACTTGGCTTTTCAACCTTATCCTTCACTAGTTTAGCCTTTACACTCTCTCTTTAAAATGCTGGTTTATTGAGCCATTTAGGCATCCTTTACCCATGATCTATTGTTTGGCTTGTGTTCTTAACAATTATCTTCTTTACATCTACCTATACATCAACATTCTCATCCTTAATTTCTTGATTAGAATCAAAATTGAAAGTTTCATTTACCTCTTCAATGTCTTGCTTCTTGAGCTCATCCTCTTGCATGTCTTCATTGTTTGTGATCTTCTTTTTTATCCATTCTATCTTGTCATTATTTTTTGGTATTCTATCCAAGGCTTCATGAAACACTATATCTTCTTCATCTTCCTCACTATCAAGACGATCAAACTCTTCTTCAACCTGCACTCTTTATTCATCACCCTCATCTTATTCCATGGATACTTTTATTGATCCATTTCTTGCAATTTTCATTGCATTATCTATTATTTTCTCTCCAATTTTTTTCATACCCATGCACAATAAATGAAACACAATGTTAGAAAAAAAAAGAGACCAAAATGTCTCAATGAGTGCCCTTCTTGTAAACACTTTCCTCTTCTTCTTCATCTATTTTTCTCTTTCCAAAGTTCTCATTCTTTGTCTTCTTCTTACTAGAAACTCTATAGGCCATTTGAACTTCCTTATTATCACATATCCAATGACATTATTTTCTTCTTCTTCCATACTCATCAACTCTTCCAATTTTTCTATATCCTTCCTGATATTTTTTAGCTTTTGTTCAAAACATAACTCTTGTTTTCTTTCTTCTTATCTTCTCTTTTCCTCTTTCTTCTTTCTTTCTATCTCACTCTGTTGCTAATTTTTTACTTAGCAACAACACTAACCCTTGTACTAGCTCTTCCTTGTCCATCTTTCTTCTTTGCCTTCACAATCACATGTCATTTCACAATCAACTTACACACACTTTCACTGTTAGATTAAGTAAAAATTATTTTTATGATCTATATTTGCTTTGATATAAAAATTATGCGGAGCTCTATCACAATTTCATTCACATTCAATCACTCATCATGATATGAACAACTACATTCAACAATATCTTGTTTTTAGAGATCTTGTACTTAGTCCAAATGACTCAAATAAAAAAAATATTGATATTTTCATGCATAAAGTTGTCTACACTAACCAATAACCCTGTCTTATACTCCTTCTCACTACTTTATCCACATTCTCAAGGTTAATTACAATACAAATGCACAAATTATTTGTTTTCCTCAAAACCGACCTTAAACTGTTTAATCTTGTCCAAGCAACAACATTCAATTTTGACCCTTTGAGCCTTAACTGCACTATCTAACCATTAACCTTGAGTCATAAGCTTTAATAAATTGAAACACTAATAATTAATATAATATACCATGATCAAAACCTCAAATCCCCTTCAAATTTCCCAAAAATGGCCTCTTATGTCCTTAAGAGCATTACACTATGGAGTTCTTTGTTGGAAGCTTATGTAGATAATCCATGAAAATTGAGAATACTTATCAACACCCTTTATCCCTAATAAGGTGAGTGTCAAATTTTATGGTCCAACTCTTTGTCCTCTTCTCTCTATCAACTATTCTCTTTTTTAGTCTACTAAGACTCAACTAGCCTCGCTTTCATGATTTTTCAATCATAACTTTCATTGTAAGGGGTTTCCTATAAAAATAAGGACATATTCTGACACCCATTTGCAAGTTCTATCTGTGTGAATTTTTTTAGTATTTACTCCTTTGGAAATCATTCCTCAAATCCCCATGTCTAAGTTTTTATTAGTTCTCTAGAACTGTCACATTTTCCTCTAAATTACTCAAATAGAAAACCATAATTCCTTCAAGAACAGTTAAAGGACCATGCCATTATTACTTATTGAAAGTTTTAGGTCAAGATTCATTGATTAGTAGCTTCAAATCTTGAAGTTTGTGTAAAACCCTAAATGTACTTTGTGTTCACCTGGTACCATGCAAAATATTATAAATTCCTTCCTAATGGTTTTCAAAGTCTCAAAATTTCTACCTAAGTTTGTATCATCTTTCTCCAAGATCCTGAGCTAGTCATGGTTAAACAATGCAATTTTATCAATTTCAATCACAAACTATATTACACACACATTAGAATAGAGGTCTTAAGCCTCTTAATAGACTCAATGCTAAGATAGAGTGTTGAGGGTGATTATTATACTTTAAAAAGGTGTATTCATACCTTCAATGATCATATTCCCATAGGAATACATACACAATAAAGCCCTCGAGGTTCCATACATCCCAAATCCTTACTCAAACACAATCAACCATGCACAATTCAATTCAATAAGGTTGTTAAACATGCACAGTGAGAAAAAGGTCCAAGCCCTCAAATATTTAGTTGAGCATATAAATAATCTATTATACGTGATTAATATTAAAATAAATTTAACTCAAAGCTCACAACTTCACCAATATCATGGATTCCTTACAAAAACACAATCTTACATTTGATACAGTCACTTCACAAGTTTATCAAACTAAAAATCAAGGTTCCTTTTGTAACTCAAACCTTTAACAAAACTCCTAAGTTGATTTCAAATATGTCCTCTAAGCATTATAGAAAACCAATAACTCTTAGTCCATGCAAATCAAAACACAAGATCCTATTGAATAAGACAATATATCTTTCCTTACAAAAACAACATTCCATATATAACTATAAAATTCATACAAAATTACAGGTTTTTTCCTTCCTCCCATTATTTTTTCCTTCTTCTCCTATAGGAATCCTCCTTCTGTTCCCTCTCACCTTCTCTTGGAGGTTTACTCACACATTTACCCGAATTCTATTCCCTTAAGTGCAATTTCCTTCTTGAAACCTAACTAACTTTTGATGACTCTTCATATGCCACTCATTCCCATACAACATAATGGGGAATTTTACATCCTTTTAAACATTTTATAAAATATAACTCACTCTTAGGAATCATTTTACATGATTAGACTCCTTACATATTCCCTCAAACCATATAGACCCCTTCTCTCTCCTTGACAACCCACAATTAGCCCTTTTTTACATGCTTTGAAATTTGAATTTGCAAATGGGAGGTAAATACAAAATTTGAATTTGTGACTATTAGACACCTAATTATACCTCTCATGACCTCATCACACTCTAATACGCTCATTACAACCATGATTAAGGAGAGATTTTTACTTTTATAGTCCTTTTGATGATGCCTTTGCATCAAAGCCACTACTATAGTTTTGAAGCACTCGAATAGGTCAAAGAGTCTAACTTCCTCCGTTTAACAATCATGCAAAGGTCATAGAGCCATGTCTTATCAAGAGAAAAATCACTCCATACATTATCAAAGGATTAGGTCATATAGTTTAAGCACACTACACATGAATAGTGTGGTAGGTAAATTTTATATTCTATAGTCAACTCACTATCTTTGTATTAAGATATACAATGACACACATACAGGTTGGCTTAGATCATACTCATACTTGCATTAGCACCTAGGAGAACTACATGAGGTTCGGATCCTACATGAGGGCATCTTGAGCAAGACTTGGACTGGTTTAGTGGGATAAACTATGAAAATGGTATTCCAACCTCACCATATACATGATTTCTCCTTTTGGTTATCTAACAATTTGATAAAGGGTATTACCAGTGTCTAGGATTTCCACTTTGTTGCAGGTGATTATAGATTATCCAGAGGTTGTGTGACGAAAGAGTGATATACAATGAAGTACATTGTTAGGAAATTGATACAAAAAATAAGTTGCAAAATCTAATTTCCAAAGTTTCCAATACCATACAGCTCTAGTCAGGACCATACACTTCCATGTCTAAGCCACATAATTCCTACGATCCTACACTAGCTCCATTTCTAATTCCATGATCGATAGAACCAATAGCATTATTCCACCTTTTGATATGTCCCTTTCCATGTATGTCTGTGTAATTTGGATCTTCGATTAGTCTCCTACTTGTCATAGCTTTACATTCATTTATCTTTTCTAGTGTATTTAAACTACCACTTTATCATTTATCATCATTACGAAAGCATGTAATGCAGTATTCTGACTATTTGAAGTTGTTACATTATGAAGTATGATTAGATCATAATAATTCCGTATAACAAACCCTTACATCCTATTTATGGACTATGTAGTTGTACTTTCCATGACATAAATTAATTAGGGTGTATACACCATTTGCGTAGAACCCATAATTTTAGTGAATTAAATCTATTTCTCAAGTCCTAGTGGCCCTACGGATTTTTCTTTCTTAATCTTATGCCCTTCATAAGATCATCTATTCATTATCAATAATCTTGTATCGGTCAAGACAAAGGGATCCCTGGGGGCTAGATATCTATTAGGACCTGATAATCCCTTTAATGGGAGTTCAAAGCTCCTCCTTCATATAAGGGTGGGGAACCATTTTTTTAAAAATTCAATACAAATTGTGAGGGTCAAAATTATGTACCTTGATCACTTTTGGTCTCTACAAGCCTTAATGAGTGCACCGATAATCAACTACTGCCGAATATTTGCAAGTTAAAATACATGTTGTCATTCACTATTTTCCAATAAAGAGTACTTCCAAGGTGAGGGGTCTTAGTAACAAAGTAGTGGAAGATACCATAGATCTATCTGATACTGATAGAGGACATGACATTTCACATGTTTGAGCTCTGAAAGAACAACCTCAGGAATATTGATATTCTTCTCTAATACTAAATGGACCAACTTAAGGGACATGTAACTTCATATCCTGCAACACGGGTGAGTCTGCAATTGTCTATGATATGAGAATACATATAGGCTTAGAAAACTCTTGACACTCTACAATTCCTATGGTGTCATTATTGGATGAGACATAATCTTCCAATTCATAGTGTTGTTATAATTGTATCTCCTATGGATCCAATACTAGTTCCTACATCTCTTGGATCTATATGCACAATGGCATCACATTTCTTTTTCGAACTCTGTCACATTCAGGGTCTTGAATCCCTTGTTCATTACTTTGTAAGAACTTATCAATAAAAATAATTATCAGATGTCACAACAAGGCACATTATGAATTCATCATTCCATGGGATTCTTCTTATTTTCTTCATAACCCACTTGGATCAGGCACGAAGTGGAAAAACTAGAAGGTTTTCCTGAATTTCAGTATTTGAGTTGACTTCCTAAGCTATCCTCTTTATGCCTCGAAAGTAGTGATCTTGAAGAATTATGATTATACGTTCCAAAGTAAAGTTTTCTTGGATTATTCTTCAATATGAAATCAGAGGATTTGACTTACCGTGAGATTTTTCCTCAAAGTCTCAAATGATTATAGATATCATAGTATGAATGGTTTTGGCAATCTCCCCAATGATCTCACTTCTATTTAGACGTTCACTTCCTTATAGTTGACTCAATTGAGTGTACATAACTTTTTATCAATATTGGCGAGCACAAAGTATTGGGCTCCCTTGTGATGAAATGGCATAAAATGTGGCATAGGTTCCTAATGATTTTAACGCATATTCAGTGATTATGTTATCACTTGTTATGTAAGACTGCCACTTATGTAAGATGAAAAAATTAATTTGGCAGATAGTGAACTACAATGATCTTTGTACACAAACTCTTCTTGGATTCCTTTGATGAAAGAATCACATTTAATCTTTGATCAAGATGTCAAATCATTTGACCATCTATAGCGTACTTTGATCATTTTAATGTGATAGCTTTAAGCTCCACAACACGAATAAGCTCAAATATCAAAGTTTGCTAATCCTCCTACTACCTCTAATGGAATACAAGGTTCAAGGAAAAACTACTTTTACTAGTGAAACGAGAATGATGATCAAATATGAATTTATAATCAACTACCAATTGGGGAATAGAATCGATCAACTCAAACATGCAGTTGATAGAAATTTCACCCTTCTTAGCGTCAATTTGACATGTTTTCCTTGGACACCACGAGACAATTGATACATGATACTTATTCAGATATTGCAACTCTTATCCTCTCTAACCTACAAAATGTTTGAGGTTAATGACAAGTGGGACCAATCAAGGTCCTGAGTTTTAATGTTAATACCCATTGTGAATTATATGTTCTTTATATGATGCAGTATTGAAAGAGAAAAAATAATGACATGAAATCGATGAGTAACCATCTATGTTATGTTAAAAACATTTTCCATCACACATTATGAACTCTACATTTAATTTGATGTTAAAGACACGAAAAAATACGACAAAGCTACTCAAAATGCTCTCAAGTAAATGAGTTGGAAAAGTATTTGATCCATGAAACTGCACCAAAGCCTTTGTTGACTATGTTCCCTATATCAAAAAAATGTTAAATAGTCAGCAACATTAATCAATGTCAAGTGGCAGGAATTGTTTCTGTTGTATAATAATTTCCCTTAAAATATTCTACGATGCCAAGTAAAACTTCATACTAGGACAAAACTATAATCAGCGAAGTAATAAGAGCGTGAGAACAATTTAAGTTAAATGTAACATAACAAATGTTTATTTTGCACATCACAAAAGTGGTCTTTGATTTATAGCCTCTAATAGAGTGGATAGCAATAAAATAATTTTGTATGACATGATTGCAGGGTTTTGATACCCATGGACACCAACTAATATAGTTGGTCAAGTGATCTAGTAGTTCTTATTCCGTGATTCATATCATTGGAGAGATAAATTTTTTGTTGAGATTGTGGAGCTGAATTTCTTCACAAAGGAGCTTATTTACAACTTGCTAGGTTTACACAGTAACTGACATCGGTCAGGAAGTAACCGACATGTCAATCACCTAGCAGACCAACCAAAATTGGTTGAGACAAACCGACATCGGTTAACCAAGCATGTGCATGCGACGATTGTTTATATTTAAGTCATGGGAATTAGATATAATCTTTGTTATAAAGTGATCTAAT
This sequence comes from Taxus chinensis, assembly GCA_019776745.2. Taxonomy (NCBI): domain Eukaryota; kingdom Viridiplantae; phylum Streptophyta; class Pinopsida; order Cupressales; family Taxaceae; genus Taxus; species Taxus chinensis. Next base: position 750,900,993 of record CM034154.1, on the reverse strand, counting down.
GGTTGTAAATGAATGGATAAAGTTCCCTAAGTTTATATAGGCTTATATAAGCTAGGAAAATAGGGTTAGAGGATATGAATCAAGGAAGATTTGAGAATTGTAAGAAGGAATTCTTGTGAGATCTTAGAGAAGCTTGTGAGAGGAAAAATATTGTACATCGTGTAAGGTGTGGAAGATTACAGATCTTCAATTGTACAACCTTTAAAATAATATATTGGTTATTTCTTGGTGGACGTAGCCCACACTAGGTGAACCACATTATATATTGTGTATTTTCTTAGTTTTATTGGTTATTTCTATGTTTATTGCTTGTATGCTTTAATCTGATATATATTTGTACAACACACACACACACACACACACACACACACACACACACACACACACACACACACACAATTGTTTGGTCTAACCCCAACAACTAGTATCAGAGCTTTGTTTGAGGGTTGCATGTGTGTTGACAAATTTACTCACAGGGATTTCTGATTGAGTGGGAGCACAACAATGGTAGAAGATAGTAAATACAAAGTAGAGAAATTTGAAGGCCTGTAATTATCAGCTATGGAAGATGCAGGTGGAGGATTATCTGTATAGAAGGATCTATATTTACCATTGGATGAGAAGGCAAGGCCTGCAAAGATGACTGATGAAGAATGGAAGATTATTGACAGAAAGGCTCTGGGATCTATAAGATTGAGCCTAACAACATCTGTGGCTTCAAATATAATAGAAGCAAAAACCACGGTATAATTAATGAAATCTTTAGCTAATTTATATGAAAAACCAAGTGCATCGAATAAAGTTTATTTGATGAAAAAATTGTTTAATTCTAAAATGCAAGAAGTTGGATTTGTGTCTAATCATTTGAATGATTTCCATTCTATTGTAAATCAATTAAAATAAGTTAATATTCCTTTTCAGATGATGAAGTGAAAGCATTTTTATTCTTGTGTTCTTTTCCAGATAGTTGGGATAATTTGGTAATGGCTGTTAGTAATACAACATCTGCTACTAATATTTTGAAGTTTGATGATGTGATTGGTATAATTCTAAATGAAGAAATACGACAGGAAAAGTTAAGGAGAATCATCATCTGGGAATGATTTGAATGTAGAAAGTAAGAGGAAGAAAAAAGGAGAGATCCAAGAGCAAGAGTAATGGGAAATCAAAGTCTAAGAGTGGCAGATCTAAATCCAGAGGTAGAGGAATAACCTGATGGAATTGTGGAAAGAAAGGACATGCAAAGAAGGATTGTTGGTTCAAGGAAAACAAAGAGAATGTACCAAAGAAAGGTAAAGAGGAAAATGTAGCATCCGAGGTAATGCAATATGCCCTTATTCTCTCCTTGGATAATAAAATTGAATCATGAGTTTTAGATTCAGGAGCTTCTTTCCATGCTACCCCTAATAAGGGTTATTTCAGAAATTATGTCTAGGGTAATTTTGGGCATGTTTATTTAGGAGATGATGAACCATGCAATATTACTGGTAAAGGTGAAGTTCATCTTAAATTGTTGAATATAAATACATGGATATTGAAAGATGTGAGGCATGTGCCAAGCCTCAAGAGAAATCTTATTTCTGCAGGACAATTAGGTGAAGATGGATGCATGGTTACATTCACAGCCGATTCTTAGAAAGTTTCCAAGGGAGCTCTTGTTGTAGACAAGAGGAAAGAAGGTAGGAACATTATATTTGTCTACCTATATTATTGATTCATTTTCTATGCTATCTACTTCAAATTTAGATGCAAGCATGTGGCATAATTGGCTAGGCCATATGAGTAAGAAGGGAATGCAGATCTTAAAGGAAAAGGGTAAGTTATCAGGTTTGAAAGATGTAGATCTTAATTTCTGTGAGCATTGCATATTTGGAAAGTAAAAGAAAGTGATGTTTCTCAAAGTTTGGGCAACAAAGGAGGAGCATAAATTGGAGCTTGTGCACTCAAATGTGTGGGGACTAGCCCAGGTAGCTTCTCATGGAGGATCCCAATACTATGTGACTTTTATTGATGATGCCACAAGAAATGTATGGGTTTATTGTATTAAACATAAATATGATGTTTTTGAAAAATTTAAAAGAAGGAAATCCCTTGTAGAAAATCAAACTAATTTGAATTTGAAGTGCCTTAGATCTAACAATGGTGGTGAGTACTGCAGTAAGGTTTTCAATGATTATTATTCAGTGAATGGAATACAAAAAGAAAGAATGGTTCCTAGAACTCCACAAGAGAATGGAGTGGAAGAAAGAATGAACATAACTATTATGGAACATGCTAGAAGCATGAGGATACATGTTGGATTACCCTTACAGTTTTGGGCAGAAGCAGTAGATACAACGGTATATTTGATCAACCGTGGTCCCTCAAGTGCACTGAATGGTGGAATACCAGAAGAAGCATGGAATAGAAAAGAGGTAGATCTTTCTTTTCTTAGAGTATTTGGTTCAGAATATTTTGTGCATGTTGATAAAGAAAATAGGAAGAAGTTGATGCTAAATCTAAGAGATGCACTTTTCATTGGTTATGGTTCTGGTGATTTTGGATTCTGGTTTTGGGATTTAGAAGATGCTAATATTGTTAGGAGTCATAACATTGATTGAAATGAAAAGAAAATTTACAGGGATCAAGTTTTGGTACCCAAGAATGAACCGGGTGAAGAGTTTATTAAGAAAAGTGCATTCTTAGATTTAAAACAAAAATCCACAGACACAAACATCGGTCATGGTGACCAGTGTTGGTCAAATCAGGACCGACATTGATTAGGTGAACCGATGACAACTATAGAGGAACTGACATCGGTTACATGCGATCAACTCCGGTCACTATCATATTTGGAAAAGAATGTCTAGGAGGTCTTGAATTAGCCTCAGGGGATCCCAAATTTCTGTAAGGTCTCAAAGAGTAAGTAAACCTCTAGAAATATTTACTCCACTATTTTATCTTTTATTGACTGATAGTGGTGAACCAAATTTTTTTAAAGAAGTAATGCAACGGGACACCTGTGTTGAGTGGGAGAATGACATGGATGAGGAGATGGATTCCTTGAAACAAATCCAAATATGGTATTTGGTCAAGTTGCCAGAACGTAAGAGGACATTGTAGAACAAGTGGGTTTACAAAATCAAGGAGGTAGAGGGTGGACAAAAAAGATACAAATCAAGGCTTGTGGTAAAAGGATTTGCATAGAAACTAGGTATTGATTTTGGTGACATATTTTCTCATGTTGTTAAAATGAATTCCATCTGTACTATTATGGGTTTAGCTGCAGTAGAAGATTTGCATTTAGAACAACTTGATGTTAAGACAAATTTCCTTCATGGTGATTTTGAGGAGTATATCTACATGAATTAACCACTTGGTTATGAAGTCAAGGGTAAGGAGAAACATGTGTGTAGGTTGAAAAAGAGCTTGTATGGGCTCAAAAAAGCTCCAAGGAAATGACATATGAGGTTTGACAATTTTATACATGATCATGGCTATATGGGATGTGGATCTGACCATTGTGTTTATTTCAAGAATCTTGAGAAATGGGAGCTATATTATTTTGTTACTGTATGTGGATGATATGCTTATTACAAGATCTAGTATGCAGGACATTGGTGATCTTAAAGAAAAATTAGCTCACACATTTAAAATGAAGGATTTGGGAGCTGCAAAGAAAATTCTTGGCATGAAAATTCACAGAGACAGGAAGAACATGAAATTGTATTTGTCTTAGTCAGATTATATCACTAAGGTGTTGAACAATATTTAAAATGTAGGATGTAAAACCTATAGGTACACCTATGGCTGGACACTTTAAATTGAGAAAAGATCAGTGTCCTACATCACATGAGGAGGTCGAGTACATGGAAAAAGTTCCATATGCTTCAGTAGTTGGAAGTCTTATGTATGCTATGGTTTTTACCAGACCAAACATTGCATAGGAAGTGGGAGTTGTTATTAGATTTATGGCCAATCTGGGTAAAGAGAGGAAAGAAGTCAATGGATTCTCAGGTATTTGAGAGGGACATCCGACATGTAGTTATGTTATGGAGAGTCAGATGCTACTTTACGGGGCTATATTGATTTAGATATGGCTGGAGATTTGGATGGTAGGAGAAGCACCACTAGATATGTATTCACAATAGGTGGGATGAAAATTTGCTAGATTTCAAGATTGTAGAAGGTTGTGGCCTTGTCTACTATAGAGGCCGAGTATGTTGTAGCTACATAGCCTAGCAAAGAGATGATATGGATGAGTAGGTTCATAGAAGAGTTAGGAAAGGAACAAGAGGATTGTAAATTATATAGTGATAGTCAAAGTGCAATTCATTTGGAAAAGAACTCAATGTTTCATTCAATAACAAAACACATTCAACAGATATATCACTTCATACGAAAAGTGTTGGAGGATGGGAAAATGAAGTTAGAGAAAATTCATACGAATAAGAACCCCGCGGATATGCTAACAAAGCTGTTAGAAAAGGAGAAGTTGGAGCTACACTCCACTTTTGTTGGTCTTTGAGTTTGAGACTTGAAGAGGAAGAACCAAAGCCAAGAGAGGAACCAAGGATTGAGCTGTGCAAGATAGTGCAACAATTTATCTCCAAGTGGGAGATTGTTGAGATTGTGGAGCTGAATTGCTTCGCAAAGGAGCCTATTTACAACTTGTAGGTTTACAAAGTAACTGACATTGGTCACTTGAATGGTGTCAGTCACCTAGCAAAAAAAATGACATCGGTTGGGGTAACCAACATCGGTTACCTGTGCTTGATTGTTTATATTTAAGTCATGGGAATTAGATCTAATGTTTGTTATAAAGTTGATCTAATGGTTGTAAATGAATGGAAAAAGTACCCTAAGTTTGTATAGGCTTATATAAGCTAAGAAACTAGGGTTAGAGGATAGAATCAATAAGATTGAGAGAATTGTAAGAAGGAATTCTTGGTGAGAGCTTAGAGAATCTTGTGAGAGGAAAAGTACTGAACATTGTGTAAGGTGTGGAAGATTGCAGATCTTTAATTGCAACCTCTGGAATAATAAATTGGTTGTTTCTTGGTGGACTTAGCCCACACTGGGTGAACCACGTTATATCTTGTATATTTTCTTTTGTTGGTTATTTATGTGTTTATTGCTTGTATGCTTTAGTTTTATATATATCTATACAACCGGTTTTGTCTAACCCTAACATTTTTGATAAAATATGGAGCAAGTTTTAATGGAGAAAAAAACTAAGTCCTTTTTTTTTTCTTAAAATTTTTTATTGGAAGCTCTATTTTGAGAATGGATAATACTATTGGAAATATTGATCATGAATATTTGCAATGATTCTATTTTTGAGAGAAATGGTTAAAAATATGGTAAGTAGTTTATGACAGAGTCAGGTTTCTCTTAGTCTCATAATAAAATCAAATGGATCTCTCACATTTGTCCCATGTGGAAATTATAATAAGTTAATATGTGGTGGCCTCATTTCCATCCATTTTCTTGATTCCAAATACGTACATGTATTATTTTTATGGGTTTCCATTTGTTCTTTCTTAAGGACCAATTTTGTGTCAACATTTACTTATTTCTAAGAAATATTTGTGTTTCAATCCACTTTGGTTGGAAAGAGTGATCTAGGCATGCTCATTTATCTTATTTCATTGGTGGATGGTTTGATTTCTCTTGGTGTTGAATAGTAGCCCATTCTTAGCCTTTTATTGATATAGATGAATATTTTAAATACCTTTGATTTCCACTTCTGTAATGAATTTTTTTTATAAGTTGGAGGAAAAATGCTTCATCCTAGTCTTTTGGTTGATGAGAAAATTTTGTTTTAAAATTTAGCATTCTTTTTCGTACATTTTAAGCATTTTTTAGTAGTAGTCTTTCTGATCCAAATTGCAACTGTCCTAGAATATTGAACAAGTGTTGTATATTTTTTGGAAGATATTGAATGTAAAGATCATTGTATGGTAGTGAGGTAGTTATCTATATTGTGTAGACAATTATAGTTGATTTATAGAATCCTTGCATGATCTTATGATTTTTTTTTCTAAAAATTATTTCAATATTGATTTATTAAGAAATATTAGATACGTTGTTTGATAAATCCTCTGAGGTTTTAGCTATTATAACTTACGTGATATAACTTAGGATTCAAGTTTATAATTTTTCCGCGTTAATTCTACTTGTCTTGAGAGTAATTAACATATAAATTAAGGATATCTTAACTATAATAATATGTTTTAGTGCAACATTTTCTTAATATTATGTATTTTTTTGATTCCTCCTAATAGTGACGACAAATGTGTGGGAAATAATAGTGGTTAGGTTGCTTATTTGGATTTGTTGCACTACCCTTATAAATTTTGTGCTATTTTACACATTTTGGTTGTTGTAAACCCCATACGTTTTATTGTTGATTTGATGAAATACATCTTAAGTATGAAAGTGCAAGAGGATTGGGAATGTAGTCACACGTGTGTAGGAGCACATGGAAGTATAGCAAAACAGGGTGCACCTAAAACAATTTGAAATCAAAACTTAGCAGTTTTGCAGTTTGGGGCTAATTTTGGACATGGAGTGTAGAGCATGTCTTCTAGGAGGCTTGAAGACCACAAAAAGAATATTTTGGATAAGCAGAAGAATAAGCACCATGCATAGATTTGAATCTATTAATAGGATTAAAAAACCATTATTCTAGTAGATAATCTATTATTAGCAATCTTGTATGCTTTTGTATTCTCATGTAAGGGCGCATAACTCTTATTAGCATGTAGCCTATTTTTGAAGGGTGTATTGGTGGTGAAGGGAAAGTCCCCACTCCTATAAATATGTATTGATTTGCACGGTTTAGGGATAACATGTTATTGTAGTGTTATGCTATGAATTTATGAGCGTGCATGACCATGGAGACTGTATGATGTATGAAGCTTCTGTGTTTTTGCAGTATTTAATATAATGGATCTTATTGGTTGGATATTGGTGTTGGATGTAACTGAGAATGATATATTGTATGGTAAATCTTATTATAGTAATTGTTTAAGTATTCTTTACATGGTTAAGATCTATAGATCTGGTTTAAATATGCAATATGATTGATTATCTATTATGGATCTGAGATATACATTCAATCATGCTAACATCTTGAACAAGCTGTCATAAAAGAGGGACCTGGTACCCTTGTGCACTTCAGGTGAGCGCTCAGTTCAGGATCTGAGTGATGTGCCAGTGCACCTTGGGATTTTGGTGGTAAAATGTAGGCTACATTTTGGTTCCGTTGCCTGGACCTCTTTTTCAGTTTTTTGGAAGGATGTTGCATGATGAAGATGTACTGGTTGACCTTGGCCAGTATTGAAGAGTGGTTAGATAATTTGGAGGAAGAGTATGCTCATAGGTTTAGCACTAGACCTAAATTTAATGCACACACATGGGTTAAACAGAATCTATATGATGACATTCTTCGCCATCTTTCTTATAGAGCTGTATGAGTGGCTGGTTGCTTACATATCAAAGAGAAATTAGAGATTTCGTATACTCATTTAGACGTAGGAAGAATTCAAGGCCTTGTATGATGTGGATCTGATATGGACATGTGCTATGGATCATTGGTTCCATGGTGTTCTAAATAGCTATATTTTGGAGTACAAATTTTCTACTTACTCTTGTCCCAGAGGTTGCTGAGTTCCAGTTCACGCATGAGCCCAAAGGATCTTATTTGTGTAGTATTCCTTTGGCAATTAAGATCTTGATTGTGACCCTAGATTTGGAAGAGAAGCTTATGGCTAGCTAAACTCCACCATGCGTGAGGGTAGGAGCAGGTGTGGTGAAGGATGAAGGATCTAACGAGAGAGAGATAGAAAGAAGAAATGTGGCTTAAGTTTAATGAAACATGTGAGCGGGACTTGGAGAAGTAGAGAGAGATCGTGGAAATAATGGTGTTGTGGAGGGAGATGGATCGTGAAGGATTTGGAGCTCACGCAGAGGATGTGGAGCTAGACCATCTGGAACTCCCCCATTTTGGAAAGCATGGCACAGAAACCCTCTTCAGTTTCTGATGAAGGTGCGTTTGAAGAAATATTGAGAGCTGTGGGCAGTGCATCTGATCCTACCTAGTGACCTAGCCTTTACATTTGGTTTCCCATATTCTTGATAGTAAATATTAAGCAAGCTAGTGTGGGCATAGAGTTGTGGTCGATAGAGTTAATTTACAGTCAAGTTCAGGAGTTAATTAGGTAGCTTTATTATCTATGGTGATGTAATCATCATCTATGTTATTTGGAGGTCTGGTTGGAGGTATCTTTTCTGGCATGTCATCAACATAGAATGTTGGCATAACGTCTGGAAGTAGCACAACTTCACAGACTGTGGGAGTTTATTTTAGCACAACTATTAGAACACAAGGCAGTCGCATCCTCTGGTCCATTTCCTACTTCAGGAGGAGGATCAGGAGGGTCATGTGGCTCAGGTGCTAGCGGATTTGGTAGCTCTGGATGTGGAGGAAACACATATAGTTCTGGATCTGGTGGGCATGGTCCACACCAACCCTAGAATATTTATATGGAGATGTCTCTTCATCTTCTAGAATACAAAGGGATAGAAGATGCAACTTGAGAACATGCATATGTGTGAAATACTATGGCGCGAAGGGGATTACAGGTCCAGAGTGTAAGGCAAGTCAGTTTGTAACTACACTGCAAGGGCACACACATAGCTGGTACACAAAGTTTGACCCTGACCAGACTTGTGTAGATTATACCTCGCAGTGAGATGCTTTTTTGAAAGAGTTTTATATCCCTGAGTTTGAGAAGAAGAGCATCAATGCGTTGAAAGACATCAAATAGGGGACAACTGAGAGTGTATGAGAGTATGATGCACATTTCAAAACCCTTTTGTCTAAGTTATACCTTATGATATACATCTGAGCCAACATGCTCAATGGTTCATTGGAGGACTGATCACACCTTTTAGGAGAGCACTCTCACACAAAACTTATACAGATCCATGTGAGGCACTTGAAGCAAGCTCTACATGTTGAGGTGTTGGGAGTGTAGACACAAGAGTGAGCCCATTTTTGAGGCCCAGATTACAGCTATGGCTAAACAGTTAGAGAAATTATCAGCTAACTCAACGCATGAGATGCGTAGTGGAATTTGGTGCACAATTGTGAAGTAGAAGGGATCATACTAAGGATAGTTGTCCTCAGAATTCAGTGCGTGCCATGTTGTTGGACTGTGAGATTTGTCACTTGGATCATGATTCAAGTAGGTGCCCATTGCTACAATGCATGATAAGGAAGAATGTGTCATGTTACTATAAGATTTGCAGGTCTACCACTTATGATACTAAAAATTGTAGGTTGATTGATCAGATCGATGATGCCATTGATACTGGTTGTGTATCAGACCAATGTTGCAAATAACTCTAAGGAAAAAGGTGAGTATCATGATCATGATCACAATGAAGGGCACTCTGAAGGAGGCCATGGTAGAGGTCAAGGATACCGTGGAGGATTCAGAGGCCAAGGTCACGGTGGTGGAAGGAGTGATTTTCCTCGTGGAACATGTTATACATGTGGATCCCCTAATCATTACAGGCACAAATGCCCTCAGAACATTATCTTTTCTTTTTGTGTGGAAAGAATCACAACTATGAAGAATGCCCAGACTTGTATGAACACTTGAGTAAGAAGCATAAGAAAGACAAGGGCATGGGAATGGTTAGATTACAATGCATCATGGAAGATCAAGTGGATGCCAAAGTTAGCGCCTGATCCTTAGTTGGTACCTGTGAAGATCACTACACGTGTTGAGGCTGCACACACCAGGGAAGTTCCAAAGTAGAAGCTTGTTATCACAAAGGAGGAGGTATTACATGCAAAGTATCTAGACCCTATGCATCAGAAGGAGGTTTATCAAGAAACCATGGAGGTGATTAGGAATTTGTAGGGTGAGATATAATGTTTGAAAGAATAGTCATGAAAGTTAGAACAAAAGAAGGTAGATGAGCTCCATCAGACAGATGTTGATGATCTAAAGGAGGTTTGCAAGATGTTGTGACAAGAGAACATTATTCCTTTATTGGGGAACTGGTTAAAGGGAAACACTCCACGCATTGAATTGAGCATGAAAGGAAGATTTTGCATGCTAACCTCCCTCCTCATAGTCTGGATTATGACAAGGAAATCACTTTGAATGTTGTTGTTGATGGCTGGCTTTTGAGTAACATTCTGATTAACACAGGTGCAAAAGTGAATGTACTCACTTTGGATGCATGGATTTAGATGGGTAGACACCATTACAACCATCTTCAAATGTGTTTTTTATGGAAAATAGGACTAAAGCCATGCCTATTGGGGTTTTGAAGGATGCATCTATTACTATACAAGGGGCCAAGTTTACTGGGACTTTGAAGTCTTGGCGCTTGTAGAGGTAGACAATTTTCCAGCACTACTTGGGTGCCCTTGGTGTTATGCAAACAATGGGATCTATGCACTTCAACAAAGGATATGTAAGTTTTGAGAATAAGGAAGAGCACGTCATTATTCCCTTGACAGATGGAAAAGTTGCACCTTATGTAGAGCCCTTAAGTGAAGAAGATTTAAACATAATTTATGTGCACACCATTTGAGATACGAAAGTGCTTGAGCCATCGAAGGAAGGATTTCTACCAATGGGATGATGCACAATCCATGAGTGATACTACAAGTGTTACATGTGATAACTGGGCACATGAAACTTATGAAATGGTTGGCCTGAAGTGAAAAGTGTAGTTACGCACGTAAGCAGGCTGCATTTTGTTAGGCACTTGGGTGGTAACCAGGTACCAAGGTACACTGGTGAAGGAAATCCTGAGGTATTCTTGTGCACTATGGAAGTACAGTGGATAGATCAAGTGGAAAGAAGGAACATGCTAGTTTATAATCTATGCAAGGGACAACAACGCATTAGTGGATGGTTCATAGGGATAATCTTTTGGAATGTGGGAAGTGAGAATTTCCTTCTCTACTAGATTTCTCTAGAGTAATGCACCTACTAAGATCTATGAATTTCATGGTAAGGATCCCTTTCAACACCACGTTCAATAGTGTGAGAGACTCTGGATAGAGGGGAAGGAAGCTTTACCACCTTCTTGTGGGTGCACAAGCTCTACTTCACCTTGCAAGGCTGCACATGCTCATGGTATGTCTATGTAGAGTTGAATAGAGAGACTGGAAATTGGAAAGAACTGACTACAGGTATGATTCAGACCTTTGACTATTTTTCCACTAAACCTCAGTGAATGAGGCGTTACAGGTTATGAAGCACTTGACTATGGGAGATAGTGCAAAGGCTGAGGAACTTATTTAGGAGTTACTTGGTGAGTTAGACCTGGAGGCACGTTTTGAAGAAGAAGAAGAAATATATGCAGAACAACTTGGGTGCACCTGCCTAGAAAAGGAAAAGGGTAAGATGGTCTATATATGGATGATGAAGAAGTGGAGAATTTGGATGTTGAGCATACAAAGGGTACGCACGAGGTCTTAGAAAGTGCAAATGAGAAGGCACACACTACCATGAGCCTATGAAGACCAAGAAAGTAAACATTGGAACAGATGTTGAACCTAAGGAGGCCATCATTGGAGATTATTGGTCTGACTTCTGAGGTTGCTAAGATAATTGAGCTGTTACGTAACTTCTAGGATCTGTTCCCTAGGGGCTATCATGAATTGAAAGGGGTACATGAATCTTTGGGTGAAATGAGAATCAAGCTAAAGGAAGGTGCATGCCTGGTTAGGAAGAGGCCTTACAAGATGAATCCCAACTTGCGCATCAAGGTGAAAGAAGAAATTGATAAGATGCTTGAATTCTGGAATCATTGAGCCCATTGAGGAGTCAAATGGGTTAGCCCTATGGTGATCAGTATAAAGAAATATGAAAGAATCAAAATTTGTGTGGATTACAGGGAGTTAAATGTTGCATGTGTAATTGATCCTTTTCCCACACCATTTACTGAAGAAATCTTGGAAGGCGTTGCAGGGCGTGAGATCTACTCCTTCACTGATGGATTTTCTGGATATCATTAGGTAAGGATAGCTAAAGAGGATCAAGAGAAGAAAACTTTCACCACTGAGTGGGGAAGTTTTTCATACATGGTTATGCCCTTTGGATTAAAGAATGTGCCTGTAGTATTTTTGGGCATTGTCGTACAAGCATTCTAGGACTTTATTCACAAGTTCTTACAGGTGTATCTGGATGATTGGATAGTCTATGGGCTTGTGAAGGATCACTGTGATAACTTAAGGCTCATGTTTGAGAGATGTTGAGTAGTTGAGAATCTCCTTAAACATTAAGAAGTGCGTGTTTTCCACACCCTTTGGAACTTTGCTAGGACACATCATCTGTAAGGAAGGCTTGTTAGTAGATCCTTGCTAAGGTTATTGTTATTTTGGGCTTGGAGGAACCTACTAGTCAAAGTGAGGTGCACGGATTCTTGGGGCACACAAGGGTATTACAGGAATTTCATCAAAGGTTATGCCAAGATTTCCATGCCCTTAGAGGAATTATTGAAAGGTAAAGGAAAGTTATATTGGGGTGAAGCACAACAGTGCATGTTTGAGACATTGAAGGAAAGGCTTACTACAATGCACCTATTTTGTACTTTCCTTCTTGGGACAAGCCTTTTCATGTGTATGTGGATGCCTCTGGTATGGCCATTGGCATGGTATTAGCCCATCCTGGAGAAGGGATTGTTGATCATCCTATTTTCTTTGCGAGTAGGAAGTTGACTCCAACAGAACATAATTACACTACTACAGAGCGTGAGGCCTTTTTCCATGATCTACGCGCTCCATAAGTTTTGATAGTACTTTCTGGAAACACCTTTTTTTCTTTTACATGGATCACATGGCATTGAAGTACTTGGTAAACAAGCCCATTTTGTAGGGGCGTATATGCCATTGGATTCTGTTATTTCAGGAGTTTAACTTTACTATGGTGGTTAAGCCAGGATAAGAGTAATTCTGGTCCAGACCATTTATCAAGGATTCAATCAGGAGAGGATGCACAAAGCATTGAGGACACAATGTCCAGATGCACAACTATTTAGATTAAACCATGTGCCCTCATACTTAGAGGATATTTTGTATTTTTACGAACAGGTGTGGCACCTGAGGGTATGAAGGCTTTGGAGAAGAAACAACTTGTTATCTACACTCGCCACCTTACATGTTGATCAATGGAGACTTATACAAACTAGGACGGGATGAAGTTTTGTGCCAGTGTGTACTTGAGCATGAGCATGAAGCATATTATGGAGGAGGCTCATGGTGGTATTACAGGTGGACACTATGTAGGGGATGTCACCACGTGCAAGATTTTATTAGCTGGTCTATGGTGGGAAATGTTATACAAGGATTGTAAAGAATATTGTAAGGCATGTGACCATTGTCAGTGCCTTGGAAAGCCTGGGCATAGAGATGAAATGCCTTTGAGGCCTATTACTAGCGCAAAACCTTTTGAAAAGTGGGAAATTGACTTTGTGGGTCCTATTTCCCCACCTGCACGCAGGACTAGATCATGCTACATTATAATTGTACAAATTATCTTACAAGGTGGGTAGAAGTGGCACCTACAAAGGATTGCACAACAACTATGAACAAGGTTTTTTTCTGTGGGAAAATATTATCAGCAGGTATGGATGCCCTTTAAGTTTAACAAGTGATAGGGGTACTCATTTTCTTAATGAGACCATCAGGATACTATTGGATGAATTTATGGTTGCACACCATAAAACAACACCCTATCATCCTCAGGAAAATGGAACTGCTAAGGCCTTCAATAAGATATTGAGCCATACCTTGACTAAAATTTGTGATGTTGGAAGGAAAGACTGGGATGATAAAGTCTTTGTTGTACTTTGGTCATACAGGACAACCTACAAGAGGTTGAATAAAGCAACACCTTTCAGCTGGTGTTTGGCACAAGGTTGTTCTACCAGTGGAATTCATGTTACCTTCTCTGTGTATTACACACGCAGGAGGTTTGGCAGATGAGAAAGCACTTGAAGAGCGCATTGATAAACTGATGCAGTTGGATGAAAGGTGCACCATAACATGATGGAGTCAGAAGCAAGAAAAGGCTAGGCAGAAGGCATGACATGATAGGCACATTAAGGATAAAAAGCTTGAGGTTGGAAAATGGTACTTCTTTATGATTCAAATTTTTTGCACCACCCTGGAAAGCTTAAGGTGCATTGGTTGGGACCATATGTTATAACTTATATACTTGATTCAAGTGCTTACCAGTTAGAGGCACTGGATGGAACATGTTTCCCAATTACTTCAACGGGAGTAGGCTGAAGCCCTACTATAAATAAGTCTTCTTGGTGTTTGTAATAAGGAAGTATTTCCAATTAGATTAGATTTCCTTAATGCATTCCATTTTTATGTGTTTCCTTTCATCGTTGCTATGCTTTGTCAATTTAGTTCAGTGTTTTGTGTAATAAGTGCACTTGCGTGCCAGAAGCTGATTACTATCTAAGTGTTTTCATGCGCAGAGGACCGTGCATACCCTTAGTGTGGGGTGGAGTATATACAGGGTTCATGGACCAAGTTTGAATATTATCTGAAGATGGGTATGCATAGAAGAAATATTATGCAAGTGCTCAAAGGAAAGGTGTGGATAGAGAAAGATTTCTCATGATTGAAGACCACATATGGATAAATGGATGCACAGTGTAACACAAGGTAGGCTGCAGCAGTGAAAACTACTTAGTGAAAGGTGAGTGGTGAAGTACTTCAACGTGCACATGAGGGTGCACGAAAGGAGGTCTGTGGCCAAGAAGTAGAAGGTGCACAAGAAGGTTATGACTGTGGTGCAGAAACAAGCAAGTGCGAAAGATTAACGAAACACAAATCAATGTTGAGTACGGTGGTAGGTGGAGAGAAATAAATGTGGAAAATTTTTGAAAATCTATATAAGGTGGTGTTGTGAAATCATTTCTTACCTTTGCAAACAAGAGAATTCAAGTAAGTTGTTGATGAGTGAGCTAGTGAATGAGTTGTGAAGTGTGGAGAGCTACAAACTAGTTGAATTTGTCATATTTATGCACCAGGGTGATTGATGCTCCATTTAGAGAAGTGTTTGAGCAAAGTAGAGGCATGTGAGGAAGGAATATTGAAGTTAGGGTTCAGTTTGAGCTAGGGCATGTGGTTTTGAGCTAGGGCATGCGGAGTTGAGTTGCAGAGCTCGAATCAGTTGAAAGGACACACCTTTATAGTGGAAATGGCACCAAAAAGAGCACCTGGAGTGGCGACTAAGGGGGAAGAAGCAAAAGGAGGTTGAAATTGAAGTGGAAGATGCCCTTGAGAGCCATTTTTCATAAATGTAGTACCCAAAAGGGGTTTACATGGGTCGTGATTGGGACTCACATGTTCGTTGGTGTAAGGTGAGTGATTACAATCATAGAACAAAGGATAACAAGGATGAACTGGATAAGTTGTTGGTTGTGAAGAACAAATAAGAGAACAATGGATGACATGGTCATGTATGATGACGCAGGTGAAAAGCTGTTGGTAAAGGTGGGAGTTTTACAGTTGTATGAACTCCCTTATTTTGGAAAACTTGAAAAATTATACCAGTGGTTGATGAGCAGAGTCCATGAGGACTTCTTCTATTTTTTCAGGCATCGGATGAGGATCACCACACCCTTGATTGGGAGTCTGAAAGGACTTAGGAGTTCATGAACTGAAGTGAGCAGTGAATTTTCAGAAAGAAGGTAATAATGGCAACAAGGAAGGCATTGGGTTACCTAAAGGGAGGTGCATAATGGATATTGAAAAAATACAGAAGTACCCAGTGGTTCAGGAAGTAATGCACCTCCTCACAAAGCTTAAATAACCAGGAGTGGTGGTCGCAGGTAAATACCTTGTGGCTACACATAGTAAAGAAAATGACTGAAGGGGTAACTTACAACTTGGTAGGTTTCATTGCTGAAACCATCATTGAGGAAGCACATGAAGGTGATAATATTAGTTTTGGCACGATCCTTTTGTCCCTTAGTTTTTGTAGAAATTGGAGTGCCTGATGGGCCAAAGGATAAAATATGGCAGTATCTGTAGAGAAGAAATCTCTTGCAAAGAGATTTGAGAAGTATACTTGTGATGGGACCATGAGTGGACCATTTAAACAAAGGGAAGAATTTGTGGTATGAGTGAATTTTGCACTGTGCATTTGAGGAGGAATGGAGAATACCTAAGGAGTTACCTTCGGTATTAGGTAAGTAAGTACAGTTTGTAGTTTATCAACACTTTTGTATTACGTGCTTTGGGATGAAGGACAGGGAAGTGGAGCCCTTGGTGTAAGCTCCCTTATGCCTTCACCACACTGTTACTTCTAGGCATCTGTACACAGGTTTTCAGACATGCGCGCTGGTTGATTTTCAATGTTGATAAGGTAGACTGTGACTACCACACACTCAGAAAGACTTACATTTATCCAAGTAAGTCTGCATATATTGAGAGGTTAATTTCAGATGATATTAACATGAAGGCTATGATTTTGGAAATTGGTGAGATTGGGGAAGCCCTTGTGTATATCCAACTCAAGCCCAGGTTGGAGAATGGGAGATATGTGGAGAATGAGTTCAAACTTCCTGGCCCACCCAAGGGGAAGCATATAGTTGGCACACTTTGGAAGATGAGGAACTAGCCTCGCCCCTTGTGGAAAAAGAAGGAGAGGAAGAAGAATTGCAGGAAGAAAGTGGTGGTTTGGAGCATAGGGGTAGAAGACAACCCACTGTTGGAGAGAAAAGTGAGTCGTGCGGTAACCCCTCCACTGCAGCAAGAGGATGAAGTGTTAGAGATAGGCGCATTGGAGGTGGACCTAGACCAGACTCCTGAGGAACCTCAGTATAAGAGAGTACTAAGAAGAATAAAGGCTCAAAGCGTGAGACCTTCACAGCCCCCCAGGAGGTCACCTAGGACTTCGCCTATGAAGGTAGAACCTGAAAAAGAAGAAGAGGCACAGGTATATCCCTCAGAAAGGAGGAAGAAGAAGAAAATCTAAAGACAACATGCACCAAACACTCCAGTTCAGACCCAGGATAAGATGATATATAGAAAAAGAGCCCCAAAGAAATGAAGAGGAGCTGAAGGAACAGAACATAGAGGATTGAAGGAAACAATTGGCTTGGAAATAGGTCAAAGATAAGGGTGAGCCATCTTAGGTGCCCCTACTACATAGACAGGTGAAGGACCAGTATTGGATTCAGGAGTATGTACTCCTAAGGGAAAGCATCTAGAAAGGAAAAGGAGGATGAGACATATGAGACTCCATATGTTGGGTACGTTGATGACCCAAGAAAGATTATACATGCGTGGTTCCAAAGCACTTTGGAATCCCAAGGACTTATATGGATGGGAACTCATGGATGCAGAGATGGCAAACACATGCACAAGGAAACAGTTATCATGGACATGCAGACTCATATGGATGAGCCTGATTTTGACATATGTGAAGAATCTTGTGTGTCACATAGATTGAAGAAGGTGCACCCCATTTGCACCATATGATTGTTCAAGCCCCCTGGTCATGTCAATGAACAGGTGAGAAACACCCTAGACTAATTTATCTGCAGAAGTTGTGTGCGCAGAATATTGATAAAACGGAAACTATTCGAGCGTTGTTAGATGATAAGAAGGATGCAGACTACTGAGATATTAAGCACCTTACAGATGAGAAGGAAAAAGCTGAAGTCAGAAGTGCAGAAATTCCTTAAGATGCCAGAGAAAATTAGTGATGAGATTATTAGAAAAGAGGCCACACTCTCAGGACAAGGTTGCAACATAATTTCCATTCATTCTTACATTATTTACGCACAACAGTTCAATTGTTATTGGAGGAGGGACCCATGCTCATGCCAACACCAAAGGATGTTGTAGAAGAGGTAGCAAGGGCCAAGGCCATAATTGGAAGAAAAATTACAAGCTATGAGTCCATTTTGCAAATTTTGAAGGATGAGCTTAAGAAAGAAGATATGGCATTGAATATGTGCACAACACCGGATGTGATAATAAAAACAAGGACTATGGCAGAAGAAGATGAAGTCCTTCAGGCAGCAAATAATGAAACGTTTTGGGTGTGTAGAGAGACTTGTGCTGGTAAAAGCAAAGTGTGATGCACTTGAATTTTCCTAAGTCTGACACAAGTAAATAATAAAACAAACTAGGAAACTCCTCGCAGAAAGGATGGATGTAATGGAGGGAATGGTCTCGATCATGGCTAATTTCCTCAAGGTCTAACAGAACAAAGGTGAAAAGTTGACTCTTGATGAAATGGAATCCATAGTTGTAGAAATTCTAGATAAGACAAATAAATTGCTAAGTGATTGGAATGCATTGGAGGCGGAGATTAAGATTGAATATCCAAACTTGATCCTGCCAGTAGTAGAGCAAATTGTTGGATAGTTTATCATTCTTTATGTGCAGTAGTTCCTTTATTATTTCATTCATTACTCATTATTATTTGTTCTTGGAGAGATGAGTTCAGTTTCCCATTATCAGGGATGGCAATGAAATTAGTTTGGGGTAATGTTGAGTTTATGAAATATAGCTTAAGTATGAAATCACGGGATGATTGCGTGCATGAACATAGCATGCACAGGAGTGTGTGAAAGTATAGAAAAATAGGGTGTGTCCATAATATTTTAAAATCAGCACTTAGCCATTTTGTAGATCAGGGATAATTTTGGACATGGAGTGTGGAGCACATCTTCTAGGAGACTTGAAGACCATACAAAGGCTATTTTGGATAAGCAGAAGAACAAGCACCATGCATAGCTTTGAATCTATTATTGGTAAGATTACATGCTTTTGTATTCTCATGTAAGGGCACATGGTGATTATTATCATGTAGCCTATTTTTGAAGGTGTATGGGGGTGAAGGGAAAGACCCCACCCCTATAAATATGTATTGATTTGCACGGTTTAGGCATCTGATGTTATTATAGTGTTATGTTGTGAATTTATGAGCACGTATGATCATGGAAACTATATGATGTATGAAGCTTCTGTGTTTTTGTAGTATTTACTATAATGGATCTTATTGGCTGGATATTGGTGTTGGATGTAATTGAGCATGGATTTTGTATGGTAGATAAATTTATAATAATTTTTAAAGTATTATTTACATGGTTAATAACTAGATCTAGTTTATGCACTGTGGAATATTTGATTATCTATTATGGATCTGAAATATACATTCAATAATGATAACTTCTTGAATAATTTTTCATAAAAGAGGGACCTGGTACCCTTGCGCACTTCGGGTGAGTGCTCAGTTCAGGCTGAGTGATGTGCTAGCGCACCTTGGGCAGATGGTGGTAAAATCTAGGCTACATTCATTGAGCCCAATAAGTGAAAGGTATTTGTTCCCTTAAATATTCCTACAATTAGTGAATAAGTATACAAATACATTGACTTATCCCATTCTCTTCACTTATTTTCACTTAGGAACAAATTTGAGAGCCAAAAAATTGGCACAATTACTGGGGATGCACCTATTTAGTTTTAGTGTTTCATTATTTGCATTCCTTAGTATTATTTTGTGAGAACTATGGTGTCATATGTGATCTCTATGGTTTTAGTCATTGTATTATGACATTTGAGTTAAGAGGTCATGTTATATTATTGCGGTCTTTATAAACACCTTTGATCAGAAATTTGTGTGTTTTAATTTTGTATACCATTAAGGTATTGGTGTCTCCCTTGAGTTTAGAAACCAATTTAACTTGTGTATTTGTTAGTTTTCAATTAATTTGTCATCCCTTTATCTTATATTGATTCTTATGAGTCAAATTTTGTAAAAATGGAGGGGCTACACTCTTTTTTCAAAGTAAACCCATCAAAAAGGAAGTTAGAAATCCCACTAGAAAAATAAAAAACTAGTAAAAGAAGACATGGAAGATTATGGGGGGAAAAATTAATTCTCATTCCTAAAAGACCGAGCTAGTAGCCCCTTGGATAACATGAAAATGAACCAAAACAAGATCCCATCATTCACACTACTTTTCATAACACTCCATTTCTAAATCATCCTCCTAAGTTGAATCAACATATCATTAATCATAGAATGTCTAGAAATAACCGTGATCTAAATACTTTTAGGCATAATTTGAGAGCTCTTTGCATTTTATTGGGAGAAAATAGATTTAGAAAAATTGACTTCTCTGAGATGTAAGGAATTCCCAATGAGGTACCAATAGACATTAGAAGGATATTACCCAAATTTTAAGGAAATAATGTAGTCCCAAGAGATCAAAACTTGTGATTTTTTTGTAATTTGATTGATGATTATGATATTTCATATGAGGATGTAGTGATCAAGTTTTTAATTCACACATTGGTTGAAAATGCTCATGATTGGTTTGATACATTACCTAATGGTAGTCTTGACTCTTGTCATGATATGAAAAGATAATTTAAACTTTAGTTTGGTTATATAATTGACCCTTAGTTTTTTGTTAATTAATTTGAAAACATCAAGAAACATCCCAATGAGTGTTTATAAGATTTTAATTCCAGATTCACCAAAGTTATGGTGATAATACTTATAAATTTCAGGCCCACTAATGCAACATGTATGATTAAATATTGTGAGGATTTTGATTCTAAGGTTGGGTTTTATTTCAAGGATAAATGCACAAATAATTTTAGACAATCCCACTTTATGGAAATTAACGTTGAGAAAAATATCAAAGCTATAAGGAATTCTTCTAAGAGATGATGTAAAGCTCGCCCCATCAATTGAAAATAACTATCTAAGTTCCTCATTAAGTGTTGATGAAAAAATGGATAAGATGATGTGAACTTTAAAATGATATTCTTATAGAGTATCTCGTAATGAGAAAGGATTTCATCCAATATAGAATAAAAAATACATAAGTGATAGGCCACATAATCATGACAGAGGGTATGGACATGAAAAATATTATGAAAAAGGAAAGAAGACCTTTCAAAAAGAGAGGACTAAGAATATAAGTAATGATAATGACACACCATATCCTCTTGTTTCTAATGATGATGAAGTAAATTTGATTGAAGAGTATATATGATGTGAAGAGTGTTTCATTACCCACCATTCTTGTGTTGCTACTGTAGTTGTTTCTTGTTCTAATGATGTTGACAATGATCATAAGATTTTAGATTCAGTTTACATGGTTGATTGTAATGAAGATTCAATTAATGCTTCAAAAACTTATGAGCTTTCAAATCATGAATTTGAATACTTAAGAGCTTAATTGATTTAAGAAATTCAATGGTGGGAACCATATGATTAAGAAATCCTAGCTATAAAAAATGCTATAAAATATCAGGGAAAAAGTGATTTCGGTTTGAAAAATTAAAAGGATTCAAGTATAAAAATACCAAGGGTGATACAATTTAGAATGAGAATAATAAAAGTGATGAAAGTTTTAAGAAGACTGTTTCTATTCTATAAAAGGAAATAATCCCACCACAACTATCCAAAAAAAGAAACTTGCTGTAATAGTTGAAAGGTAATACTCCTTTGCTCACTAGTATGAGTAAGACAAATTCTTGTTTTACGAGTCCTAAAGAAAATAAGAGGCAAAGAATAATAAATGAGTGTATTAACCCAAGTAGAAATGATTCTTCTCCATCCTGTAATTTAGAACATTCATTTGCAAAATATCTTGCCTCATACATTCTTGATGTTAATTCCACCACAATGCCCCCATGACATGGTTGTTCTTCACTAGTTTAAAATCACAATCCCATTAGTTAAATTACTGCACATTTATGAGAAAAAATATAGTGTTTACCTTCCTTGGTACCCAAAGTTCCACTTCTTCACCAATATCTGTTATAAAAGCCAAAGAAGTAAGTACACAACCAAAAGAGGTGCCTAAAATTTATCTAGGAACATAAATTTTTGAATCTTAGTTAGATCTAGATCTATTTTATACTACATTACTTTTTACTATGTGATTTTTATATAGTTGCATGTTATACTCAGGGGCCTCTTGTAATATCATGTCAGTGGTTGTCATAAATGAATTGAGCATAAACATCTCAGTAAATTATGGTGGTTTTTATACAATAGATTATAGAGAGGTGCCTATGGTGGGATGTGCTTGGGGATTAATATTTTAGTTTGCATCTTACCCTAGGAAATTCTTAGCTATTGATGTTGTAGTGGTTGATTTTCATCCTAAATGGAGTATGTTGTTATCATGTAATTGGGATGCTTCAATTAGAGGTAGTATTCAAATGGAGATGTCTTTTTCCACCATCCTAATTAAGGGAGAAAAAGTTATGCTCTTTAGAGGAAAGAGAATATTACATTTGATTGATACAAAAATAAATTTGAATGAATTATTGTACACTGATGTGGATGTAGAGAATTTTGTGGGAAACACTTTTTTTTTATTGAAAATAATATTGATACCAATTTTGTCCACAGGTAAACAATGTTGATGTTGATGAGTTTTGGACTATATTTTTGATGGAGCATGTTAAAAATTAGGGGTTGGGGATGGACTTGTACTATGTTTCCTATAAGTGTTTTCATATAAATTTGCATACAAGCTAGATTTGAGTGTACATTTAATGTGGTTGAGTATGAAGTCTTACTGATTGGTTTGAATATGGATTCCAAGTTTAATATCAAAGACATTATTGCTATGAAAGATTCTAAATTAATTATACAGTACATAAGAAAAGTATATTAAAAAAATAATGAAATGCTTAAGTAATATATAAATTTTATTTGGGACTCGTTTGAGTTTTTTAATTCATTTAATATCATTTATGTGGAAAGATCATAAAATGTTATTACAGATCATCTTGTTGTTCATGTTGCTCTCTATCATAATCAAGCGATTAACCATTTTGTATATATGATGTTGAGATATTTGTGAGACCATATATCCCTTACAATGTCAATCATTGAAAATTATTTGAAGATGATAATCAAATTATAAAATCTATGATTGGAACATCTAATTTTGAGGAACAACTCATGGATTTAGAACCTTCTGTTGAGAATCAATAAGGGAAGGAAGTTATTTTAGGAAAAGAAGTGATTTAATCAAAGAAAAAAAGTCCCAAGAGGGTTGGTGATAATAGAAAGAGATTTTGATGTTGCTAATAGAATAAAACATCGAGTAGTCCCAACAATGTGTGACACTGACGAAGTTAATATAGGTACTTTTGTATCTCACATGCATGTTTTTATTATCAAATACATGAATGATGATGAAAATAAATATCTATTTAAGATGTCAAGGAAGTATAAATATTGCATGACATGGTCCTATGATGCAAAATATTTTAGTAAGAAAAATACCCATTAATCTGACTATAGAAATAAAGATGGAGAATGAATTGACAAAGTTAAAATAAGAAGGAATCATTCAACCTATAGGGCGGAGCCTACATTTTTTTATTAATCTTAAAAAAACATTACAAAGCATGGAGGAGGATGTAATGTTTATAGAAATTACACAACCACATCACATCCATGAAACATGGATTAAATATGATAAACTAAGAAATATGCAAAAATAACATATTTCCCATAACTCCCGCTAAAAGAAATTGTTAGAAATCATCTGGGAAAAGTTTTTCCAGAATCATCCCACAAACATAGGGATTGAATATTATGATCTAGAAAAATAAAGAAAAGTAATCACAACTAGTACCTAACTACTTAAAGAAATAAAAATCCATTCCTTTAACTCATTACATTACTCCAAAGTAGTCTAATGATGACTTAATATATGTTTTATTTCTAACATACCCTCCCCTTAATTCAACATGGTCTCAAGTGAACAAGAGAGAAATTGTTTGAATCCCTCAAATCTGTCTTGAGCAAGTGAATTCATAAAGACATGTGCATGTTGTTAATTTGTTGGGTAATGCTAGAGTTGGATGTTGTTGTTCTGAACATGTTTGGGAATTAAATTTACTTGCACATCAATTTGTTTTGTGCACTTTTGAAAAATTGGATTCCAAATAAGTTTCTTTACTCTTTCTTTATCAACATGTAGGATAGTTGGATATTTATGTAGTATTCCCAATCCTTCAAGTATAGGTTAGATCCATATTGATTCAAAGATAGCTCCACATGGTGCATACTATTATGATTCTATGGAGGACCTTGAAACACAAGTATGCTTTCTAACTCCCCCATGATATTGGTCTATATCCCAAAAACACAAAAAAATCCTGAAGTGGAATCTAAGTCATCTATGTTCCTTGCATGATCTAAATATGAATATCCTTTCAAGAAGAAGTTATCATTCTTATTATATTCTAGGCTAATGATGTTCCTCACTACTTGGTTTGCTAGTTTCTAGTGAAAAAACCTAGGGTGTTGCATGGACCGAGAAAAATAGCTAAATGCATAGTTGATATCCGACCTAGTATAGGTCAAGTATATGAGACTCCTAATAAATTTCCAATAGAGAGTTGCATTTAATTTCAGTGATGGATATGTTCAAGAAAACTGAAGTATTATCTCCATAGGTGTGGAAATTGGTTTGCTATCCATCATATGAAATTTCTCGAGTGTTGTTTTGGCGTATTTCAACTGTGATATAAAGATATGATTCTCTCTTTGCTAAAATTTAAGTCTAAGACAATAATTCAGAAGCATGAGATTGGTTATTGTTAAAAAAATCATCCTCACTGAACGTTCAGTGATGTCTAGATCATTGACATATACTATAAAAAATCACTATCTCCCCCTTTATTTTTGAGATAGAGATTAGGATTGTATGGACTCCTGTTGAATCCATTATATATGAGATGCTTGTCAATGTTGATGTACCATGCCCTGGGAGCTTGTTTGTCACAAGTTTACATACCTTTTCCTCTTTACCTGGTATGACATAACCTTTTGGTTGAGTCATGTCAAATTCTTTTTGTAATCCAACATTAAGAAAAACACTTTTCAAATAAATTTGGTGGATTTTCCAACCCAATTGTACAGCTAGAGAAAAAAGTTACTTCAAAGTTTTTTATCTTATATATGGGAGCAAAAATATCCTTATAGTCAATGCCTTGTTTTTGTGCATATCCATTAGCTACAAGTCTATCCTTGTGTTTATCAATTTTGACATTTTCTTTATACTTAACGTAGACACCCGAACTTAGCATTTCATCCAATTCAACCAATTGACGACACTTTGTTAATCAACACTTCTTCACTCCATTCTCGGATGCCCATTTACAACAACCTTATCGGTCGTATTCCTCCTATAATCAGCTTATTTGGCTAATATATCTCTTATTAGCTAAACATTCCTCCTTTTGACCATTCAAAACCTCCCTAGTTCTCTCTAGACCACTTCTATTGGCTTCGTAGGCTATCTATCAGTCACAATTGGTTATCCAGACCCCTCCCAACTCTCAATGAGTCTCTAATCACTTGCTAATCAAAGTTTAACTAGCCTAAACCCTAGTTAACTAGCCTAAACCAAGCTTAACTAAGCCTAAAGCATGTTTATCCTAATCTAATCTAAAAGCTTTAGTCCCACATGCACCCAAATTCCAAACTCTTCCAAACCAGAAACTATAAATACAAGCCTAAGGATTTCCTTTCAAATGGTCCTTCTCTCTCAAGCACTTTGGAAAGGCATTAGAAATCATTTGTGATAGCTTTAAGCTATAGAACATTTGGATCTTGGCCATACTCCATTGTTGAGAGCTCCTCCATCTTGCATCCATCCACTCCATAATCCAAGTTTTGAGTAATATGGAGAGAACCATTGGCCTTGAAGCCATTAATGGTGAGACTCCATTCTTGAAAGCTTGAGTTTCATATCAAACATCACACCTTTGATTGCTAAGTTGATCTTTTTAGGTTCAATTTCTTAATTAAGTAATCTAAAGAGTAGAGAGTAGTATATATGCTAGTTTTTTGATGTTTTTGTCAAAGTTATGATGCATGTATAGGATTAACTCTTGTTTAGCTCTTATCTCATGGTGCATGGATGAGTTATCAAAGCTTTGAGGTTCTTTAGCCTCATTCCATAGCTTTTGCAAACTTTCCATTGCATACATTTGGCACGCCCGGTGGGACATGAAGTCCATCCTCCATTAATGGAGTCTTTTCAAGCTATTTATTTTCAAGTTTTTCTAACATTTGTTATTTTCATGCTTTTTAGGATAAATAGCTTGTTATTTACATGATTTCAGTTTTTAAGTAGGCTAAATCATCATTGATCATGTATATTTTGTGGGTTTGAGCTAAAATAGGCTTCTTTGACTAACCTTTAACCTGTTTGCTTTTGAAAATTTTCAAATTCCATGATTTTTGTAGATTTTACAGGGGGTGCATCGTAGGTGTCATTCTGGGCTATCATTCTGCCCGTTGAAACAGGCGCGCACATGTCAGTACAGGGGTGCATCTGTGTCGAACTGCATTCACCACCAATCTTCCGGAGGCCATAACTTTTGCTCTCGAGATCGAAACGACTCTGTTTTTGTTGCGTTGGAAAGGTATTGAAGAGAAATACACAATGGAATCATAAAATTAGGATTTTTACATACCAAAATTTATGGTTTACATTATTAGGTAAATAGTCATTTTCTAATGTATCTTAAAGTCTAAAAAATGTTTTCTTGGCCATTCTAACACTTTGAAAGGTTTTGTGACACTAATCAGTTGTTTGTAGGGTTATTTTGGTCTTATTTTTGACTAACTTAGTTAAGTGTTTCATTTCTTAGTTGATAGAGGTTTTTTTGAAGTGTGTATGCTCTTCCCTCGCACCTTCTAGGTGATCTTGGGAACCAAAAACACTTTTCAAAACCCTCTTATTACTTTCAAAAACACTTACTTTACACTTCCTAATGGATGAAAATTTCAAAAATGGTTAAAGTAAACTTGAAATTTTGAAAAAAAAACTTAATGTATTTTTCCATAAACTTGTTTTAGTTGAGTTTTCACGTTGTGTATGCTCTTCCTTCGCACCTTTTGGTGATCTTAGGAATCAAAAGCAACACACAAACTCTCTTTTGATATCATGATATTTTGTGGAAAACTACTAATCTTGGTATGTAGGACCAAAATCGCATGTCAAAGAAGGGCATCAAAACAAACAACACAAAACTTCTAATACACTTTTTTGCAGGTTACCAAATGGTGTGCCACTTAAAACCACATTTAAGTTAAAAAGATAAAAAAACACACCACTATTCAAAACACTGTATTGTAATTTTCAGAAAAGGGTACGTCCCTCTCCACTTAACTAGAACATAACCCCTTTGGCATAACGCCTTAAGCTATAACAATGGGGGTGGTACCAGGAACCCTAAAGTAGTCCACCGCTGTGTAACCTCATGGATGAAACAGGAAGCACCTCGCTTACCCACTTGACTAGTTTTCCTTGTGAGTTAGCGTTACAAAGTTATCTGTATCACAACCCTTGGCAAGAGTACATGATGGATGCAATTAGTGCCCACTGTACTTGAAGGGGGCAAAGCCGAGATACTCCCAAATTAGTCAGTGTGACTTTTTGGGTAAATCATGCCCGCTCTTAGATGACTTTGTAACACCTAGTTGAGAGATCTTATTAAGGAGGCCATTTTGTCTTGAGGCCCACTTTACTAGTCCTTTGTCACATCTTGGCCATCACAAAGTGATAACTTGTTTGGATTCAGAACCTTGTTTTTTGAACAAGGAAAAGAATCCACTTAAGTTGGATCTAAGTGCCTTTCATCATGGAAATTAGATGACATTTCACTTAGCTTAGCTTCTTTCTCACCTTCGGACGAGGAGAAGCTCTGCCCAAGTGGCACTTAGTTTATTTTTCATCTTTTGATCTATACCTTTGTGTTCTTGTTTCCCATTTGGGACAACAGAAGGCATCTTTCGGGAGTGTTGTCATAGATAGTGTTCACCACTTTTTTGTCCATTTACGCTCATCCATGTTTGCGGCTGAGTTGTTAAATGTCTAAAGTGTGTGGATGCATCCTTATATCTTTGATGGCCACTTGATCTTGATTTCAAGATCATCATCATAGTTAGGATTGATTCATCATTTGATCTCCCTTTGATGTGTTGCCTCGTTTGCATTGTCTCGACATAATTAAGATACTTATGTCACATTTTTCGTAAACGTGATCTAAGTGTCTGTATTGTGGTGTTACGCTGCACACATTTTAGCACATCCTTAGTATACTTTGACTTATTTTTTCTTCAAACATTGTCCAAAATATTGAAGAGTGTCGCTTACTTTGTTTGTGTCATTTCGATACCACTTTGGCACTAATATCTCACTTCTTCGTGAAGCTTGATTAACATGTCCAATTGGTGTGGTTACATGGCTTACATTTGTAATCCTCACCCTTTAACATTTAGACCTTGTTGGTTGTTGAACTTATCGTGGTATCCTTTGATTGGGAGTCACATCTACCCTTTGTTAAATTTACGCCTTGTTCATTTCTAGCTTGACATAAATATTGACATTGTGTTGATCATCTTTGCATCAAACTATCACTTTGCACACGCATTTGCATAGGGTGTATTTCCTTGTTGATTGGCTTTGTGTTTCACACTTGCATAATTGTTCCTTGTGATTATTCATCTGGAAAAAACTTATTTTCTAGGACAAATCCTTTTTGATCTCATCGAGATTGTGTCATCACAATGTCTATTTTCCTTATACCTTCTTTGGAAAATCACGCACACATATCCATACTTACAAAATGTCTAGTTGGATGTCATTATGCTTCCCTGAATTGACATGTCACTTCCTTCCCTTTGAAGGAGTTCCATCACACTATCTAGATCTAGACATTTGTGCTTAAACAATGCCAACAATGACTGACTATCGCATGGTTTCTCACACTTACTACAATACAAACCTAGGTTTAGCAATTCAAATCAAAAGATTCCCATTACAACTAAACCTCATTTGGTTCTTCGTGCTAGAGAGCCCATTTGGGTACCCTGTTCCCCACCTTCAGCTCATAGTCGGTGGTATGGTTTGGATGCTTCTGATCCAAATTATTATTTAGGTTCCCCCACTCTTCTTCTTCTGATTCAGATCCAAACTACCATTCGGATTCCCACTCTTCTTCTGAAGACTCGGATCCCAACTATTGTTCAGATACCCCTAGATCAAATCTTGAATCATGTCCTCCCTTCCTTCATAGGACCTTTATTCCAAATCACCTCAACGACGTCTTCCTCCTTTGAAGACTCATGTGACTCCAAGTTCCATCGATCGAACATCTAATTCGGTTCTTGAGTCATGGTCCTCCCTTTCTTCGCAGGACCTCCTTCATCAGTCATCTCAACAACCTCTTCCTCCGTCAAAGAGTTCCATGACTCGGATTCCCTCTAGTCAATCATCTAATTCGACTCCTACATCTCAACTTAATGGATGGCTATGTGATCCTACTTTCCAACCTACATTACGTCGTCTTCTAGAAAAATGATCTAGGTCCAAATCCAAATCATCCATTCATGAGATGCTTGCCTCCAATCCTACTTCCTCTCTTGAGTCATCTTCTTTAGTCAATCAATCTTCCCTACTTATCGGACCTATTTCTTCTATTCAACCTTCTATGGCCAAAGAAAAAAACCTCTACTGATTGATTTCTCTCAGAATGAAGAAATAATTAGAGTACATGAAGATATCCCTTTAGAGGATTGCAAACAAGGATTCTTTCTAGAACTCGATACGATCACGTATTGGGGAAAAGAAATTGATCCTTTTCGACAGAATATAGAGGAAAATCCTAAGGTCATGGAACTTGATTCTTCTTCTATTCCATCTTCACCTTCTTCTAAGCATGATGAGATGTCGGGGTCTAGCATTGAGCCATGCATATCTTCTCATTACCAAATCATTCATTATCTATCATCATTCCTCAATCAAAAATCTCGCCTTGGGTTACCGCTAGTAGCCCATCATCTTCTTCTATACTTGGGCCACCCCTTAGGTAGCCCTCCATTTTCTACTTGTGGGTCACCTCTTGGTAGCCCATTACCTTCTATTCTTGGGCCACACCCTAGTAGCCCTTCATCCTCTTCTATCTATGGGATACCTCCCGAGTAGTCCCTCCTCATCTATACTTGGGCCATGCCCTAGCAACCCTTCGTCATCTTCTTCTATTCTTGGACCATGTCCTTGTAGCCCAATTTCTTCCATCTTAGGGCCATATCCTAGTAGCCCTTCATCATCTTCTATTAGTGGCTCACCTCCTGGTAGCCCATCCTCTTCAATTCTTGACCATATCCTTTTCATCCATCACATCATCCTTCTACCAATGATTGTGGAAAGCCCATCATTATTTCTCTTGTTCCATCAATTCATAAACATTTGCTTATCTTCTCCCACTTCTCGGGATCAAAAAGTCACATGTCAGCTTATAAGAAACCCAAACAAGTTCATAATCAAGATCAGTCAAAACTTCCAAGAGCTTGAAAGCCCCCAAAAACTCGAACAATCTCAAAATTGTAAATCAAACATGATTCAAGAACGCACATTGACGTAACCATCAAGTATGGCACAAAGTGCATAAACCTCTGGATAGGGAACTCAAGCTCCCGCATACGAAATCCATGTTTCAGGATAAATCACAGTCATTTGTTGAGTATTAGCTCACCAAATCATCGAGATCAGAGATAACATTACTCTTGATAAACAAATGCACCTAGTCTCCCTTATCAAGGAAGTTGCAAACATTGTTGTTGGATCTTACCACATAGAGTGACTTTTTTGTTCCCACCTTTCCAAAAACTATCAAAAATATAAAAATGAAAAAACAATTCAAAAATACAAAAAACATTGAGAAAACACAAAAAAATCAAAGGTACAAAGATCAAACATTGCAATCAGGTATTGTGTACACATGGATGTTTCTTTCTTCCCTTCCTTGTTATTCTTCTACAAGTCTTCCTACCATTTTCATCCCTTTGGTGATAATTTGGTTAGCCTATTTGCATGTATTTTGTGACATTTATCTCTATGGTATCCATTTGACCCTGGTATTTTATCACCTTGGTAAATTAAAGAACGACTGACCTCTTAGAGATCCTATCACAATCAACATCTAATAAATTGTTGCGAAGAAATTTTGGACATATTTGTTGACACTAGCCAATGTCATCATCACAATCACTTCCACCTCCTTCCATCAAGCCATCTTTGGTTCTTAACCCCTTGTCAAACAAGAGAGCTGAAATAAGTTTTCAGAAATAAAAAGAATCAAAATCAATAATCAAAAGCAAAATCTAAAAGAAAAAGGAAATTGATATATAACTCTCTCTTGGGGTATTTCCAATAATCTCTATCGGGGCTATGGACACCTGACTGGCAGTAGAGAAATGTTGCGATTAGAATCAAATGCATCTCCATCAGGGCTATGGATGCCTGGCTGGTAGCGGAGCAATGTATGGCTATCCTTCCACCCTTCATTCATAAATCACCTATCACCTTTCAAAATAAATCATTCCTACACATTGGCTAGGGTGTGTTCACTTGTTGTTCTATTAAATATTCCCTTCAAGAGGTAATTAATTTCCACATGCACACACTGGATCTCTATGAGTAAAAGTTTTAGTATGTTACCAAGTGTCATTTTTTGGACCTTGTTCAGAATCTTACTCTAGTCCATATCTTATCTCACGATTTGTGCCTTTGGCTAATCACTTCTTCATTGCAAGGCTTCTAAGCTACATTCATATCATTCACATCATTCTTCTACTTATCATTCAGAACATCTATGTGTATAAGATTTTTTTTCCATGTTTTCGGACACCTTTGTCTCCTTTCACAAAAAAACAATCTTCTCCTTCCTTTCTATCATGTGCTTTTAGGCCAACTTACTGGGGGCATCCTTGCTTCTTCCTAGCACTTCATTGGTTTATGTTCATCATCACATTGAACCTATCCATAATGGCCTTGGGTCCCACTTCTACACATGAAGAGTTTTCCTTTGAATACTCCCACCTAATCACTGGGGCATTTTTGCATCTTCACCTTTCTCGTACGCATGGCCTTCTGACCTTGTACATCCCATCTATCACTAGGGGAATCCACGCTTCCTTGTCTTCCTGTACATAGTTTCAGAAAACTTTCAAAATTCAAATATGTTACAAAAACATTCAAATATGTTAGAAAAATCACAAAAACATTTAAATATGTTAGAAAAATCAAAACATTCAAATATGTTTCAAAAAACTTATAAAAATTGAAAATCATCCTACAAAATGTCACTCTTTGGTTCTCACTTGTTCATGTGCGTGACTCACGGATCATCTTGATCTACCTCCATCAACAAAATCTAGGCTGATTACTTCATCTGTACTCTGGGGCATAACGAGTTGCCTAGTACTATTTCATAGTGCACATTGATTTTTCATAGGACCGAAGTGTCCTCCATTATTCTCCTCGCATGTATCCTTGCTTGGGGAACCATCACCAACCCTTGTCATTAATTTTCACAGGTCAAAGCTGAAGCTCGATAACAAAAACATTACGTTATGTTTCTCTTTTAGTTTAGCTTGTTTACTTTCTCGTATTGCATTGCATTTTGTATGTTGTATGGAGTTAGGAATACTTTTACTTTCTCATATTGCATTGCATTTTGTATGTTGCATGGAGTTAGTGTATTTTAGCAATGGACATTTGTTCGTATATGGCTTTTCATGTCATACTACACTTTTGTTCATTCTTTTTAATAAGGACCGATGATGAAGATCCTTAGCAATATGATGAAAAATAAAGTTGTTTAAAAGGCACTTGATGGATGTTAGCTCATTCCCCCTTCCTCATACTCTTTTTCTTCTATATCCATTTTCTTCTTGTTCACACTATTCTTTCTTCTGTTCTCTTTATGTCATCTTTTTGATCGTCAATCGAGTTCTTCGATCACCCCATCGACAATCGAGGGGGCATCCTCCATTCTACTCATTTTTCTTCTATCCCTTCAAAATTTTCTACTTGTTTATGCTTGTCTACTTTCTTTGAAGTGACATCACTTACATCACCCCAAAGAGGGGCAAATGTAGACACCCAAAACATGCTTACACTTATCATTTCATCCAATTCAACCGATTAACGACACTTCGTTAATCAACCCTTCTTTGCTCCATTCTCGGATGCCCATTTATGACACCTTTCGGTCGTATTCTTCCTATAATTAGCTTATTTGGCTAATATCTCTCTTATTAGCTAAACATTCCTCCTTTTGACCATTCAAAACCTCCTTAGTTCTCTCTAGACCACTTCTATTGGCTTCGTAGGCTATCTATCAGTCACAATTGGTTATCCAGACCCCTCCCAACTCTCAATGAGTCTCTAATCACTTGCTAATCAAGTTTAACTAGCCTAAACCATAGTTAACTATCCTAAACCAAGCTTAACTAAGCCTAAAGCATGTTTATCCTAATCTAATCCTAAAACCTTTAGTCCCACATGCACCCAAATTCCTAACTCTTCCAAACCAGAAAACTATAAATACAAGCCTAAGGCTTTCCTTTCAAATGGTCCTTCTCTCTCAAGCACTTTGGAAAGGCATTAGAAATCATTTGTGATAGCTTTAAGCTATAGAACATTTGGATCTTGGCCATACTCCATTGTTGAGAGATCCCCCATCTTGCATCCATCCACTCTATAATCCAATTTTTGAGTAATATGGAGAGAACCATTGGCCTTGAAGCCAATAATGGTGAGACTCCATTCTCCTGAATTCTAGCTTGATTTTTATCTATCCCTTCAACATTTTCACCTGTTTATGTTTTTCTAAGTTGATCTTTGAAGGGCATCAATTACTTCACCCCAGTAATCTAAAGATGTAGAGAATTGAATATATGCCTAGGTTTAGCATTTCATCCAATTCCACCAATTATGGAGACTTCATGTAATCAACCCTTCTTCACTCCATTATCGAATCCCATTATGACACCCTGGTGCATCGGATGATTCTCCCATAATCAGCTTTAAGGTTGGCTACTATATCTCTTATTCTAATAACTTTCTCCTTTCGACCATTCAAAACTTCCCTAGTTCTCTCTAGACCACTTCTATTGGCTTCGAAGATCCATCTATATATAAGTCATAATTGGTTATCCCTAGACCCCTGGAAAACTCTGTAAGTTCTCTAATCATGGGTAATCATTCTTAACATACTAAACCCTAGTTAACTACTTAAACTATTATAAGCATATAAGCATGTTTTCAAGGTTTATAATATAATCCTAAGACGATTGATGTTTAGACTTTAGTCTCACATGCAAGGTCAAATTGACCTCATTCTAGAAAATATAATACAAGTCATCTTTCCAATGGTATCTCTCAAGCACTTTGGAAAGGCACAGAAATCCATTTGTGATAGATTTAAGCTATAGAACATTTGGATCTTGGCCATACTCCATTGGTTGATAGCTCCCACATCTTGCATCCATCTACTACATAATCCAATTTTTGAGTAATATGGAGAGAACCATTGGCCTTGAAGCCATTAATGGTGAGAGTCCATTCTTGGAAGCTTGAGTTTCATATCAAACATCACACCTTTGATTGCTAAGTTGATCTTTTTAGGTTCAATTTCTTAATTAAGTAATCTAAAGAGTAGAGAGTAGTATATATGCTAGGTTTTTTGATGTTTTTGTCAAAGTTATGATGCATGTACATGATTAACTCTTGTTTAGCTCTTATCTCATGGTGCATGGATGAGTTATCAAAGCTTTGAGGTTCTTTAGCCTCATTCCATAGCTTTTGCAAACCTTTCCATTGCATGCAATTCATTTTGAAGATCCATCTGCATCTAATCAAATTTTTCCCTAGTGGAAAACCTGTAAGTTTCCATGTGTTATTCTTCATAAGTGACTTGTATTATGCATCCATAACATGTTTTCAAGGTTTATAATATAGGGATTCTATAGACGATTGAGTAGATTAAAAAATTTACTCGTTAAGGTAAAATTGACCTCATTCTGAGCCATAATACGAGTCATCATTCCAGTGGTAGATGTGTCAGGGACACCATCCAAGTTTACATCTTGTATCATACTTGTATACCACTTAGGAATACGTTGAGTGGTTCCTGTGGATGGTGGTATTTTCACCATCTTCCACATCATCATTATAATCATCTTAGTAATGTGGAGAGAACCATTGGCCTTGAATTCATTAATAGTGAGACTCCATTCTTGAAATCTTGAGTTTTATATAAAACATCACACCTTTGATTGCTAAGTTGATCTTTTTAGGTTCAATTTCTTAATTAAGTAATCTAAAGAGTAGAGAGTAGTAATATGCTAGGATTTTTGATGTTTTTATCAAATTTATGATGCATGTACATGATTGAATCTTGTTTAGCTCTTATCTCATGGTGCATGGATGAGTTATCAAAGATTTGAGGTTCTTTAGCCTCATTCCATAGCTTTTGCAAACCTTTCCATTGCATACACTTCATTTTGAAGATCCATCTGCATCTAATCAGATTTTTCCCTAGTGGAAAACCTGTAAGTTTCCATGTGTTATTCTTCATAAGTGACTTGTATGATGCATCCATAACATGTTTTCAAGGTTTATAATATAGGGATTCTACAGACGATTGAGTAGATTAAAAAAATTTACTCGTTAAGGTCAAATTGACCTCATTCTGCGCCATAATACGAGTCATCATTCCAGTGGTAGATGTGTCGGGGACACCATCCAATTTTACATCTTGTATCATACTTGTATACCACTTAGGAATACGTTGAGTGGTTCCTGTGGGTGGTGGATTTTCACCATATTCCACATCATCATTATAATCATCTTAGTAATATGGAGAGAACCATTGGCCTTAAAGCCATTAATGGTGAGACTCCATTCTTGGAAGCTTGAGTTTTATATCAAACATCACACCTTTGATTGCTAAGTTGATCTTTTTAGGTTCAATTTCTTAATTAAGTAATCTAAAGAGTAGAGAGTAGTATATATGCTAGGTTTTTTGATGTTTTTGTCAAAGTTATGATGCATGTACATGATTAACTCTTTTTTAGCTCTTATCTCATGGTGCATGGATGAGTTATCAAAGATTTGAGGTTCTTTAGTCTCATTCCATAGCTTTTGAAAACCTTTCCATTGCATACACTTCATTTTGAAGATCCATCTGCATCTAATCAGATTTTTCCCTAGTGGAAAACCTGTAAGTTTCAATGTGTTATTCTTCATAAGTGACTTGTATTATGCATCCATAACATGTTTTCAAGTTTTTTAATATAAGGATTCTATAGACGATTGAGTAGATTAAAAAAATTTACTCGTTAAGGTCAAATTGACCTCATTCTGCGCCATAATACTAGTCATCATTCCAGTGATAGATGTGTTGGGGACACCATCCAAGTTTACATCTTGTATCATACTTGTATAACACTTAGGAATACGTTGAGTGGTTCCTGTGGGTGGTGGATTTTCACCATATTCCACATCATCATTATAATCATCTTAGTAATATGGAGAGAACCATTGGCCTTGAAGCCATTAATGGTGAGACTCCATTCTTGGAAGCTTGAGTTTTATCACAAACATCACACCTTTGATTGCTAAGTTGATCTTTTTAGGTTCAATTTCTTGATTAAGTAATCTAAAGAGTAGAGAGTAGTATATATGCTAGGTTTTTTGATGTTTTTGTCAAATTTATGATGCATGTACATGATTAACTCTTGTTTAGCTCTTATCTCATGGTGCATGGATGAGTTATAAAAGCTTTGAGGTTATTTATCCTCATTCCATAGCTTTTGCAAACCTTTCCATTGCATACACTTCATTTTGAAGATCCATATGCATCTAATCAAATTTTTCCCTAGTGAAAAACTTGTAAGTTTTGATGTGTTATTCTTCATAAGTGACTTTTATTATGCATCCATAACATGTTTTCAAGGTTAATAATATAAGGATTCTATAGACGTTTGAGTAGATTAAAAAAATTTAATCGTTAAGGTAAAATTGACCTCATTTTGAGCCATAATACGAGTCATCATTCCAGTGGTAGATGTGTCGGGGAAACCATCCAAGTTTACATCTTGTATCATACTTGTATACCACTTAGGAAGAACTTGAGTGGTTCCTGTGGATGGTGTATTTTCACCATCTTCCACATCATCATTATAATCATCAAGGCGATCACCATCCTCTATTTTCATTATAGGAATGATTTTCCATCATGTGAGTGTATGGAAGGAGCATCTTATTATTCATGTGATTTTCCATCTTTTATGTGAGTGACTGGTTTCCCAAAAAGTGCAAACATTTCTAGTTATTGGATCCATAAGTCTATACCCAAGTGTTTCATCATTGTATCCTAAGAAGATAATTTTTTCTAATTTCATATCAAGTTTAGTTCTCTGTTTCTTAGGAATGTGCATCCTGGATTTACATAAGGTGTGCAATCTATGGATTTCACCCTGACCATGCTTCTTGTGGTGTTACTCCATCAAGAGCTACAATGGGAACTCTGTTTATTAGATAAACTACCATTTTAACCGCTTCTTCCTAAAATGTTTTTGATAAACCTACATTATCAATCTTACATCGCACCATATCCATGATAATGTGATTTCACCTTTCAACAACACCATTCTATTGCGATGTATGAGGAGGTTAAATCTAAAAATGAATGCCATATGTTTCCAAAAAAGCATTTAACTGATTGTTGGTGTATTCTCACCCTTGATGTGAGGTGAAGTGTTTTTTTATATTTCGACGAGACTCAGTTTTAACAAGGGTTTTAATTCTTTTGAAAGTTTTAAAATCTTGGTATTTAGTAGGAATACAATATATCTATATTTTTCTTGATAAATCATCAACAAAGAGCATGAAGTATTAAAACCTAGAATTTCTAGGTCTCATTGGTCCACACATATCTCTATGCACCAGATCAAGTTTTCCTCTAGCCCAAAATGTAATTTTTAAAAAAGGTGCTCGATGTTGTTTTCCTAAAAAAATATTGACACTTAAGGTGGGAAAACTGCTCACCATGTTGTATTGATGAAGTGTGTCGAGATAGCCAAAACTAAAATGACCAAGTATTCTATGCCATAGCTGTGTTAATGATGTGTCCTTGGCCACAAGGGCTTGATCATATCGTTGAACAAAATCCAATTGAAACATGTTGCCCACATTCAAATATTTTACATTTTTTTTTGAATTTCATGACTTATCTCTAATTAGGAACATATTTTTACCACCTTTACAATCAAATTCAAAAGTAGGATTGTGATATAATAATTGACTAATGGATAACATATTTTTTTGTTAAACCAAGGACATATTAAACATCTTTAATTTTACAAATATGTTTTCCAAGTGGTAGTGAAATGGAATCAATTCCTTGAACATTGTATGATGTATCATCACCCAAAGAAACATGGTTGTTTGTGGGTGTGTCACTCAATGTGAAGAGCTAATCTTTTCTTCATGTTATGTGGCAGATTGCACCTGAATCTACATACCCGATTGCATTGGTTGAATGGAATATTCTTTTGATTGTACAATATAAAATAATTCATCATCTTTATATTGATCTTCTTTTTTGATAACATTTCCTTGTTGAGATGGTTTCTTCTTCCACTTTCCCTTATACCGTCTTTATTTTTATTTTTTTTGGCCTTGTTTTGATTGCTGGGTATCAGTTTATTTCCAATTGACGATCCTTTTTGGAATATGTTTGTACCAAAAATACTTTAACTCATGTCCTTTTCGACCATAAGTAGGTCATTTTTGTTGTGCCTTTTTTCCTTGTTGAGTGTTACCTTGATATGAATGTTGTTTAGGAGACTTGGCCTATTTATTTTCTTTTTGATTAGAAGCAGGTGCATGTTCTTCATTTCCAGTACTTGTGTGAATAACATATTCTTGTTGTAACATATTCACCAGTTGTTCAAAAGTTGTTTTTTGACCAGTTATGTTTAACGTAGTCACAAAAATCCTATATGAAGGAGGAAAAGCTCTCAAAAAAATGGGCACAAGTGAATTGACACTAACTTCTTCTTCCAGAGCTATAAGTGATGCTCACAATGTGTCTTAGAAAAAACTCTACCTTTTCAGCTGGTTGCATTTTTAAATTTAATAGTTGACTTTGGAGATGAAGAAGTGTTTTTTTATTTTTTGACTCATAAACAATTTCGAATTTATCCTAATCCTATTTTTTTGACATGACCTTATGAATATAACATTAAACCTCATCTAAAACACCAAACAAAATGATTAAATTTTCTTTTTGATTTACGTGATCATATATGCATTATTGTGCATCATCATTTTCAGACCGTGTTAGTGTACCTGAAACCACTGTCCAGACATCTTGAAATTATAATTGTGTGTGAATTTTAGTTTTCCATGCAACATAATTATCAGTTCTAAGAAGTTGAGAATCAAGAAGAAATAACTTAGGTGTCATATTTGTGGGCCATTTGGAAAAATTGAAAATGAGAGAAAATAAGAAAATTTAAAGAGTCTCCCCCCTCAAATCAACACACACCCCCCCAAAAATGATATTTTATTGATTTTTTGGGCTCACGTTTTGGCCGTTATACAATATACCGCACTATTGGCCAATTGAAAAAAACATAATTGGCACTATTGGCCAACATTATAAATTTCCCGTCTTGTAGAAAAATACATGTTTTTTTCCTTGGAAAAAATTGAAAAATTTGCATTTTTTTTGGAATTTGGGCTGTATGGCCTCTTTTTGCTTTACAATGTAATAATGCAATATTGGAAAAAATGACATTTTCCAAAACTAAATTACAAAATTGTTCTAGATTGGACACTTTGGTCTCTTTTGTCATTTACAATTTACATATTTTTTTAAAAAATATCATCAATTTTTTTACTCCTTTTAGGAGTTTGTCCACTAGGGAATTGGAGGGTCTCTAAATCGCTTTGGAGGCAAGTTAAATTTGGAAGTTCAAAAAATCGGTGTAAAAGACCATTTACTTTTTGTTTAATAAAAAACCTTATCATCCACATGTTTTTTTAGGTGGCTTGATAGCCAAGTTCCTTGTGGAAGGGAATTTTGCCAATTTTTTATAATAAAACTATGCTATAGGTTTTTTTTAACCTATGCATTCAAACATTTATCTTATATAATTCCAATATAATGGATTTAAGTTAAATGGAAAAGGTTATGGGAGGGAATTGACCCCGAAAAATCCCCCCCAAAAGAGTCTTTTCAAAATATTTGTTATTCCATGTGATTGCCTATAACACTTAAACACATATGCTCCAACATGCATTTAAAAAGCTCATTCAAATTTGAAAAGATGTGGATGGAGCATGACAATATCTATGACAAGATAAAAGAATGGTGGGGATGGAATGGTGAAGGCACTGCTCAATTCAGATTGGTTCAAAAACTCAAAAATGTCAAAAAGCAAGTCAAAATTTGGAATAAAAGCGTTTTTGGAAATGTTTTTGACATTAAAAAAAAGTTAAAACAGAAGCTTCAGGATCTGGAATTAAAAATGGATACTATGGGGAGATCGGCTGAAGATGAAGTAAATGAAAAGAATATTCTTTCAGAGTTACATACGATCTGCAGCAGAGAGGAATCTTTATGGCGCCTTAAATCTAGAGCTATCTAGCTTAAAGAGGGAGACAGGAACACGAAGTTCTTTCACATGACTACTTTGAAGCACAGAGCCTGTAACAGGATCTTAGAGGTTTCTAAAAACAACGGGAATATCATAAAAGATCCCAATAACATTAAGAAAGAAGCGCTTGACTTCTATAAAAATCTTCTTGAAGAGAGAAATGTCAACAACTCTGAAGCTATTTCCTTTATGTTGGAGGCCATCCCTTAGAATAAAATCGAGGACCAGAAATTTAGAAGCATCACTAAAGCAGCCACGCTTGAAGAGCTGCAAAAAGCTATTTTTTCTCTAGAGGGGGATAAGGCTCCTGGACCGGATGGGTTCTCTATTAATTTTTTTCAGAAGTTCTGGGAAATCTGCTCGGAGGATCTTCTCAAAGCGGTGAATGAATTCTATAGAACAGGAAATCTTTTAAAAGAGCTTAATAACACTCACATTGTGCTGGCACCTAAAAAAATGGATGCTAAAGATTTCAAGGACTTCAGACCTATCAGTCTAGTAAATGCCATATATAGAATCTTCACCAAAATTATTACTACTAGACTACAGCTCATAATGAATGATCTCATCTCAAGGCAGCAGAGTGGCTTTATTAAAGGTAGGATTATACAAGATGGAGTGATTATGGTTCATGAGACTATACATTCCATGGAAAATAATAAAAAGGCAAATATGGTCCTTAAGCTTGATATGAATAAAGCTTTTGACAAGGTATCTTGGGTTTTCCTTGACAAAGTTTTAACTAAATTTGGGTTCACGGAAAAATTCAGAAGAATTATTAAGTCTTGTATATCTACAGCCAGATTCTCTGTGGTTGTTAATGGGGAGCCTGTGGGATTTTTCACCAGCAGCAGAGGTCTTAGACAAGGAGACCCCATTTCCCCTTTACTCTTCATTCTCTTGGCTGACAGCCTTAGTAGAACAATTGGCAAAGCGGTTAAAGACGGCCTTTTAAATGGCTCTAAACCCACTTCCATCAGCCAAGCTGTCTCCCATCAACAGTTTGTGGATGACACTATCCTTCTTCTTTTGGCTTCAGTTGTGGAAGCTAAGGCTATTAAGGATTTATTACAGCTCTATGAATCTGCTTCTGGGCAAGAGATTAATTATGATAAAAGCACCATATTCTTTTTCAACACTCCTGAGGAAAGACAACTCAAAATTGCTAAAATTCTGGGCTGTAAAATAAGTGCACTTCCAGCCACCTACTTAGGCCTCCCTCTCGGCACTAAGAAAGTCTCTTACAAGGTGTGGGATGAATTATTGGAGAGATTTCAGAAAAAAATGGCTGGTTGGAAAGGTGCTACTTTATCTAGTGTTGGTAAGTGCCTACTCATTAAAAGTACTCTTCAAAATCTGCCCATCTATATCAATGGTCACTCGTTTAAAATCCCATCCTCCTTCAGAGACAAAATTGAGAGGATTCAGAAAAAAAAATTATGGCAAGGCATGGAAGAGAAGTTCAAATTTCACTTAGTGGCCTGGGATAAGGTCTGCACCCCGAAGTTTATGGGAGGGCTGGGCATAAAAAATATTGAGAAAATGAATGAGGCACTCATTGCTAAAATGGGTTGGAGAATGTTGTCTGAGAAACAACCCTGGATTGATTTAATTAAAGCAAAATATTTAAATCATCAAGTTGTTTACTCCTATCTGGATGACGAGCACCTACCCTGTGGTTCCATTTTTTGGAATAATTTGGTCAAGAGCAGAAACTTCATCAAGCAGGGAAGCAAATGGAAAGTGGGGGATGGTAAGGAGATAAACTTCTGGGAGGATAATTGGTTTAGTGGCAATCTCTTGGACAGATTTGGGATGGCTAAGGATAGTCTAATAAGCAAGTATGGTATTAAAATCAAGGACTACATTGAAGGAAATGGCACCAACAAGAATTGGAAAAAACTTACTGTGGAGCGAATTGATCTGAAACAAATTACTTCCTCCCTTCAAGATCATTTAGATCTTATTCCATTAAGTTAGCTGCAATCTAAGGATGAGTTGGTTTGGAATAATTCTCATGACGGGAACTACTCAATCAAATCTGGTTATATCAATCTCTTTCATAGTAATCAATCTGATTTTAATTGGAACAAGATTTGGATGTATGAATTAACTCCCAAAATAATTTTTTTCCTTTTGCTGGCCATCAGAGGCAGAATTCTTACCACTGACAATTTGATGAGAAGAGGAATTATAATTCCTAATAGGTGCCATCTTTGTAGGAATGACTCTGAGGATATTAGCCGCTTGTTCATACATTGTGATTATACCAAAAGAATTTGGAACTTTTTCCTTTCTAAATTTGAAGATCTCTGGGTGTTTTCAAAGGATCTTAATTAAGCTATGGAATCAATGGAAACCACCCTTTAGACATTGTGTTATCAAAAGGATCTAGAAATTGGCTATCCCACATTTAATCTAGAGGATTTGGAAGGATAGAAATGATATCATTTTCAGAAATAAGAAGCAAAACTATAAACTCAGTATTAGCAAAATTTCTAATGGTATCAAAGAGGATATTGCCAAATTTAAACCCCCCAAGAACAAGAGTTATCCTGATAATGAAGAGCACATCTTATCCAATTGGAAGATTGGAAATTGGAGAAATCCCGGGAATAGTATTGATAGATATTTGATCAAATGGCATCCTCCTGATTCTAATTGGTACAAGTTGAACTTTGATGGGGCCTCTAAGGGAAACCCTGGGACAACGGTAGGAGGAGGAGCAATATGGGATCATAAAGGTAATATGATTGCTACGTATGCTGGGAAAATGGGAGTTCAAACTAATCATTTTGCCGAAGCATTATCTGCTCTCTGGGGCTTGAGAGTTTCCCAGGCTAAAAATATTCAGAACCTAGTTGTTGAAGGGGACTCCCTAAATATCATTAAACTTCTTAATCAGTCCTCATCTCCTAGTTGGAGTATTAAGGATTTTATCTCTGAGTCCATAAGCATCAGTCATACTTTCAATAACATCAGATTCATGCATACTTATAGAAAGGGCAATAAATTGGTGGATGTGCTGGCCAATTATGGCATTAATGTTAATTTCACCTTTTGGGATAATAACATCATCCCTAATCAGCTCCACAATAACATTCATGCGGACTTTTATATGCAAACAATCCCTAGAGATGATTCATAATCTTTGGATGAAGATCAGCATCAATAACACTCTCACACATGTCGCTTTAAATGAATATGATGATGCAAATAATATCAAATATTCATGATAGTGAGAATTATTTGGGGAACTCCAAGTGCAGTCATTTTGATTTGAAAATCACTCATGTGGGATGTACTACAGCTGTTAAAATCTGGATTCATAGCTCCTCGGAAACCGATGGAAATTGTAATGTGATTGTTGACAGGGAGAGAGCTACTCACACATGTGACTTCCCACAGGCTCAGTTCAGCAGTCACGCAGTCGTTCGTGGGAA
Source organism: Taxus chinensis (assembly GCA_019776745.2). NCBI lineage: Eukaryota > Viridiplantae > Streptophyta > Pinopsida > Cupressales > Taxaceae > Taxus > Taxus chinensis. The sequence goes on along the minus strand of CM034154.1, from coordinate 750,856,979 downwards.
GAGCAACGACTATCGTTTCTAGTTTTGTGCGGCTTACAATAGTAAGAAGCGGAAAGGTCTCTATGCACACAGGCATCTGGGAAATTTTTGTAATCAGCCTATCATAGAGAAAATGGGAGGACCTCCCTGCTAAATTGAGCCATGCACAGACCCCGATTAGAAGGAAAATATCGAGCTCTGGAACATTCTCAGCAAAGGTGGCTTCACCAACTTCATGGAAAAGGTGCAGGGACATGACCAAAAGCATTTCTGTGCATTTTGCTAAGGAATGGAAGGAGTGGGACTATTGACTATGGGGGACAGAAGATATTGGTCAATGAAGATCTTATTGCTGAAGCGACCTGTCTTTGTTTGGAGGGGATACCGCTTCTTCAACAAAAAGGGTTGATAAAGATGCTAAAGAAAGAAGATTTGTGGAAGGATCTGAGAAGTTCACATTTGGTTCAGCGGGCCTGCTTTTCAGCTCAATTCCTTCACCCTATGATGAGGTTACTTGCATGATGATTCGATTCATCTCCTTGGAAGGTAGGTTTGTCACTGTCCCTACTAAACATCTTATCTTTCTAAACCACTTCCATAGGAATCGATTGGTTTGCTTTCCCCATTATCTGTTGAACTCCCTAAAAAACTCCATTTTGGAGTTTCATAAGCACACCCAAGCAGTTCCCTTGCATCAAGGACTTATTTTGTTGATTCATAAATGTTACCTTCTAAAATACCCTGGTCTTCCTTCCTCTCCTAGCCCGGCTACCCCTTTGATGGGCTCTGCTGCTGCCAGCCGTGTTTCTCCTGCTGCCCCCCCACCACCGCTGCTGTCACCCCCCTAGCCGGCTGTTCAAGCTTCTCCATCCATTCCCCCTTGCTGCTGCTCCCACCACCCACCTTGCCTCTACATCTAAAAGACCGGTCACCAGGGCCTCCAGGAAGCTCAACCTTGAGGCTCTTACTGTGGAGAAGGAGCATTTTGAATTAGAGATTGCACATGACCTTCTGAATTTCAACAGTTACAGTCCCCGGGAAGTGCAGATGGATAGCTCTTCAAAAAGGTTGGAGGCCTTAGAGGTTGAGATGAAACTGTTGAAGGATGAGGTCAAGAACCTGGCTAAACAGAAAGGCAAGAAAAACATGGAGGGGGAGGGGAACATTGATAATAGTCAGATTGAGGACATCTATAAGAAGCTGACCTCCTTAGACTCCCACTTAGGGAAGGCCAAAACTAGACATGATTACAACATTGCCGCCTTTAGGGCGATTGAGGAGTTCATTAAGGGTCATGCCAAAAGTGTTTCCAACCTCAGTGGTGTCTCGGCTACACTTTGGGTCAACGAAAAAGAAAGCAAAAGAAACATTGAGGAGCTCGATAAAACTAATGCTGCCCACATGACAACTTTGAGTATGTTTCACGCCTGGAAGAGAGTCAAGACCAGCATCGACAAAGCTACCAAGAAGTAGTATTGGTTGCTTCTGCTACTTCTTTTTGTTTTTTTGCTATTTTTTTGCGGTCTCTTTACTGCTTTTTTGTTGTATTTTTACTGTTTTGTCTCGTTTGAGTAGCTATTTCTGGGCTACTTCGAGCTTCATTGTAACACTCGGATCTTGATCCATTCTCTCTAATTTTCACTCCTATTCCAGCTCTCAGGCCTTCTTTTGTTCTCAAGGGTATAGTCCCTTTCAAAAAACTATTTGCCAATAATAAAAAAAAAACATGCATTTAAAAAATGTTTTGGTTTTGACTAATTTTTAAAAATAAAAATTAAAACTCTGTTGGGGGCTTGAACTTGAGACCTTCTGGGTGATAGGCTCATGTGAGTAGCCAATAGGCCACATTATTGTGGAGGTTTTAAAGGCTTTGAATGTTTTATTTGAACATTATTTATAATCTATTTTTTTAATTTAAAAACCACCAATTTAGGTGCCAATGATTGGAGTTAGCACATGTGATGGTGTAGATTATTGTATATAGAGATGAATGAATGGCTTGGAGTGATATGTGTTTTATGAAGGAAGGTGTCTCAAAACCAACGCTGCCTCTTTGAATGCCAAACACAAGGTTGTATTTTTCCAACACATAGGTCCAAATGAAGTCTCTAGATGCCTTGAGGTTGAAAATGCTTATGTATATGTCCATTCACATAAAAAATTCCTGAGCTACACACCAAGCACAAGTGGAAATAACTTCAAAATGCTCCAAAAAGTTGAAAGTATGAGGTATTTTTTGTAAAATTATAGGTTGTGCTAAGTGGCAGAGTAAAAGCCTCCAAATCAATGGAATCCACTGTCAATGGATCTATTATCTACCTAGACCTAAAAACATCTCTCAGATCAACAACACAAAGAAATTACCAACATGTGAAACAACTAGTTTTTACCCAAAACAAGACCTTTGCTAAATAATGCCAACATGAATAAGATATGCCTCTAATTCTCTCTCTCAAATGCATGCTGAGTACTTCGATCTCCAATATGCCATAATTTTTTTCAAAATTTCTCAAAAACAAAACTTCCGCTAAGTTTTTATTACAACCCCACTAAATATAGTGGGTAGACAAATATAGTTATAACTAGGTTTGTCACTAAATAATTAGTGATAAAACCCCTAATTAAGGGGATTTTTTTTTAAAATTGATCATTTTTTTTCCAGAATATGGCATGGTATAGGAGGAAACACCTAATTAGATCCTCCTTTCCCAGTGCTATGAAAATCAATGCTTTTGCACAGTGATTCCAAGAAGTCAAAATCTCTTCCTTTTTGCTTAGCAAGTTTCTTTCGGGGGTGTGGAGTTAGGGACATGGACCTATGAAGAGGTAAGGGATGTTGTGGCTCCTTCATACTCAACATTTTACTAGAATCTCCTTAAACTTCCTACAACCCTAGTAGGATTAGAAACTTCTCTGATACCAAATACTATAACAAAAATAAGGCATGGCCTACAAAATTTTATTACTCTTCAAAATATCATTACAAAGAATGGATGAGGATAAAATGTTTATAGACATTGCAAAACCATATCACATCCATGAAACATGGATCAAATCAACTAAACTAAGCAATATGTAGAAATGAAATATTACCCTTAATTTCCGCTAAAAGCAAATGCCAAAAATCATCCAAGATTTTTTTTTTCAAAATCATTCGACAAAGATAGGGATTAAATATTATCATCTAGACAACTCAAGACACCTAATGCCAACCGGAACCTAACTGCTTAAGTTAAAGAAATAAAAATAAATTACTTTAACTTATTACATTATTCTAAAGTAGTCTAATGATGAATTAAGATATGTTTTATTCTTGACATTTTCCTCATGGTTTGAAAACTTAGTTCCAATGAGAAAGATGAATTGAGACATCCAATTATTTTGTGGATTTTAGAAAATTGAATAGAATGTTTTTGATGAACACATATCTACTTCCAAACATGGATTGATTGCTACATAAGGTCACTTGATCAGGTTTTATGTCAATTTTCGATGGATTCTCTTGTTACAATTAGGTTGTTAATTAATCAAATAGATTTAAAACAACATATAGTACTCCTTGGGGCACTTATGTGTATGTACATATGCCATTTTGTATTATTAATGATGGAGCCACATTTTAGAGGACCATGGATTATAAATTTTTTAGTTTGATTAATGAAATCATGGTAGTTTATCAGGATGAAACCATTGTGTTTTCTAAGAAAAGAGCAAACCAAGTGGATCATTTTGAAAAAGTTTTTCAAAAGGTTAGGAAATTTGGGATTTCACTCAATTCTAAGAAATGTATTTTTTGAATGGAGAGAAGTAAGGTTCCTGGTCACATCGTGTCTAAAGAAGGTTTGATGATTGATGCAGAGATGGTAAAATCCATTAATTAAATTCCTCTTCCATGCTCTAAAAAAGGTGTTCAATCATTTTTTGGAAGATTAAATGTGTTAGATGTTTTGTATCTATTTTTTCTAAGATCACTATCCTCATTACCAACATGTTGAAGAAAGAACAAGTGATCCAATGGAATGGTGCAACAAAATGATTATTTACTAAGGTGAAGGAGGATCTCAAGCATGCACCTATATTGGCCAGCCTAGATTATGTTGATGCTTTTCAAATTTCCTCCTTTACTTCCCCTCATACATTAGTTATCTTCCTATAACATGCCTATGCTTTAATTAAGGTAGTGAATTTTTTTAGATCTTATATTCTCATGTAAAATTTTAAAATGTAAGTACCCCATACCATGGTTAAATACATCTTAAATTGATTTAAAAATTCTTGGAAGGGATGCATATGGGTGAATAAATTAAAATAACTTGATATTAAGGTGCACGCCACATGACTTGTGAGAGGAAAAGGACTGGCCATGTTAATCACATAGTCAAATTTGGATGTTGTTACAATTAATATAGAGGATGTGAGTAATGAAAAAATATGGAGATGAATTGTGTGAATCATAGTAGTACAAGGAAATTATTCACTTCTTGAAACACACAAGTTTCCCCCCACTTGGGACAAATTCTAACATATATCTCTTAGATTGAATGCTCAAAGGCATGACATCACTGAACGAGAATTTTATCGTAGGAATCCAAAGGGAGTTCTCATGAGATGTGTGAATGAAGAAAAATCCACAAAGTTTATTAAATAATTCCACCACAGATTGTGTGGAGGTCATTATGTAAAAAAAATACTGCTCATAAAATAATTAGAGCTAGCTATTGGTGACCTACATTGTTCATATATGTTTCTTGTAACATTCTCATTTTAAGACTTTAGAAACAAGGGAATTTTTTTTATCATCCATAATGTTCTCTATTCTAAATCAACATAATTTAGAACACACATTCCAATGCCAATCCATCTCATAATAGAAAACCATATGCAACTGTAAATGACTCGGTGAAACACCGTTCTCTCATTTCATGACTTGGTATTAAAAAAATCTCTCATGTTAACTCAATAAGGTATATACACCATATAATTGGTTCTTTTACCCTTTTAGGGGTACCCAAGTATTTTTTCTAAGAGGCCTAGCTGAATATATGTTATCGATATTCATCTGAAATCACACTTCTTAAACTAAGTGACATAGGACAACACAACCAGTAGCTTGTGATACTTTGGCCAAATTTCTTAAACATGTTAAACATGTTTACATTCCTTGATGACATACTCGTCAAATGGAATAAGCCCCTCATCACACTTGTTCTATTATCTAGAGTGGTCTTTACTGACTCATGTCAGTCCAATCTGAGTCAAGGTTTCATACTAGACAAGGGAAGCAACATGCACTAGTGTGGAAGAGTAATCATGGTGACTAAGGGTACATAGACATACTCAATTGACGTAATTCAATTGAGTGTGTCTAGTTATCCTAAGTCAACAAGAGTCGACCTCGATACTAGATCATGTTCCTATCCCTATATAGGATGGAACCGTGATCCAGTCTTACTTTTATGTCAATCAAGTTAAACAAACTAAGTGGAGTGTTGAGACATATCAACTGAATTATGGTATCCTGTGATGACCCCTTTCATTATGAAGGTACTACATTGCGGTTGATGTGTGCCAACATCCAACTGAGTTTCCTCAACTGGAATAACATAACATAGATTATAAGTTTATTAACCCATTAAACATTTTCTGTAAGATTAATTATAACAACGCTTAAAGATTCAACTAGATCATTTAACCTATAAGGTTACAAGTTGAAATTACATGTAAGTTAGGTATGCTGATAAAATATGCTTCCTAACCATTTGATTACATGCTTAAGTTTGTCTTTTAGATGAAACACCATGCATTATATCACGACATGATTAATCTTGAAGTTATAAAAGTATGTTAATTGATTCCTTAATTATTTTATCCCTAGCTTAAATAAGTACCTTATAAACCTTTATTTTAGACTTCATGGAGATGAAGTCCAAATTTTGATTAAGGAAGTTTGCCTAAGGAAGTACACATTCAATCATTTACTTACAACATTCATAACACTTTGACAAGATCTTAAGTTATGTCTCTATGATTGATTTCATGGGAAGCAACCTTCTTCCCTATGTTATGGACTAATGTCCATTTAAGAAACAAATTACATATGTTTAAATACATCAAGAATTCAAACACATACATCTATATAATTCAAACATGGTCATTTTATATTGTTTAAGGATATACTCATGAGTGTCAACTTATAATTTGCATCTCTAATTGAAAAAATAAACCAACTAACATTTCAGATTCCCCCCAACCATTCCATAATATTTAAGAATATAAATTTCCCTCCATAATACTTGATAATACATCCCAATTCATGAAAATAGAGTACTACAATAAAATATTATTTAACAATCAACACATCATTTATTCATCAAGGAGTGATACATTCATTGAATCCAGAAGTATCTCAGAGATTATAAAGTGTCATAACAACAATTTAAAAATAGTTTCATTACAAATTTACTTACTGATAAAGTACATAAATAATGATGCCACATAATCATCATAATAAAGGTACATTTTTTTCTTAGTAAAACAGATGTAACTTTCTATATGTCTTTCTCCTTTCATCTTTTACGAAATCCATCAGTAAAATTGTTAGCACGGGTCAATTCATTTGAACTGAGCATGATAAGCACTATATCATTAAAATGTTGTGCTTTTATTTAACTGTTTCATAAAAAGAACTCTTCTGTTTATGAAACAATTCCAAAACACAAAAGATAAAACAAAAAAATTTCCCTAAAAGATTGCAACTAGAAGGAGAGAAAAGATTAAATTTTTTAATGAGAAAGTAAGTTTTGAATTAACCAACATATCAACCTTAAATTTTAATCTTAAAAATCTTTTCAACAAGATGGAATTAAATAGTAGGATTAAAGAAAGGAACTTCTTATTTCTTACTAACTTCACCTGCTCATTCATGTATCTAAATAAAGATTCTCCAACAACCAGTTCTAACTTTTCAATAAGTAATACAAGATATATATAAAACTATCTTTCGGATTAAGAAAACTATTGGGACAACAATTAAGCATTACATTCAAGCTAAATATCATACTATCTCATGCTCATCCTATAGCCTAAGAAGTACATTGATCATAATAAGTCCATACAAATAGGTAAGGATAACTTAATCATTAAAACAATGAAAGTAATTTCGGTTGAAGCATCCTAAAAGTCCCGAGTTCAGTTTAGTATACTATTCAAAGTAGGAGTCAAAGATAACATCATACAAACTTGATCAATAGTATTTTTGATTGCTTCGACTAGTCCAATAAAATAAGCTAACTATTAGGATCACACAAAAGTTTCGACCAACCACTAAAAAATCTAGAAGGGGCAAAATATATTAAGTTCAAAACCAAACTAAACAATATCATTCACTTTAACTTATGTTAAAGTTCATCCAAAAGGAATGGTTACAAAGGTAATGAATAAGTAACATTCCAGAATTGAAGAGAGAGACTTCTAGCACATCCTTAAGAGACTCTTCAACCCAAAAATCCCAAAGATATCAAGTATCTTTAATATTCTATCATGTATCTCAGTTACATAGAAAGGAAACAATTATACATCAAGAAGGTTCAGTTTCCAAAACCCCGTTATTGGAACAACTCGAAAAGAGAAATAATAAATCAACAAAACCTCCCTTTATACAAAATCGATAGGGCATTGAAACATGATAAGGATGAAGCCTCAACCATTCCCCATTTCATAAACTAATTAGCCACTCCATGAAAACATGGACAAAAAAAAATGGAATAAACTACTTCAAGAGAAAGGCAAGAACAAATTTGAATGTCCCAAAAAGAATAACAAGCTCAAACCTGAAACACCAATGTAACTCAGAGTTGGATAACCACAATGACCCAATCGAAGAATAGAAAAAAATAACATACGATAAGAAAAAACGTCTATCCTTCCTCCACACAAAAGTAAAAACACCATTCACTTATTCAATCAAATAATAAAGCATTGTTTCAATAACTTAGAAATCTTAGCGAAAGAAAGGATATGAGAGTAACCCAGATCCAATTCCAGTTAGTCCCATAAAGAACTATCAATTAACAAAACCAAAAGGAGAGAAAGATCATTTGAATCAATTCCTTTCACAAAAGTTCAACGACAACCAATGATTCAGAGAGAACTTCCCAAAATCTAAAATGATCTGCAAAGGTATCCAAAATCCCAGGGTGGGTTTAAGAGAATACAAACAATACTCAATAGAAAAAAATCAACTTTCACAAACACTCTTTCCTGTACACTTTCAAAAAAATGAGTGAAGACGTGATACGATACCCAATAAGAGTTTTTCCAGATCTAAACACATACTGGGCATTCCATGCAAGAAGAAATTACAATCATGAAACAAGTTGAGAAAAATGATAGTCTCAACTTCTATTATCAAGAAAAAAACCCAAAATGAAGAGCTCACAACAACCTAAAAAATGACATAATGTAAAAAAATGGAGATTCCTTCAAGATAGATTCCTATCGAAAACAATAAATAGGCATGCAAGTTAATATCTATAGATTTTCACGAGCCACGAAACTATTAATAATATTTAAAATCTCCACATAAGCTTTTAATCAGTCAGAGAACCACATAGACTTGTTACAATAACATGAAGGTCTGAATTTACAAACAAGCAAGGAAGCATTGCAATCCCAATTCACATTTCTAGATTTTGTTATCAACAACGAAGAACCAGTAGAATCCGAAGAAACAAAACAAACACCATTGAAGCAAGAATAATCAATCATAAAAATAGAACCAGAAGATTTCTACAAAGACCAGAGTTGTTTTTATGAAGCACTTAAGTAAAAGAAAAATACTTAATGGATAGGGCCTATCATGCATGATAGAGATCCTTTCTTCAATTTTTTTGCATAAAATCTCCAAGTAGAGCTTCGATTCCTTCCCACGAATGCCAATAATATCCTCAAAAACTTCTCTACTTCCTCTTATAGCTCCACAATGTTATTTTCATCTTCTAATTCCATGCAAGGTAAAACATTCATGCAAGGATTCAAATTGTAGGTTCGAAGAGCAAAAACCACATGCAGAGATAAAGCTCGAAAAATACCAAATGACCAAAACAAAACCGAAACCCCCCTTCTTTCCATCTTCCTCCTTCCTAGGTGGGTTTTCACCATTTCCAAAAATATTAAATGCCAAACATGACTGATAGTCCTTCCACATCTCCCACCACCGCCAACTTGTATGTGGCTATATCTAAATTCAAAAAATGTATGCAACTAACACTTGGCGGAGGTGCCAACCAGAATACCTATCAATTATTATGCATTCACCAAATTTGGAAACTTAAAAGAGATAAACATGCCTTTAATTCCTCACAAATTCCTAGAGGCTGGTGCCACCAACCTTCTCCCTTGTTCATGTCATTTCATAGGCCCCTTTTAGGTTTTCCAAACATTAGGTTAGGTTCAACATTAGTCTAGGATTTAACTTAGGTCCTTAGGTCTAAGTATAAGGTTTTAGTCTTAGGTCCTTTAATTTTTAACATCACACATTAATAAAAGAACATAGTAACTTAGAATAGGTTACAACTTTAGAATTGGGTTACCAATTTATCGAACATAGTTTAATTAGGTTCCTAGTTTATAGTAAGAATTAGATCCCAAAGTTACCAAAGAATAACCAGATTACCGTTCAAGATCACATACGAAGTAGGAAGCCGTAGAGATCATTCGTGACTTCAAGACAGTCAGAATTTAGAGATCACATGATCTGTCCAACTTGTCAATATGACCACAAAGTCATGAATCAGAAGCATACCTTAGATTAATGAAATTGATCCAAAGTAATGTTGTTATGTATCCAAAAATTATGAAAACTGAAGCAAAAATTTGAGTGCAAAAAAGACTCATGGATTAGTTTATCTGAATTAATTTCTTATTTCCCAAGCAATGAATTATAATAAGAGATAAATTACTTCATTTTCTATTCAACATAAACATGGTAGAATTATACCTATTTCAACAGATAACATATTATCTACAACAAACACGATTTCTTGATTCACAAGAGTACACCGTCTTGAACAAGAATCACATGTCAACGTTTGCAACTTCAAAAATAGAAGTCATCATAGACATCAACCATGTTAGAGGTGTTACATTTCTAAGGAAGTTAGGAAATGTGACCCATGTCAATATTTTATAGGAAGATTGAAAGAATATGATGCTCTTCCCCTTATTCCAATTATTGAAGAAGCTCATTTTTAGCAATGGGGAATGTATTTCATTGGAAAAAATTAGTTATCAGTCCAAATGTGGTCATAGATGGATTTTAGTTGTAACTGATTATTTTACAAAGTGGGTTGAAGTTATCCCAATGAAGAATGAAACTCACAAAGTGGTAATGGATTTTTTCGCAGAAGAACCTAATCATTAGTTTTGATGTGCCTGATAAAATTCTAATTGATAATTCCATGTGCTTCAAGACTATCCCTAATTTGAAAATATGTGACCGATTTGGGATTAATTTGAGATACTCTTCCAACTACTATCCACAAGGGAATGAGCAAGCTAAACCCAACAATAAAAACCTAATCAAAATTGTTAGAAGGAAGCTAAATTTGAACAAAAAGAAGGAATAAAAATTGAGGCATGCCATTTAGGAAAATAAGGTTACTCTAAAGAAAGCTACAGGAAAAAATCCATTTGATTTGGTTTATGGTATGAATCCCACTCTTCCTACAAACTTAGATCTCCCCACTTTCCAAATATTGAAAGAAGTGAATTTTTAGGATTTTGATGATTTGGTTAATGGTATGAATCCCACTCTTCCTACAAAATTAGATCTCCCCACTTTCCAAATATTGAAAGAAGTGAATTTTTAGGATTTTGACCCCTATGCAGAGAGGATAAATCAAATAACTCAGTTGGATGAAGATAGAAGGAAATCACATGAGAGATGCATGAAGTTTAATAGTAAAATGAAAAGCGTATTTGAAAAAACTATTTATCTAGATAATTTGATCTAAATGATTTGGTGATGATTTGGAATAGCAAACATGAGGGTAAGGGAAAACATGGAAAGTTTGACTCACTATGAACATGACCATATGTAGTAGATATATGCATTGGAGATAAAACTTATTTCTTGGAAGATATTCATGGTGAAGTGATAGATTTTCCTATCAATGGAAGGAATCTAAAGCATTTATTCAATTAGTAAGGCATAATATTCTTGTTTAGTGTACACATACGTGTGTTTCCATTTTCACCATTGTACATGTACATATATGTTTCTTTGTGTTGTTTTTTCCTTGTTTTGGTTCCTTTTCCCATTTAGTCATTAGTGTCTAGGGATATGTCCCCAATTTATGCGCCCATAAGGTTTTGACATTGTCGATGCTTACTTTGGCTTGTTTTGAGAAAATTAGTTCATCTTGACTAAGGTTTTAATTGAGGAATTCTGAGTTATTAAAGAGATTTGATTTAGCTGTGGAAAATATATTGCTCGGATTCCAAAATGAGTTTTTTGTGATGTCTTATTACCCACAGGGGGTACCCATCCTACATATAGAGCTAATGTTCACAACGACTATGGCCTCACTTCATTTTGGGGCCTTATAATTGATTTTTTTGAGTTCAAAGGATTTTAATGGTGTTGTGCACATATTTTGGGATCCCTAGTGATGGATTTCATTGAAATACCTCCTCCCTTTTATTTTTGAATGTAAATTTAGTTCTTCTATCACTTTTTTTCTTAACTGTTTGTCTGCAGATGATCTTATTTACTAGTCAAGGGAAAACAATGGTATATAGACTTTGGTGACTCAATTTAATGTAGGATTCACATTTGAATTTATCGGGATATAGTTTAAAACTAACTACATTGGCTTGTTTTAATTTAAAGTGTTTAAAAATTACTTTTCCTATTAAATATCAAAGTCTCCAACTTGCTGTCGATGGAAGAAACTTGGCGACCATCCATTTTCCTTTATGCGGGAATGTTTTTAAACTTGGTTTTGATCTCCATTTTGGGTAGAACACCAATCATCCACATGTGGAGGAAATTGATACTTCCCCATGTTTATGACTTTTGAGATGGATATTGGACATATGGAGATAATCAACATATGAGATTATTTCATATCTTGGACTCTTGCCTCTATAACCCGTAGAGTGATGATGAGCAATAAGTGGCAAAATCAACATCCTTGGCAGTTTGAACCTTTTACACATTTCTTTATATATTGCGGTATGAGGGAACACCGATGGAGACCATATATGCCTTCAAAAAATTAGGAAATTGTGAAATCCAAATATAATGTATAAATTACACATAGTGGGCATAAAAAAATAGGGTTTCCTCCAACATCTGGTTTTAGATTCCTTGGTTGAAAAATGCCGATGAGCGGCACATAGAAAATGTTTGTGCACGACACTATATAAATCCTTTGAGCTATGTCCCCTCTTCCTTTCGAAATCTGAAACACTGATGGGGCCAAGTGGTGCTAATCAGTGAAGTATAAACCTTGATTTAATGTTTTTTTGTTGAGTTAAATTTGACCTTTTAAATTAGTGAAGAATAAGAGGATGGGAATATCAACTAAATGTAGCAGAGGTAATGTTTATTCTATTCTACCTGCTTTGCAGTTATGGTTAGAAATGTAATTGTTTATTTGGACGAGTTGGAAGCCCATGGAAAAATAAGATATGTCCAAGTGGTCCACTAGTTTCTATTCCATGAAAACTATAGCGGGGAGATAATGTTTTGAAAAAATATGGAGCATTTTAATGGAGAAAACAAATAAACTAGTTCTAGTTTTTTACTTATAACTTTTTATTGGAAGCTCTATTTTGAGAATGGATAGTACCATTAGGAAGCTTGTTTGAAGAGATTTGCAATGATTGTTTTTGAAATAAATTGTTAAGAAATTGATGATAAGTTTATGATAGAGTCTTTAGGTTTCTCTTGGTCTCATAATCAAATAAGATGGAGCTCTTATATTGGTCCCACATGGGAATTATGATTAAATAACAAGTGAAAACCTTATTTCCACCAATTTTACTAATTTTGTGGATGTACATGTGTTATTTTCATGGATTTCCATTTGTGCTTTATAGGGGATACATTTCATGTTATAATTTGGCCAAGAGTGATTCGGGCATGCTCTTTTCTCTACATTCATTGATGTATGGTTTGCTTTATCCTATTGTTGACTACTAGCTCATTCTAAGCCTTTGATTATAGTGGGTACTTTTAATTTCCACTTATGCAATGGGAATTGTTATAAATTGGAGGAAAAAATCCTTCATCCTGGTCATTTGGCTCACGAGATTTGTTTTTTCAAGCTTAGCATACCGTTTCCTTGTTTTTTATCATTTATTAATAGCGGTGTTTCTAATTTTAAAGTGAAATTATCATAGAATGTTGAAAAAGTGTTGTAACGTTTTGGGAGATATTGAATGTGAAGTTCATTTTATGGTAGTTAGGTATTTATCTATGTTATGTAGACGTGCTTGAAGATGATTTATAAAATCTTTGCATGATCTTACGCTTTCTTATTTTGTACAAATTATTTCAATATTAGTGTATTGAAAATATTTAATATGTTGTTTTGATAAATAATGAGTTTGTGTAAGGTCATTTAATTGTATGTCTGAATTATGATGAAGTGTAATAATTGTGTAATTTTTTTCCTCTATTGAATTTTACTAATTCTTTTTATTTGAATTCTAGAGACTCTTTTCCCAATGGATTCTAAGAACCGATCATGGTTAATTTGACCACTCCTTTTAACAATATTTTCATCAATGTATCTTACTAAAATATTAATTTATATTTATAAATCCTTTGAGGTTTCATTTGTTATACTTAAGATTTAGGTTTATAATATTTCCTATGTTCATTTTTCTTGTCTTGAGAATAATTAGCCTATAAACCATGCACATCTTTGTTGTAATAATGTATTTTCTTGTAACATTTTCCAATCTTAAGTAGTTTTATGATTTTTCATCCTAGTGATAACAAATTAGGTGGGAAATCATAGTGGTTATGATACTTATTTGGGCCTAATACACTATCATTGTAAACTTTGTGTTATTTTACACATTTTGGTTATTATAGGGTCTCTCCCCTAGGTTTCCTAGATCCCAAAGGTGAGATGTCATGCCTTAAATTTTCCCCCAATTTGTGAAGAAGTATACAAATACAATTAATTATCCCACTCTTCACTTATTTACACTGAGGAAAAAATTTGAGAGCCAACAAATCACACCAAAATGAAACCTAATCTACGAAGAGAAACAAATATTGCCTTGAGAATGAATTGCAAAAAGCATATTTAAAAAGTAATCTACAATGTACATATGTGGGGGCATATATAGATATAAGAAGAGCTATCTCGCCTTTTCTTATTGACCCCACTAAAGGTGGAACCTATGTTAAAAGCGGTACTCTAATAAATATATTTAATTAGATGCATATCTTTATTTATCCTAAGCCCATACATAATGTACTAGCTATAGAAGCTAATTAACTAATTTAACTTAAAAATTAGGTGCATATAGTATGTTGCACCAACAAAAAATTGAGATTGTAATTTACATGCAAAAGATTCTCCTTGAGATTTTCCACTAACATATCCCATGTTTTGATCATCTTCTCCCCACACTATATTCAGTCGCTCTATATATGATCTCACCAAAGAGACACATGACCCTTCAATTGTGTTCATGCAAACTTGAAAATTTCGGATCTTTCTTCTCTTTATACTTAAAAATATTTTTCCATCTCTACTATCGAATCCACAAGATCTGTTGGTTCCAAACTACCATAATAACAAGTGATATCCAACTTAGGAAATTCACAAACATGGTGATTGTACAACATAGTCTCTACTTAGGATCATATTATGTTTCCTCTTCTTCTGAATTTGCATTCACATCAAAAATTTTATTAGTATCATGTACTCCCAATTTCATGGGACAACCTTCATCATCGCTATGGTCTTCCGCAACAACACCTTGGAATTGTGTGGTTCCCACGACCTTTGAGAGACATTGTATAGTCCACATCATTTCGACCAATCTTCAACTCTTATGCTCTAATTTTGGCATCCTAAATTCTTGCAGTGTGTCATTCTAATGTTATTTTTCCTTTTTATTTCCTCAAACTATGCAACCAAAATATATGCAATATTTTATCTGACAATCCTTTTGTCATAATATGCTTACAATGACCTTCTGCCCATAATCAATGTTATGGAAATTTGTAAAATCTTATTGTGTCACTTCCTCTCACACCTTCTAACCAAAAATTGTTTGTTGGAAGATGTCTTCAATGATTTTCTAGCCACAACTGAAAATTTTGAAAACCACAAATATGTTTCATGCCTCTACTTAAGGAAAGTACTCTTGATATGATACCAAATGACACAAATGGGTAGGGATGTTCTATAAAGAGCCACCTCATAACTCGTACAAAAAATGCACATATAAGAATAACTTAGAAAGAAAGAAACATGCATCAACATAAAGATGAAATAAACATGATTTTGGAATAGTAACACAACTTTGAGAATATTTTATTAAGACAAACATCAACATTAGATTGATTGTAAATGATTCATCCTTCTACACAACATATGGACATGAAATATACTATATGTAGTACTATTTAAAAATTGAATCATTCTTTGGTAGAGTTTTTTTACATTGTTATTATGGTTATTCAAACATCATTATGATTTGGTGAATATTAAGCTTGCATCCATACTTTGCTCTTAAGTATTCTAAGTTCTTCCCAAAACTTGAACTTATTTCTCAAGGAAATTGGATTCACTTATATAGTTGTTCATACAATCTCTTAAGACTATTAATTATATAGAATTCAAATGAAAGGATCAATGTTAAGAATAATGTCGTATTCATATTATTAATGATTAATCATATATATTTATTATAACCAACAATATATACACATAGATAATTTCTTATACCCATATTATTATAACTCCATTATTTATTTCCTATTTTGTAGGAGGTAGTTTTTCCTACCTGTGGCCACTGTAATAGCAAAAAATAAACAGATTATTTTGTGCAACTTGCTCGTACCTATCAGTTTAGTATCAAAGCGAGATGACTCCATTATAGTGCTTTCAATGTGTTCATAATGGCGAATTTAAAAAGGAAAGTTTTTTATTTGGTCGGCCTCAAAAGAAGAACCTCACGCTGATCAGTATTGATTTACAGTTTTAGCATTGTTTAAATTTTCTTTTTAAAAAAAAAATAAGGTAAATATGGAAGATTAAGAATAAGAAAAAGCGTATGAAGGTGGGCGTGGAAATTTTCTGCAATGAAGAGATACAGTTGTAGATTTTACTTCTTCTAAAGATGTATTCTATTTAAAAGGCATAGAACTACATATTCATGCGTGTATAAGTGAAGATCCATGTATTTTATTTCAAATTAGCGCCATGGATTACATGCAATAATTTTTTTGCTAAAGTTTAATAAATATTATTACCCGTTTACTGAGATTGAATATCCTCTCCATTCGTGTGAAGACTAATATATTCATCATGCATCAAGGCATGAGATCTATGCGCAAAAAATGGTCTCTTTGATCTTCTTATGTTTTGAGCCGTGTTAGATCGTTGAATACTCAGATCCAACTCATGTATCTCCACCACCATATGATCTGTATATCAATTAAATATACCTGACTCTCAGCTCATCTTCTAGCTCGCTCTCTGTTAATGTAAGTTGCTTCTCACGGAACTCACTAAACTGTGGTAAACGTTGGAGTTGACAACTATTCACTTGGCAGTCGATTGACATTTTGTAAACCATCTAACATCGGTGTGTCGAATTGTATCCTCTCAAGTCTCACCAAAACTTATCACAGACAGGTGTGTAGTTTTGTTCTTGTTTTTCCCGTCTATGTCTGCAAGTTGAACCTCGACTTAGTTTTTGTCTTTGGGTTTTGGGTTAGAGTAGAATTGTTTTTGGGTTTGTAGCTAGAGAGGCATTAAAAAGTCAAGTCAATGTAATGTTTTGTCAAGTCCAATTCATAGAGTCAATAATAAGTGTATCGGTTGTTAAATTTTTTATTTAGGTGTTAGTTGAGTGAAGCAATGTTATAATATTAGTTTAGTAAAAGTTTTAATTTGTGTCGTGTCATTCTTAAAATAGGGTATAGTTATTGTGAGTCATGTATTTGTCTTCTTGTCTTTTAATTGTCAAGATTATTAAAAATTTGAGTGTGTATCAATGGTGTCTTGTAAAATTTTAAAAAATGAAAAAAATTGTCTTAACGGATGCATTTTCGGTTCAAATTGATGTTTGAATTGTAATTAAATTTCATGATCAAATTTAGTTGAGTTAGCAACAGTTTTGCTGGAGGTTAGAGGAAATGGAGGATGGAGATATTCAAATCCTCTCGTCAGTCACCAACGACGAGGCCCATATGCTTAGGTGGGACATTTTATTTCAGTTGTGTGTGTTTCATGTTTTTAGTTTTCCAACTTATGCTTCAATTTTCAGTGTTGCTATTATGGTGTGTGCTGAATAAACCCTCTTTTTAGAATTTGTGAAAGATTTATGTTTTTAGAAGACTCACTTTTGGGGAGAAGGATAAGATTATGAGGTATACTTAGTGATGGTTATCTAGTTAGTGCCAAGATTGTGGATTTGAAGATTCAAAATCCAGGCACCCAAGGAGGAAGGGAAAGTCCCATAAGAGCCCATAGAGGTAGGGACTATTCCTATTGGAAAAAATAAGTAATGAGAGGGGAGGGGTGAATCAATGTTTCTTCAAATTTTGGAGAATAATTCAATTGATTCACTTTGTCATGAAGAAACAACAACAATCATAAGAAATCAATAAGTGAACACGTCTTTAACATTAGCAAAAGTAGGGTCCCATGGATCCAACATCTCAACATGGATAAGTTGCGTCAATGCTGAGCCCTAAATTTTTCTCCCTGAATCCCTATCTGGCTAATGGCGGTGGAGGCATCTCTACCGTGAGTGGATTTTTCGTCCCTGGATCTTCCTTTGAGCAGCAGTCTATTTTCAGTGGAAGCCTTGGGGTTTTAGACGACAACGGTTTTGGTTCTCCGACCTCTCTAGCTCCCCCTCTCCACTATGATCTCTCCATTGGAGGTAAGGGTTCTTTCCCCTATGCTATTCCATTTGTTGATGATGCTTCTTTTGTTTCTGCTACTGGGAAACACTCATATGCAGCTGCTTCAGTTTCTTCATTCTCTAAACCTCTCTTTACCTCTAAATCCACTCCGCTGGTCATATTCTTGGAGACTTTGTGCTTGAGACTGAGGAGTTCTTCTCTTCCAACGGTCTGATTTTTCTGTTCAATGGGCTATGTCCTGGTCTTCCACTTATTCATTCATGGATTGCTACAAACTAGTGTCCCCTTATTTTAGGTAGGATTTTCATTTACCCCTGTGCAAGGGGCTTTTTTATCATGGTTTTCAGTTCTACTGATTCTAAGGATATTTTCCTCTCTAAACTATGGGAACTACAAAATCATCATTTGTTGAGGAAACCATGGTTCCTGATTTTCAATCCACTCACTTCTTTTTTCAGCGTAAAATAGGTTTGGATGCATTTTCCCCATCCGCCATTGCAGTTTTGGGGAAATGATAGCTTAGCTGCTACTGGTAATGCTTTGGGTAAATTTTTATCCATCGATTCCAATACAGATACCTTTGCTCATACTACTTTCACAAGGATATTGGTGGATCTATATACTTTGCTGGATCTACCTACTTCTATTGATCTCAAATTGTGTGAGATGGTTTGGTCATAACCCCTGGACTATGAAGGCCTACCCTTTAGATGTAGAAAATGTTTTAACATTGGTCATCTCGTTATTTCTTGTTTGGTGGTCAAGAAAAAAGCTAAAAATGAAAATGTATCTTGGTGGAAGGAAGCTCACCAAAACTTTCTTTTTCTTGAAGAGGAACTTGGGTCTGCTGCTGATAGACAAGTCAACGAAGTTAAGGTTTCCATCCCATCAGTTAACACTTCAGTGGGTGGTGATGCAGCTGTTTTGATGGATCAGGTTCTAGGTGCTAGTACTGACTGCGCTAATACTAGTTTAACTTTTGACAAGCCCAATGATGGGTTCTTGGATTTTTCAATGCTTTAATTTCGACCTCACACAGACGAAAATTTAGATCCTAATCGTAGTGATGAATGGAAAATTGTTAAACGGAGAAAAAATTCCTTCTCTATGCATCTTAGATCCTATACAAGGGACTCTTCTAAGTAATCTGGTTACAGTGGTAGTACCGGGTGATATTTTGGTAGTCTCCTCTTCTTCTTCCTGCAAATTTTTCTGGGCTGCATCTTCTCTTCTCCTCTTTATTACACCTTCTTGCTGCTTTCGGTTTAGCCAAGGGTGTTCTTCCTTATTTTCTTCTCATTCTGTTTACTACTGACTCTGCAGTTCTTGATTAAGTGGTTTATTCTTCTCTTTCCTTGTGTGGTTCAGGAGTTCTTTTCTTGCTTTTCTCCCCCCTTCTTTTTTGTACAAGGTTGTGGGTCCTTTCAAAACCCTCACTTTACCCTAATTAAAAAAAATCAGTAAGTGAACACATAAGAAGAAAAAAATTAATGTGGGAAACCCTTGAAGGGAGAAAAACCCACTAAAACCAATGCACTATGATGGAATTTTTTTTTAATGAAGAATTATAAAGATTTCAAATTGTTGAGCACCCACTCAAATTGAAGCACCAACTCCAAAATCAGATCATGCACCTACTTGACATTTTTAGCAAGCTATAAATTGCATGGGAGCACCTACTCCAAAATTTTCTAAGCACTTACTTAGTCTTTACAAAATTTTGATCACATTCACTTGGCCTAGTTTCTTAAACAACAAATTTGTGATCACTAAATCATCTCATACAATCTCATACTCACTCTTCATGCATCTTCCTTCATCTATTTGCATTAGTCCTCATACATCATTAACTCTGTCCTCAACAATAGTTATACATACACAAAAATGTGTTTAAATATTTAAGAGAGACATACTCTTATATCTCATACACTTCACCTTCCAAAAAATCTTCACCTACTTGGTCTTTAACTCGTTCAAGGAGAAGCTAGTTGACATCAAACAAAACTTCCATTTTATAATCATTACATATGAATAGGTGTTAGAGAAAGTACATACCTTACATAAAATGAAAAAACTCTTCACCTACCTATGAGAAACTGTAGAAACCTCCTATCCTCGATACACACCTAAAACTTATGACAAGATTCTATGCCAACCTCTGCATATCTTGTTTGTAGCTGTTATGGCATTTTGTCTTCTTCTTCAACATAGTTTCTTTGTTTTATAGCTAATGAAAACATGCATCAAATTTTGGGGAATAATTTATATGTTACTTATGACCTCTTAGTGTCTTCTATAGGCATAACAACCTTCACAACTTACCATTCTACTTACAAGTCTCCATTATAACTCACATACACTACTAGATGTATGCACTTTATACTGTAATCTTCAACTGGGGGTGTATGAGAAGCCTTATAAGCTCATGTATTGCAATGAATTAAAGGGGAATGGATATTTAAAATTGTACTTTACACCATCAACATGATGTTGGATATCAACAATTGTAATGGCATCCATGGCTGAATTTCAAGGGTGTCTTCACAAGTGTTTCATAGTCTACAATCATGGATGGCCCAAAATCCAGTCATAGAAATGCTTCAGAACCCTCAATGCATGAGACTTCAAAAATGTTCAGATGCTTAGAAGAAATAACATTATTCATGATGCCCTTGTAGCAACCTGAAGCTTTATCTTGGAGCAAGCCTTCCATCGTCATTCAGTCAAAGAGAAAAAAATTTGAACAGCACTACCAATAGCTATCCTCCATTGAACCAAAATTAGTCTAGCAATAGGGTGATTTGACATCGATATACTTTTGTAAATATTAGAAAACTCAATATCTCATAATAAATCCAAAGCAACAATAACTAGAAGGATATATGTCTTGTGCATCTCACCAATTCCATGCTTTGCTTCATATCAGGGAATATAGATCAAATATGCTTGAATATCAGGGACAACTCAAACTAGTTCTTAAGCTCCAAAAACCAGTTTTACTTTAGCTTACATCTAACATACCAAAACACACTTTCATGGAAAAGAGTTGCATGGAAATTTCAATAGGTACCTCTACTCCATATTAAAGCATTATTTTTTCATGGGTTAGTGTGGTGAAATTCATGTTTTCATGCCCATTTCACACACCTTCTTGTCAGTCCTAAAAAGTCAGTTTTGGACTATTAGGACTAGTATACCAAAAACAATTCACCACACCATGTCATAGGCTTAAGAAAGTTTTATTGGACCTATAACTACCCTGTTCATGCTCATATTACATTTAAAATCATGCCATCTCATCAAGACTCTCTCAAACCCAACTGACTGGTTTTGGCTTGTTTGGCTTTTAGCAGTAGGATACATTGATTGACACAGTACACCTAAATTTTACATAGAACTCACATGGATATTTAGATCATACTGACATTAAGGAAAACTCTAGGATATAATCTTCCACATCAATATTTTCATCTTAAACTCTTCCATGCATGACTGTACTATCAATTTCCTTTAAAACAAGAGTAAAACTGTAATTGAACAATTGACCTGGAACATGCCACCAATTGCATAAATGTACTAGGAGGAGTCCCTTTATAAGCCTAGATGATCAATTTTTAATTTTCATGAGGTTTGAGAACCAAATAATTTATATTTTTCCTATCAAGACTTCAGAATGAGGGTTTTGGGAGGGTTTGGAGAACTTGACTTCTTAAAGTTCATTCATAAATGATAGGACTTCATTCTTTCCACATTCTAGCTCTAAAATGTTATAGATTCCATGCCCTAAATTTTATGATAGACCTAGGTCATCACATGTGTAGATATTTTATGTACCAATGAAAAATTCAAAGTTTACCCTTGAGCTAGAAGTGACCATTTTGAGAGCTCAGTAGATCCAAAAACCTCCTAACTTGAAAATTCTTCTTCACATTTTCCTAAAATTTGGTGTACAAACACTAGAGAAATATTATTCACATGTCACAAGGATTTTTTCTCATAAATAGGTTGGTATGTTCTTGGTCCACATCCTTTTTCCATGCTTGTCTTAGCTTGTTCTTAAGAACAATCATAAAAAATACCTCAACCATGCCATTAATAGTTGAGAAAATACCTTTTACATTTTCAAAAACGTTTATGTAATGTATTAACACATTCCTCTTGCTTGGGTTGACATGCCATTGCTTATTTTTCTTCACACACCCATCCAACCTTGCACTAGGTCCTTGAACTAGGACTAATTGAGCTAGTTTACACCATGAATCAAAGGACCTGACCTATTTTTCATCATTGAAGCCCTTACACACTCCATTGAAACATCCATTGAGATATGTAGGATACCTTTGAAGTTAACAAATAAGCTCCTCAATGCACCTAGTTTCTTGCTAAGAAACCAACCATGCACTAAGACCTTGTGTATACACCATGAATTCTCAAAAAACTTTTAAACTAAGACATTTCCAAAACTGTCATTTGAGGTCTAAAGAAGGCACTACCAATCAACCTTCATGCCATTGAATGATTGATACCTCATCACTCACTCTTTTCCATCAACACATTATGTCCACAATGACAAAACTAACAAGAAAGGGTTCAACAATATCCCCCCTTTGTCATTGATGGTAACAAGCTCAGAAAATTTGATGGAAAAATGGCATCCAAACACCTTCAATTATATCTTTTCCTATTTCTAATTACATTCTCCCCCCTTTAAAATATATTACAAACGTTCATCCAAAAAATGACATGCATACAACATTAATAGGATATATGCTTACCTCTACAATCTCCCCCGTGGATTAAGCATGCTTTTCACTCATGGCATTAGAAGATGCAAGAATTACACTCATAAATCAACCTCAATTCTCCCCTTGAATATTTTCTCTTCAACCTTAGTGTTTTTCACTCTTTACACATATCTCCATTTGATCTTCTCAACATGTGCCTTGAGCTAGTGAACTAGCTTCCCTTGTTTTGATATTGTACCTCTTACCAGTATCACCAAGGCTCATGGGATTGTCATCTACATTTACTTTCTCTTAAACATCACAAGTGTTATTGTTTCATTATTTACTACTTCCTATTCTTACTAGCACACTACATTCCATTGATACATACATGCTTTGACATACTCTTGATATTTCTAACATGCTAACAGGTGCTTCATGTGCAACATTTACCTTGCAAGAACTATTTTCCACCATGGTTGTCTGTTACATATTGTTTGACATTATTTTCTATTGTAGCCATTATTTACAGGCTATGCCGTATGTCTTGTTTGATCACTACTTGTATGATTTTGGTTGCTTCATCCTTGATTATCTTGTGACATTGTGAGTGATGTTCCATGTATGAAACCCTCTTTTCATGGTCTCTCTTGTATGCACATTTTCTTATTACACTAATTTTCTATTACATGTTTTCTATTTTTCTACTAGCACTTACATCTAGCCACTTTGTTTGCATGTGCTCAAATTGCTTTCTACCATGCACATTCCACTTGCATGGTATTAGTTTCTGATCAACATCAGGTCCTCTCCTCTGGGCTGCATTCTCATAGTGACATCGCTATGAACCGCAAACGAGGGTGGCATACATGGAGTGAATCAGTCACCCCATACAACAAATCAAATATTCAGTATGGGATTGCACAATATAGGAATAAAATAGACTACATTTATAGAAACAACCTATAATATGACTTGGGTCCTTAGTACAACGCAGAAAATAGTGCCTAGAACCCAAAAATAGTGCTTGGGTGCATGTGTTCTCCCCTAGGTACCTTTTTCCTGGGGGCATATACAGAAATTTTCTTAGATCAACACAATATACAATAGTTCACAGAGAAATTTCATAGGATTAGGTGCTGGACTCAGAAATGAAATAATCCATGCAATCTCCTACAATATTTTCAATTGGGACAATGCATACATTTAGAACAATACAAGATAATACGTTGAACTAAACATGAATTACACCATCTACTGTGGTGTATAATTTGGGAAGTATTCATGGAAGGAGAGTAACACTAAACCTCTCTCCAAAAAACTCTTCTGTTGTGGTGTGAGATCACCAAAAAACTTGCACTTGGCATGAGATTGCCCAAAAAACTTGTTCTTGGCATGATATCACCCAAAAAAATCACTTTTGGCGTGAGATCACCCAAAAAAACTCATTCTTCTACAACAAATATGTTGGAATCACAATGAACTGAGAGGGGAGTGAATTGGTTCTTTAAACCTTTAAAATAATTTTATATTATCATACATGCACCATTAACATTTATCCATCCATCAATGTGTGATTAACAACATGAAACAATCAACCACATAAGCACAACCAAGAGATCATAGAAATAAACACAATATATAAGTGGGAAACCCTCATGGGGAAGAAAACCCATTGGAAATCTACTTATATTACACAAATAAAAGAGATTTAGTGAATTACCAACTTCACAAGGAGAACTAACCCATAATTTAGTATATCACCAACCCTATATGGAGCACCAACCTCTAATTTAGTGAAGTGACCACTCCAAAAGGAGGCTACAACACCCTAGGATGATTAACCACTAACTAATTCTTATGAATATATTTTATCTCTGATTTTTCTATTTCCAAAACTAATGGAGATCACATATTTAGCTCACAAACCCTAGCTCATACCCTAGGTCTTCAAACTTGCTCAATCTTCTTCTTTCTCAATTTCTAGATTGGCTCTAAAATATTTCTCTCACGTATTAAATTAATATTAAACATTTAAATATATTCTTCATACTTCAAATCATCCACACATACCTGAAATTCACTCTCCTCTAGGTCACATTTCTTCCCTCCAAGAACACTAGTTCAAAAAAAACCCAAAACACTACTTTTATATGATTTTCTTTCTTCTAACCCAAAGGATGTTGGTAATACAAATTTGTTTTGACAAATTCATCATTAAAAACATCCTATAAATTTATCATAACTATCACAAGTGACCCATATGGGTCAGCCTAGCAAAAACCATTCTTCCATGCACCAAAAATCACCAAAACCCATGCATTGTTAATGCCAAAATTCTCTTAACAGCAAAAATATTTTAGTCATACTTTAAAATTCATAAAAAATGTTTAAAAAAAATTTAAACATCATACATGGTCTTAATTTTCATCAACCAATCATAATATTGCATTAAATGGGACCACTGCTTCTTATACTTCTCAAAACACATGTTTCCAGCACCCTTCAGGACCCTGAAAACATCTTTATGCCACTAGATCACTCAAAAAAATAAAAAATATGTCATGTGACCACTAAATTGAAATTTTATAACTTGTATAACAGTTCTAATAAAGTTATAAGACCTGAATCAATCACCTGTTCAAACCTTAGCCACTTTTGTCTTCACCAAATCAACATGCCCAAAACATTGTTTTCAAATATCAGCTAGTTAACACCTTTCAAAGCACAATAAATATATATAAATGGCTTAATTTAATGCCAAATTAATACTTATTCACATTGCAGGTGATATCAAGTATCACCTAATCCATCTCATGCTCTAATAAACTCAAAACATCCAGTAGATATTTTCTTGTCCTGCATTGGAAAAAATATTACTGTCCAAAAACTGACCTGGAAAACATATAAAACCTCATAATCATGAGAAAAACCTCACATAACTATAAATAGCTGAATTTTATTTCCAATGCAACTTTAATCTCCTCCTAAATCCTCATATAGCTCATTTTATGCTTATTTCATTGAAGACTGCTTTTTATTTTTTATTGTCTCAAAACTGCACTTTGACCAATTTATCTTTGTTATACCCGTAATGATATTAACGGGTTGTTTTGTTGTGTGACTTCCTGGTTTGTAGGAGGTCAATTTTCTATTTCCATGGTTATTTATTAGCCTTAGTATTATTTGTAATCCTGAATATAATATTAATTAATTTTTCCTATGTGACAAGCCTGCTGTAACAATATTTGGTATCAGAGCGAGAACATCTGAACGAGAGTCTTATAAGTCTGCATTCATAATTTTGTCTTGAGTATTATTTATTTGCAAACCTGGAGATGGATGCGTGTTGTAGATAAGGAGAGGGCGTTCATTTGTTTGCATTAAATTTGAGCCGTATTGCAAGTTTATTTGTTGAGTTTGGTGTCCACGCATTCAATGTGTATTCTACATTAGATTAGTATGCGTGTGCAGATCAGTATGTTAAGCGGTTGAGAAAACGAGCCAAAAATCCTTGGCTCTATCAAATATTCTTGATCGATAGTTTATTTGAGCGTAGCAATTCGGATCTAAAATCACAGATCTCTCTCCCAACTGGCGTTTTTTTTTTTCAAAGGGATCTCTCATCTTTATCATTGTTTCCCTCTTGAATTCAGGCCTCCATTGTATCTTCACTTGGTGGTGGTGAGTTGGCAACCTCTGATTGCAATAAAAAAAAAAGATACGATGACTGCATTATTGGATTAAATGTATTGAACCAAGAAATCTAATCAGAAGTGGCGCAGCAGAAGCATACATCGTGGTGGTCGTGTATTGGGGAATTAGGGGAATTGTATTAATTTGGTGGAAAGGTACATATTTATTTGACATTCGTGCCGAAATATTATGTAATCCTTTTTTATCTGTTTGCATGGATGAAGATTGCAAATCAACTTGGTAAGTATGTAGTCGGTTATCTCCCAAGTTTGATATATTTTCTTTATTAAAGCCAAGTATCTCTACTAGTATAAAGAGTTTGTTATTGTTCAGTTCAAGTTTCTTGATTTTTTGGAGTTTCAAAATGGAAAAGATAAATGTAATTGAAAGATTTGATGGTAAAGAATTCCACACGTGGCAAGTACAAACCCAATTATAATTGATTGCTAAAGACTTATGGGACATTGTCGAAGGAAAAATTAAAAAACCGAATGATGTAGATGAAGCAGCGAAATGGGAAAGTAAGGATCGGAAAGCAATAACAATTATCAGACTTGGTCTTTCCGATTCATATTTGCATCATATTGATCTAACCAAGTCATCTAATAACATTTGGGTGACATTGAACAAGTTATTTGGATCTCAAGCAGGTAGTGCAGCAATGGTGCTTAAGCAAAAACTTTTTGGGCTAAAGATGGGAGAAAATGACAATATGGTTCAATATATCAGTAAGTTTCGATCCATTTTAAATCAATTAGCAGGAATAAAAGCAGAGGTAGATGGAGAAGATGCTAAAGCAATCTTACTAAATAGTTTTCCAAAAGAATATTCGAGTATTGTTTTTACTCTTAGTAAGATCAATCCCAGTTTGGAAAATTTAATTTCCTCGTTGCTTGATGAGGAAGAAAAAATCAAAAGGTGTGTACCAGAACAAGAAACCGTCATGGTTGCAAACAATAAATCATCATTCCAGAAAGGTAAAAAAAGTTTATATCATCAAAGAAATGTCTTTTGTGTCATTACTGTAAACAACCAGGACATCGTTTTGTGAATTGTAAGAAAAGAGCTCAAGATCTCTTAGATGATAAGTTGGAACAAAATGCTTTAGTTGCTGAAGAAGATTGGGATGATTATTCTAATCCTGCAAGTGACAATGAACCTATTAATTATTCAAGTGATGAATATTATCTGTTTTGAGCATCTATCCTCACATTGGAGGATGGAGGCAACGGAGGCAGGAGGACAATCAACGTCCTCGAGTTCGTCACTACCTCAAAGGCCACAAACTACTTTAGTGACATATTTGTGTCTTGTGTGATGAATAAGAACATATGAGCATCCATGTTCATGTGTACAATGCAGTGCTTCTGTGTCCCCCGTGATGATAATGATTTGTACCATTGATACTATTGCAGGAAGTGTTCTTGATCAGACTGATTTGATGGTTGATGTGAAAACGGTCCCAGTTCATGTATTCATCTAATAGGTTGAATGGTCCCTGGATGATGTAGTTCCCACAGTCAGATTCGATATCGAGACCATGTGCAGGCTACGGAGCGACATGCTGCTTGGTTGAAGATGGTGTTTTCCCTATGTTCGCACTAAGGGGGGAAATGTTAGAAATATCATAGTGCTCTCATTATTTTATATTGTAATATTATTAATATGAGTTATATTATAACTCATTATTAATAATATAAGTTTTTTATACTGTTTCAACAATTTATCTTTTTTATACCCGTAATGATATCAACGGGTTGTTTTGTTGTGTGACTTCCTGGTTTATAGGAGGCCAGTTTTCTGTTTCCATGGCTATTTATTAGCCTTAGTATTATTTGTAATCAGGCTGAATATAATATCAATTAATTTTTCCTGTGTGACAAGCCTGCTGTACCAATAGACCATTTATCATCATTACCATGACATGAAAAATTCATATAAATCTATGATAACTCACATAAATCACACAGTAGAAATTTAGTTTCCAACTCCTTTGGACAACCTTGTCCCAAACTGAAACTCTTTAGAAACTTACATTTTTAGGGAGGCCCACATATGACCACATGCTCTAACATACCATTCTTGAAATATTTAAGAGTAATATACAACATAAAATCATCAATTTGGAAGAATTGATCAAAACAGGCTCACTATACCACTTATTCTGGAAGCTACTCCTAGCTAGGGTTTAACTAGGGTTTCAAACCACTTTATCTTCTTAATGGTCGTTCATAAAAATGTGTCAATCAAACAACATAATTATTTTTGAAAAACCTTCATAACTAACCAAAAATTATATTCCAAAGATCTCAAGTCCCCATGTAAATCACACAGTCCACAACAAGCATCAGAAGGTCCATATTTTCTTGAAAACCAAGCTGCAACTTATCCGGTTTCTCCAAAACTTGCATAACTTGCAATTAACAAGTCAAAATTACCCAAAACTTGTCATGAAGTATCATGAAAACAACCTATATATGTATATAATAATCACATAGCTCATATATTCCTAAAACTCTCCATCTATAACGACTTACCTATGCCAAATTGCTTGTTTCTCACCCGTAACTTCTCAAGGACCTCAAATCTGCATCTAACTTGTAAAATCCGGTCTAAAAATCATAAAAAACCTCAGTTAGGACTATCATAATTTTTTTACCATGCTAAAAAAATACTCATCAGCTCTAAACCTCATATCTCTACCTCATTCTGCTTGCTTCAGAGCTAGAAACAAGCCTTGAAGAACTTGATTCAACCATGAACTGACCATGATTACATTATACAGAACCACATATACCTGAAACACATCATTAGGACCATGCTTGACCTCAAAACACTCAAAGAAACACTTGGGAATACTCAAAATCATGACTTAGCTCACTCAAACATGCTTCAAGAAACCATGAAAACTCACCAAACTACTCGATCAACATGCTTGACACTTGAACAACATCAAATGGATACTCACATGACACCATGACACCCTTTTCCATCAATGGGGGTTGACATCAATGACAACACAATCACACAATGGATAACAACATGACCAACACCTACATGACCTCTTTTCCATGTTTTCTGATGCTTCTCTCCCCCTTTGTCATCTATGAAAAAGGATACAATGACTCTACTACATGGAAAATGACAAAACACAATGGAAACAATGACAAACTTGACTTACTTGACCAAAAATATCCCCTTGGGATTGTATTGTCTTCTATTTGACTCCTTCAGTAGCACATTAAGATCCTATGGACTTGGAAAAAGCTACCTCTGAGCATGATACTTCTACATTTAGGATTCATTCATCTCATTCATTTCTTTCTAGGTCTTAGCCATGCTCAAATCATCACTTCAGTCTTCATTGCTCTCAAAACACACTTTAAGACACTTAGACCTAAAAACAATCTTTAGTGCATCTGAACCAAACTTCTTAGGCATCTAGAAACCCTCATACATCATGATTTCACTCCTTATCACTCACCCTGAGCTTGTACCAACCGCCTTTAATGGAAAACAAAAAACTTAGAATACATACCTTACTTGAATGATGTGTAGATGCACAATTAATTTATCACAGTCCCTGAATCTCTATCTCAGTAATTTCACACTCCTTTCATGCCAATATACTCATGTTGAGACAATTTTTTCCTCTTCAATCTCTTAAACTATGCAAACAATAGTCACTCTACCATATATGTCCTTTTAGACCTCCATAAAACTCAGAATTCATAATCAAGCTCAGAAATGGGCTCCCCTTGCCTTAGATACTTCATCAGACCTGTATCTCAGCAATTTTAGCCATACCCTGATGGAGTTAAAAAATTTGGGAAATAACAGACTCCTTGAACCATCATTTGTTCTTTGTTCCATACAAACCTTGACACACTTTCTCAACTTAAGATAGGGACTTGAAATTTCTATCAAATGGGTGTATATGCTTTGCACATTTTGGATCAATGTTAAATACTTGAAATTATTCATCCATAGTATTTGGGACCTTATTGTCATCTCATGACCTTGCATGATCCCTAACACAATCTTTGGCACTTGTTTACTGATATACTTGCTCATCAATGCATGATACACACTTTACTAATTTTAATAATGTGGAAAAACCTCAACATCCATGCTTAGGTACTACACACACCCAAAACCTATGTACATACATATAGGATCTCTGATCTAACCTGTATACTTTCATTTTAGGTCACTAGATCTATCACACAGTACCTAGACCTTGAATAAACATGCACATACCTTGGCCTTCAAGGACTCAGTGTTTTGATACCTTCATGTGTAATCACTTGTCACACTGACTCATCCATACCAATGTTTATGCTTATATTCATCAGGCTTAATCAACCAAAGACACAAACCTCAAGGGAATGAATTTTTAACAAAACTAAGGATTACGAGTACAACATTTTGCAATAATGTTTTAAAACTTCATGACTAACAGACCCATAATGAGTCATAAGTCTTTTTACTTGGGATTCTTATATTATAGTACAACTTAAGACTAACAAATCCTTATCTTAGATCTCTTTATCATATAGGTGACTTCCTGAAACCCTTTGAATTTGAATACATTTCAACCTTGTATCCCTGGTGGTCTTTATTTACCATACTAAGTGAGACTCTACTACAGTTCTAAAATTTCACGTTTTGTCTAAAAACTACTATAACCACTGAAGAATGCATTTATTGAAACCATACCTTTTAATTCCTTCAAAAGGACCTTATACCCTATCACAGACTCTTTAATCTTTAGTTGATGACATTATCAATGTTAGGAAATAAGATATAAAATATGCGAAACAATCCCTCACAGAATTGCAACAGTAGAAACTGATATATAGAAAATATTACAGATCTCAAATAAAAGTACAGAATAAAAATAACACAACACAAAGAGACAATATTTAACGTGGTTCACCCAATTTGGGATATGTCCACAAAGAATCACTTGCTTAGATTTTATTACAAGCCACCACTCTCTCAATATAATACCCAGATCTGTTTGGAGCTATGCTCAACAAACTCTACAGAATTCACACCTGAGTTCAAACACATTTGCAATGTTACATCATCCCTACCATATGTACAAAACCACATAAGTCAAAAAATGCTTAAGCAATTTTACAAAACTGTGGGTATTAAAACCATGGGCCAAAACCATCCCATAAACCTATGGGTAAAAAATTCCACCCTTATGAGAAAATCATGTTTCCCGGTATATCAGGATGTTTTTTTAGGCCAATTGTTTTTCTCTTGGGGGTTGCACCCCCAAACCCCCGCTACCGGACCCCTGACAAGACAACTTTGGAAAGTGTACAATAATCTTAGTGTACAGTTTACAACAATTTCACACATGAAAACATGCTCCACAACCTAACAATCAAGATAAACAAGTAATAACTTTGAAGCAACATGTAGGTTCAAGTTCCCCAATCACAGAGAATAGAGGATCACACTGTCATCTAGAAATAAAATTCACAATGTGTGTCATGAACCTAATGCATAGACATATTCAAACTTATTATTTTGACTGAGATAACATTATGGCATAGTTTTCATCCTTTCTAGCTGATAATCAATCTTTTCATGTCTTATATATCCTTCGCATACCTATTAACTTGCAATATCTAGACATACCCTTCCTCTTGAGTATTCTTAATCTTCTGATGTTGTCATCTCAAATTTTAGAGTCTTGTAGCTCACTTTTTTACACTAGCACTGACTCAGATAATGCTTCGTTTTTCTTATTTAATCATTGCACTTCAACCTTTTAGCTCATAATAAATCTTGCTTTGATTGTGGCAGTATCTTATTAACCTTTAAGGTCATGGTGTCAATCTCTTTCCTTTGTAAGACCTATACAAATCCATCTTCAAACTACTTAGACTCTTGAGTAACAACTTGTCTAAATTATTTTGAAGACACAATACCATTATTTGGTCTATAGCACATAATTTCATACTTCCACCATTTTAAGAACATCACCAAACCTATATACCTTGATGAACCCCCTCTTGAAATGGATAATTTCCTTGCTACCGCACCTTACCATGATTTTGAGACATCTTTATTAGTGTAAGAAGCTTGAGGCAAACTTGAAAACCTTCACCTTAACAAAAGAAGCAAATATCAATTCTAAATATAATTATAATACTCTAACCTTGTCCTTCATTTGAGTGGGATAACATCTTTGAACACCTGCATATACTTTTGATTTCTTATTTTTCCTTGTACACTACTATAAATACCATTTTTTCATCTACAGGTCATTTCTACCATGAAACCTTTATCCTGAGATCTTGATGTCACACGTACAACTTGTACCATGTCTTCTAGATACTTAGAAACCCTTGGATCATCAATTTTTTCCCTTGAATCTTCAAACCATGAATCTTCCACATGTAGCTCACACTTGTTCTTTTTATAGACCTTTGAAAATCATCTTAGAGCTCATCCCAGGCTCATGAGGAATGAGAAACACCTGTATCATCTAATTTTTCACATGGACACACTTGTAGGCCTGATAAAATGCTATCACAGACTCTATATACAATATACTACCCAAATTTCACAATTTTCATACATTTTACAGTCATTCATGGGATAAAAATCTTTCAAAACTTTGAGTCAATCATGTGCAACATTATTTTTCATAGAAATCCTAACATGTCTCCTTCATATTTAGATGAGAAACTTATAACACATGATGTAGATGATACACACATACATACACATACTATCAAGGATCATTTTTTTCTTCTTAGGTCTAAGACAAAGATTTTAGTCAACATTCTAGTCTCAAAGCATAGAGATGAACAACATAATCCACCTAGGTCTTTAAACTTATCTCAAGGGTGTTATCAGATCAATCTTAGCTCCTTATGCCCTGTACTTTATATAAACTACTTGAAAGGAAAATTTTGAAGATATGGTCTCAATATGGCAACTTTTGCACATAAATTGAGTTCTGAATATACTTATGGCACATCACATCAGAGTATCATAGTATGAATAGATGAATTGTATCCTTATGAGGTAAAAATACCACTTCATAGACTATGACATTCATAAAGCAACCTTGAAGAAGCACAAATGACCTTGGAGCTTCAAACAGACCCCATGAACTTACATCAACATCTTTACACCATAATATTAGATTACTTAGATAATAGAGTGATTTCTTGAAAGATTTGGGCACTATGAACTCAAAAACCTATCAGAATAATCTCATACCACTGTACCTGTTATCTTGAATTCACCCTCAAGGTAAATTGGATAACTTGCATTATTTCTTCAGGCTTGAGCAAGCAAAAATGATTGAAGGAAAAAAAATTGGATTTCTGGGGGTCCCTTTGGGTCTTCTCTATCTTCCCTGTCTAAGAAAAATTCAAGGAGATAGAAAAAATTGCAAAAAGTCCAAATTTTTTTGCCTGTGCTAGTATATTGTGGCAAAGTCAAATATTTCTGTCCCAGACGGTCCGCGGGAAGTTGGGACCTAAAAATTTGAAATGGTTGATTTACAAAGGAATCGGTTAAGTCAGGTTTTTTTGGCCCAAGCCGCACAAGTTCAGTCGGGACAGTGAGGACCTGAAAACCTAATTTTCCTGAAATGGCTGATTTGCAAAGAAATCGATTAATTCAGATCAAAATATCCCAAGGTGCACACGAGATAGTTGGGATGCACGAGACCCACATGGCTGAAATCTCTGCAGGTAGAAGGAATCAGAAAAGCTAGATAAATTTAGCCTAGGTGGTTCGTGGGACGTTGGGACACGAGTTTTCCAAAATGCCGAAATAGCCGATCACAAAGGGATGTGGGCAGAGTGGAGGTCAACGGCCCCGACGGCCCGGTCAATGATGGGACACATGGGACATCAAAACCCAATTTTTCCAAAAATTCCATGAAAGAATGCTTGCAGGTGGATCAGAGGTTTTTGTCCAGGACAACCGGGACAAAAGGACCCAAAATAGTCGACATGTTTGCATGCAAAAGAAAACAATGCAAATCAGACCCCAGACTTCAAAAAACCATAACTTTTGACGCCAAGCTCCGATTTTTATGAAATTTGACTTTCTAGAACAAGCACAACATCCTCTACGTCCTATTTAATTAGATGCTCATTTCTGTTAAATGAAAAAATGCCTAGTAGATCCAAAATAGTTGGCTACACTCAGAAGGCCATAGCTTTTGCATTTCTCAATAAAAAAAACACAAAATTTGTACCGTTGAAATCGTGGCTCCAAGCCCGATGAAAAAAATCAAGAAATCTAGAATTTGATGAAGAATCAATGGAGATTTTTCTAAAAACGTGTCTGGTTCAGAACAATGTTTTATTTGGTAGCTGGGATGCATTAATGAAGCATGGGCTGACATATTTCACCGCTGCAAGTTATGGGACAATATGGGGGGCCTTTTGCATGGAACATACTATCATTTCACTTCATTTATGACATATTGCAAGTGGTGGGAAATCAGATTTTGGGATTTTCATTTTCCCTCTCTCTCTCTCTTCTTTCAGAATGCTATAAATAAGAGTGTTGGGCTCATTGTAAAGGGGCATAGTTTTTGAGTAGCAAAAACTCTGTCAAAGTTGTTTTGTGAAACCAATGTGCTACAGGCCCTTGTAGTGGATTCCTTACATGGTGATCCAGGCCCTTATTCTATGATAAATTGAACTGTGCATATCATTGAAATAAATAGATACAAGTTTGTGGATTTCTCTTCCCTTGCTATGTTTTTTTGCATTTCTCTTGCCCCTTCAATCTCATTGCATGTGTGTTATGTCTATTTATGCTCTTGCATGGATCCATTATCATTGTGTGTGTATGAAATGTTATTTTGAATGCATTTTTTGTACTATGGAGAACTGTTATCACCTCTTCTAGCAAACATTTTGCTTCTACTTTCCACACATTGGAAGACTACCCTCATTCACTCTTTTTCTGGTGTATCAACGCTTTAGTGTAGGATTTTTTTTCATGCCTTCTCTCTCTCCCTGGTCCCTTGGAAAGTTAGATTAGGATTAGATAGTTTTTCCTACATTAGAGTAGATTGTGGTAGATAGTTTAGAAGTAAGAACCAACTTTCTCTAGAGGTCTATCTCAAGTAGCAAGTCCCACAACTTGGAGATAGTACCCATGTTATCCAATCACACTATGAGCTTAAGAACAAATACTTTTGCAAACCATAGGGTGCTGTGATTCAGAGATAACATTACCTTCGTATAATCTGAGGGGATTTTGCACAAACTTATCTTTTGATTAGGTTCCAACTATTTTTTATTTACAAGAACAAACTTCTTTACACTGTATACCTTGGTTTTTAACTTCATTTTCACTTGTATGCTTGATAAGTTCCTTAGACCTTATAATAATCCCAACTCCCCTTGGGAGTATCCACCTTAGTTTCTTAATAGAATAATTTGAAGCCATATCACCTCATAAACAACTCCTTTGAATAAATTGAGTGTCCACAATCAGCTCAACACTCTTAACTTAAATAACTAAGTGATATCAGACCTATACCACTTTCTTGACTCTTATGCAATCATGCAGGTAATCAGTACATACACTTTCAATAGACTTCAAGGACTTAAAACAATGACTTCCTATGAGAATATTAGACTCATACTTTTATATAGTGTTCTAACCAAGAGAATGACATATTTATGACACAAATACCTACAGAAAGGAGGCATATAATCAAATTGACACCGTGAAAACACATAGACCCAATGCAGACACATGAAGACAGAGAATTAACATTTGCTTGAAGACACTTTTTATATCAATATGCCTAGAATTCCTTTTGTCAATAATCAAAATTGATATGTCATGACAAATTACATACTACCTTGACAAGAAAAATGCATACATGACCTTAAATACTTTCTACGCAAACCTATTAAAGACATCTTTTACAACACAATACCTTGAAATGATGACCTACGATCATTCACAAATATTTGGAACTCATGAATGGATCATTTCACATACCTAATCACTATGGAAGTGTCCAAGACTCCAAGTTTCTTCAGCTTCTCATGAACAATTGAATGGATTTCATTTAGGCACATGTGATGTTCATTAATTATAAGCCCCTCAATACGATCAAAAAAGTCTTCATGAACATATTTCTACACTTCTTTGACAAGCCTCATTGAATTAGGATTCAATTCAAACAAATAATTTTATCTTTTAACTTATCTTACTTAAACAACCACCTTCTTGCTCTTAATATCTATCAAAACATCCTTAGACTCATTTATGAGAGACTTCCTCTTAAAAACACTTCCATTTTGAGCTTGAAATATGCTAGAGTAATTTGATGATCCCATTTGGTGACAATATATTGCAACATGCCCTTGCCTGTGACACTTATGACATACAATACCATTCTTGCTTCTTCTTGGTTCATAAAACTCTTAGATTCCATCCACAATCTTTAGCTCTATGCCCATACTCATAACATGAGTGACATTCACCCTTGAAAAACCTACTTCATTCCTAAATGGACTTTTCTTGAAATCTCTAGCTCTATGACCATAATCATGACAAATATAAATAAATAGCCATTGAATGAAGAACCATAACTCATAGCATTAGGTTGTCTAATGGAGTTATACCTTCTTGTATCAGCCTTCTTAGTCACCTTCTCAACTAATTTAGAACTTGGACCATCTTTATCACTATGCTTTTCTTGAAACCCTAGGCCTATTTTTTCCATCTGTGTCTCTTTTCGACCTTCTAGTCACTCATCAAGATATTTAGATATCTTCTCAAATGTTTCATACATCTTAAACCTACTATATGCACTCTCCAAATCTTATTCAAGAGATTTCAATTTGTCTTCATACTTGGAACATGCTTCCTCTTTCTCCTTTAGGGCATTAGAAATCTTCTCCACTTGAGATTTCAAATCCTTGATAGCTAGATCATAATATTTATCCATTTCACTCATATTATACTATAATTAAAAAACCACACACTTAGTAAGCTCGTATTGTTTCCTCTAACTATCATAAGAATTACCCATTTGTGCCTCTAGGATCTCCTTCAAGTTGTTAGAATTTACTTCTCAAGGACCTAATATGATACCAATTCTTGGAAGTATAATGAATGGAGGGGGGTGAATCAGTTCTATTAAACCTTTAAACATAATTTCATATTATCATACATGTACCATTAACATTTACCCATCCATCAATGTGTGATTAATAATATGAAACAATCAACCACATAAGCACAACCAAGAGAGCATACACACGAACACAAGATATAAGTGGGAAACCCTCATGGGGAAGAAAACCATACTCAAACTTTGATTATATTACACAAATAAAATAGATTTAGTGAAGTACCAAACTTCACAAGGAGCAGCAACCCCTAGTTTAGTATAGCACCAACCCCTATAAGGAGCACTAACCCTACAAGGAGCACCAACCCATAATTTAGTAAAGAACCCACTCCACAAGGAGGATACAACCCCATAGGATGAATAAGTCACCAACTCAGCCACCCGATGATGTTTTATATCTGATTTTTTCTGTCTACCACAATTGATGGATATCACATATTCAGCTCATAAACCCTAGCTCATACCTATAGGACATCAAACCTTATTTAATATTCTTGTTTCTCAACTTATCTTGGCTCTAAAATATTGCTTTCATGTATCCAATCAGTATTCAACCTGTCATCCTCTTCCATGGCCTTAAAATAATCCACACATATTCATGCAAATAACTCTCCTCTCAGGTCGCACTTCTTCCCTCCAAGAACACTAGTTCAAAATTGAACCCAAAAAACCACTTTTATGTGCTTTTATTTATTCCAACCAAAAAGAGGCCAGTAATACACCTTTGGTTCAACAAATGCATCATTAAAAAAATCCCATAACTTTATCACAATATTAACAAGTGACCCAAATATTTTTTCATAGCCAAAAACCTCTTCTTCCATGCACCAATAATCACTCAAAACCCATGTTATTTAAATGAGAAAAATTCTCCTAACATTCCAAAACCATGCTTAGTCACAGATCCCATATTTAATAATAAATGATGAATATAATAATTTAAATAATCATACCATGGTTTCAATTTTACATTAAATAATAATATTATTTCATTTAATGGGACCATCTTCATCTTATACTTCCCAAAACACCTATTTCCAGCACCCTTCAGGACCCTCATTCCAACTTTATGACCATTAATATCATTTAAAAAATCAACTCAAAACTATGGCATGTGAAAACTAAATGAAAATTAAAGATACCTATATAACACTTCTAAGTAAATTTATAAGTCTTGAAAAAACCACCTACTTCAAACCTCAAATCAACGTTTGTCCTTCATTAAATCATGTTGCCCAAAAAGATGTTTTCAAATCATCAACTGGTTAACACCCTTCCATTGAACACTTTCGAGACCTCTAAAATGGATTGATTGGATGAAAAATTAATCCTTATTCAAATTATAGGTGATATAAATCATCACCCAATCCATATCATGCTCCAACCAACTCAATGCTTCCAGAAAAAACAATGTCATCTCCTAGCACTAGTCAAAAATATTATTGTTCACAAACTTGATCTAGAAACCATAGAAAAACTCATCATAATGATAGAAAAATTAAATCAATGGAAATATATCAAAATTATATTTCCAAAAAAATTTGAATAACCTCCTAACTCCACCTGTAGCTCTTGCAATGATCCAATTTCACCACAGACTTCTCCAAATGTGTCCCAAAACTTACCCTTTGACCAGTCAACATAGATAGGACACATTATTGACAATTTCTTCAACATCACCATAAATTGAAACCTCCATGGAAATCATAGAAAAACTTCACAGGCTAAATCATACAATACTAAATGTAGTACTTTACCTCTTTTGGAGAAATCTTGTCCTCAAACTGAGAACTCTTTATAAATGTACATTTTTAGAGTGGGGCCCACATATCACCACATGCTCTAACTTACCTTTCTGGAAATCTGGAAGTCGATCCGCTATACAACATTCTAACATTACTTTGGAATAAGGAATAAAAAAAGGTATCAATATACCTCTTCTTCTGCAAGCTACTCCTAATTTGGGTCTCCTAGTTAGGGTTTGAAACCAACTTTATCTTCTTAATGTTCAGTTCATAAAAATAGTGACGATAAGAACCACCTCATTCTTCTTTAAAAAGCTTCATAACTGAAATTAAATGATAACCCAAATAGATATCGGCTCCTCATGCATATCTTACAATCCACAAAGAGAATAAGAAGGTCCATATTTTTCTATAAAAATCACATTGAAACTTACCCAGAATTTACCAAAACATGTACATATCTTTAAATTACCATGTCAAAAATTAGACCTAAAAGTTGTCATGAAACATACCATAAAAACATGATATAACTTGTCCATAATCACACCATATATCCTAGATATTCCTCAAAACTCTCCAGACACATACAAACTTACTTATACCAAACCTGTATGTTTCTCACTTGTAGCTTCCCAGGGATCATCAAATATGCATCTATACCTCTGAAATCATGACTTGAAACTCATGACACACTTCAAGTACATTGTCAGTAACATTACTTCCAATGCTTCAACAAGAATCATTTTCTCCAAATCTCATATCTCTACCTCATTCTGCTTGCTCTAGAGCTAGAAACAAGCCTGGAATGACTTGACTGAACCATGTTGACCTTATACAAACCTATATACACCTGAAACAAATCATTAGGACCATGCTTGACCTCATGAAACTCAAAGACACACTTGGGAAGACTCAAACGATGAATTAGCTCACTCAAAAATGTTCTAGGACACTAAGAGAACTCACCAAACTAATCAAT
This sequence comes from Taxus chinensis, assembly GCA_019776745.2. NCBI lineage: Eukaryota > Viridiplantae > Streptophyta > Pinopsida > Cupressales > Taxaceae > Taxus > Taxus chinensis. The sequence continues at coordinate 750,816,568 of CM034154.1, read as the reverse complement.
CAACATGTTTGACACCTGAACAACATCAAATGGAGACTCACATGAAACCATTTTCCATCAATGGAGGTTCACATTAATGAAAAAAAAATCACACAATGGCCAAAAATATCCAGAAATTTTCTATCCTTTTCACTCTTCACGGATTAGGTGCACACTCTCCTTTTTACACATTTTTACACACTCTTACATACTTATGCAAAACTTTTCATATACACATATTTGACTACTTTTTTTCTCTTCTTTTATGTGTTTGTCCTTAATAAAAAAATAAATAAGCCCTACATAAATAAAAACAACATGTATAACATGGTACAACACCATACACTTCACCCCTAGGGTCACTTCCTCTTTCGTATCTTCAATGCTAAATTTTTATCACTTTACACTTTCACTTGTCTCTTTGGCATGTTATTGCCATCACACTCTTCATGGTTATCATGTATGCATATACTTTCTACTTTATGTTATTGAGTAAACACTCAAAAACATAAATTGGGGGGAAATATAAACACAAAATCACACACTTGGGTACATTTCTGGGTCCTAAAAGCATACTTGTATTCATCTGATTCCTAAGTGAGAAAACTAGTAATTGACATTTACGTTTTCTTTCTAGTCTTCTTTCTGGTCATTGACATCTCAGTTGATGTTTTAATTTTTTATATTTTATGAATCCGAACACTAGTGCCAAGCCAGGAAGCCAACACCTAGGTTCCCTCATCCTTCTGGGCAACCCTGACCCTTTTCTATCTTACTCGCTTCTTTTGGGTCTCTTTTATCTTTTAGGTATCTTATTTTCTTATGGGTCAGCCTTCTAGTTTTCAATTACAAAATTCATCCAAGGGAATCATATAAATAAAAATATATGTGACAAAAATAAATGACCAAGATCTAAGCATCTACTATCATCACCTAAGGTTACATCCAAATCCATCCAAAAGAATCAAAGGCAGCCATCTAACACTCATATAAGGGACAAGGGACTAAATTTTGTGTATAAATGGATAAGAAGGGGAAGTTCATTTTTCCGTCTACACATCTATTTAAATTGGTACATCTAGTTATCACCCACTATTAAGTGCACTTGCACAATGGATTCCTAAGGCGTGATTCTATCACACACGCATAAGAACTACATAGAGTCTAAGATGTAGTGCAACGCTTGGTTGTAAGTTCACTCAGTCGGGTGACTACCGGGGTTAGTTCAAATCCCAATATTGTATATTTTATTTTTGGGATTTGATGTAGTTTGACAGTTTTGTAGGTCATCATCTCTTTGCAGGTTATAGGTGAATTCTGCAATCAAAGTGTGACATACAGGAGACCAAGTATGACTATTAGTAACCACCTTGCGACACCAGAAAAATGAGGTTATGAGATCTTGCACAGTCATAGGTACCCAGTAGAGGTCTTTGACACCTAGGTAACCTTTCCCCAGTCTAGGATTTTTCATCAGTTCTTGAATTTACAGAGCATATTTACGATAGTCTGTCCTTGTTTATCATTTTCTCCAGTCTGCACAATCCTAACATCAGGCATAAATCAGATAAGTCATTTTATCTCCCTCTTTCACTTATGGTTTCATATTTATTATCTTATTTATTGTGTTATATATAATCTAGGAGTTTCTTAGCATTTATTTATCATAGGTAACTGCAATATTAGGGTTTAGAATAAAGTCTTATTTTTGTTAAATCAAGGCCTCCTCCCCTATAGATAGAGATAGAGATCTAGGCATATATATATATATAATATAATATATATATATATATATATATATATATAAGGGTGTTATCTTGACTATAGGAGAAAATATATGTATAGGGTAGGGTTGATTAGCCACTATGGAATGGTCAATAGTAGATCAAGAATGAGCTAGTGAGTGTGAAAGAGAACAAGATAATGGTCATATGGAGTATGGAAAAAAAAGAAAAAATGCCCATGAGAGAACACAGTTCTGGTTGTGAAAATGGCATACTTGGTAAGATTATTAATTCACCTTGCAGTAGTGTTGAAGTGAAAAATGAGAAACCTGAAGTGTGGGTGAATCTAGATATGCATTAGTGGGAAGAAGTGGAAATTCAAAGAAACAATGAGAATGAGCTGATCATGTAGATCCTCACTTGCAAGAGGATTCATAAAAAATATTTAAGAAGAAAAACAAAAATATATTTTTCTAAAGTGTTGGAGACCTCCTTCAGTAACTAGTTTTCTCAAACATTTGAGAAAAAGGATCCTATTTAATTTAACCAGTCAATGTATTTTCAAATAATATTCATTTGGTGTTATTCATACACATGTGACATCCAAAAAAGAATAATTAATGTAGTGGAAGTGGGTTTTCCCCCACATGTACATAGGCAAGGTAGGTTTGTTTTGTTTTTCCTTGGTTTTTTTCCCTTTTCTGTCACGTGTTTGTTTTATTTTTCCCTTGGTTGTATCTGTTACTTGTACTAGTTTTTCAAATGGTGACTCTATTGCGCAAAGGATAAGACAATAGTATGCTCCTCCATGAGGTATCTAATGTTATTCATTATCCCTTACAATGTATTTACTTGAGTTAGAGCCATTTTTTTGTCATGATAAATATATAACATGCAAAATTTAAAATTTTGGCAAAGATAACCAACTCCCCACTTGAAATCCTCTTTCTCGGTCATTGAACCGTTCCTCTGGTCAGCCTTTCAACTCATCTGGTACCTTTGCATCAGTTTCATCCTCATTCTAGCCTAGTGGAACATGATAATAAGGTTTTAAAGTGTGTTTCATGTGCAGGGAATCATATATAATTTTATTTATGAAGTTACTAAGCTCTAAGGTGGAATAGTGTTTCCCAGAAGCACCGTAATGGCTATTTTTTGTCATGTTACAACAAAAGAATATCCTCGGGAAGATAACTACAAGGAATAAAACCATATGTAGGTTGTGTAGTAGAGACATATAGTGATCCATGGAAGTTTCAAATATATCTATAGATGCATGTAGTGTCAGGATCCATTTAAGCAATAATGGGTCATTACAGGTACATGGAATGCAAGCTTCAACAAAGAAATTAACCTTGTTTTGATGATTCTGGGAGTTTCAAAAGGAGTTGGGAGAAAAAAAATAGTCAATGGAAAAATATTAGAGTCCATTACATTTTGGATATATCATTTTTGATCCTAGGCCTCATTAGTTTTTGTGATAGTCTGGGTCACTGTTGCTGATCCTTTATGCCAAATGGGTGACTGAGACTATAAATAAATTTAAAATATGAATAAAGGATTGAAATTGGTTTTAATGGATTCATCAAGTCATTTGGATTCAAAATAATATAATGCTTTTCCTCCGAATTGTAATTTTTTCTCCCATGGTGAAAAAGTCAATCCCCGTGTTCTATTCTCGTACTTACATGATGCCATCAACACACTGTATAAGCTTGTGCACACTTTTTCACCTCTTCTATCCATTTTAATTTTTTCCCATGGTGCAATGGTATAATGGGGACACATAAGTGTTCCCACTTGTTGTTTGAGTTATGTCACTTAAAACACAATAACTTGTCTCCTAGGCTTTCTCCACAACTTAAAATCATGATCCCTTCACCCTTGGAATTTTTTTTAGGTCTGCTATCACTTGTCCCTTGTTCTTTATAACTTGGTGTAAAGGGGACATTGTGAACAAAAAATTATTCCCCTTGTGTTTGAATAGTATTATTCACTCCAAAATACAACTTAGGTTGCTAAGAAGGCTATAGCTTGTGTTCTCACTCACTTGAACCCCTCCTCATGTGAATCTTGACCCATGGCCCATTTTTTGAGTTTTTTTGTCCCTTTTCACAACATCCAAAGGGACAAAGAGGACATAAAATTACACCTAAGATCATGGATTTATCCCCAATCATGTGTAAAATCTCATCTTAGCTCTTAGAAGCCTATTTTCAGCTCTTCCATCTCCCTCACATGATCTCACATGGTAACATTTGTCATAATTTGGTAAAAAGAAAAAATTAGTTTCCTCATTATCCCCTTACCTCAACTTCCCCTTATTTTCATGGGTCAAATCCACCCTCTAACTCCCAAGTGACTTGGGTTAAGCATGTGTGGTTAAACGTGAGTTAAAGTTCTAAAGGAGAGATGAATTCAAATAATTTTTGAAATTTGTTCCCCCCCCTACACAAAAAGAGAGAACATCAAGATAAAAATATATGAAGTGTAATATGTAACTCCATTAAAAATTCACATTTTTCCTCTATGGAAGCCATTAAAACTAACTTCGTGTTATATGTTTCCAAAAATTGTCGTTTTCTCGTTGTCGGTGATTGTGTAGTAAAAAAACCTTGAAAATTTGCCAAAATACTCCATTCGAAAATGCCTTTTAGATGATATATCACTTTGGAGGTGTCATGGAATGTTTTATTTTATATTTGAGAAAGAATTTTCCAGCCAAGAACTGCATTTTTCCCTTAACAACTGAAAATGTATTTGCATTTCCCATTGATCCAACTAGCCAAATTGCCTAAAATTTGGAGCATATGATCATTTTTCTTTGTAGGAGTCAAATTTCTACTAGCAAAATAGATATGATGATCTATAATACCTTCTCCAGGCTGAGCTAACACCACACCAATGGAAATTCTGGAGGCATCCACATGTACATGAAACGACTGGTTTCATGAGGGAAAACATAGGATAGGTGTTGTAGTAAGTCTTTCCTTCAATGCCTCAAATGCGCTCTACTGTGGTTCTCCCCAATAAAATACCACTTTTCCTTTTAGTAATTCTTCCAAGGGTGTGGAAATCTTAGCATATCCCTTGATAAATTTTCTATAGTACCCAGTGTGACCCAAGAATCCGCGCACCTCACTCTGACTGGTAGGCTCTTCCATGCCTTCAATAACTACAACCTTAGCTGGATCCACTAACAAACATTCCTTGTAGATTATGTGCCCTAACAAAGTGCCAAAAGGTGTAGGAAACATGCACTTCTTGATGTTTAAAGAGCTTCTTAATTATTTAAATCTTTTAAACATCAAGCACAAATTATCACAATGATCCTTAACAAGTCCACACACCGTCCAATCATCCAAGTAAACCTGTAAGAAAATGTGAATAAAATCATGGAATGCTTGAACAACTGTGCATGAAAATACAACATGTGTGTTTTTCAGACCAAAGGGCATCACATTATATGCAAAAATTCCCCATTCAATGGTGAAAGTTGTTTTCTCTTGATCCTCCTATGTAATCCTGACCTGATGATACCCAGAGAATCCATCTGTAAGAGAATAGATTCTGAGCCCTGTAATGCCTTGTAATATCTCCTCTGTGAGAGGTGTAGGAAAGGGATCAATCACACATGCAACATTCAGTTCCCTATAATCCACACAAATCCTAATCTGAACATATTTCTTTATACTGAGAACCATGGGGCTAACCCATTCTGATTCTTCTAGGGGCTTGATGATGCCAGATTTCAACATCTTGTCAATTTCTTCCTTAACCTTTACGTGTAGGTTAGGGTTCATTCTTTAAGGTATTTTTCTGACTGGGTTCACACCTTCCTTAAGATTAATCTTCATCTCTCCTATTGATTCATGCACTCTTTTTTAATTCATGGTAGCCCCTAGGAAATAAGTCCTAAAAATCACGTAGTAACTCAATGATTTTTGCCACTTTAGAGTCGAACCAATAATCCCCAATTATTACCTCATTAGGTTCAGCATCCATACCAATGTTCATTTTTTTTGTCTTTATGGGTTCATGATAGGCGCTCGTGTTTTTATCTGCACTGTCTAACACCTCACGCATACCCATTGAATGATCTATATCTAGATCTCCTACTTCATCATCATCCACTATGTAGACCATATTTCCTTTTTCTTTCTCCAAGAAAGTGTGCTTAAGTAGTGCAACATTTGTTTCTTCTTCTTTATCAAAGTGTGCCCCGAAATATGTCTCACCAAATAAATCTTGAATGAGCTCACCCGCCTTTGCATTGTATCCCATAGTTAAGCACTTTATAACCCTTAATGCCTTTTCCACTGGAGGGTTAGTAGAGAAGTAGTCAAAATTCTAGACCATTCCTGCAATCAAATCCTGCCAATTTCCAGTTTCTCTATGTAGCTCCGCATATACATACCAAGCGCATGCGCAACCTTGTAAAGTGGAATAAAGTTTGTGCACCCATAGTGAAGGTGGTAAAGCTTCCTGTCCCTATGTCTAGAGCCTCTCACATTGCTGAACATGGTGCTGAATAGGTTGATTACCATGATATGTGCAGATTTGAGTAGGTGCATTACTCTTGGAAAACCGAGTTGTAAGAGCAATTCTGACTTCATTCCATTCTACAAGATTATCCTTATGAACCACCCTCCAATGTGTTGCTATCCCGCATAGGGTATATGCTAACATATTTCTTCATTCAAATTGGTCTATCCAGTGTTCGTCCATGGCGTGTAGGAATACTGTAGGGTTTCCTTATCCACTGTACTGAGGTACGAAGCTATTACCTATCCTCCTAATGTAATGAGGTTTTCTTTTCTGTGAAAATGTGCTCCTTCCTTCGCACCTGTAGACACTAAATTTGGATCACACTCCCCCTTTACCCCATATGTATATTAATTTAATTACCTAAAATTAAATTAATGCCCATTCTCACAATATCAATTATTTAATTACCTTAATTGAACTAATTTCCACCTCACTTAGACACCTCACCCCACCACATCACCTAGACACTTCATCATAGACCTATTCATAACATGTTTCCTTTTAACTAAGACTTAGTCCTACTTATCTTAATTAACTAAGACTTAGTTCAACCCTAAAATCACATGCATATTCTTTCTCTAACCGCATGCCCACTTATCTAAGTGCAATATCCCATTTTGATCCGTGATAATGGACATAACTGGCCAAAAATATTGCCAAGATCTATCATTTTAGACAAACCTAGGATTTCTTGCCTTAAGTGACTGCCAGTCAACCCTAAAGCGAAGCTGGACACCTCTAGCCGTCATCGGTTACCTTATATTCATTTTAGGTAACCTTTTTCTAGAGGTTGGAAGAATTATTTGAGCCTTAGAGAGAGAGAGATCTGCATGTAAGCATGCAAACCAGAGCCCTCTTGCACATCTAGACATCACGAACCAACACCAAGCATTGATACTAAAGGTTAAGCATCCACGGTAACATTCCGGGAAGCATGGTCGTGAAATTGACCACCAGTTCCATGGATCAACCATCACCTCCATTCCACCACTAGACCTGCAAGTACAAGTAAGTGCATTTGGATCTGCATCTTTCTATACTTATTTAGATCAGTTTCTTTATCTCTGTTTGGGAGTCCTAGTCTCCTTTGCATCTCATCACCTCTCACCTTCTTGTCAATCCCTCCACCTTACCACCTACAATATCCCAGCTCTCCATACCTGACTCCAGACATCTCTAAGTATTCCCAACATTGTCGTCAACCTCACCATTCTCTGTCTATTCTCTGTGCAACCACAGAGAATCACCAAAGCCAAACTTTATTTGAGTTTCTATCAGCCTGATCCTACCAATGTCGGCTCACCCTATAGCTATCGTCAATTTCCTCTCAACTCGACATTGTTCATACCAGACAGACGTCAGATATCTGCATCTAGTAATTCTTGCCTATAATAGTAACCTCATAACCTTCACCTAAATAACCCAAAACCACCCAAAATCCTGATCCTCACCTGTTCTAGTCATCTTAGTCACCCGTCTAACCTCCAGACCTGATCATAGACTAGCCTATCTGCCAGATTATATTTGCTTATTGTATTTGAGTGAGATACTTAAATCATATCAATTATACTAGGATGTTATTTGCTTACGTTATTCCTTGCATTAAATTGTATTAAACAGTGGATTGACAACCATCTAGGAAGTATCACACTCCTCGGATCTAGCATACGCTAGGCAGTCCACTGACATATATTGTTTAATATTCCTCTTGTGGTCTTGTTTTATATTCGTAGGTAGTTCCTCCTAGCAAAAAATTAAGTTCTCGCAATCAGCACTGGATCGAGAAGTCAGAACGTGCGCACTCTACTTTCCACCTTCATTCACAAGTATTCCTCCTCACCCTTACCCTAATTTATTTTGCTCATACGTACGCAACTTGTCGGCGAAACAATGCCCAACCATATCTTAATTGCCTTAATGCTTTATTGTCAAAAACAATACTTGTAATATCACTAATAGACTTTTTTTAGATCTTCCCACTAGTTAGGAATCAGGCATCATTAGATGGAAACAATTGAGTCCTTCAAAAGGTCCTGACATGGAATGTGCACTGAAGTTTTATTCCAAGGGATTTTTTTGGCACTCCGATTGGGGGTTCATACATGATGGTTGCGAACACTTGCCATTTGTTACAAGGATCAATTGTTGATTTCCTCTTGAGTCTTGATCTCATGACTTATATCATCCTCATGTGGGCCCTAGATAATAATGGATTTTTATAACACCAAGGGCGCCCATTAACATCCCCTAGGAAACTATCTAGCTTTTGCAAGTGTTTATGGTTCAGAATCCCCAGTGGTTTTGAAGGAGATTATATAGTCCTGACGATTCATGACTTTTAAAAATCCAGATAGGATTGTGGCCTTAGTTTGATTAGCCATAATCAAGTACATTAGACACATGGCATGCATGTGAGATGTCATCGTTGCATCTATACCCATTGCCATTTAAAGTAAGAAAATTTACCTCTGCGCCTGTGTCAATCGGAATTCTATTAACTTGAATAGCCATGGGCATACACAATTTTATGGTCTTGATTTTTTGGGTTTTGTTTGTCTTTCCCTTCGAACCAATTTTCCACTATTTTCCATTGGCAACTATGATCCAGAATATTCTAAAAATGCAGTATCATCCTACAAACGTCCAATTCTCCTAAATACTTTGCATGGTTTTAGATGTTTTTAATGGTGTATCCAACTCCCTAGTAATGGAATGATATTATCTTGGTGTAGTATCTTGCATACCTCTTTCAAATCATCAATATACCATACTGGATACATATCTGCTATCCTTATTTTATTTTAACTTCCTTGATTTTTCCTTTAAACACTGTGTTTCACCCATGAAGAGTTCTAACTACCTCCATGGTCTCCTGATAAACCTCCTTCTGGTGTGCAGGATTCAGATACTTTGCATGCAAAACATATGGCCTCCTTAGTGATGGTAGGCTTTTGCTGTAACACTTCTCTGGAGCATGTAACTTTAGCGTGTGTAGTAATCTTCAATGAGGTAATACCTCAGGTTCCAGTGCCAACTTTTGCATCCACTAATTTTCCATAGTGCGTTGTAACCTAACCATCAATGTGCCCTTGTTTTCATGTTTATGCCATTTTCTAAGATGATCATATAGATATGATCATTCCTTATAGCTATTAAATATTCCAAAAAAAGAACAAGTAATATTCTGAGGACATTCACACCTGTAGTGGTCATTGAGATCCACATGTAAATAAATATTCTGTGAGAAAACTCACCTCAAACCACCACCACAGCCTTGACCCATGAGATCCACCATGGTATCCTTGACCTCTGACCATGTCCTTCTTCATAGTACCCCCTCATTTCGATCATAACGTGCTTGATTACAATCCCGATTCCTGGAGCTCACCTTTACCCTTAGAGTAATCTGATACTCCTGTTTATCACATAAAAATATCTATAACATCATGGATATGACCAATCAACCTACAATCTTCTGTATTATGAGTCATGGACCAGAAAATCTTACAATAGCAGGAGACGTAATTCCTTATCATGTGTTGTAATAATGGGTAGCGGCTGACATCATGGTTCAAATGATATATCTCATAGTCTGGAAATAATGAAGGCAGTGACCTATGGGGAAAACTATCCTTGGTGTGCCCTTCCACTTCACATTTTGTTCACCAAATCCTAGTGCATGTAAGTCATGTGCCGAATTCACCGATAGTTTCTCTAACTTCTTTGCCATAGCTGCAATATGTGCTTCTAAGAATGGGATGACTCCAGTGTCTATACTTCCAACTACCTCAGCACGCAAAGCTTGACTCAAGTGCTTCGTGTGGATCAATGTATGTCTTATGTGACAACGCCACTTCTAAAAGGTGTGATCAGTCCTCCAAAAAAACCACTGTAGATGCTGGTTTACATGAATATCATAAGAAAGTTTAGATAAAAGTGTTTTGAAATGGGAATCATACTGTCAAAAACTCTCATTAGTGCCCTGCTTAATATCCTTGATTAAGCTTATACTCTTCTAAATTAAATTCAGGGATATAGAACTCTTTAAGGAATGCATCTTATAATGCTACATAATCTATGCAAGTTTGATCTGGGTCAAGCTTCCTTTACTAAATATGTTTGCATCCCTGTAATGTAGTTACAAATTGACTTGCCTTGCACTCATAAGATGTGATCCCCTTTACATGTCACAGTATCTCACACATGTGCATGTGTTGAGCAACATCTTCTATGCCCCTATACTTTGGAAGATGGAGAGATATCTCCATGTAAATATTCTAGGGTTGGTGTGGACTCTGCCCACTTGATCTAGAACCTCTTGTGTTACCTTTGCCTCTAGAACCACCAGATCTACCAAAACTAGAGCCACCTATACCCCTTGTTCATCCACCTATACGACCTTAGAAGTGGACCATAAGATGTACTTCCTTATGTCCCAATAGTAGTACTGAACTAAACTCTTATAGTCCGCGATGGAGGTACTAATCCCAGAAGTGATTCCAAAATTCTACACGCTTGAATTCTGTGTTGATGATGTGCATGAAAAGGTACCTCCAAACAAGTAATCAAAGATGTCAACCCTACCATAGATGTACTTACTATGTGACTTACCCCTACTTCCCTACTGCCCAAATTAGATTACTAACCTATTGGATGTACTAGATACTAGAAAACCAAGTGCAAGGGATAGGTTGCTAGGTAGATTCAGATGCACGTTAATCATGGCCCAGGTTGTCTTTGACAACGAGCACACTCCTGTGTGAGGCCGAGGAGGGTTCCCTGTCATGCTTGCCCAAATGGTGGAGCAATCCAAATGCTTTGGCTCCACGCATTTTGCATGAGCTTTAAATCCTTCACGATCCATCTCTCTCCTCAAAGCCATCCACTCTTGCAATATCCCATTACTTTTCCATCTCCCTTTCATGCACCTCATTATATTTAAGCCATCTTTCTTCTCTCATGCCTTTCTTCCACTAGGTCCGCCATATTCCACTAAACCTGCTCCTTCCCCTACGTGTGGTGGAGTTTATAGTATCCATCAGTTTTTCTTCCAAGTTCAGGGTCACCATCAAGATCTTGATTGCCACTAGAATGCCTTGCAAGTAAGTTCCCCTAGGATACCGTAAAAATTGGAACTCAGCTACCTTTGGGCAAGAATAAGTGGAAATTGAGTACTCTAGAATATAGCTATTCAAAACACCATAGAACCAAGTATCCACAGTGCGTGTCAAAATAAGATCAACATTAATACAAGGCCTAAAATTCTTCCTGCATCCAGATAAGTATGTGATACCTCTAATTCTATTTAGACACATAAGCAACCAGCCACTCGTATAGTTCTACCGGGAAAATAGGCGAAAGAAGATCTCGGGACAAAACAATCATACATATTCTTTTCCACCCACGCACATGCATAAAACTCAAGATCCAGTGTTGAACCTCTATGTGTACTCTTCTTATAGATCTTTTATCCAATCCTCAACATTTGCTAGGGTTAACCAGTACGTCTTCACACACAAACCATCTTGAAAACAAATGAAAAAGAGGTTTCAGAAATGGAATTAATGATGCAGCCTAAAATCCACCATGAACAACCTAGGCATGGTGGCACATCACTTTGCATGAGGTGAGTGCTCACCTGAAGTGTACAAAGGTACCATTACCCTCTTTAGAGTTGTTTATGCAGGAATATCAATGTGTTGAAGATAAAACATACATCCAAAACCCTAACTAAACATAAACATTCCACACAACATATTCCATATCTAGATCTTAAAGAATCATGAATTAAAAGATAAAAATAATGAAATTAACCATGCAAGAACCCAGTTACACTCATGCTTAACACCTTTATAAAACCTGGAATACACTCCATTATATTAAACATGGTAAATACAAAAGCTTCTCACAATAAATAGTATCATAAGTTTATGCGCGTATCAGGTCTGGTATCATAACTCCAAAATAGCTCATACACAGCGTCTCTCTAACTACACAAACTAATACATACTTATAGGGGTGGGGACTTTCCCTTCACTGCTTACACACCTCCCAAAATAGGTCACATGCTAAAAATAGCCATATGCCTTTACAATAATATGCGCACATGTAAGTACACTAATAATAGATCTCCTATAGTTAAATGGCATTAATAATCCTATTATTATCCCGAACTCATACATGGCACTTAGTAGATGCTCATCCTAAAAATAACATTTGCATGTCATGCAACTCTCCATTATGTTGTGTGCTCCGCATGCTATCTCCAAAAATAGCCCATAACCATGAAAAATGACTAAGTCCCAAATCAACTTTTCCTAGCATGCGTTTCCTTTTTCTATCCTCCCGTGCCTTCAAATTTGCCTTATTCCTGTGTGTGAATATTTTTTGTGCCCTCTCCTTAGTGTCATACTCTTTCTACTCAAAAAGTGATATTTTATCTCAATATTCTACCCTCTTCGATGAAGTTTTCACTTTCTCATTGATCATGATGAGAAAATTGTCTAAACTTTGTAGCAAAGCATCCTAGAATGAAAATGAAAATTTTGAGATCACTCTCATCTCATTCCAAAATTCAGAAGACCACTTTCTAAAAATACACATCTAGGGTATGACCTACTAAAATTATTAGGTTTTGGGGTTTTGTTTAAATTTTTCATATCCATCCATCTCCCGTCTATTTTACTAGCTTTTGTTATCATGAATATCAATTACTCAATTTTTGAGCCAATGATGGATGGATTGGTGGAGAATATCATTGAAAAATAAAATTAATATCACCTAATATTCTCTCTCTATTCAATGTTTCTCTCACCACCATTTCCAAGGTGAAGATGAAAAAATTGAGATCAATAAAGAAATAACCCATTGGGATAGGGTTTTCCCAATTGATATCCAAGATGGTTTGTCTTGATTCTCACTCCTTGGTGAGAAAGAGTATCCCATAAGAGGATAAGGTTGCACTAATAGTGACTTGGTTCAAAAAAGAGGTCAATGGAAAAATTTCATCCCTAGATAATTTCCACATAATTAATCAAGAATAAACTCTTCATCATCAGACTGATCAATTCTCTCTTATTTTCTCTCTCTTCTTCCTTCTCTTTCTAAATTCTAATTATTCATTAGGAAAGTAATTTTTTTGCTATTTCATCTTATTCACTATAAAATTTCCTTTCCATAAATAACAAAATAATTTATTTTTATTCTTACAGGAATATGAAAGGTCACGAGTGGTAGGAATATAAAAAGTCACTTGGGGGAGAAGAAGAGACACTTTGTAAGCTATATATTGGGATGGATTCTCCATTTCAAAGGGGGTTGATAGATTTTTTTCTCCTACTACAATAATGTACTTTCTTCTATCTCTTTGAAAATGTTCCTTTACTTCCTACTTTCAAGCATACAAGCTTCCAAATCTTGAACAATCAAGAAGGAAATTTGTGTCTTCGAGCAATACATCAATTTAAATTTGTGTCTTTGATTTGTTAATCTTGTTTTTACTTACATAGTTATTTCTCTTCCTGTTGAATATGGGAATACCCTTGGTTAATGTTCATGAAATTTTTTAAGTGCCTATTCACAACCTTAGCCCTCTCCCTACCCTCCTATATCCCCTTTACCTCTCTCCAAGAAGATTCCTCCATTGTATCGCATACAAGAAATTTTCCACAGGTTTACTAGATTATTTCTTTGTGATACCTATCTAATAACCACCCATATATTTTATTATTTCCTATATTTAATAAAAGGGATCCTCCCCATCCCCAATAGGAGTGATTGAGTCTTGTGACCATTGGTTAAAATCACTAATTTTCCCTTACGACAAATTATTTCATAAAAAGTGGAAAAAACTTTTTACAAGAACCACATATAAAATAACATTCACACCAACCATTCAAAGGGCCTTTTATCACATGATATTTGGGACTACCTAGGAGATAAAAAAACACCTAATATAAAATCTACATTACACACACCAAATATAATTACCTTTTTTGTCAAAAACAATGGGATATGCATCTTGCAAACAATCATCAGGTGGGGATATATTATGCTTTAATGCATCTTTGGAGTATTGTTATGTAAGAATTACATGGAAACTCATAATAACCCCTTTTTAGGTCCAAGAGAAATGAGGAATAATTAGCACTGATATGTTGTATATGTATTATTGTTGCAAGGTCAACACATAATTAGGATCCCAGAACACAAATAAATATTGTGCTAGAAAAATGATCTATTCAAGCCATATAAAGGAAAAATATGTCCATATAGAATTTTTTTTTTTTGGGATAGCTTCTCTAATGCAAGTGACTTCATCCTCCTTGGGAAAATGTACTTGGAACTATTGAAATGAGTGGGATTTGTGACACATGAACATTATTAATATGAGGAAGATTGTTATATGGAATTGAAACTTGTGGCATCATAATATAAACTTTATGAAAAATAAACCTAGGAGGGACACATACACTTGTAGTAGAATCTTCTTATTTTGACTAACCTATAACAACCTGAGGCACACTCACCACTTTAGAAACTAATGGTATCTCCTGTAAAATTATTTTCCTCAATCAGGTTGTTGTTTCCTCTAGAGAGTATAAGTTATTGGATGATTGTGCTAATGAATTAGGGTCAAACTAATTTTGGAGTATACCTTCCCTCTGAAACATTTGGAAACCCTCTTGAACACTCTTAGGATTAAAATAAAAATGATCCTCATATGCACTTATTTATTAGGATATCTCATAGATATGATCCTAAGGTGGGCTACCACTATTCCCTAATGATCCCATTTCTTTAATAGACCTACTTTGAGAAATATTTAGTGAGACTGAACCATATTCTACAAAGAGGGGTAATTTGGAAAATGAATCTTTCGAACTAATAAAGGAATGGTGTGATAAGGTCTTTGTGGCTTTCGTGTACACCATCCTCTTATGCCCTTATCAAATTTATCAACAATTTCAATTGTTACAAGCCTTTTAGGTACATATCTAAGTACATATTTTTTTGATAGATAATAATTTGGAAAAGGCTCCAAAGGACCATTTATAAGAAAGATATTACAATACAATCCAGAGACTAGTAAAAATATCTATCAAAAAAATTGAGACAAAAAAACCTCGGGTAAGATCAACAAAACCATTGATCCAGACAAAAATCCCTATCAAAAAACAACATAAAAAAAAATTGTACATAGACCACCAGTCAACAAGAAGGTCGCAAAAAGGCATAAATAATTCTGGTTCTAGTATGAAGAGCTCGACCCCCTCTCCAACCTCTCCACCAGTACCTGCAAAATGTTTTCTTTTACTATTTAATTCCGCCACTAAGCCTTGAAGGGTATCCACCCTGTTCTCCAAAGATATGATCTCCCCATTTACCTGTTGCATACCCCTAAGTAGATTCCTATTCTGAGCTTTCACTTGGGTAACAAATTCTTCCAAGGCTTCCAATTTGCTTGCAAGAAGACAAAAACCGTATCATTCTCCCCTTCTTCATCCACCTCACTAGAAAGATCCTGCAAAGCTGACACCGCGTTCAACTCCTTCATATCCCTTTCCTTCATTTTAAATAGCTTTGCATGATCAGCCAAAGGAATATGATCTTCCCAGTCACTTTCCATATGCGTACTAACCCCATTTGTGCTCAAAATAGGCTTACCCACTCTAACCAGTAGTAAAATTAAACCTTGATGTAAAATCAAGCCATCTTTCTTCTCTTTGAATTTTTTAACTGAGCCACTCAGAGAATTAAAAAGATAAAATGGAATACTAATCTTACGGTTCCTTCGGAAGTGGTTAAGCAGCATAAACTGCTGAGAGTGAACCTTCCTATATCTACCATCAAGAGTAATATACTTCATAAGATGAAAACAAACCTCTGCCCACTGACCTAGCAAGGAATTGTGAGCTATGCCATCTTCCATAAAACATATTCTTTCATCATCCCCCAAAAGGATCTTGACTTCCTCCTATAGGTGAGATCTATCCTTGTAAACCTTAATGCCATCACAATCCATATTAGCAACCTTACTAATTAAATCTTCTGAAACTAGAAAACTGACTCCTCTCATCGCAACTAGACCATTCTTCCAGGTGAGGGAAAATTACCGAGAAATGACCTCATCATAACCCTTCAACCTTTGAATGAAAGATGAAATACCACCCACTTTGAACAGTTCCTAGATAAAAGCGTCCCTTTCTAGGTTAGAAGATGACGACGGCTCTACCCTTACTCTGGCTCCCCCCATTTTCCCCTGTCTGTAAAAAAGAACTACTGGATTTTTCCAAACCTATCAAACTGTCAATTTAAATGGCTCTTCTCCTCCATGGCACCCCAAAAAATGATTAGGAAAACTAAATACACCCGTAATGAAAATATTTCCCCAATCTCAGCACTCCCATTCTCATGCTCAAGATCTCCTTTCTTCATGAGTTTTTCCTTTTTCCTTATCAGTAACCCTTCCTCCTCCCTTCACCAATTTTTATGATTACTTAAAATTCCCACATTTGCTAAAGTATCCGCACAACCATTTGCCTCCCTATACACGTGATGAAACAAAATAATTTCAAAATTTGAGATTATAGTTTTTGCATCCTTAATAATGGGATCTATATTAATGTGATGTCTAGCCTTACCATTCATCACATTAATTATATATTGAGAGTCTCCTTCCACATAGAGCTTCTTAATATATAAGGAATTCACCCATTTTAACCCAATTAACATTGCATAGGCTTCAACATAATTGTTAGATTTATTACCTATAGCCTCCGCATAAGTAACCTCCATTTTACCAACATCATTTTTGATGATTCCACCTACCACAGCTAACCCCAAACTCCCCTTCATAGCTCCATCAAAGTTAAGCTTCATACACCCTTCAGGAGGAGTAGACCATTTTGCATTTCTTCTCTCCATAGTTTTTACCATGGAATAATTCTTCACTCTCATACCAAAGGAGTGAATAATTTCCTGCTCATGGTAAGGTAGAACCCCTTTCTCCTTAATTTTTACAATAGACAGATTGTTTCTCAAAGCTCCCAGAATCCCACTTCCCACCCTCTCAGATTTTTTTTGATTTTCCTTAAAGATTCTAGCATTCCTTTCTAGCCAAATTCCCCATATAAAATGAGGCAAAACAAAACTCCAAACCTTAAACCAAATTTAGAGAAACAAACGGACTATTCCATTGTTCAAACCAATTAGCAAAAGTCTCCGGATATAGCCAAATTATTTGAAATATTTTTAAAATATAAGCCAGAACTTTCTGTGAGAAAGGGTAGTGTATAAAAAGATGTTGAAATGACTCATTATTCCTTTTACATAGAACACACCAGTTAGGAATCATCATACCTCTTTTATGCAAATTGTCAATAGTTAAGATCTTGTTCTGAATGACATGCCACAAGAACAAATTTACTTTAGGGATAAGGTCTTTTTCCTATAGATTTTTTCCACAGTATTTGAGAGGGGGGACCATTCCTAGCTATAACATACCCTGATTTAACTGAATAGTTTCCATCCTTAGTAAAAAACCAAACCTTTTCATCCTCCCTCTACCCCACCGATATATGCAGACCTCTTAAGTTTCGATTTAAGGTTCTTATGCTTTCCTGCTGAACAACATTCATCCCATCCATAACCAAAAGTTTCCAAGACCAATCCCAATTAGAAACCTCCAAGTAATATCCAACCCAAGTTCCCACCGACAGCTGGAAATGATTCACCAACTCCCTTAAAGGAGCTTGACTGTCCAATGGTGCCACCATCAACCACTAGTCTTCCCAAAATTTAATCTTAGAGCCATTGCCAACTTGCCATTTACAACCTTTAAGAAAAATATCCCTACATTTACCCAAACCATTCCAAAAAGAGGATCCTTCAGGTAACACATCATTAGAGATAAAAGCCACCTGATTAGCCATTAAGTACTTTGCCTTAAGGATTCTTACCCATAGCCCTTGTTCATGCTCCAACCTCCACCCAATTTTTTCCATAAGAGCTAAATTCATACTATGAATATCTTTCAACCCCAACCCCCCTGCTCCTTTGGGGAGTGTGACTCTATCCCAAGCCACCAGAGGAAGTCTATCCTTAGTTTCCGTACCAGAGCACAAGAACCTACGTTGAATCTTTGTAATAATTTGAGAAACCTTTACTGGCATTATAAACATAGACATGAGATAAACCACCATACTTTGGAGACAACTCTGCAACAGTTGAAGCTTACCTGCTTGAGAAAGCAAAGTTCCTTTCCATGTTGCCAAATTATTTTGGAACCTCAAGATAAGAGGCTTCTAACTTTCCAACTGCATCCTCCCCCTAAACAAAGGCATTCCAGGATAAGAACATGACAACTTCTGAATAGTACAAGCCAATATATCCGCAATTCTATTTTGGAATTCCAGATCAACATTGAAAAATAGAACAGAGCTTTTCCTAAAGTTTATAAGCTGACCCGTAACCTCCTCAAAATCCTACACCACTTCTTTGAAACCCAACGCCTCCACCTAAGTAGCCTTTCCCAAGAGAAAGGTATCATCCACAAATTGTTGGAAAATTATAGGATCTATACCATTAGAAATGATTAAACCATGCAATTTATTTTTCTGTTTATAATCAAAACAGAGTCTACTCAAAGTCTCAGCAATAATGATATAAAAAAAAAGGAGAAAGAGGATCTCCCTACCTAAGACCCCTCCCCACAGAGAAGAAACCCTCTGCCTTGCCATTGACTACAATAGAATATTTAGGAGTAGAAATGCATTCCATAATGAGATTTATAAAATGTCTATGAAAACCCAGTTTCCCCAAAATAATTTTTAGGAATCTCCATGAAATTATGTCATAGGCTTTGTTCATATCAATTTTAAGCATCATAGCTTCCCTTTTTGAAACTTCAACCAAATGAACCACCTCATGGATAGTTATCACACTATCTAGAATCTGTCTTCCTTCCACAAAAGCTCCCTGATTTTCAAAAATAAAATGTTCCAGCAACCCTTTTAATCTTAAGGAAATAATCTTAGTTATTATCTTATACATCATATTACACAACCTTATAGGACGATAATCAGAAAATTCCCCCCCCCCCCTTACACCTTAGGCACAAGGGAAATGAAAGTAGTATTAACTTCCTTTAGCAATTTACCAGTTTCAAAGAAATCATGTAGAGCCTCTTCCACATCCTTGTGAATAATTTCCCAAAAGGATTGAAAAACAACAACGCAGGAAAACCATCTGGGCCTGGGGATTTATCCCCATCAAGATCAAAAACAGCAGCTGCAATTTCCTCAGCAGAAGGAATCTTTATCAATTCTGCATTGTCCTGAAGAGAAATAACAGATTGAAAAAGATTTGCAATTTCACTTTCCTTACCCATTTCAGGATCCTTATCAGCTGCAAGAAGATGGGAGAAGAATCTAACAAATTCCTATGAAACATCACCCTAGTTACTTAACATAACTCCCCTCTCATCCTCAATTTCCCCAATGAAGTTTATGTTCTTATGCATAGAAGCAGTGAAATGAAAAAACTTAGTATTTCTGTCCCCCTCCTTTAACCATTTCACCCTAGAATTTTGTTTCCAGTAGGCCTCCTCTTTCACTTCCAGATTATGATACTCAGTCAAAAGAGATTTCTCCTTATCTTTCAAATCTAACGTAAAACCAAAAACCTCAACCTCCTCCTCCACCTTCTTCAGAGCTTCACTAATCATAGATTTTTGAGAAAAGATGCTACCAAAAGTCTCTTTATTCCACACATTCAGCCTAGTTTTTAAATTTTTTAATTTTGCCACCAATTTAAACATCAGGTTTCCTCTAACAGTCTTTTGCCAACTCAACCTAACTTCTTCCTCAAAACCAGGATGCTGAAGCCACATCTTGAAAAACCTGAATGGCCTTCCACCTACCTCTTTGTTTAAACCTGTATGAAGACAGATAGGGCTATGATCTGATCCAATACAAGGAAGAGCCACCACAGATCCCATCAAATTTTGAAACCAAGACAGATTTATGAAGAACCTATCCAACTTAATTTGAATCAAGTCATCCCCCAATCTCCTATTCAACCAAGTAAAGAGTTGTCCTCTTAATTCAATATCCACCAACTTACAGGAAGTTATAAAGTCAGCAAAATCCTCCATACTATCACTATAAGCCCCAGACCCACCTTTTTTGTCTTCCATACAAAGAGGAGTATTAAAATCCCCTCCAATTAACCAATTTAAATCTTGATACTGGCTGTGAAACAGAATTATATCATCCCAAAGCTTCCTTCTTCCAATCACCAAATTTGGGGCATAAATATTAGAGCATATCCACTCAGAACCATCTAGTTTCTCTTTAAATAAAATAGCAACATGATTCTGGGAACAAAACAACAACTTACCTTCTCTATCATCTGGATTCCAAAAGGTAACCAAACCTCCTGAAGCTCCCACCGATGATACACTTTGAATCATAGAACTAAAAAAAACTCTATTCTTCACCTCCTTCATTTTTCCAATTGACATCTTTGTTTCTTGGATTAAAATAATATCAGGCTTATTCTTCTTTCTAAAGGCAGAACAAAATATTCTATTTGTTTGGGTTATTAATCCCCCTTATATTCCAAGAAATAACCTTCATTTCAATTTATTTGGAGTAATACTCTCCTCAATGGAGCGTTGTCTACCTGAATCTATTTCCTTAGCTGCAGCTTTCTCCCTTCTATCCTTATTTGAGATATTTCCCTTTTTTGTTAGAGCCTTTCCACAATCTACTTTACCTTTGTCTTGTTTTTGAGTACTTCTTGTAAAGACCCTCTTCTCCTCCCTTTCTACCCTTGATTTTTCCAAATTTAAGGAACAAGGAACTTCCTCCATCTGAGACATCAAGTTCTCCTCCTTTAATTCCTGATTACTTAAGAACAATTTTACTGGACTTTGAGGTTCACTCTATCCCCTCCAACCTCTTGATCCTCCAAACCCAAAACTTCCTCATTTGAATCCTCCTTTTGATTTTGAATTTTTTCACCTTCCTCCTTCTGATCCCCACTTTCCAACACATTTTCTTTTCCATCTTGTGAAACATTCTCATGTTCACCTTCCTGTTCCTTTTCCACATCTTCCAACAGATGAAATTTATTTAAAGACACAAATTATTCATTGTAAAGAACTCATTTCCCCCTCCAACATAGGTTTTCCTTTTCCTTTTTTTCATATATCTGATTACATTTATTACCCTCCTTACACTTCCTCTATTCATGTCCCATCCTCCTTCATTTCTGAAAAAACAAAGGAGAGGCTTCATACTCAAACCTTCTAAGTCCACTCACCAAATTTATATTTAAGAAGAATTTCTTTTCTTAAAAGATTACCCACTAGGACAGACACACAGAAATGAGCATACATTATTCTTTTTCTTTCCCTTGTTACAGGATCAAACACCATCAATGAACCCAAAGGCGTTCACTATTGCTCTTAGAATCTCATCTTCCCAAAATTCCATAGGTAGTCCCAGAAGTTTCACCCAGAAAAGAAACTCATCTGGTATTTCCTTAAATGGGTCAAAACCTGGAGTCCATTTTTGAATAAGTAGACTCGATCTACCCATAAACCAAGGACCACCAACCAATAATATTTTTGTATTCCTCCTAGTTTGAAAGGTTTATAATGATAAACCCATTCACATAGGATGCAATATCTAATGCTCCCTTCGGTTTTCCACTTTATTTTAGCCCAATCACAAAACCATTCCACATTCGGTCTTGATCCGTAAAATTTTCCAACCAGAGCATATTCCATCCTATATCTAGCCCAATCTGCTAACCCATTAGGAATATCAAGGCTTATCATATCATCTTTTTCACCAGCCATAATGTTTTCGTTCAAACAATGATGACCCGCATCCTTTTTCTAGCCTAAAATCTTATCAGCCCATGAAGTTCATATAGAAATCTTACCTCCTGCCTGGTCCCAATCCTGGGGTCCCTGCATGCTGCTCCTTGATTCGTGCATCACTTATGTCCTGCACCCATTCCCGCTCATCGAGATTTTGAAATTCTTACTCCCGCTCCTGCTCATGCTCCATACAAATAAATATTTATCCACATATAAGTATATTTAATACTTATGATACTTTCCTAATCATAGTACTATTATGAACTTATTCACTTGATAGCGTTAATGGCTTCTTCTAAAATTTGAGACCTAGGCACACCATTAATTGCATGATACACAACTGAATAAAATTTCTCACTAAAGTATCTTATATAAATATAATAATTAATGTTTTCATAGATTATAAAAATACCACCATAACAGGAGAATGAACTGAGGAGGGCCAACTAGGAATTGCAGGGGCCTAAATCACTTGAGATGCACAAAAACATTAACCAAATAGGATAATATATATTATTTTTACCCCATGTAATACATCTTGTTGTGTAAATATGTAATATATACTCTAGTAATTCACTAAAGTTTGGCTTCATTCCTTCACTAATAATTCGTAATAGAAGGACCCAAGGTTTTATCACATGGGAACTCTTATCTACCCCATATAAACTCATGATAGAATGATTCCCACTCTGATACAAGCCTGAAGGTGCAAACATGGAACTTCAAAGTTGGTGTTTCTCATAAACATCTTATAAATCTAAAGACAATCCTTTAAATCCTCATAAACATTCTTTCTATCAATCCTTTCACTAGGAATGGCTTAGTTTGTAATAATTTTTATGGTACCACCATATGATGTAACTCATTGAACATACCACTAGAGGTAGATGTTATAATCTATTGTGTAGCATTAGATATTATTCTCCCTCTTGAAGGTTTTGCATAGTTAGTGAATATTCTCCTAAAATAATCCTCACATATGAAAACCTTAGGTTTGGAAGAGATGTATGTAGCCATGAGTCCCTAATTGCTTTCAAATCCTTCAAATATGTTTCATATACCTACTAAGCTCATTTCCCTCATAAAATTGTTTCACCAATTCTCGATTTTCCAATATCACAATCACTTTGCAATCCTAATGTGGATTCCTTTAAACTATTTGTAATTGGAGTTGTCTATAAATACTGTTGTGGGTTTTTTTTTTCTGGAAACCTAGATGCAATCTCTTTCCCTCTTTCTTTTTCCATTTCCCTTGCTTGCAATATTTTTTCTCCATGTGTATTTTTTCATGTATAACTTACTTTTTGGACTTTGTATCTTGTGGTTTCCTAAACAAAAACTTATCAAATCCCTTTATTGTATATATTTTTAAACATAGTGTTTAAGTCTGTTCACCAATAATATTTTCTTTATGTGATAATTTTAACATCCACTTTTGTGAATCCCAGTTTGATGAATCTTATTTTAATTTAATATTGACTATGCCATCTACTTGGCTTGATATAGTTTTTATCCCTATTATTACTTGTAAATTCCTTACATCTTCAAGTATTGCGAGATGCAAATACATGTCCTTGATTCACAACTTTTCTTGTAGCAATGTGATTCATTTTATAGCTATACATATTTTCTTATGGGAGTATGAGATGATGACATGTGTCACCCATCCATAGAATTTGTATATGAGGAACCTTGTCCTATTATCTAATTATCTATTCTCAATTTTTTTTTATGGTACGATATCACACGAGTTGTCCATCCAATGGATGTGGGATCCAAACAAACCTTTCAACTTTTTCCTTTATATTATTTAACAAATTTCTTTCCACACACTAATTTTTTTTCCATACACTAAACATTAACATGTTTCTCAATTCTACAATATCATTTCAAAATAATTAATGGTGATAAGTGGCAAGGGAATGTATCATCATGTCGTAGAGATTTTTGTGAATTCAAACCCTTACAATGCCTATTATTTTTAAAACATTTCTAATAGTAGTGTGACAAAATAGATAAAAACACATTACGTTGTTACCTATATAGGTAACAATGTATTATGTTGTTACCTACAACACATTACATTGTTACCTATATAAGTAATAATGTAATATGTTGTTACCTACAACACATGAAACAACACATACCTATATAGGCAACAACATAATGTGTTGTAGGCAACAACACATTACATTGTTACATATATAGGTAACAATGTAATGCGTTGTTACATTTTCCATGAAAAATAATGGTGAGGTAATAGAAAATAATTTTTACCTGGTCAATGTAAGTTATGTGAAAGTGTGTGAGGGATAGGCTCTTCCTACCAATTTATGGTTAAGAATAGAATGGAGGTTTGAGGCAATACTCCCTAGTTGATACTACCACGTGGGGAGAGTTGGTGTGAGTTGTATTCCATCATAGTAAGAGGGAGAACATTGGACATAGGATCCAAGGTGTCTGTTGTAGTTTTTTTGCATACATCATGATCCAAGTGATAGAGGCGTCGAAGCAGGACTATAGGTTTCTCAATACAAATTACTATATGAGGGTACATCCTTTGAAGAAAATATGATTATATAAGAGTGATGAAAAAAATCCAATGGTGTTGGAGGATGAAATTTTTGAGTTAGAGACATTAAAAATTAGGATATATTTCTGAGATAGGTTAATGGTGAGCTCAGGATGAGATGATATCAAACATAGCAACTCATGGAGAAACTATATTGTGATTATCTTATAACATATATCCAACTTTCCTATCTACAAAACAACTTGATATACCCACCAATGATTATTAAGGATATGTGAATCGATGAGATTGATCTCATAGGGGGTTTATGTGTTACTGAAGAGATCATCAAAGATATAATTCATCCATCATTCTATGATTAGTTTGAGTAACTAGCATGTAATGTATTGGACAAGTCACAATTGAGTTAGGAAGGTGAATCTTCTGAATTAATCACTAGATCCATAAATGCTTTTAAATGATCCAAGAGGATAAACTTGGGAGCTTGAGTTGGGCCATGAAAATACCATGAATACCACATCTTCCACTATGTATATGAGAATACACTCCATAAAGCTTATGCAACTCATGAACAACAAGGTGGATCCAAAATCATGTTGCTTCTAGTCTTGTAAATTGAGACAAAATTTTGATGCTAATTTTTCCAATGAATACACCGCATAAATAATCAAATGTAGCCGATCTACGTTACAAACAATATGCCAATGCATTAAAAAATTCAACAAATTAGATCTTCCAAACTCTCAAACAAAAAAATCTAATATATAAAACTATGAAAACTGAAATAAGGATTTTTACTTAGGTAAACCATGTGGTTATGGTTTGAAGATAAATTTTCTTCATCGATCTTTTATTTCCTCATGCTAATTTCCAAAAGTTCCCAAAATCCCTATATTTGACTATTAAAAAATATATTGTGTTTACAATAATTCCTGATATTTTTGGATGTTTTAATCTCAAAATTGAGGTTGGATTCACTCCAAAATGTTGTAGGAAGAATTTGATTCAAAAAAATGCTAACACAAACACACTAAACACTAAAATAGGATAAACACACCTAATCTAGCTATGAACACAATAAAAAATGGAGTGAAAACTATGGATAGAATAAACAAAATGAAGGAGATAGACGATGTAAATGAATGGGGTATGCCAATGAGTTCACACATGACCTACAATGCTCGTACCATTGACATAATGTAAGAAGGGTGAATAAGTGAACAATGCAATCTACATGTGACCTACATTCAATATCCATATTTTGCAATTTTTGATAGAAATAATAAATGGATGGACACAAAGAAGGTAACAGGGTCATTGCAAGGTCTATGGTATCCATTAACCCATTACCAAGTAATCTAGTTTGACAAAACAAAACATGGATGGGGTGAAGGTTAGAGAGACCTCTTTCAAAATATGCTATGATACCAAATGTGAATTTTACCCCATATTTGGAGAGATCCAATACTCAATTAGATTCAATCAACATGATTTATCTGATGATAGATAGTACAATATATAGAGATTTGGTCTCCTAAAATTAATGATTCAAATATCTCTTAGAATCTCCCACAATATCTCAACCTACTCCCTAAATATCTCCCAATGTCTACTAACTCCTATTATATTGTAATTACCATGCAAGTAAAAATTAATTATATTATATATTGTTATCTCTACATATTATTTACATGTACACGCACATAAATTAACAAATAATAATGTGGAGTATCTAAATCCTAACCTAAGCCCCCATGTGAGGAGTATTATATAATGTCCCTCCCGTTACTACCTCTCGATTATAGCTACATGGGCTCGAGTTGGTCCTTGGTAGGAGAGAGTTAATTGTTTTAGTTTCATGATAATGATTTTAATAATTTGTAAAATGAAATGATTAAATGAAGCATAAGAAAGATAGTACTACCATCCTAAAATTATAATATTAGATGTTAAAAGATAAAAGTAATTGTATGGATCCTTTATCGTTGGTGGTTTTCTTTCCTAAGGCCAAGAGCATGATTATATTTAATTACAAAATATCTAAAATTTAAGATCCCAAGACATTTTACCGTGATGGGAGCCAATCCCCAGGATTTACGGGTTATTACCACCTTCGTGGTGGTTAGGACTCTTTAACCTATGACACGAGGTACGTCCACAAATAACGAGGCCACATTAATTACATTATAATTACCCTTATTAATTTAACGAAATAAATTACGAGATGATAGTAACTTTCTAGAGCATTTTTGAAGTTTGGGTAATAAAAAAAAGTAAAATAATCAAATTAAATCATAAAATAAGCATAAAATAAAACTCTTCATTAAATATAAATATTTCTTTAGTATTCTTAAATCTCTCCAAAATTATTTTGGAGCTTGATCCAAACCACATTTAAAGAAGAATTTAATGTAAATCCTTGGGTTTTGTATTTTCATCTACCATGAGTTGAGTTTTTTGAAAATTCTTGTCAAAATAATGTTTTAATGAATTTTTGAGCATGTTTGAGGATGTTTTTCGGATGGAGGCTTCATTTTGGGAAGGTAGAATTGCATTGCAGGTCCTGCACAAATGGGTCTGACAAAGGGCATTGTATGGTGTTGTGAATGAACAACAAGCCAAATTTTAGCTCATTTGATGATGTGTCTCAAGATGCTTTGTGGGAATAAGTCTGAATATGAATGGGTCTCTTCTTCTGTTACCAAATCTCACTAAATTGAATAGTGACTAGGATTGTTGAGATGTTTTACATCATGCTGGAAATGATTATGGGTATCTTGTGTAAGAAATGAATTATTTCCTTTTGTAAGTAGAGGAAGCTTGACTTAATAATTTGTAGTTTAGATCTTTTTTCATTGGATAGTAATGCATCCATTTAAGGATGCTCACTCTGTGCTATTTTTTAAAAATATACCCAATTATGTCCTCTTACTTCAATGAAATTTATTCTTGTCTAAATATTAAGTATATGGATACGATTATCTTGTGAGTAACTGAGAAAGAAAGGGCGGTGTCTCTGACTATTTTTTGTTTTAATTTTGGTTACATCTTGTCTGATTGGGATGAACTTTGAAATTTAGATTTAGATGCAAGCGCATAAAATGTTTGACAAAAATTTCCTGAAAAAAATGTGGTCTCGTGGACATCAATAGGTGTAGAAGGTGCAACGTGGGTATCATTCACAAGGAAAATGGACTATTTGATAGAATACCCCATGAAAGGTGGTTCTTAGAATGTATTTTTCATATGTGGAAAGGTATGCACAAATATGATGCATTGAAAAGTCCATTGGGGCCACTTTTACTAGTGTATGCAAGTGTATGGGGTATATAGAATGAAAAAGAACAGTGTGGAGTGTTTTTGTGTGTATTTGGCACCTTGAGGAAATTGGGGAGAGATTAAGTTGTAGAATGGAAAGGTGGGTAGGAAAGGCATCTGAATTGTTTGATAAAATGTCTAAAAAGAGACCAGGTTGCATGGACTGCAGAGGATTAAAGATTGTCCACAAAATAGTGTTAATGAAGATGCTTTACCGTTTTCATTGAATCATGCCAAAGTTCCATAGTTCGTGGGTTGTCAAGATTATAGGAAATGCACAAATACATTCCTTTAATTTGGTGTAGGAGTTTTAAGGAAAATATTAGTCCTAGTCTGTGCCAAAGTGGGGAGCGTTGAGCAATGTTTGGTCGGGCCGCCACACCATTGGAGGGAATTATTATTTGTACCTAAGGTTATGGGTGTCGGTGTTTTGGTTTTGATGTATACAAAACATGGGAAGCATGATCAATGCTCATGAACTGTTTAATAAAAATAATATTCAAAATGCCTTGTCTTGGCACAAGGAAAAATAAGAGGTTTGGATCAATTATAGAAAACATCAACTCGAATGTAATGACGATGAATTGCGTGAAATAGTTATAGTTTTTTTCTTCCTCTTGCATTAAAATTATGCATTATATTGTGTCCTGTGTGGTTAGGTTTCAATAATTTGGATAATATAAAATACATGTAGAACGAATGTTACAACTTTTACCCAAAACCTTCAAAACATAGAAAAAATTGGCCTCAGAAATCAAGCGCAAGGAGCACCACACCCAAATGTCCCGTGAATCCATAACTTCTAATTTGATCCATGGTAATGTAAAACATTGTGGGGAAACGTAAATAAATTTTTTGAGCTCTTTTAATGCTTTTCTGGGTCGATTCTCAAACCCCATTTTAGCATATTAGCCACTTGTGGTGACAACTGATATATTCCTCTCTTGCATTCAAGTGTTGACATGTGATTTTCTGGATAAAGATGTGTTCTTTTGACTGTTGAAGATCATGCTTGATAAGGATAAATATTTTCTATTCTTAAAATCATTAGACTGAAATTATATGGTTGTCAAGAATTCATTTTCACTTTGGAAGGAGGAGTTGCAATCTGGTTTTAAGAGTTGCAGACTTATTTCTTCTTCTGACTCATCCTTGGATCAATTTCAATGATCCAAGGAATGTTTCAAGTCTTCTTCATAGACTGAATGGTAAAATTGACATTCAGTAGTTTAAGGGACATAGAAGACTGAATTTTGTATGATACTAATTCTTGGTCTTGTTGCAATGTGTTTTCATTCAGCTGTATGTTTGTGCCTGGGTCTTTGGTGATTGATCTTGGTAGGACATTAAGGACTTAAGAAAAATTCAATTCTCTGAGGAGAAGTTCAGAGTCCTAAAAATATAAGGACTATCCTAATGGTAACCTAAGCTAGGTAAGAACAACTAAGTTCTAGCTATGTTTACTTATTGGAATTCTGTTCTAACCTAAGCCTCTTATTCTAATTTTGGGATTGGCGACCTAACCTAAGAATTGTGCTAAATGGATTAGGGAAGGGTTACTAAAGTGATACTAGGCTATTTTAGCTATTACCTAATAACTAAAGGGTTATGAATTGAACCTAACCTAAGGTGGGAATTCTAATGGCTAATGTTCTAAGACCTATGTTAGTAATTGTTAAACTAACCTAAGTCTATTTGAATCTAACCTAAACTATTAAAGGGAACCTAAAGGGGGTCACATGACACAAGGGCGATGGTTCTAATGGAATTTAAATGATTTGAAAGGGGTTTAAATGATAAGGTACTGCCAGATTTGGCAGGGGGCCAGTGGACTTGGTGGAGGCCTACGTGGAAGCTCCACTAACAGATGGAATTGTATTTTTGTGTTGATTTGGCATTCCAGATTTAGGAGGTGGTGGAAAGGAAATATAAGTGAGGAATTTTGGATTGAATGGAATTTATGGAATTTATGAGCCTCGGTCTTCACGTGCAAACCGTCTTGGAAACTTAGGAGGTGGGTTTGTAGGAGGTCATTTGGTTTTTCTTGCATGGCGGATTTTTCTCTGCATGGAGCTAACTGGTTCTTCGAACCAGCAGTTTGACCTTCACTTCAAAGCTATTTTTGGTTTCTTCAGCCTATTTTTGATCGAAGGAAAATATATGAGGCGTAGGAGGAAAATAAGTTTGATTGTTGATCTTTCTTGGAGGAGAAAAAGAGTTGGAAGCTCGGCTGGAAGTCTCCTTCGATTTGGTGGAAGCACTATCAGGCATGATAGGCTCTAACTATTAAAATTCTTTGTGTTCTTCTAAATGAATCATTAGAACAACTCTGCTCTCATGAGATTCTTGTTTTCTTTCCTATGTCTGGTTATTTTTCTTGCTGGGTTTTATGGATCCTTGTGTGTTTGATTTGAATCCATGGAAAAATAGTATTGTTTTGGAAACTGGCTTTCTGTGCTAGTTTTATGACCTGCATGCAAGTAAAAATGGTATTAGAACTTGTTTTGTATCTCTATTATGCTCTCTTGATCTTGTATTCGAAGGTTATGTGCTTTGAACTGACTTTCGTGGAATAAAATGCATATGAGCTTAGGGAAACTTGAGTTCTGTTTTATATTGCTTCTGGGTTGCATTCTTTGGATGCAGACTTGAGTTGGAAACTTTGTGTTTTGTTTAAGCTTGTGTTGGAGCTTCATTTGAACGGAACCACTATTTTGGAAACTTATGTATTACTAAACTGTTGCATGGAGTTCATGTATTTATCACTGTACTCACATTATTTTTCTTGTGAAGTTCTGAATGTTGTGCGTGAAGCTTGGGTTCGACACTGAACTCTGATTTAACACTTGAGTGTTATGAGCTTATATTTTGATCGATATATTTGATTTGTTCAGGCATTTTTGTATTGGGTTATTCTTTTGTTAAAAGGTTTAGCTTATAACTCTTTATTTTTGCAACTCACTCACCAGGAGACTGGGTGAAAACTTGTTTGAGTTGTTTGAAATATTTTGAGCTTTGGAACTGGAAACGTCTTAAGGAATGTTGAACTTCTATTTTTTTTTACTGTATCGAACTTCTTGAGATAGTATGAGCATGGGAATTGGAGGAAGTGTTATCTCCCTGCTGTTTGGAAGAAACCCGCATTCTGGGTTGACTATATTAGTTTGTACTAAGGCACCACTATCATAATTTCATGGTTGTGAAGTTTTGTTTTGATATTCCTTCTTGTTGCTTTGGAATTTAAGACCGAGACAACTTCTGTATTGGGCGTTTTGGGTTCTAGCTCTCCCTCTCTTCTGTCTCTTTGAATAAATCAGGTCTTAGTGGAAGATTTGGGATATTACCTTGGACACTGAAATAATTAGGAAGGATTCCTTCTCTGTTCAGTTGTATTGAGTTTGATTCTTTTGAATTACAAACTACTTACCTTTTGTATTCATGTAGAGGCATTTGTAAGTCTCCAGTCTTGGGTTCGTGGGTAATTCTGAACCTTATCGTTTATTGTTTTGGGATGTTATTCTCGACTGAAACAGTGAATAAGACTTTGGTTTCTCTTCGTGAAAGAAAATTTATATAAATATGTATTCTTTTGTGAATAGTATATTGGTTCAGGTCTGTCCGTATGCTTTCATCCTGAATTGGTTTGAAACTGGAACTTCTTGTTCAGTTGAATGAAATGATTTATCATTGGACCTTTCCTTATTAGAGTGACTTTTTCTCTGTCCTTGGATAGCTCAATGTTTGAACTTTTTTGTACTCGATTCCATTTCAAGATATTGATTTCTCATGACCTGTTGGTCTACCCTTGTTTGAATCATTGATTGAAATAATGTTGAGAGCTAGTAGCCAGGAAGGTTCTGCTGTTAAGTAAATTGATACTTATGGGTTTGACTGTTGTTGACTAGTCTTGCCTAGTTTATATGGAAAGGAGTAGGTTTGTCTCTTGTACTCTTTATCCTTTGTGAAGAACTTGAGTAGAGATTAACTCCTCTTCGGGGCTACTTTGTTTGTGAACATTGATTTTCTGATATTTGATTGATAATTTCTAACATGTAGAGTTGGAATTGGAGTTGCAGTTGGACTGTTCTGGTTTTCCTTACCTTCTTGTTTGGTTATGGAATTCTGTTTGATGTATATTCTAATGATTGAATGTGCAATATTGTTATCCTGGAAAGGAACAAGTAACTCATGTTATAATCTGGTCTATTTTTCTGATGTTATAGGTTTGGGCAGGGTATATAATGGTTCTTTTTATTCCTTACTTATAATTTAGATGAATCATCCTTGAAGGAACCATGTTGTATACATTTATTTTGTCTCTTAGAAAAGATAATCATGGTATTCTATTAGGATAGAATTATGAGACAATGGGATGGCAAGATATATTGTTGTTTACAAGCCATTGATAGAATTATTAGAACTTTAAGATCTTAGGCAGATATTGTTTATTATATTATGCTTTTCTCTTTAAAGTTGATCTAGATTTATTAATGAACTTCCTTTCTGTTTGTTATCACTTATGTTGATTGTATGATGATTTAATTATCTCATTAAAGTAGTGTTTCTTTAATGAAACAATTAGTGGAATGCACTTCATTTTAATGATTAGTGCTTATCATGCTCAGTTCATTGAACTGACCCGTGCTAGCTATTTTTGTAGATGGACGACTTAAGTGGTAAAAGAAGGAAAAAACTTATATGATGCATTGGCTGATATATGTCTAATTCTTAGTAAAGAATTCTGATTCATTCTTTTGTTGAATTGTAAAAGAAAAGTTGTATACTTTATAGAATGAAGGTTGTTGTTATGCAGTATGCCTAAAGAGCATAGTCTTGTAAATTTTATAAGTTGTAATGATGAATTGCGAGTTGTGTTTTATTTGTATTGGTTGTGTAAATTATCTTGTACTTTTATAAAGAAGATGAAAGTTCCATCTTGTTGATATTCTTTATATTATGTTATGCTTATCTTGTTATCTTTGATAAAATGGATAATGGGAATTAGTTCAATTTCCCCTATAATGAAGCAACTTGTTGAGTTGCATAATATGATGTGTTTTATCTAAACAATTTAACATAATAATGTGATGCATAATGAACATGCATTAAGAAATATGGATATTGGGAATGATATACCCTAATACTTAATCATGTAGAGAAAGACTCTTTCTCTCTCTCAATTGAATATAAACCTAAAAGGTTTGGAGGTATGATTACTATTTATTAGACTTCATTTAGTATGAAGTCTACTTTAATTGGATATATGTGGTTGTTAAACCTTCCTGAAAGTTAAAGAACATTTAAAATGAAACTTATGATATCGCTGTCCTGTTTTGGTTAATTGTCAGTTTAACTGAGAAAACGAACATTAAAAGCAACCATAAGTTTAACGAAGTTCTTCATGGACTAAATGAAACAAATTTAGGAAAGAACTTATGGAGTGTTGGATTAGGGTTTAGCAGGGTTGTTGTAATCAAGACTTAATCCAAATTAATAATTCATTAATGATCTCCTTGGGGTATGTACATCTCGATGAGGTAGTTTCTGTAGGATGTTGGCACACGCCAACTGCAGGGTTGTACTTTCGAGAAGACTTGGGTCTTCTCGAGAATACAACGTTGTAGTTGACATGTGGCATCACCCTTCCACATTGATCATCCAGATCTACACACAATAAGAACTTGGACTTGAACTTAGTTTCTCTCTAGGTCAGGTTAGGGGCATATTTAGGATAGGAATTAGCTTCTAATGGCTCAGGGTACCTTGGCACATCTGGTTGACTTAGGTCAACCGAGTATGCCCATTTACCCTAAGCCATTGTGAGCATCTTCCTATAATAAGTTATGTTCCTAACTAGGGCTAGGGTTAAACCTGGGACAAGTGGACTGACGGTAGTCAGTAAAGACCAATCATGATAATAGAGGAGTGAGGTGAAGGATGTATTCCAATATGACGAGTATGTCGTCTAGGAATAGTGACATACACAGTATGTTGTAAATATTTGGCCAAAGTATCACAAGCTGCTGGTTGCATTGTCCTATGTCACCAAGTTTAAAACAACATGATATCAGATGAATATTGGTAACAAATATTCAGATATGTTCTTTAAATAGATCACTCAGTACCTGGTGTAGGGTAGGAAAACCAAGTATACAAAGTATACAATATGTATTCAATACATAAGATAACATAAATAGATCGGTAGCTTACCGAGTTATGAAATGAATAGATCGGTGGATCACTGAGTCATTACAGCTGCATATGGTTATCTATTTGAATTCAATTGGCATGGAATGTTTGTTCTAAATAATGCTTTATTTAGAACAGTGAACATTATATATATTAAAAAAAATTCCCTTGTTTCTAAAGTCTTAAAATGGGAATGTTACATCTTGGTATCAGAGCTGAAGGTTGTAGCTCTTGGACCTATTGTGTCCATAATCTGATGAAACTTAAATTTTCTTGTAACAGAAAATGGTTAGAACAAGAGGAAATGTTGCAAATAACCCTCCACCTGAGGAAGGAGCAACAACTACCCAGAAAATCGATGAGATCCTTGCTGCCCTGTTGGACACAAGAGATCATTTGGCTGTACTTGAACAACAAGTAATGGGTAATGAGGAGGAAGAAGAAGCTGATAACAATAATCAGCCACCTCCAGGGGACAACACCAATGTGGGTGTTGATAATAACAATGTTAACATACCTATTCAGCCTGAGAACAAAAAGGCTAGGCTAGCAGCTGAACTCACTAATGATATAAAAAGGATAAGTCCACCTAAGTTTGATGGCACCACATTAGGAGATGGAGCTGAGAATTGGCTCAGTGAAATGGAGAAATACTTTGCAATAAGGAATTTCTCAGAAGAAACAAAGGTGATATGGGGAGCATATCAGCTTTCTCATGAAGCATCTTCATGGTGGGACAGCCGTAAGGCTGAGTTGAATATTGATGAAGCCAATATCACATGGGATCAATTTAAAGGTTACTTTAGGCAACGATGGCTGCCACAAACTCTACTATGATCAGAAAATGACTGAATTCCAGAACTTAGCTCAAGGAAAGCTAACTGTAACTGAGTACTGGGAGTGATTTACAAAACTCCTTAAGTATGTACCTCAGTACCAAACTGATGAGAAGTTCAGGATATGGAAATTCATCATGGGATTGAATCCCATTATAGGGGGAGAGGTGGATGTTCACAGCCCAACCATGATGGAAGGGGTTGTTGAAAAATCCATAAGGCAGGAACATAAAATTAAAGGCAATTTCTGCTCACAAGGAGGAAGTAAGGAAGAAAAATCCCAACTCCTCTTCATCATCTCTTGCACCCAAGAAAGGACCATGGAAGAAATTCAGAATGAAAAGTAAGTTTTCATCTGATACAAACAAGAAAGCAGCAACAAACAAGTTTGTTGGTAATGCACAGAGCAACTTTGCTAAGAACAATAATAATGGACATAAGTCCTATGGGGGTCAAAACGATAACTCTAAGGCTGGAAATAAACCTAAGCCTAGGAAGGGACCTATAGGAGGCTATTATAACTGTGGCAAAGATCATTACGTGAATCAATGTCCTTTGAAGAAGGATGATTGTAATCAGCAACACAAGATACACGCTGCAGTAGCTGACAAGCAGGCTGAGAAACAAGCCACACCCATAGAAGTTCTGGGTAAGTTATTTGGCTTACCTATAACTATTATTTTTGATACCAGAGCTACTGAATGTTTTATTTCTAGTAAATTAGCATCAAAACTAAAAAGAAAAGCTGGAAACATGGATAAAACATGGACTGTACAGTATGGGAATAATGTTGTTCATATAGTTAGTATGTGTCTTTTTGGAGCAGTCCTTGATTTACCTAACTTTTCCACTGAGGTTGATCTTTATGTTGCACCTTTGGGGTCTTATGATGTAATCATAGGTGTTAATTGGTTAGCAGAACATAAGGCTAAAGTGGACTATTTTGAAAAACACATTAGTTGTTTAGATGACCTGTAGAAAATAACAGAGATTCAGGGTGTGAAACGTGAGATTTCTGTTAGAAAACTGTCAGCTATGTAACTTAAAAAGGCCAAAAATAAAGGATGTACCTTATATGTAGTAAAAATTACTGAATCAACAGAAGAGAGCAGTGATATTATGGAACGATATCCGTTGTTATGTGACTTCAGTGATGTATTTCTGGAAGAATTTCCAGGTCTTCCACCCAAAAGGGAATTTGATTTCATGATTGAGATCAAGCCTGGAACTGAACCTATTTCTAAAGCACCATATCGAATGACTACTATAGAATTAGTAGAGCTTAAGGCTCAGTTGCATGAAATTTTGTCTAAAGGTTTGATTAGACCAAGTGTTTCACCTTGGGGAGCACCTGTAATTTTTGTGAAAAAGAAAGATGGAACACTTAGATTGTGCATTGATTACAGAATGTTAAACAAAGCAACAATCAAGAATAGATACCCACTCCCTAGGATTGATGATTTATTTGATCAGATGCATGGAGCATCGGTATATTCTAAGATAGATCTTCGATCTGGATATCATCAATTGTGAATTAAGGATGAGGATATTCATAAAACAACTTTCAGAACAAGGTATGGACATTATGAGTTCACGGTTTTACCTTTTGGATTAACTAATGCACCTGCAACATTTATGAATTTAATGAATAATATATTTCAAGAATACTTGGAAAAATTTGTGCTCATATTCTTGGATGACATTCTCATATATTCAAAAAGTATTGAGGAACACCATGAGCATTTGAAGATAGTTTTGGGAATATTAAGAAAGAGACGGTTATTTGGTAAGCTGTCTAAATGTTCTTTCTATGACACAGAAGTACACTATTTGGGACATGTAATAAGTAAGAATGGAATTGTTGTAGATCCTTCAAAAATTGTAGCTATAACAGAGTGGCCTGCACCTAAGAATGTACATGAAGTTAGAAGCTTCATGGGACTTGCTGGCTACTATAGGAAATTTGTAAAAGATTTTTCTAAGATAGCTGCACCAATAACTTCCTTACAGAAGAAAGATAAAAAGTTTGTTTGGAGTGAGAAATGTGAAATTACATTCAAAACCTTGAAGGAACAGTTAACTTCAACACCTATTCTTGTAGTACCAGATCCTAATGGAGATTTTATGGTGGTAACTGATGCATCAGGTGAAGGTCTAGGAGGTATTTTGTTACAAAATGGTCATGTCATAGCATATGAAAGTAGAAAACTAAAGTTACATGAGTTGAATTATGCTCCACATGATTTAGAGCTTGCTTCCATTGTTCATGCACTACAAGTTTGGAGACATTACCTGTTTGGTAAACCTTTTGAATTGAAAACTGATCACCTTGGACTGAAGTATATCTTCACTCAGCCAAATCTTAATGCAAGACAACGAAGGTGGTTAGAGTTTTTGTCTCAATATGATTTTGACATCAGTTATATTAAGGGTAAAGAAAATAGAGTGGCTGATGCTCTAAGTCATAGGAAGCACATTTCTACTCTTATAACGTTAAGAACTCAGTTTAAGGATGAAGTAAAAAGTGTTATGGAATCTGACTCTTACTTTTAGCAAGTAAAAGCAGCACTTGCTGTAGATTCGAATGATTTGAGGTATAAAGGTTTTCACTTTGATAAAGAAGGAATCTTACGATTTGAAAACAGAGTCTATGTACCTTCGCTAAATGATTTGAGAAAGAAATTGTTAGTAGAATTTCACAATTCACCTTTTTCTGGACACCCTGGCATTACAAAAATGCTTGCTGATATAAAACAACAATATTTCTGGAAAGGAATGAAAAAGGATGTTCTAGACTATGTGACACATTGCCTTGAATGTCAACGTGTTAAGGCAGAACATATGCACCCAGCCAGTTTTTTGTATCCTCATAGCATACCGTAGTACAAGTGGCAAGTAATAAGCATGGATTTTGTACAAGGGTTGCCTATGTCAAGAAATAAGCATGATGTTATTTTAGTAGTTGTGGATAAACTAACAAAAGTAGCACATTTTATTGTTGGGAATCTGAAGGATGATTCTCCTATTTTGGCAAGAAGATTTGTACATGAAATATTCAGATTACATGGAGTACCTGAATTAATCATTTTGGATAGAGATCCTAGAATGACATCAAGATTTTGGAAAACGCTTAATGCAGCTTTAGGAACTAAGCTGAATTTTAGTTCTGCATATCATCCGGAAATGGATGGACAAACTGAAAGAGTAAATCAAGTTTTAGAAGATATGTTACAGATGTATTGCATGGATCAACAATATAAGTGGGAAGAGTACCTTCCATTAGTTGAATTTGCATACAATAATACATATCATGCTTCTCTTAAGATGGCACCTTTCGAGGCATTATACGGAAGAAAATGCAGAACCCCTATTAGTTGGGATAACATAGAGGATAGAGAGGTAATTGGACCTGAAATTCTTACTGAAATGGAACAACAAGTTAAATTGATTCGTGAACGCTTGAAAGAAGTAGCAGATAGGCAAAAGAGTTATGCTGACTTAAAGAGGGTTGATAGGAAATTTGAACTTGGTGAGAAAGTCTTTCTTCAGGTTAAACCAAAAAAGAGTTCTATAACTTTTGGCAAGGCTGCCAAGTTATCACCTCGTTATGTGGGACCTTTTGAGATAGTTGAAGTAATCAACCCTGTAGCTTATCGTTTAGCATTACCTCCTACTTTGTCATGAATGCATGATGTTTTCCATATTTCTTTGCTTAAGAAATACGTTTCAGATTTATCACACGTGTTAAATTGGAATTCCTTGCAGGTCCAGGACCCAAGAATAATCATGGTTAAACCCATACGAGTGCTTGAAACTCACCAATTGCATTTGAGAAATCATGAGATAAGTCAATGCAAGGTCCAATGGGACTAGTTTAATGAAGAAAGTGCAACATGGGAAAACCTTGAGGATATGAAAACTACTTTTCCATATCTATTTGAACAGGATTGATTCTGTTGACTGATAAAAACGTGTGATTTTATCTTTGTAATACAATAAGTATGCCAGTTTTGGGCAGATATTTATTTATTTTGAATAAACAACTATATAATGCTGATTTCTGGAACTTAATTAATGTTGATATGTTTTTGACATATGGTAAGAAAAGTGAATAGGATGATTTTTCCTTGATGCAATCTGTTAAAAAATGAGATAATCATCAGGACGATGATTCTTTTTAGGAGGGAAGCATGTAACACCCTCGACAACTGATATATTCCTCTCTTGCATTCAAGTGTTGACATGTGATTTTCTGGATAAAGATGTGTTCTTTTGACTGTTGAAGATCATGCTTGATAAGGATAAATCTTTTCTGTTCTTAAAATCATTAGACTGAAATTATATGGTTGTCAAGAATTCATTTTCACTTTGGAAGGAGGAGTTGCAATCTGGTTTTAAGAGTTGCAGACTTATTTCTTCTTCTGACTCATCCTTGGATCAATTTCAGTGATCCAAGGAATGTTTCAAGTCTTCTTCATAGACTGAATGGTAAAATTGACATTCAGTAGTTTAAGGGACATAGAAGACTGAATTTTGTATGATACTAATTCTTGGTCTTGTTGCAACATGTTTTCATTCAGCTGTATGTTTGTGCCCGGGTCTTTGGTGATTGATCTTGGTAGGACATTAAGGACTTAAGAAAAATTCAATTCTCTGAGGAGAAGTTCGGAGTCCTAAAAATCTAAGGACTATCCTAACGGTAACCTAAGCTAGGTAAGAACAACTAAGTTCTAGCTATGTTTACTTATTGGAATTTTGTTCTAACCTAAGCCTCTTATTCTAATTTTGGGATTGGCAACCTAACCTAAGCATTGTGCTAAATGGATTAGGGAAGGGTTACTAAAGTGATACTAGGCTATTTTAGCTATTACCTAATAACTAAAGGGTTATGAATTGAACCTAACCTAAGGTGGGAATTCTAATGGCTAATGTTCTAAGACCTATGTTAGTAATTGTTAAACTAACCTAAGTCTATTTGAATCTAACCTAAACTATTAAAGGGAACCTAAAGGGGGTCGCATGACATAAGGGTGATGGTTCCAATGGAGCATTTAAATGATTTGAAAGGGGTTTAAATGATAAGGTACTACCAGATTTGGCAGGGGGCCAATGGACTTGGTGGAGGCCTACGTGGAAGCTCCACTAACAGATGGAATTGTATTTTTGTGTTGATTTGGCATTCACCAGATTTAGGAGGTGGTGGCAAGGAAATATAAGTGGGAATTTTGGATTGAATGGCATTTATGGAATTTATGAGCCTTAGGTCTTCATGTGTAAACCATCTTGGAAACTTAGGAGGTGGGTTTGTAGGAGGTCATTTGGTTTTTCATGCATGGCAGATTTTTCTCTACATGGAGCTAACTGGTTCTTCGAACCAGCAGTTTGACCTTCACTTCAAAGCTATTTTTGGTTTCTTTAGCCTATTTTTGATCGAAGGAAAGTATATGAGGCATAGGAGGAAAAGAAGTTTGATTGTTGATCTTTCTTGGAGGAGAAAAAGAGTTGGAAGCTTGGCTAGAAGTCTCCTTCGATTTGGTGGAAGCACTATCAGGCATGATAGGCTCTAACTATTAAAATTCTTTGTGTTCTTCTAAATGAATCATTAGAACAAATCTTCTCTCATGAGATTCTTGTTTTCTTGCCTGTCTGGTTATTTTTCTTGCTGGGTTTTATGGATCCTTGTGTGTTTGATTTGAATCCATGGAAAAATAGTATTGTTTTGGAAACTGGCTTTTTGTGCTAGTTTTATGACCTGCATGCAAGTAAAAATGGTATTAGAACTTGTTCTGTATCTTTGTTATGCTCTCTTGATCTTGTATTCGAATTTATGTAGCTTTGAACTACCTTTCGTGGAAATAAAAGGATATGAGCTTAGGGAAACTTGAGTTCTATTTTATTTTGCTTCTGGGTTGCATTCTTTGGATGCAGACTTGTGTTGGAACTTTGTGTTTTGTTTAAGCTTGTGTTGGAGCTTCGTTTGAATGGAACCACTATTTTGGAAACTTATGTATTACTGAACTGTTGCATGGAGTTCGTATTTATCACTATACTCGCATTATTTTGCTTGTGAAGTTCTGAACATTGTGTGTGAAGCTTGGGTTTGACACTGAACTCTGATTTAACACTTGAGTGTTATGAGCTTATATTTTGATCGATATATTCGATTCTGTTCAGGAATTTTTGTATTGGGTTATTCTTTTGTTAAAAGGTTTAGCTTATAACTCTTTATTTTTGCAACTCACTCACTAGGAGACTGGGTGAAAACTTGTTTGAGTTGTTTGAAATCTTTTGAGCTTTGGAACTGGAAACATCTTAAGGAATGTTGAACTTCTGTTTTGTTTTTTACTGTATCAACTTCTTGAGATAGTATGAGCGTGGGAATTGGAGGAAGTGTTATCTCCCCACTGTTTGGAAGAAACCCACATTCTGGGTTGACTATATTAGTTTGTACTAAGGCACCACTGTCATAATTTCGTGGTTGTGAAGTTCTATTTTGATGTTCCGTTCTTGTTGCTTTGGAATTTAAGATCAAGACAACTTCTGTATTGGGCGTTTTGGGTTCTAGCTCTCCCTCTCTTCTGTCTCTTTGAATAAATCAGGTCTTAGTGGAAGATTTGGGATATTACCTTGGGCACTGAAATAATTAGGAAGGATTCCTTCTCTGTTCAGTTGTATTGAGTTTGATTCTTTTGAATTACGAACTACTTACCTTTTGTTTTCATGTAGAGGCATTTGTAAGTCTCCAGTCTTGGGTTCGTGGGTAATTCTGAACCTTATCATTTATTGTTTTGGGATGTTATTCTTGACTGAAACAGTGAATAAGACTTTGGTTTCTCTTCATGAAAGAAATTTATATAAATATGTATTCTTTTGTGAATAGTATATTGGTTCGAGTCTATTATATGCTTTTATCCTGAATTGGTTTGAAACTTGAACTTCTTGTTCAGTTGAATGAAACAATTTATCATTGGACCTTTCCTTATTAGAGTGACTTTATCTTTGTCCTTGGATAGGCTCAATGTTTGAAATTTTCTGTACTTGATTCCATTTCGAGATATTGATTTATCATGACCTGTTGGTCTACCCTTGTTTGAATCATTGATTGAAATAATGTTGAGAGCTAGTAGCTAGGAAGGTTCTGCTGTTAAGTAAATTATTACTTATGGGTTTGACTGTTGTTGACTAGTCTTGTCTAGTGTATATGGATAGGAGTAGGTTTGTCTCTTGTACTCTTTATCCTTTGTGAAGAACTTGAGTAGAGATTAACTCCTCTTCGGGGCTACTTTTTTGTGAGCATTGATTTATGATATTTGATTGATAATTTCTAACATGTAGAGTTAGAATTGGAGTTGCAGTTGGACTGTTCTAGTTTCCTTACCTTCTTGTTTGGTTATGGAATTCTATTTGATGTATATTCTAATGATTAAATGTGTAATATTGTTATCCCGGAAAGGAACAAGTAACTCATGTTATAATCTGGTTTGTTTTTCTGATGTTATAGGTTTGCGCAGGGTGTATAATGGTTCTTTTTATTCCTTACTTATAATTTAGATGAATCATCTTTGAAGGAACCATGTTGTATACCTTTATTTTGTCTCTTAGAAAAGATAATCATGGTATTCTATTAGGATAGAATTATGAGACAATGGGATGACAAGATATATTGTTGTTTACAAGCCATTGATAGAATTATTAGAACTTTAAGATCTTAGGCATATATTGTTTATTATATTTTGCTTTTCTCTTTAAAGATGATCTAGATTTATTAATGAACTTCCTTTCTATTTGTTATCACTTATGTTGATTGTATGATGATTTAATTATCTCATTAAAGAAGTTTTGCTTTATTAAAATAATTAGTGGAATGCACTTCGTTTTAATGATTAGTGCTTATCATGCTTAGTTCATTGAACTAACCCATGCTAGCTATTTTTGCAGATGAATGACTTAAGTGGTAAAAGAAGGAAAAAACTTATATGATGCATTGACTGATATATGTCTAACTCTTAGTAAAGAATTTTGATTCATTCTTTTGTTGAATTGTAAAAGAAAAGTTGTATACTTTATAGAATGAAGGTTGTTGTTATGTAATTGCCTAAAGAGCATAGTCTTGTAAATTTTATAAGTTGTAATGATGAATTGCAAGTTGTGTTTCATTTGTATGGGTTGTGAAAATTATCTCATACTTTTCTAAAGAAAATGAAAGTTCCATCTTGTTGATATTATTTATATTATGTTATGTTTATCTTGTTATCTTTGATAAAATGGATAATGGGAATTAGTTCAATTTTCCCTATAACAAAGCAACTTGTTGAGTTGCATAATATGATGTGTTTTATCTAAACAATTTAATGTAATAATGTGATGTGTTAAGAAATATGGATATTGGGAATGATATACCCTAATACTTATGATGAAGAGAAAGACTCTCTCTCTCTCTCTCTCAATTGAATATAAACCTAAAATATTTGGAGGTATGATTGCTATTTATTAGACTTCATATAGTATGAAGTCTACTTTAATTAGATATATGTGGTTGTTAAACCTTCCTGTAATTTAAAGAACATTTAAAAAGAAACTTATGATATCGTTGTCCTGTTTTGGTTAATTACCGGTTTAATTGAGAAAATGAACATTAAAAGCAACCATAAGTTTAACAAAGTTCTTCATGGACTAAATGAAACAAATTTAGGAAAGAACTTATGGAGTGTTGGATTAGGGTTTAACATGATTGCTATAATCAAGACTTAATCTAAATTAATAATTCGTTAATGATCTCCTTGGGGTATGTACATCTCGATGAGGTAGTTTCTGTAGGATGTTGGCACACGCCAACTGCTGAGCTGTACGTTTGAGAAGACTTGGGTCTTCTCAAGAATACAGTGTTGTAGTTGACATGTGGCATCACCCTTCCGCATTGATCATCCAGATCTACACACAGTAAGAACTTGGACTTGAACTTAGTTTCTCTCTAGGTTAGGTTATGGGCATATTTAGGATAGGAGTTAGCTTCTAATGGCTCATGGTAGCTTGGCACATCCAATTGACTTAGGTAAACTGATTATGCCCATTTACCCTAAGCCTTTGTGAGCGTCTTCCTATAATAAGTTATGTTCCCAACTAGGGCTAGGGTTAAACCTGGGACAAGTGGACTGACGATAGTCAGTAAAGACAAATCACGATAATAGAGTAGTGAGGTGAAGGATGTATTCCATTATGACGAGTATGTGGATATTTATTTTTATTTATTTAGATATTAAGAGATATTATCTAGTTGTTAAGTATAGTTTTTTCCTTGATCTATGGTATTGACTAGTTATTTCCTAGATATATGGTATTGACTAGATCCTTGATGTCTAATTCTCTCATAAATCTATGGACTTGACTAGTTCTTTGATGACTAGTTCTTTCCATGATTTATTGCTTGATCTATGACCTTGACTGGTTCTTAGATTGTTATTCCTTTCCTATATAAGCAAGGTCCATTCTCATTGTATTTCATTGAGTTCCATAATAATATATGATATTGTTGCTCATTTGTTTGCAAAGGTTTATGTAAAGTTATTCTGGCGAATTGCTTTCATCTTATTGATCATGATGTTTGATTAGCATCTGTGTTC
The DNA here is from genome assembly GCA_019776745.2 of Taxus chinensis. Classification (NCBI taxonomy): domain Eukaryota; kingdom Viridiplantae; phylum Streptophyta; class Pinopsida; order Cupressales; family Taxaceae; genus Taxus; species Taxus chinensis. The sequence goes on along the minus strand of CM034154.1, from coordinate 750,771,929 downwards.
TTGGCTGCTCATTGGCATGATCTGGTTATCATTCCTTTTATGGTATTTACAGAGCTTTGGAGATTGCTATTGACATTCGTCTGTAAGTTTTATTTTGCAAATAAATTCTTTATATATTAATATATATTCAGGATTTAAGGATTGTATTTTGTTGTTGTGTATTTTTTATGTAAAACAGAGGCTTCCATTGGATCTGGAAGGTAGCAAAACCCTAAGATCAGTTGTAAATTTGACCATTTCTGGAGGAAATGTCATTTTTTTTGTTTTTTTGTTGTGCAAAGAAACATACTGGATTCATCATTTCGGGATTCATGTTCGCCCCGGGATTCCGCCATATGGAAAAAGGAAATCTAGAATTTTTTTTCTGGGTTTTGCTGGGTTTCTTGAGATCTGATCTAGGTATTTTTTTGTTGTGGCTTAGCATTTTTGGTTTGCGCATAGGAGGTCTTTTTCGAAAAGATGTTTCTTTCCTTTTTTGGTAGGGGTCCATAGATGCTGTGCACGACTATTACTATTTCAGGAAAATCCACAGACTACTATTTTGGGCGGCAGGTTTTTACCAGAAGAAACAGTCACTTTTAGCACCTATGGTAGGGTCATATGAGGGCTTAAATCTTGTGATTCCTACTAGTAGTGCTTAACTCCAGCCCCCTTTCATTTTATTTGTGTGGTGAAGGTAAGAGCATTTTATTCTATTTTAGTGGCAACTAAAATAAATAGTAGAGCATAATATTGAAAAACTTGTATCTTTTGATCAGTAACTCGGTTTTGAGTGCCATTTTTTTGCAAAAGTGCATTGTTTTTTATGCTCTTTCCATTGGAAATATTTATTTTGAGAATCACACTATAATTATAAAGTTCCATATTGTAACACACACTCATTATAAAGTGCCAAAATCTGGGGGGGCTCTTGTTGCATTGTTTGGGGGTCTTGTTGCATTGCTTGGTTCTTGCATTTATTTTGGTGATTTTTTGAGGATGGCATCTTTATCTACTTCTGCATTAGATCATGTTGAGCCATTAACAACACATAATTACCACACATGGAAACCAAGAATGGAAACAATAATTAAGCGGAAAGGATTATGGGCTTTAACTTCTTCAGAACAACCAATGTGTTCACTAGAGAATATGAGAAATTTCAGTACCAATGCAAATTTGATGAGTGTATGGGTTTGATAGGAACTTATGTAAGTGATAGTCTTTTGTTTCATTTGGAAAAGTGTAACTCTCCTTTCAAAATATGGGAGAAATTGGAGGATTTATTTGGTAAGGTGGATCATATGAGAGCCATGCAACTTGAAATTGAGATCACCTCTCTTAATCCTGAAGATTTTCCAACAATTATAGACTATCTTACCAAGTTCAAGCATTTTCTGACACAATTGAAGGGGAGTGGAAGAGATAAGAAAGATGAAGAGTGTGTTTACTTGATTCTATCCAAGTTGAGAGGACCATTCCAAATTTTTTCTTCTACCTTTTTCTCTAGCATGGATGCCTTAGGTGACACATTCAAAATTCCTAACTTAGAAACATTTTGTGAAAGACTTACTAGGGAAGAATCCAAATTGTCTCACCTTGAGTCTTCCACCTCTCAAAAGGCATTAGTTGCATCTAATCCTAAGGGCAAGGGAAAACCAAATAGTAAAACCAAATCCACACCTTCTCCATCTCAAAATGATCCTAAACCCAAAGAAAACAACTCAAAACCCAAGGAGTCTTCTAAATCCAAGAATAAGTCTAGCCTGTTCATGCTCTTTTTGTGGGGGTAGTAATCATGAAGAACATAGGTGTTATAAGTGAATGCAAGCCTTAGAGGATGCAGTCAAGAAACAAAAAATTTCTATCTCCACTCCACCTCCTTCTAATCAGCATGGAAAAGCACTTAATGTTGTTGGAAGATCTCAGTCACAACTTGCAGACAATTGGGTTATAGATTCTGGTGCCTCTCATCACATGACTTCTTCCAAGGAGTCTTTTGTTTCTCTAGGTTTGAGTTCTACTTCCAAAATTGAGGTTGGAGATTCTTCCTTTCTTTCTGTTGAGGGAAAAGGTGATATACAACTTGATGGTGGTAGTATCCAAGATGCACTATATGTTCCTAACATCACTACAAATTTTCTTTCTGTATATCAAATTTGTCATTCTGGTAAAGGAAAAATAGTGACTTTTACACCACATGGAGTAGAAGTACGAACTTTTTTGAGCCTCATTCACTGGTTGCTCAAGGTATTGTTGATCATAGTTCTAGACTATATCACTTTGAGGGTTTTGATGACACTTCTTCTATAGGGACAGGATTGGTTTCTCATGCAGATTCAGAGAGTAAGCTTTGGCATGAAAGATTTGGACATCTCAATTACAGATATTTGAAGGAGTTGAGCACTCATGGTATGGTAGATGGTCTTCCTAGAGTTTCTTGTCTTGAGGGAGTTTGTCATGGTTGTGCATTAGGGAAACAACATCAAGATCCTTTTCCTAAGAATTTTTCTAAGAGAGCTTCTTCACCACTTGAGCTTGTGCATAGTGACTTGATGGTTTTCCCTACCCCATCTTTCAATGGAGCTAAGTATGCACTTACGTTTATTGATAATTTCTCGAGGCGTACTTGGGTTTATTTTCTCAAGTACAAAAGTGATGTTTTTTCACACTTCAAAGTCTTCAAGGCTTTGGTCGAGAAACAATCTTCTAGTTGCATAAAGAACCTTCATACTGATAATGGGGGGAGTACTTCAACAATGAGTTTTCTAAATTTTTGGCAACTCAAGGCATTATTCACCAACATTTTGTTCCTCATACTCCACAACAGAATGGATTAGCAGAAAGGAAGAATAGAAATTTGAAGGAAATGGCTAACTGTATGATGCATTCTAGAGATATACCTCCTATCTATTGGGCAGAAGCAGTTAATTGTGCTAACTACATTCAGAATCACACACCACACAGAGCACTTAAGCATTTGACTCCAGAGGAAGCTTGGTCCAACACTAAGCCAGATGTCTCATTTTTTCAAGTCTTTGGGAGCCATGCTTGGGCCTTTGTGCCAAAGAAGAAAAGGAAAGCTTTGGATAAGAAGAGTAAACCCTTGATCTTTGTAGGGTATTGTGAGGACATGAGAGCTTATCGTATTTTAGATCCTGATACACATGATGTTCTTTTTCAAACACATGTTCAGTTTGATGAGCGCTTCACTCCTCATGATTCTTCATCTTCTTCCATGCTTCCTTCTTCTTCTTCATCTCATCTTGAGGATTCTTTCTTTGAGGAGATTGATGAGGAGGATATAGATGTCATTGAGGATCCTATTCCCATTGATGTTGTCACTATGCCTAAGTGGGCTCATACTACAGTTTCTGAGGCAACACCTTTCATAGAGGATCTTCCACCCACTAGGCATCATCATGCACATTCTACTGGTTCTAGAATTTTGTGTCAGGCAATTTCTGAGGATCCACAGTACTTTTCAAAGGCTCATGGGATACAGGAGTGGGATGATGTGATGGTAGCTGAGTATTCTTCTTTGATGAAGAATCATACTTGGGATTTGGTATCTCTTCCTAAAGGAAGAAATATGGTTAGGTGTAAGTGGGTATACCAAACCAAATACACAGCAGATGGGTCCATTGACAAGTATAAGGCTCGTCTTGTTGCAAAGGGTTTTTCACAAGTTGAAGGTATTGATTACTCTGAGACTTTTGCACCCGTTGCCAAGATGGATTCTATACGCCTTGTACTTTCTCTTGCTGCATCACAGGGGTGGCCTGTATACCAGAATGGATGTGAAGAGTGCCTTATTACATGGATATCTACAAGAGGAAATATACATGGAGCAGCCAACTAGATTTGTTCAGGATTCTTCTCTTGTTTGTAGGCTCCGAAGGTCTCTCTACGGTCTCAAACAAGCCCCTCGGGCTTGGTATGAGAAGATGGATTATTTTCTTCTATCTACTGGTTTTGTTCATTGCCACTCCGATCATATAGTGTATCTCCAACATGTTGGTGAGGATATTGTGATACTTGTCTTGTATGTTGATGATCTGTTACTTACTGGTAGCTCTTCTTCCCACATTCAGAGTATTCAGAGGGCTCTTTCTACATAGTTTGACATGACAAATCTTGGGTTATTGCATTATTTCCTTGGTTTGAAGATTTCTCAGACAGATTTAGGGATTCATTTGAGTCAGCAAAAATACACCCATGATCTTCTTCGGTGCTTTGATATGGCTGATTGCAAGCCAAGTCCATCTCCTTTTCAAGTCTGGGGTTACTCTTACATCCACATGTACCACACCACTTTGTGATCCTACATTGTATAGGCAGTTGGTTGGGAGTCTCATGTACTTGACCCATACTCACCCTGATATTTCATTTGCAGTAGGGCTTGTATCTCAGTTTGCACATTCTCCTCATAGTAGTCATTGGCAGGCTGCTAAAAGGATTTTGTGCTATTTATAGGGCACTTCCCACTTTGGCCTACACTACACTAGGGGTTCTACTCAGTTGGTTGGGTATACAGATTTAGATTGGGAAGGTTCTATTGATGACAGGCATTCTACTTCTGGCTATCTTTTTTGTCTTGGTTCTTCTCCAGTTACTTGGGCATGTAAAAAGAAACAGGCTATTGCACTTTCATCTTCAGAGGTAGAGTACAGGGAAGTAGTTACAGTGAGTCAGCAGATTCTTTGGCTTCACCAGTTATTGACAGAGTTTGGATTCCCACAGGATTCACCGACTATACTTTGGTGTGACAACCAAAGTGCAATTCACATTTCTCGCAACCTAGTTGAGCACCAACGGACCAAGCATATCGAGATACACATCCACTTCATTCGGAAACACATTCAGGATGGATTTCCTTGCTTGGAGTACCTTCCGACTCAGTAGCAGGTTGCAGACATCTTTACGAAGCCTTTTGCATCACCTCGCTACCTTGAGTTGCGTGGAATGCTTGGGGTTTCAGAAGTTGTTCTTAGGGGGTGTTCGTGAGAACATCTTCCTTCTTCTTCTTCTTTCTCTTTCCTTATAGTAGGATTCTTTCCTTCTTTTGGTTTGATATTTCTTCATGGATATATTGTACATGAGTACCTCATCAGGCCTAGTTGCTGGGACTCATACTGTGGACATGCCACTTCTATTTTCCCCTAGCTTCACTTGAGGGGGGTGTTAGAGTAGGTATTTACTTTAGCTCATTTTCACCTAGGTACATTATTTACCTTTATTGTATTTATCCTCACCCACTTATGTGTGTGGATATTTATTTTTATTTATTTAGATATTAGGAGATATTATCTAGTTGTTAGGTATAGTTCTTTCCTTGATCTATGGTATTGACTAGATCCTTGATGTCTAGTTCTCTCATAAATCCATGGACTTGACTAGTTCTTTAATGACTAGTTATTTCCATGATTTATGGCTTGATCTATGACCTTGACTAGGTTCTTAGATTATTATTCATTACCTATATAAGCAAGGTCCATTCTCATTGTATTTCATTGAGTTCTATAATAATATATGATATTGCTACTCATTTGTTTGTAAAGGTTTATGTAAAGTTATTCTGGTGAATTGATTTCATATTATTGATCGTGATGTTTGATTAGCATCTGTATTCTTGGCTTGGCACGATCTAGTTATTGTTCCTTTTAACATACACAGTATGTTGTAAATCTTTGGCTAAAGTATCGCAAGTTGTTGGTTGCATTTTCCTATGTCACCAAGTTTAAAACAACGTGATATCAGATGAATATTGGTAACAAATATTCAGATATGTTCTTTAAACAGATCTCTCGATACTCGGTGTAGGGTAGGAAAACCAAGTATACGAAGTATACAGTATGTATTCAATACATAAGATAACATAAATAGATCGGTAGCTTACCGAGTTATGAAATGAATAGATCGGTGGATCACCGAGTCATTAAAGTTGCATATGGTTATCTATTTGAATTCGATTGGCATGGAATGTTTGTTCTAAATAATGTTTTATTTAGAACAGTGAACATTATGTATTTAAATTTTTTTCCCTTGTTTCTAAAGTCTTAAAATGGGAATGTTACAATTGTTCGTCATATTCAATTTTCGTTGAATGCAATGAAGTATCTGTATATAGGGTAATAAGGATGAATCATCCAAAATTACTCCTGAACTCAAGATGAGTGTTATTAGGACCCATTTTGTAAGTGCTTTTGTTGTTTTGGTCATTTTCTCAACTTGTTACTTTAGCTAGACACTCCTTATGAGGGTCATATTTGACTTCTAACCATCCGTGTTACCTTTTTAATATCGTCACAATGATATGTAGAGTATTATTTGATATTTTATCTTGTATGAATGGATTTTGAAATGTATGGTATTTTTATCTCTCCTCCCTCTTCTCTCTCTAGAAATGAATATAATACTTTGGTTGATTTTTAAAACGTAAATGAATTGAAAAAGGTAAATTGGTTTGATATGAAATGAAAATGGTTTTGACATTGTAAATGAAAAATAAAATGTCTCTTAACCTTCTCTCTCATCCTTACTCTCTCTCTAGTACAAAAAACCTGAAGTGCGAATGAATGTGAATGCATGAGAAATGAACTCTCACTTGTTCTCTCTCTCTCTATCTCTACCTCTCTCTACTGTTTGTTTGAAATTGTTTGAAATGATGAATGTGTGGATTTATTCATGAGTGTAGGGGATTTCCATACCAATTCTAGGATTGACCTTACGGTGGTTGTAGGTACACGAGATGAGAAGAAAATGGCAATGTTAATTATTTTTTTGTAATCACGGGATTATATTTAAAATACATGTAATATTGTATAGAATATACCAATGATATTTTTACGAATAGAATGCATTATTTCATTGTTTCTATGATGTATACAATATTGTTACATATTGGTGAAATGTACTATTTCTTACATAGTTGTACTTTTGCATGTTTGAATAATTCCACACTTAGTCATATTTTAGTATATTTGGTTAGGTAAATAAAGTTGATTATATCATGTTGCATTGGAAAATGATGTAAGAGGCTTCATTTTATTATATCCAAATAATCATCAAGAGAATGAAATTGAAATCCTATGATTTAAAACCGTTGTACCATCATAATTTTGGATGTGATTGTACTCGTATAATTAATGGTAGTAATTTATCTATCTGTTAGTGATGTATTGAACTAGGAAATATCTTAGCCTTCAAAGAAAAATATAACAACTTGCATGTGTGTTTGTTTCCATTTTGGGAAGAAAGCGTCAACCAAACTTATAATTTGAAATATCAACCCTTGTGGTATGGAATGGTCCCTTTTGAGCTTAACCTTGTTCCTTGTTTCTATGGTGGAGCCAAAAACCACTTGGGACATCACTATGCCTTAATTATATTTTAATTATATGAACACCTTTGCATTTTTTTGGAGGCCTTAAGGGAATAAGTTGTTAAATGCTAGCTTTGGCATTTAGTAAGGCATAGATCCCTCGGGGTAATTGTGAATAAAATTTAAAATGAATCCTAGGAACTTTTTGAGGTTAATATGTGGACATCATTTTGTATATAAACCTTAACAGATGGGATTAATAATGGTAATATGTTGACCAATTAGAAATGTGAGAATTGTGACTTATTCCTTACTCCCTGCTAGGTCTCCATTTTCTAACATTAACTTTTGACTCGAACACTAAACAAATGTGACTCTTTTGTATCTTATAAATGTTCCCAATCATCTCTATTTTCAAGATGTACCACAAGCATAAGATTATCTTAAGAGATTATCCTCTTATCATCATGAGATCTATCCCCCGCAGTGAAAAATATGTAAAGTGATGCGTAACCATGATCTTTGAGAAATGAACCCATACTCTAAGAATGAGTGTTAGGTGATGTATATGTGTTGAAAATGTTTATAACTAGCATTGAATTTTACAAATTTATGATGATTGAAATGTGAACCAATTAGTGTACTCTTATTATAATATTTTCATGATGTGTAATAGATTTATGAAGTTTTGAGAAGAGGGGATTCATACCTTATGTTAATGCTCTTTAAACCAACGTTAACTCTTTTGTGTGATTAAGTGTACTTGCTATAAGTTAAAACTAAAACGAAATAAATAATGTGTATCGTTGTGAATGAACCTACATGCTCTCATGATTAATAGATTCGAGACCTATAAGGTTAGATAAGGGAATGTAAATGGTAGTGAAGAGGGAATCAAATTAAATTAAGGGTTGAACAAAGTAAGGGAAATACAATCTAGAGAAAAAGGAAAATGTATGTTTTTCATGCTATATGCTCTTTAAAAATTTAATGTGGTAAAAAAAAAAGGAATGGGACCTAGGTAGACTAAGGAAAGAATACATAGGGTTATTAATATTAATCTAATTATGACTAAAACACTATACAAAATGAACTAGAGTAGTATGAAATTAATGCAAGTAAACTATTCTAAGTGAAATAAAACCCTAATGTGTAAGAGGCAAGAGAAGAATAACTTAGCTGATATCAGAAGTATGTCGTAGGTTGTTGTAGGTCCAAAAATAAAATCAAAAAGTGCAGAAAAATACTCAGGGACCCTATAAAAGGTAGATCTGACAGATATGAGATGACTAAGGCACTTGGAAGTGTACATGGGTGCCTTAAGGCACCCTGGTCTGCAATATGGCATTGTAAACATTGTAAATGCTCAAAATTGGCAACAAGTATGGTCAAAATTTGGTTCCGAATGCTTCTTATTTGTCACATTAGATTCACCGAGTGAATTGTGGAAGGCCTTGTCAATGAAAAGAGAAGTATCAAACCCTCAAAAAAAAAAATGCAAATGAATGGGTCAGACTGACCTCAGCTGCTAAATTTGTGGTCTTATCACTGAACGCTGCACTAACTTTCAAACCCGGATGTCATTATGGTGTGTGTGTGTGTGCATGTTGTGCCCTAGGTTCTCTCGTGTCAGTTGCACTTTGTGAAGTAGCGATCAATAGTAACTATAGAAAATGTAAATAGTATGTGTGTATTGAATATAATAGAATCACTTCCCCTATGCAGTGTGTGTGATGTAGATATTCTAGCTTGAATGCATGAGACTATGTGGATGTAAGTGATGCAATGGATGCAACTCTAGATGGAGTGATAGTAGTGATATGATGCAAAGACCTCAGACCCTCATTATGGTCTTATAACTTTTTATTTATAGGGATATCCAGATTAATTTTGTAATTAATCCCGACAAGGATGAATGAGAAAAATATAAAGATGACCAATAGCTAGAAAGGACCCAAAAATGAGTGAAAGGGGATTTGCATAGATTGGAGCACCTAGAATGGGACTGGGGTGCCCTAATTTAGGGATAGAATGTCAGGGATGTTATAAAATGGGTTGATAAGTGTTGGAAAATACGCAGGAAAGATGAAATAAAATATAAGAAAAAGATGGCCAAAAGGTGGGATTAATTAGTACTTTGTACACTTGAGAACCTTCTAAATAGTAGTATAAGACCAGGCCAAATTATGTGTAAAGTGCATAATTTTGTGTCTACATAAGGCTTAAATTAGATTATGAACACAATAAATATTGAACCTTGAAAATGTGATAGTGTGGAAGGTTAAAATTCATGATGTTCATGTCGTTATTGTGTAATTTATCTAAGTGTGATGTTGGTCGTACTTTGTGTCATATTGACATTTGCATGTTATACATGTTGGTGTAAACGTTACATGTGGTGTCATTGTTGAGTGGGTGAACTGGATAAGTATGAGCTACATAGAGGCTTGGAGATGTGTGTAAGAGGAACACGAAGGGGCTCATGAAAGAAGAATGGAACAACACACCAAGGTTCACGCCTGAGAAATTTTAGTTTGGGACTTAGCCAATTCTCCAATACGTGGCTAAAAATAGAAGAGAAGAAGAATAATGGAATCCAAGCCATACATATATTAAGATAAAAGTGGGATGACATGGGATGCACACAAAGGGAGTTATAGTTAGAAAAAACAAATTCAGAGATAGAAGAAGATCATGCATGGACCAAGATAATAATAGGATTAAGGAAAGTGTTGTAATTAGGTTAATCTATTATTAGCAGAAGATGTAAAAGCATGCAAGTTTTATACACATGGATATTTTTAGGAATGCAAAGAATCTATGTTAATTTTTTAATGTGCCTATTATTAGGAGAGTGTATAGGTGGTGAAGGGAAATTCCCTACCCCTATATATACCTGATGTAAAACATTTTTCTAGTGGTTCATCATAGGATGATATTTGGAGTGTAGGGTGAGTATGTTGTTTTAATAACATATCTAAGGGTTTTGATGGTTGCATGCATGGTCCTACATACTATTGTAGTGATTGGTTATGTATTAAACTTCCATGTTATATAATTTCTTAAGTTTCTTGATGGAAAATTATAGTTGGATAATGGTTGTTGACATGTCTGAATATGGTGTTTTAATGATTCAGTTAATCTTGGTTATCATTTAGATTTTTCATCTTCCTTATTATATGTGTTTCCAAATTAATATGGATGTAATGGTTATATGTACATGAATGGTTCTTGTTTATTAATATAATGATTATGCATGCTATTTTCCTATCAAGAATAATAAAGGATGGACTTGGTAGCTACATGCACTTTGGGTGAGAATCTAGATATGTCTGAATTAGGTGGTCAGCATGCATAGCATGTGTGTGGAAATGAAGGAATGTTTACAAGCTGGTCTGAAGGTGATATAGGCTCAAGATTTCTGATTTGATCCTTAGAAGCATTCATATGCTCATTTAAAACATTATATTTACGTTGTATCTCAAGAGATATGAGAAATTTTTTTCGAACCTTTGCATAATTGGTACAGAAAGTATGATCCACATTAGAATGCAGTGGATTATGATGTTTTGCAGAAAACATTTTTGGTTGAGTTTCACATCCCAAATTTTGAGTAACAAATCATTAGCACACTCAAGGATATTAAGCATGGTTTTTCTGAAAGTGTGAGAGAGTATGACGCATGTTTTAAGACTTTGTTGTCTGAATTATCTTATGACATCCACCAAGTTAGCATGCACAGTGGTTTGTTGGAGGATTGATGATTCCATTCCAAAGAGATTTATCTCATAAGACATATGCATACCCGCATGAGGATTTGGAAGAAGCTCTACATGTTGAAGTGATTGGAATTTTTGATATTAGAGTGAGCCCATTTTTAGAGGCATAGATAACAACCATGTATAAGAAATTGGAGAATCTCTATGCCAATTCAACACAAAAAATGTGCAGTGGTATATGGTGTACTGAATATGAAGTTGAAGGACACACCAAGGATAGTTTTTTGTGTAGTACTGTATGCACTTTGTTGCAAGCTTGTGATATTTTCCACAAGAATCATGATCTTCAAAACTACCCTCTCTTACAGTGTGCGATGATGAAGAATGTATCTATGTATTGAAAGATTTTAGATACACACACTCATGACACCAATGATTGTCGACTGATAGACAAAATTCATGAGGTATGCGAGATTGGATTATGAAAGACCATGGTGGTAAGTAGATCTTAGCTGTAGGAAACCCAACATACTTAAGAATGTAATAATGGAGGAGGTGGATTATGTGAAGGATATAAGAACAGAGGCCACAATGGTAGAGGAAGATTTACATGTGGAACTTGTTACAATTGTGGGTCCCCTCATCATTACTAGTGAGAATTTCCCCAAATCATTACCAGTGAGAATGTTCGCAGAATCTGGTATGTGCATACTGTGTAAAATAACATAATCTTGAGGAATGCGCTAAATTTTATGAGAATAAGTGTAAGAACAAGAAGAAGGAAAAAGGCGCGATGATAATCAAGGTTCGGCGCGCCAATATTTATCAATGGATGCAAAATAAGATGTGTGATCCTAAGTTACCAGATTTTTTGTTCACTACATGAGCCAAAGTAGTATACATGCACGAGTATCTTAAGGCCAAGCTAATCATCATGTGATTATGATAAATTGTAATATTATAGCCTAATCTAATGCAAGTTTGTAGTAAATAAATGAAATAATGAAATACTAAAATAATACCTAAGAAACTAAGAAATAAATAATGAAACCCTAATTATAAAGAGGGTTACAAAATCCTTAGTTGATTCACAAAAGATTCTAGAGTGTATTGTAGTGATGACTAGTTGAACAAGGGTGGAAGACCATCACACAAAATCCTAGAAAAATACATATCCAGTAGATTTGATTGGATTGGGGTGTGCATGGAGAGGGATGGGGGCACTCGTGGGTGCCCTGATCTTAATTTTAGGTGCCATGGTCTGTGTAGATGCTCATAAAACTTCCTATGAGGTTTTGTAAGACATTCACACTTTTTTTCCTTTGATCAATTGTATGTCACTTATTTTCATGCAAATGTCCAATAGGGAAATTGACATTTTCTAAGCATAACAACTATACACCTGTGTCAAAAATTTCAAATTTTACCATCCCAAGACACCCCAGGTTTACCTAGTCAGTCTACTAACCTCCCAGATGATGTAAACTAAGTCCTCTAGGTGATTTAGGAAAGTAAATTCAACCCCCCCTAGGTGATTTTAGGTATTCTTGCAAACTACTACTTTTGGGTAGTATTGGGAAGGGCTATCATTGGCCTTCCTAGGGCTAGAGCAACCTCAAGGAGTAGAACTGTTGATCAAAGAAAACTTGATAGAGAAAGCACACAAAAATTCCACGTGGTTAAGCAAGTCATACGCAAAGGCATGAATGGATAAGAAGAACACACGCGTAGAGTAGAAGTTCAGCTTTCAGGACTTAGCTTTTTTTGGGCATGAAGATCTATTTTTGGAAGATGGTGTGTAAAACACACCAATGAGGCAGAGACATGTGCGCCCCACATTTTCTATTCATGGAGGATCAGATTAAGAGTGCTTTTGCATGGAGACAGTATACGAATAGGATTTTCACCTGAGTTAACTATCAATAGTCTATAGATAACACACTTGCATGTGTGGCTATGAATGAAAATGACACATGGATATTAATAGCATGTGGACTATTTTTGGAATAGATAAGTGGTGAAGGGAAATTCCCCACCCTATGTATATGTAGTGAATTACTTGGTAGGAGATGATGGATATAGAGAGATAGATAACATAGTGTACATGTTTTTGGATTACCGTATTAGATCCATGCACACATCGGCATAGATTGCCAGTATTGTAAGAAGCTTCTATGTTATCATGCTAATTAATAGATGGAAGATATTGAATAAACCTAAGTGTTATTCCTGTGTATAATTGAGTAGTGCATGTTCATATTTCTATCATGATTATTGTTTAAGCCTATTCTTTCCTAGATCTAGATCTGTCATGCACTGTATAATGATGTATTAGTTATGGACCCATATGTTGTAAGTCTTCATCATGTTAGTATTCTGCTACAACAACCCTAAAGAGGGACCTAGTACCTTTGCACACTTCGGGTGAGCACTCAGTCTAGGCTGAGTGATGTGCCAACACGTCTAGGGTGTCATCTGGTGAATTCTAGGCTGCATCATTGGTTCCTTTGCTGGGACCTCTTTTTCATTTGTTTTCAGGATGGTTCATGATGAAGACATACCTATTAACTCTAGCAAATATTGAAGAGTGGATACATGATCTGGAGGAAGAATATACACGGTGGTTTAACATCGGATCTGAGTTTGAAACATGCACTTGGGTAGAACATAATCTTTATGACAACTTATATGAGATTTTTTTCACCATCTTTCCAGTAGAATTATATGAGTGGTTGATTGCTTATACATCTAAGTGGAATTTAAGGTATCGCGCACTTGTCTAGACACAGGAAGAATTTCATGCCCTTTATGATGCTGATATGATATGAAATCGCGTTGTGGACACGTGGTTTTGTGGTGTTCTAAACAATTATATTCTAGAATATTCAATTTTGATGTATTCTCTCCCAGAGGTAGTTGAATTCTAGTTTTTGCAGTATCCTAGAGGAGCATATCCGCAAGGTATTCCACTGGCGATCAAGATATTGATGATAAATTTGAACCTGGAGAGTAAACCGATGGATAACTAAACCTCACCATGCACAAGGGAAGGAACATGTTTGGTGAAATATGGTAGACCTAGTGGAAGAAAGGTAGAGAGAGGAAATGTGGCTTAAGTATAATGAGGTGCACGAGAAGGAGACAGAGAAGCAACGTATCATTGTAGAAAGTATGGCATAGAGGAGAGAGATGGCTCGTGAAGGATTTGAAGCTCACGTAGAAGACATGGAGCCAAAGCATCAGGAACTCCCCATCTTGGAAAGCATGACAGAGATCCGCCCTTGAATTTACATAGAAGTGCGCTAGGAGAGACTACTTGGGCCGTGGGCGTGCATCTTAATCCACCAAGTGACCTAGCCCTTGCGCTTGGTTTTCTAGTATCTAGTACGACAAGTAATCAACAAGTGAATTTGGAAAATAAGGGAACTGATGTAAGTCAAAGAACAAGTACATCAATGGCAAGACAGATGACTTCAATTTTATTTGGAGGAACTTTTTTCAGATGCATCATTTGCACAGAATGTTGGGTTCACCTCTGGAAGTGGAACTACCACACAAACTATAGGGTTTCAATATAGTACCACTATCGGAGCATAGGGGAGTATATCTACAGGTCCTATTCTAGCTATAGGTGGAGTTCAGGAGGTATCCAGGTGGTTCTAGTTCTGGTGGATCTGGTGGTTCTGGGGCATGGGAAACATAGGAGGTTATGGATCAGGTGGGCAAGGTTTGCACCAACCCCAGAATATTTATATGGATATGTCTCTACATCTTCCAGAAGTATAGAGGCATAGAGGATGTTGTTGAGCATGTGCACATGTGTGCAATATTGTGGCGTGCAAAGGGATCATGGCTTCTGAGTGTAAGGAAAGACAATTTGTTGATAAATTATAATGACATGCACACAACTAGTATAGGAAGTTTGACCTTGATAAAAATTTTATGGATTATGCAGCACTGAATGATGCTTTCTTGAAAGATTTTTATATCTCAGAATTTGAGCAGAAGAGTATAAGAACACTTAAGTATATAAAGCAAGGCACTATTAAGAGTGTACATGAGTATGATGCCCATTTTAAAACACTCCTCTCTAAGCTTTCTTATAATATTCACACAAGATAGCATGCATAATGGTTCGTTGGCATATTGATTACACCATTTAGAAGAGAACTGTCACATAAGACATACGCTGATCCAAAGGAAGCACTGGAAGTAGCTTCATGTGCTGAGGTAGTTGGGAGAATTGACACTAGCGTTAGTCCATTATTAGAGGTACAAATTAAAGCTATGGAAAAATAATTAGAGAAGCTATTAGAAAATTCAGCCCATGAAAGACGCTCAGGGATTTGGTGTACAAATTGTGAAGTGGAAGGTCACACCAAGGATAGTTTCCCTCACAGATCAATACGCTCAATACTATTGGACTGTGAGATTTGTCATTTGAATCATGATGCTAGTCATTTTCCTTTGTTACAACATGTGATAAGGAAAGAATGTATCTTGTTACTATAAAATTTTCCGGTCCATGACCCATGATACTGAATATTTTCGGTTGATTGGTCAGATACAGGATGCCATAGACATTGGGGTATGACAGACAAGCGTAATGGATAATTCTAAGGGTAAGAATGAGCACTAGGATCGGGATCATAATCAAACACGCTATGATAGGAATGAGGGGTGTTTTGAAGGAGGTTGTGGAAGAGGACATGGATATCGTGGATATGGAGGATGAGGCCGCGGTGGAGGAAGGGGTGAGTTCCCTCGTGGAACATGTTATACATGCAGATATCCTGACCACTATAGGTGTGAATGTCCTCAAAATATTACATGTTCTTTCTGTGGAAAGAACCATAGCTATGAAGAGTTCCTGAACATATATGAGCATCTAAGTAAGCAATATAAGTAAGAAAAGAAAGGTGCAGGGATGGTTAGAATCCATTACGTGGTAGAAGATTAATGGATACCCAAGATAGCACCAGGACATAAGGCATTAACAATAAAGATTAATACATGAGCTGAAGCAGCGCGCACAAGGGAGACATTATGGAAAAAACCTACCATCAATAAGGATGACATCCTTCATGCATGATACCCAGATCCTGCCTATTAGAAGGAGGTTTATCAAGATACCATAGAAGTGCTAAGGAATCTTCAGGGTGAGATACAATACTTAAAGGAGTAGAAGAAAGCATCAAAGACAGTCCAAAATAATACCAATGATCTGAGAGAAGTATGCAAAATTTTGCGCTAGAAGAACATCATTCCACTATTAGGAACTTGGCTAAAAGGGAACGCTGCGCGTGCAAGTATTAAGACCAAACGGTAGATCCTGAATGAAAATATTTCCCCTGATAGCATTTGACTATGACAAGGAAATTACTCTAAATGCTATTGTGTATGGATGGATACTAAGAAACATATTGATTGTTACAAGTGCGAAAGTGAATGTGCTTACATTAGAATCATGGGTACAAATGGGGAGGCCTCCATTGCAGCCATCATCTAATGTGTTGTTTATGGAAAACTGGACTAAGGCCACTCTCATAGGATTTTTGAATGATGCATATATAACCATACAAGGGGGCCAAGTTCACTAGGATTTTGAGGTATTAGGACTTGCAGAAGAAGACAATTTTCCAGCCTTACTTGGATGCCCTTAGTGTTATACAAATAATGTTGACTTGAGATTCAATAAGGGGTATATCAGATTTGAGAACAAGGAGGAAAGGGTTGTGATACCTTTGACAGATGGTAAGTCTACACCATATGTTTAACCTCTAAGTGAGGAGGACTTAAACAGAATCTATGTACATGCTATTCAAGACCCTGAGGTCAATGAGCCATCAAAAGAAGACATCTTATAGTGGGAAGATTCTCATTCTATTAGTGATACTACAAGTATTTCTTGTGAAAATTGGGCTCATGGTGCATATGAACTAGTAGGACGCAAGGTAAAAATCATGGTTACACACAAGAATGGACTTCATTCTATTTGAAGGATAGGTAACATAGTACCTTGGTATACAACAGAAGAAGATCTTCCTATATTTTTGAAAGCCATGGAAATATAGTGGATAGATCAAATTAAGAGAAGAGATATGTTAGTGTATACATTACGTGGGACAACAAAGCACTTATGGGTAGTACATAGAGATAATATTCTAGAATGGGAGGAGATTGGAGTTGCTCTATATAATAGGTTTTTAAAGAGCAATGCACCTACACAGATCTGCACTTATAATGGTGATTAACCTATTCAACATCACATTCAACAGTGTGAGAAACTCTGGCCAGTAGGATAGGAAGCATTATCACCTTCACTCTGGGTGCATAGATTGTACTCTACTCTATAAGGATGCACATGTGCCTGGTATGTATACGCAAAAATACATCGAGAGACTGGGAATTGGCAGAATTTGACTGTAGGAATGCTCCAGACCTTTAACTACTTCTCAACTAAACCTCCAGTAGAAGAAGTATTAAATTTTGTTAAGCGCTTAACTATGGGAGATAGTGCAAAGGTAGATGAGAATATTTAAGAATTATTTAGTGAGATAGAGTCTGGAGTCCATTTTGAAAAGGAAGAAGAAATGGACTCCACACTACTTGAATGCACTTGCCTTGAGAAAGAGAAAGGAAATATGGTTTACATTGTGGATGATGAGGAATCTGAGAACCTGGATATTAAAAATTTACAAGGGGTGCACGAGTTCTTAGACAGTACAGATAAGGATACATGCACCTATCACAAACCCATGAAGAAAAATAAGGTGAATATAGGTTCAAAGGCTGAGCCGAAGGAGGTCATAATTGGAGACTATTGGTCAGAATCAAAAGTGGAAAAGATCATTGAGTTACTAAGGGATTATCAAGACTTATTCCTCAAGGGTATCATGAAATTAAAGGTGTGCATGAATCACTTGGAGAAATGAAGATAAAACTTAAGGATGGTGCATACCCAGTTAGAAAGAGGCCCTACAGAATGAACCCCTATTTACACGAAAAGGTCAAAGAAGAGATTGATAACATGTTGAAATTTGGAATTATCAAGCCCATTGATGAGTCAGAATGGGTTAGTCCAATGGGGATCAGTATCAAGAAGGATGGAAAAATTAGAATATGTGTGGACTACAGGGAGATGAATTATGCATGTGTAACAGATCCATTCCCTATGCCATTTACTGAGGAAATACTAGGAGTTGTAGGGCATGAAATATATTCTATTACAGATGGGTTCTTAGGGTATCACTAGGTTAGAATTGCACAGGAGGATCAAGAAAAGACTACATTTACTATTGAATGGGGTAGCTTCACCTATATTGTCATGCCTTTTGGACTAAAAAATGCAACTGCTGTATTCTCGTGGATAGTTGTTCAGGCATTCGAATATTTTATTCACAACTTTTTACAGGTTTATCTAGATGATTGGACAATATATGGGCTTGTGTAAGATCATTGTGATAATCTGTGCTTAATCTTTGAACGGTGTAGACAATTGAGTATCTCTTTAAACATAAAGAAGTGCATATTTGCTAACACTTTTGAAATACTGTTAGGACATATAATCTACAAGGAAGGTTTGTTGGTTGATCCAACTAATATTGTAGTCATTCTAGGCCTAGAAGTGCCTACCAATCAAATTAAGGTGTGTGGATTTTTGGGTCACACAGGATATTATCGGAAGTTCATCAAAGGGTATGCCAAATTTGTTGTACCCTTGGAAGAATTAATAAAAGGGAAAGGTACATTTTATTGGGGAGAAACGCAACAATGCACGTTTGAGATATTAAAGGAGAAACTACTACCGAACCTATTCTATGTTTTCCCTCATGGGATAAACCATTTCATATGCATGTGGATGCCTCTGGCATGGCCATTGGCACTTGTGTTAGCTCAACTTGGTGAAGGTATTGTAGATCATCCAATTTTTTTTGCTAGTAGGAACCTGACTCTTGCTGAATAGAATTATACAACTACAGAGCATGAAGCTTTGTCAATGATCTATACATTACAAAATTTTGGACATTACTTGTTAGAAACCCCATTTGTGTTTTATACAGATCACATGGCATTGAAGTATTTGGTGCACAACCCCATCTTACAAGGGCACATATGTAGATGGGTACTCCTATTTCAAGAGTTTGACTTCACAGTTATGATGAAGCTAGGGAAAAGTAACTTTGGATTAGACCACTTGTCTAGAATTCACTTAGTACAAGAAGCACATAAAATTGAAGAAACCATGCCAGATGCACATTTATGTAGATTACAATGCACACCATCATAATTATAAGACATTGTTGTCTTTCTATGAACTGGTGTGGCACCAGAAGGAATGAAGCCATTAGAAAAGAAATAGCTTGCTATATGTGCGGCATTGTTTATGTTAATCAGTGGTGACCTCTAAAAGTTAAGCAGAGATGAAGTATTATGCCGTTGTGTATTAGAGCATGAGTGCAAGGATATTATGGAAGAATCCCATGGTGGTATTGCAAGAGGAAACTATGCAGGTGATGCAACTACCCAAAAGATCCTACTTGTTGGATTATGGTGGGAGACATTGTATAAAAGATTATAAAGAGTATTGTAAAGTGTGTGACCATTGTCAGTGTCTAGGTAAACCAAGGAAAATAGATGAGATGCCTTTGAGAAAAATTACTAGTTCTAAACCATTTGAGAAATGGGCCATTGACTTTGTAAGACCTATTTTTCCAGCCACGCGTAGGACTGGGTCACGTTATATCATTACTTTTACAAATTATCTCACAAGGTGGGAAGAAGCAACACCTACGAAGGACTGTATAGTGGCTACAACAGCTAGGTTTCTATGGGAGAATATTCTTACAAGATATAGATATCCTTTAAGCATGAAAAGTGATAGGGGTACACACATTTTGAATGAGACAATCAGAATCCTATTAGATGAGTTTATGGTTACACACTGTAAAACTACACCCTATCATCATTAGGTAAATGGAATTGCTAAGGCTTTCAACAAAATTTTGAGCCAAAGTTTAACAAAAAATTTTGATGTTGGAAGAAAGGATTGGGATGATAAAGTGTCAGTTGTTCTTTGGGAATCTAGAACAACTTATAAGAGATTGAACAAAGCCACACCATTTCAGTTGGTGTTTGGCGCAAAAGTCGTTCTCCCTATAGAATTTATGTTACCTTCTTTGCACATTGTGCACGCTGGAGGTCTAGCTGATGAGTAAGATTTAGAAGAGCGTATTGAGAATATAATTCAACTAGATGAGCGACGAGCCATAACATGATGGAGTCAGAAGTAGAAAAAGGCTAGGCAGAAAGCATGGGCGTGACAGAAACATAAGGGATAAGAAGTTTGAGATTGAAAAAATGGTACTTCTCTATGACTTTAAGTTCTTGCACCATCCAGGAAAACTTAAGGTACATTGGTTACGGTCGTATGTTATTACTTACATCCTTGAAAAAGGGGATTTCCAGTTAGAAGCACTAGACCGAACATGGCTACCCAGTTACTTCAACGGGAGTAGGCTGAAGCCCTACTATAAATAAGTCTTCTTGATGTTTGTAATAAGGTAGTATTTCCATTTAGATTATGTTTCCATTATGTATTTCCTTAATGTATTTACTTCATTTTCTCTACAATTTGTCACTTTAGTTTTTGTTGTTGTGAAATAAGTGTGCTTGCATGCATGAAGCTAATTACTACATGAAGCATGTTTATGCGTAGAGGATTGCACATCCTTTTAGTGTGGGGTGGTTGTTGATATCCAGGTGCAAGATTATGGGAATTGAAAGATGAAAAGAATAAGCTGCTATAGGTGTTTGTCAAAGTAAAACATTGCTTCTCAAAAGTGACCAAGGTTGAAGATGAATGAAGGAAAAATATAACACAAGGTAAGCAGAGGACATGATAACTACTAGGATAAAGTAAAATGAAAAGATACTCAGATGCAAGGATGCGAGATGGAGAGAAGTCTGTGACCTAAGGATAGGAAGGTGCATTAGAATTTTATAGCTGGGGTACGAGGATGTAACATGCGGGAAGGATGGAATTGGTCAATTAATGAGAGGATATTTGGTAGGTGAAGGAGAAATGAATGTATCAAAAATTTGACAATCTATATAAGGATGGGATGCGAGTTTATTTTTACCATTGCGATTAAGAATATTTGAAAGAAGCCAAGTGTAAAGAGCCAAGTGATCATTTTAAGCTACAAGAGGTGTGTAACCATTCATGAAGAAGAGATCTATGTGCAAAAGAAGCTTGTGTCCCCAGTGGTGAAGGGTTTGAGAGAAGTAAGGTGACAAAGATGAGCTAGGGCACGTAATCTCACCTAGGGCATGCTGAATCAAACTAGGGTTTGCTTTGCACCTTGCATAATTTGAGTGGTAAGGATCTACAAAGGATTGAAAGGTAGAAATGGCACCTAAGAAAGCAGTGGTGACAAGAGTGAAGGGAAAGAAGAAGGTGGTAGAAGAAGAAGAAGAGATGGCTCCAGAAGGAAATTTTTCTGAGATGCAATATCCAAAGAGGGTTATCGTCAGCCAGGAGTGGGATTATCACATAAGGAAAAGAAAAGTGAGTGAGTATAATCATTGTACCATAGAGAATAAGGAGCTTGATGCGTTATTGAACATGAAGACAAATAAACACATGACGGAAGACATACCGGTGTATGATGATGATGGTGAGAAGCTCTTATAGAGAATAGGAGTTTACTAACTATATGATCTCCCTTACTATGGGAAATATGATCCCTTGTACCAATGGCTCATGAGAAGAGCGCATGAGGACTTTTTCTACTTTGTAGGATGCAGAGTTGAAATTTTAGCTGTGCTCATCTCCATGGTAACAGGTTTGAAAGGAACAAGATATGATTTTCAAGATGATCTGACAGACAAAACCAAAATATTGGAGACCAGAAAGGAGTTGGGGTATATAAAGGGTCCACATGGTATGGACATTGAAAAATTGAAGAAGTATCTAGTTGTGCAAGCGGCTGTGAATCTTGTTACAAAGCTCAATAACCAGGAAAGGTGGTAACAAGTGAACACCATGTGACTGCACATTTCCAAAAATATGTCTGAAGGATTAGTCTATGAAATTTCATGTTATATTGTAGAGACAATCATTGAGGAAGCACGTGTGGGAGGAAAATATCATCTTTGGAGTTGTTTTGTTATCACTGGTGTTCATGGAGATCAGAGTACTTGATGGACCAAAGGATAAGGTATGAGAGTATCCAATGAAACACAAATCACCTACAGAATTCTTATAGAAGTACTTGTGTGAGGGATCCATGACAGAGCAGGTTAAGCAATGGGCTGAGAAGTGGTATTATAGGATCTGTGTGGATTTTGAGGAAGAATGACACATCACCAAGGATTTTCCTTTGGTGGTTGGAAAGGCAGTTTAGTTCACTATATACCAGCATTTTTGTATGGTGCAATTTGCCATGAAATATGGAGTATGGAGCCCCTATTGTAAATTTCCATATGCATTCACAATAAGGTACTTCTAGCTGTCAGTACACAGGTTTACAAACATGTGGAAACTGACATTCAATGCAGAGAAGGTAGAATGCGACTACCACACACTAAGGGAGAAATATGTGTATTCATGGTAGGGTGCATATGTTGAAAGACTCATTTCAGATGTATTGAGCATTAAACCAATAAGTTTTGGTAGTAGGAGATATTGGAGCAGCATTGGTCTATATCTAACTAAAGCCAAAGATGGAGAGTAACAAGTATGTGGAATATGATTTCGCACTTCTAGCACCACCAAAGGGAAAGCATACAATGGAGAACATCCCAATGCCTAAGCCCACAGAGATAATTGAAGTGGAGGATGAGGAGGATGAGTGCGAAGATAGTGGTGGTTTGGAGAATAGAGGTAGAAGACATCCTACGAATAAGGATGAAGCTGAGCATGCTACTACACCACCTCAGCCATAAGAGGGGGATGATGAAGACTTGAATATAGTCTAAGGGGAGAAAAAATTTAAGAGGGTGTTCAGGAGAACAAGGACACAAGGTGATACTCCACCAATAGTGCGCAGATAATCCAAACTCTCTCCATAGAAGGAGGCAACCGTGCACAGAAGGAGGAAACTGAATTTGAATGAGGAGGTGGAAGATTCAGATTAAAGCACACCTAATTCTCTTATACTTCCAAAGGGAATATAAAAACAAAAGGATGAGGAATCGAAGGAAAGAGGAGAGGAAGAAAAGGGACCAGAGGAGACAGCTGTAGAGACTGCTCAGGACATGGAGACACAAGTCCCAAATTTGGAAGCTAAAGTCCGTAAGTAGCAACAGTCTAGAAGAACAAGTGGAGAGCACATTCCACCAGCTATGGGCTATGCCAAAGGATGCAGGTAAAATTATGCATGCCCATTTCCAAAGCACACTGACACATAAAGACTTATATGGTTGGGAGCTCATGGATGAAGATATGGCCATAGTACACATGAGGAAGTAGTTGTCATGTTCCATGCACACACACATGGATGAGCCAAATTTTGATGTATGTGAGGAGTCATGTGTATCATAGAGCTTGAAGAAGACACCTTAGGCCAGACACATGATATTAAATCCTATTGTCATGTCAGATGAACAAATGAGTAATGCATTGGTTAAATTCTCAATAGAGGTGGCAAGAAGAAACATGGACAAAGCTACAATGATAAGAGCATTGCGTGAGGAGGTAAAGACAAAGGATGCAGAGATAGCATGTATAACTCAAGAGAGGGACTTAGCGCAGAAGAAGAACGTTTTATTTATCAGCATTGCAGAGGAGATTGACGACAATGTCATAAGATCTAGGCCACACTTGGAGACCAAGGTACCACAAACGTTTCCCTTAGCGATACATTATATAGGAAAGTTTTGGACCTAGTACTTGAAGATTAACCTCTGTGTATTCCATTGCTAAGGGATCCAAAACAAGAGGTAGAATGAGTGAAAGCTTTAGTGATGCATAAGATTGCATCCTATGAGGGGCTTCTGCAAGCACTATAAGAAGAATTGAAGAAAATAGACTAGGATTTAAACATCTGCATTGCTCCAGAGGTTCTTATCAACATAAAGACCCTGGAAGAAAAAAATGAGGTCCAGAGAGCAATGAAGGATGAAACATTAGGCCACGCAAAAATATTGTCAATGGTTAAGTAGAAGCATGAGGCCCTAGCAGCAGCACAAGAGCCACACAAGAATTGACAGGAAGAGCTTGGGAAGCTCATTGCGCAGAAGATGGATTTTCTAGAGGGAAGAATGACCTCAATGTCCAACATTATGTTAGTATTTCAAAATGAAAAAGGGGAAATTGCGAGGGATGAATTGGAGTCTATTTCCGTGGACATTCAAGAAAAGGAAGAACAAGCTCTTGCTGAATGTCAGACCTTGGAGGCTGAAATAAAACAGGAACATCATGAATTAGTTGTTCACGTTAAAGAAGATACTACAGGGTAAAACATTATTTCATACATACATTCATTCTTTCCATTATTCTATTCTTTACTTCAGTTTTTGGAGATAACCCATTGTCGAGGAAACAATGAAATTAGTGGGTGGTAATGTTGATCAAAGAAAACTTGACAGAGAAAGCACACAAGAATTCCACGTGAGAAAGAAAGTCATACACAAAGGCACGAATGGATAGGAAGAATGCACACATGGAATAGAAGTTCAACTTTCAGGACTTAGCCATTGTTGGGCATGAAGATCTATTTTTGGAAGATGGTGTGCAGAACACACCAACGAGGCAGAGATGTTCTTGCCACACATTGTCTATTCCTGGAGGATCAGATTTAGAGTGTTTTTGCATGGAGACAGTCTAAGAATAGGATTGTCACCCCAGTTAACTTTCATTAGTCTATAGATAACACACTTGCATGCGTGGCTATGCATGAAAACGATGTGTGGCTATTAATAGCATGTGGCCTATTTTTTGAATAGATAAGTAGTGAAGGGAAATTCCCCACCCTATATATATGTAGTTAATTACCTGGTAGGAGATGACGGATATCAAGAGATAGATAACATAGTGTACATGTTTTTGGATTACCGTATCATATCCATGCACCCATCGGCATATATTTCTAGTATTGTAAGAAGCTTATGTGTTATTGTAATAATTAAGAGATGGAAGATATTGACTAAACCTAAGTGTTATTCCTATGTATTATTGAGTAGTGCATGTTCTTATTTCTATCATGATTATTGTTTAAACCTATTATTTCCTAGATCTAGATCTATCATGCACTATATAATGATGTATTAGTTATGGATCCATATGTTGTAAGTCTTCATCATGTTAGTATTCTACTACAACAACCCTAAATAGGGACCTGGTACCTTTGCACGCTTCGGGTGAGTGCTCAGTCTAGGCTGAGTGATGTGTCAGCGTGTCTAGGGTGTCATCTGGTGAATTCTAGGATGCATCAAAAATAGAGAATCCAAAATGGAAATGAAGGTATATTGAAGGCTTAGGAACATAATAAAAGTGATTTAGGAATATTCAGTAAGGATTTAGAGAAGTTGGGGTAGTTTCACTAAAATTAGGGTTCATAGGCCTAGGTAGTGCACAAGCCAAAAATGGCTATTGAGATTTGGAAGGTGACTCTGTGAGATTTAGATTGAGTTAGGAGAAAAAAATAATTTGGAAAAAAATTTAATTACAATCCCTAAAATATGGCTAAATCATATTTTTCACAACACCTTGGCGCAATAGGTTTATAACTGGTTTTTTCCATGCACAACTAGCAAGCCAGATAAAAAATATAATTTTTCAGGGATCAAATGAAGGAATAAAGACCTGAGAAGAAATTAATTAGATTCATAAGGCCATTTAAAGTCAATATCATATAACCTTTCACCAAAAATGTCCATCAAGAGCTCATGTTTTTGTCGTTTCAAGTTGCCCTCTAGGAACAAGTTTGGGAGTTAGCCAATTTTTTAGCATGACACATGTCAGCTCTAGGAGCTTGGTGTAATTTCATGTCCCTTACATCCTTAAAGAAAAGGGAAATCAAGGTAAAAAAATTCTCCCAACCCCTATAAGCCCTCTGTACCTTCATGCGACCTCTCGAACTGCTAGTTCAGCTCCTAGGAACTAGTGGAACCTTCATCCCATATTGTCGGATCAAGTGCCATGTGTTGCAACTAGGCGCGCTATGAAAATTGATGTCCCTCTCATCATTTTTATGTTTAGGGACATAAAGGTCTAAATAATGTGCCCAGCCCTTAGGCAGCTTCATGGTTCCTCATGTGATAGCTTCTCAGCCCCCCTAGTGTTTTAAAACTACTTTTTAGCCTTCATCTCCTACCGTCGGATCTCCGCCACATATAGCAACCAAGAGCCACATGAAATTTTATGTACCTCACATAAATTAAAGCTTAAGGGACATTAGGGACATAAAATTTCATCTCACTCCATGCTTTGATTTTTTTTTAATTTTTAAATAACCTTCCTGCTTCCCACTTCTAACTTTTAACTCTCGTGTGCACAACTTCAATCCACCATAGCTCTAAAACTTCTTGCACACCACTCTGCCATTGCTGAACTCCAAACCAGATTCAATACATAAATTAAATCCTCTACTCCATTATAATATGCAGGTCACATAAGGAATATTGATAAAACCAAGAATAAAAAACAAAGAACGGAGAAGAAGAAGCTTGAAAAATCCATTGCCCTAGAATGAAGAATCGAAGAGATCTTTCAAACTAGTACACGGAATGACGAACCATATTTTTTTGTTAATTCCTCTATAAAAAAGAATTAAAAATCACCTTCAAACCCTTCTTTTGCAGCACAAAACACTCATAATGAAGAAATCCTCTTTCCATACCAATGAAGAAAAAAAATTGATTTCCCATTAAACCGAAAATCAAATTGACGAGAAATTTCATTGGAGGGATCAAACGAAAAAACCCACAAAAAAATTACATTTTTTTTGCAAACAGAAAAGAAAACCAGACCTGCAATTTTGAGGTCCATTAATGGGTGTCATGTTCAAAAGCACTACTTAGTCAGATTTTTGAAACTTTAAAATCTCCCAAACCGTTGATTGGGTAGGTCCAAGATTATAGAGGGATGATATTGGGAAAAAAAGCAGATAAGAAAAATTTGTTCCATGTAAATATGACCTCCAGAAGTCCACTTTATAAAAATAGTAGGTCTTCTACATTGAGGATTTTTATTTTGGGAAAGTCATCAACAAAAGAGCTTGTGAAGGAGACGTTGAACACAGAGGATGCACTGCAGTTGAAAATTCATTAGAATGGGCATCTTGGTCCAAATTTGAAACTTACTAAAAATAGTAATTGGTCCCATGAGCACTAGCTAAAAATATTAAATCGATCTAGAAGGTGAGGGGAATGCAAAGAGAAAGGGTAATCCGAGTTGCAACATCCAGTTGAGGTTTGAGGGAGCTACTTTCTTATAATTACTAAAAATAGTAAATTTATTTTTCATGCTAAGGAACCATGAAGTAAAAATGGAAAGGGGAAAAGATGGCATAACCTTTTGCTTTTGAGTAGGAGATAGAAAAAGTGCAGTATCTATCATCATACTATGGAGAGTAGATGACAGTAAGGATGTCAACAATGTATTTCGACACCCATTTCATGCTTCAATTGGTATACTGGAGTTAGAATTCATAGTCAGCACCGTCAAAATTTTCATAGCATGCTTCACCAGGACCGTGTCTAAATAAACTAAGCAGTGTGGCATTGTCACGAGGAATCAGGAAAATATTTGTTCCAAAACTTCAATCTCTTCAGAGGGGATCGTTACAAGCGACACCTATGGTCGCAAATGGTTTCATTTAACAATGTTTCTAAACACTTAGTTTTCATCGTTTGTGGGTCATTCATACGTGGTTTATCACCTACAACCAAAGAAATTTCCCACAACAACCCATCCGCAACATAATAACATCATTCATCGTAAATGGTTCAAAGGTATCAGCGTCAATCCAACTGAGCATTCCAATATTCAACAAGAGAATATTCTTCATCGGCATGATCCTTCCTTCCTTTTCTCTCTCTCTCTCTCTCTCTCCTCTCATCCCCCAACTTTCTGTCTCCTGAAAGTTCTAATTTGACGTTGGGGGTTTCACTTTTTCAATGTAATAAGTCACCCTTAAGTTCTAAAAGGGGACTTAATGTTCTCCTAAGAATGTGAAAAATTTCATGACATATGAAGGGTCAATTGGGGGTAAGCGAAGAGACTTCCAAAACACTATAAATTGTAATGAGCTCCTCATTCCAAAGGGTTCTAATTCTTAAATTCTTCTAGTTAGTTGTATTCTTGTAAGTTCATGAGAGAACTTTTGATCACTTGTGAGTGAAAATAGTTAGCCACATTTACCCTATTCTCAATGTCTTCCATTATCATTCTATGTACAATTTCTACTTGAGCATCAATACAAGAAGAAGGAATTTTAGCCATTTTTGACTAAAGAGTTTAGTGATACTTTGTGTTCATTAACACTATTGGTGAGAAATTTTTTTGGGTGGATAAATTAGGTGTCTCCACCAACGCTCATGGGTCTAGGACCCTCTTCATTGAATGGTACAACTCCCATTATTGAAATTAAACTAATCCTCATCCTATTTAAATGTTGAGGGTGTCCAAATTGGCCAGGGATCACACAAGGACACTCCACTGAACCTGTGGCAAAGTACTTGTACGGGGGTATAAGGGAGGAAATTACAATGATGAAGGGAAAAAGGGGGTAAATAATGCAAGGAATATTACTATCGTGGGTAGATTGTAGAGCTCACACCCAGTAACTGGAGTAGTTCAACCTTCAATATAGGGGAAAGCACATTGAAGTTAGTGGGACCAATGAAGTAAAGCGCCAAGTTTTGAAATTCATTTATCGAGGATACAAATTTCCTCTCCAATTCTATACAAGATCAAATATGCTTGCAAAGTGCATGAAAAAAAGGAATAGAGGGAAAAAATAAAGGGAAATAGAATAATTTTATCCTTTATTCCATGTGTAGTAATGAATTCAAAGCTTCAACTAAGCTATCACAATTCACAATGCTACATAGTAAGATTTCTTCAAAAATCGAGGCTTTTTTTTGGAATGGAGAGGCCATCCCAATTTATGGAAATCTGAATTGTCCTTTCACCTCCCTCACATGACTCTTTGTTTCCATATTCCAATCATTTCCTTTCATTTTCCATGAATTAAGTATTGCTCTTATAATTTTGAGAAAATACTTTTTACAAATTTAAAACAAGCCACTTAAGTGAATAGGATGAAATACAATGATGCCGCATAACAAAGAATTAGAATGGAGATTGAAAGAAGAGAGTGGAAGGGATGGAGGGAAAACACTCCTTGTGATGAAATGATTTTAATGCCTTGATGCAGTCATGAACTTTAAGCGAAGATGTCTTCTCGGAAAAGAAGATCGTTTATTAGCCATGGTCCTAGACTAGTGTTGATAAAGGAAAGAAGAAAGAAACTGTCACCAATGAAGAGGAATGGATTCAAAGGAGACATAAGATAAGGTGTGAAGCTCGAGGATATGCTGAATTCTTACAAGAGATGTATGAGCAACTTGAAGTAGCCCATAACAAGGAAGAGGAAGAGGAGAGATGTCCTATAGAGGAAGATCTTGAAGATCATTTTTACCACATGGTTTTCATCCCCAAAATGTTCTTGAATTTTGCTTGATAAAATCCTATCCTTGAGCCTTCTGATGAAGATAAAATCAACATTTAATAAGATGACAAAAAACATGATGGTGCAAGATCCACTAAAGACGATTTTTACAATCTCGCATAGCTCAGTACAAAATTGAGAATGTTTTCCTTATTCTACCATTCTCATACTGCTGCCCCAACATGGTTCTCTACTTCTTACCAAGAAGAAGATGATATGATTTTGAGCTTGAAGGAATGCCCTTGCCACAAAGCAAGGACATCTTCTTCTTGTCAAAAGATATAGTGAGCCAAGTATGCATATGCTTACAAGAGAGTGAATCTTGGGCAACGTAAAGCATGGAAGAGGTGAACAAGGATGTTTCAAATGAATCATGGGACTGTATGGATAAGACTTTTAACCATCCCCTGGAGGCACAACATGAAGATTACTCCAATAAGGATGAAGATGAATCTATGAAAGACTCAGAAGAATCGTCATTACAAGACATTTTGAAGCAGGGTTCATTTTAAGACACCCCTATAAAATTGAAGGTGGAAAATACTTGGCGAATATCCCCGTAACCAGTTTCAGCGAAAGGTGAATTTGACATTATTCAAAAACAAAATTTTCACCTGGTTTTTCAAGGCTCCATCAGTGACGTGCGACAACACTAGTCTGTAATGACGCACGTCACTGGCGCGACAATAGCTCGTAATGACGCGCGACACTGGAGCGACACTAGATCATAATGACGTGCGTCATTTGATCCTACTGACGCGCGTCACTTGATCCTATTGACGCGTGACACTGTTTTCTATTGACGTGCGACACAGTCACCAAATGATGCGTGACATTATCTTCTATTGACGCGCGACACTGTAAACAAATGACGCACGACACTGTCTTCTATTGACGCACGACACTGTAATCAAATGATGCGCGACACCATCTTCTATTGACGCGCGACACTGTAAACACATGACGCGCGACACAACCTTCTATTGACGCGCGACACTGCTTTCTATTGACGTGCGTCATTAGAAGCAAATGACGCACGTCAATAGGGGACAGTGACGCCCTATTTAGGTTATAAATACCCTTGTGCCACTCATTTTCTCGTTTTTGTTTTCTCGTTCTTGAATTTTTGCAGGTCTAAATATTTGACAAAGACGCAATTATAGCTATAATGTCGACTTCACATGCTTCCCAATTGCAAGTTCAGCAAGAAAATGAAGATAATCCAACTCAATCGATTTCCAAGATAACCTACAGGAATCCCTTATGCCCTCACATCCATACGGCTTTAAAGATGTCTTCAGAATATCAAGCTATAATGGAAGAGTGTGGATTTACAGGGCTCGTTAATATGCCACATTTTGAAACAGATCCAGATCTTTTGAATTACCTTCTGTCATCCTACAATTCAGAGGACGGTATATTTTATGTTACTCTGAACGATGGCCAAATGTTCCAATTCACTATTGAAGCAAATGAAATACATCGGTTTACGGGCCTTCCTATCAGAAATTTACCAACTGTGACAACCAAGGCAACACTCCTGGAAGACGACAAGAAATTTATCGAATCAACGTACGGTTTCCATGTTGATTGTAAGTATAATTCATTTTAATTCATATTTTTTAATCTATTTTTTATTCTGATACAATTTTCTGTTATAAATTTATAGTAATTTTCACTGTTTTGCATTTGCAGCCCATGTCAATAAATCCAGGCGTGGTGTAGATACACAATCAATTGCACACCACTTTCTTGCTTCACTTATTTCGTTTTTTCAAGCCAGAATTGTTTTGCAAGGTCGCCAAATAGATATACCAAATTGGGCCATTGCATACATTTGTGCCACTATCTCAAAATGAAAATTCGATTGGTGCACATTTCTATCCAAAAAAATAAGAACTGACATATCAAATTCAAAAATCTTAGATAAACCTTTCATTTATTCAACAAACTATCTCCTCAGCTTCTACTATGAGGCACTTTTAAAGTTAAAAGCTAAAGAAATTCCTACTTGCTCTGATGAGGCTTTGAAGAAATTCTCAATTCCATTTGCAGAACAACAGGTATAAACTATTTAGTTTGTAATTGTATTACAATTTTCTTCATTACAGTGCACAGTTATTAAAACTTAAATTTTAATGTTTTGCAGAGAAGATATCTTGAAGCCATTCCTCGAAAAAAAAAATGTCGAGAGGAAGAGGCCAACTACACGCGGAGGATTCGGGGGACTCCTAATCTGAAATGGAAGCTCACTCCTCTCCAAACCCTCAACAGTTTGAACTCGTTAAACGCCAGAGAAGTAATACATTCTCATATATTATTTACAAATTCCAAAGTTGCAGATTTATTTTTCAATTTAAATTTTAACCAAATAAATTGACAACATTTAATATTGATGAATTGCAGGGACTATGGAACCTTCTTCCCCAACTCACTCCATACAGTCACATGCATTGATATCTTCTGAACAACCACTGAGTACAACTCCTACAAGGCCACCCGTAGCACCGAAAAAAACAACCCCTCGACAACAAGGTACAACTTTTCTATAGAACGTTTAATTTCGTAGTTTTGACTTTATGAATTGTTTTAATATTTTTCATTTTTTCTTGTACTTTTCAGCACATGTCAGTCATGATCAAACCACGGCACCGACACCCACTCAACCATTAATTTTTAAAATGCCAACCAGAGGAACAGTGAAAAAGAACATTGGTAAACGCATGAGTTTTGCTCTGGCCCCTAGTGGGACACTAAACCTTGACTCCTCGTTTCGAATTCCAAATCTCTCACTTGGTGGCTTGCCCAGCGCAACGGGCATATCTGTTTTGAACAATATAAATTTAGATGAAGATTATTTGGGCATTGATAGCAATGACCCAACTGGTTTTTTCGATACCCGCGAGATGATTCAAGGCCAACAGGTATACTTCAAATTTCAATTTTAATATGCTTTACAATTTTTAATTATATTCTGATTTAAATTTATTTATCTAAATCTTGATTTATTTTTTCAAAAACAGGATCAGCCCATCCAAAGACAGAAACAAGGAGCAGTTGATCTTGGTGAAAGCCCCCAAACTTCTCCAGCAAGATCATCTGCATCAGATTCAGATAGTGAAGAGTTTCCACCTTTTCCTTTGGAGACCTTAATTGGTAATGATTGTCAATCCCATTTCAGTGAGTTTATTATTCCTCAAATCCAACAGCTTATAGAATGGGAGAGAAGGGATAAATTTCTTATCAATGAGATTATTAGTCGTTATGAAAATTATTGGCAACGGGATAGTTTATACGCTGCAGTCCAGAATCAACCTGCGAAGATGGATTCCTTACTTACCCAAGTAAGATGTGGGACTGTCACGTTTAACAACGACTATAAAGATGGCATTTTAGATAAGGCACTAAACAAATTGGAAAATATTAGTGCCGAGGCGCAGGCATATTTTAACAAATGGTCAAAGGACAAGGATTTGGTATCAATCGCAAATGCCGAAAGAGATAGAGCGGTTGTAATTACTATTACATTAAAACAATCATTTTTGTTAATTTGAAATTTTGAATTTATATTAATATTTTGAATTGACGTTACTCTTTTTGTGCAGTTGAAATATGAAAATTTGAAGAGTCAGGCGAAGGTTTTGCAAGTTCACTTGGAAACAGCAAAGAATAGCTTATCCGCAGCAAAAAATTTGAAGCAAAATATTGTTTTGGTTAACAAACAAAACAATACACTAAAGCGGATAATTAAAGAGCATGGTCTCGACCCTGACATCTTGTTCAAAGCCAAAGCAGCTGCTGATCCAAATTTGCTGTCGCATGGAGATGCAACAAATCAAGAAGAAAGAATTATAAAAAATTTGGACAGTGCTGCAGAAGATCTTATAAGTTCAGGGGTTATTTCTGGTGTTGGGGAAAGAGGTACAACCAGAGTGGAAGAAGCCGTTGGGGAAGAGAGCAGAGCATAATTTTCTAAAGAAAAAGAGGGTTTTGAAAATTAGAAACTTTTATTATTGACTAAACTTTAAATATTGAATTTTAAAACTTCTACTATTGAGTATGTACTATGCTATTTGAATTTAATTATATGGTGATTAGATGGTGATTATCATGAATTATATGTATGTTTCTTGTTTACTTGCATTGTCATGAATAGTATGTGGACGTAGATGATGAATAATGACAATTGATAATAAATGATAGATGATGATGAAAGACGATGATCAATTTAATGTGTATAATGTAAAATTTAGTGCCTAAATATCTTGTGGGACTTTAATTATCTTGAAAATTATGTCTTTGGGAAAAAATAGCAACTAAGATTTGAAACAGATCTTTACTATTTAGGATTTCTCCTTAATAGACTTATGGTGTAGGAAAATTCTATTTTAAAGAGATTCACCTCTATATTAGTGCATAATCTTTCACTAGAGATGTTGTTTGACATCCAAAATAGTTAAGACCATTTGTCAGAAAATAACGTTTTGCTGGAAACAATCATTGATGTAGAGGCTAGATTAGCCAATTATGAAATAGTTAAATTCCAGGCCATAAGAATTAGAGCTTGGGAAATAATCAAGACCATGGTTTAAAAGATATGGTTTTGTTATCATGGATATTGTTTTGTGTAGAGTAGATTATGGAGGCTATGGAGGCTAGATTAACCAAAGTTGGAATATCCATGTGATTAAAAGATAGGTCAAGCTCGATATAGAAATTTTAAGTTTAATGTAAAACATATAAGGTTTTTATCATGAAGATTAGTCTGTATAGATAAAGTTCATAGGTTGATGAACTGGATCATTTTTTAATATTTGATAAGGGTGAAGAATAATTGTGGATTAGAACTGGGAGGCTATAAGTTGGAATAATTTTGAGTGTATAAGAAAATATTGAAGGTTGCAAAATAGATCATAGTAAACTGTGTGTGTAAGTATTTATGTAGAGCCTTGAAGAAGGCACACTACATTTGCAGGATAGTTTATGTAGAGTCAGTTTTATTACTAGAAAGGATTTTAAATAGTTGTGATTAGTGTAGATTGAGTTTTAATAACTTCATGGAGAAATCCGAAGAAGTGATGGATCTATGACAAAGCAGGGAATTTTAGGAAGAGTGTCAGGAATTATATTTATAATAGTATAATGTATTGTTTAATAGTTTAATATATAATAAATTAAATATAATTCTAAGAAATCAAGAAAGAATCATCACTGGTAAGAAATTAAACATAATTGAAAATATGATAGGGTTTAGCTTACCTCTTGCGTATTAGATTGTTGTGAAATCATCAAGGGTAACGTGCTAGATCTTTGTTTTACCTGACATTGTAGACAGAGGGGTGAGTTGCCTGACATTGTCAGTCCTGAGAAGTCCCAGCAACATCTTTAAATATATAGACCAACAATATCTTTAAATAAATGATAACAAGAGCTGAAAAAATGTAAAGTAACAAACAATAAGATGATGTTGAAGAAGATACCTATTTAAAATTGAAATCATCACCGGTAATGTGCTAGATCTTTGTCTTAATAAAATTCAACACAAAAAATGGATTAGTAGATAGATGGGTGAGTTGCCTGACATTGTCAGTCCCGAGAAGTAACAGCTTCCTCGGACGGATGTCAACCCACGTTTTCAAAAAATAAAATATTGTATTTAACTAAATGTAAATACATAGGCATCTTTAATGATAACCAGAGCCGAAAAAAATAATAGTAACAAACAATAAGATTAAGGGGAAAAAGATACCTCCTTAAAGTTGAAATCATCACTGCCACTAGTAATGAGCTATATCTGTGTTTCAAAAAAAACCAACATGAGAAATGGATTAGTAGATAGATGGGTGAATTGCCTGACATTTTTAGTATATAGACCTATAACATCTTTAATGATAAAGATAAAAGATAGATAAAGAAGATACCTACTTAAAGTTGAAACAATCCATTATCAATAGCTTCATCAAAGTCGATGTTGTCTTCTGTAGAATGTGACAAAGAGCCAATTACACTCTCAAGGTTGGGAATATTTGTACTTGTAGCTATATTATTTACACCTCTTTTTTCGCAAAGGGAATTCCAGTGAGCAATTGCTCTGTCAAAAAATGAATAGTAACAAACAATAAAATTAAGGGGAAAAAGATACCTGCTTAAAGTTGAAATCATCACTGCCACTGGTAATGAGCTAGATCTGTGTTTTAAAAAAATCCAACACAAGAAATGGATTAGTAGATAGATGGGTGAATTGCCTGACATTTTTAGTATATAGACCTGTAACATCTTTAATGATAAAGATAAAAGATAGATAAAGAAGATACCTACTTAAAGTTGAAACAATCCATTATCAATAGCTTCATCAAAGTCGATGTTGTCTTCTATAGAATGTGATGAAGAGACAATTACACTCTCAAGGTTGGGAATATTTGTACTTGTAGCTGTATTATTTACACCTCTTCTTTCGCAAAGGGAATTCTAGTGCGCAATTGCTCTGTCAAACGGAAAGGTTTCGAGGGAGTATCGAGAAACGTAACACCTCATGCAACTTTCCAGATTTTTATCCAACCTGTTTCTCAGTTTGATTTTATAAATGACAATGCACTGAAAACCCTTTCATCCTCCACAGACCCCAAAATCATTGTCTGGCATAACTCATATAGTCTGAAATATTCACTGATATATTCTTGTAAGATAGAACTTTGATAGATTCCTCGCCACAACCTTGTAATAGCACCACTTTCAGAAGGTTGATCTAAATTCTTATATTGGTTCCTCATTGTTGTTGCAAAATTTGTTGACTGAAACTTTAATAAATCGCCATTCAGTATACCTTTGATTTCCGTACCCTTGAGCTCTGACGTCTTTGTAAATTTTTCCATTATTGTACCCATTGATTTATGGAAATGCTTACTGACAAAGTCTGCACGGCCACCTTCTGTATTCCAAAAATTCAGATTCATCACACCCATGGCTTCCAGAATTTTATCTTTACAGAAACGTTCCCTAATTTCTGATGACAAGGTTTCTGAAATTTTTTTAAGCTTTATTCTTGTTTCAACTATCACAGACTCAAACAAATTACGTGTCACGGGAACATCTTCTCATTTCGATCCTATAATATCTTGATGTCTTTGCAAAATGTGCATTGGTATTTCCCTCCCATTAACACATATGCAAAGGTGATCGTGGATATTAAATCTCAAAAAGGTGTTAGGATTTTTAAGATCTAATAAATCTCTCCGATTTTCAAAAACAGGTGCATCAAAACTATCCTGGGAACAGTACAATATATCAAGACTTTGACATACCATTTTCCTCATCCGTATAAAATCCACAATATAGATTAATCTACCCTGTGCATGCTTCATCAGTGTATTGATCTCCTTTAACATTGGAAGAATACCAACCAATGTAAGCAATGTCTCCAAATCAGTTAAGCGGAATAATAGGTCCCTTGCCCTATCAACTTCATGACGGTATTTGTGCATGAAACCAACCAATGAAGGATACTCCTCACGAACTCTGCATGCTGGTTCATACAAAGAGATCCATCTAGTCTCCACATCCTTCAGAAGTTTTTTGCCGTCTGTAATTCCAATTGCAAATTTTTGGAACTCGAGAAAACGCTTTAGGCTGCTTGAAATATAGGCATGAAGTTCTCTTATGAGGTCTTCTAATTTAGCAACATTTTCGTGGTTGCTTACCATTTTATACGCTAAATTCATTCTGTGATCCATACAGTGAATTGGTAGCATATATGGGGCCACTGTTGTTTGTAATCTAACACACAGCCCTGTTCGGTGACCCTGCATGACAGATGCACCATCTACTCCAATGCATACCAACTTCGTAGCAATTTCATAATCAGTCATACCAACAACATCTTTCAATTGAGAAACAACTATTTTATATAGGTTTTCAGCATTGCAGTTTTCAACCATTTTCATAACACCCAACAGATGAGGAGTCCTTATATGATTTTCTAAAGTATATATGTAGATACATACCCATGCGGTGTTGTCGACTGCTGTCACTTCATCAATTGAAAGAGAGATAAAGTTTGCTTTTTTACATTCTCTTTCAAATCTTCCTTCTCTATCATCGAGAGGCATTTTGCCATTTCCCATCCACTACTCTCAGACCAATGAGACTGAGGTACATTCAGCATTCCGTTAAATTGATACAAAACTTTGAAATCGAGGAAATCCGACATCGCCCTTCCTTTTTTAAGTATTTGAAAAAGAGTAGAGAATTGTATGAATTTTGCATGTAGATTTGTTTCTTTCATCTTACCAATATGCGATGTGATCGTTCCTCCCTTTTCCAATAGATGTCTATGTTTTTTCTGCTCTGCCTCATATTCCGCTGCGTATCTGACATGCATGCACTCCTTTTCAGTTTTCCACCTATGTGTTTTGATTTTTTGGCCATCTGCCCCTGTTACAGTTAAATATTGTTTTCCACAATGTTTTTCTATAGTGTCCAGCTTCAGTTGCATTTTTTGTTGCTTTCCCAATTTCCACGTACATATTATACATGTAAATTCACATGGGATTTCTTCATAATTAAATGATTATATGGGTTCAATAAAT
This sequence comes from Taxus chinensis, assembly GCA_019776745.2. Taxonomy (NCBI): domain Eukaryota; kingdom Viridiplantae; phylum Streptophyta; class Pinopsida; order Cupressales; family Taxaceae; genus Taxus; species Taxus chinensis. The sequence continues at coordinate 750,733,642 of CM034154.1, read as the reverse complement.
GGAAATTTAGCTGCCCAATCAAACTTGTATGTCCTGCCAATGGTCCACATATTCTTGTTCGTTTTCAATGCTTTACTTTTTTGAGTAGAATTTAGAGCAATATCGCAATCACCTGGTTTCCTCTTTCTTGGACCAGAGTTTGATATTGATTTTTGTCTTCCATTTTGCTGAGTGTTTGTATCTGTGCTATCTAGCTGCACTTCTGGTTGCACCCCAACAGGAACAATATCTTCAAGATCTGGCATATTATCGTAGGTTTCATTTGTTTGACTATGATACTGTGCAGAATGCATGTCCACCTCAATAATACCTTCCACACAGTCAGTATTCTGATTCTTTTTTGTGGCATCTATATGATTGGTATTTACAATATCTGTATCCACAGAGTTTCCAAAATACTTGAAGAGTGATTTCTGAGATTTCTTACTTACTTTTAGGTTATTCGTATTCTTTGAGCTGACACCTTCCATTATTCTGAAAAGAGTCCTGCGTCAGCAAAAGAACCAAGAAGCGACTCTATGCAGTCTCTGAGGTCTTGTCGCGTGTGAACTGTCTGAGGTTGCACGTCAACACTGCCCAAGTGGCATGTCAACACTTCCTCTGTCGCACATCAACCCTTTCTCTGTCGCACGTCACTTCTTAGCCCAAGTCACGCGTCAGTATAGCTCTTGTCACGCGTCAATACATATCTTGTCGCGCATCAGTACAGCTCTTGTCGTGCGTCAATATAGCTCTTGTCACGTGTCAGTACAGCTCTTGTCGTGCGTCAATATTGCCCTTGTCGCGCGTCAACACTACATTTGTCACACGTCAACAATCATAGGATAACATTAATATGAATCTCTGGTGCTCAAGGGTATGCGAGTTCAAATTTCACAGTATTGGTAATTTGGTAAGCTACTTGAGGTATACTACCCGGCGAATCACATAGGTTTTTATAGGAGATGTTTTCAAATGAAGGCGAAGCCGACCCCCCAAAAAAAATATACTATATATTTTAGGCGAACAGGACACCGACCCACTCCGAATAATTTGCCTTTTCAAATTTTCCTAAAATGAAATTTTCGCCATATTACGAATATTCACCGCTAAAATTATCCCTGTTTTGAAGGTTTTAGAAGAAACTAAATATACTCAAATTAGCCCTGAAATCTTGACTTGGGCAATGGAAATACAAGACATGTATGAGGCCATTCATGCTCCTTTTCTGATTCACCAATGTTTGATACTGAAACATAACCAATGGATGACTTCCCCAATGCCTTGGTTGATGAGAATGGATGTGAAAACATGTATTTTCCTTTCACACAATGTGAAGAGGTTCGTGACTGCAAAAGAAGGAAGGTTGTGGAATATTATTTTAATATTATTAATATTGAAGACAACGTCCTTGCCATGGAGGAAGAAAATAAGGAAAATGTTGAGTTGATTTACATGAAACAAAGTGGGAAATCTAAAGAAGTTGGTGAATGGGAAGAAAATCAGTTTTTTCTCTCTCCTTCTGAGTGCCTTGCTGATGTAGGATAATATTTAAAGTGGAAAATAAAAGAGGATGGACATCTTTCCACTATTGATTACATGAAATAATGGTGTCTCATAATCATAGGAATCAAGCGGGAACATCAAGGTACAAAAGCTCAGATAAGATAACACAGTGTTCTTTGGATGTAAAAACATTCTTTGTGTAATATGAGTATGAAGATGGAATCTTGGTCATTCTTATTCTTCTCAAGCCATGAAAAACCATCAAAAAAGCATGGTTTTATCAAATAATAATTTTTGGCACCCACCGTGGGGTAGATTTAACATTATCTACACCTAAAATACGACTACAAGGTCCAAAAATTAAAAAAAAAACAAATATTGAAAAAAACAAAAAAACTGGTCATGGAAATCCGTTTCTGAAAGATACAATGTCAATTCCTGCATTTGACCTTTCACATTCCACAATTTCATTTCGTATTCCCAATGTAATAATTTCTAAAAGATGGTTGAAAGGAGATACACTAGGTTGAATAGATCAAGAGGAAATATCAACCCCACTTTCAAGGCTTTGAAAAATCAACAAGGACAAGATAGAGACAATCCCTACTAATTTTCTCAAGCCTCATCTCCATCTAGGTCATCAAGTAGTTCACCTGGAAATCCCATTAAAACTCCTATTGATACTTCCCCTTCAAATTCTCCCATATTTTGACCACTATTGAGCATTGATTTCCTATAGGAAGAAGAATTTAAAGAAGAATTTGTAGAAGTAAGAGTGGAGATAGAAACAATGATGGAAGATTAAGAAGAAATACCTCAACTCATTGTTCCATAGGGAATAAATACATGCCCACTTTCTCTTGAACCCCCTCTTCATGATCTACCAATAGGTTCCTGCAAAAAATTTCCAAAGTTCAAAGGTGATGGACACAGATACCTGAAGAGCGCATTGCCGCTTTCACCACATCGTGCAAGATTATTGGAGTTGAACATGAAGATGTTTCCAAAAGAATGTTCATGGAGTCCCTCCAAGAAATAGCAGTAGAATAGTTCTACCTCCTACCTACCCGATCCATCACTTGTTGGAATGATATCAAAAGGAAGTTAGAGGAAAGATTCAGATTCAACGAGGATTGTCAATACCTCCTTATTTAGTTAGCATAAATGAAGAAAGGAGAAAGTGAAACTATGAGAGAGTTCATTGCTCATTTCAACTGGTTGCTTCATAGGATACTTGAAGAAGATTCATCATCAGAGAACAACATCAAAAGATTATTTATTAGTGCTCAATTAATGGAGGTGGGATTTTTCCTAATAAGATTTCAACCGAGGGATATTTCATAAGCACAAAGATTAGAAATTGAACTTGATGACAATATCATCCTATTTGGAAATATAAAGAATCCCTCAAGGGGCAAGGCTCAACATCTTGGAGATGAAATAACAGATCCTTTTTTACAAAGAATGTAAAATGAAATGTCTTCACTAAGGAGTGAATTGTTTGAACGAGTATCTCCTCAAATAAACAACACAAATCAAATTGTTGGAACACCTCGAAGTCCTGCCTTGGAGGCACCACCTATCAAAGCAAGTTGCAAGATTTAGGAAAATGAAGCATAGGTTAAAAAATAAAGTGAAGGTGATGAGTTACTAGAAGCTGATGAACTCAAGAACGATAAAAAAATTAGATTCTATGAGTATTCTGGAGGTGATGGAGATGATGAAGAATATGCACCCATTTTAACATGTGTAGCATTCACTCATTCTTAGTATGAGAAAGTTACCTCTTCCTACACTAATGCTAAGAAAAAGAATACCGAAAAATCCTCCTGTGGTGACTTCATAAAAAGAAAATTAGTTGAGGATCTCTGCTCCCACCCTCCATGGATTCTGCATTGTTTAAAATTGATCCTGTATCAAGTAATAAGGCTCCTACAATTCCAAGTAAGTCTTCTAATGCCTCTCCTAAATCTAAACCTTCTCCAATAAAATCTAGAAATTTTAAATCTCCTAGTGTAACTTTCAAAATTACATCCATTCCCCAAAGCATCAAACCCTACTTCCAAATCTCGACATCACCTTCTCCTGCATCAGCTCCTTTTAACTTCATAGAATATGTGAATAAAGCCAAAGTCTAGATTACCAAAACAAAATATTTATAGACTCACCCTGAATAATTTGAGAGGTTCTTCCAATATATCAGGAATGGAGGTTTGAAACCCAATGTCGTAACACCCAGTTCTAAAGGAGTAATAATAAACCCACCTATGCCTCCCTCACATAACATGTTAGCCACGAGTGCATCAAAGACAGACAAGGTAGATCCTTTTTATGTATCCATTCTAGTCAGTGAATATGTATTGAACAATTTCATAATAGATTCAGGTGCCTCAGATAATGTCATGCCGATGAAGGTTGCCAAATATCTTAAATTCCCCATGAATTCACCTAATGGATCTTGTTACTTCTTGGAATCAAAGGAAGTCCCACTTGTGGGGAATATTAAAGATGCACATATGGATTTTTCCAAATTTATAGATAAAAGGATATCAATGACTATTTTGATAGCATACAGCTCAATAACCTTTTGAATGTTATTAGGTCAAAGCTTCTGCCAAGAATTGGGACGAAAAATTTAGATGAATTGGTCTTCCACAACCATACTAGTGAAGGGAGACATGGAGAAATTATTTCCAGAAAATAATATGAGGCACATCGTATGAAATTATGGAAGTCTGGGAACCAACATCTTATATCAAAAAAATAGGTAGATGAATCACTTTGTGACAATCGATGAGGAAGAAGATATTCCCATCTTGATAGGGCCAGACATGCCTTCCTAGAGAGGTATGGACGTTGAAGAAGCATTGAGGAGATTCGAGTTACAAGAGGGCAGCCCTGAATTTCCAGATGACACAAACCAAGAAGAAGAGGAAATGGCTCTTAACAAATATGAAATGGAGAAACTAGATCATATGCTTACCCATGAAGAGGAAATGTTCTCATTCCCATTTGGAGATGAAGATGATATCATCCATGCGATCCATGGAGGGATAAAACCAGCTTGTGATGAGCCTGTGAAAGGTTTGAAAGAACTATTTGTACAAGAACTTCTTAGAGCTACAAAATAAATAGAAGACCTTGAGATAAGTCTCGAACTCCTGCTGTAAGCCATGAATCTACAAGACAAGCATGAATATGATTCAAAAGCCTCAACCAGTGTGAAGATCGACCATGTTGAAATAAAGCAAGAGGAGAAATATGATTCCCCTACTGAGCCAATGGTTGATGGATGCCATGATGAAATTGAGGTATTTTCTTTCCCATTTGAGGAGGAAGAATCTTTCCATGATGAAGAAATTGAAGCAAGGAGTATTTAGGCCTTTGAAGCTAAATATCCTCTTGAAAAAGGAGTGATAGAATGCAATGATTCCCAAGATGATGAAGTAATCCCTCCATATATTTTCCTTGAGCTATAAAATAAATATTCTTTGAAGGTGTACAAAGATGAGCTGCAGGAAGTAATAAAGGAGATTTTTGTACAAGAACTATTAGATGCAGTAGAAGTTGTGGAAGACCCCGAGCTGATACTTGATCTCTTAACTTGTGTCATGGCCATACAAGACAAGTATGATGTTGCTTCCAATCCTCCCTTAAATACTTGAACACCTCATGCTAGAGTAGAGAAAAAGGATAAGTCTGAGGTTTCCCATGGAAAAGAGGTCAATGAGCATAGACTCGGGAAACAAAAGAATCCAGAATATTCAAGAAATTTGAATAAAAATCAGCTTTGAGGAAGCAATGAGATGCTCAATGAAGAATCAACCATGTGCAAAAACACGGAAGGCAATTGACACTATAAAACTGATGTCAAAGAACGTGAAGGCAATGTAATTTCTAAGCGAAGGACTAAGCATCAAAAATATCATGTATACTCACTCCTACCAAGTACACATACAATCATGGAAGAACCTAGCTTTCATAAACAGTTAAGGAAAGGAGGCTACTTTCTGGAACCAATCAATGGCTTTGCAGGAAAACATCACTCAGTTTTTCCCACTTAGGGGTAACTTTAGAGGAATGAAATGTGCTCTAGTGAAAGCGGGTTATCCCTTAACTTGTACCATAGGTGTTTTATAGGTGTGTTTCCCTTTTTTTGTGTGTTTTTTCTCCCTTCCATGTGTGTTGTGTGTTTCCTTTTGTTGTTTTTGGTGTGGATGTGTTTCTTTCTTTGCTCTCTCTCTCTCTCTCTGTTTGTAAATTGTACGTGACTCCACAGGGCCCAATGGATAAGGTATAGGTTAATGAATTATATGGTCTAAAGTTGATATTCTAGATTCTCCATGTCATGTCTTTGATATGCTCAATCCATGTCATGTCCCCAATCTAGAGCCAAATTTTGTCATGTAAATGTGCAACAGGTAAATTAACAATTTCCAAGCATGACAACTATACCCTTGTGTCAAAATATTCAAGTTTTACCCTCCCAAGACACCCTGGGTCTACCCAATCAGTTCAGTGACCTCCTAGATGATGTCAACTCAATCCCCTAAGTGATTTAGGAAAGTCAATTCAACCCCCTTCGGTGATTTTAGGTATTCTTGCAAACTGCTACTTTTGGGTAATATTGGGAAGGGCTATCATTGGCCTTCCTAGGACTGGAGAAACCTCATGCAGTGGAACAGAGAATAAAAACTAGACATGGATGTGGTTTGAAGGCTTAGGAACATCATAAAAGTGATTTAGGAAGATTCAAGAACGATTTGGAGAAGTTGGGGCAGTTTCACTAAAATCAGGGTTCACATGCCAAAAATGGTTGCTGAGCTTCGAAAGGTGATTCTAGGAGATCTGGATTGAGTTAGGAGAAAAAATAATACATCTTTGGAAAGGTAATTACAATCCCTACAAGATGGTAAAATCATATTTTTCACAGCACCTTGGCGCAATAGGTTTATAATTAGTTTTTCCATGCACAACTAGGAAGCTAGATCAAAAATCTCATTTTTCAGGGATGAAATGGAGGAATAAATACATGAAACAAAATTCATTTTATTAAAAATTAAATTTACAGTCAATATCATATATAATTTCATCAAAAAAATCCATCGGGAGCTCACGTTATCACCGTTTCAAGTTACCCTATAGGAGCAAGTTCGGGAGTTAGCCAATTTTTTAGCAAGACACGTGCCAGCTCCAGAAGCCTGGCACAATTTAATTTCCCTTAATTCCCTTAATAAAAGGGAAATCAATGTCAAAAAATATTCCCATACCCTGTAAGTCCTCTGGAGCCTCATGCAACCTCTCAGACCGCCATTTTAGCTCCTGAGAGCTAGTGGAGCCTTCATTCCCTGCAGTCGGATCAAGTGCCACGTGTTGTGACCAGGTGCATTTTGTAAATTGATGTCCCTCTCATCCCTTTGTATTGAGGGACATAAAGTTCTGAAAAATATGCCCAACCCTTAGGCAGCTTCATGGTTCCTCATGTGACCACTTCTCAGCCCCCCAGTTCTTTAAAGTTACTTTTTAGTCTTCATCCCCTATCGTCGGATCTTCACCACGTGTCGTGACAAGGTACCATGTGTAATTTGATTTCCCTCACATCCATTAATGCTTAATGGACATCAGGGACATGAAATTTTTCCTCACTTCATGCTTTGAATTTTTTTGATTTTTTAGATAACCTTCCTACTTCCCGCTTCTAACTTCTAACTCTTGTGTGCATAGCTTCACTCCACCATAGCTCTATAACTTCCTGCACACCACTTTACCAATTCTAAACCCCAAACCAGATTCGATACAGAAATTAAATCCTCTAATATATTCTTATATGTAGGTCATAGAAGGAAGATTAATCAAACCGAGAAGAAAAAACAAAGAACGAAGAAGAAGAAGCTTGAAAACCCCATTGCCATAGAACGAAGAATCAAAGAGATCTTGCAAACCAGTACATAGAACAAAGAACCATATTTTGATGTTTGTTCCTCTATAAAAAATCATCAAAACCTCACCTTTAATCCCTCCTTTTGTGAAACATAACACTCACAATGAAGAAATCATCTTTCCATCCCAACAAAAAAAACCTCGATTTCCCATTAAACTGACAACCAGATCAAGGAGAAATTTCATCGGCGGATTAAAAATAAAAAACCCAAAAAAAAATGTAATTTTTTTGCAAATGGAGAAGAAAACTAGACCTACAATTTTGAGGTCCATTAATGGCTACCATGTTCAAAAGTGCTGCTAGGTCAGAATTTTGAAACTTTAAAATCTCCCAAACTGCTGATTGGGTAGGTCCAAGATTTCAGAGGGACGATATTGGGAAAAAAAATAGATAGGAAAAATTTGTTCCATGTAAATCCGACATCCAGAATCCCACTTTCTAAAAATAACAGGTCTTTTACACAAAGGACTACTATTTTGGGAAAGTCATCAACAAAAGAGATTACAAAGGAGACGTTGAACACGGAGGATACACTGCAGTTGAAAATTCATCAGAATGGGCATCTTGGTCAAAATTTGAAACTTACTAACAATATTAAGTGGTCCCACGAGCACCTACAAAAAATATTAAATTGATTCAGAAGGTGAGGGGAACGTAGGGAGAAAGGGAAATCTGAGTTGCAACATCCAGTTGAGGTACGAGGGAGATTTTTTTCCATAATTAATAAAAATAGTAAGTTAATTGCTAAGGAGCCATGATATACAAATGGAAAGGGAAAAATCTAGCATAGCCTTTTGTTTTTGAGTAGGAGATAGTAAAATTACATTCTCTACCATCATACTATGCAGAGTGGATGACAGTAAGGATGTCAACAGTGTCTTTCAATACTCATTTCATTCTTCAATTAGTATGCGGGAGTTGAAATTTGTAGTCGACATCATCAAATTTTTCATAATACACTTCATCAAGACCATGTCTAAATCAGCTAAGCAGTGTGGCATTGTCACAAGGAATCAGGACATGATTTATTCCAAAGCTTCAATCTCTTCAGATGGGATCATCATGAGCGACACCTATGGTCACCAAGGGTTCCATTCAACAACGTTTTTAAATAATTAGTTTGCATCATCTGTGGGTCATTCGGAGGTGGTTTATCACATGTAGCCAAAGAAATTTCCCTCAACAACCCATCTTCAACATAATAATGTCATACACCGTAAAGGGTTCAAAGGTATCGACGTCAATCTGACTGAGCTTTCTAGGAGTCAGTAGGAACATATTCTTGATTGGCATGATCCCTCCTTCCTTCTCTCTCCTCTCATCCCCCAACATCCTCTCACCTCAATGTTCTAATTTAACATTGGGGGGTTGCACTTTTTATATGTAATAAGTCAACCTTAAGTTATAAAAAGGGATTTAATGGTCTCCTAAGAATGTGAAAAGTTTCGTGACATATGAAGGGTCAATGGGGGTATGCGAAGAGACTTCCAAAACACTATAAATTGTAATGAGATCCTCATTCCAAAGGGTTATTATGCTGAAATTTTTCTATTTGGTTGTATTCTTGTAAGTTCATGAGAGAGATTTTGATCACTTGTGAGTAAAAAGAGCTAGCCACTTTTCCCCTATTCTCAATGTCTTCCATTCTCATTCTATGTATAATTTTTGCTTGAGCATAAATACAAGAAGAAGGAATTTTAGTCATTTTTGACTAAGGAGTTTAGTGATACTTTGTGTTTATTAAATTCCCATTTGTTTTGTTGTTGTTATGTAGATTTTTTTTCTTTTAAATTCTAGTGCATGTGATGAAGTTTATAACTAGTGTGTGTAGAAATCTGATTTTCTACCTACAACATTAGTTCCCCTACCTCATATTCTCATTCCCTTTCCCACTTTCTAGAAAAAGTATTCCATAACAAGAGATTACTAGCTTTTGCACAGGGTTAGTGAAGTGCCCCTGTTGGATCCCTGACCATAAGGCCACCTGAAGAAAACTCACTTTCATTCACACATGCAATACAACAACTGTACTAGTTAAGTAGAGAGACATAGAGTCCCTGAGATGTTGGCAAGAAATCCACAAAATTTTCCCCGAAATTTTTTTCTTTCCAACGTCACTATAAGATCGCCAAGGTTTTTGTAAACCTACAATGAAGAAAGCATCTACAAAACCCTCGGATAAACATCAAATCCTAAAAAGTAAAGACAAAAAATAAGGGTTTAGATTGTCCTTAGCTACCATAATTATGGAATTACTATAGAGCACTGCAATAAATCTCAGGTCCAATGTATTTCTTTGTGTATGTGTGTGTGCATGGAATTGTGCCGTAGGTTTCTCTTGTGAGTGTTGCACTTTGTGAGTATGAAGCAAGTAACTAGATGGAGAATGTAAATAATGTGTGCATGGAAATAATAGAATCCCCTCCTATGAAGTGTGATGTAGAAGAACCATCATTTTTCCCTTGTGATGGATCTAGATGGATGAAAATGGAGCTATAGATGATTTAATGGATGTAGCCTTAGGTGGATATAAGTAGTGCTTAGCTCTCGGTCCCTTATTATGATCACATAAATTTATATTTATATGATTCCTTCACTTGAATTGCATACTTAACCCCAAAAAGGCTAACTACCAAAAAAATAAGATGCTTAAATGGCTAAAAAGGACCCAAAAAAGTATGACCAAAGTAAAAAGAGGACAAGGGTGCAAAGAGGGGACAGGGGCGCCTGATGCTGGTGTCTTGGCTGGGTGCTGGTGTCCAAAATGACAAATGCCGAAAGGTAAAAATGTAGACTGAGCAAGTAAGAGTGCAAGATTGAAAACCAAATCATAAAGAAAATAAATGTTTCCAAAGACATGGGTTAATCATTAATTTTGATACTTAGGAATAATGTAAATAGTAGTATGTAATCAATACTAAATAATTCCCCAAAGTGTGTGATTTTGTGTCTACATTTTCCCCCACTATATGTTGGTGAGCAAAATTCTCAGTAACATAAAGTAGATAGAGATGTGTACTTGATATCTATGTAGATTGATGTAGAAAGCATACTGAGGGACTAGAAAAATAATGGAGTGATAAAAAGATGGAGCATGGAGACTAAATATGAAAAAGTGTAAAAAGGTGATAAAAATGAACCTAGGGCGAAAACACGTGTGTAGATGTCGATGTTGTACATGTTGTTGTTTTTGGTGTGTTTATGTTGATGATTTTAACTACTTGCTTCCCATATGGATAGAACTACAAAAGAGAAGACAACCAAGCAATCAAATATGTATGTATATGTGTAAAAAACATGTAAAGCAGTATCTAAAATAAAATGTTGAAAATGTGAAACAGGTACATGTGCACTTGATCTGTGATGAGGAAAGAGTATAGAAAGGACCATGTATATGATGCCAATGCATGCGAGTTTTTCAGGAGATATCACACCAATGTAATGGAAGACGTATAAGGATAAATTGTTTGGTATCATCCTCTAACCTTTAATTGCTTCCTGAAATTGTGGAGATATCTTGTATTTTTTGGTTCTTTGGGTGATTTGACACCACGACAGAAGTAGTAAAGAGGAAGGTTTGGTGTTATCCTATAACCTTTAATTTATCCCCCAAAATAAAATACCACTACAGATGATGTGTACTAACACATGTGCTAAGGATAATCTTCCCTGTAAAAGTCGTTGTGTAGAGTTTTGTAGACTGTACTAAACCAAATCATTGTGTAACTTCCCCCTAGTTATAGGTGCTCCAGGAAAGTCATCGTTGTACTAAGGAACCAAGTCTGATTATGAGCCCTAAACTGTGTTGTACTGGTACTATGTTTTTCTTTGTATACTTTTTATTGGGTGACTGATTCACCCAAATGATGCCCCCCTTTTTTGGGGTGCATGTGTTGCCACTGAAGGAGTATGCGGCCCAAAATAGGATTGACTGCTGAAATTGTGCCTTGCAGGGGTGAGGGGATGCTCTTAGTAGAAACCAAGGCACATGTAAACAAGTGGTTGGGAGACAAGTATTAGTACAATAAAAAACATGCATGCACGTATAAGACAAAGTGTAAGCTAGAAAGACAAAGTGTAAGCGAGAACACACAAGAAGACAATGTAGAACGTAAAAAGTTGGTTATAAACATGGGATACCACTCACGATGTCACAAGAGAATTAAGGCCATAGTGACCATAAATAAACAAGTGTGCACACAAGATGAAGGGAAAAATCCACATATAATGGAAAATAATGACAAGCAAGTACAAGTAATGTAATAGATAACCATGGTGGAAAATATTCTTGTAAAATAAATTTTCACATGAAGCACTCATTAGCATGTTAGAACGATAAAAAAACAAGTCAAAGTGTGTATAATATGATAAATTAGTCTTCTATGAAACAATAACACCTGTACTGTATGAAAGTGGATTCCCTAAGAGCCATTATGGGACTGATACTAGGTACTACACCAAGCATCCATGTTATGTGTAATGGAACTGTATAATCTATGATCACAACTATAAAGGTGTTATGCACTTGTGTGTATGATAAATAATAATGAAATACAAGATATCTATCTAACATGTGTAATAAAATGAACATGTACAAGAAAATTTAAGAAAAATTAAATCTATCCAAGATATGCAATATGTTGTGGATGAGGGGGAATGGAATGTAGTGTGAATTATAGGATCCATGTTCCCCCAAGTGAATGGAGTTATATGTAGTGAGGTTCATTTATTTACGCCCTCTCAGCAATCAAGAATGAACCATAAATGAGGGTGTGTAATCAAGAAATGGTTTGAATGATGTTTTGTGTATAGCATGATGTGATGAATGTGTAGTGATGATATGTAACATAGAGATGATGTGTGAGAATGTGTGATGATTTAGCCTAAAGCATATATCACAAAATGAGTAGAAAAAGTGATGATCTATCCTAAAGTGTATATCACTAGAGGATACTAGAGGGAGTGATGATGTAGCCTATAGTGTATATAACTAGATAATGCTAGCAGAAGTGATAATGTAGCCTCTAGCGTATATCACTAGATGATGCAAGAGGAAGTGATGATGTAGCCTATATCATGTATAACTAATCTAGGAATGTCACATGAGAAAAATATTGAATGGTTGAATGTGTGAGTGTGATGAGGTCCATTTGTGATGTATAATCTCAACAGTCCAGTATGGACCATGAGACTAGAGTGTTTCATCAGGTAGTGAGTATAACATGTAGAGGAGGATGAGTAAAATGTGTAATGTGTAGTAGATGTAAGGACGATAAGATGTCATATGTAATTCATGTAATGTGGAATGTATATGATGTAATGCAAGACATGCAGATGACATAGGTGTAGAATGTGAATAAGGTATAGAGAAAAATGTATGTATGATATATGTAAGATGTAAGACGATGTGTATGTAGGATGTGGGAGGATCTATAATATCCAGTGTAATGTGGAGGTTCATGTGTATAGGATTTCCTCAACAGTCAAGTGTGCGTCATCAGGTGATGTCTATGCTAGCTTGTATGAAGATGTATATGCTAGGAGTTTGGTATATGATGATGCAAATATGAGACATGTGTCGAGGATAGGGGGTGTGAATACAATGCCCCCCAAGTGTGTGTATGATGAAGAGAAAAATCATGTAATATCATCTAGGAGTTCCTCAGTATCATGGTCAAATCCAAATGGGGTAGAGTAAGATATCTGGTAAGAAATAGTGTCAAGTTGATCGTGTAAAGATCCATTGAGGTGTAGGTTTTACATACACATAGCATCTTTCTCATCATTAAAAGGATGTAATGGGAATCTGTGTGCATACCAGTGAGTGATATTTTGTGTATATCCATGAAAGGAGCTGTTGCAAATGAACACACAACCAAAGGGCATAAGAAATGAGATATCATTATGATTAGGGTCCATTATGCCCCCTATATAAGAAATTCAAGACCATCCTAATGTGATTGGAGAAGAGCTAGGAGCACGCACAAGGTAGAATGTAAGATGTAAGACATGTAGACCATAAGCTGAAGTGATAGTGATGAATCCATAGTATAAATGAGGATCATTGGAGGATATATGTCCTCGAAAGTGAAACCTAGCCAGGTTAGATCATAGTGTGAACATATATTAACATCACAAGTACAATAAAATGGAAGATGCTCCCAATAAGAATCATTCATGAAAATCCTACATGTAAATGGAGGGTGTGCTAATGGAGGTGGCACATGTGAAGGTGTAGGAGATAGATCGAGGTCCGTGGATTGGACACGCCACCGATAAAGAATGATAGAAGTAATAGTAAGTGGAGGCAGTGGTGAGGAAATAATATCTATCATAAAAATAGAACCTTCAAGTGGTGGCAAATGAGGTAGTTCATCCATAGGTTTAGCGGTCGCAATATTTGTATGGATGACTGTCACAAAAAAATAATATATTTGATGCCTTCATGTATGAATTTAACACAATGATGTACTATAGAGGCAATGACTTACATGGCATGGAGCCATGCCCTACCAAGTAAACAATTATATGAGATCAGAAATTCAATGACAAAGAATACGGTGTTGAGGGTTTTTTTCCCTATAGTGATAGGTAGAGTAATGTGACCTATGCATGGATGAAAAAAACCATCATATGCACGAAGGGAAAGACCTGACAGACTAACATTAGTAGTGAACAGACCTATCTTTTCAAGGAATGACATAGGACATAGGTTGATCTCAAATCCATTGTTAATTAAAGTTAGCTTGATACCCATATTTTAAATGTGAATCATGATATGAAAGGGTGGATCATTGTAGAAAATTGTAAGATCATCATGAGGATTATATTGGAATGTAATATATTGAGAAAATACATCAAATAGTGATTGATAAACTAAGTATGGATGCATAGTAAAAGGAATAGGAGTAGTAGTGAGGAGATGTTGGAATTTATATCTTAAATTAGGATTGTTAAGAAAACAGTCATTAATTGAGATACTCATGATGAAAAGAATCTATAATGATAATAAAAGAATGAGGATCTTAAGAGCATCGCGATCAAGTTCAGGTTCACCAAAATAATTATGCTAAAGTGTAATATTATATCCTAATCTAATGCAAGTTTTTAGTAAATAAATGAAACAATGAAATACTAAAATAATACCCAAGAAACTAAATAATAAATAGTGAAACCCTAATTACAAAGAGGGTTAGAAAATCCTTAGTTAATTCACAAAAGTTTATGAACTGTGTCGTAGTGATGACTAGTTAAATAGGGGTGGAAGACTGTCACACAAAAGCTTGGAAAATTGTAGATATGACATATTTGACTGGACTAGGGTGCATGGAGAGGGATGGGGGATCCTTAGTCTTGATTCAAGGTTCCCTGGTCTACGTAGATGCTCAGAAAACTTCCTTTGAGGTGTCACAAGAGGTTCACTCTTATTCACCTTTAATCACTTGTATGTCATTTTAAGATCGTTGAGGTCACTATAAACCTGTAATGAAGAAAGCACCTACAAAACCCTCAAATAGACATCAAATCTTAAAAAAGAAAGACGTAAAATGAGGGGTTGGACTATCCTTAGCTGCCACAATGATGGACTTACTACTGAATGATGTACTACATTTCAGACCCAATGTAGTTTTGTGTGTGTGTGGAATTATGCCCTAGGTTTCTCTTTTGCATGTCGCACTTTGTGAGTAGTGAGCAAGGAATTATATGTAGAATGTAAATAATTTGTGCATGGAAACAATAGACTCCCTTCCTATGAAGTGTGATGTAGAAGAACCAACCTTTTTCCCTTATGATGGAGCTAGATGGATGAAAATGGAGCTATAGATGCTTTGACAGATTCAAAATTAGGTGGTAATAAGTATTTCTTAGTGTTTGGTCCCTTATTATGATCACATAAAATTTTTATTTATATGATTTCTTCACTTGAATTTCATAATTAACACCAAGAAGGTTGACTAACAAAAAGATAAGATGCTCAAACAGCTAGAAAGGACCCAAAAAGTGCGACCAAAGTACAAAGAGGACAAGGGTGCCTAGAGGGGATGGGGGGCACCTGGAGTTAGCTTCATTGTTAGCCAAATTTTATGCTCAACAAAACACAAAACCTAGGCAATCATGGGATAAATCCCCTTCATTTAATAGTGAAGCTCCCATGTGAGTTATTTATTTATTATATGGCCTATTTAAACTAAATTTAGGGTATTACTTTAATGAATAGCTCATGAACCATAGCTAAAATTTTTTGCAACAAGTAATCAGTTGTATGGTGAATTGACTACTAAGAGAAGTAAGAAAGAAATATGGAAAATAGAAATGACTTATGCAAAATAAGTGTGTTTGGCAACAAGTAGATATCAGAGCAAGTTACGACCAAACAGAATAAATATATATTTAAATATTTCTACGACTTTTAGAAAATGAAAAGAAGTGTACTCATATCAAATTTAAAGATAGCACAATTTTTACCATTATCCTTCACAGTTGCACGATAAGACCTTAGCAGACACAAAGTTCAACCAAAATCCTCCTTTGTTCTTATTCAACTTTCAACTGTTTATAATATGGACATCTAATTATTTCAACACAAAGTTTGAAACAATCACGTTCAACATAAAACATAAGTTTTCCAAAAATTCTTAGCTCCCTTGACCCGTAGGTCTTCTCCTCTATTTATCATCATCGTAAGGACAATAAAAAACAAACAATGTTCGTTACACTTTCATAAATATCTAACTATAAAGCTGCGAAACGTTGATCACTTTATTCCTCAAAATCATTAGTGTATGCCACATAAGAGTTAGAAATGTTCTACCATTTAAACGAGAATAAATTTTTCTCTACTATCACCAAGTAATTTGACTTTTTTAATTAACTTAAAGTAATGGTGATTAGCCATCAAGTTACTTAATTCTTACAATGAATATACTTGAAGAGCAGAGAGAAGAAGAAGAAGAAGAAGTAAAAGAAGAAGAAGAATTATTCCAAATGTAAATCTTTAGTTTCTTCGTTATTCTTTTCCTCATCCTTTTCTTTAGTTTCATCTCCAGCTACATCCCTATTCTTTTCCCAACACTTGGCATATTGATCTATCATGCATTTGATTACATCATTATCTTCCTTTACAGTAGCCTCCATCTTTGTTTCCGATGTGAATAATTCCTTTTCCAAAATATTACAGTAGCTCTTAACCTTCCGAAGACATGACCCTAAATAATAAACATCTTCTTTAAGTTTTGACAATTTCTCCAGGGATGTACGACTAAAAGGAGTGATGGAATTGTTTATTTCCTGTTGAAATAATTGAAGGAATTTTACAATATCTTTCAGAGGTTTTTTTGTGCCATACTTTGTTATGTCATAAAATCCATCATCCAGTTCATCCAAGGTTGGCTCGACATGTTCTTCCAAGAGCTGCATATTTTGCATTATATGTTTAAATTTTATTTTCCTGAATGAGAGAAGAAGATGTTGTTTTCCTTTCTTCACAGATCCCTCAAGTACAATCTACTCTTCAATCAACACATTTTCTGGGAGAGATTCTATTTCCTATAAACTTTACAGTTACAACTCCACAATTCTGCATTCATTGTCAACCTCTAGCTTTAAAATATTCAATTTATCCTACTTTTCATGGAACTCTTCTATTTTCACAAGTATCTCCTTATAATAATATATGTCCACCTTGGTCATGTTAGCCACCCATTCATCCACAACATTTTTCTTTGTCACTAGTTTCCTCCATTATAGTGATCACTTGAGGATTAACCTATTCTCCTGCTAATATTGGTTTTGTTGAAGATCTTGCAACCTTCATGATTATGTCACACAACTTGGATGTTTTCTCTTTCAATTTGGTATTCTTTTCCTTCTCTTCATCCATCTTAATAAAAAAAGGATATTGATTAGAGTTTGTGTGTGTTTCTTTAATCCTTCAGTGGTGACTTCTCCTAGGGACACCCTTACTACCACCATCTATTATTTAGTTATTTCATCCTTACCTTTACCTTCCGCTGGGGTAGACACTTCAGAAAATTTCTATCCAGAGGATTCAATAATCATTATCAAGGTCACCTTATTTTCCCTGGACCTTATCCCCTTTTTCTTAATAGTCTTCAGAAATTGAAGATCCATCTCTTCTAAGTTGATCAACGCCTTGACAATAGGAAGCATATGTAAGACCTAACCATGTTGTGAAGTCTTTCCCTGAAGAATCTTGGGCACCAAAATAAACAACCATCTCTTGACCAATTACTTCCATAGATGGAAGTACAATTGTTTCTTGTTTTTTCTCAGGTACTTCAGAAGTGGTAGAACCTTGTATTAATTATTTTTCCAATTTTTTCATCTTCTCACTTATCAACTAATTTTCAATTTCTTTCTCCTCTTCAATTCTAGTGTTAATATTACTTTCAACCTCTTTTTCTTTCTCAACTTCCTCTTACAACAAATAATCTTGAACTATTTCTAAATAAAAATGTCCTTTAATTTCCTTCTCAATCTCTTGAGGATGGGTCAGATTTGCAGAGATCAAACCCAAAAAAAATGCTAATAATCAAATCATAATAACTTGTTCTCATAATTCATTTACATATTGCAATACTTACATATATAGGAATATAATTCCTATATTTTAGGATGTAGGTATAACTACACCTCTACAAATATCTCTCCCAAACTCTATACATGTGAGTAGTTAAAATCATACAACAATATTTGTTATAGTTGTTTACTATAACAACTTATAACAAATATTCACTAACTTACCATTTACATAATAATTACCAATGTAATTATTATTTACTGACATATTTACTACCACAAATTAAGATAATAATTACTCTCATAATTATTATTTAAACACACATATATGTGGAGCATTAACTATGGATTTCCTAACATTCTCCCCCTTAGTGCGAACATGGGGAAAACCTGCCTTATACTTACACCTGCTCATGATCTGGTGATTTTCATAGGATGATCACAAACCTCAAGGATGGTTTTGCAAACGGTTTACCAAAAACCGAGAATGGTGGTTTTGCAATTGGTTTACCACAAACCACAAAGTGATGGTTTTGTGAACGGATTACCAACAACCAAGAATGGTGGTTTTGCTATTGGTTTACCACAAACCACAAATGAAGGTTTTCAAGTGGTTTACCTATAACCACATGATGATATGCAAAATACTATTCTCAGCCCTCATCATATCTCACTGTAGGGAATAACATAGGAAATTCTGTTGAAATCTGTTGCTTGGGCACAAACTAAAAACTAGAAATGGAACATTGAATTATGTCCCCCCCCCTCAACGTGAAATTTCCACTTATTCTACAAACTAGGCAACCATGAACACTGCATAAAAAAACACTAAAATCTAAAGCAAATGCACAGCTGAAAAAAAAAGTGCCACCAAATATTTGATGTGGCCAGTTGTTGGCGACTGACGAGAGGTCGATGAATGACCTCCAACCTCCATTTTCCTCCATACTCCAGTGTCATATTGCTAGGTTAGCTAGATTTGATTGCAGACCTTAAGAAGAACTCCCCACAAATTGGACGTCGCATTCTAACAATAATGCGTCCTTTACTATTTTTAATGTTTGACATTTTATTACTCAATAAGGCTAAAAAAGGGTACCAAAAAGAGGGTATTTTTTGAACTTGTAATTTTTCAACAAAATTGAAACCAATGTGACGGGGATGAAAAAAAGCACTTTTATAAAAAAAGGCACTCTATTTTGAGTTATCGTGTAAAATTTATTATGGTTTCAATTTCTCGTAAAAAGACCCAATTTAATTAAAATTGGCTCAACGATCGAAAATTTACTCAAGATGGAGAGAAAATTTATCATGTGACCACTCGTTGGAACCGAGAGGAAATGTAGATTCCAAAAATGTTTATAACCTTAAGAATTGGGGCCAAAAAAGTATTAATTTGGCCAAAAATGTATTATTTTCCCTCAATTTGCAATTATTTAAGCAAAAACTATAGAAAAATTTTTTCTAACTATAGTTTTGCAAAACTATAAAATAATTAGCCAATCAAAAATGGTTGTGGGAAGGCAAGAAACTCACGGATGATTTTTGAAGTGAACAACAATGATTTGTTCATAAATTGAGAACTAGAGCTCCGATTTAAAAACCGTTTAATGCATCAAAAAGCTTATTTCCAGAGCTTTGCAGTGGTACTCATTTTGTTTTATTTCATTACATGATATGAAATCTGTTCTTGACTGATTTTGATGCATAAACCGGCTAAAAAATCATGCTTTCTTTTTTTTACAGCTGTAAGAAGTTATATGTGGCTGAATCCTTCTTTTGACTGCTGAAGATATGAATGCACAACACTAAAAATATGGCCAAGATAGAGGAGACAAAGTGCATGAAACAAAACTATTCCAAAATCATTGAATAGAAAATGCATACACAGGAGCAAGTACAACATTGCTCCCTTAGTTTCTCTCAAAAAAACCATTACTGAGAGAGGATTAGAACGTTGCTCTGATACCAAATATTGAGGACGGGTCAGAGTTACATAGATCAAACCAAAAAAAATGCTAATAATAAAATCATAATAACTTGTTCTCATAATTCATTTACATATTGCAATACTTACATATATATAGGAATATAATTCCTATATTTTAGGATGTAGGTATAACTACACCTCCACGAATATCTCTCCCAAACTCTATACACGTGAGTGGTTAAACTCATACAACAATATTTATAATAGTTTTTTAATATAAAAACTTATAACAAATATTCACTAACTTACCATTTACATAATAATTACCAATGTAATTATTATTTACTAACATATTTACTACCACAAATTAAGATGATAATAATTACTCTCATAATTATTATTTAAACACACATATATGTGGAGCACTAACTATGGATTTCCTAACACAATATCTCCCTCCTATACTTCCACAATTTCTCTTAAGACTTCACCTGTCTCCATTAGTTGAGATACCTCCTTAAAGGAAGATCCATCTATGGTAAAATCATGTATTTCTTGTGATTGAGTAGCTGATTGTTCTTCTGTAGATGGAGGAGGAGGAATTCTTTCTGGAGAGCGGGGAGGAGGACAATAAGATGGGGATTTTGAAACAACTACAAGGAACAAGAATGTAGTTGGTGTAGACACCAAAATTGGGTCACACTCCCCTCGGTCCCTCGTCAAATAACCAACTCAAACACACTCACCTAACAATGGTCCCTTACACCCCACACTAATATTAATTTAATTAAATTAATCCATGTTCTCACAATATTTATTATTTAATTATCCTAATTAAGATAATTCCTACCCCGCCACCTCACCTAGCCACCTCACCCCAAATCTATTCTTAGTATGTTGTCATAACTAACTAAGACCTACCTAAATCCTAAAAATCAAATCCTACATTCCCTCTAACCACATTCCCCACCCGTAAGAAAAGAAGCTTCTATTCTAATCCGTGAAAAGAAACTAACTAGATCCTAGAAATCAAGCAGATCTGCCCATTTTAGTAAACCTAGGAAATCCCACCCTAACCGATGTCGGTCGCCCCTAAACCAACGCCGGTCAACCCGGAAACACCGTCGGTTACCTTTTATTCCCTTTGGTAATCTTATTTCGAGGTTGGCACATTTATGAGAGTAACAAAGAATAATCACATCTGCATGTAATCAAAGCAAGCATTTGTTCACACCCAGACATCCACAACCATGTAAGTTAAGATCTGATTCAACCAAAAAAGGAGGAAATCCTAGGAAGCTCAAGGAAGAGTCTCCTATCAATCGATAGCCCTTCAATAATTAAATCTCTCATCACCATTTCCACTCTTCACCCATAATCAACTGGTAGCAAAATCCAAGAAGTATATTGCTCTATTCAGTCTAGTTTTGTTTGAATAATTTTAGTATTTAGATTCTTCTATGTGCTATTGCTTTCCTTGCCACTTACAGGTCCTCTCTGGTAACTATCCCCTAATACTACTTACCTCTCAAAACCCTTTCCGAGCAATCCAACATGTCATTCTAACCTACCTGACCCTTTGTGTAATCACAAAGAAGATCCAAAATCCATTTTGCAACATGTTCCATTTTCCCACAGTCACCAACATCGATCTCCCTAAACCACCATCGGTCGAGCCTATACCAGCATCATTTTACCTACTCGATACTACACCTTTACTACCCTTCACCAACTTAACCCATAACTCCTCCCAACTTCACCAAAACCCCACCAGACTTTCCCACTGACCTGTATTCCTACTCACACCTCCTAGACACCTCACTCAGTTACCCATTAACTTGGAAAATGGACCCAAACCCCTGTTCTTGACCCCCTAGCATTTCTTCAGTGACCACCATCGGTCACAATTAACTAACATCAGTCAGGACTAGACCAGAATTGGTCTCTATGTCTGTCAACATGGTTCATACCAGCAACCTACCTATTTACTCCCAAGTCACCTATAATCACATGTGACCTTCATCAGATATTTGTCAAACCTTTAGAAACCTAGAACCAAATACTTGACCTCTGGATCTGATCCTAACTTATCCTATTAGATTAGATCTTTCTTATTGTGTTTATATGAGATGCCTAAATCATATTGACTACAGTAGGACAATATTTATCTTATTTCTCACATTAATTTGTTTACAATAGTGGATTGACAACGTTCTAGGGAGTATCATACTTCCAGGATCTAGCATATGTTAGGCAGTCCACTGTATATACTATTTAATTCCATTTGGCGGTCTTGTTGTCTATTTCAGGTAGTTCCTCCTAGCCAAAAGGAAGCTCTCACGATCAGTTGTGGATCAAGAAGTCATATGCATGTAACAACCTTCAACCACCTTTAACAGGTATTCCTCCTAGCCCTTTTACCCTTATCTGTTTCATCACATTTTGAGAAACACTCTAAGAATCAAGTGAAACATTTTGGCACACCCAGTGGGACCCATTTGGGGTTCCTTGCATTTCTTCATTTCTAGGTGAAATTTGTATGTTTGTTTCCTTTATGAAAGGTTACCACATTAAATTTATCCCATGGAATCTTCTCTTATTTCTAATGTCTCAAAACAATCGTGTTTTGGTGCTATTAAAAAGAACACTTTTTTCTTTCATTAGTACTACATTAGTGAAAGATCATACTCTCTTATGTTCAACTTTTTGTGTCATTGAATTCAATGTTTCGATTTGGGCTTAAAATCAACTACATTTCATTTTGCTTTACTGCATTAGCTCACATTAAATGAGGGAAACCTATATGTTGGAAGTCATTCCCAGCTGATGGTTGAAAAATGAATAGTAGAAAAGTACTTTCTTTCTCTTTCTCTCTCTCTCTGAGTCTTACCAAACATCACAAAATTGAAATATACACACATTCTTAAACAACATCTCACCCAAAAGAAGATGTAGGTGATCACACAATCGCGGTACAGTGGGCACCTTGCTTGTTACTTCTATCGAGTCATTATCTTAAATGATAGCCCGCCCTTGCCATAACATAACCTAAAACCTCTCCTTGTAGATCTCCTTCTTCATAGGAAGTCATCCTCTCTGCTAAAAAATCTATTCTAAAGTTCATGAGTCAGTCTTCTAAATAGCATAAGTTGAACAAACATAATAGAAAAATCATTTTTAGGATCATATTTTTCTTAGTGTTTTTATTTGGCTTGTGTTTTGAGGTGAGAGGACATGTTCTTCATCTTTTTATTTCTCCTTGCACGCTCCTCATCATAGTTGGTGTATTCCAACTTCATCTAAGTGTGCCTAGACCCCATTTTTATCATTCTAAAAGTTTTGGGTTTGATTCCACACTTGATTTTAAATCACAACCACCTTTTTCTTCATCTTTGTTTCAATTTCACAGTAACTAGTGTCGGTCTAGCGACCTTTGTCGGTTACCCTATGACCATCACCGGTGTTGGTTTACCATTCTTTTGGTAAACCTGCCCAAAAGGACACTTGCTTCATCTTCTTTACTATTCAGAGTCTCTGTAACTCTTAGTATCTTCTCTATTTTGATAAAATCCATCCTACAAACTTATCTGCCTAGTAGATTATCAGTCTTTGGCCTTGTTTAGTAGACTGTTCTTTTTTCACAGTGACCAACCGTGGTTACCTCTGACCGGACATCAGTTTACCCTAACCGGCATTGATTAGCTTGTGTAGTTTCTAGCTAACATTTTAATCCAATCCACCCACCACTACCTGTTTTTCCTATTTCTGTGTCATTTACAGAAAGCAGTCCTACCAAATCAGTACTTGTTCACATGGTGCTGACTCATAGCCAAGAAAATGCTAGTTGTTAACCACTCCCCACCTAGTCCTTCACCACCTTCCATTCTATCACCCATGGATCCTACCTAACCTATCACCATCGCCACAAGTGACAAGCAGTTCACACAACTCCTTGACTAGAACCCTTCCGCCTTACAGTTCTATCTTTCCCACTCATCCACTCCAGATGCCTTGGGTCAGTTGATATATGTCATGCCTGTATTTATCCCCTCAACACTCATTCCTATGTCTGCATCAACCCCTTGTAGCTCCGCACTACCTGCACATGCCTTGCCCCCAGTTATTTCACAACTAGGTCCTATACCTACTATGACCACCGCATCTGCCACATCGATTGCACCCGCAACATCCACTATACCTTCTTTGACCACCCAAAACGTAACCTCATCCGTGCCTATTATCTCACATATACCCATAGCAACACAACCACCTCTGGTGTCGATGACCCCTACCCCATTTCAAAACATTGTCCTTTCTATTCCACAATCCTTAGCCCCCATTGCTACTAGAGTCACCTCAACCCTTCCACCTTCATACATGTATTATCAGCAGCCTCCCATTTCATCTATCATTCATTCTGGTTATGTGCCCCTCATCTCATTCCCCCATTCTCAACCTACCTATTTGGCATCGCCATATACTAGAATGCCACCTCCATCATATGTCCAACACCAACCCTCTTACACTATAAGAGGTACCCATCCATCACTGCCTACCAATGACCTCATTAAGTTAATGATGGACAAGATGCAGACACTGGAGGCATCGGTTTCTGGCTCACGCAACTCTCTCACCTACAATGAAATTTGCAATGAGCCCATACACCCATCCATTCCTATTCATCCATATCCCATACATTGGGAGATGCCTAAATTTAACTGCTTCAATAGTGAAGAGGACCCGTAAAAACATTTTTGGTCTTTCAAACATGGGTGTTATCTAATCACCCATGATTATGCTTTGATTATGAGGACATTTCCCATGTCTCTGACTAGGACCTACATTAGACTAGTATGAGTGGATTACCTAGACATTCTATCTACTCATTTAATCAGGTAACCCAATCCTTTTTGGATCATTTCTCCATCAATGTTGTTTAGAAGGTTACCATGAATGACCTCTACTCTACGCATAAATATGACGAGGAATCTATCACAGATTTTTTTCACTCATTGGCGTTGCTTGATCAATCAACTCACATTCAAATTACCACAAACCGAACTCATAGAGCTCTTCACGCGGGCTTGTGCTAGACATATTTCACCGACCCCTGCAAGTGTAGAATTTCTGAACCTTCGATGAGACATGCACCATGGCACGAAAACTAGAAATTCGGGCCATAAAAGAAAAGAAAATCTAACTACGAAATAAGAACATGGAATTTAAGTCAAGTGATACTTCTTCTTTTGTGAAACCACAGAATAATTATTTAAAAGCCAAGGGAACTGCTAACGCGAGTGATACTCAAGGCTGGCCCATCTCATCCATCAGACCAAGATAAGCCCTCATCTAATCTTTCCCCTATTCATAACTTATCAATTCAGACAAGAACAATGGAAATGCACCCCAATTGGGGAGCCTTATTCTTTTGTTTTAGAAAATATCATTAAATACTAGGGCCATGACCCTTCCTCCTATAAAACCACACACTGGTTTTGATCCTACTTTCCCCCACACTTGCATGGTACAAAGAGTACAAATTTTACAATTATCATCAGGTAAAAGGTCATAATGACGGAAATTTCATCACTTTCAAGAACATTGTCCAAGAAATGCTTGAGAATAGTGAGTTAGTCGTGGATAATCCGAATGCACCTGCCAACCAAAACTTTACACATTTTTCACGAAATCATTTCCTAATCATGCCCCTTCTTCTGACCAAATTAGGGAGACCTCAACTAATGATAGCAATACTTGTGAGGTCCATGCTATTTTTTGGTGACGCACCAGTTACTTCCCAATTACCTCATATTCCTTCCATAGAGGAAATCCTAGCCTGAAGTCCTCTACTTGCACATGTCAACCCACTTCACCTATTCCTCCACCAATAGAGGAACACCCTTCATCTCCTCCCTCACCTGTGAAGGGGCCTGTTGTTAACATTGATAACCACTTCACCTTTGGCTTCTCCACCTAGAGATTCGTAACCAGTAAGTACCTCTTCAACCCATGGGAGATGCTTGTTCATATCCTCCTCCCACAGAGGAGCACCCATCATCTCCTCCACCTATCAAAGATCCAGTAGATATGTCTTTACCTATAGGTGACCATTCTCCATCAACCACCCAAAATCCTACCGACGTACTTTTGGCTCTCTTACCCATAAAGGCTGAAGCTAGCAATTTCCCTATTTCTAAAACATAATTTATGGGAATCTCCATTGGATCCACATCGACCTCACCCATGGTAGTGTTGTTCTCACGCTTAGCCGATCACCTAGAGTATGTTGATAAAGCCTTACTTTAGGGGCGTCTTCTACTTCTTGTCTCAACACAAATGCAGATGTCACTTGCTGACACCTCCACTATCTATCCAAAAGTGTTTCAGCCAACTGAACTGAACACAACCAAAATTATCTCAAATTCTCCCATGACACCACCCATAAACCACCATACATCTGCATCTAAACCCACACTTACATCATCTTCTGTGCCTAAACCTATTACTACTTTAGGGGTCATCCCAACGGCTAGCCTTACTCATCCACCCATCAAATTAGATTTAGCTATGTCTTCTAAAACTAACACCAAACTTAACCCAGACCCTAAATAGAAGAACCAATCTCCTAGACCTCATACCCCAAACTCGCCAACCACACCCTTATCACCTTCACCTCTCTTCCATCCATCCTAAGTCCTCACCCCTCGACCTTGGCTAAGAAACCCCCATCCACCGGTAAACCCCAGAACGCAGTAACCCATTTCCCCATTGCATACCTCTAATATACCCAACCACCCCACACAACCTTCGCCCACACCTGTAACATTTTTACCTCTAATACCATCAATAACTTCTTCACTACCCACGACACTTCCTTCCCTTTCCCTCACACCTCCTACCCAACCTATGCCATCTATCTCCATAGCACCTCAGTTACCCCCATGGGTAACCCTCCCTCTTCCACCATCTATTTTTCCCTCTACATCTCATGCGCCCATATCACCTTTACCTAAGAAGGCACAACCTAAAGGCAAAATCCTGCTACCCTCCAATAAGGTAGTTAAACCAACCACACACTCTATTTCCAGTTCATCTACCATGCCCCTAACCAAGTAGACACGACCAACACCTAAGACCATAGCTCAACCCACTCCTCTTGCAAAGACTCTTCCTCTACAATCAGCCACACCTACACCCAAACAAACATTCACCTCCCATTGTGATCCACTAGCAGGATCCTATGCCAAAATCTTAACCAATATCCTCAAAACTTCCGTCATCACATTACTACCTCTTATACCTTACAACCCACTCAAACCCAAACCAAAAGGTTTTGACAAAACCAAAATTTTTGCCTACCATTGTGTGCCAGGACACGATGTAGAGGACTGTAAGGCTTTGAAATCCGCTCTTGCTAAGTTGTGTCCTCCTGAAGAAAAATTTGATGATGATGATCTTCTCGATGAGGACCCCCTTTTCACCAACACCAGTTTCCACAGTTCTTCCCTCATTACCTACTCAGTGACCAAAATCTCCACCCCCACAACTCTTAGATCCACCCCCGAGATTCGAAATTAACATGGTTTGTATTAGAGAACTCACCAAACCTCCACCCAAATGTCAGTGTGCCTAACTCATTTCACAAGGTTCCTTCCCACCTCTTGGCTTCTACCCTTCCTATCATTACACCTTTCATGGCTCACCTACTTCATCTACCTCCCCACCTCAAATCAACATGATCCATGTTATTACCCACACTCAAAAGGATAAAGGCAAAGAAAAGGCAACTGACCCACCAACTACCCTATACCCAACATACCATCTGCACCCACACCTAAATTCACTATCTGTGGCCCCACATATCCTATTTCTAATGGGGTTACACATCGAGTGATGCTTAAACAATTACACCAATCCTCCCTCAACATGTCCCTATATGATCTCATCCAAACCTCTAAATCCCATCGTGAAGATCTCATGGAGGTTCTTCAGTCTATTGAGGTTTTTTCCCAATGACCCTACACCCATAGCCTCCATTATTACACCTCATCATGTAGCCTCTCTCACCAAATTACCACCTTCTTCTACTCCTCCACCTACTTACCAAGCAGCCACCCTCAACTTCTTAGATGAAGAGATCGCACCACACCAAACTGATGACCCTGATCCAGCCATTTTCATCTCTGTCCATATTGATAATATACTTGTACAATGTGTTATGATCGATGGGGGTGATAGCATTAACATCATCTCCTCCCATGCATTCGACCAAATGCGCATACCCAAAAATTGCGTACATAAACATCCCATCATGTTACATTCATTTAATGACGCTATCACCTCTACACTTGGCACCATCATCCTCCATGTCTGCGTGGGTTCCCGTACTATTCCAGAGTTAGTTTATATCTTGGAGGGGGAATTTCAATATAACATGTTGCTTAGTAGACCCTGGATTCATGTCATGGGTTGTGTTCCTTCCACTTTGCATCATTGTGTAAAGTTTGATCATGAGGGACACACCTATACCATTCCAGCTGACCCATCACCTTTTAAAATCTGCAACATGCTTTATCGACCCAATGACGTGCTTGTACCCATTAAAGTGTCTACCTCCATGACCACTTCCTCTTCACCCATACCTCCACTCACCAATGTCACCGCTAGATCAACCACACCTAAATCCTCCATTCCTATTGCTGCCATAACCTCCACGGCCGAACCATCAGCCACCCAATCAGCTAGCTCCACCTCCGATCCAACCTCTAACACATCATCTATCCTAGCTACCTGCCTATCAACCACTGATCCCTTGGAAGGTTTTTTTCAATGCCTCACTCTGGGGGAGTACTGCCTATATATTTTCAACACATTCCTCACTCCACAAGAGTATGGAAGCCTTCACCAACACCCTCGCTATGATCACCAGATAGGAGAGCTTCTCCTTTATGATCCTCCCCACCTTCACACCAATATCACCTATGGGGAACTTGATACTTCCACTTATACACCTGAACCACCATCACAAACCCACCTTTTTTCTACCAACCTCCAGTCACTCACCAATCACCACTTCACCCACACCTTCTTCCAACGATGTGTGTGGAAAGGTTTTGGCTTTGAATTTTATGAGAAATACCATCACACTATTATTCCATGTACTACCCGCAAACATAATGGCCATAGTGGTATCGTCTTTGTTGAATTACCTACCAAGAAGGCCCGCATTGAACTCATTGTGGATATTGATCTTTCTCCACCTCCTTCACTTGCTCCACCTTCTTCACCACCTTCACCAATAGAGTCTATGGATCCAGAATCCATTCCTCCTAACGTTTTTTTCATAAACACCATTTCCTTGGGTCCTCTGACTTATCAACATGAGGGTGAGGCTCCCTCTTCTCTTACCTTCTAGTATCCTGAAATGATCGATGACAATACACCTTTATTAATGTTGTTCAATGTCAGGATGATGAATCTATATTCACCTACCTTGGTGCAGAAGACTCTTATATTCACCAGTCGTTACCATCTGAGATGAAAACCATGTTGAATGAATCAACTATCGAAGTCAACATCCATACTCAGGATGACCTGCACATTCTAAAGATCGACCAATCTTTAGATACTGCTGAACATGAATCCATCACTTCTTTTCTCAAAAATTATAACCATGATTTCACTTGGTCTTATGCTGACATGCCCGGTATTGACCCCAACATAGTGGTCCACAATATCGTAACCATTCCTGATGCCAAATCCGTAAAAAAAAGATGAGGAAAATGCACCCTCGCATTGCTCTTCTGGTCAAAGAAGAACTTCAACGCCTTCTTTTCGTTTCCTTCATCTTACCCATTGATTTTCCCTGATGGATTTATAACATTGTCCCTGTCACTAAGGTGACAAGGGGACTTCACATTTGCATAGATTTCTACGACCTTAACCTAGCTTTACCAAAAGAAGACTTTCCTCTACCCAGTATTGACCAGCTGGTTGACCTTACTGTTGGTCACGAGATGCTATCACTCATGGATGGCTTCTCAGGTTATAACCAAAGCTTGCTTGCCACAAAGGATCAACACAAAATTGCATTCATCACCCCTTGGGGGACCTTCTACTATCGAGTCATGCCTTTTGGCCTTAAAAACACTGGTGCCACATATCAATGCGGGCTATGAATTACATCTTCCATGACATCATGCACCGTATATTGGAAGATTACATAGATGATCCCCTTGCCAAATCTAAACGCCACTTTGAGAACCTCTCCATCCTAAAGACTATCTTTGACCACCTCATTAAGTATTGTGTTTTCCTTAAGCCAAAGAAGTATGTCTTCTTCATTCTCTCAGAAAAGCTCCTGGAATTTATCATTTCCTTATGCGGTATAGAGGTTGACTCCTACTAAATTCAAGGCCATTCTCGAAATGCCTCCACCCAGTAACATGTGGAAACTCTGTAGCCTACAAGGTAAGTTGCAGTCTATTCACCATTTCATTTCACAACTTTCTAATCGATGTCAGTCATTTCATCATCTTCTCAAAAAGGGTGTCTCCTTTAAATGGGATGATGACTACCAAAAAGCTTTCGAGGCCTTAAAACAATACCTTCTCCAACCACCCATACTCATTCCATCCTAAATACAATCAAACCTTCTACCTATACATCTCTACTACTGATCACTCCTTAGGGGCCATGCTCACTCATCGTGATGAAAAACATAGGGAGCAGGCAATTTATTACATAAGTCCATACTCTACTGGACTATGAAACCAAGGTACACCCACGCCGAAAAACATTTCTTAGCCTTAGTTTTTGTTTCCACTAAACTTCGCCATTACCTACTCAACCACAAAACCTATGTTGTGACCAACACTGACCACTTACACTTCATGTATCACCAAACCTTATCAAAACCAATGGGCTGCATGTTGGCTCATGCTTCTGGTTGACCTCGACCTCGAATTCATCCATCAAAAATTCCATCAAGGGCCAAACTATCGCCTACCAATTGGCAGATGCACATTTTCAGGGATCAACCCTCTATTTCCGATGAATCTATTATTACCCTTTCTACTACACCCTTAACCTATTGCATTAGGATATGAGTAGCCTCTAACTTCATTTATACTTTCTCATGCTTAATAAGATGATGGCCATCATATTAGTATATATAGAGGATTGTAGGTAGTAGTTCCCTTTGAGTCTTATTATATGGTTTGGAGGTTGCCCCCTCAAAGTGAAAAGATACAATTTACCAAATGATTTGGTGTTATATTTCTGCTCATTCTTAATTTCATTATGGTTCTAAATAACACTCTTCTTTGATGTTCCAGTGTGGTGGGTGGGGGTTGGTGTTATCCTCATTCTGCTTGATGGTGAACCTATGCCTTTATCTTTCAAACTCGATTTTGATTGTACAAATAATATTTCTGAATATGAAGAACTCGTATTGGGTCTCCAAACTTGCTTATGCCTTAGATGTTAAATCAATTAACATCTTTGGTGATTCTCAATTGGTCATAAACCAAGTCAATGGTATATACCAGTGTTGTAATGAGAATACTTCAAAAGTATAATCATCATGTGGACATACTTTTGACTACCTTTGACCGTTACACCCTTCAAACCATCCCACATTCTACTAACAAATTTGTAGATACCATGGTCCCTGCTTGGATTCTCAGATACCCGCTTCACCCTGCTGACTCGAAAATATTTGTCACCATACAAATACTACAATCACCCTCTTATTTACCTCATGAATTTTACTCTATCAGAACCATTGCTCCTGACCCAAGTGACCTTTGGTATAAACAATACTTAGACTATCTTTCCCTCTCCATCTTACCTCCCAGACCTCACTCGTAATGGACAACACACCTTTCTCAAAAAGGCCTCCCATTATGTCATCATGGGTGGCCTCCTTTATAAGTGTGGCTTTGATGGTATTCTCTTACGGTGCCTTACAAGTTTCTGAAATTCCCTATACCATTAAGGAAGTTCATGATGGACATATGTGGAGGTCACTTCAGTGGTCTTAGTGGTTGCTAAGCATATTCTTTGCCTAGGCTATTACTGGCCGACCCTCAACCATGACTGTTGTGACCATGTTAAGTGTTGTGTAAAATTCCAACAACATGCTAATCTTCATCATACACCTAGTCATGCCTTATAGGTCACCCGTGACCTTTGGCCCTTTCTCTCAATGGGGTTTGGATCTTGTCAGAGAGATCAATCCCCATTCTTCCTAGAGACATCAATGGATAATCACCTCTACCAAATATTACACCAAATGGGTTGAATCCGTACCTCTCATCTCTATAAATTTGAGAAAATATGTGAGTTCATCAATCATCACATTATTTTTCACTTTGGTGTTCCACATCACCTTATTACTGATAATGGAAAACAATTCAAAAATAAAACCTTATGAAAAATTTGTGACACCTTTGGTATTCAGCTAAGTTTCTCTTCACCATATTACCCACAAACCAATGGCCAAGCTAGAATCAACTAATAAAACCCTGAACAAAATTCTCATGAAAGTGGTTAATGATACTGGGAAGGACTGGCATACATGCACATTCCTTTCACCCTGTGGGCATACCGTACTAGTATTCGTACTTCCACTGTACTGCCACTCCTTTTTCTCTGGTCTACAGGTACAGAGGTTGTTCTTACCTCTCAAATTCCAGATTCCATCTCTTCGTATTTCTCTCCATGACATGCTCAATGATGATGAATTTCTCCAGGACCGTTTGGCACAACTTGAGTTATTAGATGAACATCATCTTAATGCTCTTGACCATCTCCAAGTTTACCAAAAATGTATCAAACGTTCCTATGAAAAACATGTGTTCATGAATGAACCTTCCAAGTTGGTGATCTCATCCTGAAGGACAATCAACATGTAACCAAAGCAGAAAAAGTTAAACGGGGAAAATTTTCTCCTAATTGGCTTGACCATATATCCTTACTGATACTTATGGATCAGGTGCTTATCGTTTTTATTCACTCGAAGGTAAACTTGAACTTGAGCCCCTCAACACCTTGCATCTTCAATCATTTTTTTTTGAAATCAAGTCCTAAATCACTTCTGTCTATTGACCATTCATCCCATGAGCACCATTCACCTTTTATGTTACATGTTTTGAGGATCAACGAATAAACAAGAATCATGTGATTACTTGTCACTTTTTCAACCTTATATTCATAGTTAACAGATAATTCGTTATGTATGCGAAGTTATAGTGAATTGAAGCAAGATCGTTTGTATCATATAAATAAGATGGAATTTAAAGACACAAAGTTCCGTAAATAACATCTGCTAGAACACAAAGTTTCTTCTTGGTTATACAAGATCACCATGCTTGCAAAGTTGGAGAGTTTGCAATCAGCAAGACTAACAAACTAGAGACAAATGATCTTCACAAAAAATTAAATGAAAGCTTAAGGATAACAGAGATCAGATAGACAAAGAATGGAAGGCACTTCTGTATTGATTTCTTTATGATCTATTTACACTTTCAGAAAATAAACCAAGTTCTTCCTCTGCCATAATGGCGTAGAGAGGCCATTATATAGCTTACAAATCAGTTACTCTTCGTAACCGCTTCTTTTAACAAAATATTAGTTGAGGACTGCCAAACATAACACCTCAACTTATTACAAAGAAAACGGAAAAAGAAATGGGAAGAAGAGAGAAGAATAAGGAGAAGAAGATAGGTGGTTGGTTACTGGGAGGGACCCACTGATTTCAAAATCCGCTGCCTGAATCTCTTCAACGCCTCAGCTATGTCTCTGCCGCAAGGGACTGACGTGTTGGTTGTAGACTGAGTCCAAAATCCGAGGCACTTCTCCATCTCTTTATCAAACTCGACATGAGTATGATAGTCTTTATTTGCTTCTTCAATGGCAAATTGAAGAGAGAAGATCTCCTTCATTTTCTCTTTGGAGATGGAGCTTTCCTTGAATAGACTATCTTTGATAAAAGCTCTGAATTGAGTTTTGATTTCTTGTAAGGAAAGAGGCACGCCAGAAGTTTCATCCTGAAGGTGACAATGGATATCTTTGAAAGCAGACACAACCAACGTCTTGAAAGCCTCACCTTTCTTCCATCTATTCTTCAGTTCTCCCAAAGCTTCCTCCAAGACTTTGATCTTCCACTCCACGCTGTAAACCCAGGATTTTGATAGATTATCCTTTGCATCATCAAAAACCTTACTCGCCAGTAAAATGTTCTCATCTGTCTGTCCCATGAGGTGGAGGTCTACTATGCAACTGCTCCAGAGTTTGAGCTCTTTATCCATGACTCCGATAGTGGAGGAGAGCTTCTGTTGCAAACTGTTCACCTTCCCGTGGAGTTTAAAAGCTTCATCGATGAAGTATAACCCTGCGACAAGCATATCATCCACCATGGCTTCCATAGCTCTGCCATAGACGGAATACTTGTGCATGTCTTTGATACTTTGTACTTCATCTTGGCTCAAAATTACAGGTGGTGGGAGAGTAGTCAATGGGGTAGGGTCCAAAAATTTGTCCCTAGACAAAAGAGACTTGATGAAACCTGTGAGAATCTGGGCCTCTTCCTCCAACTGTTCAATAGTTTTCTGCCCTTTCTCTACCCTCCTAATGACTCTTGTGACCATTTCCTGGAGGTTGTGGATCTCACCTTCGGGGGTAGACTCTCCCATTGGAATTCTTGAGAGCTCTAAGTCAGATACCTGCAAGTCCTGCTCTGATTTGTCTGTTGTAGGCTTAGCAATCTCCAAGAATTGTTGGCCCTGAGCATCAGACACTATCCTGGAGGTGATCTTGGCCTTCTTAGCACGAGAAGGAGTATTGCCTAACAAGGCTGCCACAACATCAAAATTTGGTCCTGAGCTCCGAGAGGAAGATTTCCTCTTCCTACTGTCAACAAGAGGTTGCACCCACGCAAAAGAGGAAGAGGAATCAGCAGGAGGGGCAAGAGGACCAAGAGACAGAGAGCTCATGACGCTCAAGGTTTGCACAGCCGTTGATTCAAGTTGAGATGTGAATCGGGTGCTTGAGACAATTGTGGCAGAAGAATCAATAGCACTTAGAAGTTCAGTGCTCTGGACCTCTTTGTCCTTATCAGTTGGATTTTCAGGAGCATTTGCAGGGGTTGGCATTTCACTCTCTTCACTTTCACTGAGAACAATGATGTTCTCTGGTCCCAAAGGAACTTCTATCGCTTTCTTTGAGGATCATTTTCCACAGGATCCTTCTTAACCTCCTTGAGTTTCTTCTGGTACACTTGAGTGAATGAAGGAGTGGAAGCTGCAGGTCCTTGTGTTGATGAGGCAGGAGGGGTTTGCACAGGTTTTTCTGACCTTGGAATCGATGCTTCTCTCCTTGGTGTTGAAACATCCTTAGAAGAGGATTCTCCTGAGTGCCTTCTGAGCTCTCGAACTTTCCTGTCAAACCAGACCTTAGTCCTGACTAAGACTGGAGCGAGGATCTCAGCCAGATCATCCTTCTCTTTCCTGTTCCAATCCAAGTCCTCCAAAGGAGTGTGCTTAACCACATTGTCATACTCATATGAGTATAGATTAGAACTATCATCCTGGAGTCCTTCAAGAACTTGATACAAACCGAGTTCTTGGATCAATGGCAGAGAGAACCTGCCATAATGCCTTCTCCTGGCCTCTAAATCATCTACACAGTTAGGCTAGTAGTCTTCTGTATCTGCCTTAAAATAATTAATTAATCAATTTCTCCTTGTTTGATTAAATTAATTTTTAAAAAATCACTTAAGGAGTATTTAATTAAATAAATATAAATTAAAGTTCATTCGACAAGTTTTAGTGCCAGGGAAGTAAGCTTTTGTTTCCCAACTGCCAGATTGGCTTCCCGAACCCGGATTTCCACTTTCCTGGCAATTTCCTTCAATTTTCCCACACGTGGGGTTTTCCTCTACCAATTGCCAAATCATGGATTGGAAAACGGGCATAAAATTCCCCAATTTCCCACATGGGTAAATTGGACGGGGATTGCCAACCCATTTTGCCATTCCCGTTGGCAATTGCCCGTTGCTTTCCCCCATTTTCCCCTGGCACTTAAACCACTATCCGGGAAGTGAGGAAGTTGAATTAATCCCCGTAACTTCCTCCATCAAAACCGTTGGAAAAATTCGTGCGAACCTTTTGATTGCTTCTTATTTCTTCAGGGAGTAAGCATATATAGGGTCATCCTTGTCAACATCAATGCAAGAAAAACTCACACCATTGTGAAGGAAGAAATATCATTTGTGCATGTGTTGGTCGTCAAAGTAGGACTTTACGAAGAGCAACATTCAGGGGACAAGAAGTCCCTCCTCTTTAATGGGAGAGGTTCCCTGTATTCATTGGACGAAACTATTCCATCAAGTATACAAAACTGATGCTTTTCTTGTTAAACTTGGATATAATGAAAGTGTCCCTCAATAAGGATCATGCTGATTAGCAAAAGGACATCCAGGAAGTGAGAATACGAGAATGAGAAGAAGGGTAAACATTCAGAATTATAGATGACAGTAGTAGTTCTTTATGTCATGACGAAGTTATTCAATGAAATCTACCTAGAACAAGAGTCATTTGTATCATACTTAGTAAGATGAAATCCCTTGAAAGACACAAAGGTTCTATAGCCAGGACTTCGCCATCTGCGCCTTGAATACAAAGCTGTCTTGATCATGACACAGGGCAAATGCTTGATCTTGGGACAAGATTTAATGGCATTATCCAGCTCTAGGAATTCTCAGTGATCAGATAGACGAATGAATGAAAAGCCCTTCTGTATTGATTTGGCTTTATGATTTATTTACACTTTTAGAAAATAAGCCAAGTTCTTCCTCGACAAAATGATCAAGGAGAGCTCCGCACAATATAGCACTGTATCAAGCACAGTGTACTCGAGATTGGTAAACCTCCAGCTTTTAAGCTAAACCATTGTCGTTAAGGATCTGTGCCAATCGCAATAGGGTTTGCAACTGCCATTACAATAAATGCCAAGAAAAACGCTGAATTGGAAGATGAAGAGCTTCACTATCCCCAATATTGGAGAACGAAGACAGGTGGTCTATGACTGGTGAAATTTGACCCTGTCCGACTTCAAAATCCACTGCCTGAATCTCTTCAATGCCTTGGCTCTGTAATCTGCCACAGGGGACTGACGTGTTGGCAAATGTAGACTCAGGTCCAAGGAATTACAGAGGCACTTCTCCATTTCCCTTATCAAACTCGACATGAGTATGATAGTCTTTATTTGCTTCTTCAATGGCAGATTGAAGCAGAGCAGATAGTCCTTCATTTTCTCTTTGGAAAAATGCATAGGGGGTTCACTCGTTATATAGTCATTTAGGAGAGAGAAAGGTAATAAATGTGCATTAAATGCATACCTACCAATTTAAATAAGCAAGATGTTCGGATAAAGTGAGAAAAATTAAGCACGAATGGCACTTGGTTAATTTGGGACATGAGGGACGCGAAAGCGCGAAGTACGCAGCTCGACTGATTCGGGTGATGCGGGGGAAAGGAACGCACAAATGCATCTTGGAACACGCAGGACAAAAGTACGTGGGGAACGCGACTCAGACCAGACTTCAGACGAAAATGTGAACAATGGGTCTGGGCGAACTTTGGGACATTCGGGAC
Source organism: Taxus chinensis (assembly GCA_019776745.2). Lineage (NCBI taxonomy): Eukaryota > Viridiplantae > Streptophyta > Pinopsida > Cupressales > Taxaceae > Taxus > Taxus chinensis. The sequence goes on along the minus strand of CM034154.1, from coordinate 750,696,090 downwards.
ATGAAGTTCCGACGGGCCCGAAAAGAACGAGACTTCGGGCGAACCAACCGATCGGGGAACAGACTTGCCCAATTGAACTTGGAACACGCGGGACGTGAAAGTACGCGAAGTATGCAACTTCAGCCGATTCAGGCCGAAAATTGAACAACTGGTCCAATTTGAACTTGTCACATTTGGAAAATGAAATTTCCGACGGGCCCCGAAAAAGAACAGACTTTGGGTAAACCGGCCGATTGGGGAACAGAACGCCCAATTGAACTTGGGACACGCGGGAAAAAAATGTCTGAAAGGCCCGAAAAACACACAAAATCACTTAAAAACAAAGACTTTCTCAATTTCTTTGGTTTTTAACATTTTCAGTACAATAGAGAAGACACTTAAAACTCAAAATTTTGAAATTTTCATTTTCTTAAGAGGAGGGGAATTTTGAGTGGACAACAGTTGACTCCTTCTGGGGATGACTTGGCATAAATTTAAGGAATGTGACAAGGTAAGAACTTAGAAAAACTTGAGAAAGTAGACCAGTAACCTATCCATTGGGCCATGGAATCGAAAGGCAAACCAATTCAGAGGACAACACACCAAAACCAAAAAGGGAAGAAAATCACAAAACGCTATACAAAGTATACAAAGGGGCTCCCTAATCACCTATGACTTGAACCAATTTCAAATACTCGCCCACTATAAGGAAGTGGGAGAGGAGAACCATCCATATAATCAAGGTAAAAATAATTTTTACCAGTAAAGTGCCTGATCTTGAAAGGTCTGAGCCAAAGGGAATCAAACTTGCCATGGATGCCATGAGGTTCATGCCTTTTATCCCATAACAAAACAGTGTCTCCAACCTGGAAATATCTGAACCTCGGCTTTCTTATCAAATAGGATCATTAACTTTCTACTGATGAGCAGATATCTTATCTGCAACTTCCAAATATGTCTCTCATTCAATTGGTGAAGATACATAACTCTCTTATCCAAAGCATCATTGAAACTGGTATCTTCAATGGTCTTCATTAGATGCAAGGCTGACAGCTCCATTGTTACTAGGCAATTGAGCTTCTACTCCATATACCACTTGAAAAGGAGACATTCCCAATGGCTCTCTTAGGTGTGATCCTGTCTACCCAAAGAGCATCATAAAGTTTCTTGTGCCAGTTTCGTTGGGACTCATTGGCTAATTTCCTTATAATGGTCACCAAATTTTTATTAGTGGATTCTGCTTGTCCGTTTGCCTAAGGATAGTAATATGAGGAGTGAGCCAAGGAGATGCCATATCCATAGCAAAAATCCATTATCTTGGTTGAAGAAAAATTTGAAGCATTATCTGTCACAATCTTGTTTGGCACACCAAACCTTACCAAGATGTTTTCTTTGATGAAGACTGCACACCACTTCAAAAGTAGTACTTTTTACTAGAATAGCTTCTACCCATTTCGTGAAATAATCCGTGGCAGTTAATACATGAGTATGACCAGCACTAGAAGTAGGGATTAAGTGTTCCAATGAATTCAAAAAACCCACTATTGAAAAGGTTCTTTAATCACAACTGGCTTAAGAGGTAAAGAGGACAATTTGGGTCTTCCCACGAAGGTCTAACAAGCCTCACATTTATCAACCCACTTTGGATGCATCTCTGAACAAGGTAGGCCAGTAATATCCTCCATGGAAGTATCTTATGAGAAGTGACAGTTGATGAGTAATGACCCTCTATATGCTTGATCATGAAAAGCTGAGATTAGCTTTTTCTGCTGTTCCTTGTCCACACATTTCAAGAAACCTTCTGTCTAACCCACTGTTTAAACAAGGCGTTTTCCCACAACACATATTGCACTGACCTTAGTTTAACAGTCCTCTTTTCTTTGGCGGTCAAATGAGAGGGGCATTCTCCATAGGTGAGAAAATGAGCGATATCAACATACCATTCATCAACTGAGATAAGAAATATAACGGTAGGAAGACCAACTTTATCCTCCAGTAACTCATGTTTAGCTCCTTCAGCAATGAGCTCACAAAGGCCTTTTCCACGGACGAGCTTAGTCGGTTTCATGTCAATATCATATTCTTGGACTTTGGCCACCAAATTCCCTCTCTTGGATCCAAATTCCTGTTGTGTGAGAATTGATTTAACAGTTGTATCTAGTACCAACACCAGTGGAATGGGAGTTAAGAATGTAAAAACGAAACTGCTTGATAGCTTTAACTACTGCAAAAGCATGTTTTTCCATCATAGTGTATTTTAACTCATGATCCTTTCATAATATAGCTCATGAAAGGCGATTGGGAGTTCATGCTCGTTAGAATATTCCTGAGTCAAAACAGCAGCCAAGGTATTACCTGTGGCATAGCAATGGATAATAAAATCTTTGCTGAAATCAGGACATGCTAAAACAGGAGTTCTAGCGATGGCTCTCTTAATACCTTCAAAGGATTATTTTCCTTCAGGATACCAACCAAACGTTTGTTTGCCTTTCATCATTTGAGAAATATTCAAAGTTAGCTCAGCAAAATCAGGGATGAACCTTCTTAAAAAATTAATCTTACCAAAGAAAGAATGCACGCCTTTTTTGTTGGTTGGGAAAGGAATTTGCTGAATAGATTAAACTCACTCAGGATCAATCTTAATACCATCTTTAGAAATGATGTGTCCTAATAATTTACCCTTCTATGACACAAAATACAGATTTTTTAGGATTCAAAGAGATCCCATGTTCTCTACATCTTAGCAGAACTATTCTCCAGGTGCTGAAAATGATCCGCCCTTATTTTAGAATACACAGTCAAGTCATCAAGGTATACAACAATACACTTCCCTTTCAAGCTTCCAAAGGCTAGGTCCATAGCCCTCTGAAAAGTAGCACCGGCATTGATGATCCCAAAAGGCATTCTTTTGTAAGCAAAGGTACCTCAAGGAGTAGTGAAAGTTGTTTTGTGTTGATCTATAGTATTAACTTCTACCTGATTATATCCTGAGAATCCATCAAGAATAGACAACATTTCAGATCCTGTTACTACTTGTAAGACTTGATCCATCATAGGTAAAGGGTAATTATCTTTCAAGGAAGCCTGATTCAGATTCCTGAAGTCAACATAGATACGAATCTCACCATTTTTCTTTCTAACAGGTACAATATCGGCAATCCATGTTGAATGATAGATAGGAAAAATGATTTTGGCTTTTAACAACTTTTGTATTTCTTGAAAAATGGTGTCAGCTATTTTAGGATTGTACTGCCTCTGTTTCTGTTTAAAATGCTTAATTCCGGGTTTGAGAGGAATAAAATGCTGTATCTCTTTTGGCTTGGAAAGCTTTTAAATCTTCATAAGAGTAGGCAAGAACATCCTTATACCTCTTTAAAAGATCAATTTCTTTTCTTTCTCTCATCTGCTGTGCAACATTTTCCAATGTTCACGAGCTTAGGGTCAGTAGAACTCCCAATATCAATCTTGTCATACTCAGCCGATTGTTTAGGTCTAGTAGAATCTCTAGACTTTACATACCTGTCGTGTTTATCAAATAGTTCCTCTAAACTTACCAATCCTTTAGGAATCTTGTTCCCCTTGAGTTTAATGCATCCATCCTGATCCGTTTCTTCTCCTTGGGTGGCTGCTTTTTGAAAGGGCACACTTTCACAAGGTAAGTTATCACTTCCTTCGAAAGTACAACTGCTCAAAATTATCCTTGAGTTTTAAGAAAGAAAACAAGTGTTGATCATCATTGAAAAATTGCCAGTTATTTGCATTATTAGGTACACTAGATCGATGGATCATCTCAATGGTAAACTTATCTTGAGAGAAGTCAGGATGAGGTATCAGTAGTGACCCTGAGACTGCTAGTGAATCATCCCTAGCTGTTATTCTCCCTAGGTACTGGCTTTGATGGAGAAAGCATCGAGAAATTCTATGGAATCCCAAACCTGATTGCTGTAATGTTTCAACCTTCCATTTTTCACCTGAAAAAGGTTTCTAACTTGCTTTACAATCAATTCTGCATCACCACGAGCTAGGAGATTCTTCACACCTTGTTCTTTTGCTACCTGTAGTCCAAGAATGAGAGCCTCATACTCTGTTGTATTATTGGTATTTTCGAATTGTAACTTGAATGAGAAAGGATGAAGGCTTCCTTCAAGGTGACACCAGTATGACACCAGCTCTAGAACCAGCTGAGGAACAACTTCCATTAAACTCTAAAATCCAAACACCATTAGGATCTTTATGAGATACTTTGGGGAGTTGAAATTCCTCAGAGGACATAATCATGTAGTTACCATGTCCCATATCCTCATAGAGTATTTGTGCTTTAGGATCATCCGTTTTTTACACGATATACTCAGACTGCTTCTCAGGCAGCAACTTCTTCATTTTCCCATTGACAGGTACGAGTGCATGTGACCAATCCATTTGAATTTCTCCACCTACGTCCTTACAAAAGTTCCTACTTAACAACATCCCGTATGAAGGAGGAATATCTGCTACTAAGATGGTAGCCAACACTTTTTTCTCAGGCAAAGCAGCAAAACCCACTTGTGCATATTTAATTCTTCCGACCAAGGGCACTTCCTTACTCTCCATAGAGTAACAAGATCCATAAGTGCATGTGAGAGTCGGGCCTAAAGCATGAGCTACTTTAGCAGGCATCACATTATCTGAGGCTCCGTAATCTATGACACAATTACTAAGCCTATAAATAGCTATAAGAAGTGTTACATAAAAAGGTTTGATTTTGTCATTAGGTGAGGTGAAAGCGGCTACCAGACTAGGCTGTGGTGCAGAAGACGGAGTGGGAAAAAGGCCTTTAGAGATGGCCCTAGAACGGGAATTGACAAAGTGAATCATTTTAGTAAAAGCTTTGGGATGGGTTTGATAATACTCAGCCTCTGAGATTTGAACCTTGGTCTTTTTCAGGTGATCAATAATATCAAAAGACCCATAAGTGGATGGGCCATCATCATTTGAGATCCTAGGTTTATCAAATTTAGGGGAAAAAGAAGTAACTTTAATAGCAGGATTGGAAGGACTCACCTTTGGTGTAGATGAAGTGGGAATAGGAGATCCTCTTTTTGTAATTACGGGGATAGTTGCCGACTGCTCCTTAGATTTCTTGATGGGCTGCATCACTTTCTCCCTCTGATTTGTCTACTCTCGAGTCATGACAGCGAATGATTCGCTATTCATGTCTGCCACTATTTCATCATAGTCATCTCCATCATCAATGCCCTCAGTGGTGAATAAATTTACTCGAGATCCCTCAAGTTCATCTGCTTCATCATCTACTTCTTCAACGAGCTCATCGCAAGCTTCATTATCCTCATCATCATCTGGTTCCTCAACTTCACAGGTTGCATTGACAGGAACTTTAACAGGAGGTCCTTCAAGCACTAGTCTTGTTTGAGAAGCAGGAAAACGATTTATGGGCTGAAAATTCCTCCTTGGAACGTCTGCATAAGGAGCGTGCTGAGCCAATTGTTTCTTTATAGCAATGAGATCATTCGTAAGTTTTTGAACTAATGGATCAGTATTAGGTCCAGGGGTGGAAGAGGAGGAAGCAGCAGACTTAGATTTGTAAGGGTCTCTCCTCAACTTTCCTGACATGATCAAGTCATCCTCGACACTAACAACAAGAGTTTGATCCTCAACCAATGTTGCGAGATTAGCCCTTCTTAGTGCATAACTAACTTTAGGTGATTGGGAATTTAGGAAGAAATTTTTTTGGATTTGATCAACAGGTCGAGTATTTACTGGGATTTTATTAATTATCCTGTTGAATCGGGCCACAAATTCTCTCATGGGCTCTTGCGAATATTTCTTTATCTGTGAGATTTGGGCTAACAAGGCATGCACATCTTCTGCTGGTTTGAAACGGTTTTCAAACCTAGTTCTCATGGTGTCCCAGCTAGTGATAGTGCCAGCCGGAAGGTGATAGAACCAATCAGCAGCATTATCTTGTAAAGTCTCAACGAATAGTCTCACGGAGATTTCTTCATGTTAAACTCCCAGGACTCCACATGCAATAATGAAGGTTGCGATGTGTTCATCAGGATGCACTTTGCCATCGCCTTTGAATTTAGGGAAGTTCTTCCGGTTACCTCTGGGTAATTCATGCAAAGGCTGAGGAAGAGCAAGGGGCCCGACATGATGACCCCAGGGCAATGGTGCCACCATTCTTGGAAAACTGGCTTGGAGAGGAACCGCAACACTAGCAAGAATCAAAGCTCGAAGATTAGGGCTAGCTGGCTCTGAAGGAATACCACCTGTAGGAATTCTATCTTGAACAGGTGGAGTGCTTGTCAAACGAGTCCTTCTATTTGTTGTTGAAGGGAAAGGAAAACCCTATTGCTCCAAAAGCTGAAACTGAGAATCTTCAATGCCAAGGGCCCTTCTCCCTCGAGTAAAACGCGGAGTCGCCAGATCAAAGGATGATCAAAATTATAGAACTGGGATATGATTTTCCCTAGCGGAGTCGCCAAAAACTGTTGGTCGTCAAATAGGACTTTACGAAGAGCAACAGTCAGGGGACAAGAATTCCCTCCTCTTTAATGGGAGAGGTTCCCTTATTCAGAAATGAACCTATTTACATATATGCAAAACATGATTTTCTGGTTAAACTTGGATATTACGAAAGTGTTTTCTACAGAGATCATCAATTACAAAAGGATTGAGGAATGAGAATACGAGAATGAGCAGAAAGGCAACATGTAGAATTATAGTTAACAGAGTAATTCGTTATGTATGCGAAGTTATAGTGAATTGAAGCAAGATCGTTTTTATCATATAAATAAGATGGAATTTAAAGACACAAAGTTCCGTAAATAACATCTGCTAGAACACAAATTTTCTTAACATAACACAGATTCAGTAATCAAGGACACAAAGTTCCTTCTTGGTTATACAAGATCACCATGCTTGCAAAGTTGGAGAGTTTGCAATCAGCGAGACTAACAAACTAGAGACAAATGATCTTCACAAAAAATTAAATGAAAGCTTAAGGATAACAGAGATCAGATAGACAAAGAATGGAAGGCCCTTCTGTATTGATTTCTTTATGATCTATTTACACTTTCAGAAAATAAACCAAGTTCTTCCTCTGCCATAATGGCGTAGAGAGGCCATTATATAGCTTACAAATCAGTTACTCTTCATAACCTCTTCTTTTAACAAAATATTAGTTGAGGAATTCCAAACGTAACACCTCAAATTATTACAAAGAAAACGGAAAAAGAAATGGGAAGAAGAGAGAAGAATAAGGAGAAGAAGATAGGTGGTTGGTTACTGGGAGGGACCCACTGATTTCAAAATCCGCTTCCTGAATCTCTTCAACGCCTCAGCTATGTCTCTGCCACGAGGGACTGACATGTTGGTTGTAGACTGAGTCCAAAATCCGAGGCACTTCTCCATCTCTTTATCAAACTTGACATGAGTATGATAATCTTTATTTGCTTCTTCAATGGCAGATTGAAGAGAGCAGATCTCCTTCATTTTCTCTTTGGAGATGGAGCTTTCCTTGAATAGACTATCTTTGACAAAAGCTCTGAATTAAGTTTTGATTTCTTGTAAGGAAAGAGGCATGCCATAAGTTTCATCCTGAAGGTGATAATGGATATCTTTGAAAGCAGACACAACCAACGTCTTGAAAGCCTCGCCTTTCTTCCATCTATTCTTCAGTTCTCCCAAAGCTTCCTCTAAGACTTTGATCTTCCACTCCATGCTGTAAACCCAGGATTTTGATAGACTATCCTTTGCATCATCAAAAACCTTACTTGCCAGTAAAATGTTCTCATCAGTCTGTCCCATGAGGCGGAGGTCTACTATGCAACTGCTCCAGAGTTTGAGCTCTTTATCCATGACTCCGATAGTGGAGGAGAGCTTCTGTTGCAAACTGTTAACCTTCCCGTGGAGTTTAAAAGCTTCATTGATGAATTTTAACCTTGCGAAAAGCATATCATCCACCATGGCTTCCATAGCTCTGCCATAGATGGAATACTTGTGCATGTCTTTGATACTTTGTACTTCATCTTGGCTCAAAATTACAGGTGGTGGGAGAGTAGTCAATGGGGTAGGGTCCAAAACTTTGTCCCTAGATAAAAGAGACTTGATGAAACCTATGAGAATCTGGGCCTATTCCTCCAACTGTTCAATAGTTTTCTGCCCTTTCTCTACCCTCCCAATGACTCTTGTGACCGTTTCCTGGAGGTTGTGGATCTCACCTTCGGGGGTAGACTCTCCCATTGGAATTCTTGAGAGCTCTAAGTCAGATGCCTGCAAGTCCTACTCTGATTTGTCTACTGTAGGCTTAGAAATCTCCAAGAATTGCTGGCCCTGAGCATCAGACACTATCCTGGAGGTGATCTTGGCCTTCTTAGCACGAGAAGGAGTATTGCCTAACAAGGCTACCACAGCGTCAAAATTTGGTCCTGAGCTCCGAGAGGAAGATTTCCTCTTCCTACTGTCAACAAGAGGTTGCACCCACGCAAAAGAGGAAGAGGAATCAACAGGAGGGGCAAGAGGACCAAGAGACAGAGAGCTCATGATGCTCAAGGTTTGCGCAGCCGTTGATTCAAGTTGAGATGTGAATGGGGCGCTTGAGACAATTGTGGTAGAAGAATCAATAGCACTTGGAAGTTCAGTGCTCTGGACCTCTTTTTCCTTATCAGTTGTATTTTCAGGAGCATTTGCAGGGGTTGGAATTTCGGTCTCTTCACTTTCACGTAGAACAATGATGTTCTTTGGTCCTAAAGGCACTTATACCTACTTTCTTTGAGGATCATTTTCCACAGGATCCTTCTTAACCTCCTTGAGTTTCTTCTAGTACACTTGAGTGGATGAAGGAGTGGAAGCTGCAGGTCCTTGTGTTGATGAGGTAGGAGGGGTTTGCACAGGTGTTTCTTACCTTGGAATCGATGCTTCTCTCCTTGGTGTTGAAACATCCTTAGAAGAGGATTCTCCTGATTGCCTTCTGTGCTCTCGAACTTTCCTGTCAAACTAGACCTTAGTCCTGACTAAGACTGGAGTGAGGATCTCAGCCAGATCATCCTTCTCTTTCCTGTTCCAATCCAAGTCCTCCAAAGGAGTGTGCTTAACCACATTGTCATACTCATATGAGTATAGATTAGAACTGTCATCCTGGAGTCCTTCAGGAACTTGATACAAACTGAGTTCTTGGATCAATGGCAGAGAGAACCTGCCATAATGCCTTCTCCTGGCCTCAAAATCATCTGCACAGTCAGCCCAGTAGTCTTTTGTATCTTCCCTATGATGATAGATTATCTTGATGTTCTGTTCAATGAACTTATTCAAGTCGAAGCAAGTTCTTGGCTTGAAGAAATGAACAATGATAGGAACCAGGGCTCTTTCTATATTTTGTGCGTCCAGGGCTGTTTTACAAGTGTAATTTCCCAAAGAGATGGGAAAGTGCAAACCGGTAATCTTCTTATCTCTGCAGGTTCTGTGCAATTTGTCTAATTGCCTGCATATTTCTATTAAAGCCATTTTATCACCGCAGAACATGGGAAGCCTCAGAGGAGTGCCCTCATAGCCAGCAAGTCTGATATAAGATAATTTTCTGAATTGGATAAAATAAGCACCGTAGTGCGATATCAGATTCATGGCTTCATCAAGAAACCTCCTAGCAGTATTACCTTTGAGCAGCCTGACCATGTACATGGTGAAAGCATCATTCACTCTTCTGAAATTGCGATTGCTGGTCTCTAGGGTGAACTGTGGGCAGTAAGCATATACAGGGTCATCCTTGTGAGCATCAATGTAAGAAAAACCAAACCATTGCCTTGATGCTGACAGAGTATACATCAGGTATGAAGTCATGTAGAACTTCTTTGTCTGCTGTACATTGGACAGCTGCTCCGCCAAATTCATGTTGATGATTTCTGCCCAGTTGATATTTTGAGTTCCCTCATAGACCATGATGATGAGCGGTCACATCCAGAAGTGGAATTCGTTGGTAGAGGGTAAACCCATAACCTGAGCCAGTAGAATTATAAAATCAGACAATTCTTCGTTGAAATCTGCCCGGAAAAGAGTTTTGGACAGTCGAGATGCTCCCTTCTTAGGGTTCTTTAGCCAGGAATTCGCCACCCGCGCCTTGTATTTATCGCTATCTTGATTAAACAGGGCCTGTGCTTGATCCTAGGAAACAACTATAGCATTATCCATCTCTGGGATCCTCAGAGCAGTGCTAATGGTGGCAGCATCCAGCTTGAAGATGAGTTCCCCATGTATATTGGTCAATTCACTCAAATCAGGGTTGAAGTGAGCTCCGCACGAAAGCACTGTATCAGCACACTGCACCGAGATTGGGAAACCTCCAGTAAAAGCCAAACCGCTATCGTGAATCATCTGTGCCATTGGTGTAGGGTTTGCATCTGTCATCCTTGCCCAAAAATAGCTGAAGTCAAGATGACGAGCTTCACTGTCCCCAATATTGGGAACGGAAGATTCTAGTGGCGAGATTTGTTCCTGTCCCTGAAATTTGATCTTCATATTGATAGTAATTCGGAGGACAGAGACAGAAACTAAACTCGGGAAGGAATTACAGAGGAAAGGGATACACGCGCAGGAAATTAGATTGCAAGGGTTCGAGCAAAGGATAGAATGGAAGCAAGGTGAAAAATGCAAAGGTGGTTCGCTCGTTATATAGCCATTTAGGAGAGAGAAAGGCCATGAATGTGCATTTAATACATACCCACCAATTTGAATAAGAAGGATATTCGGGTAGAGCGGAAAAAACTAGCACGAATGGAACTTGGTTCATTAGGGACATGTGAGATGCGAATGCGCGAAACATGCGGCTCGACCGATTCGGGCGAAGCGGGGAAAAGATGCACAAATGCCTTTTGGGACATGCGGGACAAAAGTGCATGAAGTACGCGACTTGGCCAGATCAGGCGAAAAGGTGACAATGGGTCTAAAAAAGTTTCGGACATTTGGGATGAAAAAGCGCGAAGTATGCAGTTCGGGTGTTTCGGCCGAAAATGGAACAACTTGTCAAATTGGACTTAGGACATTTGGGACGAAAAAGCGTGAAGTACGCGGTTTGGGTGTTTCGGCCGAAAATGGAACAACTTGCCCGATTTGACTTGGGACATTTGGGACGAAAAGTTCCAACGGGCCCGAAAAAGACAAACTTTGGGGAAATCGGCCGATCGGGGAACAAAGCGCACTTTTGAACTTGGGACATGTGGGAAAAAAATGTCCGACAGGCCCGAAAAACACACAAAATGACCCAAAAACGTAGATTTTTTCAATTTCTCGACTTCTCACACTACCAGGTCGATAAAAAAAGGCACTTATACTCAAAATTTTAAAATTTCACTTTCTTAAGAGCAGGGGAATTTTGAGTGGACAACACGTCTATCTTCACTCAATGGTAAACCCGAACCTGATCCCCTTAATGCCTTGCATCTTCAACCATTCTACTATTGAATTTTAGTCCTATTTCACCTTCTACCTCTTTTCATGCTTGTCTCTTGAGTGCCATTCACCTCCCTCCTTTCACTATGCCTTCCCTAATGATTAAACAAGAATAACGTGTGTACCCATCACTCTTTTAGCCTCTCTTAAATATGTGTACCATGGCTTTGCACATGGCATGATTCTCATGGATACTTTATATCTTATTTCAGATGAGATCCCATGGTCGTTTCACCTTTATTTCTAAACAAGAATCCGATTCTTCACCTTAGTATTTTCCATGACTTAAAATCCCTCCCATGATTTCCACATGGGATCTAACTCCTTGAGTCAAACTTCCATTAAAAATATGACTCCTTCAAAAAGGACATATTTCTCTCTACATCGCTGCTATAAAAAGATTGCTCCCTCAAAGGACAACTATGTAAAGCTTGCTTCAAAATGAAAAAATAAAAAAATATGAAGCTTCCTGCATCGATCAGCTTTGCAAAGACCTCAAGGAGATAATTTCCTCATCCCATATAGACTTCCTACATCGATCATTCTATCTCAAATATAAGTCAAACAGAAAAAAAAATCATCATGGACTTGCTCATTGTGATCTTGAATCTCTTACTAAAAGGTATGCTACCTCATACCATATACCCTAACCATTTTTCACCTTCTCACATTTGCACCTTCATTTTCTACCGCCTCAAGGGGACCTGCTGAAATTGTGACATTTGGTGACCATGTGACTATTCTTCACCTTTAGAATAATCAATCATGCAATGTCTTTAGGGTCTTACATTCACCATCCTATCTAAGGTATGGTCCACACCCGTTATGATCCTCATCAATCAGGTGGCTCTCTTGCCTCCTCTTATCTTTTAACTTCTTCATTATGTATTGATCATCCTATACAGGAGTAGACCCTCGATGCTAATCTCTAGGAAATTTTCCTCTTTCACCACAATTAGCTTAAAATCACCCATACCTATTTGCCCACAATTCAACCATACCTAAAAGACCTTAAATCAATCATGCCTATAACCTACCAACCCATTCTTATACCCCCTCACATTTTTTCCCTAGCTTATGGGAGAACTACATCGACATGAGGTCCCCTTGCACTGGGACTATTTAGGCAACACTCTGAGGGCATGGGGCCCTTCGAGGTTAGCTCAGCCACTCTCTACCCTCGCCAATTTTCCCCTATTTTCCTACTCACATTATACCTGATTGATTTTCCTTTTGTATATCAACAACTAGACGTACGATCTCAACACACAATAACTAATACACATATCTACCATCCATGTTTCAAATATCATCATAACATTCACCAATTCATCATTTCATATTTCCACACACAACAACAATTTGGGAAACTACATCATCACGTATATCTACATTACCATTTGTTATTTATATCACCAATTACTTGCAATCTAAACCTAAACCTAACTCAATCCAAGCCAATGACCTGACTCCATTCATGCCCAAACCAAAAACCTGACTCAATCCATACCTATGACCTGACTCGCTCCATGCCTAACCTGACTCGCTCCATGCCTATGACCTGACTCAATCCATGCCTATGACTTGGCTCTATCATGCCTATACTACTTGGTTTCCATCACATATACAAATCATAATAGAAAGCTACAAACAACCATAAATACATCATTCCATAACCACCATCATCTCTATAAATAAATAATCCAAACATGTGTATCCATATACATGAATCTCAAATATCTTCAACACGTAGGCCAGTGTATATAACCAAATCTCAAAAAATCTCATGCACATCCTCACTATCTTTGGCACGCAGGCCAGTATATATGTCAAAAATATGATGTAAAAAATAAACTAATCATACATAGAGCTCAATCATCTCCCCATCTGATATCCAATCATGTCTCATTTTTCTCCTCCTCTGCCTCTCTATCCTACCAACTGAAATTGGTCATGATCGACCGACCACGGTCTAACAATAACCGGTATCAGTCACCGCATATGTGACCGATAAGGTTCCTCACCCACTAACGCTGGCTAAGGGCGGACAGACATCGGTCACTGTCGTGGTGACAAACCCTGCGACACCCCTACCCTATTTCTACCTACACTTCTCCTTTCTACCCATTTCCCCCACCAATGCCTACCCAATACCTATTCCCACCCCTCATTTACCTAAATCTACCCTCCCTTGTTCCCCTTTTCTCATAGAATTCCCTGCATTCAAATTATAATATTTCCCCCCAAAAAACCACTTTCCTCCTACCTAATTTCTCTCCTCCACCTACTTAAAATAAAAAACAATAGGAATGGACTCTTACCTCATCACATTGCCATCTGTGTCGTGGCACCTATCGGGCTGCTGCACAAGTCCACCTGATCCCTCTCCTACCTCTGTCATCACCGATTTCCCGTTAGCTCTCCACCCAATCAAATTGATCACACTGCACTCGTAGACCTAACTATAGACCAATGATTACTCACTCTATGGCTCGCCCACTCATATCTATGTGTCGCCTGATCACTTTCCACCTTTTTCTCTCTCTCTCTTGTCATTTTCTCCTATGTGGCAAATGACAAATGATTTTCAAAAACATGGAACTTTTTATTTTTATAACCTTCCCGACTTGACTGGTGACGGTTTCACCTAGACTGACATCAGTCTTGTACCCTAGCCTACTATGGTCAGTTCATGGCAACCAACATCAGTTAATTATGACCATTTTCAGTTATCCTGCTCAGTCTTATTACTTCCCATTACCCCTAATTTACTGTCCTGAATCCTTTCTACCTTACCCACACCTGACTTGGACACTTCACTTTACCCTCCTGACCTCATCATTTACCACCTAACCTCTTCATCATTTGGGGACTTTTTATTTTACCCATACCTCGGTCCTACCCATGTTGTGACCTAGCTACTTGGACTTGGAACATTGTTAGTGACCTTTGATCTCATGTGCTCGCTACACCCTTGCGACACAGTTACTCATGTTATTTGACCTAATGACCTTACCTTGCCTCTTTTTGTGCCCATTTATCCTAACCCAACCTTTAGTGTATTGGAACATACCTAAACGTTCCTGCACCTGATCTACATTGTGTTTCCTGACCATATCCTATACCTTGGATACCGGAATCCCCTCAACCTTATTTGGATAAACCTATCGACCTTAGACAATGTAGAGTTTTCCTGCTCTTTTAACTGGGTACCGTGCTACAATTTATACGTGTGTGTGCATTTGAATGTTACTACCTTTGACCCTGACCCATTACCTAGATTAACCAATCGGACCTTTACTGCTTTACCCCCCATTGTCCACCTTCCTCTTCATCACATTCACCTTTTATCAAACCACTCACCGATTCTATCTTCTGCCTCATCAGTTCTTGGTTTGAGGGGGATCGCCTTCACCCACACATGGGGCAAACACATCTTATTTTTGTTACCATCGCTTACCAATACAAGATATGTAACAAAAAGGGGAAAAATGTAGACACAAAAATTGGGTCACACTCCCATCAGTCCCTCATCAAATAACCAACTCAAACAAACTCACCTAACCATGGTCCCTTACACCCCACACTAATATTAATTTAATTAAATTAATCCATGTTCTCACAATAATTATTATTTAATTATCCTAATTAAGCTAATTCTTACCCTGTCGCCTCACCTAGCCACCTCACCCAAAATCTCTTCTTATTATGTTTTCCATAACTAACTAAGACCTACCTAAATCCTAAAAATCAAATCCTACATTCCCTCTAACCACATTCCTCACCCGTTAGAAAAGAAGCTTTTTTTCTAATCCGCGAAAAGAAACTAATTGGATCCAAGAAATCAAGCAGATCTGCCCATTTTAGTAAACCTAGGAAATCCCACCCTAACCAACACTGGTCACCCCTAAACTAACACCGGTCAACCTGGAACCATCGTTGGTTACCTTTTATTCCCTTTGGTAACCTTATTTCAAGGTTGGCACATTTCTAAGGGCAAGAGAAAATAATCACATCTGCATGTAATCAGAGTGAGCATCTGTTCAAAACCAAGACATCCATAGCCATCTAAGTCAAGATCTGATTCAGCCAAGCAGCATGAAAGCCTAGGAAGCTCAAGCAAGAGTCTCCTATCAACCGGTGGCCCTTCACAAAAGAAATATCTCACCACCATCTCCTCTCTTCACCCATAGTCGATTGGTATCAAAATCCAAGTAAGTATACTACTCTATTCAGTCCAGTTGTTTCACCTAATTCTTAGACGTTTCTTTTAAAATGACAAAACAAATAAGGTTATGGAGCGTAGGAGGAATACCTGTTGAAATGACTGGTTGATAGGTTGTTGTGCACGTATGATCTTGTGAATCCACAGCTGATCGTACAGAGATCTCCCTTTTGGCTAGGAGGAAATACTTGAAATAGAACATAAGACCACCGAATAAAGAGTTAAACAGTATATGCAGTGAACTTCCTAGCATGTGCTAGATCCAAGAAGTGCAATACTTCCTAGACGACTGTCAATCCTCTGTTTAAAACAATTTAATGTTGGTAATGAAGTAAATTCTATTATAGTTAAAATGATTTAGGTATATCATTTAAAACACAATAAGAAATATATAATCTAACAAGCTAGGTTAAAATAAGATCTAAAGGTCAAGTAACTGGTTATGGGTCTCTACAGGTCTGACAGAGGTCTTAGGCAGGTCACAGTTGATTAAGGGTGATGTGAGAATAGGTGGGTATGTTACTATTTTGGGTTTGTATTGGTAAATACAATAACCAATACCGGTTAAGGGTGACTGAACGCCGGTTGGGGAGAACTAGTGCCAGTTATTGTGGAATGTTGGGACTATCACAAAATGAAATTTAGATTTCCCTTATTGATCACACAAAGGACTAGGTTAGTCAAAGTGAGGTATTAAGTCTGTTTGGATGAGATTTAGCGAGGGTTTAATGGGGATATGGAGGGGTGAGTATTGAAGGAGGTCAATGGGTGGCTAGGATAACAAAGGATGAAGATACAATGATTAAATGAATGAACTAAAAGGAGTAAAATGTTCTCACTTACTTGGAATGTGGCTCTGGATGTCTGTGAGTGAGAAATGAAGGTGTTGATAAGAGGTTGAATGTTACAAAGGATCACCAAACATTGGGGAGCTCTTATATGATATACATGTGCTCTCCTTATTTCCTGATTGGATCAAATCTGTGTTGGGTGGTTGTTGGATGAATGTTTGGATGTCTGTACAAGAGAAAATGCTTGATCTCCTTCCTTGAATGCGTGTTCTCGCATTGAAACTTGTTCTCAAAAGATGTGATATCTCTCATGCATGTGCCAACTTTTTGTCAACATTGAATAATAAGGTTGTTTTGGGGGTCAAAAGGTCACTGACGGTAGGTTCGGGCTTAACCGGCGATGGTTAAGGGTAACCGGCATCAGTTAGGGTGGGATTTCCTAGGTTTACTAAACTAGGTAGATCCCCTTGATTTTTTGGGATCTTGTGTCATTAATCTCATGGATTAGACTGGAAGATTCTTTTAAGCATGTGGGAATGTGGTTAGAGGGAATGTAGGCATTGATTTTTTAGGGTTTCGATAAGTCTTAGTTAGTTATGGCAACTTACTAAGAATAGGTCTTAGGGTGAGGTGGATTGATAAGGTGTCTAGGTGAGGTGGATATGTGGGCAGTATCTAAATGAGGCTATTTAAATAATAAATATAGTGAGGATAATGAATTAATTTAATTTAAATAATTAAATTAATATTCTAGTGGGGTGAAGGGGGCCATGGCTAGGTGGATGTGTGTCAACATATTTATTTATCGAGGGACCAAGGGGAGTGTGACCCAATTTTGGTGTCTACATTTTGCCCCTTTTTTTTACGTAACTTGTATTGGTAAGCGACGCTAACAAAAATAAGATGTGGTTACCCCATGTGTGGGTGGAGGTGATCCCCCTCAATACTAGGAACTAATGAGGTAGAAGGAAGAATCGGTGAGTGGTGTGATAAAAGGTAAATGTGATGAAAAGGAAGGTGGGTAACAGGGGAAAAAGGAGCAAGGTCTACTTGGGTAATCTATGTAATGGGTCAGAGGTCAAAGGTAGTAACAGTCAAACACATGCACACGTATAAACTGTAGCACACTACTAGGTTGAAGAGCAAGAAAAATCTACATTGTATAAGGTCGATAGGTTTATCCAAACAAGGTTGAAGTGATTCCGGTATCCAAGGTATAGCATATGGTCAGGAAACACAACGTAGGTTAGGTGCAGGAACGTTTAGGTGTGTTCCGATACACCAAAGGTAGGGTCAGGATAAATGGTCACGATAGGAGGAAAGGTAAGGTCATTAGGTCAATCAACACAGGTAACAGTGTCACAAGGTATAGCAAACACATGGGGTCAAAGGTCACTAGCGATGTTCCAAGTTCAAGTATCTAGGTCACGGCACAGGTAGGGCCGAGGTATGGGTAAAATAATGAGTCCCCAAAGGAGGACGATGCGAGGTAGTAAATGATGAGGTCAGGAGGGTGAGGTAAATGGTTCAAGTCAGGTTGGTTTAGGCATAGATTGAGTCAGGTCGGTTTAGGCATGGATCAAGTCAGGTCGGTTTAGGCATAGATCGAGTCAAGTTGGTTTAGGCATGGATCAAGTCAGGTTTGGTTAGGCATGGTTGAGTCAGGTCTTAGGCATGGTTGAGTTAGGTTTGGTTAGGCATGGTTGTATTTGAATTAGTTGAAGTTGTGATTCATGAATTTATAAAATGAATGATGATATGGGTCATGTTTATCATACATGCATGATGATGGTAGAGAAATGGAAGTCATAATAAATGAATGTTGTGATGATGATAAAAATGTTAAACAATTTGTTGTTTGCTAGGTTTAATTTCAATTCTGTGATATAAAAAGGAAACTATGTAGGGGAAAAATGTGATTTTAAGAAGATGAAATATAAATTGGTTAGGGTAGAGAGTGGTTGAGCTAACCTCCAAGGGCCCCATGCCCTCGGAGTGCTGCCTACATAGTCCTGGCGAAAAGGGACCTCAGGCCGATGTAGTTCTTCTATAAGCTAGGGAAGAATATGAGGAGGTATGAAAATAAGTTGGTAGGTTTTAGGCATGATTTTGGTTTAGGTTTGTTAGGTGTGGGTGGGTTATAAGAAAATTAGTGTAGGTGATGTCAATTGTGACAAAAGAATAAGCTTACCCTAAAGGTACGTGTCGAGGACCAAGTCTTGTATAAGGTAATCAAAACGTAAATAAAGATGGGTTAAAATATACGAGGCGGTAATAAAGCCACTTGATTGGTTAGGATTATACCAAGTAGATCATACCTCAGAGGAGGCGATGAACCCAAGTCCCTAAAGGCATTGCATGATTGAGTGTTCTAAGGGTGAAAATTAGTCACATGATCACCAAATGTCATGGTTCCCAAGAGGTCCCTTGAGGCAGTAGGAAAAGGGAGTGTGAATGGTGAGAGGGGTGAAAGGTAGGTATGTTTTCATATAGATATGTGGTACCATGCTCTGTGGGAAAGAGATCCAAGGTCACACTAGGCAAGTCCATGACTAAAATTATGTCTATTTTGACTTGTATTTGAAATAGAATTGATTGATGCGGGAAGTCTATATGGGATGAGGAAATTAACTCCTTGAGGTCTTCATGAAACTGATCGATGTGGGAAGCTTTAGTTTCTCTCATTTTTTTTTTAAAGAGATTTACATAGCTATCCTTCGAGGGAGCGGTCTATTTATAGAAGTGATTGCAGAGAGGAAGATGTCCTTTTGAGGGAATCATATTTTGATTAGAATTTTGACTCAAGGATTTGGGTCCCATGTGAGGGCTTTAAAGTCATGGACAAGACCAAGGTGAAGAATAGGATTCTTGTTCAAAAAGTAGGGTGAAACGACCATGGGATCTCATTTAAAAGAAGACGAAAAGTATATATGAGAATCATGCTATGTGTAGCATGCCGTGGTACGTATATTTAAGAGAAGATAACAAGTGACAGAGTACTCACATGATTCTTGTTTAATCGTTGGTGAGGTGCAAGAAGTGGAGAGTGCTCAAGGGGACGAGCATGAAAAGAGGCAAAAAGTGATGTAGGACTAAAAGTCAACAATAGAATGGTCGAAGATGCAAGGCGTTAAGGGGCTCAGCCTCAGGTTTACCATCGAGAGAAGATAAACGATAAGCACCTGATCCAAAGGTATGAGTCATGATATATGGTCCAAGCCAATTAGGAGAAAATTTTCCCCCTTGACTTTTTCTACTTTGGTTACATGTTGATTTTCTTTCAGGACAAGGTCACCGACTTAGAAGGTTCGTTCATGGACACGTTTGTCGTAGGCCCATTTGATACGTTTTTGGTAAACTTGAAGGTGGTATAGAGCATTAAGACGATGTTTGTATAATAATTCAAGTTTTTCTAAATGGTCCCTGACGAAAGTCATCATCATCAAGCATGTCATGGAGAGAAATCCAGAGTGAGGGAATCTAGACTTTGAGAGGTAGAACAGACTCTATACCGTAGACAAAAGAAAAGGACGTAGCACTAGTGGAAGTACAGATACTAGTGCGGTATGCCCACAAGGAAAAAGGAATGTGTGTATGTCAATCCTTCCTAGTATCGTTAACCACTTTCATGAGAATTTTGTTTAGGGTTTTGTTAGTGGATTCGGCTTGGCCATTGGTTTGTGGGTAATAAGGTGATGAGAAACTTAGCTGAATGTCAAAGGCGTCGCAAATTTTTTGCAATGATTTGTTTTTAAATTGTTTTCCGTTGTCAGTGATGAGGCGACGAGGAACACCAAAGTGAAAAATGATGTGGTGATTTGATGAATCACATATTTTCTTGGATTTTGTGGAGATGAGTGGTAAAGTTTCTACCCATTTTGTGTAGTATTCGGTAGCGGTAATGATCCATTAATGTTGTTGGGAAAAATGGGGGTTGATTTCTCCGACAAGATTCAAACCCCATTGAGAGAAGGGCCAAAGGTCACAAGAAACCTGTAAGGCATGACTTGGTGTATGATGAAGGTTGGCGCGTTGATGGAATTTTAAACAACATTTGACGTAATCACAACAATCATGATTAAGGGTCGGCCAGTAATAGCCTAGGCGAAGAATATGCTTAGCAACAGCAAGGCCACTAAAGTGGCCTCCACATATTCCATCATGAACTTCCTTAATTGTATAAGAAATTTCAGAACTCGTGAGGCATTGTAAGAGAATACCATCAAAGTTGAACTTATAGATAAGGCTACCCATGATGACATAACGAGAGACCTTTTTAAGGAAGGCACATTGTCCATTACGGGTGAGATCAGGAGGTAAGATGGAGAGAGAAAGGTAGTTAGAGTATTTTTTATACCAAAGGTCACTCGAGTCAGGGGTAGCGGTTCTGATAGAGTAAAGTTCATGAGGTAAATAAGAAGGTGATTGGAGTCATTGTACAATGACAAAGATTTTAGAATCGGCAGGTGAAGTGGGTATTTGAGAAGCCAAGCAAGCCATGGTATCTACAAATTTATTGGTTGAACGGGGGATGGTATGAAGGTCATAACAGTCAAAAGTGGTCAAAAGTATGTCCACATGATGTTTATAATTTTGAATTATCTCATTATGACATTGGTATATACCATTTACTTGGTTTATAACCAATTGGTAATCACCAAATATGTTGATTGATTTTACATCTAGGGCATATGCAGCTTGGAGACTTAGTACGAGCACTTCGTATTCAGCAATATTGTTTGTACAATCAAAATCTAATTTGAAAGACAAAGGCATGGGTTCACCATCAAGAGGAATGAGGATAACACCAACCCCAACCTTGCACTGACACTTGGAACCATCGAAGAAGAGCGTCATTTTATAAGAGGGTTCGTCCAAGGAAAGGGTAGCAATTGACTCATCTAGAAATTCTAAATTAGAGGATTGATCCCCAGAAATAGGTGCATTGGAAAATTGGTTGGTGATGGCTTGGCCCTTGATGTAATTTTGATGGATGAATTCAAGGTCGAGGCTAGCTAAATTCATAAGCCATAGTGCGGCACGTTGATTTTGATAAGGTTTGGCATACATGAAGTGTAAGGGGTCAGTGTTGGTCACAACATAGGTTTTGTGGCTGAGTAGGTAATGGCGGAATTTTGTGGCAACGAAAACTAAGGCTAAGAAAAAAATTTCAGGGTGGGTGTATCAGGTTTCATAGTCCAATAGAGTATGGATTATGTAATAAACCACCTACTCCATATGTTGCTCATTGTGATGAGCGAGCATGGCCCCCAAGGAGTGATCAGTAGCAGAGATGTATAGGTAGAATGGTTGATCATATTTAGGTGGGATAAATACTGGTGGTTGGAGAAGGTATCGTTTTAAGGCCTCAAAAGCTTTGTTACAGTCATCATCCCATTTAAAGGAGACATCCTTCTTGAGTAGTGTTGGTTTTTGAATAGGACTTTTTAGAAGAACAACAGTCAGGGGACAAGAAGTCCCTCCTCTTTAATGGGAGAGGTTCCCTTATTCCGAAACAAGCTTATTTACAAAAGTATAGAACATTATTTTATGGTTAAACTTGAATATTACGAAAGTGTTTTCTACAAAGATCATCAGTTACAGAAGGACTGAGGAAAAGGAATAAGAAGATGAGCAGAATAGCAACATTCAGAATTATAGATAGCAGAATAATTCTTCGTGTGTGCGAAGCTTCAAAGGAATTTTAAGACAAGATCATTTGCGATGGTTGAGTGAGATTAAATTTAAGGACGCAAAGTTCCATAAATAACCTTCTTCAAATTTGTTAATCGGGGACACAAAGTTCCTCCTTGGTTGTAAAAGATCACTGTACTTGCAAAATTGAACAGTATGCAATCAGAGAGACTAAACTAGTTAGGAACAAAATGATCTTCACAATATCTAAAAGGAAAACACAGAGACAACAAGAATCAGATAGACAAAGAATGGAAAGCCCTTTTGTATTTATTTCGTTAAGATCTATTTACACTTTCAGCAAAATATCCAAGTTCTTCCTCCTCTAGAAATGGTGTAGAAAGGCCATTAAATAGCTTACAAGGTGGTTACTCCTCATAACCATTTCTTTTAACTAAAGAATAGTCAAGGAATGCCAAACGCAATACCTTAACTGATTAGAAGGAATACGAAAAGAATGGGAAGAAGAGAAAAGGAAGAAAGGAGAAGAAGACAGGTGGCCAACTACTGGGAGGGACCCACTGTCTTCAGGATTCACTGCCTGAACTTCTTCAAAGCCTCGACTATGTCCCTGCCACGTGGAACCGACGTGTTGGCCGCAGACTGAGTCCAAAATCCTAAACACTTCTCCATCTCTTTATCAAACTCGACGTGAGTATGATAATCTTTATTTGCTTCTTTAATGGCATATTGAAGAGAGCAAATGTCTTTCATCTTTTCTTTGGAGATGGTGTTTTCCTTGAACAGATCATCTTTGACAAAAGCTCTGAACTGAGCTTTGATTTCTTGTAGGGACAGGAAAGCACCAAAGTCTTCATCCTGTAGATGACAATGTATATCTTTGAAGGCAGCAACAGTCAGTGCTTTGAAGGCTTCTCCCTTCTGCCAACTATTCTTCATCTCTACCACAGCCTCCTCTAATACTCTGATCTTCCATTCCACGCTGTAGACCCAAGATTTAGATAGATTGTCTTTGGCATCATCGAAAATCTTGTTCACCATTAAGATGTTCTCATCTGTTTGTCCCATGAGGCGAAGGTCTACTATGCAACTGCCCCAGATTTTGAGTTCTTTATCCATGGTATTGATAGTGGAGGAGAGCTTCAGTTGCATATTACTCACCTTTTCATAGAGTTTGAAAGCTTCA
The DNA here is from genome assembly GCA_019776745.2 of Taxus chinensis. Taxonomy (NCBI): domain Eukaryota; kingdom Viridiplantae; phylum Streptophyta; class Pinopsida; order Cupressales; family Taxaceae; genus Taxus; species Taxus chinensis. The sequence goes on along the minus strand of CM034154.1, from coordinate 750,672,812 downwards.
TCGATGAAGTTTAATCCAGCAACAAGCATGTCATCTACCATGGCTTCGATAGCTCTACCATAAATAGAATACTTGTGCATATCTTTTATACTCTGCATTTCATCTTGGCTTAGAAGTACAGGAGGTGGTAGAGAAGTCAAAGGGGTAGGGTCCAAAACTTTGTCCTTAGACAAAAGTGACTTGATAAAGCTCGTGAGAACTTGGGCTTGTTCCTCTAGCTGTTCAATAGTCTGCTGCCCTTTCTCGACCCTTCCAATGACCCTTGTGACTGTTTCCTGAAGGTTATGAATCTCACCTTCGGGAGTAGATTCTCCCATAGGGATCCTAGAAAGCTCTAAGTCAGATGTCAGCAGGTCTGATTCTGATTTATCCACTGTGGGCTTAGCAATCTCCAGGAATTGCTGACCTTGAGCATCTGACACAATCCTGGAAGTAGTTCTGGCTTTCTTGGCACGAGAAGGAGTGGTGCCCAACAAGGCTGCAACAACATCAAAATTGGGTCCCAAGCTTTGAGAGGAGGATTTCCTCTTCCTTTTGTCGACCAGAGGTTGCACCCAAGAAAAAGTAGAAGAAGAATCTACAGGAGAGGAAAGGGGACCAAGAGACAGGGAGCTCATGACACTCAGGGTCTGTGCTGCTGCTAATTCAAGCTGAGATGTGGGTAGAGCACTGGAGGCAATGGCAGTAGAAGATTCAATAGTACCTGGAAGTTCAGTGCTCTGAACCTCTTTGTCCTTATCTGCTGGGTCTTCAGGAGCATTTGCAGGAGTGGGCATCTCACTCTCTTCACTTTCACTCAGAACAATTATGTTCTCTGGCCCTATAGGCAAATATGTCTGCTTTCTTATAGGATCATTCTCTACAGGCTCCTTCTTTACATCTTTGAGTTTTTTTTTGTATACCTGGGTAGATGGAGAAGGAGTAGATTCCACAGGTCCCTGAGCTGTTGGGGCAGAAGGGGTTTTGACTGGTGTTCCAGACTCTGGAACTGATGTCTCCCTTATGGGTGTCGAATCATCTTTGGAGCTGGATTCTCCTGAGTGCCTCTTGAGTTCTCGGATCTTCTTACTGAACCAGACCCTAGTTCTGACCAAGACTGGAGCAAGAATCTCAGCCAGATCATCTTTCTCTCTTCTGTTCCAATCCAGGTCCTCCAGAGGAGTGTGCTTAATCACATTTTCATACTCATACGAGTATAGTTCAGAATTATCATCCTGGAGACCTTCAGGAACTTGGTACAGACTGAGTTCTTTGATCAATTGCAAGGAGAACCTGCCACAATGCCTTCTTCTGGCTTCAAAATCATCTGCACAGTCAGCCCAGTAGTCTTCTGTATCTGCCCTGTGATGATAGACTATCTTGATATTTTGTTCAATGAACTTCTTCAAGTCAAAGCAGGTTCTTGGCTTGAAGAAATGAACAGTGATAGGGACCAGGGCATCTCTCTATGTTCTGGGCATCCAGAGCTGTTTTGCATGTGTAATTTCCCAGAGAGATGGGAAAGTGCAAGCCAGAAATCTTCTTGTCTCTGCAAGTTCTGTGCAACTTGTCTAGTTGCCTGCATATTTCAATCAAGGCCATTTTGTCATTGCAGAACATGGGAAGCCGCAGAGGAGTGCTCTCATAACCAGCGAGCCTGATGTAGGAAAACTTCCTGAATTGGATGAAATAGGCTCCATACTGCGATATCAGGTTCATGGCTTCATCTGAAAACCTCCTAGCAGTGTCACCTTCGAGCAATCTGACCACGTACATGGTGAAAGCATCATTGAACCCTTCTGAAATTCCGATTGCTGGTCTCTAGGGTGAACTGCGGGCAATAGGCGTACACTGGATCTTCTTTGTGTGCATCTATGTAGGAGAATCCAAACCACTGCCTTGATGCTGCTAGGGTATACATCAGATACGAAGTCATGAAGAACTTCTTTGACTGCTGAACGTTAGATAGCTGTTCTGCCAAATTCATGCTGATGATCTCTGCCCAGTTGATATTTTGTGTTCCCTCGCACACCATGCTGATGAGCGGGCACATCCAGAAATGAAACTCGTTGGTAGAGGGCAGACCCATAACCCGAGCCAGCAGGATTATAAAATCTGACAATTCTTCATTGAAATCCGCCCGGAAGAGGGTTTTGGTCAGACGAGAAGCTCCCTTCCTAGGGTTTTTAAGCCAGGATTTCGCTACTCGTGCCTTATACTTATCACTGTCTTGGTCGAACATAGCCTGGGCCTGATCTCGGGAAATGACTATAGCATTGTCCATCTCCGGAATCCTCAGAGCAGCTCCAATGGCGGCAGCGTCCAGCTTGGCGATGAGCTCCCCGTGTACATTTGTCAATTCGCTCGTAGCGGAGTCGAAGTGAGCTCCGCATGACAGCACAGTATCAGCACACTGCACTGAGATTGGGAAACCTCCGGCGAAAGCTAAACCACTATCATGAATCATCTGCGCCATTGGCGTAGGGTTTGCATCTGTCATTCTTGCCCAAAAATCGCCGAAGTCGAGATGACGGGCTTCGCTGTCTCCGATATTGCTAACAACAGACTCAAGCGGAGAAATTTTCTCCTGTCCCTGAAACTTGATCTTCATATTGATAGATTCGGAGCTACGGCTTAGACTCTGGAAGGAATTTGCAAAGGGAAGGGATATTTGCGCAGGGAACTAGACTGTAAGGGTTTGAGCAAACGATAGCAAGGAAGCAATGTGAAAAATGCGAAGGTGGTATGCTTGGTTATATAGCCGTTTGGGGAGCGGAATGAATTTAATGCGCATTGAATACACAACCACCAATTTGAAAAGCATCATATTCGGAATGAGCGGGAAAAAGCTAAGTATGGATGACACTTGGTACGCTTGGGACAGGTGAGACGCGAATGCGCGAAACACGCGGCTCGGCCGGTTCGGGCGAAACAGGGAGAGGATGCACAAATGCATTTGGGACAAATGGGACGAAAATGTGCGAAGTACGCGATTCGGGTGTTTCGGCCGAAATTGGAACAAAGGGCCCGTTTGGACTTGGGACATTCAGGGACAAAAAGTTCCGAAGTACGCGACTTGACCGGCTCGGCCGAAAATGAAACAGGGCGCATTTTTGAGAATGGGACATTTGGGGCGAAAATGCGCGAAGGACGCGGTTCGGGCAAATCGGCCGAAATTGGAACATCTTGCATTTTTTGATTTGGGACAAAGAGCTGCGAAGTACGCGACTCGGGAGTTTCGGCCGAAAATGAGAAAGCTCGCACTTTTGACTTTGGGTCATTTAGGACAGGAAAGTGCGAAGTACGCGGGAAGGATGATTCGGCCGAAATTGAAACATCTCGCACAAAATGTTTTGGGACACTTGGGACAAAATTTCCGACGGGCCCGAGAATGGGACAGCTTCGGGAACTTCGGCCGATCGGGGAACAGAATGCACTTTCGACTTTGGACAGATGGGACAAAAAGTTCCGACAGGCCCGAAAATGACACAAAAAGACCCAAAACACAGATTTTTTAACTTCACGACTTAGGCACTTCAGAGAAAACCCTTCAACTCAAAATTTTGAAAATTTTACTCTTATCAGAGCGGGAAATTTTGAGTAGACAACAGCTGGCTCCTTCTGGGGATGACTTGGTATAAATTCATGGAATGAGACAAGGCAAGAACTTAGACAACTCGGTGAAGCAGACCAGTGCCTTATCCATTGGGCAAAAGGAGTCAAAAACAAACCAATACAGAGGGCAACACACACAACAACAGAAGGGAAACACACCAAAAGCAGAAAAGCAAAAACACTGTACATAATATACAAAGGGACTCCCTAGTCACCTATGACCTGAACAACTTCAAATACTGCCCACTATAGGGAAGTGGGAGAGGGGAACCATCCATGTAATCAAGATAGAAAGAGTTCTTACCAGCAAAGTGTCTTATCTTGAAAGGTCCAAGCCACAGAGAATCAAATTTTCCATGGCTGCCACGAGGTTCATGTCTTTTGTCCCATAACAGCACGGTATCACCAACTTGGAACTCTCTGGACCTAGCTTTCTTATCGAACAGAACCTTCACCTTCTGCTGGTGAGCAGATATCCTGTCAGCAACCTCCAATCTATCTTCGTTCAATTTGTGCAGGTACATGATTCTTTTGTCCAGAGCATCACTGAAACTAGTGTCTTCAATGGCCTTCATCAGGTGCAAGGCTGGCAATTCCACTGTCACTGGCAGTTGAGCTTCTACTCCATACACCACTTGAAAAGGAGACATTCCAAGGGCTCTTTTAGGTGTGATCCTGTCTGCCCAAAGAGCATCATAAAGCTTCTTATGCCAGTTTCGCTGAGACTCATTGACCAGCTTCCTTATGATAGTCACTAGGTTTTTATTGGTGGATTCTGCTTGTCCATTCCCCTGGGGATAATAATCTGAAGAATGAGCCAGAGAGATGCCATACCCGTAGCAGAAATCCATGATCTCAGTCGAGGAGAAGTTCGAAGCATTGTCTGTTACAATCTTGTTAGGTACACCGTACCTAACCAAGATGTTCTCCTTGATGAAGTTGCACACTACTTCAGAAGTAGTGCTCTTGACTGGGATAGCTTCCACCCATTTGGTGAAGTAGTCAGTAGCAGTTAGCACATGAGTGTGCCCAGCACTGGAAACAGGGTTGAGTGCACCAATGAAGTCTAGACCCCACTGTTGAAATGGTTCCTCGATCACAACTGGCTTGAGAGGCAAAGCGGCCAGTTTGGGTCTTCCCACAAAGGTCTGACAGGCCTCGCATTTATCCACCCATTTGGAAGCATCTCTGAACAAGGAAGGCCAGTAATATCCTCCCCGGAGTATCTTGTGAGCTGTGACTGTTGATGAATAGTGTCCTCCACATGCTTGATCATGAAAAGCTGAGAGCAACTTTCTCTGTTGTTCCTTATCGACACATTTCAGAAATCTCCCATCTAGGCCACGCTTGAACAAAGCATTTTCCCACAGTACATATTGCGCTGATCTCAATTTAACAGTCCTCTTTTCCTTGGCAGTTAAATGAGAGGGGCATTCCCCATAGGTGAGAAAATGGGCGATGTCAGCATACCATTCATCGACCGAGCTCAGGAATAGAACAGTAGGAATATCAGCTTTCTCCTCCAACAACTCATGTTTGGCTCCTTCAGCAATGAGCTCACAAAGACCTTTGCCACGAACCAGCTTGGTTGGTTTGATATCAATGTCATACTCCTGGACCTTAGCCACCCAGTTTCCTCTTTTGGACCCAAATTCTTGCTGAGTAAGAATTGACTTAACAGTCGTATCTGGAACCAGCACCATAGAGTGAGAATTGAGGATATAGAAACGGAACTGCTTGACAGCTTTGACTACTGCAAAAGCATGCTTCTCCATCATGGTATACTTTAGCTCATGATCCTTCAGGATATAGCTCATGAAGGCAATTGGTAGCTCATGTCCATCAGAATCTTCCTGGGTTAAGACAGCAGCCAGGGTATTGTTTGTAGCATAGCAATATATGATGAAATCCTTGCTGAAGTCAGGACAGGCCAAAACTGGAGTTTTGGCAATAGCTTTCTTGATACCCTCAAAAGATTCCTTTCCTTCAGAAGACCAACCAAATGTTTGCTTCCCTTTCATCATCTGAGAAATGTTCAGGGTCAACTCTGCAAAATCAGGGATAAATCTTCTTAAGAAATTGATCTTACCGAAGAAGGAATGTACGCCTTTTTTACTAGTAGGGAGAGGAATCTGCTGGATGGCTTGAACTCGTTCAGGGTCAATCTTGATGCCATCCTTTGAGACAATGTGCCCTAATAGCTTTCCTTCTGTAACACAGAAGACAGATTTTTTAGGATTCAAGGAAATCCCATGCTCTCGGCATCTTTGCAGAACTGTTTCCAGGTGATCGAAGTGATCCGCTCTTGTCCTTGAGAACACTGTCAGGTCATCAAGGTATATGACTATACATTTCCCTTTCAAGTTTCCAAAAGCCAGATCCATAGCTCTCTGGAAGGTGGCACCAGCGTTAATCAGCCCAAAAGGCATTCGCTTGTAGGCAAAGGTACCCCAAGGAGTGGTGAAGGCTGTCTTGTGTTGATCTGCAGTATCAACCTCTACCTGATTGTATCCCGAGAATCCATCAAGCATGGATAGCATTTCAGATCCTGTTACTGCTTGCAGAATCTGATCCATCATAGGAAGAGGGTAGTTATCTTTCAGAGAAGCCTGATTCAGGTTCCTGAAATCAACACAGATGCGGATTTCACCATTCTTCTTCCTAACAGGCACAATGTTTGCAATCCATGTCGAATGGTGAATGGGAAAAATAATCTTAGCCTTCAACAACTTCTGGATCTCCTGAAAGATGGTGTCAGCAATTTTCGGATTATACTGCCTTTGCTTCTGCTTGAAAGGCTTGATTCCTGGTTTGAGAGGAATAGAGTGCTGCATTTCCTTTGGCTTGAAGGCTTTCAGATCTTCATAAGAATATGCAAGAACATCCTTATACTTCCTTAGAAGATCAATTTCTCTTCTCCTCTCTTCTGTTGTGCAACATTTCCCAATATTTACCAGTTTCGGGTCATCAGAACCCCCAATATCAATCTTATCATACTCAGCGGATTGCTGAGGTCCGGTAGAAGCTTTAGATCTCACGTATCTGTCATGCTTGTCAAACAACTCCTCCAAACTCACCAAACCTTTGGGAATCTTGTTTCCTTTGAGCTTAATGCATCCTTCCTGATCAGTTTCTTCTTGTTGGGTGACAGCAGCTTGATCAGAAGACACACTCTCACGAGGTAGGTTGTCACTTCCCTCAAAATATAGTTGCTCGAAATTTCCCTTGAGCTCCAGGAAGGAAAGCAAATGCTGGTCATCGTTGAAAACTTGCCAGTTGCTAGAATTGTCAGGTACACTAGGCCGGTGAACCATTTCGATAGTGAACTTATCCTGGGAAAACTCAGGATGGGGAATCAATAGTGAACCTGAGACAGCCAATGAATCAGCCCTGCTGTTCTTTTCTCTAGGTATTGCTTCAATAGAGAAAGCATCAAGGAATTCAATTGAATCCCAAACCTGATTCTGATAATGCTTTAGCCTCCCATTCTTTACCTGAAATAGGTTTCTGACTTGCTTCACAATCAGCTCTGCATCACCACGAGCCAGAAGATTTTTAACACCTTGTTCTTTGGCTGCTTGCAGTCCAAGAAGGAGAGCCTCATACTCTGCTGTATTGTTAGTGTTCTCGAACTGCAATTTAAATGAAAAGGGGTGCAGACAGCCTTCAGGTGATATTAGCAGGACACCAGCTCCAGAACCAGCCGAGGAACAACTGCCATCAAATTCTAAAATCCAGACACCATTGGGACCTTTAGATGATACTTTGGAGGGTTGGATTTCATCAGGGGATAAAATCATGTAATTACCATGGCCCCTGTCCTCATAGAGTATTTGTGCCTTAGGATCATCAGTCTTCTGCACAATATACTCAGACTGCTTTTCTGGTAGTAACTTCTTCATTTGTCCATTGACAGGAATGAGTGCGTGTGACCAATCCATTTGAATCTCTCCACCCACATCTTTACAGAAGTTTCTACTTAGCAACATTCCATAGGAAGGAGGAATGTCTGCTACCAGGATGGTAGCCAAGACTTTCTTTTCAGGTAAAGCAGCGAAAGCCACTTGTGCATCTTTAATCCTTCCAACTAAAGGTACTTCCTTACTTTCCATGGAGTAGCAAGATCCATAAGTGCGAGTAAGGGTCAAGCCTAGAGCATGAGCTACCTTAGCAGGCATCACATTATCAGAGGCCCCGGAATCTATGACACAGTTACTGAGCCTATGGCCAGCTATAAGAAGTGTTACATAAAAAGGCTTGATTTTGTCTCCAGGTGAGGTGACAGCAGCTACCAGACTAGGTTGTGGTGCAGAAGGAGGTGTGGGCAAAAGGCCTTTAGAGGTGGTCTTAGAATGGGAATTTACAAATTGGATCATCTTGGCAAAAGCTTTAGGGTGGGTTTGGTAGTATTCAGCTTCTGAAATTTGAACTTTAGTCCTTTTAAGATGATCAACAATATCAAAGGATCCAGAGGTGGATGGACCATCATCATTTGGAATTCTAGGCTTGTCAAATCTGGGGGAAAAAGAAGAAGAAGAAGCAACTTTGGGAGCAGGATTGACAGTACTTACCTTTGGTGTAGCTGAGGTAGGAAGAGGAGATCCTCTTTTTGCAATCACGGGAATAGTTGCCGGCTGCTCCTTAGATTTCTTTAGGGGCTGTGTCACCTTTTCCCTCTGATGTGTCTGTTCTCGAGTCATGACAGCAAATGACTCGCTGTTCATGTCTGCTACCACTTCATCATAGTCATCCCCGTCATCAATGCCTTCAGTGGTAAAGAAATTGACTCGAGATCCTTCGAGCTCTTCTGCCTCATCATCGAATTGCTCCAGGAACTCCTCACAAGCTTCGTTATCATCTTCTGGTTCTTCAACCTCACAAGTTGCATTCACCGGAACTTTGACAGGAGGTCCTTCAAGTGCCAGTCTTGTGTGGGGAGCTGGCAAACGGTTTCTGGGTTGAAAATTTCTTCTCGGAACATCTGCATATGGTGCATGCTGGGCTAATTGTTTCTTTATAGCTACTAGATCATTTGCAAGTTTCTGGACTAATGGATCAGAATTGGGTCCAGAGGTGGAAGAGGAAGAAGCAGCAGATTTCGATTTAGGAGGATCTCTTTTCAACTTCCCTGACATGATCAGGTCGTCCTCGACACTAACAGCCAGTTCTTGATCCAGAACTAGCGTTCCAAGATTAGCCCTTCTTAGAGCATAACTGACTTTAGGCGTTTGGGCATTCAAAAAGAAACATTTTTGAATTTGATCAACCGGTCGAGTATTTGCAGGAATCTTGTTGATCAATCTGTTGAACCGAGCCACAAATTCTCTCATAGGTTCTGATGGATCTTTCTTTATCTGAGAAATCTGGGCAAGCAGGGCATGCACATCTTCTGCCGGCTTGAAACGGTTTTCAAACTGAGTTCTCATGGTAGTCCAGTCGGTGATGGCACCAGCCGGAAGGTGATAGAACCAGTCAGCAGCATTATCCTGTAACGTCTCAACGAACAGTCTTACTGAGACGTCTTCATGTTCAACCCCCAAGACCCCACATGCAACTATGAATGCTGCAATATGTTCGTCAGGGTGAATTTTTCCATCTCCTTTAAATTTTGGGAAGTTCTTTCGGTTACCTCTAGGTAACTCATGCAAAGGGTGCGCAAGAGCCAGAGGTCCGACACGCTGACCCCATGGTAATTGTGCCATTCTTCTTGGGAATACGGTTCGGAGGGGAACTGTAACACCAGCAAGGATCAAAGCTTGTAGATTAGGACTAGCAGGCTCTGAAGGAATACCACCTGTAGGACTTCTATCTTGGACAGGCGGAGTGCTCGTTGAACGAGTTCTTCTATTGGAAGGGAAAGGGAAACCCTGTTGCTCCAAAAGCTGAAACTGAGAATCTTCGATACCAAGGGCCCTTCTCCCTCGAGTGAAACGTGGAGTCGCCAGATCAAAGGATGATCGAAAAAATTGTAGTACTGGAATGCGATTTTCCCCAGCGGAGCTGGAATGCAAATTTCCTCCCCAGCGGAGTCGCCAAAAACTGTTGGTTTTCGAATAGGACTTTTTAGAAGAACAACAGTCAGGGGACAAGAAGTCCCTCCTCTTTAATGGGAGAGGTTCCCTTATTCCGAAACAAGCTTATTTACAAAAGTACAGAACATTATTTTATGGTTGAACTTGAATATTACGAAAGTGTTTTCTACAAAGATCATCAGTTACAGAAGGACTGAGGAAAAGGAATAAGAAGATGAGCAGAATAGCAACATTCAGAATTATAGATAGCAGAATAATTCTTCGTGTGTGCGAAGCTTCAAAGGAATTTTAAGACAAGATCATTTGCGATGGTTGAGTGAGATTAAATTTAAGGACGCAAAGTTCCATAAATAACCTTCTTCAAATTTGTTAATCGGGGACACAAAGTTCCTCCTTGGTTGTACAAGATCACTGTACTTGCAAAACTGAACAGTATGCAATCAGAGAGACTAAACTAGTTAGGAACAAAATGATCTTCACAATATCTAAAAGGAAAACACAGAGACAACAAGAATCAGATAGACAAAGAATGGAAAGCCCTTTTGTATTGATTTCGTTAAGATCTATTTACACTTTCAGCAAAATATCCAAGTTCTTCCTCCTCCTCAAAATGGCGTGGAAAGGCCATTATATAGCTTACAAGTCGGTTACTCTTCGTAACCGTTTCTTTTAACCAAGAATAGTTAAGTACCGCCAATTGCAATACCTTAACTAATTACAAAGAATACGAAAAGAAAGGAAAGAAGAGGAAAGGAAAGAGAAGGAGACAGGTGGCCGGCTACTGGGAGGGACCCACTGTCTTCAGAATCCGCTGCCTGAACTTCTTCAATGACTCAGCTATATCTCTGCCACGAGGGACTGACGTGTTGGTTGCAGACTGAGTCCAAAATCCTAGACATTTCTCCATCTCTTTATCAAACTCGACGTGAGTATGATAGTCTTTGTTTGCTTCTTCAATGGCAGACTGAAGAGAGCAAATTTCTTTCATCTTTTCTTTAGAGATGGAGTCTTCCTTGAAAAGATTATCTTTGACAAAAGCTCTGAACTGAGCTTTGATTTCTTGCAAGGACAAGGGAACACCAGAGTTTTCATCCTGAAGATGACAATGCATATCTTTGAAAGCAGCAGCTGCCAGTGTCTTGAAAGCTTCTCCTTTCTGCCAGCTGTTCTTCATTTCTCCCACAGCCTCTTCCAGAACTCTGATTTTCCATTCCACGCTGTAGACCCAAGATTTTGATAGATTGTCTTTGGCATCATTGAAAATCTTATTCGCCAGTAAGATGTTCTCATCTGTTTGTCCCATGAGGCGAAGGTCTACAATGCAACTGCTCCAGAGTTTAAGCTCTTTATCCATAACCCCAATGGTAGAGGATAGCTTCTGTTGCAAATTATCTACCTTTCCATGTAGTTTAAAAGCTTCATCGATGAAGTTTAGCCCGGCAACAAGCATGTCATCCACCATGGCTTCAATAGCTCTTCCATAGACATGAATACTTGTGCATATCTTTGATACTCTGCATTTCATCTTGGCTTAGAAGTACAGGAGGCGGTAGAGCAGTCAAAGGGGTAGGGTCCAAAACTTTGTCCTTAGACAAAAGTGACTTGATAAAGCTCGTGAGAACTTGGGCTTGTTCCTCCAGCTGTTCAATAGTCTGCTGCCCTTTCTCGACCCTTCCAATGACCCTTGTGACTGTTTCCTGAAGGTTATGAATCTCACCTTCGGGAGTAGATTCTCCCATAGGGATCCTAGAAAGCTCTAAGTCAGATGTCAGCAGGTCTGATTCTGATTTATCCACTGTGGGCTTAGCAATCTCCAGGAATTGCTGACCTTGAGCATCTGACACAATCCTGGAAGTAGTTCTGGCTTTCTTGGCACGAGAAGGAGTGGTGCCCAACAAGGCTGCAACAGCATCAAAATTGGGTCCCAAGCTTTGAGAGGAGGATTTCCTCTTCCTTTTGTCGACCAGAGGTTGCACCCAAGAAAAAGTGGAAGAAGAATCTGTAGGAGAGGCAAGGGGACCAAGAGACAGGGAGCTCATGACACTCAGGGTCTGTGCTGCTGCTGATTCAAGCTGAGATGTGGGTAGAGCACTGGAGGCAATGGCAGTAGAAGAATCAATAGTACCTGGAAGTTCAGTGCTCTGAACCTCTTTGTCCTTATCTGCTGGGTCTTCAGGAGCATTTGCAGGAGTGGGCATCTCACTCTCTTCACTTTCACTGAGAACAATGATGTTCTCTGGCCCTATAGGCAAATCTGTCTGCTTTCTTAGAGGATCATTCTCTGCAGGCTCCTTCTTTACCTCTTTGAGTTTCTTTTTGTATACCTGGGTAGATGGAGAAGGAGTAGATTCCACAGGTCCCTGAGCTGTTGGGGCAGAAGGGGTTTTGACTGGTGTTCCAGACTCTGGAACTGATGTCTCCCTTATGGGTGTCGAATCATCTTTGGAGCTGGATTCTCCTGAGTGCCTCTTGAGTTCTCGGATCTTCTTACTGAACCAGACCCTAGTTCTGACCAAGACTGGAGCAAGAATCTCAGCCAGATCATCTTTCTCTCTTCTGTTCCAATCCAGGTCCTCCAGAGGAGTGTGCTTAATCACATTTTCATACTCATACGAGTATAGTTCAGAATTATCATCCTGGAGACCTTCAGGAACTTGGTACAGACTGAGTTCTTTGATCAATTGCAGGGAGAACCTGCCACAATGCCTTCTTCTGGCTTCAAAATCATCTGCACAATCAGCCCAGTAGTCTTCAGTATCTGCCCTGTGATGATAAACTATCTTGATATTCTGTTCAATAAACTTCTTCAAGTCAAAACAGGTTCTAGGCTTGAAGAAATGAACAGTGATGGGGACCAGGCATCTCTCTATGTTTTGGGCATCCAGAGCTGTTTTGCACGTGTAATTTCCCAGAGAGATGGGAAAGTGTAAGCCAGAAATTTTCTTGTCTCTGCAGGTTCTGTGCAACTTGTCTAGTTGCCTGCATATTTCTATCAGGGCCATTTTGTCATTGCAGAACATAGGAAGCCGCAGAGGAGTGCTCTCATAGCCAGCTAGCCTAATGTAGGAGAACTTCCTGAATTGGATGAAATAGGCCCCATACTGCGATATCAGGTTCATGGCTTCATCTGAAAACCTCCTAGCAGTATCACCTTCAAGCAATCTGACCACGTACATGGTGAAAGCATCATTGACCCTTCTGAAATTCCGATTGCTGGTCTCTAGGGTGAACTGCGGGCAATAGGCGTACACTGGATCTTCCTTGTGTGCATCTATGTAGGAGAAACCGAACCATTGCCTTGATGCTGCTAAGGTGTACATCAGATACGAAGTCATGAAGAACTTCTTTGACTGCTGAACGTTAGATAACTGTTCTGCCAAATTCATGCAGATGATCTCTGCCCAGCTGATATTTTGTGTTCCCTCGCACACCATGCTGATGAGCGGGCACATCCAGAAGTGAAACTCGTTGGTAGAGGGCAGGCCCATAACCCTAGGCCAGCAGGATTATAAAATCTGACAATTCTCCATTGAAATCCGCCCGGAAGAGGGTTTTGGTCAGACGAGAAGCTCCCTTCCTAGGGTTTTTAAGCCAGGATTTCGCTACTCGTGCCTTATACTTATCACTGTCTTGGTCGAACATAGCCTGGGCCTGATCTCGGGAAATGACTATAGCATTGTCCATCTCCGGAATCTTCAGAGCAGCTCCAATGGCTGGCAGCGTCCAGCTTGGCGATGAGCTCCCCATGTACATTTGTCAATTCACTCGTAGCGGAGTCGAAGTGAGCTCCGCATGACAGCACAGTATCAGCACACTGCACTGAGATTGGGAAACCTCCGGCAAAAGCTAAACCACTATCGTGAATCATCTGCGCCATTGGTGTAGGGTTTGCATCTATCATTCTTGCCCAGAAATCGCTGAAGTCGAGATGACGGGCTTCGCTGTCCCCGATATTGCTAACAGCAGACTCAAGCGGAGAGATTTGTTCCTGTCCCTGAAACTTGATCTTCATATTGATAGATTCGGAGCTACGGATTAGACTCTGGAATGGAATTTGCAAAGGGAAGGAATATTTGCGCAGGGAACTAGACTGCAAGGGTTTGAGCAGACGATAGCAAGGAAGCAATGCAAAAAATGCGAAGGTGGTATGCTTGGTTATATAGCCGTTTGGGGGGCGGAATGAATTTAATGCGCATTGAATATACAACAACCGCTTTGAAAAAGCATCATACTAGGAGCGAGCGGGAAAAAGCTAAGTATTGGATGACACTTGGTACGCTTGGGGGCGGGTGAGACGCGAATGCGCGAATCACGCGGCTCGGCCGGTTCGGGCGAAACAGGGAGAGGACGCACAAATGCATTTGGGACAAATGGGACGAAAATGTGCGAAGTACGCGATTCGGGTGTTTCGGCCGAAATTGGAACAAAGGGCCCATTTGGACTTGGGACATTCGGGGCAAAAGTTCCGAAGTACGCGACTTGACCGGCTCGGCCGAAAATGAAACAGGGCGCATTTTTGAGAATGGGACATTTGGGGCGAAAATGCGCGAAGGACGCGGTTCGGGCAAATCGGCCGAAATGGGAACATCTTGCATTTTTCGATTTGGGACAAAGAGCTGCGAAGTACGCGACTTGGGAGTTTCGGCCGAAAATGAGAAAGCTCGCACTTTTGACTTTGGGACATTTGGGACTCGAAAGTGCAAAGTACGCGGAAAGGATGAATTCGGCCGAAATTGAAGGCATGCCTTGCACAAAATGTTTCGGGACACTTGGAACGAAAATTTCCGACGGGCCCGAGAGATGGGACAGCTTCAGGGACTTTCGGGCCGATCGGGAGAACAGAATCGCACTTGGGAACTTTGGGAAAGTTGGGACATTTAGTGTCCGGACAGGACCGAAAGCATTGACACAGAAAAGACCTAATAACACAGATTTTTCCAATTTTACGACTTAGGTACCTCAGAGGAAAAGCACTTCAGACTCAAAATTTCGAAATTTTTAATCGTTATTAGGGAAGGGACATTTTGAGTAGACAACAAGTAGATGATGAAATGGTTGACACCCGATCAAATAATTTTGAAATGAAACGGTGAATAGACTTCAACTTACCTTGTAGGCTATGGAGTTGTCTAAGGTTAGTGGGTAGAGGCATTTCTAGAATGGCCTTGACTTTAGCAGGGTCAACTTCTATACCACGTAGGGAAACGATAAATCCTAGGAGCTTTCTTGAGATAACCGCGAAGACACACTTCTTGGGCTGAAGGTGAACACAATTATTAATGAGGCGGTCAAAAATGGTTTTTAGGACAACAAGGTGCTCGGATCGGTGTTTAGATTTGGCTAGGAGATCGTCCACATAATCTTCCAATATATAATGCATGATGTCATGGAAGATGTAAGTCATATCCCATTGATATATGGCACCAGCGTTTTTAAGGTCAAAAGGCATGACTCAGTAGCAGAAGGTCCCCCAAGGGGTGATGAATGCATTTCTGTGTTGATCCTCTGGGGCAAGCAAGATTTGGTTATAACCCGAGAAGCCATCCATGAGTGATAGCATCTCGTGACCAGCGGTAAGGTCAACGCAGTTGGTCAATGTCAGGTAGAGGGAAGTCATCTTTTGGGTAGGAGAGGTTGAGGTCATGAAAGTCCGTGAAAATGTGGAGTCCCCCTGTCACCTTGGTGACAGGGACAATGTTAGAAATCCAACGAGGATAATCAATGGGTAATATGAAGGAAACAGAAAGAAGGCACTGAATTTCTTCTTTGACTAGAAGGGCAATGCGAGGGTGCATTTTCCTCAGCTTTTGTTTGATGGGTTTGGCATCAGGAACGGTTACGATATTGTGGACCACTATGGTGGGGTCAATACCAGGCATGTCTGTGTAAGACCAAGCGAAAGCGTGGTTATGATCTTTGAGAAAAGAAGTAATGGCTTCCTGTTCAGCAGAATCTAAAGATTGACTGATCTTTAGGATGTGCAGGGTCATCCTGAGTATGAATGTTGATCTCAATAGTCAATTCATTCAACATGGTTTGTGTCTCAGAAGGTAATGACTAATGAATATATGAGTCTTCTGCACCAAGGTAGGTGAGTATAGATTCATCATCCTGACATTGAACAACATTAATTGAAGGTGTATCGTCATCGATCATTTCAGGATACAGGAAGGGAAGAGAGGAAGGGGCCTCTGCCCTCATGTTGATAAGTCAAAGGCCCCAAGGAAATGGTTTTGTTTATGAAAAAAAAAAAAAAGTTAGGAGGGATAGATTCAGGATCCATCGACTCCGTCGGTGAAGGTGGTGATGAAGGTGGAGTGGGTGAAGAAGGTGGAGAAGGGTTGATGTTCTTGATGGGTTCAATGCGGGCCTGTTTGGTAGGTGGTTCAGCAAATCCGATACCACTATGGTCGTTATGTTTTCAGGTGGTACATGGAATGACAGTATGGCAGCCTTGTTCGTAAAAGCCAAAACCAAAACCCTTCCACACACATCAGTACAGGAAGGTGTGGGTGAAATGGTGATTGGTGAGTGACTGGAAGTCAGCGGAAAATGGGTGAGTTTGAGATGGTGGTTCAGGTGTGTAAGTGGTAGTATCAAGTCCCCCATAGGTGAGACTGGTACGAAGATGAGGAGGACCATAAAGGAGGCATTCTCCTATGCAGTGATCATAACGAGGGTGTTGGTGAAGACTTCCATACTCTTGTGGAGTAAGGAATGTGTTGACATTATATAAGTGATATTCTCCCAGAGTGAGGCATTGAAAAATGCCTTCCAAGGGATCGGTGGTTGGTATGTGGGTAGCTGGAATAGATGATGGGTCGGTGGTCGACGCGGAGGTAGAGCTAATGGATTGGGAGGCTGAGGGGTCAGCCGTGGAGGTTGTGGTAGTGGTAGGAATAGAGGAGGCATGTGCGGTTGAGGTAGCGACTGTACTGGTAAGTGGAGGTGTAGGTGAAGCGGTAGTGGTTGTAGAGGCTTTAATGGGTATGAGCATGTCATTGGGTTGGTAGAGCATGTTGCATGTTTTGAAAGGTGATGGATCAGCTGGAATAGTATAGGTGTGTCCTTCATGTTCAAACTTTACACAGTGATGCAAAGTGGAAGGAACACAACCCATGACATGAATCCAGGGTCTTCCAAGCAACAGGTTATATTGAAATTCCCCCTCCAAGATGTAAAATAGCTCTGGAATAGTGCGGGGGCCCACGCTGAACAACATGGAGGATGACAAGGTGCCTAGTGTAGAGGTGATAGTGTCATTGAATGAACGTACAACATGATGGGATGTTTATGCATGTAATTGTCAGGTATGCACATTTGAGTGAATGCATGGGATGAAATGATATTAATGCTAGCACCCCCATTGATCATTACATGTCGTACATGTATATCATCGATGTGGATAGAGATGAAGAGGGCTGGGTTTGGGTCATCGGTTTGGTGCGGTGCGATCTCTTCCTCTGAGAAGCTAAGGGAGGCTACTTGGTGAGTAGGGTGTGGTGTGGATAAAGGTGGCAATTTGGTGAGAGAGGCTACATGATGGGGTGTGATAATGGAGGCTATGGGTGTAGGGTCATTGGGTAAAACCTCAATAGATTGAAGAACCTCCATGAGAGCTTGATGATGGGATTCCGAGGTTTGGATGAGGTCATATAGGGACATTTTGAGGGGAGATTGGTGTAATTGTTTGAGCATGGTGCGATGTGTGACCCCATTAGAAATAGGGTATGTGGGGCCACAGATAGTGATTTTAGGTGTGGGTGCAGATGGTATGTTGGGTATAGGATTGGTTGGTGGGTCAGTTTCCTTTTCCTTTCCTTTATCTTTCTGAGCACGGGTAGTGACATGGATCATGTTGATCTGAGGGGAGTTGGCAAAAGGAGAAGGTGTAGGGTGAGTGGTGTAATGACATGATGGGAAAAAACCTACTGGAGGAGAAAACCTTGTGAGGTGAGTTGGGCACAACGACATTTAGGTAATGGTGTGGCAAGTTCTCTGATGTGAACCATGTTAATTTCAAATCTTGGGGGTGGCTCTAAGAGCTGTGGGGTGGAGGTCATGGTTGTTGAGTAGGCAAGTGAGGGAAGGATTGTGGGAATGGGTGTCGGTGAAGCAGGGTCCTCATCGAGAAGTTCATCATCATCAAAGTTGGCTTCCGGAGGACACAACTGGATAAGAATGGTTTTTCAAAGCCTTGTAGTTCTCCACATCGTGCCTTGGCACATGATGGTAGGCACAAATTTTAGTGTCATCAAACCCTTTTGGCTTGGGTTTGAGGGGGTCATAAGGTCTGAGCAGTGGTAATGTGATGACAAAATTCTCAAGGAGGTTGGTTAAAATTTTGGCATAGGACCCCTACTAGTGGATCACAATGGGAAGTGAAAGTGGGTTTGGGTGTAGGTGCATCTGATTGTTGAGGAACTGGTCCTTGTAGGAGGGGGAGTGGGTTGAGCCATGGTTTTGGGTGCTGGAGTGGTCTTGGGTGTTGGTCATGTTTGTTTGGGTAGGGGTATGGTAGATGAATGGGTAGGAGGAAGTATGGTTGTTTTGACTACCTTATTGGAGGGTAGCGATATTTTTGTCTTTGGGTTGCACCTTCTTGGGTAAAGGTGATATGGGTGTCTGAGATCTAGAAGGAAAAGTAGATGGGGGAAGAGGGTGAGTTACCCATGGGGATAACGGAGGTGCTGTGAAGGTAGATGATGCAGGTCGTGCAGGGGGTGTGAGGGACAGAGACTGAAGTGTAGTGGGTAGTGAAGAAGTTACTGAGGGTATTGGAGGTATGGGTGGTAAAGATGTTGTAGGTGTGGGTGTAAGCCATGTCGGGTGCTAGGTATGTTAGAGGTTTGTGAGGAAGGAGTGGGCTATTGTGTTTTTGGTTTATTGATGGGTGGAGGTTTCTTGACCATGTTGGGAGGTTGAGGTCCTAAAATGGAAGGAAAGGGTGAAGGTGATGCAGGTATGATTGGCACAACTAAGGTATGAGTTCTATGGGTTTGGTTCTTCTATTTGGGTGCTAGAGTAGGTGTGGTGTTGACTTTGGAGGATGTAGCTAAATCCAGTTTGATAGGTGGATGAGTAAGGCTGGTGGTCGGGGTGACCCCTAAGGTAGTAATAGGTTTAGTCAAGGAAGATGTTGTAGGTGTGGGTTTGGATTTAGATGTATGTTGGGTTATGGGTAAGGGTGTCATGGATGAAGTTGTGATAGAGGTGGTTGTGCTTGGTTTGATTGGTCGAAATATCTTTGGGTAGATAGTGGAGGTATCAGCAAGTGACATTTACATTTACGTTGAGACAGGAAGCAGAAGGCATCCCCACAATAAGGCTCTGTCCACATAATCTAAGTGATCAGCCAAGCGTGAGAACGACACATGTCTGTAGGTGAAGTTGATGAGGACCTAATGGCTATTCCCGTAAAATGTGTCTTAGAGACGGGGAATTTGCTGGCTTTGGCTTCCATGGGTAAGAGAGCCGAAAAGTAGGTCTGTAGAGATCTTGGGTAGCTGATGGAGAATGTTCACCTAGAGGCAAAGGTATCTCTACTGGATCTTTGATAGGTGGAGGAGAAAATGGGTGTTCCTCTATAGGTGGAGGAGATGATGGGTGATCCTCTGTGGGTGGAGGAGATAAACAAGCATCCTCCATGGATTGAAGAAGTATTGTGAATGAAAGGTTCCCTGGGTGGAGAAGTCAAAGGTGAAATGGTCTCGATATTAGTGAAAGGCTCCTCCACAGGTGAGGAAGGAGGTGAAAGGTGTTCCTCTATGGGTGGAGGAATAGGTGAGGTGGGTTCCAATGTAGAAGGAGGATTTCGAGCTAGAATTTCCTCTATGGAAGGAATATGGGGTAATTGGGAAGCAACAGGTGTGTCACTAAAAATAGCATGGACCTCGCGGGTATGGCTATCATGAGTTGAGGTCTCACCAGTTTGATCAAATGAAGGGGCATGATTGGGAAAGGGTTTCTTAAATATATGTAGGTTTTGATTGGCTAGTGCGTTAGGATTATCCATGGTTAGCTCGCCTTTCTCGAGCATTTCTTGGACAATGTTTTTGAAAGTGATGCAATTACCATCACTATGACCCTTTACTCGATGATAGTTATAGAAGTCATGCTCTTTATACCATGTGGGTGTGGGGTGAGAAGGGTCAAAACCAGTGTGTGGTTTTATAGGTGGAAGGGTGATGGCCCCATCTTTGATGAGCTTTTCTAAGATAGAAGAGTAAGGTTCCCCAATTGGGGTGTATTTCCATTGTTCTCGTCTGAATTGAAAAGTTTGAACGGGTGAGAGATTAGATGAGGGGCTAGCTTGATTTGATGGATGAGCTGGGCCAGCTTTGAGTACTACTATGTTAGTGGTGCCCTTAGCCTTTGAATAACTGTTCTGTGGTTTGGAAGAAGAGGAGGTATCATTCGACTTGAATGCCAAATTCTTATTGCATAATTGGATTTTCTTCTCTTCGATGGCCCGAATCTCTAACTTTCGTGCCATGGTGAATGCTTCGTCGAATGTTTGGAAAGTTTGGACCTATAGGTCGGTGAGATATGTCTAGCACAAGCCCACGTGAAGAGCTCAATGAGTTCTATTTGTGGTAGTTGGAAGGTGAGCTGATTGATCATGCTACGCTAGTGAGTGACAAAATCTGTGATAGATTCATCATCATACTGACGCATGGATTATAGGTCAGTCATGGTAACCTTCTTGATGATATTGATGGAGAAGTGATCTAAGAAGGCTTGGGCTACCTGATTAAATGAAAATATAGAGTGTCTAGGTAACCCACTATACCAATCTAATGCAGGTCCAGTCAGAGACATGGGAAAGGTCCTCAAGAGCAAAGCATCATCATGGGTGATTAGGTAGCACCCATGTTTGAATGACCACAAATGCTGTTGTGGGTCTTCCTTGCTATTGAAATGGTTGAATTTAGGCATCTCCCAATGTATGGGGTATGGGTGGATAGGAATGGATGGGTGGATGGGCTCATTACAAATCTCATCATAGGTGAGAGTGTTGCAGGAGCCAAAAACCGATGCCTCCAATGTCTGCATCTTGTCCATCATTAATTTGATTAGGTTGTTAGTAGGTTGTGATGGTTGGGTGCCTCCTGTAGCGTAAGAGGGTTGATGTTGGGCATATAATGAGGGTGGCATTCCAGTATATGGTGTTGTCATGTAGGTAGATTGAGAAGGAGGTAGTGAAATAGGGGGGACATACCTGGAATGAATAATAGATGAAACAGGAGGCTGTTGATAATATGTATATGGAGGTGGAAGGGTCATGGTGACCCTAGTGGTAATGGGGGCTAACGATTGTGGAATAGAAAGGACCACATTTTGAAAGGGAGTAGGGGTCACTGACACGGGAGGTGGTTGTGTAGCTATGGGTATATGCGAGACAATAGGGGCAGATGAGGTTATGTTTTGAGTGGTTTTCAAAGGTATGGTGGATGTGGCAGGTGTAACAGATGTAGCAGACACTGACATTCATAGTGGGTATAGGACCTAGCTATGAAATGACTGGGGGTAAGGTAGATGCAGGTAGCACGGAGCCAGATGGGGCTGATACAGGAGTGGGAGTGAGAGTTGGGGGGATGGATATGGGCATGTTGTATATCAACTGACCCAAGGCATCTCGAGTGGATGAGTGGGAAAGGTAAAACTGCAAGGTGGTAGGGTTTTGGTCAAGGAGTCGTGTGAACTCCTCATCTCTAGTAGTGATAGTGATAGGTTGGATAGGATCCATGGTGGGTGATAAAATGGAAGGTGGAAGGGATAGGTGGGAGTCGGTTGAAAACTGGTGTGGAATATGAGGGCGCTAGCTTGTCAATGCATTAGTACCATGTGAATAGGTATTGATCAGGTTGGGCTTCCTTTTTGTAAATGACATAGAAATACAGTAGGAATAGGAAGAATAGGTGGTAATAAGTGGATTAGGTACCAAATGTTAGCTGGAAAGTGGCACAGGATAACTGATGCCAGTTAGGGTAAACCAATGCCAGTTAGGGGTAACTACTGCCGGTCACTGTGGAAAATGGACAGTGAGTAAAAAAATAAGGTGTAAGGCCAAATTTGATAGGTATGCCAAATACTGATGAGATTTACAAGGTCAATGGGAATGATAGTAGTGACAGGGACTCTGAATAGTTGAAGAAGGTGAATAAATGTCCTTTTGGATAGGTTAACCAAAAGGACCTGGAACCGACGCACTGGTTGGGTATAACCGAAGGTCAGAGGGTAGTCGCTAGACGACACCGGTCACTGTGGAATTGAAACATTGATGAAAGAAAAGTGGTTGTGAATTAAAATTTGATGTGTAATTAGACCCAGAATTTTGAGAATGATGAGAATATGGTCCAGGAACACTTAGAAGAAGTTGGAATACACCAACTATGATGAGGAGCATGTAAGGAGAAACAAGAAAAATGAAGAACGTGACCTCTCACCTCAAAACGCAAGCCAAGCAGAGACACTAAGAAAAATGTGATCCTAAGAGTGCCTTTTCTATTATGTTTGTTTAGCTTAAGCTATTTAAGGACTGACTCATGAACTGTAGAATAGAATTTTTTGGTGAGGATGGCTTCCTACAAAGAAGGAGGTCTAAAAGGTGAGGTTTAAGGTATGTTATGGTGGGGGTGGGATTCACTCTGAAGTATGACTCGACAGAGCAGTGAACTGGGGAGTACCTACCAATCCTCAGATCAGTGTGATCATTGATAGGCATTCCCAAGAAAGATGTTGTTTAAGAATATGTATTTGTTTTGAATTTGTGTAATTTGGTAAGACTCAGAGAGAGAGAGAGATGTGCTTTCTATGATTTTTTAGTCAACCATCAACTGGGAATGACTTCCAGCGTATAGGTTGCCCTCAATTAATGTGAGCTAATGCGAAAAATCAGAATGAAATGCAATGATTTTAAGCCCAAATCGAAATATGAAGTTCGATGACATAAATAGATGAAGAGGAAGAGGGATGCTCTTTCACTAAAATGTAGGAAACAAGAAGAAATGGTTCTTTTTTACGTACACCAAAAGAAAGGTTTCTTTTAGAGAAAATAGAAAGAAAAAGAAGGTTACCAAGGAAGAAAATTAATGTGTATGCTTTTCAGAAGGGAAACAAACACACAACTTTTCCTAGGAATGAATAAAATGCAAGGAACCCTAAATGGGTCCCACCGAGCATGCCAAAATGTTTCACCTGATTCTTAGATGTTTCTTTGAAAGTGACGAAATAGATAGGGTAACGGGCATAGGAGGAATACCTATTGAAATAATGGTTGATAGGTTGTTGCATGCACATGTATGACCTCAGAATCCACAGCTGATCATGAGAGCTTCCTTTTGGCTAGGAGGAACTACCTGAAATGGAACACAAGACCACTAAATAAAAGTTAAACAATATGTGTAGTGAACTGCCTAGCATGTGCTAGATCCGGGAAGTGTGATACTTCCTAAATGGCTATCAGTCCACTATTTAAAACAATTTAATGTTGGTAATGAAGTAAATCATATTGTAATTAAAAATGATTTAGGCATCTCATTTAAAACACAATAAGAAAGATCTAATCTAACAGGCTAGGTTAAAATAAGATCTGAAGGTCAAGTAACTGGTTTTGGGTCTCTGCAAGTTTGACAGAGGTCTTAGGTAGGTCACAGGTGATTAAGGGTGATGTGAGAATAGGTGGATAGGTTGATTGTTTCTAGGCTGTATTAGTAAATACAGTGACTGATGCCGGTTAAGGGTGACCGATGCCGGTTGGGGAGAACTGGTGCCAGTTATTGTGGAATACTGGGAATGTCACAGAATGAGCTTTGGATCTTCCTTATGGTTTCACAAAGGACTAGGCTGGTCGAAATGAGGTATTAGGTCTGTTTGGATGGGATTTGGTGAGGATTTAATGGGGATATGGAGGGGTGAGTATTGAAGGAGGTCAATGGGTGGCTAGGAGAAAAAAGGATGAAGGTACAATGATTAAATGAATGAACCAGAAGAGTAGAATGTTCTACTTACTTGGAACCTGGTTCTGGATGTCTATGAGTGAGGAATGAAGGTGTTGATAAGAGGTTGAATGTTGCAAAGGATCATCAAACATTGGGGAGCTCTTGCATGGGCTTGCATGTGCTCTCCTTCTTGACCTGATTGGATCAAATATGTGTTGGATGGTTGTTGGATGAATGATGGATGTCTGTGTAAGAGAAAATGCTTGATCTCCTTCCTTGCATGCATGTTCTCATTGAAGCTTGTTCTCAAAAGATGTGTTATCTCTCAAGAATCTACCAACTTTTTCCAACCTCCAAAATAAGGTTGTTTTAGGGGTTAAAAGGTGATTGACGGCAGTTTTTGCGACTTAACTAGGCGGTGGTTAAGGGTAACCGGTGTCGGTTAGGGTGGGATTTCCTAGGTTTACTAAACTAGGTAGATCCCCTTGATTTTCTGGGATCTCGTGTTGTTAATCCATGGATCAGACTAGAAGCTTCCTTTAAGCATGTGGGAATGTGGTTAGAGGGAATGTAGGCATTGATTTTTAGGGTTTGGGTAAGTCTTAGTTAGTTATGGCAACTTACTAAGAATAGGTCTTAGGGTGAGGTGGCTTGATGAGGTGTCTAGGTGAGGTGGATATGTGGGCATTATCTAAATTAGGCTATTTAAATAATAAATATAGTGAGGGTAATGAATTAATTTAATTTAAATAATTAAATTAATATTATAATTAGGTGAAGGGGGCCATGGCTAGGTGGATGTGTGTAAGGTTTTTATTTGTCGAGGGACCAAAGGGAGTGTGACCCAATTTTGGTATCTACACCAGTTTTGTTTGAATACTTTCAGTATTTAGATTCTTATGTGTGTTATTGCTTTCCCCAATACCACTTCCAAAACCTCTCAAAACCCTTTCGTAGCAATCTAACATGTCATTCCGACCTACCCAACCCTTTGTGCAATCACAAAGAAGATCCAAAATTCATTCCGCAACATCTTCAATTTTCCCACAGTCACCAATGTCAGTCTCCCTAAACTATCATCATTCGAACCTATACCAACATCGGTTTACCTACCTGATACTACTCCTTTACTACCCTTCACCAACTGAACCCATAACTCCTCCCAACTTCACCAAAACCCCACCAGACCTACCCACTGACCTGCATTCATACTCACACCTCCTAGACACCTAACTCAGTTCGCCATTAACTTGGAAAAT
This sequence comes from Taxus chinensis, assembly GCA_019776745.2. Taxonomy (NCBI): domain Eukaryota; kingdom Viridiplantae; phylum Streptophyta; class Pinopsida; order Cupressales; family Taxaceae; genus Taxus; species Taxus chinensis. The sequence goes on along the minus strand of CM034154.1, from coordinate 750,647,984 downwards.
GGACCTAGACCCCTGTTCTTGACACCCTGTCATTTCTTCAGTGACCGCCATCGGTCACAATTAACTAGCATCAGTCAGGACTAGACCAACATCGGTCTCTATGTCTGTCAACATGGTACAGATCAAAAACCTACCTATTTACTCCCAAGTCACCTTTAATCACCTATGACCTTCATCAGATCTTTGTCAGACCTGTAGAAACCCAGAACCATTTAACTGACCTCCGGATCTGATCCTAACCTAGCCTGTTAGATTAGATCTTTCTTATTGTGTTTATATGAGATTCCTAAATCATATTGACTATAATAGGACAATATTTATCTTATTTCTCGCATTAATTCATATACAACAATGGATTGATAGCCTTCTAGGGAGTATCATACCTATAGGATCTAGCATACGCTGGGCAGTCCCCTACATATACTATTTAACTTCAATTTGGTGGTCTTGTTGTCTATTTCAGGTAGTTCCTCCTATCCAAAAGGAAGCTCTCCAGGTCAGTTTTGTATCAAGAAGTCATACGTGTGCAACAACCTTCAACCAGCTTTAACAAGTGTTCCTCCTAGCCCTTGTACCCTTATTTTTTCATCACATTCTGACAAACACTCTAAGAATCAAGTGAAATAGTTGGATTGAAAGGTGGTAACACAACCTCTCCCTGTGTAGAAGAAATATGAATTATAGGGGTAGCAGGAGATGAAGATGACGGAAAGTGAGAAGCTTCACTTGGGGTGGCCTCTCAAATTGATGTTTTATTTGGAGAATTTGGCTTTGGAATTACATGTTATATCATGGGCTTCTTGATTGGCTTCAAATTTGTAGGCCCTCTGCTACTCTGTCCTAGTGCTTCCTTTTTTTTGTGCCCCTGGCTTATTTCATTCATTATAGATTCCTCTGGGAAATAGCCATTTCTAAGTATAAAGCAATACTTAAGATGTCTTCTCCATAATTGTTTTGGACTTATTTCTTACGATCAGCGATGGAGCATCATCGCCTCCTTCTTCATAGTAGGCATATGAAATTACTTTCCCATCATCTGGGAGCTTCTTTGGAATTTTTTCTAATCCTAAGCTTAGGATTTGATGTATTATCATTCTACTATAATATTTTCTTATGATTTCATATTCATCTCTATAATCTATCAAGAAATCCTCCAATGTTGGTAAATGTGGATGATCCAATGAAACTATTTTCAGAGCAATATTTATGTAGTCAAAATTTATTATAGCTTTGTATTTTGCTTGAGTATAGTGGTGGAACATTTATTTAGAAACATTTCAAGCATTTTGGATGTTGGCACAATGATAACTCGCAATGAAAATTGGAAATCATACTCCTCTATGAAGCCCTTGTTGGAGATCATGAAGTTCCACTAGTAGTCTACATAGTTAAAGTAAAATCCATCTATCTCTAGGATACCTTGGGAGTTTTAGCTATTTTTCTGAGAAACCACAAACTCTCAAATATGTGAAATGAGGAAATTGAATAAAGATACATCCATATTATACAATTGCATTCCACGCAGCATCAGTTACCCTCTTTTCTTTTAGCTCAGTATCAAGTTTGCAAATGAGTTCATAGAAGAAGTCATTAACCTTCTTGTACTCCTTGAAATACCCAGGCAATGCCAAATTTGGATAATATTTATGGATAAGGTTCTCATAGTACTTTGTTTCCTTAATTTATAAAAATCACCATGTGCTGCTGCAACATACATAAGATAGGAAGTCATCTTGAAGTCTCGTGTTTGGGTTACATTTCGCAACTAGCTGTCAATTTTATTACTAATAATCTCATCCTAGTTGCTCAAATTACTAGGTTTTCCATTCTCAATCAATATAATGAAATAATACATCCATGAAGGAAAGCATTTTGCATTTTTCTCTCCATATATTCTACACAACAACTGAGTGATATCATCTACTTCTTGGACAAGATCATACCTCATAATAGTTCTAGAAAATCTTGATGCCTACTTAGTTTCCTTCAATAATTTAGGCTCATGATCCGGCTGGCATCTTCCCTATTTGTTCTTCAAGTATTCATCAACCTTATCCATATTAAAACCCATTACTTTATGTGTAATAGGAATCTTCAAGAAAAATTTAAATAAATGAGCATCAATTCTTACCACTAAATTACCTGAAGCATCCTTAACTATCCTTTTCTGAAAATCAGAATGTTTAGCACATTCTAGTACAAATTTAGGAAATTGAGTAGTACTAGGAAAAACAACTTCTTGTATCAACCCACTTTAGTCAATGCATGCATGAGGGTTTTTTAGATCTTTTCCTTTGATCTCTCAAACAATTTAGTGATGGAGACATGCCCCATATCAATATCACTAATTTTTGTGAGTTTGAACACAATGCAAGACTATACTGGATAACCTTTATATTCATACTTCATTTTTCTTCCTTTGGCTTCACCATTTGATTTAGCTTTCCATTTATCCTTCCTATCCTTGGAAGTTTCCTCAACAATAATATTAGGATCCTCTCTGATAATAACAACTTCTTCTTACCCCACTGACTTCTCACTTACTTCAATTTATTCTTATCTTATCTCACACATTTTCTTTCCTTCAAGTAAGTGATGTGTTCCACCTACTAAAGATTAGCAGTTGTCCCTACTTTAAGTCAAAACACATTGTTTCAATTACATGCAAACATTCAAATTCAATATTCTCATGAAAATTCATTAAAATCCTCTCAGAAGTGAAGTTCAAGTCTCAATGGAAGTAATCAAGAAAAACAGTTCACTTTACAATTCATTGCGGGTTTTTAGGGGGGTCTTACTTGAAACTTAGAGTTTACAAGCAGTAGTAATTCAATTCTGAGTAATGAAGGGGGATTAAAAGCTCTTTATAATACCAAAATGCATAGGGAAGTAGTCACCCATTGGTTAAATGCAAATATTATGAAGTAATGATCTATCATTTTTGCGCAACTCATAAGCTAGGAAGTAGAAGTTATGCAAAACAACGCAAAACATAACACGTCAATTTAGCACAACTTAGGTTATGAAGAAAAAGTAGTTCCAAATAGCGTATAGCATGGGAAGTAATAAGAAATCAGTTTAACACAAAACACAAACTTAGAAAGTAATATTATTTCTAATCAACGCAATGTATAGTAAGTAGAAGTTATTCAAATTCACGCAAACAAGCAAGAGTAATGTGGTATTCATGAGGGTGATTACTTTGAATAAACAACTACCACATCTTAAGAGTATAAGTAATTCCAAAAATCCACAATGTAAGATGATAAAGAACTGTTCTTTGCGGCATTATTGAACTACTATACTTATATTAAACCTAGAAGTAAAAGTGATGCGAAAATTCACAGACCATGGGAACTTTTAATGTATTTTACAGCATTTGAAGACTAATTTTCTTCCTTGTCACCTATAAGTAGAAGTAAAGAAAAGTACCGCAAAACATGAAGAAGGAGGTGCCCCAAAACCACTCGATGTAATACTTAGGGTGAAACTAGGGTTTTACAAATGGTGGAATTCTAGAGACATTATATTAAAAAGTAACATTGGGTCCATTATGCTAATCCAAAACAATAATCCCAATAAATAAAATGAGATAGTTTCAAACCATTTCAAAAAACACAGAGAAACGAGCACTCCAAAAAGAACAACAAACTAGACTAAACCACAACACAAAGGAAGAGAAAAACAAGAAAAGAAGGAAAAACAAAGTACCAACCTCTCCTACAAATGGGTCTAATTCGATTTGCAAAAATTCTTCTCCAATCATTCGTAAGGAATCGATATGGGTTTGGGAGGAAAATAACTTCTCTCTGAGTGTGCAAATGTGTGGATCTAATGTGGAATTAATTTGAATGTTATATATTCCATGTCATTAATTGCGATCCATACCAAGCCACATCAACATCCTTCTTATATGTGGATTTTTAAAATAGTTTTACTTCATTTTTTAAAAAAATAAGTAAAGTACCTCCTAAATACTAATAACTTAACTGATTAGTGATGTGGATTTCAAGAACTGCTTAAATTTATTTAATTTTTGAGAAGTAAAGTAGTTTGGTTTTATCACAAAGAAGACAAGTAGTCAGGTGTCAATTTAGCGTAATGAATAGCTTTAATTTTGTGGAAATCCAAAACTACTATACTTATTTGATGCTAAGAAGTAGAAGCTTATCATTTTAGTGCAAAGCTAAGAAGTAGAAGCATTTCTATCCAGTCTAAACTAAGAAATCAAATCTAGTTATGCAGGGTTATTGAACTACTTAACTTATCATCTTTTAATAAGTGGAAGCACTCCCAATCAGCACAAAGAAAGAGGCCTTTACAAATCAGGTTTTTGGGTGTATACAACTTATTACTTAGAAGTAAAGCACCCTAAGAAATCTGATAACTAAAGAGAACATTGTTTTGGCTTTTTAGGGATGTTAAGGGCATTTTGAGCATATGGGTATTTTAACAATCACCCCTAAGAAACCTCTTGCAACCTATTGAAGAATTATGAAGCATTCCTATAACCCAAATAAGTAAAGGAAACAACCAAAAGACACTAACCAATAACATAAAGATCCACAAAAAACATGAACACAACTCTTCACAAGACCTAAAATCTCAAAAAAAATCAAAGGGGTGCCCCAAAATTCCTAAGTGAAATCTTGGGGACACCAGTTCTAGCTAGGCACTAGCATCCTGGCTGGGCGTTGGCATCCAGAATGAAAAATTTTGAAAGGTAAAAATTTATACTGAGAAAGTAAGAGTGCAAGACTGATAGTATAAGCATAAAGAAAATAAAGGTGGCCAAAGACATGGATTAATAATTAATTTTAGTGCTTAGGAATCGTACAATAGTAGTATGTAATTAGGACTAAATAATAACCCAAAGTTCATGATTTTGTATCTACATCAGGAGAGAAGAAGTTATGTATGCCAATTATCCAAATGCTACTCATCAAAAGGATGTCTATCAATAGACTATGGGAGTCATCAGAGAACTACAAGGTGAGATACATTGCTTGAGGGAGTAGGCATGCGAGAGATAATGTGTGAAGAATTTTGAACTTCCATAGAAGGGTGTACATGACCTGAAAGAGGTATGTAAGATGTTGTTCCAGGAGGATATCATCCCACTACTAAGGGAGTGGCTCTGTGAGAAGGTACCATCCACTGGAGTTGAGCATGAGTGTAAGATACTACATGTTAATTTTCTACCACATAACCATGAGTATGATAAAGAAATCACATTGGATGTGGTAATTGATGGTTAGTTAGTGAGTAACATTTTGATTGATACATGTGCTGAGGTGATTGTCTTGACTTTGGATACATGGAATTAGATGAAGATACCACCATTGCATCCATATTCCAATGTGTTGTATATGGAAAAAAATACTAGGGCCATGCCTATCAGGGTATTGAATAATGCCTCAATAACCATTCAAGGATCCAAGTTTACTGGATATTTTGAAGTATTGGAGCTAGCTGAGGCTGAAAAATTTCTAGCACTACTTGGGCATCCTTGGTGTTATGTGAACAATGCTAACATGCGCTTCAACAAGAGATATATCAGTTTTAATAATAAGGATGAGTACGTGATCATACCGTTGGATGATGTGAAGGATACGCCCTATACTAAGTAGGTAAGTGAAGAAGAGATGAATAGGATTTATGAGTGGATAATTCATGATCCTGAGAATGTAGAACCCTCTAAGAAAGGCATTCTTAGTGAGAAAATGCATAGTTAGTTAGTGACACCATCAGTGTTTCTTGTGAAAATTAGGCCCATGAGACGTATGAAATGGTTGGGTGCGAGAAGAAGGGGAGGGTAACCAAAATGACTAGACCGTGTATGGTTAGGTGTTTGGGAAAAACTCAATTACCTATGTATATTGGTGAATAAAATACTGAATCTTTCTTGTGCGTCATGGAGGAACAATGGAAGAATGAAGGTGATAGAAGGAATATGTTGGTTTATACATTGCATGAAACAACAATGCGCTGGTGGGTGACACATAGGGATAAATTTTTGGGCTGACAAGAAGTGACAATTGCCTTTTCAACAAGGTTTACTTGGAAAAATGTGCTTACATTTATACATGAGTATGATTGGAAGATTCTTGCTTTGGTGCACATTCATAACTATGAGAGACAATGTGCACAAGGTCAGGAAGCTTTACCACCATCTTTTTGGGTACATAAGTTATATTCCACTTTGTGTGGCTACGCACGGGCATGGTATGTACATGTTTAGCTCAAATAGGAAATTTCAAGCCAGCGAGACATGAATAAAGGTATGGTTCACATTTTTTATTACTTTTATAATAAACCTCTAGTCCATGAATCTTTGCATATAATGAAGAACATCACATTAGGGGATAACATGAAATAAAAATATCTCATGCTTTAGTTAGTTAGAGAACCTGATTCTGAAACACATGAAGATATGTTGGAGACAGACAAGATGTAATTGAGCCATGCCTAGAAGGAGAAAGAGAAAGGAAAGTTATTCTACCTGATTGATGAAGAAAATTTGGATAATTTGGATATTATCCTTACATAGGGTGTGTGTAAATTAATGGACACTGCAGATGAAAAGGCACACATGTACCATGCTCCTATGAAGATAGATAAGGTTAATATTGGCACCGAGGATGCATATAAGGAAGCCATCATTAGAGACTACTAGTAAAACCAAGAGGTAGAAAAGATCATTGAGATCTGGCATGAATTCCAAGACTTATTCCCATGGGGCTATCATGAGTTGAAAGGAGTGCACCCCTCAATGGGAGATATGAATATTAAGTTTAAATAAGGCATGTGTCTGGTTTAAAAGAGGCCTTATAGGATGAAATAAAAATTATGTGTGAAGGTGGAGGAATAGATTGATAAGATGCTTAAGTATGATATCATTGAACCAATAATGGTGTCTAAGTTGGTTAGCCTTATGGTAATTAGCATCAAGAAGGATGGGTGGATTAGGATCTATGAATATTACAGGGAACTTAATTCATCATGTGTTACAGATCCTTTTCCTACACCATTCATAGAGGAGATACTTGAGGGATTTACAGGGTGTTAGATCTATTACTTCACATATGGGTTCTCAAGTTATCACCAGGTGCACATTGCGTGTGAGAATCAGGAAAATACTACATTTGCCACTGAATTGGGAAGTTTTTCATATATTGTGATGCTTTTTGGATTTAAGAATGCACCCACAATATTCTCACATATAGTTATGCACGATTTTCTTGAATTAATTCACAAGTTCTTACAGGTGTATCTCAATTATTGGACTATCTATGGGTTGGTTAAGGATCATTGTGATAATCTAAGAATCATTTATTAGAGGTGCATGTAGTTAAACATCTCTCTTAACATTAAGAAGTGTATCTTTTCTACACCCTTTAGAACTTTGCTTGGGCACATCATTTATAAGGAGGGATTATTGGTAGACCCAACTAAGATTGCAGTAATTTTTGGGTTAGAGGAGCCTACAAATTAGAGTGAAGTGTGTGGATTTTTGGGGCAAATTAGGAATTATAGAAATTTCATCACGGGGTGTGCAAATATTTTTGTGCCCCTTAAGGGATTGCTCAAGGCTAAAGGAAAATTTTATTGGGGTGATGTGCAGTAGCAAGTGTTTGAGACCTTGAAGGAAAGATTGACCACTTCTCTGATCTTGTTATTTCCTTCTTGGAATAAACCCTTTCATGTACATGTTGATGCTTATGGAATGGAAATTGGTGCAATATTAGCACAACGTGGAGAAGGTAATGTGGATCATCTCATATGCTTTGTAAGTAGGAAGTTAACACTAGTAGAATAGAATTATACTACCATCGAACGCGAGGTAGTGTATATGATCTACGCACTTCATAAGTTTTGACAGTACTTTTTGGCTACACCATATAATTTCTATACAGACCATATGGCATTGAAGTACTTGGTCAACAATATTGTGTTGCAAGGGCACATCTATTGGTGGATACTTCTATTTCAAGAGTTTGATTTCATAGTTTTTTGTAAAACTAGGAAAGATCAATTTAGGGCTTGATCATTTGTGAAGGATCAATTCTGGAGAAGACACACAAATTATTGACAACACTAATCCTGATACACAGTTACTCATGTTAAATTGTGTGCCCACAGATCTAGAATATATTGCAGTGTTTTTAAGCACTAGACTTGAACTAAAAGGGATGAAAACATTTGAAAAGAAGTAAATTTATATTCACATGGTACCATATCATCTCATTGGGGTAGACTTGTATAATATGGGTTGAGACGAGGTCTTGTACATGTGTGTATTGGAACATCAACGTGAAGCTATTATGGAGGAATCTCATGGTGGTATTGCAAGAGGAAATTCTACATTCGATGCAACTACATACAAGATTCTTTTAGCTGGCTTATGGTGGGAGACCATGTAAAAGGATGCCAAGGATTTTATGAAGGCGTGTGATCATTGTTAGTGAACTGGAAAGCCTAGGAGTAGATATGACATGTTGTTGCGACCAATAGCAAGCGTAAAACCTTTTGAGAAATTGGATATTAATTTTGTGGGACCTAGTGCACCACCCACACATAGGACTGGAGCATGCTACATAATTACATGCATAGAATGTTTGACCATGTGGGTAAAGGCTATGCCCATAAAGGATTGTATTTCAGCCACAACTGTTTACCTAGATTTCTTGTTTGTTATCAAATAAATGATCTAGTACTAAAGAAACTAGAAAAATAATAAAAGATGGAGGTTTTAAGGTACCTCATAACACGATGTGATTGATGCATTTGTTGAAGTGATTGATATCCATTGTAAGCTATATAAACTACAAAAATAGAGAAATATTTGATTAGATAGATTTATGTGTAAACTTCTCGAATAATGTCAACTCCAAGAAGCGTTAACTTCCTTGGCAGATGTCAACCCTCGTGTTTAGATAAAAGATGATAAAATTAATAATGATAAACTAGATATTATGCAGAACCTAAGGCACATAGAAACTGGAAATGCAAAAATGTAAGGCACATACAAATCTGATATAAATGGATGGAAATTAAATGGTACCTGACTGGTTTGACGGTGACCCAGACTGTGTAGAGGCAAGTCGGCGGAAACTTGGATGTGTAGATTTGATCAATAATACAGATATGTAGATATGTGAAGATTTGGATGCTAACTTGTAACTACATGAGGCTATAAATGTTGAAGGATGACCTGCAGAATGATCTCTGAGACAAAAAGGTAGAGAAAATGACAGAATATAATGATTTGGATAGGCTGTTGGATGAACAAGACCATGGTTGACGTTGACCAGGTGGGATCGATGGAGAATGTGTTAGAATTGATAAGGCCGAGGATAAATGGATGGGAAAGGAAACCTCCAATCAAAGGAGCTATGATAAAAGGATGCCAAGGGAGCTCTGAGTATTATAAGCTGCTCTACACCTATAAAATATTATCTACAAGAAGAGAAATGATAATATAATACAAATATGATTAAAGAAATACAAAAATAGAGATAATCTCACGAAGGATGATTGTGAGTGATGCAGGCACATTAAAAGGAGCTCCAGGAGGTCTACAACTATTGCATGGATGCTTATGCATGAGGATATGTTCACGGGTTGTAGGAAAACTCTGATATGTGCATGCCTCTCACCTTGAATGGTAGGAAATCACTTTTCTATATAGGGTCGAAGGTGACTTGGCTGGGTTGCCCCCAACTACAGGGAAATTTTCCCCATCAAGAGATTTTTTCTTCTTTTTGAATGATTTCAGTTTGTTTTAAGGGTTGGATAAATGCTTTAAAGTATTATATAGGAAGAGGTTGTTTTAGGATGAGGTGTAGGTGAGTTGGAGATAAGGATAGGTTAGAAAAAGCATAGGGATGCATAAGATGTGTGTTTAGAATGAAAGCATCAAAAAATAGAAGTTTGGTTAAGGCAATATTAGGATGTGGACATTAATTAATTAATTAACAATAACTAATTAATTAAATTGATCAAAGGGATTAAATGTGATGAGGTAATAGATGGGAAATTGATTAATTAATGGGGGTGAATAGAAATAAATATGCACACATAGGCAATGAGGGTATAGATACTAAATTTAGGTGTCTAAATTTTTCCCCTTTTTCAGTGGCTTGGGCTAGTAAGCCATGAGACAAAAATAAGAAGGGTTGGATGAGGATTGTCAAAAGGATTGTTTATGAGCTCCCCCTCAAATGGGGGATTGATGACGTCAAGGGAAATCGATGACGCATTTGAAAAGGTAGATGATGAAGAGCGGGTGGGTGAAGAAAGGATGGGTAAAATGATTACCAAGGCAAGATGCCTCAGGAAAAAAAGATCGCAATATTAATAAGAACTATGGCAGTGAATCCAATATCACATTGGTAGGGGAAAATTACGGTCCTAATGGAGATGGACAAAAATGTTCTATGGACCAATGGTTGGGTGAAGATCACTACAGTATGGATGCATGTCAGGATGACCAATGGTTCATGGGAAATTCATCGAAGTATGCAGAACTATATGTGAAAAGCATGAGAAATCCTTCATACATGAGGAATCAAGTGAAAAGGTATGCATCCACAAGGGATGAGGATTAAATGTTATAGTGCTCAAATACTGGACACAAATGGCGAAGAAGGAAAAATGGAAAAAAGATGAATGATGAAGTAATATGCCCGCAAGGGGAAAACATGGCCGAGAAGGCAAATATAAAATATGCCCCAAGTGGGGAAGGGTAATTATGGCCTCAAAGGAGGACTTTGTGTGTGGATTAGATAGGATCATGAAATGAATTTCCCGAAGGAGGAGTAAATATGGCCCGGTGGGACTTTAAATGTATAAAGTAATGATTTGAATGTAGAATTAAAATGTCCATAATAAATATGGCCACAAGGGTGTAATTTGAGATGATAAGGGGATGATGTCAAATAGTGAGATAAAATTCCCTAAAGTAACAATAGATATGGCCACAAGGGTGGAATTCAAATTAAAATTCCCTAATGGGGAATGGATATGGAGACAAACATGGACTTGGAGAGGAAAATGAGGATAGATAGATGAAAGTAATGGTGCTCCATAACATAAAATAAAAATGGCCCAAAAGGTGGGATAACAAAATGTGAGATATGGTTCCTTGAGAGGGAACACAAAAAATTCCACACAATTAGACTTAAGATGAGATAAACATGATAATATTTGATGAAATAGATAGAAAAGCTCAGATAGATCAATAATATCAGACGAAGAGTCATATTGGATTTGGATGAGATAATAAATAGATGTGACTTAAAAATGGTGGTAAAATTATGAATGACACTACATCCCATCAAGAAATGAGCGAGGAAAGGATGTCTCAAATCACATTGGAGGTAAATAAAAAGGGGATCTAGGTAATGCAAGGCACATGCAACCAAAGAAGATGTTAGGAAATAACCAATGCTAGTTAGTCATTCCAAAGATCACAAGGATATAATGGATGAAATGATCTCATAAACCTAATGTCGACATAACAAAGGGGTTCAATATTAAACTTGTATATAGGAAAGATGGTTCTCCAAAAGTGGCATTCCCTAAACTATGCCTCAGCTCTAGGAAGGGGAAAGAGAAATTCAATCAATGTGGGAAGCTTTCTTGGGATGTTAATAAAATGGAAGGATGATTAATGTGGGAAGCCTTCAATTCCATGAAAAATAGTATCCATCCTTTGATGGTATGGTCTAATTTATACAATATATATATGGCAAAAATAATATGACAGCCATCCTTCAAGGGATTAGTCTATTTCTCCTGATTTTGGCTTTGATTTTGATTTTGATTTGGATGATTTTTCTTTTCTTTTTCTCTCCTTTTTTTACAGGAACAACTTTACTTGGAGGAATCAATTTTTTTTTTATGAATTTTATTTTGACAAGAGCATCCATGTATTAATATTTTACATGGGCGAGAGTTAGGACTACCTAATTAGACCACTTAAGAGGGGATAGTGAATGTATAAGAGACACCCCTGGTCCTTTTGCATGGTTCCAAAATGTGAATAAGAAGGTGATGGATGTGATGATTGTGGAGTTCTGACCAAAGGGAAGAACCTATCCATAAGGAATATACTATGGGCAGAGCCATGGTGCCCATATTTAAGGTCACATCTAGAAAGTGATAAAAGACCACATAATTCCAAATCATCACGATGAGATATAGAAGAGGCTAAGATGAAAGAATTATCTGAAGATACGACTAAGGGCACATTAGTAAATGTTCTAACAATAAGAATGATCGTAATTGCAATGTGTTAAGTGGTTCCACTTCTGGTTTACCCTCAAGGAAACATTTTCATGTAATGTCCTGATTAAAGTTATGTTTAAGATAGGATGAGAGATTGATAGGATGGGATATGATGAAATACGTGATCAAAGGTAAACAAATCTATGTGTTACCCTTTAAGGAAGTGAAAATATGCGTCTGAGACGAGATGAAGAGATGGTCCTCCAAGAGAGAGACAATCATGACCAAAATGGTGGATTTATAATAAGATGAAATGGTCACCCCAAGGGAGGGAAAAATTTTACCACAACAGTGGATTTAGGATAAGATGAAAAATTAGATAAGACATTGCGAGACAGATAATATGGAAACTATGCACTACCTTTCAAAAGTAAGAAAGCGAGGAAAAGATATGCATTCCAACAAGATGAAAAATGTCCACAAGAGTGGGCTTATGATGAGAATATGGTGCCCCGAGAGGCACAAACATAGCCACAAAGGTGGAATTTGAATGAAAAATATAGAGATAAATGGTCCCTCAAAGGAGGAATAAACATGACCACAACAGTGGACTTCAGATAAAATAGATGGTGCCCTAAAAGAGGCACAAATATGGCCACAATTGTGGACTTTGATGAAGATGGTGCCCCAAGAGAGGAACAAATATGGCCATAAAGGTGGACTTTGATGAAAATAAATGGTCCTTTAATGGAAGGACAAATATGGCCACAACGGTGGAATTTAAAATGAAAAAATGAAAATAGATGGTGCCCCGAATATGGCCACAAAGCTAGTCTTTGATGAAAAGAAATGGTCCCTCAATGGAAGGAAAAATATGGCCACAATGGTGGACTTAGAGTGAAAAAATGGTTTCTCAAGGGAGAAACAAGGATGGCCATGACAGTGGTCTTATGATGAGAAGAGTAAAATATTAAAACATGGCCATGATGGAAAATTTCAAGTGAGAATTAATGGTCCCCTAAAGGGAGGAAAAACATGGCCACAAAGGTGGACTTTAATTGAAATTTGGACTTAGATAAAATTTAGATTAATATTGGATGAGATGTAATGGATGAAATTAAATAAGGTGATGTAAAAATTGAAGTCCCCTAACATCAAGGGAGTTGTTTAAATAGGAAATGAGTTAATGTTGGTGATATGTTCTAGGACAAGGGGAGGTTGTTCCCCCAATGAAAGAGACTATGTCACCTTTGGGTGATTTGGATGTGGAATAAGCCACAGTGGATTGTATGGGATAGTTGACTGTATTTTTATATTTGTATTGGATGGATAGTCGAGGATCACGACGGTGATTGGAAAATTCAATATTATCAATAAACAAGGGAGGACCCTCTTTTGAGTGAATGGTAGGGGATGACACAGACAAAGGATGAGATTTAGTAATTTCTATGGATGGGGATGTAGGAACTAGATTTGGATTGGTTGTGGTTGATGGAGAAGAATGGTTCCCGTGAATGAGGAAATCATCTTTCTCAATAAGATTATGGACTATAGTTTGAAAGGCCTTATAATTCTCAGTATCATGACCTAGAGTACGATGATAAGAGAAAGTTTGATTAGGATTGAACCATGATGGGATTTTATTATGTGGATTAAATTCTCTAATGGGAGGAAGCGTGGCAGCATATATTTGAGTTAAATTTCAAAGGATATCCACGTAGGACCCAATCGAAGGGTCATGGGGAAAATAAGTCTTATGGAATTTAAGAGGGTAGTTTGACTTGGGTTTAGGGGAAGAGATGGATCTAGATTAGATGGGTGTAGTAAGCATTTTGAAAGATAAAACAATTTTGGATTGTTTGGATTAGGATTTAGTTGTAGATTGGATGGGTAGATTAGGTGTCTTAGAAGAAAAAGCACATTTGGTCGGGGGATTGGATTTTTTAGATTTGGATTTATTGTTGTGAGGTGTGCTTTATTTGGAAGTATTAGACCTATATTTGGATGTGGATGTCTAGGATGTGGATGTATGAGCTGATTTAGATGGTGATGATGGTGGTGGATTACTTAGCGGTTTTGGTGTTTTGGATTTAGTTTTAGAGTTAAATGATGATTCAGGTTTACGTGGACCAGAATGAGTGGTTACTTGAATGGATTTGATGGACAATGAAGGATCATCTTTAGAATAATCATCATTTAGATGTGAAATGGATGAAAATTTTCATGATGAACAAGGGGATGTTTTTTTTGGATAGATGAAATCAAAGGTGTGGATGTTGAAGTGGAAGGAATATATTGGTTTAGTTTGGGAAGGAGGTATCCTTCCTTAATGAAGTTATAAAAAATGGCTTGAAGTGCTCTGCAATGTTCAATATCATGTCTAGGGGTACAATGATATGCGTAGACAAGGTTGGAATTAAACCACGATGGCTTCTTGTTATTTGGGTCAAAGGATCTAATAAGTGGAATTGTGATTGCAGAAATTTGTAACAAGTGTTGGAAGACCTCCGTACATGATTCAACCAAAGCATTAGGAGGTTATTTTTCTTTATGGAATATCTTGGTATTTGAAGAGGAAGTGAATGTTTGAGATAATCCGGATTTTGAGGACAACGTTTGAACATCTTGATGTCTTGATGGTCAGAATTCAATTTTGGCATTGGTAAATGCCATAGTGTTGAATGATTTCAGTTTTAGTTGATGAATTGTTCTTGATGAAAGGGTTGGATTGTTGGATTGTTTAGAGGAAGGAATATTCATTTCCTTATAGGAATGTATAAGGGATTTTTGAGGCAATGTATTAATGGTTGTGGATTTTTTTGTGAGGTTGCATGCTTAGGAGGAACGAAAATAATTTCCACTGGAGGATCCAGAGGTGGTGTTGGTATAGGTGTGAGAATCATTATTTTTTTGATGGAATATAAGGGAAGTGAATATTGATTCAATTGCGCTTATGAGGTAGAATGAGAATTTGAAGTTTTCATAAGTTGAAGTAATTTCAAAGGTTCTTAAAATGATGTAGGAGGGGAGGACGATGTTGATGTGGTATCAATTATTGATGTAGTAGATGTAGGAACTGGGATTGGATCTATAGATGATATTAAGGGTATGGATGATGAAGTGGATATAGGTGTGGAATTAATGGTAGATGTAAGTGTGGACATTGAAAGATGTGTTTGCTGTACATTATTTATTGAATAAATCTTAAAATTTTATGGTGTGGAAAGTGGAAATGAATCTGTTGATGGTAGATCTAGGAAGGCTTGTTCAAAGATATCCAGGAGTGGAGGTTGAATTGGTTGGGGGATTGTGTAATATTGGGAAGTAGGGACATAGTATGATGGTTGAGATTGTTGAGGTACATAAAGTGTGGTAAATGAAGTGGGGATGGCATTGACATAAGGTGACCAGGATGGAGTAGGAGCCTCAGGTTGACATGATTGAGAACCAAAGTTATAGTGAAATTATTTATAGATAGGGCTAGAAGGAGACAAGATCAAGATATCAATCGTGATAGATGTTTGAGGAGTGGCGGTAATTGATGTGATAGGAATGGGGGATATAATTTATGTGGGTGTAAGATAAGTATTTGATGGTCTTGGTTGGAAAATATAAGGAGTGGATGAATGGGGATATAAGGAATCTTGGTGTGTCAAAGTTGGAGGAAATGTTTGATAATATGTTTGAGGTTGGATTAAAATATTTGGTTGTTGAGGTACACGAGAAGTGTGAATTTTGGTAGATTGTGGTGATTGGATGGGTATTCTAAATGAAGTAAGGAGAGGATTGATATGACATGATTTCAGTGTAATAAGATCCACTAATTGA
This sequence comes from Taxus chinensis, assembly GCA_019776745.2. NCBI lineage: Eukaryota > Viridiplantae > Streptophyta > Pinopsida > Cupressales > Taxaceae > Taxus > Taxus chinensis. Next base: position 750,631,925 of record CM034154.1, on the reverse strand, counting down.
TTAGATTAACATGGTTGAGGGGTTTTTAGGGATTTCTGACATAGGAAATCGTAAATGGGGCTAAAGGAAGACTCATAGGTCTCTAAAGGAGCATGAGGTAGAGGTGTTTGAGGTATGGTATCGATTCAAAATGGGTTATATTTGTTTGGTGAAAATATTTTTTTTGGTGGTGTAGGAAAGGGATATCTGAAAATTTCAGGGAGTGGTGAAGATCATATTGGTTAATGTTATCTACAAGGGGATAAACATGAGATATCGATTGTGGTAGACATTTGTGCAGAACCATTTAGGGTGAATTTTTGTTCCATTTTAAATAGACAAGTCAAGTAAATGATTCTTTTTATGTTTTTTAGAAAGTATGAAAAAGAAAAGGGGAAATGGACAATGAGGTGCCTTAGAGAAGGAAATTTATGTTTGGTTTTAGGTACGTTTTGGCTTGGGAATGTCTAAGGTGGATTCTTGTTGTGTGGTGAAATCCTAATCAGTTAACCATGAAAGGGAATGTTTTGATATGTTAATTGATTTATGAGTTTTAAGGTTGTGTTTGATAAGATGTGATATGTAGTAAGTTAAACCCCTACTTAAACTATATGAGCAAGTATGATGTAAATAGAATGTTCTTTTTAAGCCCAAAACGAAGTGTGATATTTGGTGACGGCACAAACAAGAGAAAAAAATTACAATGCAAAAGGAGAAAATAGGGGAAAAGCGAGGAATACCTGGATAGTGCTTTTCCTATTTATCTACACTTTTGGATGATGAGTGATCCAAGCCACGAACCCAACACGAGCAAGAAATAAAGTAGAGCCTCGCGCTATAATGTTAGTGGAAGACAAAAAAAATTAGAATATACATATATCTATGAAAATGAAAGAGATCACCGAAAGGGTTGTCCCACTGAGCATGCCATGAATGTTTACCTAGATTTATAGTTCATTATCAAATAAATGATCTAGTACTAAAGAAAATAAAAAAACTCAAAAAACATGGAGGGTTTAAGGTAACTCAAAATGTGATGTGATGGATGTGGGAACTGAAGCGATTGATCTCTGTTGCAAGCTATATAAACTGTAAAACTACATAAAGATTTGATTAGATAAATTTATGCAGGGGCTGCCTAGACAATGTCATCTCCAAGAAGCATTAACTTCCTTCCCGGATGTCAACCCCCATTTTTAGATAAAAGATGATAAAAGAAATAATGATAAACTGGATATTATGCAAAATCTAAGGCACACAGAAACTGGAAATGTAGAAATGTAAGGCACATAAAAATTTGATTTAATGGACGAAAATTAAATGGTACCTAACTGGGTCGACGGTGACCTAGAGTGTGTAGAGGCAGGTCAATGGTGGCCTAGATGTGTATATCTGATAAATAATGTAAATACGTAGATCTATGGAGATATGGATTCCAACTGGTAACTACAGGAGGATTTAAATGCTAAAGGATGTCCTGCAGAATGATCTTTGAGACAAAAAGATAGAGAAAAGGACAGAAAGAAATGATTTGGATAGGTTGTTGGATGAACAGTAACATGGTCGATGGTGACTAGGTGGGATCGACAATGACTGTGGAATACTCTGATAAGGTCGAGGATAAATGGATGGGAAAGGAAACCTATAAGCAAAGTATATGTGATAAAAGGATTCCAAGGGAGATTTAAGTATTGCATAAGTTGCTATGTACCTACAAAATATTAGCTACAAGAATAACAATAATAATATAATAAAATTTTGACTAAATCAATACAAAAATAGATATAATCTCATGAAGGATGATCGTGAGTGATGTAGGTATGTTGAAAGGAGCTCCAAGAGGTCTACCACTACTACAGGGATGCTCAAGAACGAAGAGATGTTTGCATGTTGTAGGAAAAATCTAATATGTGCATGCCTCTCACCTTAAATGGGAGGAAAGCACTTTACTTTATAGGGTCGATAACGATTAGGCTGGGTCGCCACCGATTGCGGGGAAATTTTCCCCATTAAGAGGTTTTTTCTACTTTTGGCGTGATTTTGGTTTATTTTAAGGGTTGGTTGAATGCTTTAAACCATTAGGTGGGAAGAGGTTGTTTTAGGATGAGGTGTAGGTGAGTTGGAGATAAGGATAGGTTAGAAAAAGCATAGGGATGCATAAGATGTGTGTTTAGAATGAAAACATCCTAAAATAAAAGGTTGGTTAGGGCCATATTAGGATGTGGACATTAATTAATCAATTAAAATTAACTAATTAGTTAAATTGATTAAGGGTATTAAAAGTGATGAGGTAATAGATGGGAAATTGATTAATTAAGGGGGACGAATATAATAAAATATGTGCATGCAGTCGATGAGGGTATAGATACCAAATTTAGGTGTCTACAACAACAACAAGGTTCCTTCGAGGAAACATCATTAGCAAGCATAGTTGTCCATTAAACTTGACCAGTGATAGAGGAACTCATTTCTTGAATGAGACAATCTGAATTCTATTGGCAGATTTTATGGAGGCACACCATAAAACTACCCCTTATCACCCTCAATCTAATGGTACTGTAGAAGCATTTAACAATATCTTAGGATAAACTTTGAAAAAGATCTGCGATGTTGGAATAAAGGATTGGGATAATAAGGTATCAATTGTACTTTTGGCTTACATGACCACATATAAGAGGTTGAACAATATCATACCCTTTCAGTTGGTGTTTAGAACTGATGCAGTAATTCCTATGGATTTTTTTCTACCATCCCTGCGTATTGCACATGTAGGAGGTTTGTTAGATGAAAAGGTTGTAGAAGAGCGCATTGAGAAGCTAATGCAATTGGATGATCATTATACCATTGTGTGTTGGATCACAAAGACTGATAAGGAAAAATAAAAGGTTCCTCCTGAGCATACAAGTGTTGATATGTGATTTCTTTGTAAAAAGGACGTGTTCCTTGATTGAGAAATCATGCTTGATATGTATTGTATCTTCTTTGCAGATTTCAGATCTTTGAATGAGTCAGAATATGATTGGACTCTTTTATTTCTTTCATTTCCCGCCTGAGTTTAATCTGATCTCGGAATGAATTATAGAGTTATCCACCTATAATACCTAGCCTTGGATCAGTGGAATTGATCCAAGTATTGCTTTAAGTTTGTTCGTGATGAATTAAAATTACAGACCTTGAACAAGTTGCAAGGTCTAGATGCATTGAATAAGCTAGTCTGGAGTATGACTCAGGTTGATCATGTGAAATGGATTGGTTCCCGATATCGAAGTATATCTGGAAGGTCTTGATCGTGGACCAGGTAATAATTCCGTTACATATAATTCTGTAGCCTAATGGCTAATACAGGAGTGAACCCTGTTCGAGAATACATGTTATAGGTCTTTTTCTGAGCATATGAAATGTTAGACCTAACAGGAATTATTAATGTCAGTAACCTAAAACTAAACTTAACCTAGGGGTTAGATTAGTGTTAATCTAACCTAGACCTAGGCTAAGAGCTAATGTTCTAAGTTAGTATCTATGTTCTAAGAGGTTAGACTAGGTGTTATCCTAAATCCTAACCTAAGTTACTAACCTAACTATTGAGCAAGGATGTAAGGGGACCTATGGAGGGGTGTGAACCATGGGCGGCAGTTTCTATGTCATTAAATGCAAAGGATAAGTTTGAAGGGCAGGTATTGGTAGAAGTTTTAGAAACGGCTAACTTGAGCCGATGTGGCAGGTTCGCCAAAATTGGAAATGGTCTTGAAAATTTATTTGTCTATCGCCAACTATGGCGGTCAGTGGCAGTGGAGTTTGAGCGGGAAATTGGTAGTAAATGCAATCAATGAGCTCGGTAGTCGAGCTCGTAATTCACGAGAAGGCATGCAAATTGGAAAGTTGTTGGTTTGTTTGGCTTATCACGAATTCTGATTTTCCCTCTGCCTGTTCACTGGTTCTTCGCACCAGTCTTCTTGGTGTTGCATGGCGAGTATGAGCGTATCTAGCTCTTTCCTCTGGCAAGGAAAATATATAAGTCATGGAAATAGCAAAATTTTGTTGGTGGCTCTAACTTGGAAAAGGAAAAGAAAGTCCGAGCTCTTTCAGTGGTCTGCTTTGGAATTTTGAGCAAATATCCAGGCATGTTAGGCCCTAACCTTTAAAAATCTTGTTGTCTTTCAAGTGATTTCATTAGAACAACTCTGTTCAAATGATTTATGGAAATAGATGATTTTCTATGGTTGTCTTGTGTGATTTTGGCACTGTATCTTCATGTTGTTCGATTTTCAAATTTAACCCTTGATGGGTGTGTGTTGTATTTCGAACTGTTCTCTATTTTATTGTGTTTCACATTCCGGCGTAAGTTTGTGAAACATGTGCTTGAAGGGTACTTATCCTACTCTGTGAGAACCCGTGCATGCTTCTCTTGCTGGGTTCAGGATACAGTAGAAGCTTGTTGATTGATACTTGTTGATTGAGGCTTGTTGTTGATTCTTGTCGGAAAAGATACTGTTGGACTTTTGTGTGAATGTTCAGTCTTATTGGACTTCCTTGTAAGTTTTGTGGTGGTTATTATAGATGAAGGTTACAGAATCTAGTAGGGTTTCGCTATGGTATTTTAAGTTATTTGTGAACAGATAACTTGTTGTGTTTCAGTATTTCATTGCGACCTTTTTGGAAATTGTGTATTCCTTGCGTTGAGGTTATGGGATTCAACCCATTGACAGTATGCAATATGGAAATATGTATTTATTGTATTTGAACGACTCTGTAGAGTCCATTGAATGATTCGTAATTGTGGACCACTGTTGAAACTTCGTATAAATATATATTTGAATACTGGTAATTTGATTTTTACTTGAGGGAATAACATGTATTACGACCTCTGTTATTTTGTAAGAATACCTTCGTGTTGCAAGGATTTTGTGGTACAGACTCTTTGGGTGTAATTTTACGTTTCCTTCCTGTGCAATCTTGTGCAAAAAATATTGATAAGGGTTCCGTCGGATTCCTTGTTTTGGAATTCAGTATTTAGATTTGCTTTTTCCTGATTTCTAAATATGTACCATTGATTGGCACAGATGGAATCATATACTATTTTCTTTATTGTTACTGTTGTTCGGATTCAGTAGAATTCGTGGAAGGTAACCTGTATTTCTTTTTTCCTCAGTTAAACTTGATTTGGTATGCTGTTGTTTGACACTGTTGGGGTTCCTTGAGTATTGATTGATATCAAGTAACGTGGCTCTGTACAAATGGATCGTGAATGCCATACTTCAAATTCTGATTACGTTCAGATGTAAATACAGAATGATATGTTTCCTTTCTGATTATCCCAGTTGGATGAGGCTGTGTATGTTACGGAATTTGTATGATAATCTCCGCATAGTCTTATGGAAACATCAAATTGCTTAACGCTATGAAGTCTGTTGTTGACCACGATATATTAGAAGTTCTTTGATTTCGACCTTTGGTCGAAAAGCCATACTGTGTATAGTAGGGACTGGCATGGGCTGTAGGTTGATGTATGGGATTGTGGGCGTGTTAGTCTTCTGTTGCATAACTATCCTGCCTTGAGCTAGACTGAACTAAAAGCCGTCGACTGCACCTCGTCAGGCAATATGGTGAATCCCATCTTGTTGCTGCTTCATGTGGAGGGTCTTGTGGAAGGTCTTGTGGAGTCTGTTTGGATGGTAGTCATCACTATTGGCGTGTTAGCTACTGTACAGGAGTTTTGTTATGTTCGATTTTATCAAAACAGTGATTCTTCTTGTGGCTCGTCTGACTTATTCGTATGCATGTAGGATGAATGCTTTCCATATGAGAAGACGGTACAGTCATGAGCTTGTGTGAAGGGAAATGTGAAAAACTTGTTTCTTTCTCTTCTATTATGACAATACATGTCGATATCTGTCTAACAGTTGGAACTGTTTTTAACATATTGATGTAATCACGATTTGTTATGATATTCCCTTTTCTGATGAATGTAATGATCTGTCCAATGTTGTTGTTCTTGGATTCAAATGGTTGTTTTGGATACTTTCGTTCTTTGATTCCTAATATTTGATGAAATATTTGAGAAGTGTTTAGGACTATTCTGTAACGATGATAAAGTTACACATTTGTAGTCATTTTTGTATTACAAAGGCATAGTCTGAATATGTTTACTTGTTTGGTGAATTAATCTCATTTAAACAGGTTGTTTAATGAAAACAGTTGGTGGATTGCAATTGTTTTAGGAGTTAGTGCTTATCATGCTCAGTTCATCGAACTGACCCATGTTGACAATTTTGCAGATGGTCGCCGTAAGTGGTAAAAGCATGCAAATCTGACAGGATGTTCAGAATGTTTAACTTGGTTATGATGAATTCAGTTTGATTTTATTTTAATGTACTATAAGAGGAAAGATGTTCCTTTTTACTGAGTAATGTATGGAGTATGCTGAATGCATAAAATGTATTTGTATAGTACTGAAAGGAATGGAAATAAGTATTTGTTACTTATGAGTTGTATTCTTATTTGATAGTTGACCTTCTTCGGTTTATATACCGAAGGGGCATTGTTATCATTGTATAATTTGAAGGCCTTTGTGATTGTCAATGAAAGCTTACAAGAATATGTGATTGAATTCTTATGAGTGTTTTGTAGTTCTAAATTGTACTATCGAAAGCAAAATTGAAATTTAAATCATTGTCTTTCTAAAAGATAGGGTTAAAATAACCTAAGCAGAACGCTAATCAAGCTGAATTAAATTACTAATCCCTAGTCTTGATTATGACAGGACAACATTTAATTGGATTCTTAATCATTTATATCTTGATACTAATAAGTATGATATAAATTCAGTTAGGAGAACTGATATAAACCTAATGGGGTTCAGATGGCAATCTCATGTGAAGTTTATGAGTTATTGTCAAATTCCGTTGTCTTAGAATCATGTATATTCTAAGAACTCCATGATGAGACCTTGGCCTTAATATCTCCACCGTGTAATGGGTTTTATTGAGGAAGGTCATTCTTAGACGAAGAATCCAGGGATCGGGAAAGGCTAACCTTAGGGGAACGTCTTTAATGTAATTTAAACTCAACGTGCGTAACGCATATTAATAAGTAGATCTTTTCGAGGCGGATTTAAAGGTTGACGGCACAAGTCAACTGCAGGGTTGTACCTCCGAGAAGATTAGGATCTTCTCGAAGTTACAACAATGCAGGTGACTTATGACGACACCCTTTGCATTGATCGCTAAGATTTACACTTTGATCTCGAACGAGTTACTCAGGGACCGATTAGGAATGTGGTCACGTTATAAGGCTGCCTAGGAGATTTTGGGTATCTTGACACACTGGTTTAACTAGGGTTGAACCAGTATGTCATCGTATCCCTAATCCTCGTGGGCATCCATATAACGTTATCACCTTGTTAATCCGTTTCCGAGTGAATAAATTGAGATAGGAGGGACTGACAGAAGTCGGTATAAGACATTCTACATAACATAAGAATGGGGTGAAGGGCGTATTCCAGATTGACGAGTATGCCGTTAAGGAATACGAGACATAAACAGTATGTTTCAAATCTTTGGCCAAAGTATCGTAAGCTGCTGATTGCGTTGTCCTAATTCACCTAGTCTAAGGGATGAGATGCCGATGAATAATGGTAATAATTATTCAGTTAGGTTCCTTGGACAGAGCATTCTGAATCCCAGAATAGGGAAGAGAACCGCAAGAGTGAAGTGTTAAATAAAAACACCAACTCTTATTACGCATGAATAGATCGGTAGATTACCGAGTCATGGAATGAATAGATCGGAGGTACTCCGAGTCATTACAGCTGCATATGGTTGTCTGTTATAAGAATGGTTATTTGATTTGTGAGTTCTAAATTATGTATTTAGAACCAGGATGCAATTATCAAAAAAAAAAAAAATTACTTGTTCTAAGGTATAAAATGAGGATGTTACATCTTGGTATCAGAGCTGAAGGTTGCAGCTCTTGGACCTATTGTGTCCATAATCTGATAAAAACCTGAATTTTCTTGTAACAGAAAATGGTTAGAACAAGGGGGAATGTTGCGAATAATGCTCCACCTGAAGGAGGAGTGGCAACAACCCAGAAACTGGATGAGATCCTTGCTGCCCTGTTGGACACAAGAGATCGCTTAGCTGTACTTGAACATCAGGTGATGGGAAATGAGGAGGATGAAGAAGATGATAATAATAATCAGCAACCTCCTGAGGACAACCCTGATATGGGTGTTGATGTTAATGCTGGGAATGCACCTGTCCAACCAGAAAACAAAAAGGCCAGATTGGTAGCAGAACTCACTAATGATATAAAAAGGATAAGTCCACCTAAGTATGATGGCACCACATTAGGAGATGGAGCTGAGAACTCGCTCAGCGAAATGGAGAAGTACTTTGCAATAAGGAACTTCTCAGAGGAAACCAAAGCTATTTGGGGAGCCTATCAGCTTTCCCACGAAGCATCTTCGTGGTGGGATAGCCGTAAAGCTGAACTAAACATTGATGAGACCAATATTACTTGGGATCAATTTAAAGGCTATTTTAGGCAACGTTGGCTGCCACAACTTTTCTATGATCAGAAAATGACAGAATTTCAGAACTTAGCTCAAGGGAAGCTAACGGTAACTGAATACTGGGAGCGGTTTACAAAACTCCTCAAGTATGTACCACAGTATCAAACTGACGAGAAGTTCAGAATACGGAAATTCATCATGGGATTGAATCCCGTGATAGGGGGGAGAGGTCGATGTTCACATTCCAACCACTATGGAAGGAGTTGTTGAAAAGGCCATAAGGCAAGAACAGAAATTAAAGGCTATTTCTGCTCATAAAGAGGAAGTGCGGAAGAAGACTGCAAACCCTTCTTCAACCTCTCTTGCACCCAGAAAAGGACCATGGAAAAAGTTTGGAAACAAGAGTAAGTTTCCAGGAGATAACAATAAGAAGGCAGTAGTAAATAAGCCTGCTGGAAACGTAAGGGATAATTTTGTTAAAAATTATAATAATGGGCAGAAGCCCTATGGAGGAAAACGTGACAATTACAAAACTGGAGGCAACTTTGAGCCTAAAAAGGGACCTGTAGGAGGCTGCTACAATTGTGGCAAAGATCACTACGCAAATCAGTGCCCTTTGAAGAAGGATGATCGTAATCAGCAGCATAAGATACATGTTGCAGTAGCGGACAAGCAAGCTGAAAAGCAAGTGACACCTATAGAAGTTTGTGGGTAAGTTATTTTGGCATACCTGTCACTATTCTTTTTGATACAGGAGCTACTGAATGTTTTATTTCTAATAAACTTGCTTCTAAACTTAAAAGAAAAGATGGAAAAATGGATAAATCTTGGACTGTACAGTATGGTAATAACTCTGTTCATACAGTGAGTATGTGTCTTTTTGGGGCAGGTCCTTGACTTACCTAACTTTTCCACGGAAGTTGATCTCTATGTTACACCTTTGGGATCGTATGACATTGTCATCGGTGTCAATTGGTTAGCTGACCATAAAGCAAAAGTAGACTGCTATGAAAAGAACATAAAATGTTTAGATGATCAGCTGGACTCAGTAGAGATTCAAGGGGTGAAATGGGAAATTTCAGTTAGAAAACTGTGCAGCTATGCAGCTTAAAAAGGCTAAAAATAAAGGATGCACCCTTTATGCAGTAAAGATATCTGAATCTTCAGAAGAATATGGTGATTATCATGAAGCAAATTCCCTCTGTTACAAAGTTTCAGGGATGTCTTTCCTGAAGAATTACCAGGGTTACCACCCAAGAGAGAATTTGACTTCACCATTGAAATCAAGCCAGGAACAGAACCTATTTCCAAAGCACCTTATCGGATGACTACTACAGAGTTAGTTGAGCTTAAGGCACAGTTGCAAGAGCTTTTGTCTAAAGGTTTGATCAGACCAAGTGTTTCACCTTGGGGAGCGCCTGTAATATTTGTGAAAAAGAAGGATGGAACACTAAGGCTATATATTGATTATCGGATGTTGAACAAAGAAACAGTCAAGAACCGATATCCACTTCCTAGGATCGACGATCTATTTGATCAGATGCGTGGAGCAGCGGTTTATTCTAAGATAGACCTTCGATCTGGTTATCATCAGTTAAGGATTAGAGAGGAAGATATTCATAAAACAACTTTCCGAACAAGGTACGAACATTATGAATTCACAGTTCTACCCTTTGGATTAACTAATGCACCCGCAGCCTTTATGAACTTGATGAACAATATTTTTCAAGAATATCTGGACAAGTTTGTACTTGTATTCTTGGACGATATTCTCATTTATTCTAAAAGCGTTGAGGAGCACAATGAGCATTTGAAGATAGTTTTGGGAATTTTGAGAAAAAGAAAGTTGTATGGTAAGTTATCCAAATGTTCTTTCTTTGATTCAGAAGTTCACTATTTGGGTCATGTCATAAGTAAAGAAGGAATTGCTGTAGATCCCTCAAAAATAGTGGCAATAATTGAGTGGCCTGCACCAAAGAATGTGCATGAAGTAAGAAGCTTCATGGGTCTTGGTGGTTAATATAGAAAATTTGTAAAGGATTTTTCTAAAATAGCTGCACCAATAACTTCATTGCAAAAGAAGGATAAGAAATTCATATGGAACGAAAAGTGCGAAGCAGCTTTCAAAAGTCTGAAAGACCAGTTGACTTCTGCACCTATATTAGCTATACCAGACCCTAATGGGAGTTTTACAGTTGTAACGGATGCTTCTGGGGAAGGCCTTGGAGGTGTTTTGCTACAAAATGATCAGGTCATAGCATATGAAAGTAGAAAACTTAAGTTACATGAGCTGAATTATGCCCCTCATGATTTGGAACTTGCTGTTATTGTTCATGCGCTTCAAGTCTGGAGACACTACTTACTTGGGAAACCTTTTGAGTTGAAAACTGATCACTTAGGACTGAAATATATTTTTACTCAGCCCAATCTGAATGCCAGACAGAGAAGGTGGTTATAATTTTTATCACAATATGACTTTGATATTAGCTATATCAAAGGGAAGGAGAATAGAGTAGCTGATGCTCTAAGTCGTAGGAGGCACATTTCTACTCTTATAACATTAAGAACTCAGTTTAAAGACGAGGTAAAAAGTGCCTCAGAATCAGATGCATACTTTCAACAAGTAAAAGCAGCGCTTGCCGCAGAACCTAAGGATATAAGGTATGAAGGTTTTCATTTTGATAATGAAGGAATCTTGCGTTATGAAAACAAGGTATATGTACCTATGCTGAACGATTTGAGAAATAAGTTGTTAGTTGAATTTCATAATTCACCTTTCTCTGGACACCCGGGTATCACAAAAATGCTTGCTGATTTGAAACATCAATACTTTTGGAAAGGTATGAAAAAGGATGTAATTAATTTTGTGACTCATTGTCTGGAATGTCAGAGGGTGAAGGCAGAACATATGCACCCTGCTGGACTGTTATATCCTCATAGCATACCGCAGTACAAATGGCAAGTAATAACCATGGATTTTGTACAAGGACTACCCATGTCTAGGAATAAACATGATGTTATCCTGGTAGTTGTAGATAAACTGACTAAGGTAGCTCATTTCATCGCTGGAAATCTAAAGGATGATTCACCAGTGCTGGCCAAAAGATTCGTACACGAAATTTTCTGGTTACATGGTGTACCAGAATTAATTATATCTGACAGGGATCCTAGAATGACGTCAAGGTTTTGGCAAACGCTTAACGCAGCTCTTGGAACGAAACTAAACTTCAGTTCTGCATATCATCCGGAAACGGATGGACAAACTGAGAGGGTAAATCAAGTGTTGGAGGACATGTTGCGAATGTATTGCATGGATCAACAGTATAAATGGGAGGAGTATCTTCCATTAGTTGAGTTCGCATACAACAATACTTATCATTCATCTCTTAAAATGGCACCATTTGAAGCACTTTATGGAAGAAAGTGCAGAACTCCTGTTAGTTGGGACAGTGTTGAGGATAGAGTGGTAATTGGACCAGAGATTCTCACTGAAATGGAACAGCAAGTTAAGCTGATTCGTGAATGATTAAAGGAGGCAGCAGATAGGCAGAAGAGCTATGCTGACCTTAAGCGGGTTGATAGAAGGTTTGAGCTTGGTGATAAGGTTTTTCTTCGTGTTAAACCCAGAAAGAGTTCTATAACTTTTGGCAAGGCTACCAAGTTGTCACCTCGATTCGTGGGACCTTTCGAAATTGTTGAAATAATCAATCCTGTAGCTTATCGTTTAGCATTGCCACCTGCTTTATCTCGCATGCATGATGTTTTCCATATTTCTTTGCTTAAGAAATACGTTTCAGATCTGTCACATGTTTTAAATTGGAATTCCTTGCAGGTCCAAGACCCAGGAATAATCGTGGTTAAACCCACATGAGTGCTGGAAACTCACCAATTGCATTTAAGAAATCGTGAAATACAGCAATGTAAGGTCCAGTGGGACCAGTTTAACGAAGAAAGTGCAACTTGGGAAAATCTGGAAGAGATGAAAATTGCTTTTCCTTCTCTTTTTCAACAGAATGAAATCTGTTGACAAAACATTCTTTTATGAACTTATTTTTTTTTTTAAGTATTTATGAAAGCCAAATGAAGGCAAACATTATTCAGGTTGAATAAAATGTGTTGTGCACATTGATTTCTGGAACTATTCAAATTGGAAATAGTCACATTGTTTGTGTACTGATAAATTGGTTGACCTGAAGGTTAATTGAATATGTAATCATCGGGACGATGAATCTTTTTAGGAGGGAAGCATGTAACACCCTGAACTGTTGTTACTTCCTCCTGAGCATACAAGTGTTGATATGTGATTTCTTTGTAAAAAGGACGTGTTCCTTGATTGAGAAATCATGCTTGATATGTACTGTATCTTCTTTGCAGATTTCAGATCTTTGACTGAGTCAGAATATGATTGGACTCTTTTATTTCTTTCATTTCCCGCCTGAGTTTAATCTGATCTCGGAATGAATTATAGAGTTATCCACCTATAATACCTAGCCTTGGATCAGTGGAATTGATCCAAGTATTGCTTTAAGTTTGTTCGTGATGAATTAAAATTACAGACCTTGAACAGGTTGCAAGGTCTAGATGCATTGAATAAGCTAGTCCGGAGTATAACTCAGGTTGATCATGTGAAATGGATTGGTTCCCGATATCGAAGTATATCTGGAAGGTCTTGATCGTGGACCAGGTAATAATTCAGTTACATATAATTCTGTAGCCTAATGGCTGTACAGGAGTGAACCCTGTTCGAGAATGCATGTTATAGGTCTTTTCTGAGCATATGAAATGTTAGACCTAACAGGAATTATTGATGTTACTAACTTAAAACTAAACCTAACCTAGGGGTTAGATTAGTGTTAATCTAACCTAGACCTAGGCTAAGAGCTAATGTTCTAAGTTAGTATCTATGTTCTATGAAGTTAGACTAGGTGTTATCCTAAATTCTAACCTAAGTTACTAACCTAACTATTGAGCAAGGATGTATTGGGGACCTATGGAGGGGTGCGAACCATGGGCGGCAGTTTCTATGTTATTTAATGCAAAGGATAAGCATGAAGGGACAGGTAATTGGTGGAGGTTTTAAAACGGCTAACTTGAGCCGACGTGGCAGTTCGCCAAAATTGGAAATGGTCTTGGAATTTCTTTGTCTATCGCCAACTATGGCGGTCGGTGGCAGTGGAGTTTGAGCGGGAAATTGGGAGTAAATGCAATTAATGAACTCGGTAGTCGAGCTCGGATTTCACGAGAAGGCATGTAAATTGGAAAGTTGTTGGTTTGTTTGGCTTATCACGAATTCCGGTTTTCCCTCTGCCTGTTCACTGGTTCTTCGCACCAGTCTTCTTGGTGTTGCATGGTGAGTATGAGCGTATCTAGCTCTTTCCTCTGGCAAGGAAAATATATATGTCATGGAAATAGCAAAATTTTGTTGGTAGCTCTAACTTGGAAAAGGAAAAGGAAGTCCGAGCTCTTTCAGTGGTCTGCTTCGGAATTTTGAGCAAATATCCAGGCATGTTAGGCCCTAACCTTTAAAAATCTTGCTGTCTTTCAAGTGATTTCATTAGAACAACTCTGTTCAAATGATTTATGGAAATAGATGATTTTCTATGGTTGTCTTGTGTGATTTTGGCACTGTATCTTCATGCTGTTCGATTTTCAAATTTAACCCTTGATGGGTGTGTGTTGTATTTCGAACTGTTCTCTGTTTTATTGTGTTTCACATTCCGGCGTAAGTTTGTGAAACATGTGCTTGAAGGGTACTTATCCTGCTCTGTGAGAACCCGTGCATGCTTCTCTTGCTGGGTTCAGGATACAGTAGAAGCTTGTTGATTGATACTTGTTGATTGAGGCTTGTTGTTGATTCTTGTCGGAAAAGATACTGTTGGACTTTTGTGTGAATGTTCAGTCTTATTGGACTTCCTTGTAAGTTTTGTGGTGGTTATTATAGATGAAGGTTACAGAATCTAGTAGGGTTTCGCTATGGTATTTTAAGTTATTTGTGAACGGATAACTTGTTGTGTTTCAGTATTTCATTGCGACCTTTTTGGAAATTGTGTATTCCTTGCGTTGAGGTTATGGGATTCAACCCGTTGACAGTATGCAATAGGGAAATATGTATTTATTGTATTTGAACGACTCTGTAGAGTCCATTGAATGATTCGTAATTGTGGACCACTGTTGAAACTTCGTATAAATATATATTTGAATACTGGTAATTTGATTTTTACTTGAGGGAGTAACAAGTATTACGACCTCTGTTATTTTGTAATGAATACCTTCGTGTTGCAAGGAATTTGTGGTACAGACTCTTTGGGTGTAATTTTACGTTTCCTTCCTGTGCAATCTTGTGCGAAAAATATTGATAAGGGTTCCGTCGGATTCCTTGTTTTGGAATTCAGTATTTAGATTTGCTTTTGCCTGATTTTTAAATATGTACCATTGATTGGCACAGATGGAATCATATACTATTTTCTTTATTGTTACTGTTGTTCGGATTCAGTAGAATTCGTGGAAGGTAACCTGTATTTCTTTTTGCCTCAGTTAAACTTGTTTTGGTATGATGTTGTTTGACACTGTTGGGGTTCCTTGAGTATTGATTGATATCAAGTAACGTGGCTCTGTACAAATGGATCGTGAATGCCATACTTCAAATTCCGATTACGTTCAGATGTAAATACAGAATGATATGTTTCCTTTCTGATTATCCCAGTTGGATGAGGTTGTGTATGTTACGGAATTTGTATGATAATCTCCGCATAGTCTTATGGAAACATCAAATTGCTTAAAGCTATGAAGTCTGTTGTTGACCACGATATAATAGAAGTTCTTTGATTTCGACCTTGGGTCGAAAAGCCATACTGTGTATAATAGGGACTGGCATGGGCTGTAGGTTGATGTATGGGATTGTGGGCGTGTTAGTCTTCTGTTGCATAACTATCCTGTCTTGAGCTAGACTGAACTAAAAGCCATCGACTGCACCTCGACAGGCAATGTGGTGAATCCCTTCTTGTTGCCGCTTCATGTGGAGGGTCTTGTGGAAGGTCTTGTGGAGTCTGTTTGGATGATAGTCATCACTATTGGCGTGTTAGCTACTGTACAGGAGTTTTGTTATGTTCGATTTTATCAAAACAGTGATTCTTCTTGTGGCTCGTCTGACTTATTCGTATGCATGTAGGATGAATGCTTTCCATATGAGAAGACGGTACAGTCATGAGCTTGTGTGAAGGGAAATGTGAAAAACTTGTTTCTTTCTCTTCTATTATGACAATACATGTCGATATCTGGCTAACAGTTGGAACTGTTTTTAACATATTGATGTAATCACGATTTGTTATGATATTCCCTTTTTTGATGAATGTAATGATCTGTCCAATGTTGCTGATCTTGGATTCAAATGGTTGTTTTGGATACTTTCGTTCTTTGATTCCTAATATTTGATGAAATATTTGAGAAGTGTTTAGGACTATTCTGTAACGATGATAAAGTTACACATTTGTAGTCATTTTTGTATTACAAAGGCATAGTCTGAATATGTTTACTTGTTTGGTGAATTAATCTCATTTAAACAGGTTGTTTAATGAAAACAGTTGGTGGATTGCAATTGTTTTAAGAGTTAGTGCTTATCATGCTCAGTTCATCGAACTGACCCATGTTGACAATTTTGCAGATGGTCGCCGTAAGTGGTAAAAGCATGCAAATCTGACAGGATGTTCAGATTGTTTAACTTGGTTATGATGAATTCAGTTTGATTTTCTTTTAATGTACTATAAGAGGAAAGATGTTCCTTTTTACTGAGTAATGTATGGAGTATGCTGAATGCATAAAATGTATTTGTATAGTTCTGAAAGGAATGGAAATAAGTATTTGTTACTTATGTGTTGTATTCTTATTTTGATAGTTGACCTTCTTCGGTTATATACCGAAGGGGCATTGTTATCATTGTATAATTTGAAGGCCTTTGTGATTGTCAATGAAAGCTTACAAGAATATGTGATTGAATTCTTATGAGTGTTTAGTAGTTCTAAATTGTTCTATCGAAAGCAAAATTGAAATTTAAATCATTGTCTTTCTAAAAGATAGGGTTAAAATAAACCTAAGCAGAACGCTAATCAAGCTGAATTAAATTACTAATCCCTAGTCTTGATTATGACAGGACAACATTTAATTGGATTCTTAATCATTTATATCTTGATACTAATAAGTATGATATAAATTCAGTTAGGAGAACTGATATAAACCTAATGGGGTTCAGATGGCAATCTCATGTGAAGTTTATGAGTTATTGTCCAATTCCGTTGTTTTAGAATCATGTATATTCTAAGAACTCCTTGATGAGACCTTGGCCTTAATATCCCCACCGTGTAATGGGTTTTATTGAGGAAGGTCATCCTAAGATGAAGAATCCAGGGATCGGGAAAGGCTAACCTTAGGGGAACGTCTTTAATGTAATTTTAACTCAACGTGCGTAACGCATATTAATAAGTAGATCTTTTCGAGGCGGATTTAAAGGTTGACGACACAAGTCAACTGCAGGGTTGTACCTCCGAGAAGATTAGGATCTTCTCGAAGTTACAACAATGCAGGTGACTTATGATGACACCCTTTGCATTGATCGCTAAGATTTACACTTTGATCTCGAACGAGTTACTCAGGGACCGATTAGGAATGTGGTCACGTTATAAGGCTGCCTAGGAGATTCGGGGTATCTTGACACACTGGTTTAACTAGGGTTGAACCAGTATGTCATCGTATCCCTAATCCTCGTGGGCATCCATATAACGTTATCACCTTGTTAATCCGTTTCCGAGTGAATAAGTTGAGATAGGAGGGACTGACAGAAGTCGGTATAAGACATTCTATATAACATAAGAATGGGGTGAAGGGCGTATTCCAGATTGACGAGTATGCCGTTAAGGAATACGAGACATAAACAGTATGTTTCAAATCTTTGGCCAAAGTATCGCAAGCTGCTGATTGTGTTGTCCTAATTCACCTAGTCTAAGGGATGAGATGCCGATGAATAATGGTAACAATTATTCAGTTAGGTTCCTTGGACAGAGCATTCTGAATCCCAGAATAGGGAAGAGAACCGCAAGAGTGAAGTGTTAAATAAAAACGCCAACTCTTATTACTCATGAATAGATCGGTAGATTACCGATTCATGGAATGAATAGATCGGAGGTACTCCGAGTCATTACAGCTGCATATGGTTGTCTGTTATAAGAATGATTATTTGATTTGTGAGTTCTAAATTATGTATTTAGAACTAGGATGCAATTATCAAAAAAAATAAAATTTTTTTTACTTGTTCTAAGGTATAATAATGGGATTCTTTCATAAGGAAATCCATCTAAATAAGAGACCACAAAGTATAACATGAGGAGGCAGCAACAAGATATAGTACTTGGGATATGACACAGAGAAATATGGCTTGCAGCACAAGGAAGTGTGTGCATGGATGTCTGTAGTCTTAGAAATAGTAAGCATGCTAGAAGGTTATGAATGTCGCATGCACAAAAGAAAGGCATGGGAAAAAGTAAATAGTGTCTTAGAAGGAAAAAAAGTGTTTTAAAGGGTAAACAGTACTTTAAAACTTAAAAGTGAGAAAAACATTTTAAAAGTGAAAAACAAGTTGGTGGAATTTTAAAGTACAAAAAGGCTATAAAAAGGGGTAAATCATGTTATTTTCTACCCTAGATTTGAGAAATTGGAGTGACCATGAAAATAAGAGAAAAAGAGTGACAAAGAAAATAAAACAATGAGAAAACTAGATAAATGTGCAGAGGGTATTAGCATGGAGCTCCTTCATGAGAAAAGTGGAAGGTTGAGTGTGAAGTTTGAGCAGGAAGCTAGGGAACATGTAGTTAGGGTTTGGTGAGGTTGGAGAGTGAACAACTATGGTTTTTAGGGCTTAGAAATCATAAAGGGCACTTATGGAAGGCCATAGAGTTGTCACACAGGTGTTTGAAGAATACATTACCTAGGGCCTGAGTTTTCACTATGGAAGTAAGAAAGATGGATCCTAAGAAAGAAACTTTGGCTTCACCAAGAGGAAAAGGAAAGGGCTAAACTAAGAGATTTGAAGTTAAAGACCCACCAAAAGAATTATATTCATAAATACAATATCCTCCTAGAATGATTATGGCACAAACATGTAAATCACAACTTGAAAGTACAAAATTAGTGAGTTTAATCACAGGGCACAGGGAAATTAGGCAGCTTTAAATGTGGATATGTTATGGCAGTTCCTAGAGAGGAACGAAGAGGGACATGTACTAGTAGATGATTCTATGAGAAAAATACTCAATAAGGTATGGGTCCTCCAGGTTTTTGAACTACCTTTCTTTGTCAAGTCTGCACACCTCTTCTAATGGCTGATGTCAAGGGTGCATGAGGATTATAGTTCAACTGATTGGACAGGTCACATGATTACGAGAGACATGATAAGACCTAGATATTGATCTACCTGATGATACAAAAATAGATGAATTAGATACCAAATTACAATATGAAAAGGGAGTAGAGCCATGAATGTGGAGAAGATTATAGACTATAAAACTAACGTAGTGGCTAGGCTAGTGAGTTACAAGCTTGACGCTTCGAATATATGGGGGGCAGTAAATAAGAAATTCCTTTACATTACACACAAGATGGCTCATAAGACATAATATAATATAGAACAATTGACATCACCTATGGGATTATTGAAGAGGAGAGGTGAAAATTTGAAGAAGGGGCCAACATTACATGGGGCTCAATCCTCCTATGGATTATTTTATGGGAGATTGGTGTCCCAGACAGGCTTGATGAAGACATGTGGGTCTACCCAGTAGAGAAAAAATCCCCCACAATAGAGTTTACATATTATACATGTGAAGGTGTAATTAACAATGTATGCAGTACTAGATTTGACAAGTGTTATACCAGGATGCGTGCAACATTTGAAAACGAATGATGCATACCATGGGAACTACCTAGGGAGGTTAAAGATCAGTAAAAATTTACAGTAATGCAAAAATTTAACCATACGCGCTTCGTGATGGCGAATGGAGAAATGGGGCCATGGTGTAAACTTCCATTTGCATTCGTAACTAATTATTTCAAGTGCATGGTGAATAGGATTAAGGATTCACAGAGGATGGATTTTGACATAGACAAGGTAGACTCATATTGGCATATGTTGTACACCACCTATGGGTATACAACTAAACTTGCATACATGGAAACCAAAAAATCAGATACCTTGGACTTGAACCCGATGTCAAATGTCATAATCAAAGGAATGATATACAGATTCTTTATAGTTTTGCAGCCAAAGACATGGGGTAGAGTGGAGACAGAGGTATGTGACACTTTCCTGCCACAACCAAATAATATCACTATGCCCCATCCCAAAAGGAGTCTAGAGGAGTCTCCAACTAGGGAATGAGAAGAAGAAGAGGATAGTGGCCTTGATCACATGCGCAGAAGGGAAATTTTACTATTAAAGGAAAAAGCACGATGTTGGCGCAGGACCTTCTCATTTAATCAGGGAGAGTTCACTAAGGACAAAGAAAAAGCGTAGAGGGACTCAAGAATTATCTAGTGACGAAGATGTGGAGGATATGGTGGCAAAGGATTTGGAGCATGAGAAGGTCATGCAAGATGCAAAACAATAGTCACTTATAAATGTATAGCCTAGCTTAGAAAGGGGATAAATTCATTAAATTTCACGTAGGGAGAAGTCACTGGTGCATGAGGATGAACCCAAAGAGAATAAGGAGGTTGATGATACTTATGTGATCAGAGATGTTAAAGGTGTAAGAGGAAAATCCAACACAAGGCCATTTACACTGAGAAATCCACAGATCAAGGCTAAGGTAGTAAGGAAGCGAAGACCTTCCCAATCACCACATTTGGACTTTATTGATGATCCCACAAAGGTATTGAGAGAAAGTTTCCAAAGTAAGGTTAGCGCAAAGAATTTATATGGATGGCACTTGATGGACATGCAAGGAGGCCTCTCACGCATAAATAAAATTTTATACTAGAACATGCATGTGCGTGTGGAATAGCCAAAGTTTGAGATTAGAAACAAATCCCTCACCACACTATATTTAAATAAAGAGACAGGGAAAAAGTGTAATAATGTTGACCCCGTGTATTTAACTGATGAGTAGGCATGCAACACCTTAAAAATAGATTTTGATGTCACACACAGAAATGTGGATCAGGGGGATACCATGAGGGTCATGGTAGACTATAAGAATAATAAAGAGAATGAATTGGAAGGCTTGAAGAATGACATTAGGGGGAGTAGAAGCACACTAAGGAGGCATGTGACAGGGAAGGAGAATTGGTAAATTAAATCATAGGTACATGCCCCTCCCTTATAAGAAAATCTTGGATTGACTACAATGATGAAATGGAATATCTAGAATACTTATTCATAATGTTTCTCTTGAACATCAAGAGTGGCATGGGGCCATCAGCCAAAGAGTTGGCCAAGGATAAGGAAGAGAAAAAATAGCTATAGAAGTCAATATATTTGAGCTTGAGGCTATATTCATGCGAGTTAGGGAGGAAAACAACTAGGAAAAATTGGTGTTTTATAGGTTCTAGAAGAGTGACCCTATCATCAACGGGTGGGTCACCAAGGAGGAGGCAGAGCTCAAATTCATTCAATCCAAACAACCGGCTAATAAGATTGAGTGCACAAAATTCATGACAAAGGTATCAGCATAGAAGGAATTAATCAAGGCCATGAGGGACACATTGGAGTTCTAGATCTGACAGTTGCAACTTTTAGTTTTGAAGTGCATGGATATGCTAGAGGAAATAAGTGTGGTAATTAAGGAGCTAAAGGGGAAATTCAATAGGTTAGTGCTTGAAAAAATACCATACATTATAGAGGTGGCCCTAGGAAAGGCCACAGAGGAGCTCGTGGAGTGGATGAATTTTGAAGGAGAGTTAAACGCAGAGTTTCCAAAACTCCTCCAGTAGCCTGAAGCTTGATGCGGATGGTGTATAGGTTGGAAGTCATTATTTTTAAGATTATGGTATTCCTGACCTTATTCTTTATTCTTTGTATATTCTTTGAGTCATTTATTCTTTGGAGGGAAAATTTGGGTGACCTATTACCGAAGACGAGAAATATATCCAGTATGGGGTGATTTTGAGCGAGTGAAATGGCTAAGTGTGAGCCATGTATGGAGGGTTTGGTGTTATGCGCAAGAGGGGCGTGAAGGGGTGTGTGAAATCGGGATGGAATAGCACATGAAGGTTTGCGCCTAAGTGAACAAAGTTTGGGACTTAGCTAATTCTCTAGTACGTGGCTAAAAATAGAAGAGCAGAAGAAGAGTGGAGTTCAAACCAGATCTATATTTAAACAAAAGTGGGATGACTTAGGACACACACAAAGGGAGTTATGGCTGGAAAAATCACATGCAGAGACAAAATAAGATCATATACAGGCCAAGATAATAATAGGATTAAAGCAAGTGTTATAATTAGGTTAATCTATTATTAGCAAAGGATGTAAAAGTATGTAATTTTTTTACGCATGGCTATTTTTAGGAATGCAAAGCATGCATGCTATTTTTGTGAGCATGCCTATTATTATAAGATTTCATGGGTGGTGAAGGGAAATTACCTACCCCTATATATACCTGATGCATGTAATTGTTCTAGTGGTTTTTTATAGGATGAGATTTAGAGTGCAGGGTGAGTACGCTGTCTTAATAACATATCTAAGGGTTTTGATGGCCACGCACATGGTCCTGTGGACTATTGTAATAACTAGTTATGTATTCAGGTTACATGTTATGCAATTTCTTAAGGTTCTTGATAGAATGGTTGGATAATGGTTGTTAACATGTATGAATATGGTGTTTTAATTATTCATTTTATCTTGGTTATCATTTCAATTGTTCATATTCCTTATTATATGTGTTTCCAAATTGATATGGATGTAATGGTTATCTGTACATGAATGGTTCTTAGTTATTAACATAATTATTAAGCATTTTATCTTATTTTCAAGCATAAAAAAGGAGTGATCTGGTAGTTGTGCATGCTTCAGGTGAGCATTTAGATCTATCTGAATGAGGTGTCAGTGCACATAACATGTGTGTGGAAACTAAGGACTACAGTCATGAAAAATCTTGTGAGTATTTGGGTCTCACATAGTTATATCAAGTAATATAAAAGTAAAAAAAATCCTGATATGTTTGGTATTTTGTTTGGGTCTCACATGGGTGGGTGCCTACATATTCCTAATGATCTAAAAAATATAAATAAGTGACTCATTTACCTAGATTTATCATTTTCAGATACTTAAAAACTTGTTCTCAATTTCTCATAATTTATTAAAATGATTAAATTGGATTTAAAAACATAATTAAACTATTAAAACAGTGAGTAAAATTAATTAAATTTAGAACACAAGGAAAACTAATTGATAACAAAGTTCACTCGATACAGGCTACTTCTCTAGGTTTAGACAAGCTCCTAAGTCGGTGTATTATGATGTAAAATTGCTCTATAAAATTAAAAATGCATCACAATGCTTCAATGGTCTATTAAAAATATATTTAATATCTCTGGAAAATCTCCACAATCAGTCTCCAAAAGGTCTCCGTAATAGCACTCTCCAAATTTTCTCCATAACTCTCCAAAAGGGCCTGCATACATTACAAGCTACCCCTTCATTTACAAATTTCTCAATTTTATAATGTTCTAATCCCTATGGGCTAATGGCTATGATCTTATCTTTTAAAAATATGCCAAGGTTCAAATTCCTTACGTAGTGGATTTTTTTTAACTCCTCACAACCCAAAAATAAACCTTAAGAGAAAAATATTTAGTCACATGCACTATGTTGGGCTTATAGCCTAACGGCTAGACCCTAAGTTAGGTTGCGATAGGTCTTGAGATCAATTTTCATGGGATAGACCTTATATTTTGGGTAAAAATGTTTTTTTTGGAGGGATAAATCCCACATTCATGGTTTTCTAAGTGGAGACATGATTTTTAAAGCCTTAAGGATTTTAACAAACTTATGGCTTAGACCACACCATGCACCATTTTTTTGAAATCTCGTCGAGCTCGAAACTTAGCTCGTTGTGTTAATTGGTTTTTTGGAGATTTGGATCCATTGTGAATCTTCAAATTATTTTCATTGTATTCATCCACTTGTCAAACTCTCTTCATGCCACCTCATTTTTTTCCATCCTGCTCTATTTATTTTTTCCAATTGGAGAAATATTTCAGCGGGCCATATATTCTACATATGATATTTGTTTTGTCCCATTAAAATGGTTCCAGAAATATATTGATGATATATTATATATGAAATTGGTTTCATAACTTATGCATACCATCTAATTAATTCATAGTGAGGATCCTTCTAGATCCTCCCCACTGAGGAAATTTTGGACCACCAAAATATTTGGTTTTATTTTGAAAATAGGTGAGGGTAAAGTTCCCTCATCCTTCTAATTTCCATCCATTTTTCCTTTTTTAAATGCATTCCCTTCATACCCACACAAATATATTAAAAATTACCTCTTCCTGAATTCTTCATCCAAATGGTATCTTCTTGTAATTCATCGAGAAAATCAGGAGAAAATTCATCAACAAAAGGTACTTAAATACTCTCATTCTGATTAATGATCGTGGGTGGCTCATACAATTTCAATTTTTCAACATTTACAATATAATACATCTACTTTTATGGATTCAAATCTAACTGAAAGGAATTATTACTAATATTCTTCCAAATATTAACTGGGATATACCTATTTGGTTTAAAAATTTTACATTTTTTAGTAAGATGTTCTTAACTAATATGTAGCCAAACTTGATCACCAACTTAAGAGTGATGATCAACCCAATGTTGGTCATGCCTAGACTTGTACTTAGCTTGTCTCTTTTCCAATTGCTCTTGGACAACTTGATGAAGCATTTGTATCTTTTGAATGAACTTATTTTCCTTATTAGCATCTTTTTGTCCATTTGCCACCATTTCTTATCCAAAGGAAAACTACAAAGGTGACTTAGGAAAATAAAAAAAAAGAATTTTCAAAATGACATTTATGTGTGGAAGAATGCATGACATGGTTATAATCATGTTGCACATAACATAGGTGCTCATCCCAAAGTTTAGGATTTTTTCTACAATATCCTCAGAGAAAATGCACTACTATACAATTGACTTCTTCTATTTTTCAACTTTATATCTATCATGTCCCACAAATCTAACCAAAACTTCCCAATAAATTGAGAAATTTGATCAGAAACAATAGATATAGGAAAACCAAAATGAACCCAACATTTTTGAAGAAAAATGTGCAATTTCTTCATTTGTTATCTACTTTTTGTAGGGAACTAATATACACATTTTTCTATATATATCCATAGCCATATAAAAATAGTTGTGTTCTATTTTTGTAATAGGAAAATATTCAACAAAATCCATGGAAATGCTTTCCCATGGTTAGGTTGGTATAAGAAGTGGGGTATACAAGCCCAAATTTTTGTTATTAGGCATACTTATGGAACAAATAATACAAACTTTTGCATATTTAGATACATTTTCATACATTTGTGGCCAATAATAATATCTTTGTAATTGTGCAACTATTTTACCAATACCAAAATGACCAAAAATAATAGAAGTATGTGCTTCCCTAATCAAATGAGCTCTTTCATCTTGTGGAATACAAAGCTTACCAAGATGATAAATCAATCTATTTTGTAAATGATAGTCAAATTCTTCTACTAGTTTACCATGAGTCGAATCTTCATAGACATCCTTAAAATCAACATCATTAGCATAATTTTCCATATAACTTTGATGCATCACAAGACTATGTGGTAGAAGAATAGATGCAATAACATGAGGTATAGAAATCATATCAAAAACTTTAATTTGTAAAAATTTCTTATACCTGATCATGATATGGAATTGTTGTAAAAACCCCATCCAATGAAAGTACCTTGATTGTTGTAGCTTGGACTGTGACTAAAGATATTGCAAAGTTTGGTGATCCATATGGATTATTGTCTCATGTCCCATCAAGTAATATTTCCATTTTTTTACACTTTGCACCAAAGCATACAACTCTTTATCATATGTAGAATAATTCCTTACTGCACTTGTGAAGGTTTCTAAATGGTGACACAAGTTTCCTTCTTTGCACTAATACTACACCAATGGTATATTCACTTACATCAGTTTCAATATCGAATGGATGTTGAAGATTAGGCGGTGCTAACATTGGGGTTATGTTTATCTTTTCCTTCAGTGCATCAAAGGATTTTTGGTACTTTCCTTCACATTGAAATAAATATTTAGTATTAGTCAAGGAATGAAAAGGAGTTATAATCAATGAAAAATTATCAATAAACTTACACCAATATTGGAATTCCCCTAGGAAACTTCTAACTTTAGTTACATTTGTAGCATTAGGCCACTTCATTATGGCTGCGTCTTTAGAGGGATAAATTTTCAATTCACCACCCTATATTACAAATCCTAATTAAATTAAATATGTTTTACCAAATTCACCTTTTTACATCTTTAAATACAATTTCTCCTTTCACAAAGTCTCCAATACTTTCTTAATATGTTCAACATGATATTCCCAAATTTCACTAAAGATCAAATTATCATCTAAGTAGACAATAACAAAATCATCTATGAATTTCATAAATAGATCATTCATAACCTGCATAAATGTGGCAGGAGCATTAAAAATCCCAAAGGGCATGAAAATCCATTCAAACATACCTTTCTTGGTTTTAGAAGATTTTTTTCCAAATATCACCTTTGTTGATCCTAACTTGGTTATAATGATTTTTCAAGTCAAACTTAGTAAAAAAAACAACATTTTTCAACATCTAACAAATCATCAATGTGAGGAAGAGGGTATCATTTTTTCACCATTATTTTATTTAGCACCTAGTAATCCATACGCATTTGCTAAATGCCATATTTCTTGGGTAACAACACAATTGGTGAACCACATGAAGAGATGCTTGGTCAAATGAGTCCTTTCTCAAGAAACTTCATAATATGCTTCTTTATTTCTTCATTCTCAACCACAAACAACCTATGCATGCCAATATTAGGAAGATGTCCATCCAGGTGTAGATGAATCTCATGTTGTATATCTCTTTTGAGAGGTAAACCTTGTTGTTCCCAAAACACAACATCATAGTTAGATATAACTTTAACTATCACATTCTTATATTTAGGATCACAACTCTCTAAAGAATTTGATTTATCATCATCCTTTGATTTTACAATCATGAGTAAAAAATATTTTCTTACATTCACAAGCCTCTTAATTTTTCCCACCGATACAAGTGAATTTTTTTTTATCCGATGAGCTCTAAAAATGTATTAAATCTCACCCTTAATAAGAAAATACTTATTATATTCCCTATAAAAGAATGTTTTTCTATAAAAAAAAATAAGGAATACCAATAAAAATTCCACAAATTTCAAGTGGAACAACATCTAATTCTTCCTCATAAATTAATTTAGAGATGATTGTAAATCTAAGTTTGCATGCTATTGTGGTTTGCAATTTAACATAATCATATACTAAATCCAAAGGGTAAGGTTTAAGATGTGGTTTGGTCTTAATTCCAAGTTCCTAAAAAATCTTTAGAAATGAGATTAGCTTGAGATCCACTATCAAAAAGAGTATCACTCTTGGTTATTGGACAAGAAACTTGCTCATTGATCAAACGAATGAACTATCGACAAAAGCAACTAGAAACTAAGAAATGATTGAGGGTTATGTTACCTCAAATGTGTGATGTGATGAATATGGGCATAAAAGGGGAGATTATTACTGCAACTTGATATACCTGCAAAAATTAAATGAAAATGGATTAGATGTGTGTGTGTGGGGGTTTCCTAACCATGCGGTTCTAAGAAGTGATTAGCTTCCTTTCGTAGATGTTAACCCCCATTTTTTAAACAAAAGTGATGTAAAAGATGAAATTACAGAGGCATGCAACAATAGAATATTATTGAATCTAGAAAGATGATAGAAATTGATCCAAAATTTTAATTAGATGGAAATAACTATAAATTGATTGTTACTTGGCCTGGGTCGACGATGGCCCATATTATGCAGAGATATGTCAACGATGACCTGGGAAGGAAGATCTAGAAAATAAGCATAATATGCAGACCTAGAGGGTATAAATACCATCCAGAAGATGACAGGAATCTATGTATGTTATGAATAGTCTATAGGAAGGAACCAGAGATAGAAAACTCTAGAAAATGACCAGAAATAGAAAAGGAGGAAATTTGATTGACAAGTTGGGCCTGGGTTGACAGCGACCTGGGATAATTGACGGTAACCGTATTAGAGTCATATATGACCAAAGAAAGGCAAGGTAGAAGAGAAACCTACAAAAAAAAAGTGAGAGAGGTGGTTTTTGAGGAAGCTCTAATTGTTGTTATAACTGATCTAAACCTGTAAGATGTTAGATATAAGCAACACCAATATAATATACAAAATCTGAATAAAGCAAGACAATGATAATGATAAACCTCACGATAGATGATCGTGAGTGATGCAATCACACTAAGAAGATGTCCAGAAAGCTTGTAAATGTTTCAAGAATGCTCAGGTGTGAGGAAGAATGCTTAGATTACAAGGAAGCCCAAAGGTACATGTATTTGATTTTGAATAGAAAGAAAGAAGCTAGTTTTATAAGGTCAACGACAACCAAGGTGGGTTGCCGCCAATTACGAGGAAAGTTTCCCTAATGGGATGATTTTGTGCTTTTGACGGGATTTTGAGCATCTTAAAGAATAGAAGGATGCTTTAAATAACTTAGGCGTGAAAGAGATAAGATAAGGGTACTTAGGGCATAAAAATATATAAAAGCTAGAAAAGCAAAGGGGATGTGTGTGTAGGATAAAAGAAATATAAATATAAGGTTGGTTAGGGCAATGGATAGGACAATAATGATTAATTAATTAACTAATAAATATTAATTAATTAAGTAATATTAATTAGATGGGCATTTAATTAAATGAGGGGGATGATTAAATAAATATGAACATGGGGGCGATGAGAGGCATAGATACCAAATTCAAGTGTCTACATTTTACCCCTTTTTGTTAAATGGTTTGAGCTTGCAAGCCATGAGACAAAAATGATGAGAGTTGGGTAAGGATAAAAAGGATTGATGATAATCTCTTCCTCAAATGGGGGATCTATGACGTCAAGGGAAATCGATGACACATTTGAAAAAAGATAGATGATGAAGGGTGGGTGGGTGATGAAAAGATCGGTAAAATCATAACCAAGGCAAGATGCCCCAATAAAAATGGATTAAACTATGAATAAAAATGATGGGGGTGACTCCAATATTACATTGGTAGAGGACAAGTGCAGTCTCAATGGAGATGGACTACAACATTTGAGTCTCAATGGAGATGGACTACAATGTTCTATGGACTAGATCACGGAAGTATGGATGTAGGCCGGGATGGCCAACATGTCATGGAAAAATCATCGAAGTATGCACAACTATATGCGAAAAGCTATACAAAACCCTTCGTAAACGAGGAATCAAGTGAGTAGGTATGCATCTGTAAGGGACGAGGATGGAAAGTATGGTGCCCAATGGGAAATGAAAAATGGACGATAAGGAAAAATGAAAAAGTGAGTGACGAAATAATATGCCCCAAAGGGGGAAAGCATGGTCGTAAAGGTAGACAAGAAAATTCAAACATACCCCAAGCGGAGAAAGGTATGGCCACAAAGGAAAAAAGGAAAAAGTAAAATATGCCCCAAGAGGGGAAAAATCATGGCCATAAAGGAAAAAAAAAGGAAAAAGTATGCCCCAAGAGGGGAAAAAACATAGCCACAAAGGTGGACTTTGATGAAAATAATGATGCCCCAAGGAAGGGCACGAATATGGCCACACGAGTGGAATTGCTATAAAGAATGTAATGCCTAAAAGGGAAGATGAATATGGCCTCAGAAGAAGACTTCGTGTGTAAATTATATAGGATTGTAAAATAAAATGCCCAAAGGAAGAGTAAGTATGCCCACAAATGTGGAATTAGAGAGTTATGTATGACCAAAAGAGGAATAGTTTGAATGTTGGATTAAAATTCCTAGAGGGAAAGATGGAGATGACCATAAATGTGGATTTAGAAAGGTCAAAAAAAGATGACATCCTATAAAGGGATGCAAGAAAGATGGGGGAAGCCCAAAATAGTTACTTTTGAGGGATTCAACGATGACTAGGGCCAATCGACATCAAACCAAGGGGGTTGACAGTGACCTGGATTTGGCAGCTATATAAGCCCAGGGGTTAGACGAAAAATGCTCATTTACACACACAAATTTGATGAGAAAAAGTAGAGCGATTAAAGAGAAAATTGAGAGATGGAGGTTGTCGGAGCTGTGAAAAAATGCTAGAGGGTGCGGAGGATGGTAAGTAACAAAACCCACGCTGTTTTCTAATTGAATTTAATGTTATATTTATTTTTTTCATTTTTTGTAGAAAAATGGATGGCATCAGGGGTGGTTGGTGGATACCCATATGGGTCGACGTCAATCAAGTCGTTAAGCATGTTGACTAACCCTAAAACTTGTTTACCCGACCTGGTTTAGTGTCTACTAGTGTAGGATTAGATAAGTTATGGTTTATTTGGATTTTGGATGAATTCTGGATGGATTTTAGAATTGTGTATCTAATGTATGCATGTTCTATTTGTGATTGCAGTCTAGGGAGACCTTGTACTTGAGAGATCAAGATCCTACTCTATATGAGAAGATCATAGGGGATGTGACAGATGCTGAGTGGGATCATCTATTTGGAGATGGATTAGGTGGCTTCAAACACTAGCAAAGAATCCCATGGGATGTGGGGTTTATGATTGCATTAGTGGAGAGATGGGATAGGAAGAAATGGACATTTTAGTTCAGGACCAGGGAGATGACCATCACCTTGGAGGATGTGTATCAGATTCTCATATTACCGATACAGGGGGAGAAAATAGTCCCCATCGCTAGTGATATAAGATTAGTAGTGTTGACGCAGCTATTCAGAGATGATGTGCCCCACATCATATCTTATTCATTATATTTTTTGTATGAGTTGAGATATGAGGCTGGGGTACCACGCAACTAATTTATTTGCATCATGATGATGGCAGTATCGTGCTATGATTTGTCAGACTCAGGAGGAGCTCGGTTCCCATGGGCACTAGCTGGTGTAGTGGTTAATATTGTTGATCATCAGACTGTATTCTATTTTGGGACTGTACTATTGGCTCAGGTTTACCATTAGCTCTCCATGTACATTATAGGGTAGAGGTCAGGATTGGATGTGGGTTTCCTACTTCACTATTGGGCCTACGAGCATATTGTTGTGATTAGGCCACCGGGGATTCTATAGGTCATATGAGGCCATATAGAGATGCTAGTTGGATTCCTGGGATGGAGGGATGATTAGGCATTTGGTGAAATGAGTGAGAGGAGGGTGTATTGGTATGGAGATTGGCTTACAGAGTTAGATGTTGATCAGATTACCTAGAGGCCATATTGAGGGTTCCCTGTATGGCCTGGTGTAGATACAAAGCTAGTGGGGATGAGGAGGAAGAGGTAGATTCAGGGGAGACGACTAAAGATGATTGATGCATTTATTTTGATAGGGTGAGACGACATTTTTAGTCATTCAGGTAGTGCCTCATGATCCTATTTTGTACAGGAGGGAGGAGCCAAAAATAGATCTGTTGAGCCCTACTATTACAGATCCATTAGTTGAGAAGGCTATGCCATGGAATGATGATGATGATGTAGGATTGGGAGTGGGGTACTTCGATTGGAATACTGCAGCATGAGAAGCTTGGGTGAACAAGGAGGGAGGAGATGAGGAGATAGAGGATATGGAGATTGATGTCTAGGAGGCTCTTGGAGGAGGCGGAGGTGATGGATCAGGAGAGAATGTATAAATGGCATGCTTGTGTGCCGAGTTATATCATATGAGGGTGGAGAGAGACTAGACACATGTAGATTGAGGCACAACTCTACGTCAATGAGATGTGGTCACACAGGAGCGAGTCCAAGTTATCTAGGAGAGAGATCGCTACCACAAGCAGAGGGAGGCCTACAGGGACTATTTTTGTGATCTCTCTACCATTGTGGCGGCATAATCTATGAGCGGTGCTCAAGAAGCTCAATAGGAGTTAGGAAAGGTTGCACCTCCCAGTATGATCTACATGGATAGATATAGAACACTAGTCACATAGGCTATATATCATGATGGGATTTTGTTTGAGAAGTTTCCAAAGACATTGTGCTATTAGGAGCATCTACATAGGATAATGGCCAGAGGAGCGAGGCCATCTAGGAGTACGTCTAGTGTTGCATAGCCACAATGAGTGGAGGGAGGCCACGAGGGTGAAAAAGATGCATATGGGTCAGGTGTTATACCTACTCCTAGAGGAGAGGATTTGAGATATTCAGACATTCAATTTACCAATTTTGATAGCTTTTGTTCCTTAAGGGAGCCCCCTAGAGGGTCGTGATGATGTATTGATACTCATTTTGATGTATATATGATATATGATTTTGTTGTGGATCATTATGTGTTTATTGTGTGATGAATTTAATTTGATGTGATGATGATGATTTTAGATTAGATATTATGATGTTGGTTTTTAGATCAGATGTTATGATGATGTGATGTAATAATAATGGATTATTTATTTATATTTGATGATGGCGATGAAATAAATGTATGTAATATATGGCTAATTTAGATGTGCATGTGTATGGATAAAATGATGATGTATACAATTTGAGAATGGATGTGATCAAATGATGAAAATATAAGAGTAAATATGTTTTAAGATAGAAGGATAACATATGGACAATTGAGATAAAGAAAGGTATATGTTGCAACAAATCAGAATAGGGATAAGAGATGGATGTGATAATATTAAGGATGTAATGCAATGGTGGAAACCTATGGGTATGAACAACACTACATCACATCAAGGAATGTGTAAGGAAAATATTCCTCCAACTGCATTGGAGGTAAACAATAAGGGGATCTAGGTAACATAAGGCACATGTGACCAAAGTAAATGCTAGTATGTAACCAACGACAGTTATTTATTTCAAAGATCATAATGAAATAATGTATGAGATGATCTCATAAACCTAATTTTGACATGAAAAAAGGGGCTTGATATGTACTTGTACAAGGGAAGAGGTTCCTCCAAAAGTGGTGTTCCCTAAAACTATTCCCTAGCTCCAGGAAGGTGAAAGAGTAAACGCATCAAGGCGAGAAGTTGGGAAGTTTTCTTAGGATGCTAATAAAATGGAAGGTTGATCAATGCGGGAAGACTCTAAATGCCGTAAGAGAGCAGCCATCCTTAGAGGGTATGGTATACTTTATACATAATATAGAAGGAAAGAATAATATATGATAGTAATCCTTTGAGGGATCAAATTATTTCCTTTTGATTTTATTTTGATTTTTGATTTTGATTTACATGTTTTTTCTTTTCTTTATTTTTTTGCATGAACAACTGTCCTTCGAGGGATCAGTCTATTTTTTATAAGAGCATCCATGATGATTTTTTTAATTTCACATGGGGGAGAGCTGGGGATAGCTACGTAGACCACTTAGGAGGGGCTAATAAGTGTACAAGAGACACCCCTGGACCCTTTGCATGGTTCCAATATGTGAATAAGAGGTTGATGGATGTAATTATTGTGGAGTTCTCACTAAACGGAAGAACATATCCATAAGGAATATGTTATCGTCAGAGCCATGGTTCCCATATTTAAGGTCACATCTAGGAATTGATGGAAGACCACATAGTTCCAAATCATCACAATGAGAGATGAAGGGGGCAAAGATGGAGGAATGATCCAAGGATATGACTAAGAGTATTGGAAGACATGCTAGTAGTAGAATAGTCGTAAGTGCAATGCGTTAAGAGTTTTCACTTCTAGTTTACCATCAAGGGAGGCCAAATGATAGGCTTCCGACCCATACTTGTGTGTGATAATGTATGGTACAATTCAGTTAGGGAAAAAATTTCCATGTTGGTTCCTTTTTAGATTAGTGACATTCTGATAAAGTTACAAGGCCACCTACGTTAACATCACATTAGAGAGATGGGATGAGATAAACAAGAAAAAATAAGAGTAAGCACTGCACATTAAGGGAGTGAAAGATACACATCTAAGATAAATGGGTGGTCAGATGGGATGAATTAAGTACCAATAAATAAATGTTTCCCTTAATGGAAGATTTTAGACAAATCCATGGTTTTTCTAAAGGGAAACACACATATGGCCACGAAAGTGGTTGTAGGAAGAGGAGATAAAAGGTAAGATTGGATAAACTGAACTAGACGAGATGAGATGATGCCAAAATTGGAAAGGAACTAATTTGTGAACAGACCATCCTTAGAAAGAAGTCCCCCTAGCATAGGAGGATGAATCGGTGAAGATGAGAAGAAAGATGCTAGAAGATAAATAACGGGGGAAAGATGTTTCCCGAGTGAAATTAATGTGGATAAGATAGTGGATGTCAGAAGATATGAAATGGATATCATGAGGATGGTGTAGCAAGGAAAAAAACATTAATGAATAAATGAGGACCCTCGTCAGGAGGAATAATGTGAGGAGGAGAGATAACAAAAGATAATGCGGGTTGATGAAGAGGGTGAATGGGTGGAGGTGCAGTATGGGCTATGGATAATGCAGTAGATAGAGAAGGAGACTCATCAAGGAGATCCTATTCCTCAATAATATCATGGATGATGGTCTCAAGGGCCTTACAATGCTCAATTTTGTGACCAGGATTATGATCATATGCACAGATGCAATAGGGTTCAAACCATGAGGGATTCGGACAGTTTAGGTCAAAGGCCCTAATCGATGGGAGTGTGATGGTAGAAGTCTGAAGTATATGTTAGAGGACCTCAGCATATGACTCAATGTATGCACCACGAGAGGTCATATGATATGGCGTGGATGGAAAGGATGAAGGTGGATTGTGCTAGGGTCTATGTGGTCTAGAATAATATGCAGTGGTGGATGATTTAGGATTGGATGGCTGGACAGGTGGAGGTGTTTTCGATGAGAGCGCTACTCCTATGAGGGAATCAAAATGTTTGGATTTGGATTGGTTAATTGGTCATGATGGAGGAGGAAGTCCTAAGATGGAGGGATGTCACCTTAGGATGGAGGATGTAGATATGGTCTTAATAGGAGGAATTTTGATCTTCCTATGAGAACGCTTAAGGGATTGTTATGGAAGGATGCCAAGATTTTTGGATTTGCATTTTTGAGGAGTTTCCTTGGCAAGGATGACAATGAATTTAATAGGCATATTAGAGGGCAATGTTGTGGCAGATGGTGGGATTAATTTTTACATGATTTGTTCTAAGGAAGATTGGGATTGGCTCGATGTGGGAATGCCTAGTTGTGTGTATGAGACGGGAGGATCACCTATCGTGGCTACAAGTTGAATTAATCTCCAATATTTCTCAAATGATGTAGGTGGTGTGGATGAAGAAGGATATAATGGGGATGTCCTCACGATGGTTAACGCGTTAGGTGCGGGAAGAAGCATGGAAAGAGAGATTGGTATAGAATCTAAAGATGGTATGACTAGAAAAGTCTGAATAGATGTGGATGGGGGAGTAGAGTCAACTGTAGTAGATGGGGTAGAAATGAGTGCGGAATCAAAAACGGGACTAGGCATGGCTTTAGAAATATAAAGGGGTGTTTAGATGATTCAATTGATAAGGTTTATGTGAGAAGGAGGTGATATAGATGGTGGATGAATCGGTGTAGAAATGAGTGGCTCTGTAGTAGAGGTATGAACACATTTTTTGTTTATATCATGAGGAATTGTGGATGTAGATTTGGATTGAGAAGATGTGATGGGGGATGTAGATGTGGGGATAGTAGGTGTAGAAGATCAAGATGAAATAGATGATGTAGGCATGGGCAAGGAAATATGTGACAAGGATTTCAAGGTATACCTGGGTGGATTTGTGGATGTAGCAGATATAATAGTTGTGATGGGTGTGCTCAAAAGAGATTTGGTCAATGGTTTAGGCATGATAGGTGTGGATAGAGAGGCAAGTGCAGTCAAGGCTAATGTGGATGTGGTAAGAGTAGGAATGGATGTAGATGAAAGGGAGGTGTTGGAAGTTAAGTTGGTAGGTAACGAGATTATGGATATGGTTGATGTGAGGATAGCTCCTGAAGGAGGCATAGGTAAAATGTCTAAAATAAGAGTGGATGATGAGGTGGATAAGAAAAACATGGAGGGAGGTGTCTGATGTATGGTTTTGATTGAAAATGGGTTGAATTGATATGGTGTAGAATATGAAAATGAATTTGTTGGTGGTGAATTAGGAAAGGATTATCTGGAGATAGTAGGTGGTGCAGATTGGATTGATTTAGGAGATATATGATGGGGAGAAATAAGATCAAGATAGGATGGTGGGGATTGGATAGGAAGATCTGATACATGAGAGAGAGGAATGTCAATAGGCTGGATAGGCATGGTCATGCTATATGAAGAAGAGATGATAGAAGATGGCGAGGATGGAGTGGAATCTATTAGCCGAAGTGGTTGAGAATTAGTGGGCCTATGGTGAAGGTAGTCATAGATGGGGTTGGAAGATAGTCTAGAAGAAACCAAAGGTTTGTATGGGTTCATAGCATATTTTTGTGTAGATACTCGAGAAAAAAAATTGTTCCATTTTAAAAAACAAGTTAAGAAAACAATTCCTTTTATGTTTTGATTAAGAATGTGAAAAAGAAATAGGGGGTGGATAACAAAGGACCTAGGAGAAGGTGAAATACATCTAGTTTCGAGTGAGTTTTGGGTAGGGAATGTTTGAGGAAACTTCCTATTGAGTGGTTAAATCCCAATTAATCTACTTATAAATGGAGTGTTTTGCTGTGTGATTTGATTTGTGATTTCCATGTCGTATGTGATAGGATGTGATATGTAGTGAGTTGGGCCCCTACTTAAGCTATATGAGCAAGCATGATGCAAAAAAAACATCCTTTTTAAACCCAAAATGAAGTTTGGTATTTGATGAGGAAACAGAAAAGAATGGGAAGTTACAATGTAAAAAGGAGGAAAATAAGGAAAAAGTGAGGAATACCTGGATAGAGTTTTTCCTATTTATCTTCACTTCTTGAGTGATGAGAAATCCAAGCCATGACCTCAACATGAGAAAGAAATAAATCAGAGCCTCACACTACAGT
Source organism: Taxus chinensis (assembly GCA_019776745.2). Taxonomy (NCBI): domain Eukaryota; kingdom Viridiplantae; phylum Streptophyta; class Pinopsida; order Cupressales; family Taxaceae; genus Taxus; species Taxus chinensis. The sequence continues at coordinate 750,595,157 of CM034154.1, read as the reverse complement.
GTTAGTAGAAGACAAAAAAATAAAAACTATAAACATAAAAGAAAGCGATCACCAAAAGGGTGTTCCCACCGGGCATGGCAGAAAATGTTGGACAAGAAGCTTCCTCACCAATCAACTAAATGAAATAACGAATAAATAAACTAGAAACTAAGAAATTTTTGAGGGTTTATGTTACTTCAGATGTGTGATGTGATGAATTTGGGTGCAAAATCAGCAATTCTTGTTGCAACTTGATATACCTGCAAAAATGGAACAAAGATGGATTAGATAGATATATGCGGGGGTTGCCTGACCATGTTGTTCCAAGAAGTGATTAGCTTCCTTTTGTGGATTTCAACCCTCGTTTGTTTAACAAAAGTGAGGTAAAAGATGAAATTTCAGAGGCATGTGGAAACAGAAATATTACTAAATCTCAAAAGATGATAAAAATTGATCTAAAAGTTAATTAGATGGCAATAATTGTAAATTGATTGTTACCTTGTCTAGTTCAAAGGCAACCCAGGTTGTGCAGAGGTAAGTCAGTAGAAAAATAAGAGGGAAGATCTGGAAAATAAGCACAATATGTAGATCTGGAGGGTTTGAATGTTGGGGTTAAACCATATAACATTGTTGCACAGATATATAATCAGATAAAGCATACAAGCAATGAATGCAGAAATAACCAGAAGATAAAATAAAATAAGAGAAAGATAACACCAGATTTAACATGGTTCACCTAGTGTGGGCTACGTCCACCAAGAAGTGACCAATATTATTATTCAGTGCTTTGAAATATAATGAATATATGTTGTCTTCCAACACCTCATAGGGTGTTCAATGTTTTTCCCTCACTCAGCTACTCTTTCTTGCTCACCAAGAAAACCAACATACAAAACAATTGTTATTTTCTTCTCTCATACCCTCATACAATGCATACATGGATATATATATATATATATATATATATATATATATATATATATATTATTCTAGGAAACTAACCATGATTTTACAATCAAGAAATCATCTTTAAAACAAAATATTTATTCTAATTATAGACCAAACAATAAAGCACCCTTGCATAGGTGACCGATGTCGGTCATTGCCTGACTAATTCCAGTCACTTCTTAACCGATGCTAGTTACCTCCCGGCTGATGTCAGTCACTTTCAAAACAAGAAACATGTAAAAGCAAGCTTCTTGTGAAGCAATTAAGCTTCACACTCAAGAATCTCCCACTTGGAGATCAATCGTTGCATTATACTATGCATCACCATCCTTGGTTCATTTTCCTTAGCCTATTTATTCCTCTTCAAGTCTCAAACTCGAAGACCAAAAAAAGTGGAGTGAAGCTCCAACTTCTCCCTTACCAGTGGCTTTGTTAGCATATTCACAGAGTTCTCATCCATATGGATTTTATTTAACTTTAGTTTCCCATCCCTCAATAACTACCATATGAAGTGATACCTCAACTGAATGTGTTTTGTTATTGAATGAAATGTTAAATTATTTTCTAGATGGATCACACTCTGACTATCACTGTATAATCTACAATCATCTTGCTCCTTTCCCAACTCTTCCATGAACCTACTCATCCATATCATATCTTTTCTAGCTTTTGTATCTGCAACATACTTTTCCTCTGTAGTAGAAAAAGCCACAACCTTCTACAATCTTGAAATCTAGCTAACTTTCATTCCACCTACTGTGAAAACATATCCAGTGGTGGTCCTCCTGTCATCCAAATATCCAGCTATATCTAAATCAACATATCTATGTAAAGAAGTATCTGACCCTCCATAGCATAACTCCATGTTGGATGTCCCTCAAGTACCTGAGAATCCATGTGATTGTTTTCCAGTGTTCTTTACCTAGATTAGCCATAAACCTACTCACAACTCCCATTTCTTGTGTAATGTCTGGTCTAGTACAAACCATGGCATACATAATACTTCCTACTACTGAAGAATAGGGAACATGTGCCATGTACTCAACCTCCTTGTGTGATGAAGGACACTGCTCTTTACTCAATTTGAAGTGTCCATCCATATGTGTACTAACAAGTTTTGAATTCTGCATGTTAAACCTTTCCAACACCTTATTGATATAAGCTTCATGAGACAAATACAACCTCTTGTTTTTCTTCTCTCAGTGAATTTACATGCCAAGGATTTTCTTTGTAGCTCCCAAATCCTTCATTAAAAATTTGTGAGCTAACCTTTCTTTAAGTTTACCAATGTCCTGCATACTAATCCTACAATCAGTATATCATCAACATAAAATAACATAGCTCCCATTTTTAAGCTTCTTAAAATAAACACAATGGTCAGATTCACATCTCATATAACCATGCTCATGCATAAAACTGTCAAATCTCAAATACCATTTCCTTGGAGCTTGTTTCAGCCCATATAGGCTATTTTTCAATTTGCACACAAATTTCTCCTTACCCTTGAATTCATAACCAAGTGGATGCTACATATAAATATCTTCCTCCAAATCACCATTAAGAAAATTCGTCTTAACATCAAGCTGTTCTAAATGCAAATCTTCTGTTGTAACCAAACTTAGAACACTATGAACAGAATTCATTTTAACTACAGGAGAAAAAATATCATCAAAGTCAATTTCTTTCTATGCAAATCCCTTTACCACAAGCCTCTCCTTGTACCTTTTCATTCCACCCTCTTCTTCCTTGATTCTTTAAACCCATTTGTTCTGTAGAGTTTTCTTACATGCTGGCAACTTAAGCAAATCCCATGTCTAATTTTATTCCAAGGAGTCCATCTCCTCATCCATGACATGCTCCCAATGCTCGTGGGTATATACCTGCATTGCTTCTTCAAATATTTTTGGTTCACCACTATCAGTCAATAATAAATAAGAAAAGGAAGGTGAAAATATCTCTGGAGGTCTACTTACCCTTTATCACCTTCTCACTAGTTTTTGGGGTGTCTGGGGCTCATTCTGTGCCTGTTGCACATTCATGTCAATCTTTCTCAATGACCAACACCGCTCACCTGTAATTGACCGCAGTTCTGTAACTAACCATGGTTCCTTTGTCTACCAACCGACTACGGTTTCCTTACCGACATCGGTTCGAGGAGTATTGATGCTAGTTCCACTGGCTATCTATTTTGAACCCGATCTTGTCTGCTAATTCTGGTTAGTCTAACCGACATCAGTTTCTATAGAACTGATGTTGGTGTCTGTGGATGTATTCTTTAGATCTAAAATTTGATTTTCCTTCAAAATATCATCAACCTGTTCATTTTTAGGCACCATAACCTGATCCCTGTACATTCTTTTTTCATTCCAATCAATGTCTCGACTCCTAACAATCTTAGAATATTCTAAATCCTAAAATCGATATCCGAAATCACTAGAGCCATAACCAATGAAAGTGCATCTCTTAGATTTAGCATCCAACTTCTTCCTATTTTCCCTATAAAAATGCACAAAAGCTTCTGAGCCAAAAACTCTAAGAAAATAAAAATCTACCTCTTTTCTATACCAAGCTTCTTCTGGTATTCCACCATCCAGTGTTGGTTAAGGCCCACGATTGATCAAGTAAAATGTTGTATCCATTGCTTCTACCCAAAACTTCAAGGGAAAACTGACATGTATCCTCATATTTCTAGCACGTTCCATGATTGTCATGTTCATTCTTTCTGTAACTCCATTCTCCTATGGAATTCTAGGAACTGTTCTTTTTCTTCATATTCCATTTACTGAACAATAATCATTCAAATCCTTGTCGCAGTAATCACCACCATTGTCAGATCTAAAGCACTTTAATTTAAAGTTTGTTTCATTTTCCACAAGGGCTTTCCATATTTCAAAATTCTCAAAAACATCAGATTTACACTTAATACAATAGATACATACCTTCCTTGTGCCATCATCAATGAAAGTCACATAATATTGGGATCCTCCAATAGAAGCTACCTGATATGGTCCCCACACATCTGAGTGTACAAGATCCAATTTATATTCCTTCTTTATTGACCGAGCCTTAAGAAATCTCACTCTCTTCTTCTTTCCATATATGAAATGCTCACAAAATTGAAGATCTAATTGTTTCAAATTTGATAGCTTACCCTTAGCCTATAAGATCTGGATTCCTTTTTCACTCATATGGCCCAGCCGATTATGCCACATAGTTGCATCTGAAACTATAGTAGATAGCACAGAAAATGAATTAGTAACACAGGTAGACAACTATAAAGTTCCTACCTTCTTACCTCTTACTAAACCAATATCCCTTTGTAACCTTCCAATAATTGGTTGTGAATGTAACCACGCATCCAAATTCACCTAGTTTCCCTGTAAATATTAGATTTCTCTTGAGGCTTGGTACATGCCTCACATATTTCAATACCAATGGATTTCCATTGTTCAACTTTAGATGAACATCAACTTTATGAGTAATATTTTATGACTCATCGTCTCCTAAATAAACTTGTCCAAAATCACCCTGAACATAATTACTAAAATAACCCTTATTAGGGGTAGAGTGGAAAGAAGCTCCAGAATCTAAAACCTGAGATTATAATTTATCATCTAAGGAGAGAATAAGGGCATCTTGCTTTACCTCACTTGCAATGTTTTCCTCTTTACCTTTTTCTTTACCTTTTTATGATGTATTTTCTTTGTTTTCCTTGGACCAACACTCCTTATTTACGTGTCCTCTCTTTCCACAATTCCAGCAAAGTAAATATTTGTACCTGGATCTCGATCTATCATGTCTTGACTTTGATCTCCCATTGTTCTTGCTCTTTGATGATCTCTCCTTAGATATTCCCCTACTTTCTATGTTAAAGTGTTTATAGATGATGCTTCTTCTGAGATTTTCTTGTGTATTTCCTCATTAAGGATTACACTAACCACGTCATCAAATTTCAAACCTTTAGAAGCATACTTTGTATTACTTACAACCATTACCAAGTTATCCTAACTATCTGGTAAAGAGAATAAGAATAAAATTGCTTTCACTTCATCATCAAATGGAATTTCTACCAATTTTAATTGATTTACAACAGACTAGAAATCATTGTGATGATTAGATAAAGATCCACCTTCTTGCATCTTAGAGTTAATTTTTTTTTTCATCAAATAAACCTTATTTAAAGCACTAGGAGTTTCATAAAAATTTTCTAAAGATTTCATCAACTCTACCATGGTTTTTTCATCTATAGAATTCGAAGCCATCGATGCTGCTAGACTCAATCTTATAGATCCCAAAGCCTTTCTATCAAGAACTTTTCATTATTCATCATTCATCGTGTCCATTTGTGCATGCTCATCTAACGGTAAGTATAGATCCTTCTAATACAAATAATCCTCCACATGCATCTTCCATAGTTGATAATTACAACCATCAAATTTCTCTACTCGATATTTACTATCTTCTACCATTTCTCTGCTCCCACTCGATTCAAAAACCCTCTATGAGTAAATCTTGTCAACACAAAAAACCTCCAAACAAATCTCTGATACAAGTTGTTGGGGTTAAACTATATAACAATGTTTCATAAATCTATTATCAGATAAAAAATACAAGTAATGAATGTGGAAATAACCAGAAGATAAAATAAAAAAAGAGAAAGATAACACCATATTTAACTTGGTTCACCCAGTGTGGGCTACGTCCACCAAGAAACAACCAATGTTTTTATGCAATGCTTTACAGAGGATAGACAATAAATATTTGTTGTCTTCCACACCTCACAGGGTGTTAAATGCTTTTCCCTCACTCAACTACTCTTTCTTGCTCACCAAGAAAACTAACATGCAAAACAATTGCTATTTTCTTCTCTCATACCCTCACACAATGCATACATGCATATATATCTATTATGGGAAACTAAATATGCTTTTATAATCAAGAAATCATCTTTAAAACAAAATATTTATTCTAATTCTTGACCAAACAATAAAACACCATCGCATAGGTGACTGATGTTGGTCACTGCCTGACCGATGCCAGTCACTTCTTAACTGATGTCGGTCATTGTAAAAACCAGCAACATGTAAAAACAAGCTTCTTATGAAGCAATTAAGCTCCACACTCAACACTGAATGCTAGCCAAAAGATGACAAGAGCCTATGTATGATGTGAGTAGTCTGCAGGAAGGAACCAGAGACAGAAAAATCTAGAAAATGACCAGAAATGAAAGGAGTAATTCTTATCGACAAGTTGGGGTTGGGTCAATGACGACCCAGGCTAATCGATGACAACCATATTAGATTCATATATGGCCGAAGAAAGGAAAGGTAGAAGAGAAACCTACAAACAAATAACTAAGAGAGATGGATGTTGAAAAAGCTCTAAGTGTTGATGTAACTAATTTGAACCTATAAGATGTTAGAAACAATTAATACCAATATAATATTATAAAATTTGAATAAAGAAACATAATTATAATGATAAACCTCACGACAGATGATCGTGAGCGATGCAAGCACGCTGAGAAGATGTCCAGAAGGCTTGTAAATGTTTCAAGAATGTTCAGGCATAGGGAAGGATGCTCAGTTCGTAAGGAAGCCCAAAGGTACATGCATCTAATGTTGAATAGAAAGAAAGAAGCTAGTTTTATAGGGTCGATGATGACTAGGATGGGTTGTCGCCGATTGTGGGGAAAGTTTCCCCAATGGGCTGCTTTTGTGCTTTTGACGGGATTTTAAGATTCTTAAAGAATAGAAGGATGCTTTAAAACACCTAGGAAGGATAGTTAGGGCATAAAAATAGATAAAAGCTAGAAAAGCAAAGGGGATGTGTGTAGGATAAAATCAATAGAAATAGAAGGTTGGCTGGGGCAATGGATAGGACAATAATGATTAATTAATTAACTAATAAAGATTAATTACTTAGTTAATATTAATTATATGAGCATTTAATTAAATGAGGGGGATTATTAAATAAATATGCGCACATGGGCGATGAGAGGCATAGATACCGAATTTAGGTGTCTACATTATTATATTTAGAAATAACTTTAATTTGTAGCTCATTTATCTTCTTTTCATGTTTATATTTAAAATTAGAAGTATGAGAATTAGTGTTATAAGAGGAATAAGATGAACCTCACAAACCCATAGTCGTGATCTTGGTCTCATCACTAGAATCAGATCCAAGATCTTTCACTACTGTAATAGTCTTCTTGTCACCTCCTTTCTTGAACTATTTTTTTTTGAGCTCTGGATGGAGCTTAAAAAATTTAGCATTTGTATTTCCTTCTTTCTTGCAATGTGAACACATAGGATTATCAGCTTATTTTTTTACTGTGGAAGTATTTTTTCCTTTACCTTATCATTTTCCTTTGTTTTTAGGATGTTGTTTTCTCAGTTTTTTTTGGAAAAGGGTAAACGTGTGGTTTTCGAAAGGATCTACATCCTTGTACAAAGTCCCTTAGGGCTGGATAAATATTTGAAGCAATACAAAAAAGAATCCTGCAGATAATAAAAGACAAAAGGCCACTAAGGCACAAAAGTGAAGAACAAGAGAAGAGGGAAAAGGAAGAATTTGAAGCACCCTTGGCTGCAGCAAAAATAAATTACTCCAGAGGATCCCGATCATGAGATCATAATCTCATTTTATGTAGAGGAAAACATTTCTTTTTTTTATTTAGGACTGTCAATCCATCACTCCGATTAGGATCCAAGTTTCCATCTAGATCTATTGGAAGTCGAATATCAGAAACCTCTTTGGTTCCTACAATTGAAACCTCTCTTGAAGGGAGTGTCACCACCAGTTCCACCTTTCCCAACCCAATCATAGAAGGGGGAAAACTTGAGTCTCAACTGACAACTAAATTTTTTTTCATTTGAATCATGATCTTTACGAGCCCCTGCCGAATATTCCAAAAAGGAATATGATTCATCCCCAATAACCAAGAAGCTGGGATGAGAATCCTTCCACCAAGAGACTTTTTCCTTAAACTTCTACTTTACTTTCTGAAAATTTGTAGTAAGATGCCTGAGAGAAAAAAATTCCGGGTACCTGAAGGGCAAGCCTTCATAATCAAGAGGTTGTGACCAAACCCTATTAAAAAATTTGAGATCAATAGAAGTTGGAAGATCCAGAGAGGTATCCAGATCCACTAAGATTCTTACATAGGTAGTGTGAGTGTAGAGTTCCGTTATGGAATCAATGGATAAGAACTTTCCCAAAGTATTTCCAATATCAATCAAACACTCATCCCCCCAGACATGCATCGGGAGATGAAGTACGCGAACCCAGATAGGTTTGATGTTGAATGCAACAGTGAGAGGATTGAAGGTCGAAAACCATCGTTTCATCAACAAGTGATGATTTTGTAGCTCCCACAGTTTGGAGAGGATAGAATCCATATCATCAAAAAAGATGAAAGCCACAATAAAAAAACCCCTTTCACATGGCTAAATGTCCACCTTACCAGACAAGAGAGGATGTCAGTTCAAAGAGATCCATGAGCGGAGAAGTGGCAGACTAGGCCAGAGGCCATTGAAATGACTTCTCAAACCCTGGTTGGAGAAAAATTCTTTAGACTCTAACATCGACTCCCTAAAAGAGACCGAGGGAGAGGATTTGGCAACATATAACGGTTTAGAAGACAATGCAACAGAAGACACATCATGCAAGAAAGAGGGCTTCACAATAGAGGAATGAAACTCGATCAGACCCACCCTCTCAACAACCAACTATAAAACCAAAACAAAAGGAAACAAGACCCCGCATAGCCTTTTGAGAGACCATTATCTTTAAAAGAACCAGAGACTAGCGCATCCAAAGAACCACAAATTCCACTAGAAGGGACGCCATCACCAAATCTAGTAGGAGACATGGAGAGACTTCATGGAGGAGAGTCGAGGCTAGGGTTCACGGAGAAAAAAATTCTAATTAATTTCTATTGTTTGTTTGGTTTATTAGTGAGTATTTCCTTCATATGCTTACCCCTTAATTCAATGTGGGTAGCTTGAACAAAAATTTCATCCAGGTTAGTGGGATTAAACATATGTATGGTATGTTTCAGATAACTATGCAACCAAACAATATATTTTAACAAATTCTCTTGAGTATAAAGAGAATACCCAAAATCAATGCTCTCTTTCTAAACTCTTAAGTGCAATCTTACACACTTTAACCCTTAATTTGTCTTATATTTTCCAATCCATGATAGATTTTTGCATATGACCAAGTGGATAAAATTGTTTTTGCAAAGTGGAAAAAAAATCATCCCGAGAAGAAATAAATTTACCATGTTTTGAAAGATCCTCCTGAGGCTTACTCTCCCGATAAATGAGTGTTGTACCACCCAAATGAAGAGTAGATAATTGAATTTTTTCTTCCCCATCCATAATATTTTGAACCTTGCAATAAACTTCAATCTGATTGATCCAATGATCCGACTTTTTTACAGTAAGCTCTCCATTATAGATTGGTAATTCAAATTTGACATATAATTTTGGAACATCAAAGACTTTTTTATTAGAGGAAGAATTAGAAGGTTTAGAAGGAGATGAAGGAGGTTTACGAGAATCTTCTTCTTTACCTTTTTCCTTACCATCTTTTGATTTACTTTTGATTCTCTATCTCCGTTCCCGATTTATCTCTTCTATCATACTCTTCATTTCCATAGAGGATTGACAGAAGACCATTTATTCATCTAATATTCTAGGATATTTCATAGCTTCACTTGAGTTTGCACGTTTTAAACCAATATTAGGGTTGTATTCCTCCATCAATCCTTCACCTCTCCTGGATTTAGACATGGTAAGAATTCAAAAATGATACTTGCAAATTCTAAAAACAACGTTAAAATTCCCTTAATCGCCTTCTTTGATACCAAACTGATCTAGAAAATGTAAATAAGTTACTCACATAACCGTATTTATCATTTTCAGATACTTAAAAACTTGTTCGTAATTTACCATAATTGATTAAAATGATTAAATTGGATTTAAATGCATAATTAAAATTGTTAAAACAACGAGAAAAATGGAGTAAAATGTAGAACTCAAGGAAAAATGTGTGATAATTGAGTTCACGCGATATTGGTTGTCTTTGAGTCTAGATAAGCTCCGAAACTGATCTATTATGATGCAAAATTTCTCTATAGAATTAAAAATACATCACAACACTTTAATGGCCTACTAAAAATCTTATCAATATCTCTAAAAATCCTCTAGATTCAGTCTCCAAAAGGTCTTTGCAATATCACTTTCCAAATTTGCTTCATAACTCTCCAAAAAGGCCTGCATAAATTACAAGTTACCCCTTCATTTACAAATTTCTCCCTTTCATAATGTTCTAAGTCTTGTGGGCTAATGGATATGAGCATATCTTTTTTCCATATAGGCTAAGGTTCGAATCCATTGCCTAGCACATGTTTTTTTAAATTCCTCACAGCCTAAAAATAAACCTTAAGAGAAAAATCTCTAGTGAAATGCATGATGTTGGTCTTGTAGCCTAATGGCTAGAACCTAAGTTGGGTCGTGATAGATCTTGGGATCGAATCTTGCAAGATAACCCCAATATTTTGGGTAGAATTGTTTTGTTTGGTAGGAGAAATCCCACATTCACTGGATTATAAGTGGAGACATGATTTTTAAAGCCTCTGCAATTTCAACAAGCTCATGGCTTTGACCACACCATGCACCATTTTGTTGAAATCACATCGAGCTCAACACTTAGTTGGTAGTGTTAGTTGGTTTGTTGGTGAGTTGGCTCCATCGTGGCTTGGAATATGGAAATGTAGTGGTGAGGTTGAAATTTACAATGAGTTATGTTGTTGATGATTTGATCATGTTGTGAGGTAGATTAGTTGACTCGGCTCCCCGAGATGGTAATGTATGACTCGGTTTGTGACTCGTCAAGCTATTAACTATTGAGCTTTGGAAAAATATGTGGTTTAGTCCCACATGCATGAAAATTTGTTATTCAAATGGGTTTATAAGAACAAATCCTCACTATGCAATGGGAAGAAAGGTGGCAGGATCCGCCTCCTAAAAATGAGTAAACCCCACTAGTTGTTGGGCCCCCAGCCAACACATAATGCGGGCCCCACATAAACCATCTAAAACTAGAGGCTGAAACCAAAAACCATATTCTTTCTTGGAAACTATCACTTGTCATCACCACATTCATTCACTTGTCAAGCTATTGTCATGCCACCTCAATTTTGTGTAACTTGCTCCTTTATTTTTGCCAGCTGAAGAAATATTTCAGCGGGCCATATCTTCTGTGTACAACGCCTGTTTTGTCTCATTCAAAGGGTGTCTCAAAGCTCTCGAAGATATCTTTCGTATGTAGGTATTTTCAAACGTTTGTAGACTATATAATCGATTTGAAGTGAGGATTCTCCTTGATCAACTAACAACTATTGTATTTTAACTGTTGGAAACACGCAATACTAATATACGAATATAAATATAACTTGCATTAAAAAACAAAGTAGGAAAATAACAAGTACTTAAGATATTAATCCTAGAAAACTTGAAGGTGGGGAAAACCCATTTCAAAATGAAAATTTCTTGACTTCCCTCTTTCTTATGGCCAAAGATGAAGCTACAAATATATCTATAGAAAATACAAACAATACCTATCCCGATCACAAAACTTATCCTCATTTTTCCTCCATTCAATTGTTCTTCTATGAGAGATTACACACTTTAAACGTTCTTGTAATCATTGATGCCTTCCTCTATGTTCCCACCTCTAGAATATCATGACTAAGATGTCCTTCCATGCACTCTAAGATCCTAGAAATTAGATTTGGTTAGAAGCATTGCCATTTCTTGATTGTTACTAGACCTATGTTATTAACATGATGAAACCATTGGTTTTAGCATACATGTGGTTATGTAACCACTAGATTGTTGTGAAATTGCTTCTCCACACACAAAGATGATTAATTAGCCACTGCTCTATGTAAAGTGACAGTTTCATCACATGCCTCAAATTTCTCATCTTAGAGCAATGGTGATATTGAAACCTCCTTTATTTGTGTTTGGTTGATGAATATTCCAGATCCTAATGAATTAACATGCATGTTAATAGGGTCCTAATTTGAATTCAAGAAGTGTATAAATTTATCCAGGTGTATTAGTGCATTGATGATAATGGAATGAAATTTTGAAAAATAAGGAATTTATTTATTTCAAGAGTGTCTTTGTGTGAAAAGTATATTTCAAACATTTAGAGAAGAACATTTAGAATTTTCTTGTTGTATTGATTAGAGCATATAAGGTGATAAGGGTTGGGACAATTGCATTATATTTTTTTTTATTATTGGTAAATGGTTTTAAAGGGGACCATACCCCATGATACAAAAGGGATCAAAAGCTAGGATAGACAATATAGAAGCAATGGTTTTTTTTTTACCTGTGGGGGCCACACCCCAGAAACAAAATCCTAACAAAGCTAGATAGAACAGTTAAAACAAAGGTGGGGGCATCCTGCCAGCATGGAGCCAAAACATAGCCGGAAAATAACAACACATCAGTTTCACAGTGGCAAAAAAACTAGGACAGATACCAAACAAACCAAAAAAACAAGGGACTCGAGACAACTACTTGAGGGACTTGTAAACCTTTTTAGCATCCTCCATAGGCCAAAAAAGATTCATAGTTGTTTGTTGAGAGGGGTCATGGCTTCTTGAAGAGATAGCCCTTTTCTTAGCCTAATTGCATTATGTTAGACTACTTGTTGAATGACTTTTTACTTGGTGTATTGTTTTTAAGACTTTATAAAAATGTAAGGGCTTAATAATAACAAGAGAAATAAAAACATGCCCCTAATGAAACCCTCCAATTTTTTTTATGTTTTTACAAAGTGATACAACCACATTAGGATTCTAATGAAGGAGAAGAGTTTCCCATAGATTTGTAGTGAATTTAGGAAAATGAGTGAGGTTTTAAGAGCTCCGAGCAAGCAAACAATTTCATGAATTCAAACTAAACATATAAGACATCCACAAACATTTTCCATAATATACTATACCTCATTATTTAGACTTGCACGGCTTATTTCTAACAAAAATATTTAGAATTAAAAAACCCAAACATTTTTTTTAAAATTTTTTTTAATTATTTAAATTTCAAGCATATTCTCTCCATACTAGTAAACCACTTTCCACATCTACACCTTGCATTAGTCGTACTAATGATGGCTTAAGCATATACTTTCCATCTAACTAATGATAGCTCAAGCATACACATGTCGTGGGATCATATACACCTTTTATAATTAAGTGGCATTCCAATGGTGTTTGCCAATATTCCTTTGAATTACAATAATCGGGAGTAATCATTAGTCACATAAATTAAATGGGCAATTTTTAACGTTCACACCTTGGGAGAAGAGCTATCATGACCTAATGAGCACTAATGACAAGACAAGCAATATGAATGAGGTCTTTGTAGTTATCGAAATTATGGTAGTGCCACTTCACATGGTCCTTTTTTCTCCACTTAACTCTCAAATTTAATGGGTACTTAACTTTGAATTTTACTAGGCTTTTTTATGGATTCGAAGTATGCGAATTTTTTTAATTAGTTATTTGAAAAAAATAATTTGTTTATGGTTAAACTTTCATATAATAGTCATACATAATTTTATTGTAAAATTATAATGTTATAAGTACACACAATTCTTCTAGAGGTAATTTTACTATGAAATTGTTTTACAAATTTAGTGGTTCAATTATGCAATTAAATTGTGATTCAAATTGTGACTCATGTTTTATTAAGTGCATGTTTCAATCAAGGTATCAACTATGTTGCATCTGTAATGATGTTATTCAATGCGACAACTCATATTTATTTGAATAATATTTTAATTTTTTGACCGATTATACATGATATGGATGCATACGTAATAGACAGGTGTATTTGGTCAAGAGAATATCCATCCCCCAAAGTAGGCAGGACATCATCAAATTGTGTTCCCTCATAATTATACATAAAATTGATGTTTACTCATTAATTCAAACACTAAGATAGACTTGTGTCAATGGTTCACGCCTATAATGGAGTGTTTAATTGGAAAATCATTATTGCATCCCCATTTAATGAGTTTATGGGTGGATAGGACCAGGGGTTAAATTTGACGGCCACCTATGCCTGTCACATAAATTTTAGGTGACGGTAATTTTTAAATATTACCCTTCAAAAATGTAAAATAGTGTTATTTTTACACTCTTAATCAATTATATTTACAAATATTTTATACATATTTAATTATTTTTAATATATATTATTATAGTTTATATATAAATATATAGAAAAAATTACGGTCATATTCAAAATATACAAGTCACATGTGATGGTTATGTCAAATATTTACAAGTATTTTATGTCAAATATTTACAAGTATTTTATGACTAAAATCATGAAAAATGTCTACAATAAGACATATGCTTTAAAGTTGTGTTGTATACTTGACAATGTGGGAAAGTAAGTGCTAATGTTGCTTTTGACTTTTATTTCATACTTTTCTTGACTTCAGTGCTATTAATGAATATTATTATATAAGACTTTTTTGTAATATTTTAAATAATATCTTAATTGACCTTCAAGAAAGTATTTCTTGTATTGTCGTCTTAAATATGTCTATAATATATATTTTTACTTTACTCGAACTTTGTGAAAACCACCCTTATGTTTATAGTTTCATATAATGTCATGAGCATTGAATTACCCCCACAAACATAGGTTGCTAAAACAATTTAGTCTTGATAAAAAAAACCTTATATTGTATTTCTTCGGGTAACAAAGATGGATTAATTTCTATATAAAGAAATTATTATAGGGATATGGAAAAATAGTAATTATGTTTACTCAAATGCAATTAGGGTATCTCTGGTGTAGTTTTTTGTTTTCAATCCTATAACAATGACTTGGTTTTTGTTAGAAAATTTCTCTAATTATCATGATATTAGGATAAATATGATTAACTAGAAGCTTTATTTGCATGAATACTTATGGTCCAAATTCTCAACAAGGTTAATAATTGTGTTGGTAGTAACTTTGTGGCTTATAAAATATATTATATAAACTTAAAAAATGGCCCCAAACATGTATTAATCGCTAAATTGCATGTTTCTAGAGTGTTTATGCATTTTTGACCGATAGTCCAAATTTAGTTTACCAACACATTAGCTGACTATTAATATTCCCTTATCGTTTCACTACAACCTTTAGTTATCACAAACATGTTTGATAGAATTCATCTCTATTCAACCCTCCATGTCTAAAATGTGAACTACATGTTCCTTACATGGAAAAAACATTAAATCCATAGTCATGACAAAGTTACATTAGGTATGTCCCAACTTTCACCCATCTAACCCTTATCTTTTTCACTTGATTGTTGAAGGCTGGATTGTGCACCATGAAGGTCATAATTTGAATTTGAATTTGAGTTTTCTATAAAGACGTAAGCATCCTAGTTCATTTAGGAATTTATGATATATCAAGTGAAATCTTAAAGAGTTTATTTTATTATTCAAAAAAATTATTGAGCACTTAAAAGTATATAGAGAATTCAAGTAATCGTTAGGAAATTCATTGAAATATTGAAATTCATAATTTTGATACATTGTATTGGGTCATATTTCTTGGTCAAATAATCATTTCGATTCGTATAAGTGAAATTTCTAAAGGTTATACCATTTAATATGATTATCATATTACCTGACCATGACTACTAAGAACAATTTGTATGTTTTTTTTGTGGAAGCACATTGTGGTCACTTTGATCACTTTTGGATTTAAAGAAATATAAGAATATTTAGAGATGAGTAAGAGGTCCAAGTAATGTTTAATATAATTCTTGGACCAATAAATGAATTTATTGAAGACTTGCCTCTTAGGATGGGAAAATACAATATGAGGATACAAGTATTTTTGTTAGTTGGAAATAAATTATAATGTGCATCCCTCAAAATGTGTTTGAAAGAAATAGAAATAAAAAGGCGTAATTGCACTTGATTCTCTTCCCGAAATCAATCCTTGAAGTTAAATTTGATGAGGTAGCAAAGGGAAGTCTAAGATGCGTTGTTAATGAAGATAACTTCAGAGATAGAGAAAATAACCCAATGATCGCATATTATGATCCCTAGGGGTAGTGCCTAATAACTACATGTATGCTAAAGCCCTACAATGAGGAATTTGATTGATCAAAGAAATAGGTTGGTCAAATATGGGGGTTAAAGACAATTGAAAACTTATTATAGAAACCTTTAAATATAACACTAGTGAGCACTCAAAATTCAACCACCTCGTTAGGATTGTAGACAAATGGAAAAGACAATTGAGGTGAACTTAGTAAGCCACATCTATAGAGAAGGGAATAATGTGGCTGATATTATAGAAATTTTGGCAATGGAGTTACCACTTAAAAAGACATGACTCAAAGTTTGTCACTTCCCAAATTTAATCCAATATTTATTGAATTAATAAATAAGACAATAGGGATATTAATAAAAATAGTTACCATCACCTTTAAAAATCATCATTTCCCTTTCATAATAGTTTGAGTCCATTCAGGATGATTGACCTATTTAAAGTGTGTAAATTATGTTATATGTCTCAATTGATCGTCTCCTCTCTCATTTGTGCAAACGAAAGCATGGAAAATATTTATGCGAAGGACTTTATCTTGTGTGTGCAAGTACCTAGAGCTTCCCCCATGGATTTTCATGCGAAACATTTAGCAAATATTTAGGGGGGGTCTGACACACGACGTAGCCCAAGAGTAGTTAAAGGGAAGGAGTCCTCACAAAATATTACCAGTGAACAAAACAAGATTTAATGATTAATGAACTCTCTTTCGAGGATGTTCTCTTTTTTTGTAGGATCAAGTGTTGAGGATTAACAACTAAAATAGCCCATGAATAACCTAGTTCTATACAAATCGAATTAAATTGCTAGAGAATAGGCTTTGGATTTTTGAAAGAATGCTTTTGTCTAAGGAATTAAGGACGAACAATTATTGAAGTGGGTTGCATTGATGTGTTTTTTTCCTAATCATCCTCTAAGTTAGGGAAGGGGCTTTGATGTAATGTGTTCTTCAAGCCATGAAGAATATATGGAAATTCACTCCTAGGTTGAACACTTTGAAGGTGGCCCAAGTGATTGGGGTTTAAATTGTCATGTTTAATGCCAACAACAATTTTCCACACATGAAGATGCATAATTGTTGGAATCCAAAAATGTTAAGTAAGCTTGAAAATATATGGAAACTACATAAGGTGAAGGCAGTTGAAAATATGATTTATGGAAGAAATCTTGATGGAATATACAATACAAGTAGGGGATAAGGTCACTAACCTTTAAACCAATGGGTAGGAATGCTCATTCCCTTGCCACTATTTTCCATATTTGATAGTAGAGGACAAGGAGTTGGGACATGGTCCAACTACTGTGGTGTTAGATTTGAGTGATGATGTTGAGGTCCATGAAACCTTGTCTCGATGTTTATGTATAATTTTTGATAAAATTTCTATTTTTTAATTTTTTTTTTAAATTTCTTTTTTAATCATTTATTTATATGATCACATTTGTGTTCAAGAATTATCAATCTCTAATAGACTTACACTATAAAAGATAATGAAATCTATGTTTCTATCGTAATGAACTTCCTTTATTTATACATATATGTATATATATGTGTGTGTGTGTGTGTGTGTGTGTGTGTGTGTGTGTGTGTGTGTGTGTGTGTGTGTGTGTATATATATGTGTGTGTATATATATGTATATATATATGTGTACACACACACACACACACACACACACACACATGTGTGTGTGTGTGTGTGTGTGTGTGTGTGTATGTACATACATACATACATACATACATACATATATATATACATATATATACATACATATATATGTATATATATACATATATAGAGTTAAGTTCATCTTTTTGTGGTAATGACCCATCTCAACTAATCAACCCACAACAATAACTAATACTAACTAATAATTAGTGAATATTCCAACCATTTTAAAAATTAAAACAAGAAAACATTGGTGACACAATAAATTCATCTTCCAATTTTTAAAATCAAAACATGATAGCAATGGCACAATGCATTCATCTTTGTGATGCAAAAATCTTTGGTTGGTTTGAAGTTTCCATTGAATTTCATTCCAATTTTCTCAAGACCCCACTAATTTGAACTTGTAATCAAGTGTTCAAACAATGAAAAATTCCTCAACATTCATACCAATTTTGAACTTTGCATTAACAAAATATAAACTAATTTTTTTTTTTGACTTTTGCAAACCAGATTCTCCATCACAATTTCCAAAGGTAAAGTTGAATCATTTTCAAAATTTATATCATGATCTCGAATATTTTTATAATATTTTATGATGCAACCTTTTGGCCGAGTCCACACACCACCAAGTCATTATATCATCCATTTCTTTGAAACGTGCTAAGTGGAACATCACTACAACATCATGCTTACCAAAAATATCAACTAAACGGCAATATTTTTGTATTTTATCCTTTCCTTTCCTTATGACTTAAACCCCACATAGTTCAATTGGAATATTTCGAAAAATAATTTAATATTATAAATATGCTTTAATCATTAAAAAGATGCTCAAAGGTTAAAGGTTGAATTAAAGGATGACCACCCTTAAATTCTAAAAATATGTTTTTTTTTGGGATCTCCTCCATTTCAGTTGTACATGGGTTAAAAAAATGGAGAGGTAGTATAATTTTGTACATGGGTGAAAAAAGGGGTTAACACGAGGGTAGCGTTTATTTAGGGAAAAAAATATTAAAAGCGAGTATTTTTTAAAGTCAAGCAATTTTAAGATGTAGAGAAGATATATGGTAGTAAGGTATGTATTTTATATGATTTAGAGGAATCGTATAATGACACATAGGGGTGGTGGTAATGAACAGATTAATAATGAATAGATTAATGTTCCTAACTTGTTAACAATTAATAGTCCATCTTAAATTTGATGTTTATTTAATTGTCACATGGTAATTGTCACATGGTAAAAAAATGGAGAGGTAGTATAATTTTGTACATGGGTGAAAAAAAAGGTTAACACGAGGGTAGCGTTTATTTAGGGAAAAAAATATTAAAAGCGAGTATTTTTTAAAGTCAAGCAATTTTAAGATGTAGAGAAGATATATGGTAGTAAGGTATGTATTTTATATGATTTAGAGGAATCGTATAATGACAGATAGGGGTGGTGGTAATGAACAGATTAATAATGAATAGATTAATGTTCGTAACTTGTTAACAATTAATAGTCCATCTTAAATTTGATGTTTATTTAATTGTCACATGGTAATTTCAACTTTAAAATTTGATGTCTAATTGACTATCATTTAGATATTTTTAGATTTTTTCTTTTTACATGTAAAAGTCTATCTAAAAATAATAATATCTTGCCATATAGTGAAGTTTGGAACCTTTTTTTCTAGAATTTTTTTTCTAGCTCGCCAGAGTGATGGAGCTAGATTGAAATCATTTATCACCAATTAGTAAGATATTTGTAGAGAAAGTAATAAAATTATTTATTAATATAATAAAATATTCTAAATAAATGACTTGAAATTGATATCTTTCAACATTACACACACACACACACACACACACACATTTTTACTCATTAATAAACACATTTCTAATTTTTGTTTCAAATTTTTTCTTCTTACAAAATCTATGAATTGTAAATTATTCTTATCGTTTTATATTAGTATGACAAAAGTAGAGTTTAAAAGTTTACTAGATATTATTCCAGGCTACAAATTTATTCCCCAAGTCCATGGAAGGAACCAACTCTTCGGGTTTTATGTTGAACCACTTTTAAAATTTTCCACATAGTAAGGTTTTTAATATTCCCATAGCGACACTTACACTTGTGAGAATGAAGGTTATGGGAGGTTTTTCCTTCCCTCCAAACATGTAGGATGATCATTTGGAATTGTGCATCTAGATATGCCCCTTCTAACTTTTACGATGATCCCTTGGAATCACATATTTAGCCATGCCCCCACTAATATGTGGGAGGATCACTTGGAATCACAAATCTAGGCATGCCCTGCTAAGATGTGGGAGGATCATTTGGAATCACAAAACTATCCATACTTATACTAACATGCGGTGTAACGCCCACAAGTCACATACCAAAATCACAATACAAATTGAGTGTAACCTTCTGTTTCACCTAATTTTTTGCTAGTTAAAACAGAATAGGAAATAGGTTAGGAGGAATACCTGTGATATGTAGGTCGAAGGTTGAATGCGCTGCGTTAATGAATTTTGATCCAAGCTGATCATGAAGAGCTTCCCTTTGGCTAGGAGGAATGACTTGTATAAGAAACAAAACAAGACCACCAAATAGTATTAATAATATAGGTTAGTGGACTGCCTGAGCGAGTAGATCTGGGAAGTGAGGTGCTTCCTAGAAGGTTGTCAATCCACTTTCAAATACAATTTAATTGCAAATATCATGAAGTAAGGAAATCCTACTGTAGTTATACATTTAGGTATCTCGTGCAAATACAATAAGCAAATATAATCTAACAGGAAAGGTTATGATTAAATCTGGAGGTTTGGTAGGTTATTCTGGGTTTTGCACAGTTTGACAGGGGTCTGGGATTGATCAGGTAAGGTTTGGGTTAGTTTTGGTTGATCGAGAGGCTTGCTGGTCAAAAGGAATGAAATGACACAGAGACTGATATCGGTCAGGTGACCGATGTCGGTATAGAGGTGAAACCGACGGTGGTTAGGTAACCAGGTGTCGGTAGGGGTAATTGACAATAATTTGATAAAAATGGTTTTTGGGCTTCTCTGTGATTACACAGAGAGTGAGAAGGGTGTGGTTAGGTTCATGATATTACTGAGAAGACTCAAGATACAGAGGGGAAGTTACAGAAGGAAAAAAGGCTATAGGTGGTTGGGTTGGTAGATTGGTGAGGAGGTGGAGATAAAGGAATACATGCAGAAATAAAGTATAATGAAAGAGGTAAGGAATCTATACTTTAAGCAAGCACAATATGATTGAAATCACGTATACTTACTTGCCTTTACAGATCTGGTAGGTGAAGGTGGATGGTAGTTGATCCGTGAAGAGATTCTGGAGTCAGTGTCATGGCAGTACTCCCGTAGTGTTCCCGTGAGTATTCCAATACTTTGGAAGGAGAACTAGATGCTTTCTTAGGCTTGTGGTTGAGTATTTTGTGTCGTTAGGATGCTGAGAGGCTTTGGATTCACACTTGAATGCAATAGTTCTCCCAAAACTAAAAATGACCAACCTAGGTAAAAGGTTGTAAAATTGTATATAAAGTAACCGATGGTGGTTAGGTGACTGACGTCGGTCGAGGGATAACCGATGTCGGTTAAGGTGGGTAAGTCTAGGTTTACCAAAAATAGGCAGATCTTCCCATTTTTGGCATGTTTTTTCCAAGTTGATTCCACTTAGGGAAGTGGATTTCACGTTAGAAAAGGTAGGAAGGTCATAGAAGAAGTCCAATTAGGTTTGAGACTAAGTCCCAATTATTAGGATAGGTCCTAGTCTTAGTTAATTAATCAAGTAGGTGATAAATCATGCTGAGAGTGATGACTTGGTCATTGTGAGTTAAATGCCCCTAGAATGTAGTCCAGGGTATGGTGAGGTGGGGGTGTGAGGATGAAATTAATTTAATTAAAATAATTAAATTAATTAATAATGTGAAGGTGAATATATTATTAATAATTAGTAATGAATACCATGGTGTGTTTTAATTAATTAAAGGGACCAAGGGGAGTGTGACCCAAATTTGGTGTCTACATTTGCCCATTTTTGTCATGTAGCTTGTATTGGTAAGCGATGTTGACAAAAACATAGGAAGTCGGTGTCCTAGGTATGAGTGAGATTAGGTTGCCCCAAGTATGGATGAAAGTGATCCCCCTCAAACCAGGAACTGATGAGGTAGGAAACAAAGTCGGTGAATGGTTTGATAAATAGGTTGTTAATAAAAACAAGGGTGGATGGGTTGTAGGTAAGGGTAATGGTCGTAGGTCGGTAATAGGTAATGGAAATCAAATGCACACACACATATAGATTGTGATAAGGTACTAGGTTGAAGAGCTTACAAACTCTACTTCATCAAAGGTTGATAGGTTTATCCAAACGAGGTTGAAGTGGTTTAGGTATCCAAGGTATAGGATATGGTCCTGAATCACAACTAGGAAAGGTGTAGGAATGGTAATAGGTTTTGTTCCAGGGCACCAAAGGTTTGGTCAGGATAAACATCACACATCAGGAAAGGTAAGGTCATTAGGCTAAACCACACGAGTAGCATCATCACAAGTTATAGCGAATACACAAATTTAAATGTCACAAAAGGAAGTTTCAAGTCAGGGTATGTAGGTCAGGGCATAGGTAAGGCCAAGGTATAGGTAAATAACATGTCCCTAAGCACAATTAAGGAAATGTATAGGTAATGTAGGCTTGTGGGTGAGTTTTTAATAGGTGTTGGGAAGGGTAAAAGTTGTTTGAAAACATTGGTTTTAGGAAAAGTGGGCATAGTGTGGGTCAAATGGATATGTGTGGTGACCGATGTCGGTTATAGCTTAACTGACATCGGTTGGCTAGGGCACGACCTGACTGATGTCGGTCATGTCGATTTGGGGCTAAAAAAGGTAAAATCTGTGTTTTATGGATTCATTTGTTACTTTTCCATTTGTGGAAAATGACAGAGAAGAAGTGGAAAGTGGAAAGTGATGGTATGAGGTCTCTAGCTGAGTTGGTGAGCTACTAGTAGGTGATTGGCATTCGGTAGGTGGGTCCACAAGATTGATTGGAGTGATTTGATTGGTTGTGAGGTGAGGAGTGGATTTTGGCATGGAGAGGTGGGAGAGGGAGTGGGAGGACCACCGGCACACAGAGACCCAAAGGTGCCACCATGGAGATGACACTGAGTAGAGGTAGGAGACATTCCTAAGCCTGTATGTTATTGAAAATATTTGTTTAATTTGGGTAAAATGGGGGTGGGAATTTTATTTTGAAATTATGGGTAAAAAGGGGTGAAACGGGGGTGGGAAAGGGGAAAATGTAGGTTAAGTAGGGTTGGGAATGAATGTAGGGTAGATTTGGGTGGGGTGGGGTATGTTTTTAGGTTGTTTTTTGTTGATTTTTAACAATGGGGGATGAGGGTTTCAGTTTCATCACTGAAACAGTGACCAACATCAGTCATTGGTTGGCCGATGACATCGATTGGTTTTGGCCAGCATCAGTCAATGTTGGGGTGACCAACACCAGTCAAGATGATCGATTACGGTCAAGGAGACCGATGTCGGTCACTGTAAAAAGTGACTGGGTGAAAGAAGGGCTAGATGGGAAAGTTAAACAGGTGAGGCAAGGGTAGGTGAAGACTAATGTAGGTGGAAGAGGGTAAGGCACTATGTTGCCGATGTGTGATAGGTATGTAGGTGAAATGATCTAGGATATTGGGTAAGTATGATAATGGAGAAAGTAGGTTTTTAGGTGAATTAGGTAAAGGGTAGGTATTAGAAAATAGGTGAGGGGTAGGTATGATTGATGTGTTTAGGTATATTTGGTACAAAAAGGACTAAGTACGAGGTTAAGTTGAGGTTTGGGTAATAGGTAATTTGAGAGGGTCGCGACTTGACAATGTTGGTTTGGATGATGCAGGTGAGAGATCAACTGACTATGAGAGACAGAGTACCACCTCTATTGGTACAAATGTGGCCTAGCATGACAGCTGAGGAGTGGGAGCACATAACAGATGTGGGACTTAGTTTGATCAGGTGCTATAGGCATATAGGCCGAGATCCTAGCTTGATGGTTGCTCTCATCAACAGATGGGACTCCGCGACCAATACCTTTCATTTACTGACTGGCGAGATGACCATCACATTGGAGGACATGTATAGGATCCTTAGGCTTCCTATTGTTGGGGAGCCAGTGTATTCATTTCAATGTGAGGCATCGGTGGAGCCCATAGTGGTAGTATTTGGTGAGGTGATGGGCATGCTGAGTTATCACAGTGTGAGTCTGAGTTATGGGGATATGTATGTGGCATATCCATAGGAGACCAGGCTATCTGTTTTGATGATGGTGGCAGTAGGATGTTTTTCTCTCCCATATTCTGAGGGTGGGATATTTCCATGAGCACTGATGGGGGTGCTACAAGACATGATCAAGGAGTGGGTATGTTTTTCTTGGGCACCAAATTTTCTAGTCCAGTTGTATAGGGAGCTATGGGCCTATGGTAGGTACAGGAGATTTGGTATGTGTTGTACATTCTTGTTACATTGTTGGGCATATGAGCACATTGTGTGTGTGCATCTAGTTGGGTTACCATGATAGGATAGTTTAGGGGTGGTTTGTACAGAGTGGGTTTCAGGAGATGGGTACCAGTCAGGGCACAACTGAGAGTGGTAGGGCCACATATGATGTTACATACTACAGGTGGTTATTGGAGGGCCTATCAGTGGTGGATATCATGTGGCAGCCATATGTTGGTTTTCTGTCATATAGAGGCATGGTGAGGAGTTAGAGGGGCTTCAGTTATTGAGATGGATATAGGGGTGGTGTGCTGGTGAGCACAAGATGATACCCGTGGATAGGGTCAGATGGATAGTTTGGACTACTGGTAGGACATGCCCCCACCTTTCCCACAGTACCATAGAGATGATGTGGAGAGACCCATGTCTCCACCACATCTGAGTGATCCCACAGGGTAGGAGGAGTAGGTGCTAGATCGACAAGATTGATGATGTGGGCATCACTGATGGATACAGGTAGTGGTGGGTGGCACAACTATGGGTGGCACTGCCAAGGCCAGGGCAGCCTGATTTAGCTACAGTCATAGTTCAGAGAGATACATTACAGGGGTAGGTGGCTGCCCTACAGGACAAGATTACAGGGTTGTAGGGATAGCTGACAGGGCACAAACACATAGGTGACCACCTTGTAGGCACAAGTGATGACCCTGTAGGCCCAGGTAGCACAAGGCACAGGCTCCCACATAGGTGGAGATGGGGATGGAGGGAAGGTAGCTGCCTTACAGGCACATGTGGCTAGATTACAGGGCTAGTTGGCCACAACATAGGCATAGGTTGGAGCTTTACAGGCCCAGGTAGCTCACATAGGTACCACCATAGGCACAGGGACAAGGTCCCATTGTACAGGCTCCTACACCAGGACAAGGTCCACTTTTGGTAGGGCAGAGTTCACAGGTGGCAGTGAGGCCGATGGCACCACCACAGACTGTATCCATGGTGAGGTTCAGGGATGCCCTTGAATGAGGCTGCTACTATTAGGACCATCTAGACACTGCATAGTATTGATGTGCCTTCATATGCTGAGTACCGAGCCCAACAAGTAGCCAGTGAGCAGACTAGATCTAGGACTCACAGTTCAGGTAGCACAGGGGGTCGTCGGTCCCAGAGACAGGGCCAGGGTGAGGTTACTAGTTCTCAGAGACTAGGCCCAAAGAGGGAAAGGAGGAGGAGATGGAGGCTAGGCAGGGACCAGCAGAGGGTGGTGAGATGTTGGCAGGGTGCTTGACTGGTAGGGAGGAGGAGACAGGTGAGACCAGAGAGGAGGGCATCAGGTGGGGGATGATTGATATCCATAGTGATATTGTACTATCATTTTGATTTTTGATATATATACTGGCCTGTGTGCCGAAGATGCGAAGATTGTACATGAGAGTTTTGAGATACTGATACTTATTTATATCTATGTATATATGTATTGATACACAGACACTCCCATTATATAGTTGATGATGTTTGTTGGATGGATGATGTACTTGTTTTAATTTCCATTGCTATTGTGTATTATGGAAACTAGTTGAGTTAGGCATGATTGAGTCAAGGTCATGTAGGCATGATGGAGTTAGGTATAGGTATGGTGGAGGGTTGAGTCATGGTTGGAGTCAAGGTATATGCATGGTGGAGTCAGGTATAGGCATGGTGGAGTTAGGTACATGCATGATTGGAGTTAGGTATATATGGTGGAGTGGTATAGGCATGGTGGAGCTAGTCTAGAGTCAATTTCCAAGTTACTGATTTTATGGAAATAATGTGATTGTATGTATGTTGTGGTTAAATTTCCAAGTATTTGATATCATGGAAAATGTTAAATGATTGATGTATGATATGGTTGATGTTATAAAATGGTAGGTATGTATGTTTTTATGATAGATTAATTTCCCAAGTTTTGTGTAAAATGGAAACTAACTAGGGTAAAATGTGAATATAAAGGGGGAAAATTGGTTAGGGGAAAAAGTGGCTGAGCTAACCTCCAAAGGGCCCCATGCCCTTGGAGTGCTGCCTACATAGCCCCAGTGAAAAGGGGCCTCAAGCCGATGTAGTTCTCCCATAAGCTAGGGAAGAATATGATGAGGATAGATGAATGGGTTGGTAGGTTTTAGGCATGATTGAGTCTAGGTCATTTAGGCATGGTTGAGTTTAGGTCAATAGGCATGGTTGAGTTTAGGTCATTTAGGCATGGTTGAGGCATATAATTTTAGGCATTTGAGTTTAGGTCGAATAGGCATGGTTGAGTCTAGGTTGAATAGGCATGGTTGAGTTTAGGTTTAATACAAATAGGCTAGGTTGAATTAGGTGGTTGAGTATAGGATTGAATAGGCATGGTTGAGTATAAGTTGAATAGATATGGAAGAGGAATTCCTAGAATGTAGGTGTCGAAGGTTTAGTCCTGTGAAGGAGGATCAATAAGTAAGAAAAGAGGTGAATGGTAAGAGGAGAAAAAAAATCCACCTAATTGGTAAGAACCATTATGAGTCTATCATACCAAATATTGGCTTATGAACATAAGACCCTAAAGGCATTGCATGATTGACTGTTCTAAGGGTGAAGAAGGTCACATGATCATGAAATGTCACATTTGTGGCATGTCCCTTGAGTAGGTAGAAGATTAGAAAGGAAAGAAGGTGAGGTGAAAGAGGTTGTTTTAGCGTAACCTTGGTGTGAGACAACATGCATGCCTCTTCTGACAAGATACCCAAAACCAAAATAGGTAGTCCATGATGAAAAAGTTATCTTTTTCTTTTTGCTTTTATTTTATAGACTGATCGATGGGAAGTCTATGTGGGATGAATAGAATATCTCCTTGAGGTCTTCATGAAGCTGATCGATGCAGGAAGCTTCAGAATATTTTTATTTTCATTTTTATAGAACTAGTCTTCTTTTTGGATAGACTACCTGTAATATGGCTAGGGCTAAATTTTATAGTTGTCCTTTGAGGGAGCAGTCTATTTATAGCAGACAAGATAGAGAGGTAGATGTCCTTTTTGAGGGAGGCATCTAGTTACAAGAAGTTTGACTCAAGGAGTTTGAATTTGAAAATCCCATATATTACTTTTGAATTTCTTTTTGACTTTTAGGTCATGGACAAGACTATAAAGGAAGTATAGGCTTCTTTTATGAAGACAAAACCATAACACACAGGGGTTAGCTATGAAAGAGAGGTTTTAAGTGATGAATGACCATGGGATTCCATCTTGAAAAGGATGAAAAGTATCCATGAGAATCATGCCATGAGTAGAGTTCATGGTACTCATATTGAAGATAAGGCTGAAAGGTGATGGGTAATCACATGATTCTTGTTTAGTCGTTGATCCTTAAAATAGGTAAGTGGAAGGTGGATGTTGCTCAAGGGACAAGTGTTTAATAGACAAAAGATGATACAGGACTTGATTCAACAATAGAATGGTCAAAGATGCAAGGCATTGAGGGGCTCAGGTTTTGGTTTACCTTCGAGTGAAGATAAATGATAAGCACCCAATCCATAGGCATGAGTAACGATATAGGGTCCAAGCCAATTAGGAGTGAAATTTCCCCGTTTACTTTTCTCCACTTTTGTTACATGTTGATTTTCCTTCAGGACAGGTCAATGACCTGGAAGGTTCATTCTTGGACATGTTTATCATAGGCATGTTTGATACATTTTTGGTAGATTTGGAGGTGATCGAGAGCATTTAGATGACGTTCATCTAATAACTCAAGTTGTGCCAAACAATCCTAGCTGAAAATCATCATCGTTGAGTATATCTTTGAGTGAGATACGAAGAGATGGAATTTGGAATTCGAGAGGCAAGACAAACCTTTGTACCATAGACCAAAGAGAAAGGTGTGGCAGCAGTTGAGGTGCAAATACTAGTGTGATAAGCCCATAAGGAAAAAGGAATGTGCGTGTGCCAATCCTTACCAGTATCATCAACCACTTTCATAAGAATTTTATTTAGAGTTTTGTTAGTTGATTCAACTTGGCCATTTGTTTGAGGATAATAAGGTGAAGAAAAAATAAGTTGAATGTCAAAGGCATCACAAATTTTCCGTAGGGTTTTGTTTTTGAATTGTTTTCCGTTATCAGTGATGAGGTGGTGAGGAACACCAAAGCAAAAAATGATGTGATGATTGATGAATTCACATATTTTCTTAGCTTTTGTAGAAATAAGAGGTATGGCTTCCACCCATTTAGTGTAATATTTGGTAGCGGTAATAATCCATTGATGACATTGGGAAGAATGAGGGTTGATCTCTCTGACAAGATCCAAACCCCATTGAGAGAAAGGCCAAAGGTCTCGTGTGACCTGTAAGGCGTGACTAGGGGTGTGATGAAGATTAGCATGTTGTTGACACTTCACACAATGCTTGACATAGTCACAACAATCATGGTTTAGGGTTGGCCAGTAATAGCCCAGGCGAAGGATGCACTTAGTGATAAGCTAAGCCACTGAAGTGACCCCCACAAATCCTGTCATGAACTTCCTTGATGGTGTATGGAATTTCAGAACTCGTAAGGCATCATAAGAGGATAACGTCAAAGCCATGTTTATAGAGAAGACCACCCATGATGACATAGTGAGAGACACTTTTGAGAAAGGCTTGTTGTCCATTGCGAGTAAGATTTGGAGGTAGAATTGAAAGGGAAAGATAGTCAACAAACTGCTTATACCAAAGGTCACATGGGTCAGTTTCAATGTTTCCTACAAGGTTGATGTCTTGATTAGATAAGAAGGTGATTGCAACCTTTGTACTGTGACAAATATTTTTGAGTCAGAGGGTGAAGCAGGGATTTGAGAAGTAAGACAAGCCATGGTGTCTACAAATTTATTAGTGGAACGTGGGGTGGTTTGAAGTTCATAATGGTCAAAGGTAGTCAAAATCATGTCAACATGATGCTTATACTTTTGAAGTATCTCGTTACGACACTGGTATATACCATTAACTTGGTTCACAACTAGTTGAGAGTCACCAAAGATATTAATTGATTTAATGTCTAAGGCTATGGCAGTTTGAAGACCTAACATGAGTGATTCATATTCGATGATATTGTTAGTACAATCAAAATAAGGTTAGTTTGAAAGATAATGGAATAGGCTTAACACCATCAAGAGGAATGAGGATAAAAGTCCAATGTAGTCACCACCTAATTTTTAGGAGATCCTTCACTACTACCACCATTTGGAACCATATTGAAATATTAAGTTTAACATCTAAGGCTAAAATATTTGATGTATTGTTAGTACAATAAAAATCTAGTTTGAAAGATAATGGCATAGGTACCATCAAGAGGAATAAGGATAACTCAGGCACCACCCCCATGCTGACATTTGGAACCATCAAAGAATAAGGTCATTTGGTAAACGGTATCATCCAAGGAGAGGGTAGCAATGGATTCATCAGGGAAATCGAAGTTAGAGGATTTGGTTTCCAGAGAGAGGTGCGTCTGCGAGTTGGTCAACAATTGTTTGTCCTTTGACATATTTTTGATGGATGAATTTGAGATCTAGGTCTGCAAGAAGCATGAGCCAACATGTAACATGTTGATGTTGGTAGGGCTTAGCGTACATGTAATGTAAGGGGTCAGTATTGGTGACAACAAAGGTTTTTTGGTTGAGTAGGTAATGGCAAAGTTTAGTGGCAACAAAAACTAAGGCTAAGTAGAGTTTTTTGGCATGAGTATATCTAGTTTCATAGTCTAAAAGCATACAACTTATATAATAAACCACTTGCTCCCTATGTTTCTCATCATGATGAGCGAGCATGGCACCTAGGGAATGATTAGTAGTAGAAATGTAAAGGTAAAATGGTTGGTCATCCTTAGGGGGAATGAGCACAGGTGGTTGGAGGAGGTATTTTTTTAAGGTGTCAAAGGATTTGTGGCATTCATCATCCCATTTGAAGGAGACATCCTTTTTGAGAAGATGATGAAATGGATGGCAGCGGTCAGAAAGATGAGAAATAAAGTGACGAATAGATTGCAACTTTCCTTGCAAAACTACAAAGTTGACGAAGGTTAGTAGGTGGAGGCATTTCAAGAATAGCCTTGATTTTAGTGGGATCAACTTCAATGCCACACAAAGAAATGATAAAACCAAGGAGCTTGCCGGAGAGAACAACAAAGACACACTTCTTAGGTTGAAGGCAAACACAATATTTGATGAGACGGTCAAAGATAACTTTAAGGACTGTAACAGGTGTTCTCGACCCGATGTTTAGATTTGGCAAGAAGATCATCAACATAATCTTCCAATATGTTATGCATGATGTCATGAAAAATATAAGTCATAGCCCACTTGATATGTAGCACCGACATTTTTAAGGCCAAAGGGCATGACATGATAACAGAAGGTCCCCCAAGGAGTGATGAAGGTGGTTTTGTGTTGATCTTTTGGGGTGAGTAATATTTGGTTATAACCCGAGAAACCATCCATGAGTGATAGCATCTCATGGCTGGTGGTGAGATCAACTAGTTGGTCAATACTAGGTAGAGGAAAGTCATCTTTGGGGCAAGCTAAGTTAAGGTCATGAAAATCCATGCAAATGCGGAGTCCCCCTGTCACTTTTGTGATAGGAATGATGTTAGAGATCCATTGGGGATAATCAATGGGTAGGATGAAGGAAACCAAAAGAAGGCACTTGGAAGTTCTTCTTTGACAAGAAGGGCAATGCAAGGATGCATTTTTCTAGCTTCTATTTCATGGGTTTGGCATCAGGAATGGTTACGATATTGTGGACCACAATGTTTGGGTCAATACCGGGCATATCAGCATAGGACCAAGAAAAAGCATTGCTATGATCCAAAGGAAAGAAGTAAAAGCTTCCTGTTCAGCAACATCTAAAGATTGGCCTATTTTTAGAATGTGCAGGTCATCCTGAGTGTGAATATTGATTTCAATGGTCGATTCATTCAACATGGTTTACATCTTAGAAGGTAATGACTGGTGAATATAAGAATCTTCCACACCAAGGTAGGTGAGAATAGACTCATCATCCTGACATTGAACAACGTTAATAGAAGGTGTATCATCATCGATCATGTCAGGATACAGGAAGGGAAGAGAAGAGGGAGCCTCGCCATCATGTTGATAAGTCATAGGTCCCAGGGAAATGGTGTTCATGAAAAAAAAAGTTAGGAGGAATGGATTCTGGGTCCATAGACTCTATAGGTGAAGGTGGTGAAGTTGGTGAATGGGGTGGGGAATGTTTATCGTCCTCAATGAGTTCAACTCGGGCCTTCTTAGAAGGTGGTTTGGAAAATCCAATACCACTACAGTCTTTATGCTTACAAGTGGTGCAAGGAATGATAGTATGGCGGCCTTGTTCATAGAAACCAAATCCAAAGCCCTTCCAAGCACAATGATGGAGGAAGGTGTGGGTGAAGTAGCGTTGTGAGAGATTGAAGGTCAGAGGAAAATGGTCGAGTTTGGGAAGGTGGCTCAGGTGAGTAGGTAGAAGTATCAAGTCCCCCATATGTTAAGTTGGTGCAAAGGTGGGGAGGACCATAGGGGAAAACCTCCCCTATGTGGTGATCATAGTTAGGATGTTGGTGAAGTTTACCATACTCTTGAGGAGTAAGGAATGTGTTAATGTTATAAAGGTGGTACTCCCCTAGAGTGAGGCATTGAAAAACACCTTCTAAGGGATCAGTAGTTGATATGTGGGTAGTGGGAATGGATGAATCACTGGTCAGTTGGGAAGAAGAAGCATTAGTTGTTTGAGAAGTAGATGGGTTGGTTGATGGGTCAACTGTAGAAGTATGTGGCCAATGGGAATAGAGGAGTTAGTTGTGGAAGATGTAGCAGAAACATTGGTGGATGAGGCAATGGCTGAAGAAGAAGTGGTAGCAGTGGTAGATGCCTTAACTAGTATAAGGACATCATTGGGTCAATACAACATGTTATAGGTCTTGAATGGTGAAGGGTTGGCTGGAATGGTATAGTTGTGTCCTTCATGTTCAAATTTTAAACAACAGTGTAAGGTTGAAGGAACACAACCCATGACAAATTCCAGGGTTGGCCAAGTAGCATGTTGTACTGAGAATTCCCCTCTAAGACATAGAATAATTCAGGAATGGCATGGGGCCTACACAGAATGTGGAGAATGATGGTGCCAAGGGTGGAAGTCATGGAATCATTGAATGAACGCAACATAACTGGGTTATTATGCATGCAATTAGTAGGGATGCACATTTGGTTGTATGCATGGGAGGAAATGATGTTAATACTAGCACCACCATCGATCATAATGTGTCAAATGTATATTATCAATGTAGATGGAAATAAATAGGGAGGGATCAAGATCATCTGATTAGAGAGGTATAATCTCATCATCAGAGAAACTGAGAGTGGCTACTTGATGAGTGGTAGTGAGAGCAGAGGAAGGGGTGAAAAGTGGTGAGAGAGGCCACATGTGAGGAGATGATAATGGATGCAATAGGAGTAGGGTCATTAGGTAGAACTTCAATGGATTGTAGAACCTCAATGAGGGCCTGTCGATGAGACTCAGAAGTTTGGACAAGGTCATACAAAGACATTTTAAGAGGAGACTAGTGTAACTATTTAAGAATTGTACGATGGGAAACCCCGTCAGAAATAGGGTATGTGGGTCCACAGATGGTGATTTTTGGTGCAGGTGTAGATGGAATATTGGGTAAAAGAGTACCAGATGAACTGGTTATTTTCTCTTTTCCTTTGTCCTTCTGGGCTTGAGTGGCAATTTGAACCATATTAATCTGTGGTACAGGATAAACTGATTCATGATAGGTGTAGGTAAAAGGACGGTAAAAAATATGGTTAGGGCATATACTAGTTTTGTGAAAATAATGAATCACATTGGCATTTTGGTGGAGGTTTGGATAGCTCTCTTATATGGACCATATTGATCTCAAATGTTGGAAGGGGATAAAATGGTTTGGAGGTGGAGATGAAGGTCACTGAATAGGTAAGAGATGAGAATGTGTGGTTGTAGGTGAAGGTGGAATAGGGTCTGTAAAATGGAAAAGTGACATGCGAGCATGAGAATCTACAAGTAACTCTTCCTCGCACCTGACCTCTCGAGGTCGTGTCGAGACAGCCGGTGGGGATGGAATACATGCGGGATGTAGATAAGCTAGTTAGGTAATCTTATGTCTTCAACATGCAATAGCAGGATCTGTGAATCTAAGGCAAAGAAGGCCCTCCTAACCTAAACCGGTGTGATAGATCGTTCAGCGAGGATAGCTGCTCGAAGGCTCCAATCAATATCGAGCTCTGTTGTGATCCGATCTATGGGTTGTGGAATACGTGGAAGATGACCTGTGGGTGCTTCGTATATATCTCCCGACAAGGTCATGAAAATGGAATGGCTAAATGTGTAGTGGATCTTTTGGTGCTTTAGGGATGATTCTCTGGTCTAGTCCAGAAATCTTTAGCTTGGTTGGCTGTTACGTTTAATAATGATAGTTGTGTGATGATGTCTGGTGGGAGTGGAGAGGACCTAAATACTAATGTTCGCAAACCAGCATCAACGTTGGATTGATTTGTAGGCCCGTTGGGTTGTGGGACCTGTGGATCACAACCATAAGTTCGTGGTTGTTGTGGACCTCCTATGGTCATATGAAGAGTCAACCCCTGATTCTGAGTATCCAGTAGTTGTATGCCTTTTTGGCCTCTACATTTAGAACTAGAAGTTGCATGATTTTCTTGGAGTACCTAACAGGTGTTCTGGCAACTTGGATACGTAAGCTAGTGTCTATATCAACGAGGAGGTCTCTTGCGTCTGGCTATGGGACTAGTGGATCACAACCGAATGTTTTCTCTCTTTCAGGTCCTTCTACAGTCATATGGATGTCTATCAAGGCAGTCTATAATTTGGCTGATTTGACCAGAACGTGTGTGTTTTGTTCTTCTTCTATGTTTAATCCTCTTAATTGTGTGCTGATTTCTTGTAGGTCTATGGTTGTTCGGAAGACCTGAATTCTGAGATTTTGGTCTATGTCAGTTATTGCTGCAACAATATTTGGTTGAGGCACGATTGGCTCAAAAACATATTCCCTAGGCTCCCTAGGTCCCGTGATTGTCATACAAGATCAATATAAGCCTAACTGAAATGAAATAAAATAATTATGCAAGATATATCTACAACATATATATATATCCTCTATTTTTGTATTTTTGATAGAATTTTGAATAGAATTGAAAGAGAAACTAATCTAATATATTCAGAAAATGACAACTAATCTAATAACAAAATTAAAACAAGCAAGGTAGCCCGGTGTAGCTACTTTCCTATGCAGTTGTGAGTTTATCCTAAATAACTAGATAGTTGATTAACTTAATTGAAAGATTCTCAATCCTACCTCAGAAGTGAGGAATGAATCATAGTTTCTCAGAAACTATCAATCCCCACAGCTTCCCTGGCAATATCGAAAATGAAACTTAACTGAAATGAAATATTTCACTACTCTATTTGATATGTTTTAACTAGAACTTTGACAGATAAAACCTGGAATTTGCAAAACAGTGGTGAATCTAGTAGTGTATGATTTTTTCCCCTCAGAATGATCTCCTCGTTCCTTCGTGTTCACGTGAGTCCAGAAGAGCATGTATATGCTAGCATCAACAAAAAAGGTATTTTGAACAATGGCAGCTTTGGATATAGACCGAATATAATGTGAGTAGGAGAGGGACAACGCAAGTGACAGAGCTTGGCGTATGTAATTCCTAGCGGGATTTATTGCTGGGAATACAACACAAGTGTACCGAGAGATTCTAGAATCTACCTTCTGTGAAGAACACAACCTGTAACTCTAATGGATTCAATCTACAAATGACACTACTCTGCTCTAAACTAATTTGTATGAACAACAATGAACAAGACTGAAGCAAGAAGATCGAATGGCTTCCAACAGCAAAGGAAAACTAGCATGGATGCAAACATGAAAACAAAATGAGCTCTAAACAAGAAATTGAAAGACTAAAATAATGGAAATGAGAAGTTGAGGGGCCATTTTCTTGAAAACAAGCTGGCTATTTATAGATTTCACATTCACCCAAAGGTAATTCCTATTAGAACTCTTTTACCATTAAACAATGAAGAAACACTATTCCAGGGAACATAAAACATTAATACGAGCTAAGGCGGTTGAGAAAAGCTGGTGAAAGTTGAAAAATTATGCAAGTCATGATCAAAGGAGAGTGCTGGAAAATGCGTGAAGGACCGCCGCCCTGAGCAGGGGCAGTGGTTATAGGTCCACTGCCATGGTAGGACAGCGGTCACGAGACCACCGCCCTGTCAGGGTGGCGGTTTCGTCACTGAAGGACAAAAGCTTAGAAAAGAAAGGCAGAGGAATAAAACAAAGCACAAGGAACTTGGATAAAGCATTTGGGATGTTAACATATACTTTGTGAGCTTCTCTGGATCTGAACACCTTGTGAGGTGACCTGTATCATCATTGGGGCATGTGTAACATCGTTCCGGCGGTACAGTACCCTATAATTTTGGGTACATGTACATATTGCCCCCTCGGAGAAGTGTTTTAACCATGAAGAGGCATAAAATGGTGGGTCTGAGTATGGTGGTCCCAAAATGGGAAGCTTAGAAATTATACCTAACATGCCCATGTGTCGAAATGTTGCCATCTAAGTTCCCACTACCTGCAAAATGGAAAGAGGACTCAAGTGCAGATAGATAAAATAAATCAAAAATAAATACTAAATTAGTATGAAATGAGGACTTACCATTTGCGCGGGGATGAGAACTTACCTCCATCGGCGCTCTAAACCTGCGAAAGGGGCATTCAAAATGAGTCAAAACACCATATATATATATATATATAACGGGACCATTTTCCTATTCATTTGCATGTGTTGATTTGATAGTTTTTGAGCTCTGGGACCCATGGTGACGGTTTTCAATGAGAGTATAGTTGAAACATTCGTATCGAGATAGTGATCATGCCTCCGTGAGCAGAACCTTGACCTGTGAGATCTCAGGTTAGTTCTTCTTGATTTAACATTTTTGCACCCAAAATGTAAAAATGATGAAAACTTTGTCTTGGGGGGGTTATTTTTAGAAATGTCAATTTTAAATGTGTCTCTTAGGGGGGTGCCTAATGGGTAGGCTTTTGTTTTAGCTAAAACGATCAAATTTTTGTATTTTTAAGCATTTTTAGGGCATGCGACCCGTTTGTAGTCACGGGACAGGACCGCCACCCTGAGCAGGGTGGCGGTTATAGGACCGCCACCTTTTAAGGTGGTGGTTATGGAACCGCCACCCTGCTCAGGGTCGGTGGTTCTCTACAGAGTGTCTAAAACAACACTAGTTTAAGTTTATTTTTGCATTTTTAGTATTCTTACTTGCTTTAATGATTTTTCCAATGTAATCTTGGCACTAACTTGCTTCTTTTTGTGTGTTTTTGGGTGTTTTGCAGAAGAAGGAAGAGTACATTAGATGGAGCCGAGAGAGGGAGAGTGATTGGCTTCCAGTAGTGTTAGATGCTCTCTCTCAGGCTGAGCAGGATACTCTTCAGAGGGCAGGTATATTGAGGATCGCATGGGTCCCCCACGTTGCACCTGCCAGTCACATACTATGTGACTTATTTTCTTACTGGGATGCAAATCGGAACACCTTCCAATTTCCAGGTGTTAGGGGTGAGTGGAATATCACCCTAGAGGATGTCTACTGCATTTTGGGAGTCCTGATTATTGGGAGGAGACTTTCATTTGATACAACAGTATCCAGAGCTCAGGTGACTCAGTGGGCCACCTATATGGGAGACACAGTTGTCTCCACTAGTTTGAAGAAGGGGGTGAAGGTCCATTCTATTCCTGTCTTGCCCATCCCTCTGATCCGTCAGGCCATTATGGGCATCCTTGCTTCGAGATTGATCAGGGACAAGGGAGGGGATACTTTGCTCTACTGTTGGGCCCCCATCATCGCACAGATTGAGGCACATGGTTAGATTTATGCCTGGGGAGCCGATATACTTGGGACCACCTATCACGACTTATACAGGGTGGTTCAATTATAGGGACAGTCGCTAAGCCATCTAACCTTAGTTATGAGCTGGGTCTATGAGCGCATCATCCCTTATGGGAGAGGCATAGAGGTGGAGGATCCTGGGGCCGTGAGGGCAGCTAGATGGATAGAGATGATAGTGCTTAGAGCACCCCACTAGCCAGTTGCTTCCTTGACTACTAAGGATATGGAGGCCACACCTTATCAAGCCATGGCAGGGTTGTGGGGCGAGGAGACCTTTACTTTGATTTCCTACTCTACTACAGGGTAACTTGTGGACATGATGGGGAAGGTAGAGACACACCCCTTTGATCGAGTGCCTCAGTAGTTTGGCCTTGCTTACATTGACATGCTTCCCCCAGTGGTGCCAGTGTTCAGATCAGTTCAGGAGGCTAGGGGAGGTCCTAGAGGCCAGGGGTTGGACTGTTGTTACTCCTGGCATCCCTATTACAGCCAGGAGGGTGGTACGTGCTCGAGAGAGAGTCGGTGCTCCTCAGGAACCTTTACTTTCGATTACCGCTGGTCCTGCC
Source organism: Taxus chinensis (assembly GCA_019776745.2). Lineage (NCBI taxonomy): Eukaryota > Viridiplantae > Streptophyta > Pinopsida > Cupressales > Taxaceae > Taxus > Taxus chinensis. The sequence goes on along the minus strand of CM034154.1, from coordinate 750,557,360 downwards.
CATAGCAGTGATGACCCCATTGATATAGACTCTGAGTCTGAGGAGTTCACAGGGGGAGAGATGGAGGAGGAGACCAAGGACATGGAGATCAGCAAGTCAGGTGGGGAAGAGGATAGCATTTCCCAAGTGGCATGATACTCAGGAGATCTTACAGGCTGAGAGGGTGGAGCAGAGCACGGAGAGGGTGACTCTAGTCTCAGAGGAGTTACTTTCTCAGGACCTAGGTAGAGAGGACGAGTCCATGGTAGGATGTCATGTTGTCCCAGACATAGGAGGAGGACATCAGTCAGTAGTGGCATCCATGGCAGGCACGGATCCTAGAGATCCTTCTTGGAGGCCCAGAGATCTGAGTGAGTTGTCACTCTTCTTTTGATATTTTTTTTAGCTAGGATTGCCTTAGTTGCTATCTCTCTTTTTGTTCATCCTTGGTTTCACCTTTTGATCATTTTCTAATTTGTTTTCTCCTTTTCTTGCAGAGACTACTGATGAGTGGCGAGACTTGATTCGTTGGGTATGTACTGATACCCTGATGCTCCCCATGAAGAAGACTCATGCTGAGCTATCCGTGGATGCAGGGGAGCCTTCAGCAGCCGGTAGGCATACCGATGTTTTTTTCCCCTGTCTGGCATGTGGCCAAGATGGTGACCTCCCTCCATACCGAGTTAGCCGGGTATAGGACTACAAAGCATTTGATGAGGAGGAGCCACTCTCATAGCAAGGCTACAACTACTGTTCAGGACCGCGAGCCCTCAGTGCACTCAGAGCACTCGGCATAGCCGGAGTCCTAGATGTGATCATGCACCTTCTGAGGGATCCCATAGGGATTGAGAGGCCACTTGGCTCTTTTTGTAGTGACCTTTGTTAGGTTGTTTATATGAGTATTTTTGTACTTTTTGGGCTCATTGAGTGTTTTGACCATGCCTAGTGCATGATGGCATTGTACATGAAACCTAATTATATATATATATATATATATATATATATATATATATATATATATATCTAAACTCTTGGTATCTTGAATTTTTTGACTCATTTTCTAAATGTGTTTTTAGATGTTTTTTAGAATATTTTCTTTTCATGTTTCCAGAATGTATGCAATGGACAACAAATGATAGTAAATAGAATGTTTTACTTTATATGTTTTTTGCAGTGTTGATATGAGATGATACTAACATATGGTAGTACTGAACTTTTGAACTCTTTAGGAAATGTTTGTGAATTCCTTCTTATATTGGAAAAACATGATGAATGCATAGTGATAAAGAGATGAACTTTCCCCAATCCCAAATCCACACAACTAGTAAGATGTGAGGGCTCAACACCAAGAATTAGGAAGGGCACAAGTTGTATGAGCTTGATTGAATGGAATGATGAGAGATAGACAAACCAAGAACAAGAAACAAATTTGGACCTACACACCTACCCTACTCAGAACTACTACCAAGCGTAGAAGGCCACTTACTTTTCAGTTTATCTAGACTTAGATTCATAAATGGCAACCTAGTTGAAAAAATATGGTTTTGAGGTTTTGATCTCCTTGGAATTTGGATGTTTGGATATTTGATTTCTCTTAACATCATTTGACTTGTGTTTTTAGCATACCAAGATTTGTTAGTTTGTGTGAGTGGACCCCCCACACCCTGCCTCACGCTACTAGTAAGAAGCATGGGTTTGTCACCAAAGGCAAGATACAGGCAAGTAAGGGCACTTCTTTCCTTTCCCAACCTCACATCACCGGTAAGAGATGTGGGCTTATCACTGAAAGTTGATGGGGCAAAGAAGTGTGTAAAATAAAATATTTTGTTTTCTTGGTGCTTTTGATTTCATTTGATTTTGAAATTTTTGATCCATGACTTTGGGATATCCTTTTGTTCCAAGAGATTTTAAGAGGGATAGATGTGACACCAAGAAGCTTCCAGAACATACCGTAGGTAAGGACAACTTTACCTAGTAGAAAGAAATAACAAAGGCAAGTATGCAGGTCTTGGTATGGTTTCCGTCAATGTTTGTCTGTCGAAATTAATGAGAAGATTTGAAAATATTTTATGATGTTTGAAGAGATGTGATATGAATATTTTTACCAATATCTTCAAAAATTTGTAACAGTTTTTTAAGAGTAAGCTCCTGAACTATCATTTTTATGAAATGGACAGAATGAAGCAACTAAAAGACTAATGCAATGTAGGTAGCTATAATGTACTAGCGATGACTTTGACATTTTATGCGTAAAACTGCTTAAGGTGCAAGGAATTGACAGTTTCACCAAATTCCTCACCTTCTAGTGTGCACAAGAGATACACACCATTTCCGTAGTCCTTCATGACTCGGTATGGGCCCAACCATTTGGGCCGGAACTTTCTTCCTTCGCCGATTTTCTTATCAATCTGGCTGTCTAGTCTTAGAACTAGATCTTCTTCATATATTTCTCGCTCATAGAATTTTTTGTTATACTGCCGGCACATCTAGTCAACATAGGCTTTCTAGTTGGGAGAGGCGTGCCTCCTTATAAGCTTATTCATCTAGAATCCCTTGTAGTGAGATGCGGAGACTGGGTATTTCAACCTCAAGTGGGAGAACTACTTTTTCTCTAAATACCAGCGAGAAAGGAGTTGCTCCTGTTGGTGTTCTTATTGAGGTTCGGTGGGCCCACAAGACCAGATATAATTTTAAATGCCAATCTCATTTTTTTTCCTTTACTGTTTTGAGGAGAATAGATTTCAACATTTTGTTTTTCGCTTCATCCTGCCCATTGGCTTGAGGGTAGTAAAGAGAGGCCATGTGATGGTTTATCTTGAAATTTCTACATAACTCACGAACCTTTTCGTTCTTAAAGGACATGCCATTATCTGAGATAATGAATTGTGGGACACCATACCTGCAGACAATTTGGTTCAAAATGAATTTGGCAATCACTGAACCTAGTACAGTGGTGAGAGGCATGGCCTCCACCCATTTGGTAAAATATTCTGTGGTTGTGATTATAAAATTATGGCCATCAGTTGATGAGGGTGAAATTTCCCTATTAAGTCTAAACCCCAAGTGGAGAAGGGCCACAGATTCGCTATTGGTTGCAGGGATTGTGCTGGCATGTGAATCTCGTGAGAGAATTCTTCACATTTGTTGCACTTGCGTATAAATTCCACTGCATCATGTTCGAGAGTGGGTCAAAAATAACCCATTTGATGTATTTTGCGAGTGGTGGCATGACCACCAAAGTGGCCCCCACATATCCCACTGTGGGATTCATGAAGAATCCTCTTGGATTCTTCTATGTTGACGCATCTTAGAAGCATGCCGTCAAAGGCTCTACGATAGAGCACTTGGTCTAAAACAACATATTTAGTAGTAATAATGCGTAACTGCCTTCTTTTTTTGTGACGTGGCACTTTCCAGGTATGTATGGTCAATGATAAAATTGATGATATTAGTATACCAGGGACATGTAGAAATGGGGGGTCTGGCTTCGACAAAGTATATACACTCATCAAGAAAGTCTAGATCTACCAGTTTGCCCCCATCTAGTGGATTGTCAGCTAACCAGTCTACAATGATTTGTCCTTTAACGGACTTTTGGTTTATGAATGTTAACTCAAATTCTCCCATTAGGGTTATGAAATGGCCAAATTTTTTAGATAAAGATCCTTATGTGAGAAATGTTCATAAATGGTCTATCTTTACAATGACCCTTGTTTCTTGGTTTAACATGTAATGTCTCAAACATTTTGTTGCAAAAATTATGGCAAGGCATTCTCTCTTTGCCTGTGTGTAACGTGTTTCATAATCGAGCAATGTTCAGCTAATGAAATAGATCACATGTTCTCATTTATCATTGTTTTCTTGAGCCAGCATGTAGGCCAGTGAGACATGAGTGGCTCGAGAGTATAGAATCAAAGGGCGGTTTGGATTGGGAGGCATTAGCGTGGGTGGTGATGATAAGAAATGCTTAACTACTTCGAAAACCTCATTACAGTCTTCAGTCCAATCGATACTATAATCTTTCTTGAGTAGATTTTTGATTGGATGAATGGCAAATCTTAAATTTGGGATGAACCTTTGGATTGCACTGAGTTTCCCAAGAAATGATCTAATTCTAGACTCATCCAAAGGTGGAATCACTTCGAGAACATCCCGTATTTTGGCCGGATCAACATCAATTCCTCATGAAGATATAATGTATCCTAGAAGTTTGCCTCTTGTTACACCAAAAATGCACTTCTCTTGGTTTAATGTGACACCATGCTCAATTAGTCGTGAGAGTATGATATGGAGCACCTCTGGATGATCACAACGTTTCTTGGCCTTGGCCAATAGGTCATCCACATATGATTCCACAATTTTATGGATAAGATCATGGAATATATAAGTCATTGCCCATTGATATGTAGCATCAACGTTCTTAAGACCAAATGGCATGACAACATAACAATAAGTTCCCCAGGGAGTTATAAATGTGGTTTTGGCTTGATCTTGTTCAGATATTTTAATCTGATTATACCTTGAGAACCCATCCATGAGGGACAACAGTTCAAATCTAGCTGTTGCATCAACGATAACGTTAATGGATGGTAATGGGAAATCATCCTTGGGACAAGCTTTGTTAATATCCTAAAAGTCTATAAAAATGCATATCTTCCCATTCGTTTTGAGTATGGGAATGATATTAGATACCCATTGTGAATAGTCAACAGGTTTGATGAATCCTACTTGGAGAAGTTTTATTACTTCCTCTTTTACCATGAGAGCCACTTTTGGCTTCATTGGTCTTGACTTCTGTTTAATTGGCTTCGCATCTGGTTTAGTGACAAGATTATGTACCGCAACTTATGGTGCGATACCTGTCATTTATTTATAATTAAATGCAAAGGCCTTTTGATGTTCTTTGAGGATTTGGGTGTGTATTTCTATTTCTTTCAGAGTTAGCGAGGATCCTAACTTCAAAATTCTTGGTTCTTCCTCCATTCCAATGTTTATGTCAATGGTTTTTTCTATCAAAGAAGCGTTACCTTCTTCAAATTCAGGTGGGGTTGGAGGTAGTTCCAAGATTTCTCCATTTTATATCTCGTAGATATCGAGATCTTTCTGTGGAGGAGACTCTACCATGGGATTTCCAAAGTAGGAAGAGGAGTGTGGTATTAGGGAAAAATCAACTATAGGGCGAGCAAGGTGTAGCTCTGCATAGGTATTTAGATATTCGAGAGTGACTTTATCACTATGAACATGATGTAAGATAGGAGATTCATTCTCAGCTGTATGTGTTAGAAGAGGGTTCGTTGATATTTTCTTCACCAATGGTTCAGTACGAAGTGATACCTTGAAACTTGTATCTTCCAACTCATTACTTGGGGTAAAACGTGAAGCTGAGGTTACTATTGAATCTGCGAGAAGGTTTTGTTCTCATGGGATTGCCTCAATGAATATGAAGTTGAATCTTGCTTAGATCTAATACCACTATTTTATAGAGTTGTAAGTGCTTAGCTCTAGTCTCATATACTTCAGAGACTTGGTTTACAACTAATTGTGAGTCTCTTAACACTCTGATGTCATTAATACCGATCCTTTTGGCTATGATGAGGCCAAGGAGGAGGGCTTCGTAATTAGTGCCGTTGTTTGTACATTCAAAGTTCAACTTAAAAGCAAAAGGTAGGATCTTTCCCTCAGGAGAAGTAAATATCACACCTACCCTGGCTCCATAGCGACATCTAGCTCCATCAAAGTGGAGAGTCCAATACTTACTAGGAAAGATGGATGCTGGGACATTCTTTACGTCTCTTTCTTCTGTTTCGGTTACTTCTACCATGAAAAGATCCTTTGCTGGAAGAGAACCAACTCCTAGGGCACATCCCATACTTGTGGAATAAAATGGTAGGAAAATTGGTAGATCTTGTTCTAGTAACTTGACAATTTTTGCAGTATTTCCTAATGACACTATTTCTACAACGTTAGCTTCATCCTTGAGGGTTGGGATGCCCTTGACTAGGTTCGTACTTTCTAGCTCTGTTGTAGGTATTAATTTTTCTTCTGGTTTTGAGTCGATTGGTTTGTTAAGTTGGTTTGTTAGGAGTTGAAACTCAGAGTGAACACCTGGTCTTTTCTTCAGGTCTGCTAGGTGTATGTCGAATAGGTTTTGGGTCACCTTTTGCTATGAATATCTTTCCTAGGTGTAAGAATCTTATTTCCTGGAATAACATAGAAGGGATTGCTTTCATGTGATGTATCCATGGTCGACCAAGGATCATATTATAGTTGGTTTCCCGATCTATGATATAAAACTTGGTGAGGATTGTCTTGGGTCCTAAGGTGACTGGTAGTATTATAGTCCCAATTGAAGTAACTTTAAGGCTGTCATAACCTCTTAGCGTATTTCTTGTTGTGGAACAGTTTGTTTCTCCATATCCTAGCTTTTGAAGGAAAGAGAAGGGGATAATATTAACTGCTACCCCATCATCAAATATTGCATGTTTAACATAATTATTGTAAACCCACACCTGTAAATGCAAGGCCGGATCACCTCTGCGTGTAATTTCAGCATCTGTTGGCATTTTGTTTATGTTGAATATAAACTCAGTATCCCTATCTGGCTACCCTGGGGGGTGAATATTGAATTATATATGGTTTACTTGTGTTTCGGGAGGCGGAGTGATGTTAATTAAATGACCTAGACCTAGTGCTTCTAAAAGAGCAGCCCTATGGGTAGGATAATTTTTCAATAAGTCCAAAAAGGAGATGTGAGAGAAGGTCTTTGTTAAGTCATTAATTAAATCATAAGCATCTATGGGTTTTACCAACGTTTGTTAAATGTTATGTGGCTCTAGTGGATAGATTGGATTTGGTTGAGAAGAATATTCTTGTGCTCTTGTTATGGCTTCTACGTGTAGCTCATTATCTAACTCCACTAGACCAACTATCTTGGTTCGTGGCTGATTTCCTAATTGTGGTGCGATAGGTGGATTTAGTGAAGATTAGGCTCCATGATTGTTATTTCCTAGCATTACACCTTTGTTCGTCCCATTTGGATTTAATTTATTATTGTTATTGTGATTTGGAAGTGTATCATTGAAGATCTTAAGAGGTGCGTTTTGAGGGGAAACTGCCCCTGTGAAAGTATTTAGCATAAGTGTCACAGAATCTGTTAAGAAAATATCTATGAAGAGTTGTATTTGTTCTTCTGGCAAACATTGCATGAACTTATTGTAATCACGGCAAGTCCTAGTGTCATGGCCTTGAATTTTTTGGAAACCAAAATATGAGTTAGGATTATAACTCCTAGGTTGTTGGTTTGGCACATGTTGTGGTCCAAAAATCTAATTAAACTGTTGATTATTAGGATTAAAGTTTTGTGTTTGTTGTTTTTGGTTTTGGTTTTGATATCCAGTTGAGTTTTGAATTGGACCCTGTGTCTGGATATACCGTTATTGTTGTTGTTTTTTTCGTCGTTGAGGATGATTAAAATCCACCATGTTGATTGTTGGGGTAAAATTGTTGTTTTGTTGATTGTTAACTGGTGGTGGAACATGTACAATGTTTGCTTTTTTTGTTTGGTCAATCACTCCATCTATTATCACTCTGTGGTTTTTGTTAAGGATTTTAGGTCCTTGATTGGTGCTTGTGGTAGTAGGATAAGTCATAGTGTTTTGGTTGTGGATGATTAACCTCCCATTTGTTCCATATGTCTTACGACCGCACATATTGTAGCTTGATATATTTGGAGAGCGCTCTCAAGCACTTCATCATAAGTTCTTAGTGGGAACTTCTGGACTTCTTCCTTTATCTCTCTGCTGAGAGAATGAAGGAATAAATCACATAGTTCCATCTGATCCATGTTTGGAGTGCTTGCTGAAGAATAGAGGATTGTATGCCATCTTTGGATGAAATGAGCAACAGATTCATTGTGTTCTTGCTTAATATGCAAGAATTCCCTGATTCCTGTTCTCAACAATTTGTTCATGTCGAACGCCTTGATGAAATTTGAAATGAGTTGTTTAAATGAATGTATTGAGGCTTCAGGTATTCTATAATACCAATCGAGGGCGATACCCTCTAAAGTTTTGGGGATTATTTTAGCAACTCCATCCCAAGGGAGCAGTTCTCGAATGGCTGTGGCATAGGCCTTAATATGTGCATTTGGGTATCCCTCTCCTTTGTACTTGGGTAGATCGAGGAGAGGTCTTGGAAGCATGATGCTTCATATGGTGAAGTCTAAAGGTTCTTTCAAATATTCTGAATAAGTCCCTATCACATAGGTTTCGACCATTGATGGTGTTTGCTGAGGGGGTGGAGGTGGAATGGGTTGTTGATATGGCATAGCATATGTATTTGCAGGGGCATAAGGAAATCCCTGTGGTTGAGAAAACATGCTGGGAGAAGAGAACATTTCTCCCTGTGGTGATTTGGAATACATGCTTAAGTATGGAGGAGCATTACTTAGGAATGGATTGTTTGGTACTAAACCGGGATGTATTATATTTTCCACTGGTGAGGCGTTAGAAAACGCAGTTATAGTTGGTGTTTTTTGTGAATACTGAGGAGGCATGCCCAACGTGCCTATTCCTGTGAGGAGGTCTACTTGGCTAGGATGATGTGGAGGATTGGAAGTTCCTTCCTGCATGAACTATGAATTTTGACTTGCTTGAGCAAGTTCCAACTCTCTAACCTTCTCAACTAAGGCTGAGATGACCTTGTTTGGTGAAGATATGGTATTTTTCTTTAGTGGCATTTGTTGTATATCTTGAGGTTGTATAGGCATATGGTATCCTGCTATGAATTGATCGGTACCCTGCCAAGTATCACCGAGGGAATTTCCTATAGGTGGAGGAATGGGGGTGTTTTCTTGGAACGAGACCTCGTGTTGTGTTTGCAAAACTCCTATATTGGGTATATATTTTGAGAGCATTGTTCACTCCTAGCATAACGTGATAAGTATTCATCATCTAAAAATGGATATGGATCTGACTGTCTAATAATTTGTGGTCTAAGCAACACCCAAGGAGATGAACTAGATTCTCTAGTGAGCGTCATGTTGTTTGAGCCTGAAGGCTCTGGTTGTTACGTTTGAGTGAGCTGACCCAACTCCTCTATTTGGAAAGAAGAACTATATCTAGTCCTTTGAGGTGGAGTTTGTGTTGAAAACTGGTTAGTTAAGTAGTTGTCACCCCATGCTGAGAGCAAGGGTGATGGTTGTCTATTTAGTTGATCGTAGTATGCTTCAAGACCTAAGAGAGGTCTTCCATATGCATCGTATCCTGACATTTCGGGGGGTATATGAATACCCATAGAATAATGGGAAAGAGAGAAGGTGGATGAAAGAACAAAAAGAGGAAAATTAGTTTGAGTCACGTCAAGTTCACCGATTTTGTTGGTGAAGCTGATGTGGAGGGTAAAGAGGTAGGGAAGGTGAAGTAGTTGGTTGTTTCATGTTGGGTTCACCAATTTTATATGATGGAAAAGTGGCATGCGAGCATGAGAATCTACAAGTAACTCTTCCTCACACTTGACCTCCCGAGGTCATGCTGAGATAGCCAGTGGGGATGGAATACACGTGGGATGCCGATAAGCTAGTTAGGTAATCTTATGTCTTCAACATGCAATAGTGGGATATGTGAATCTAAGGCAAAGAAGACCCTCCTAACATGAACCAGTGTGATAGATCATTCGGCGAGGATAGCTTCTTGAAGGCTCTAATCAATATTGAGCTCTACCATGATCCGATCTATGGGTTGTGGAATACATGGAAGATGACCTGTGGGTGCTTCGTATATGTCTCCTGACAAGGTCATGAAAATGGAATGGCTAAATGTGTAGTGGATCTTTTGGTGCTTTAGGGACGATTCTCTAGTCTAGTCCAGAAGTCTTTAGCTTGGTTGGTTGTTACGTTTAATAATGATAGTTGTGTGATGATGTCTGGTGGGAGTGGAGAGGACTTAAATACTAATGTTCGTGAACCAGCATCAATGTTGGATTAATTTGTAGGTCCGTTGGGTTGTGGGACCTGTGGATCACAACCATAAGTTCGTGGTTGTTGTGGACCTCCTATGGTCATATGAAGAGTCAACCCCTGATTCTGAGTATCCAGTAGTTGTATGCCTTTTTGGCCTCTACGTTTTGAACTAGAAGTTACATGATTTTCTCGGAGTACCTAATAGGTGTTCTGGCAACTTGGATACGTAATATAGTGTTTATATCAATGAGGAGGTATCCTATGTTTGGCTGTGGGACTATTGGATCACAACCAAATGTTTTCTCTCTTTCAAGTGCTTCTACAGTCATATGGATGTCTATCAAGGCAGTCTATAATTTGGCTGATTTGACCAAAATGTGTGTGCTTTGTCATCTTCTATGTTTAATCCTCTTAATTGTGTGTGATTTCTTGTAGGTTTATGGTTGTTCGAAAGATCTGAATTATGATATTTTGGTCTATGTCAGTTATTACTGCAACAATATTTCGTTGAGGCACGATTGGCTCAAAAACGTATTCCTTGGGCTCCTTGGGTCCCATGATTGTCATATAAGATCAATATAAGCCTAACTGAAACAAAATAAACTAATTATGCAAGATATATCTACAACATATATATATATTCCTCTATTTTTGTATGTTTGATAGAATTTTGAATAGAATTGAAAGAATAACTAATCTAATATATTCATAAAATGACAACTAATCTAATAAAAAATTAAAACAAGCAAGGTAGCCAGGTGTAGCTACTTACCTGTGCAGTTGTGAGTTTATTCTAAATAACTAGATAATTGATTAACTTAATTGAAAGATTCTCTATCCTACCTCAGAAGTGAGGAATGAATCATAGTTTCTCAAAAAACATCAATCCCCATAGCTTCCCTGGCAATATCAAAAATGAAACTTAACTAAAATGAAATATTTCACTACTCTATTTGACATGTTTTAACTAGAACTTTGACAGATAAAACCTGGAATTTATAGAACAATGGCGAATCCAATAGTGTATGGTTTTTTCCCCTTAGAATGATCTCCTCATTCCTTCGTGTTCACGTGAGTCCAGAAGAGCATGTATATGCTAGCATCAACAGAAAAGGTATTTCAAACAATGTCAGCTTTTGGATATAGACCGAATATAATGCGAGTAGGAGAGGGATAGCACAAGTGACAGAGCTTGGTGTATGCAATTCCTATCGGGATTTATTACAGGAATACAACAAAAGTGTACTGAGAGATTCTAGAATCTACCTTCTGTGAAGAACACAACCTACAACTCTAATGGATTTAATCTACAAATGACACTACTCTACTATAAACTAATTTGTATGAACAAAAATGAACAAGACTGAAGCAAGAAGATCAAATGGCTTCTAATAGCAAAGGAAAACTAGCATGGATGCAAACATGAAAAAAAAATGAGCTCTAAACAAGAAATTGAAAGACTAAAGAATGGAAATGAGAAGTTTAGGGGCTATTTGCTTGGAAACAACCTGGCTACTTATAGATTTCACATTCACCCAAAGGTAATTCCTATTAGAAATCTTTTACCATTAAATAACGAAGAAACACTATTCCAAGGAACATAAAACATTAATACGAGCTAAGGTAGTTGAGAAAAGCTGGTGAAAGTTGAAAAATTATACAAGTCATGATGAAAGGAGCATGCTGGAAAATGCGTGAAGGACCACCGCCCTAAGTAGGGCGGGAGTTGCAGGACCGCCACACTGGTAGGGCGGTAGTTTCATCACTGAAGGACAAAAAGCTAAGAAAATAAAGGCAGAGGAATAAAACAAAGCACAAGGAGCATGGATAAAGCATTTAGGATGTTAACATATACTTCGTGAGCTTCTCCAAATCCCGAACACCTTGCAAGGTGACCTGTATCATCATTGGGGCATGTGTGACATCATTCTGGTGATACGGTACCCTATAATTTTGGGTACGTATAGGGTCCTCATCTAAAATATCATCATTGTCAAAGTTTTCTTCGAGAGGACATAGTTAGAGAAGAATAGTCTTAAGAGCCTTACAATTTTCCACATCATGCCCCTACACACGATGGTAAGTGTAAATTTTGGTATCGTCAAACCCTTCTAGTTTAGGTTTAAGTGGGTCATAAGGTATAAGTGGTGGAAATGTGATGACAAAGGTTTCCAAAAGGTTAGCTAAGATGTTGGTGTAAGACCCTGCCACTGGAACACAATGTGAAGTAATTATGGGTATAGATGGAAGCGTTGGTGACTTTGGTGGGAGAGATGCCAGCAGAGGTGGCATCAGAGGTTGAGTGAGTTTGACCACTTGTTTGGTAGATAGTATGATTTTAGGTTTGGGTTGTACCTTCTTGGGTAAAGATGTAGCAGGTGAACTAGTTGTTGAAGGTGGTGTAGGTTTAACTAGTCTTGGGCTTTGGTTGCATCTTCTTGGGTAATGGTGAAGAAGAAGTGTGTGATGTAGAAGGGAAGGAAGATGGTGGAAGGGGCCGAGTTAGCCAAGGTGATAATGGAGGTGTGGTGAAGGTTGTAGTAAGAGGAAATGTGGAAGGTACTAGTTGAAGATAAGGGAATAACATATGTAATGATGAGGTTACTAGAAGTGGTGTAGGTATAGGAGGTAGAAAGGATGTAGGTGACGACGAAGGCATAAGATGTGTAGGTAATTTGGGTGTAACAAAGGATTGTGACGAGGTATGCTGCTTGGATTTTGGTTTACTCTGGGTAGGAGGCTGCTTGGCTAAGGTTAATGGGGAGGGACCTAGGATAGATGGAAGTGGTGAAGGTGACAGAGGGGTAGTGGGTGAAGCCAGTGTATGTGGCCTAAGAGGTTGGGTCTTCCTCTTAGGTGGGGGAATAATCTTTGCGATAAATACTGAGGATGTGGTTAAATCTAGTTTGACATGAGGATGGACTAGAAGTGATGTCAACATGAATCCTAATGTGGTAATGGGTCTAGACGCAGAGGAAGGTATAGGTGTAGGCAAGGTTTTGGGCATAGGAAACATTTCATTTGATTGTAAAGGTTTAGGTGTGGGCGAGGGTGATGAAGAAGGGGTGGCTAAAATGGAATGGGCATGGTGGATTTGGTTGTCTGAAACTCCTTTGGATAGATCTTGGAAGTATCGGCAGACAAACTTTTCATTTGAGTCGAGATAGGTAGTCGAAGGCATCCCCAAAGCATGTAATTGTCAACATAATCCAAGCGGTTGGCCAAACATGAAAATGGCACCATTGTAGGGGGGATGATGTTGATTTGGTTGTAATCCCTATAAATAATGTCTGTGAGACAAGGAAATGGTTGGCTTTAGACTCTGTGGGTAAAATAGATGAGAGAAAATCAACAAGATCCTTGAAAGCCAATGGAGAATTATCACCAATAGGAAGGGACGTTGTTAATGGATCCCCTGTGGGTAGGGGAGATGACAATTTGGATGAAGTAAGTTCATCTTTTGGTGAAGAAGAAGGTAAGCATGACTCTCCTATGGGTAGAAGAGTAAGTTCTCTAGGTTGTTTGTCAGGTTGAGAGGTGAGTGGGGAAACTGCATCAATTGATATGGTGGAATCCTCCTTAGGTGAAGGAGGAGATAAGGGAGACTCCTCTGTGTGTAAAGGAGTAGATGAAAGAAGTCCCTCTATGGATGAAGGATCTCATGCAAGATTCTCCTTAATAGCTGGAGTAGGATGAAATTGAGTAGGAAGAGTTTATATGATGTCGAAAAAAACATGAACCTCATGAACATTATTGTCATTGGTCGAGGTTTCATTGGTTTGGTTAGACAACAAGGTGTGAATTTGGGAACTACTTCTTGAAGATGTGAAGGTTCTGATTAGCTGGTGCATTGGGATTATCCAAGATGAGATATCCATTATCTAACATTTCTTGGATGATATTTTTAAAAGTTATACAATTACCATCACTATGACCTCTAACGCGATGATAGTTGTAGTAATCATTTTCTTTGTACCATGTAGGCACAAGATCAGAGGGGTAAAACTAGTATGTGGTTTGACTAGTGGAAGAGTGATTGCTCCATATTTTAGAAGTTTTTTTTAAAATTGAAGAGTAGGGTTCTCCTACGGGAGTATATTTTTCATTTCTCCCACTTGAATTGGAAAGCGTGAATAGGAGAAAGATTGGAAGAAGGCTTTGATTAGTTGGATGGGTGAGATGGGATGGATTTCAAAACTACTATTTTGATAGATCCTTTTGCTTTAGAGTAATTATTTTGTGGTTTGGAAAGAGAAGAGGTATCATTTGATTTAAATGCAATTTTCTTGTTACACAATTGTATCTTCTTCTTTTAAATGAGACAAATTTCAATTTTTCAGGCCATGGTGAATGCCTCATCAAACATGCAGAAGGTTTGAACTTGGAGAGTTGGAAAGATGTGTCTAGCACAAGCTCTGGTGAATAACTCTATTAACTTGGTTTGAGGCAGTTGGAATGTGAGCTATTTTATTAGGCTCCGCCAATGAGTGAAAAAAATATGTGATAGATTCATCTTCGTATTGGCGTGTCACGTACAAGTCGGTCATGGTGAACTTCTTGACAATGTTGATAGAAAAATGATTTAGGAAGGCTTTAGTTACTTGGTTGAATGAGAAAATAGAGTGCCTAGGTAGAGCACTATACCAATCCAAAGTAGGTTCTATCAAGGACATTGGGAATTTTCACAAGAGTAAAGTGTCATATGAGCAATCAGAAAACACATATGTTTAAAAGACCGTAAGTGTTGTTGTGGGTCTTATTTGCTATTAAATCGATTGAATTTAGGAATTTCCCAATGGTGAGGGTATAAATGAATCAAAATGGATGGGTGAATGGGTTAATTGGAAATCTCGTCGTATGTTAGAGAGTTACGTGAGCCAGAGACAAATTCTTCCAATGTTTACATCTTTTCCATCATCATTTTGACAAGATTATTGGTAGGTTGTGATGACTAGGCACCCCTTACAGTATAAGGGGGTAGATGAGGAGGGTATGACATGGGTGACATCCCAGTATGTGGTGGTGCCGAGTATGAAAATTGTGAGGAAGGAATGTAGGCCACAATAGATGTAGATGGAAAGTATCCTGAATAAGTGATAAATGAAATAGGGGGTTGTTGGTGATAAGTGTAGGTAGGTGAAGTGGATGTAAAGACTCTCATATAAATCAGAGGAAGAGACTGCGGGATGGAGAGGATAATTTTTTGGAAGGGAGTATGGGTTGCCGTCACCATTGGTGGTTGAGATGCAATAGGTATATGAGAGGTGGCAGATGCAGATAGACCTACACTCAAGGCGGTTGATAAAGATATGGTTGACATTGTAGGAGTGACATACGTCAAAGGTGCATGACAAATTCTGTAGGTGCAGCCAATATCGATGATGTAGGTTCAAGCTGGGAAACCATAGGTGGTAAGGTGGAAGAGGGTGAGGCTAAAATAGTAGTAGCTAATGCAAACTTGGGCGCAAGGGTAGGAGGAATGGACACAAGCATGCCATATACAAGCTACCTTGATGAATCGTGGGTAGATGAATGAGCGAGATAGTACTTCAGAGCAGTGGGGTTTTGATCAAGGAGTCTCGCAAACTCCTCATCACCTGTGGGTATGGCAAGAGCTTGATTAGGGTCCATGGGTGATGAGATTGAAGGGGGTGATGGGATACATGGGAGTAGGCTAGCAGCTAGCATGAAACATGAGAGTGTTAGCTTGTTTACGAGTCAAAACCATGTGACTAACGATAAAATAGGTATTCTGAGCTTTGCTGATGATGTAGAAACACGTAAAGTAATGGGGAAAAAATAGTCTAAAATGAGTGATTATATCGTTGTTATGATTGGAAAGTCAGAATACAAAGACCAACATTGGTTAGGGTAACTGGATGTCAGTATGAGGGTAACCGACACTGTCATCTTAGACTGATGTCAGTTACTGTGATAAATAAGAGATTCAAATATTTGGAAATAAAAGGTGAAAATGGGTCAACCTGGATCCTAAAAATGATATCAGAGACTCAAGAGTGGGATAAAAATGATAGAACAAGCTGTGAAAAGAACAAGAAGGTGAAGAATACTATTCTGGAAAAAATAACCAAAAAAGTATATAAATCGACGTAGGTCAGTTAAGCGATGCCGATAAGATGATACAACTGATGCCGGTCGCTGGACCAATATCGGTTGCTGTGAAATATGGGAAGAGAAGAAAAAATGAAGTTTTGGTGATTTAGATCAAATAAAAGGGCCAACCCAAAGACTGAGTATGGCTATGAGGAGTCCTAATAAACCTAGAATAAAACCGGAATACACCAGTTATGGTGTGGGGTGTAAAAGGATAAGAAAGAATGAAGAAACACAACTCACACCTCAAAATGCACAAGAAGACAAAAAGCTAACAAACACAAAATCCTAAGCTATAGATTTTATGTTGTGGCTTATGCCATTTAGGACTGGCTGTAAGCAGGATATCATTTTTGGTTAACAAAGGTGCCCTATAAAAGCTGACAACTATGACTAGTTTCAGGTAAGTTTTGGCATGGGAGATCCTTCTCTGAGATGATGACTGGAAAGAGAAACCAGATGGAGCCCACTGTCAATCCTGTGATCGTGTGATTGTTGACAACTTCCGGGAAAGATGTTGTTTAAGAACTATGTAGTTTGTTTTTAGTGATTTGGTATAGAGAGTGTGCAAAATGTGAGCTACGGTTCAATTTTTCAACCATCAGCTGGGCATGACTTCCAACATATAGGTTGCCCACAATTTAGATTAGCTATAAAGCAACAAACTCAACAATGCAAGTGCACAAGTTTTAAAACCCAAATCCACAAATTATATTCAATGAGAACAAATTATGAAGAGGTTAAGGGCATAAATTTCACTAAATACAATACAAGAAAAGAAAGAAGAATTCTTTTTAATCCCAAAAAACAAGTGTCACTGAGATAATCAGAAGAAAAGAATATTTCCAGAGAAGAAGCTTAATGTGAACTCATTTCGAATGAAAATAGACACACAAGATTTTTCTTCCCTAGGAATGAACAATGCAAAGAACTCCCGATGGGTCCCACCGGGTATGCCAAGATGTTTCACCTAGTTTGTTGCTAGTTAAAATTGAATAGGAAATAGGTTAGGAGGAATACTTGTGATATGTAGGTCGAAGGTTGAATGCACGCGTTAATGAATTTTTGATCCAAGATGATCATGAAGAGCTTCCCTTTGGCTAGGAGGAATGACCTATATAAGAAACACAACAAGACCACCAAATAGTATTAATAATATAGGTTAGTGGATTGGCTAATGAGTGATAGATCTGGGAAGCAAGGTGCTTCCTAAAATGTTTTCAATCCACTTTCAAATATAAATTAAGATTACAAATATCATGAAGTAAGGAAATCCTATTGTAGTTATACGATTTAGGTATCTCGTGCAAATACAATAAGAGAATCTAATCTAACATGTAAGGTTATGATTAGATCTGGAGGTTTGGTAGGTTATTCTAGTTTTTACAGGTCTGACAGGGGTCTGGGATTGATCGGATGAGGTCTGGGTTAGTTTTGGTTGATTGAGAGGCTTGCTGGTAAACAAAAATGAAATGGAAATGAGATCGATATCAGTCAGGTGACTGATGTTGGTATAGAGGTGAAACCAATGATGATCAGGTAATCATCGTCGATAGGGGAAATCGACAATAATGTGATAAAAATGGTTTTTGGGCTTTTATGTGATTACACAAAGAGTGAGAGGGGTGTGGTTAGGTTCATTATATTACTGAGAAGACTCAGGGATACAAAGGGGGAAGTCACGGAAGGAAAAAAGGCTATAGGTGGTTGGGTTGGTAGATTGGTGAGGAGGTGGAGATAAAGGAATACAAACAGAAATAAAGTATAATGAAAGAGGTAAGGAATATATACTTTAATTAAGCATAATATGATCAAAATCATGAATACTTACTTTCCTTTACATATCTGGTAGGTGAAGGTGGATGGTAGTTGATCCATGAAGAGATTCTAGAGTCAGTTCTGCAGAAGTACTCCCGTGAGCATTCCAATAATTTGGAAGGAGAATCTGATGCTTGCTTGGGCATGTGGTTGAGTATTTTGTGTCTTCTGGATGCTAAGAGGCTTTGGATTCGCACTTAAATGCAATAATTCTCTCAAAACTAAAAATGACCAACCTAGGTAAAAGGTTGTAAAATTGTATATAAAGTAACTGATGGCAGTTAGGTGAACGGTGCTACTCAAGGGATAACAAGTGTCGATTAAGGTGGATAAGTCTAAGTTTACCAAGAATAAGTAGATTTTCCCAGATTTTGCGTGTTTTCCAAGTTGAGTCCGCTTAGGGAAATGGAGTTCTCGGTCGAAAAGGTAGGAAGGTCATAGAAGAAGTCTAATTAGGTTTGAGAAGAATTCTTAGTTAATTAGGTCAAGTGGTGACTCAACACTGAGAGTGATGACTCAATGTTGAGAGTGAAGACTTTCTCACTGTGAGTTAAATTCCCCTGGAATGAGTCTAGGGTGAGGTGTCATGGTGAGGTGGGGGTGTGAGGGTGAAAGTAATTTAATTAAAATAATTAAATTAATTAATAATGTGAAGGTGAATATATTAGTAAAAATTAGTAATGAGGTCGTGGTGTGTTTAATTAATTGAAAGGGACCAAGGGGAGTGTGACCCAAATTTGGTGTCTACACACACACACACAAACAAATACCATCAATCAAACAATTACATGCTCTAATGAGAAACCTAATGTAACACATTATCAATATAAAAATTTAGAGAGTGAGAAATACATTACAATAATATAAGAATGAATCACACTACCGATCCAATCTATAAATATTTCAAGGGGAGAGACCATCATATTTACTACACCTTATCCCTTTACGAAGGAATCTTAGCTAGCCTTTAGTTCCTCCAAGATGAAACACACAACATAATAGTATCCACCCTTATTCCATCACTTGAAACACCATTACAGATCCACCAAGAGTAGCTATGAATTCCTTTGGTTCCTCTTATGAAATAATACACAAATCCTTATTCATCTCTTATACTAACACCATGTTATCCTTCCACTAAAAAATGAATTGGTCTCTCTCTCTCTCTCTCTCTCTCTCTCACACACACACACACACACACACACATGAAAATACTTAATTCACTTTAGCACTTGATCGAAGGAGCGATTCAAACACAATAGTTAAACTAAAAGAGTGAGTAAAAATTGGGTTTTATCCATTAAGTACATAGGTTGCAATTGCTTTATTTTATCCATTAAGTACATAGGTTGCAATTGCTTTACTATTTTATTACAATCAAAATCATTATTTAATCATTTAAATTGCAACACTTTTGAAAAACATAAGTTTCACATACCACTTGTTTTGAAATTATGAATTTCTATTTCCAATTAGACATGTTTCCCTCATGGAAAACCTCACTTAAATTTTATTAAAAATTTAAAGGTTTATCAACAAGCTTAATAAGAGAGTATTTTAAATTACAAAATTCAAATGGAACCTAAAATCATTTGTTACTCGTCATGAAATACTTGTACGTATAAGGACATAATGAGGTTACTCGCAATAGTTTAGTAAGTAAATGTACGAAGTTCATTGATTCAACTTATGAAAGGTTCAAACGAAATGAAAAGAAAGATTACAGATTGGTCATCCTAAGCTTTAAACAAGGTTCATATAGTCATGACCCACTTCACATAAGGTTACCCAAATGGAAAAGTAGCCTAATCAATTACTACTAAAACATGCTAGGTAAAGAATTCAAAGTGAAGATAATCTCATCCAAGTTATTATTAAACGTTAAGAAACATATTTCCAATAGATTATGAGAGTTATTTCATATGGGTTACATCATTTTAGTTTAGTTAATGAAGGATAATATAATGATAGGTTTTGGGAAAAAATAGTTTCAATCTATTTGTCTATTGGTTTCATTTTAATTCTTACTTTATATGTATCTCCATAAGGATACAACTACACAATGAAAGTTAATTCCTAAGATATAGTATATTCATTTAGATACAACACACTTTTCTTAAGAACATGATGATTTACAATTTCCCATAAACGAATTAGTCAATTTCAATCATTTTCAGCCCGATACACTAAAATATAACTAACCAGACACAATAATACAACAATTCCAACAAGAAATCCAATTTCCTTTTAAATGAATTATATTTTAAAGGGGATTAACTGCAATTCAATCTTGAGTAATACTAATTATTTTCTTTTTTACTGCATCTTATACCACATGTAACAACAAGGAGTTGGCAAAAATATGGAATGAATTCCACTTCTCCTATCTAATAATGTTATCATAATCAAACAATCACATTCATAGTTTGGATATTGAGAACGAGATCAATATTTTCCACAACATTTTATATTATAATCACTTTTCTAGGTTTGGGAGAGAGTGAAACGTTCATTTTATTTACATAAGAAAATAATTTATTTATATACTCAAGTATGAATTGGAAGAGAGAAAAATCAAACTTTTTTTCACACAAATTGATAGTCTATTCACATTTCAAAGTTTGAGAGAGGGGGGGAGATCTTAAATTTATTCACACAAATTTCATTTTAATTTCCATTAAGAAGGTTCAAGAGGGGAGCACAACATTTTTCATACAATCAAAATTTATAATTACAATTTAATTAAAGGCGTTAAGATCTATTATTTATAGGTACTAAATATATTTCCAACATCAAATTTAATCTTACCCTACAAGTGTCTCAACAACCTCAATTTTGGTCAATAAGACTTAGTCACACTACCATTCAAACTAGCCCAAGTGGATAAAGAATGGCC
The DNA here is from genome assembly GCA_019776745.2 of Taxus chinensis. Lineage (NCBI taxonomy): Eukaryota > Viridiplantae > Streptophyta > Pinopsida > Cupressales > Taxaceae > Taxus > Taxus chinensis. The sequence continues at coordinate 750,536,595 of CM034154.1, read as the reverse complement.
TTATAAATAGGTCACCAAACACCCAAAACGGGAATATATTAATTCTATCCTATTATCCTTTATGGCGAGAGTGCAAAGAAACTTATGAAATTGAAAACCAATAACCAAAACTCATTTTAGAGGCACTTTTCTGAAGCCACTTCATGAAATTTAACAATTTTCACTTGAGCATTATAGGCCAATGTGGATCCAAGAAAAGCATAGAAAAAGTGTTTCTTTAGGCAATACAATGAAACCAAATACGCTATGCTATTTTTAATATAGGAATGAAAATGTGCAATACAATGAAACCAAATACGCTATCCTATTTTTAATATAGGAATGAAAATGTTTGAGGTGGTAGATATTGATTTCTCGATCCAAAAACATTAAAAACAAGATGATTCCAAAATAATTTTGGAGCATCGAGTAGTTATTATTACGATCATCTCTTCAAGGTGGCTTGGAAATCCATGCCAATTAAATTCCAAACAAAGGTATGAGGGTATTTTGAGTAGTTTTTTGTCTCCACTAGGCATCTAGGTATGTGTAAAATCATAAAGTTAGAAATGGAAAACTCATAGGCAATTTCCAATTGTCATTTCTAAAGAAACTTTATAACATTTTTAAAGGTTGCTTTTAATTGAGAAATTTTAGTTTTACATGTCTTTTGAATCTCCTAGTTCTGATGCAGAACTACAATTGCATGAGATATTATGTTTCATATCAAAAATCCACAAGAAATTTCATAGGTTATTTTCAAAAACATCGAGTAAAATGTTTTTTAAAATTGGTTTCACTAGTTAACAGATAATTTTATGGTTAACTATAGGTAGGTTAAATTTCAGTGTTCATTCCATTTACACAAACCAATGATCTTGTAACAATCCATTCATTTAAATGATAAAATTGTTACAATCTTAAAACTAGAAAGAGAGGATAAATCCATACTTGAATTCTCCTACAATAGTGATTAGAATTCCTTTGAGGCAAGATTACCACAAAGAGAAATAAATCACTTCACCACCAAGTTTGAAGGTAATTTTTCCAACAATTTCATGAGCATTATGTTTAAATCCACAATTTTCATACATATCCACTAGGTCATTTCCAACAACATTTTTTGACTGGATACCCATTTCCATTATGTTTGTTGGTTTCTACACAATGACGCAACTAGAAGAAAATGGGTAGGGTAGCTTCATACATGTCACTCTCATTACTTGGAATTTTCCTAGGCCTCTTCAAAAACACCCCCATTTAGATGATGTATCCCTTGGTGTAATAAAACACTCTGATAATAACATTCCATTATTTTTTAATGAAGTTCCATTTTTGTTCTAAAACTCCCATTTTGGCACAGGATAGAGTATGTTGTTGACATTGTTATTTCTTTCCTAGTGTTGAATTTTTCTACAAGTGGCTACATAAATATTATTTGGTAAATTGGTTTTGTTATTTCCAAGTCATAATCAAATGTATTTTCTACAAAACCTATTATGTGTAGATATTGCACTCATCGAGTTTCAAAAGGCCACATTTCTATCCTTATTTTCCTCTCATCCTTCCCAAAAAACTCATAATATGTATTTCATATAGTCACACAAGTATATGGTTGGGATTTCCAACACCATTGAATCTTCATTTGAAAGGGACAAGGATGATGCTTAGTGTGATTGTGGATTCTCGCTTCACACCTATCAATTCACATTACTTAGCAAGTTGTTTTGAAGCCGATTCAACAAACCCATTATTTACAAATAATGTAACAATTACAAACCCTCTTTGAGCCTATTATGACACAAATATTCCAAGAGATCAAATTTATTTGAGGCATTTTGTCAGATAGTCTCATTTACCTCTAATCGGTTCCAAATTTTACTTATCTACATAGTATTGGTCGTCAAAAAGGACTTCGTTGAGAGCAACAGTCAGGGGATAAGAAGTCCCTCCTCTTTAATGGGAGAGGTTCCCTTATTCAAAAGCAAAAATTATTTACATATGTATAATGTATAGTTTTAATGTGGAACTTGGATATCATGAAAGTGTTTTAAAATAAAATGGATCATCATTACAAAAGTACAAAGGAATGAAGTAGTGGAAATGAGCAAAAAGGCATTCTCCAGAACTATAGATAACAAAATAATTCCTTATGCATGCCAGAATGAAATTATTTGGAATAAACCATCTGCATTTGAATCAAATAAGATGCTATTATAAAGACACAAAGTTCCATAAATAACACTTACAAGAATACAAAGCTTCTTGACATAATATATACAAATGATTCAAAGGCATTCAGCAGATAGTGATAAAAAAACAAGACTAGATAGACATATGAGGGGAAAAATCTTGTATTGATTACCTTTTTTACTCTTTACAACTTTCAAAAATAAGCCAAGTTCCAGCCCTGAAAATGGCAGAGAGAGACCATTATATAATTTTACAAATCAGTTACACTTGGTAACTACTTCTTTTAACTAAAATGTTTAGTTAAAGGGATGTTTAACGCAAAACCCCAACTAATTACAATAATATGAAATGAGAAAAAGAAGGAGAGAGAAGCTAGGAGGGGAAGACAAGTGCTCATGATTGGGAAGGGCCCAATGACTTGAGGATATGTTGTCTAAACCTTTTCAATGCCTCTGCTATGTCTCTGCCATGTGGAACCGATGTGTTGGCAGTAGCCTGGGTCTAAGATCCCAGACATTTCTCCATCTCCTTGTCAAACTCAGTGTGCGTATGGTACTCCTTATTTGCTTCCTCAATGGTAGATTGGAGAGAGAAAATTTCCTTTATCTTCTCCTTGGTAATGGAATCCTATTTAAACAAGTTTTCTTTGACAAAATCTCTGAATTGAGCTTTAATTTCTTGTAGGGAGAAAGGTACACCTGAGGTCTCATCATGGAGGTGGAAGTGAATATCCTTAAAAGTAGATATCACCAAAGTCTTGAAAGCCTCTCCCTTTTGCCAGCTATTCCTTAATTCTCCCAAATCCTCCTCCAACACTTTGATTTTCCACTCTATGCTTGAATACCCATGACTTTGACAAATTATCCTTCACATCATCAAAGACCTTACTCGCCATCAAAATATTTTCATCAGTCTGCCCCATCAGGTGAAGGTCTAACTATGCAACTGCTCCAAAGTTTGAGCTCTTTATCCATATTTCCAATTGTGGAGGAGAGCTTCTGTTGCAGATTATTTACCTTCTCATTGAGCTTGAAGGCTTCACCAATGAAATTCAACCCTGCAACAAGCATGTCGTCCACCATGGCCTCCATAGCCCTCCCATAGATGGAGTACCTGTGTATATCCTTGATGCTCTGGACCTCATCTTGACTGAGGATCATAGGTGGTGGAAGAGCAGTCAGTGGGGTAGGGTCTAAAACTTTATCTTTAGATAGCAGTGACTTGATGAAACTAGAAAGCACTTGATCCTGCTCCTCCAGCTGCTCTATAGTTTGCTACCCTTTTTCTACCCTCCCAATGACTCTGGTGACTGTTTCTTGAAGGTTGTGTATTTCACCTTCAAGAGTAGACTCTCCCATTGAGATCCTTGAAAGCTCTAGATCAGAGGCCTGCAAATCCTGCTCTGGCTTATCAACCTTGGGCTTAGCTATCTCAAGGAATTGCTGACCTTGGGCATCAGTCACTATCCTTGAAGTGGTCCTAGCTTTCTTGGCAGGAGTAGAACGAGTAGTACCCAACAAGGCTGCCACAACATCAAAGTTGGGTCCTGAGATCCGAGAAGAAGACTTCCTCTTCCTACTATCAACAAGAGGTTGCACCCATGCAAATGTGGAGGAAGAAGAAGAAGGAGGAGCAAGGGAACCAAGAGTGAGAGAACTCATGGCACATAGAGTGTTTACCATTGTTGCCTCCAATTGAGATGTGAGTGGAGAAGATGACCCTTCTTGAACAAAAGAATCCATGGTGCTTGGAGGCTCGGTGCTATGAATTTCCTGCTCCTTATCCATTATGGTTTCAGAAGCACCTGCAGGAATTGGTATTTCACTATCTTCACTCTCACTAAGAACAATGATGTTCTCTAGCCCAGAAGGTAGTTCTGAATGCTTTGGCAGAGGATCTTCTTCAATGGGCTCCTTCTTGACTTCTTTAACCTTCTTTTGATAGACTTGAGTGGAGGAGGAAGAGGTGGAGGATTCAGGTCCTTTACTTGATGAGGCAGGAGGAGTCTGTACAGGTACCTCTAAACTGGGTGTTTGTGCCTCCTTCCTCGGTGTCGAAGTGTCTTTGGAAGAGGATTCTCCTGCGTTCTTCCTCAGCTCACGAACCTTCCTATCAACCCAGAATTTTGGTTCTTACCAGGACAGGGGCTAGAATCTCAGCCAAATCATCCTTCTCCCTCTTAAACTAGTCCAGATCTTCTAAAGGAGTGTGTTTGATCACAGTTTCATATTCATATGACAAAAGGTCTGTGTTGTCATCCTGAAGTCCTTCAGGAATTTGATACAGGTTAAGCTCTTGTATTAACTGAAGAGGAAACCTGCCATAATGCCTCCTTCTAGCCTCAAAATCATGTGTGCAGTCAACCCAATAATATTCAGTGTCTGCCCTATGATGGTAGTTGATTCTGATGTTCAGCTCAATGAATTTCTTCAAGTCGAAACAGGTTCTAGGCCTGAAGAAGTGGACAGTGATGGGAGCTAGGGCTCTCTCTATGTTCTGAGCATCCAAAGTGGTTTTGCATGTATAGTTCCCCAAAGATATGGGGAATTGTAACCCAGTGATCTTCTTATCCCTGCAGGTTCTGTGTAATTTGTCCAATTGCCTACATACTTCAATCAGGGCCATCTTATCATTACAAAATATGGGGAGCTTAAGAGGAGTGCTCTCATAACTTGCTAGCCTGATGTAAGAGAACCTTCTGAATTGAATGAAGTAGGCTCCGTACTTTGCTATCAGGCTCATGGCTTCTTCTGAAAACCTCCTTGTAGTGTCACTCTCTAGAAGCCTTACAATGTACATGGTGAAGGCATCATTTACCCTCCTGAAATTGTGATTGCTAGTGTCCAGGGTGAACTGAGGGCAGTAAGCATATATAGGATCACCTTTATGAGCATCAATGTATGTGAAGCCAAACCACTATCTAGATGCTGCTAGGGTATACATCAGATAAGAAGTCATGTAGAACTTCTTAGTTTTTTGTACATGGGACAACTGCTCTGTCAAATTCATGCAGATGATCTCTGCCCAATTAATGTTATGGGTACCTTCACACACTATGTTGATAAGTGGGCACATCCAGAAGTGAAACTCGTTAGTAGAGGGCAAGCCCATGACCTGAGCTAACAGGATTATGAATTCTGATAGCTCCTCATTGAAATCGGACCTAAACAGAGCTTTGGATAGTCGGGATGCCCCTTTCTTAGGGTTCTTCAGCCATGACTTCGCCACTCTTGCTTTGTATTTTTCACTGTCTTGGTCGAAGAGTGCATGTGCTTGATTTTGGGAGATTACTATAGAATTATCCATTTCTGGGATCCTTAGGGCAGCGGAAATGGTGGCAGCATCAAGCTTAGCGATTAACTCCCCATGCACTTTTGTTAATTCACTTGTGTCGGGGTTGAAGTGAGCCCCACAGGTGAGTACCATGTCTGGCACACTGCACCGAGATTGGAAAACCAACAGCAAATGCCAGGCCGCTATCATTTATCATTTGTGCCATAGGAGAGGGGTTTGGGTCTGTCAACGTAGTCCAAAAATCACCAAAGTCTAGGTGACGAACTTCACTATCCTCGATATCGGGAACGGAAGACTCGAGTGGAGAAACCTGCTACTAGCCTTGGAATTTGATCTTCATGTTGATAGTACTTAGAAAAACAAATTCATAGCTTGAATCCATGATGAAATTACAGGGGGAATGGGGACACGAGCAGATGATTTCAATTGTACAGGGGTATGAGTGGATGGTAATGAGAAATCAGTGTACAAAAATGCGTAGAGGGGTAATATATTAAATAGCCATTTAGGAGAGAGAAGGTTATAAATGCGCATTTAATTCATATCCACCAAATCAAAAAGAAAGCATCGGGAAGAGTAGGAAAAATTAGCCCGGATGGACTTTTGTACATTTGGGACACGCGGGACGTGAAAGCATGATTCGGACCATGCATGTGAAAAATGCACAAATTCTTTCGGGACATGAGGGACTAAAGTACGTGAAGTGCATGACGTAGACCGACGCGGGTGATCAAGGAATAGGGAGCCCAAGTGAACTTGGGACAAATGGAACAAAAAGTTCCGACAAGCTTGCAAGTTAACAGATTTCGGATAAAACGGCCAATCGACGAACTGAGAGCCCAAGTGAACTTGGGACACATGGGACAAAAACATCCGAAAGACCCATAAATCACACAAATGACTCAAAAAAAGCAGAATTTTTCTAAATTCTTGAATTTACCTTTACCAGAACATCAAAAAAGGTGTCAACTCAAAAATTTTCAATTTTTTGACTTTCAAAAGAGGGGAAATTTGAGAGGACAACACATAGCAAGGAATTTTGTACTTACATTTGTTAAAAAGTTTAAGGCCAATTCAACAACCCATTTGTGCATACCTTGAAATCACATGTTCCATAAATGCCTAGTTAGGATGGACATGGACATCATTTAATCACCAATTTTTTTTTCACAAACCCACTTTCCTCCTCCATGACTCCACATCAAAACTCTATCACTCCATTATGATACTGCAGCATAATCAACCAGGGAGTAAGTAGTGAATAAAGAGCTAATCATGGCATAGTGGTTTGTAAAATTCCATCTGGAAGTCCTCTTAGATTCAATAAGTCATATGAGGGCATGTGTGAATTCTCCCTCCGAAACTTTATTCAAATGTGTTTAAATGCAACATGGAAAAGTCATGTGTAGGAAGTCCATTTATGGTCTTGAAGATCGTGTGAATCTTATCAAAATATATCATTAGGCATGTTTATGTGCTTAAGTGTCCTTGTTAGGTCTAATAAGGGATATTATTCATATTTTAAGCATAGAGTCATTAAAAAGCATGTAATTTTTTAAAATAAAAAGGATGAAACATGTGGAGATAAGTGAAACTGTTGATTAATCATGAAGATAATGTGGAGAATTTTTTTTATAAGAATAAATATCCTTGTATGAATTCATACATGGAATGTTGGTGGAGAGGAATTTGGAGTATTGTTTTAACATCCACCCAAATATGGAGTACTTATTATGTGAGAAGTTTCCGCAATATCCATGTGAAGATTAGAATGTAAAGGATATAACATTTCTAATAATGTCATGATATAGAGAGTACATTTAGGTGGAGTTACATGAATATAAAAACATGGTCTAGAAAAAGACATAAAGGCTCATCATGATTGTGTATAATTATGATTATTTGTAAGATAAGTATTGAGTCAATAAATCTATGAATTCTTGTATATACTTATAGATGTTATTCTTGAGATATATGATTTTGATAGGATGAATCTTGAAATGTGATAATTAAGATCTCTATAATATGTATGGAATGATCTATAGTAGGTGGTGTGCATGGTTTTATACTCCTATTATTTTAAGAAACAATGTATTATGGAAGCAAACTATGACTGTGCAGGTTCATTAAATGGAAAAGAGAGATTTGGTATGATTATTTTCATGAATGCTGCAAAATATGAGATATGGTTAATAAGGAATTAACTACATATTTTGGCTATGTGGAGTGTGTTCTAGAATGAGAATCTAAAATATCTTGGAAACATGGTGGAGACATAACTGTATTTCGTCATTTCAAAGCAAATTGTAGAAAAACGTTATTGTATAGATTTGTATATGTGTTCTCATGATTTAGATCATATAAATAAGATATTGTGTTCAGTGCGATGTATAGGTATTTGAAGTGATATTATGATTTGGAAGGGATGATAAAATAATTAATAAAAATTTCTCGTCCTATTGGGTTTGTACAGTCCCTAAACTAGTGTTTTTGGAAAACAAATTCATATCATTTTCGATACAAAAGAGTAAAGATCTGAAATTTGGAAAAAAATATTTTAATATGATATAATTTATGTTCAAATTTTTTGTAGAGTTGATTGCTATCATGCATGTGAAAGTTATCTATATGACAGAAATTTTCTGTAGTGACATGCGAATTGTTTGAGGATAATGAATGAAATGGGAAAAATCAAGGTAATTTTTTTACAAAACCAAATTTGCTGAAATTTGGAAAATGTGTTCTTTAAAGGGTTACACAAGAGATTTAAATTTTTTAGAGATAATTGATATGGGTGTAGGGAGTTATTGATTTCATAAATTTGTAGGTTTTTGAGATAACTGGATAGTAACAATGACTTAGGAAAATTGATGATAATTCGTACAAGGAGGATGATTCAAATTATGAGAATGATCCAAGAGATGTTATAAAGGAAATACGAGTCAAGAGAATCTAGAGGAGGACTACTATTTCTATAATATTAGGATTGTATGAGTTCATGAATATCACCTAATAGAAAAGGTACTTGGAAAACGAAGTTTCTCATTTCCTCAGTACATTGTTTGATGTCAATGATGATATATGAGTTATTGGATGTCAGAGATCATTGAAAGAATGTGGGTATAAAGATGTAAAGACTGTATAATAGAGGTAATAAGATCAAAACCTTATCATTGATAGTTTTCATTGAATTCACAAGAAATGAAGTAGATTATTCTCAAGTGTGCCTTGGAAACTCATGATAACTGTTTGATTTGTACAATAATAAGGGCTAATCATTTTTTGACATTCAAGTATAGACTTGAGAGATATTGATTTAAGAGAGGGATTAAATATCTAAGATGAATGACGTAGTAAATGGTATGAGTCCTTTGTACAATTTTATGAAGGGAATGCTAGATTAACGTTTCATTTCTTTAAACAAGGATCCTCATATGCACCTAGAAACATGGTGTGATTTTTAAAAGAAGGCATTTTATGATTCATAGGAAAGTAGTCACCATAATTTTCTTTGAATTATAAGAAGGTGCATCAATTTTTGGTATCAGAGTGAGGTCCTCTTTGAATGTTGATCTATACTAATGCTATTGTGAAGAAAATTGTTTGGTGACATGAACAAAAAGAAGTGTAATTGAAAGTAGAGGATTGGAAAAGATATGTTGAGGTAAAGTAAAGGTGAAATATTTGGTGTTTGTGTGACTGATAAACTCTTGAAGGTTATGATTTGTAGGAAGATTGAGAGTTTGAATAGAATTTGTGAAAGGAGGATAAGAGAGGAAAGAAGAAGAGATAGTGTGACAGTAGAAGCCCTATAGCCATTAAGGCTTGAAGAATATTAGGTGAAAGTAAAAAATAAATAGAAGTCAATAGACCAAGGTGAAATAGACTTGAGTGACAAGAGTTAAGAGGAAAAACACACAAAAAGACTAGGTACAAAGAAAAATATCCTAGGTGAGGTATCTAGTAAGGTCAAATAGACTTGCTAGGAAAAAAGAAAGAAAACAAAAAATGATTTGAAAAAGAAAAGATAAGAGATGAAAGGATTATATGAAGATAAGAGTAATAAGAAAGAAGAGATTTATGTGGAGAGAGAGATAATCGAGATTAAGCTAATCTTGGCATGTGTAGATAAGGTCTTGGAGGATAGAAGAAATTTATTCTCTGTAAGAATCATGAAAAGAGTACAATGGCCTCTTAGAAAAAATATTGAATAGAGAAAGAGGAAGAAAGAGATCAATCAACTAAGATGCCAAATTAGACTGTTAATAACATAACTTAAGAAATAGGAAAGGGAGACAAATCAATCTCAAATGTATATTTCTAATCATTTATTGTCATGGGTGCATATAGGTGAAAGAGAAGCTGAATGAGGATGCTTTTAAAATATTATAAAAGAGGAGAAAAAACAAAAATTTTACATTGAAGACTAAATGATCATGTCATTTGAGTGGGAAGAAATTGAAGTATGCTTTCCAAAAGAAGAAGAAATATTAGGTGAATATGAAGAAGTTGAATGTCATAAAATTTTTCTTTCTAATGTTGTTTTTTATGATGAAAATGTAAATTTTCAAGAAGATGAATTCTATTAGAAAAGAATAGAATTGTTTTATAGGCTAATGGGAGATGAATGTCTGGAAGAAGTACTTGTGAAATATGATATGTAGTAGGAAAAAGTGTCTCATATGATACAAGTGGAGGATAAATAAGCCTTAAACCAAGATATTATAGAAGAAGAATAAGAAGAAGAAGATTTACAGCTGATTATGAGAAAACCAGAGAATTTAAACCTCATAGGAGATGATGAAGACATGAAGAAAGCAAAGATCAAGTCATTGAAAGTATGGAATGATGAGTATACTGATGGAGGGGTAGTTTTTCCTAAAAATATCATCTATCATTGATTTTGAGTGGGTGTATGTAGGTTTAGAAGATGAGTTAGTAAAATAAGAAGAATTTTGTAGTTTAATCACTTATGAGAAACAAGAACAACTTGAAGTTGAGCTAAGAAACTTAGAAAACTTGATCTCCAGTGACAATGTAACTGATTGTAAGAGAATAAAGACTAGAATGATTCAAGACGATGTTGAAGATAAAAGCCAACCAAAGGAGAAGTTTGATGAGATTTCAAAGTCTCAAAGTTTTACATTTGATGATCCATCTAATTTTGTGGATGCAGAAGTGAAGAGCATGGAAAGAAGACCTCTTGAGAGAGTTCAAATGGAGAAAATACACAAAGATATCTCCATCTTGTAGGATGAAACTATGAAGAACAAGAAATAAGACAATAAGCAAAAGAACACAAATGAAATTAGAAGAACTATACCAATTCAACACAATTGGAAAAAAAGAAAGAATCCTTTGATCAAGAGCTCAAATTTCCTTACTTGGGGAGTCAAATGCAGGAGCATCATCCACCAGGGTGTAAATAGTGAATAAAGAGATAACCATGGCATAATGGTTTGTAAAAGTTGATTTAGAAGTCCTCTTAGATTTAATAAGTCATATGAGGGCATGTGTTGATTCTCCCTCCAAAAATTTATTCTAATTGTAATGGTGGATTCAAATGTGTTTAGAAGGAATATGGACAATTCATGTGTATGAAGTCCATTTATGGTCTTGAAGATCGTGTGAAGCTTATAAATATCTCATTAAGCATGTTTAGGTGTTTAAGTGTCCTTGTTAAATCTAAGAAGGGTTATTATTCATATTTGAATCCTAAAGTCATTATAAAGTGTGTAATTTCTCAACATAGAAAGGATGAAACATGGAGATAAGTCAAATGTTGATTAATCTTGAAGATAACGAGGAGAAAAAGTTTATAAGAATAAATATTTGAATGAAATCATATGTGGGATGTTGGTGGAGAGGAATTTGGAGTGTTGTTTCAACATCCACCCAAATATGGAGTTTTTATTATGTGAGGATTTTCCTCAATATCTACATGACTATTAGAATGTAAATAATATAATGTGCCAAGAATGCAAGATAAAGGGGATAGATTTAGGTGGAGTGAGATGAATATTGCAGCTGGTGTGAAGAGAGCCATGAATGCTCATCAAGAATTTGTATAACTATGATTATATGTAAGATAAGTTTTGAGTCAATAAATATATGAATGATTGTATATGCATGTAGATGTTCTTCTTGAGATATAGGATCAAGCTTGTAATGTTATAATGAAGATATCCATAATATGAAAAGGATGATCTAGAATAGGCGGTGTGTGGTTTTATACTCCTATTGTTTTAAGAAACTATATATTGTGGAAGCAAAGTGTGACTGTGCAAATTCATTGAATGGACAAGAGATATTTGGTATGATTTTTGTTATGATTTTGTAAGCTATGAGCTACATGTAAGAAGGATTTTAGTGCATATTTTGGTTATGTGGAGTGTGTTTAGAATGCGAATCTAAAATATCTTTCAAACATGGTGGAGACATGACTATATATTGTCATTTCAAAGAAAACTATAGACAAACGTTATTATATAGATTTGTATATGTGTTATTAGATTTAGATCAATAAAGAAGAGGTTGTGTGTGTGTTTTTTATGGGTGTGTGAAGTGATATTATGATTTGGAAGGGATGATTAAATAATTTATACAAAGTTCTCTCCTATTGGGTTTGTACAGTCCTTAAACTTGTGTTTTTGGAAAAACTTTCATATATTTTTTATTCGAAAGAGTTAAGAGCTAAAATTTGGAACGAATTATCTTTTATGTTAAAAAAGTTTTAGAGTGATTGGTGCATGCATGAGGAAGTTATATATGACATAAATATTCTATAGTTACACATGAATTGTTTGACGTAATGACTGAATGGGAAGATGTAAATTTTTTTATTAAGACTAAATTTATCTGAAATTTGGTACACGTGTTGTTTTTAGGGTCATAAAATAGATGTCAAATTTTTAGAGCTAATTGGTATGTTTGGAGGGAGTTATTGATTGCAAAAAATTTTAGGTTTGTGAGAGACTGAACAGTGACAACAACTTCAAAAAATTGATTTTAATTCGTATAAGGAGGATTATTCAAAGTTTGTAAATGATCCAGGAGATGTTATAAAGAAAATAAAATTCAGGTTAGTCTATAAAAGGACTACTATTGCTAGAAGATTATGATTGTAGGAGTTCATGAAGATCACCTAGTGGAAGGGTACTTGGGAAATGAAGGTTCTCATGTCCTCAATACATTGTTTGATGCCAAAGACGATTTAGGAGTTATTGGATGCTAAGATCATATAAATAAAGAAAGAACAAAGATTTAAATACTATATAATAGAGGAAATAATATCAAAACCTTATAATTTATAGTTTTCATTGAATTCACAAGACATGGAATAGATGATTCTCAGGTGTGCATTGGAAACTCATGAGAACTGTTTGATTTGTATAGTAATAAGGGCTAATAATTTCTTGACATTCACATATAAAATTGAAATAGATTGATTTAAGAGAGGGATTAAATACCTAAGATGAATGACATGGTAAATAGTATGAATCATTTGTACAAGTTTATGAAGGGAATGCTACATCAAGGGTTCATTTCTTTAAACAAGGATTATCATATGCACCTAGAAACATTGTGTGAATGTTTAAAGGAAGGTATTTGATGATTCACAGGAAATTGGTCACTAGAATTTTCTTTGAAGTATAAAAAGGTGCATCAATTTTTTTGTGTTAGAGTGAGGTGCTCTTTGAATGTTGATCTATACTAATTCTATTGCGAAGATTGTTTAGTTACATGAACAGAAAGAAGTGTAATTGAAAGAAGATAAGTGACAAAGCTATATTGAGGTAAAGTAAAGTTGTAATATTTGGTGTTTGTGTGACTAATCAGCTCTTGATGGTTGTGATTTGATAGAAGATTGAGAGCTTGAAGAGAATTGGTGAAAGGAGGATAAGAGAGGAAAGAAGAAGAGATAGTGTGACAATAGAATCCCTATAGCCATTAAGGCTTGAAGAAGAGAAGGTGAACATCAAGAAGAAAGAGAAGTCACTAGACCAAGGTGAAATAGACTTGGGTGAGACAAGTGAAGAGGAAAAACACACCAAAATACTAGGTATAAAGAAAAAGAGCCTAGGTGAGGTATCTAGTAAGGTGAAATAGACTTGATAGGAGAAAATTAAGAAAGTAAAATAGAGATTGAGAAAGAAAATAGAAGAGATGAAGGGATTGTAGGAAGACAAGAGTCAAAAGAAAGAAGACATAGATGTGGAGAGAGATATAGTTGATATTAATCTAATCTTAGTATATATAGAGAAGGTATTGGAGGATACAAGACATAAATTCTTAGTAAGAATTACGAAAAGAGTATAGTGTCCTCTTAGAAAGAAGATTGAATAGAGAAAGAGGAAGAAAGAGATCAGTCAGCTAAGAAGAAAAATCAGATTGTTAATAAGGAAAATTAAGAAAGAGGAAATGGAGACAAATCAGTCTCAAATGTATATTTCTAATCATTTATTGTCATGGGTGGATACAAGTGAAAGAGAAAATGAAGGACATGTAGACACCCAAAATTGGGTCGTAACCCTCTAAACCCCCTTCGATTAATTATTTCAATACTATTCCCCCACCATGCCCACTTGCACAAATTTAAATTAACTTAATCACTAAAATTAAGTTAATTACCTACCTCACCTAACCACCTCACCTTAAGTGACCTCACCTCTCCACCTCATCCTAGACCCATTCCAACTCTAATTATTACCTTAGATTACGTCCCCATTTATCCTAACCAATTAGGCTTTAGTCTAACCCTAATATTAATGAAATATTATCCCTCTAACTAGTTTCCAACTCCATTTATCACCATTCTTCACTTGTGACCCAAAACCAAAATCAAGATCACACCAAATTTATTAAGGATCGGGCTATTTTTAGCAACTATGACCTATTATCCTTAACTGGCATTGGTTATCCCTTGGCCAATGCTAGTCACCTAACCACCGTCAATACCTTAAATACGTGTTTCTAACTCTTTGTTTAGGTTATGAATCTAGTTTTCTATCTCTTACGACCTTGCATAATGAATCTCAAGATTTTTAGTGCTCTTGTAACATACCATAGACCCTTACAACGTTCAGACTCCCCATAGTTCATCAAGAGATTGATCCAGAGCTCTAGTGTACTCACAGGGAAGCACCATGTCCTCCTACCATTGTTGCATTAGTTCAGGATCACATTCTCCTGCAACCATCATCACCACCGGCTTTCTACCTGCATTCCACAAGCAAGTATTATTTTTTCTTTGTCATTGGTTTCAGTAGATTAGTAATTTACTAGTTATCTATTTCATTCTGTCACCTCTCATCCTCAGATCTCTCCTACAGTACCTTTATCTGACCATTGGCCCACAAATCCTCCATATCTTGCCAAAATACCATTCTTATGATCTATGAGTCTTTCTAGTAATCTCAAAACCTCACCCAAACCGTCCAAAATCTCTGTGCAATCACATAGATCTCCCAAATACTTATTTTTAATATTATTACCAAATTGTCCCTATTGACACCAGTCACCCAACCGCCGTCAGTTTATTACTAGTACCGGCATCGGTCGCCTAACCAATACTGGTCTCTGTGACTAGTAAAATATCCAAACCAACAAGCTCATAACTTCTCCCAAACAGCCTAGAACCTTACCAAACTTCTCCCAAACTTCACCTACAACCTCTATCAAACCTACAAACCCAGAACAACATAACGGCCCTGCAGATCTAATCATAACTTTTCCTATTAGATTATATTTATTTATTGTATTAGCACGAGACACCTAAATCATACAACTATAGTAGGATTTCCTTATTTCATGTTATTTGTTGCATTAAATTGTATTTGAATTAGATTGACATCCTTCTAGAAAGAATTCCACTTCCTGGATCTAACACTTGCTAGGAATTCCACTAACCTATATTGTTAAAGCTATTTTGTGGTCTTGTTATTTTTTTTATAGGTCGTTCCTCCTAGCCAAAGGGAAGATCTCACAATCAGCTTGGTCAACATTCTACACGTGTACACCTTCTTCTATTATCACAGGTATTCCTCCTCACCCTTACCCTTATCTATTTTATCTATGCATTTATGGTGAAACATTTTTGTCATGCCCGGTGGGACCCTATCTTTTAGGTTCTTTGCATTGTTCATTTTAAGTAATATTTGTGTGTTTACTTCTTTCTGGAAGAGTTCACATTAAATTTCTCCCTAGAAATATTCTCTTATTTTTATTTGTCTAAATGAATTTCATTCTTTGGTGCTTAAAAATAACATTTCTTCTTCTTTTCTTTTATATTGCATCTAGTGAAAGAGGATTCCTCTTCATATTCTCCACTTGCTACATCGAATTTCATTGTTGATTTTGGTTTTAAAAATCTGTGCATTTCATCCTTGTGATTGTTGCATTAGATCACCTAAATTTTATTTATAATCTATTTACTGGAGGTCATGATCAATTGATGATTGGTGGGAATTAATCATAGTTCACAATTTGTGCACACCCACCCCTATCCAAATCACTTTAAAAATTTACTCATTTCTTAAACATCTTCCTTCTGGGTAGTTGCTATCAAATATTAATAGCCTATTGATGGTGGATCCGGCTGGTGTTCTGGCAGGTCATCATGTCAGATTTCGTACCATTTTAAGAGCTCATACCGCCTATTTGTCCATCATTCACATGGTTTTGACTCGCCAACAAGAAACACCCTAGTTTTTCATGCCAGTCATCAGCTGCTACCTCCTAGCCCTTCACCACCTTCTATTTCTTCACCCATAGATCCCACTACTTCTACCACTATACCCACAGGTGATGAGGAATTCATGAAATTCCCTGATCACAATCTCATAGCCTTATAGTATTACCTCACCCATTCTTCTACCCATAACTCATTAGGACAAATCATATACGGGATTCCTGTCTCCATTCCTCCCGCTCTCGCCCCCACTTCTGTATTGGCCAACACTAGTGTAGCGTTACTTGATTCCACCTTACCACCCGTCATTTCTAATATCATCCCTACATCTTCGATATATATCACACCTACGACATCTATCACACCTTTGGTGTCTATCACCCCTTTGACATCTACCGCACCATCATCTATAAGTCTTTGTGTAGGGATTCCCACATCATCATTCGTTATTACCTTGCAACCTCTAGTTACGTAAACCTTATTTCAGAGTTTGGTCATGTTTATACCTGCCACTCTACCACATATTGCTACGAGGGTATTTACATAGGTCCCTCCCATCTATACCTTATCTCAACCACCACCCATCACCTATATGTCCCATTCAGGATTATATTCCCCATCATCATCTTCCACTACTTATATTCCCCTAAATCAGTTTGCTTACTCGATATCTCCATACACTAGTGTGCTATCTACATCTAACTCATTATATCCACCTCCTTATACCACGGGAGGTGTACCTCAATCTAATCTAACAATGTATTTGATCAAAATGATGATGGACAATATGCAAACCATCTAAGCATCTATTTCTGGCTCTCGCAATACCTTGACCTATGACAAAATTTTTAATGAGCCTATTCATCTATCTATACCCATTCATTATTATCCCCCACATTGGGAGATGCCTAAGTTCATTTGGTTCAATAACAAGGAAGATCTACAATGAATTTATTTACCATTTAAACACATATGTTATCTGATTTCCCACAATGACACCTTACTTCTTAGGACCTTCCCCATGTCATTTTTAGGACTTTCCCTTGAATGGTATAGTGCTTTACCTAAGTAGTCTTTTCCTTCAATTAGTTGGCCCAGACCTTCCTGGACCACTTCTTGATTAACATCACTGAGAAATTCGCCATGAATGATCTTTGTTCCATCTGCCAATATGAAGATAAATCTATTGTAGATTTCATTGCCCGTTGGTGTGGCCTTATTAATCAACTCACCTTCCTAATTCCACAAACCAAACTAATAAAGTTGTTTACTATGTCTTGTGCCAGGAACATATCACCAAATATTTAGGTACATACATTCCAAACATTTGACGAGTCATTCACCATGGCTAAGAAGCTATAGATCTATGGCCTACAAGAGAAGAAACTTCAGTTGTGCAACAAGAGCACTCCTTTTCAATCAAATGATACCCATTCTTCTTCTAAACCAAAAAATAATAATTCTAAGGAAGAAGTATCTACCAATGCGGGTAGTTATGAAATCTGGACCTTCCCATCCGTAAAACCAACCGAAACTTCCTTCTAACTTATCTCATGTTTATAATTTCTAGTATAAGTACGAATAAAGACGTTATACTCCCATAGGATAACCTTACTCCTATGTATTAGAAAAGTTGTTAAAATTAGGCTCCATCACCCTTCCACCCATTAAACCACATACTGGTTTTTACACTTCATATCATGTACCAACATGGTATAAGGAGAATGAATACTACAGCTATCACCGCGTTAGGGGCCACAGCGATGAAAACTACAAAAATTTTAAGAACGTCATCCAGGACCCAACACGCCAGCAAATAAAAACCCCTATATCTTTAAGAAACCTTTCCAAAACCATAACCATTCATCAAAATAGGCAGGGTGAAAACTCTGACACCAATGTTCATGAGGTTCACACAATCTTTGATACCCTACCTACCTCTTCTAATCAGTTGCCTCCCATCCCATCTATTGATGAAATTATCACCCGTGCTCCTCTACCCACATAAGAGCCTATTTTTCCTACTCCTTTATCCATGAAGGACCCTACTTCACCTACTCTTCTACTCATGGAAGAATTGACCCTACCTATTGTTTTACCTACTCAACAACCTATGTCACCTACTCCATCTACCATAGATATTACCCCACTTATCCCCCCACCTTTAAAGGAGCACGCACTATCCACACTTCTACCCATGGAAGCACCTATTTCATCTTCTTCCACATAGAAGGAAGAGCCTACACAACCTACCTTGCTTCCTCCTTGACACATAAAGGAGTCACTTTTATACTCTCTTCCTGTCAGTGATGTGTCTCCCAGGGTCTACTATGATCTTGTTAATCTTATTGCATCACTTCTACCTATAGAGTTAGAAGCCAAAATCTTCCTTGTCTCACAGACATCCAAAATTTTCATAGGGATTACCAGCAAGTCATTGCCATACTCCTCTACCTCTATGCCATTCTCTCGTTTGGAAAATTGTTTAGAGTATATGGACCACACGACACTCTGGGGACGTCTACATCTCCCAATACCTAATCAAATGAAAATTCTGATCCCAGACACTTCAACCATTTATCCAAAGATATTCCAAACAATTAAGACCAAGACACCTGAACCAGTCATATTAACATCTTCTTCATCAGCCTCGCCTTTAACTCAACCTTCACTTGCACCTGAACCTTCATTAACACCTAAACCCCAACCTAAAACTAAACCTAACGCTACATTGGGGGTCTATCCTACACCTATTCTACTACATCCCATAGTCAAATTAAACTTGACTACTAAACAACCACCCATCATGAAGTCAACTCCCACACATAAGAAGAAGACACAATCTCCTAGGCCTTATTCATCCTCACCTCTTCCATCGATCTTAGGCCAACATCCATCAACCTTTGTCAAACGAACTCTTCACAAAAACAAATCCTAAGCGTAACAACCCACACCCACACCCATACCTTCATCACCTCATTTTCCCACACCTTTACCTTCTCCACCTCTTCAACCCACATCCACATGTATACCTTCATCATCTACTCATTGCCTATATCTTCTCCATTACCTACCACCATATCACAGCCAAAACCACCACTTTCACTCTGGCTGTTTAGATTACCTTCATCTTCTATGTCTCCTTCTACCTCACATACCCCATCTGCACCTTTATCCAAGAAGGTGTAAACTCAATAAAAAACAAATACAAAACCTTTTTTACCTACCAAAAAGGTAGCCCCACATACACCACCTTCAGCAACACCCCTTCTACAAAAATCACAAGTGCCTTCACCAAAACCCACTCTGACTTCACATTGTGATCCATTGGCAGGATCCTATTCCAATGTCCTTACTAGGTTACTAGAAACCCATATTATCACATTACCACCCATAAAACCTTACGACCCGCTCAAACCTAAACCAACAGGGTTTGACGATACTAAGATTTGTGCATATCATCTCTCTCCAGGGCACGATATCAAATATTGTAAAGCCCTTAGAAACATTCTCATTAAGCTTTGTAATTTGGAAATCCCCTTGGAAGAAGATGAATAATTAGAGGAGAATTATATTCCCCCTTCACTAATGCCGTATGACCTAATCCTATATATATTCAATGGTCATTACCTTCATCTCCAAAACCATATTTTCCACCTCTGATCTTCAAAATAAACATGGTTAGAGTAAACACTCAATCACAAAAGGAAAAAGGAAAAGAGAAAGCTAAAAACCCATCTAGTGCACCTACACCTACCATTCCATTTGCAACTACCCCTAAGGTAACCATCCATGGGCCGGACTATCCAATTTCTAATGGAGTCACACATCGCACCATGATCAAAAAACTAAATCAATCTCCTCTAAAAATGTCTTTGTATGACCTCATCCAAACCTTCGAGTCTCATTGCCAAACCCTCCTCAAGATCTTGAAAAACTATTGAGGTTATACCGAGTGACCCTACACCTGTTTCTACCATATTCACCCCTCATCATGTGGCCACTCTCACTACTTCACCTAAAAATTCTATTGCCACTACCACTCACCAAGTTTTTGTTGTCAGTTTCTCTAACATGGAGATTTCTCCTCACCATTTAGAGGATCCTGATCCTGCCCTCTTCATCTCTATCTATATTGGGGATACTCACATCTGACACATTATGATTGATGGAGGTGTAAAAATTAACATTATTTCTTCCTGTGCATATGAAAAAATGCACATACATGCCAATTACATGCATAGTAACCCAGTTATGTTGCATTATTTCAATGATACTTTGACTTCTACTCTCAATACCATCATTCTCCACATCCGTGTGGGTCCCCGCACCATTCCTAAACTATTTTATGTTCTTGAAGGAGAATTCCAATACAACATGCTTCTTTTCCAACCTTGGATCCATGCCATGGGGTGTATACCTTCGACCCTTCACTGCTGCATCAAGTTTGAATATGAAGGACACCCTTACACTATTCAGGTAGATCCTTCACCTTTCAAAACATGTAATATGTTGTATAGACCCAATGCTATCCTTATTCTAGTTATAACATCTACTACCACTATCTTCTCATCTACTACCACTGCTGCCTCATCCACTATTGACTACTGCTTCATCTTCTTCTGCTATTGTCAATGGTTACCATCTTCTACTACTACACTTCCTCAACCAGCCCATCTCTCTGCACTATTTGCTGCGCAAACATTCCAAACTTATACCCATCTACAAACCCTTATTCTCAAACTTTGATATAGCATCATCTAATTCCCCTCCACCTCAAGTACCTAACGATTTTGTTACCCCTTGAGAAAAAAATTTTCAATGCCTTACATTGGGGGAATCACACTATACAACATTTCACACTTTCCAAAATCCTCAAGTAGTATAAAAACCTTCATTCAACAACATTATGATGGTAGTATAGGAGAAGCCTTTCCTTACGGTCCTCCCCATCTTTTCACCAACTTGAAATTCCTTCCCTTGGACTTGATACTTCTTCTTATTCTCCCAAACCACTTTCACTCAAATCTGACCTTTTTCCTCGAGACTTCCATTACCTCACCAACCACTGCTTCACCCATAGCACCTTTCTTCATCGTTGTGCTTAGAAGGGATTTTGGATTTAGTATTTATGTAAAGGTTCATCACAAAATTATTCCTTTCACTACCTACAAACATAAGGACCATTCCATGGTATTAGATTCACTCGAACCACCCAGTCCTAAGAGGGAAAGAGTTCGACCTTATTCAGAATGTTGATCAACCTTCTTCACCCTTCTCTACCTGTCTTCATCCTATCACACCACCTTCACACCACAGAGTCTATGGATCTCAGAATCCATCCCTCCTAACTCTTTTTTTTGGTGAACACCATTTCTTTGGGGACCTATGATCTATCATCGTGATGATGAGGCACCCTCTTCCCTTCCTCTTCTGTATCCTGACATGTTGGAAGAAGGCACACCTTGCTATCAACATTCGTTCAATTTCAATATGATGAATCCATTCTCAATTATTTTAGGTGTCAGAATATTCTTACATTCACTGTGCAAGTTACCTTCTGAGACACAAACCATGTTGAATGAATCAACCATAGAGATCAACTATCCACACTGTCAGGATGACCCTCACATTCTAAAGATATGCCAATCTTTTGATTACGGTACTAAACACGAAGCCTTCACCTCTTTCCTCTGAGATCATAACAATGCCTTTGCTTGACATCTTACGTCGATATGCTTGGTATTGACCCAAATATCATGGTGTCACAATATATGTTACTATACCTGATGCTCTAAACCTATCAAACATACTTTTACATGGCCATAATGCATACCTTGCATTGTACCTTCTAATTGGGACAGTATAAAAAATTTAGATGAATTCTTACTAATTTCCTTCATTCAAACCAATATTGCAACAAATGCCTTTATTGAAAATAGAACAAAAACCAATGTACAAGGATGAAAAAAATAATTGAAGTAAATCCACATCGGGAAATGGATTTCTGGGACCTTAGGGTTGGCTATACAACCTAATTCATGGACCCTTTCCTCGGCTTACAATTGACCAACTATGTTGATCTTACAACCGACTATGAGATTGAAATCTCTTATTGAAACATTTCTCCAGGTTACAATTTGTGCAATTTGTACTTGCACCTGTCTTCAATATATCATGACACAATGTAGGAACCCATCATCACCTGATATGAAGACTTGTTCCCGAGTCATGCCTTTTGGCATACCTAGAGTCATAGAGAAGCATGGTGTCCACTCTTGCTCAACGACCTATGTCCTTGATGTAATTATCATGGCAAGTCATGTATGCCATACCCTGGAATCACTACGTTCATGACCTCCATCGTAAGTCCAACAAGTCATCCTCGATCCAACTTCATTAGTTCTCCAAATCTTTGTTTAATGTCCTCTTTGCCATCCAGGACTCCTGCGTGCACCTATGCAACCAAGGAAGTGCGTACTTTGCAGTTCTCAATCTGGTAAGACGACCTCCTTACAACATCTCAATTGGAATGGTGCATCAAACTTGATTCAACCAAAATCTAGGTTATTCGTGAGAAGCCCCCACATACTAGACCATAGATAGCGTAGTCATCCCAGTATTTCTTTCTAACATCACAAATCATTTGATGCTTTATTGACCAACTTATCTATAGATATTGTTTGTGACCCTTATACAGATAATAAAACCGTCTTAAAAAGTTTGTCCATCCATCTATAGCCCCGCCTCTCTCAGTCCCATCACAAACCTTTTAAGCAAATTGAACTGTTAATTACCTTGCGTTCAACCTTTACCTATGCTCATCCCACCTAAATATGAAAAACCTTTCTACCGATACATTTCTACCACTGACCATTCCTTGGGTACCATGCTCACTCATTGTGATGAGAAAAATAGGGAACAAACAATTTATTACATTATTCGTACACTTTTAGACTATGAGACTAGATATACACATGTTCAAAATATTTTCCTATCCTTAGTCTTTGTGGCCACCAAAATTCACCACTACCTACTTAACCATAAAACCTTTATCATCACTAATACCGACCCTTTGTATTACTTGAATGCAAAACCTTACCAACATCAATGCACATTGCATTGGCTTATGCTCCTTGCTAACTTAGACCTCAAATTCATTCATCAAAAGTCTATTAAGGGCTAAACCATTACAGATCAACTTGCAAACACTTCACTTCTTGGACATTAATCTTCTAATTTTGATTTCCTGGATGACTCTATCACCTTCCTTTCCCTCGATGATTTACCTAATGAATCAACCATTTACCAAATGAACTTATTTTTGACAGTTCTAAATGTCAATGTGGGGGTGGTGCAGGGGTCATCCTTGAGAAAAATAGCATATGGATCTAGTACAGGAAAAGTGAGAACAAAGAAATAACTCAGGAAAATATATTAGGAACAAATATAAAGGAACAAAGAAAATAATGATTTAACTCTGATGATTCTCAATTCAGGAGAACCATTTAAATAGTTTTAACAAGTAGTTTTATACTCCTGGATACAAGGGATGCCAATCTAAAGTAGAGATAACAAACCCTCTAAACTAGAGATACCAATCTAAACTAGTTACAGGAGTTTAAAGAAAATCCTAATAAAATTAAACTAATAACAATTATTATCTCACATGAGATTATTAGGTGTAAATGATTATTTACGCCGAAACCCTCCAATAAGAAAATTCTAGGGAGAAAAGAGAAATAAGGGTCCTGGCTACTAGGCCTGATAAGGTACCCGATACAATACTAGAAAAGAAGGAAGGACTATACAAGCTCCCCCCATGGACAAATTCCTTCACCCCAAACTTGTCTCGCAACTCCAAATAGTGAGGGGAAACCAAGGGTTTAGTGAAGATATTTATGAGTTGATCAGCCATAAGAAAAAACTCCATCTGAATGACCCCATCCTGAATAAAATGTTGAATGAAGTGCATGTGGATCTCTATATGCTTCATGTGTTGATGCTCAACAGGATTATTTGTAATGTGAATAGCACTTTGGTTATCACACCAAAGAATGGAAGGAGACTCCTGTGAAAAATCAAACTCACCAAGAATCTGACAAAGCTAGAGAACCTCCTGCCCTGCTTTCATAGCACCTCGATACTCGGCCTCAGTGGATGATAATGCTATGGTATTCAAATTTTTATAAGACCAAGCAACTGGACCAGAACCAAGATGAAAAAAATCCAGCTGTGGACTTGCGAGTATCACGACATCCATCCCAATAAGAATCTGTAAATCCCTCAATACAGGGAACAATTTGAGGTGTGTAATGAATACCAAAACTAAAAGTCCCCCAAAGATATCTCAAAATCTGCTTGGCTGCTTCCCAGTGACTCTCATGAGGCTCATGTGAAAACTGAGAGACAAGATTAACAATAAAGGTGATATCGGGATGAGTATGAGTAAGATACAAAAGGCTCCCAACCAACTATCTATACAAAGTGGGATAAACTAGTTTAGACTTACATGCAACAGTCAATTCAATACCTGACTGATACGGTGTGGGAGATGGATTGCAATCAGCCATATGAAATATCTGAAGTAGATATGTAGCATACTTCTTCTAACAAATAGAGATTCCCTCAGCAGATTGGTGAACTTGTAGGATAAGAAAGTAGTGTAACAATCCCATATCTTTCATATCAAATTCTACTTTCAATTTCCGTTTAATGTTCTGTGTTAGAGAATTTGAACTACTAGTAATGAGGATATCATCAACATATAATACCAATAGAATCAAGTCATCATCAGTATTCAGGACATAAACTGTATGATCGGTTTTACAATGATGAAAGATAATAGACAACAAGAAAGCATCCATCTTCTCATACCAAGCCCAAGGGGCTTGTTTGAGACCATAGAGTGAATTCCGAAGTCTACAAACCAATAAAGAGTCATGTACGAACCCCTGAGGTTGCTCCATATAAATCTCTTCCTGGAGATCACCATGCAAAAAAGCACTCTTCATGTCCATCTGATGTACTGACCATCAATGAGAAGCAACAAGAGAGAGAACAAGGTGAACATGATCCATCTTTGCGACATGAGAAAAAGTTTCAAAGTAATCTACTCCTTCAACTTGAGAATACCCCTTGGCGACAAGACGTGCCTTATACTTTTCAACCGATCCATCAGTTGCATATTTTGTCTTATAGACCCATTTACATCCTACAAGCTTTCTTCCCTTAGGAAGAGGAACCAAATCCCAAGTATTATTCTTCATAAGCAAAGAATATTCATCCTGCATTGCTAAATCCCATTTTGGGTTTCCAGATGCCTGTGAAAAAAGAATAGGATCATTAGAAATAGCTTGGCTCATAAGATCCATACTAGAATAGGGTCAATGATCACCAACACTAGAATTCTCAGTCTAGTACGTCGTAGATCTTGTGAATCACCTGCCAAATCACCTACTGCAACCAATGTAGATCTCAGCCATTTCGGAGTAGGAGAAACAAGAGCAGGAGCAACAGTATCAGGATCAGGGGGACCATCAAAATCATCATCAGTGGCAGGAGAAAGAGGATAATAATGGAGATGGAAGAACTACTGTATGATCTAAAGGAGCCCCGATCTTATCAAATCAAACATCCCACTGAAACAAAACATCTTTGGTAGTAGGATCAAAGAGGCGATATGCCTTCACATACTCACAATAACCAACAAAAATGAGTTCTTTGCTTTTCTTCTCCATGGTTTTTTGAGTGTCATCAGGAACAAAGGCCCAAGCCTTACAACTAAAGACCTGGAATTTTGATACGTTAGGTTTTTCACTTGACCATGCCTCCTCAGGAGTAACCCCTTGCACTGCTTTATGTGGCATTCTATTTTGAATATGATTTGCACAGTTGACTGCTTCCGCTCAGAACTGAGGTGCCATGTTCTTGGACTGAACCATGTAATTTTCCATTTCCTTGAGTGTTCGGTTCTTTCGTTCAACAACTCAATTTTTTTGAGGGGTGTGAGGAACATTATACTGGTGCACAATTCCATGATTAGCACAAAAATTAGTAAATGCATTACTCTCATATTCCCCCCATTATCTTTGCAAAGTATTTTAATACAATGTTCAGATTGTTTCTCTACAATAGCCTTAAAAACTTTGAAATGTTCTTGGACATCACTTTTGTATTTTAGAAATTACACCCAAGTTTTCCTAGTAAAATCATCTATGAATGTGAGTACATACTTAGCATCGGAAAAATATCTATGAGGAAAAGAAGTTAGATCACTATGTACCAACTCAAGATGAGCCGTAGCTCTATTTTCTTGACCTTTTGGAAAAGGATCCAAGTGTTGCTTACCCAACATACAACCGGGGTAGACACCATCATGTGATTTTACCTTTGGAAGTCCTATGACCATATTCTCCGAAGAAAGCTGCTGCAGATATCTGTAATTGATGTGGCCAAACCTCTCGTGCTACAATTTTATCAAAGAATCAACATGAGCAATTAGTGAAGATCCTATAGAGTTATCAAAGATCTCAAATACATACAAACGTGAACATGAATCTACAGTATCCCATAGCTATAATATCATCATGATCATGAAGTTCCTTAATTACAACCCTATTTGGTGAGAATTCAACATTTCTACCATCACCAGAATTACAAATTTGATATATGGAAAGCAAATTGTTAGACATATGGGGAACATAAAGAACATTATTTAGATGCCCATTTGGAATTTTTACAGTACCAAAACCCAATACATCTACAGAAGTAGAATTGCCCACCGAAAATTGTGAAGTGCTTCAAGTAGAAACAAAATTCAACAAATCCTTACAATGTGTAATATGATGAGAAGCCCCTGAGTCAAGAATCCACCTATCTTGCAAAGGAGAAGAAGCTCTAGTAGAAAGATCCTTACCCTTGCTAGCATTGGAAGCAGATGAAGGTGATGGAACAGTGATATTGTGTTGTTTTAAAGCCTTTTCTAATGCTTCCAACTTCAAAAAACATCTAGATTCAGGATGATTTCCCCCCCACAAAAAGGAACAAGGATCAAACACCCACTTCTGGAATGAAATGGTCTCTTATTTTTACCATTATTCTGTGGTTTAAATGTGTCAACAGAAGGATTAGAAACCATATTGTGAGAGGGTACAGGTTTATCATAGCTTTGCTTGGGTTTGTTTTTCCAAATTTTCTTAGGAGAACTAGCCAAAAGAGTATGATTCAATGTAGGCATAGCATCTAAAGAAATTAATTTTTCTTGTTCTCGTGAGAGACGTTCACAAAACTGTTCAAATGAAGTCATTTTAAACTGAGTGTCTAGTGCATCCATAGTAGAAAAGAAGGTTAACGTAAATACAGAAAATGGACCCTTTAGTTTAGTTAGGATCATATATATGCATTCATCATCCTTTTTAGTTCTACCACCCGCTTTCAATTGACTGTGAATCTCTTTAAATTTTGACAAAAATTCTTCTATGGAAGGAAAATTTGAAGGCGATAAAGAGTTTAATTCATGATCCAGTTGAATTAATTTGAACTCGTTTATCTAGCCAAACAAAGATTCAAAATTTTCCCATACCTCTTTTAGAGATGTGGCCACGGAAATATGAAACTAGAGGTCATCTGCTACATTCAACGTGATCAATCAGAGAGCTTCATCTTGCTTGCATGAATACAGGTACTTGTCCTTCTTTGTGGTGAAAGTGGGAATTATATCATTGAACACACGCCATAATCCACTATACTGTAATAAGCTGCTGCATCTTTGGTTTCCAGGCATGGTAATTTGTCGAGTTTAGAGTCTCAAACAACCGTAGATCCCTGGTATGGCCAGAAGACGAGAATGATAAAAAGGCTCTCGACATGGTTTCAAAGAGGTTATTTTCCAAATTTTCCCTTTTTAATGAAATTTGATTCAATGCAAGGAGAATGAAAAATAATCAACTTTTGCAAAAAACGACACTCAATTTTGAGTTAACGTGCAAAATTTATTAAACTTTCAATTTCTCATAAAATAAGTTAATTTTTAATAAAAATTGCTCATTGATTATAATACTGACCAAATAGAAGACAAATATGGTCATGTGACCACTTGTTGGACTTGGGAGGAAACAAGGAATACAAATTTTTCCTCGGTTTACAAACAACCCGCCGACAAAGTATTAATTGGCCTCAAAAGCATTAATTTCCCCCCCCATAATGCAATTTTTAATAACAAACTATAGAAAAATTTAAAAATTTAATACTATAGTTTTTTTTAAATAATGCTTTTATCTTGGCCAATCAGATAAGGTTGTGCATGAACTTACAGATTAATCACCATGGAAGCAAATATGAATACCAATTGTTGCATGTTAGTGAGCAAGTATATGGCAGGCAGGTACGACCACCACTACGTGGGCTAAGGCCATAATGAAATATAAACTATTGTCTAGAGAGGCAGACAATATTTCTCTTTTATTGAGTTTTCTGATAGAGGAAACTAGAAAGTGCAGAGGTGAAGAATAAGCAGAGAATCCCAAAAGGTAGTGAAAAACTTCAGCAAGGTATAAAATGGGTGAAGAAGGCAATAATAGGATGACAAGGTAGCCATGAAGAGCCAAATCAAAGCATTATCATGCCAAAAGGCAAAAAAACCATACACAATCCACAAGGTAAATCTCCTCTAGTTAACGAAAGAGCCCCAAAACTAGCACTATCCGGAAGAGACGACTACCATGAAAAAATGGAGCAACTAGATGAATCAAGAAAGTCCATGCAGTCATAAAATAACGCTCCACACATCCAAAAAAATTTCTCAATGAGCGAACAACCTTCCACTACTGACCGACTCAACTCTCTTGCTACAACATGCTCTAATACCATGAGAAAACTAGTATATGGATCTAGTACAGGAGAAGTGAGCACAAAGAAATAACTCAGGAAAATATATTAGGAACAAATATAAAGGAATAGAGAAAATAATGATTTAAATTTAATGATTCTCAATTCGGGAGAACCATTTAAATAGTTTTAACAAGTAGTTTAATACTCCTAGATACAAGGGATGCCAATCTAAAGTAGAGATAAAAAACCCTCTAAACTAGAGATACCAATCTAAACTAGTTACATGAGTTTAAACAAACTCCTAATAAAATAAAACTAATAAAAACTATTAGTTCACATGATCTTATTAGGTGTAAATGATTATTTACACCAACAATCCTCATTCCTATTGATGCCTTTATCCTTCAAATTAGAATTTTATTGTACCAATACCATCACCGAGTATGATGCACTTGTCTTGGGCCTTCAAACTACCATAGCCTTAGATGTTAAAACTATTAATATCTTTGGTGATTCCTAACTGGTTATGAACCAAGTCAACGGTTTATGCCAGTGTCGTAGTAAGATCCTTCAAAAGTATAAGTTCCATGTTAACTTACTTTTGACCATCTTAGACCATTACCTTATTCAAACTACTTCGCAATCCACCAAAAAAATTGCTGATACCATGGCTTGTCTCGCCTCATAAATACCTGCCTCACCTTCCAAGTCAAAAATATTTGTCACTTTACAATGGTTGTAGTTTCCTTCTTACATCATTCTCAACATTAATTTTTGGGAACGTATCGAAACTGACCCACTTGACATTTGGTATAAGCAATTCGTTGATTACATATCCCTTTAAATTCTACTTTTAGCCCTCACTCTCAATGGTTGGAAAGCCTTACTCCATAAGGTCTCCTGTTACATCATCATGGGTGGTCTTATCTACAAATGTGGCTTTGATGGTATCCTACTCAGGTGCCTCATTGGTTCTGAAATTATGTACACCATTAAAGAAATCCATGATGGGATTTGTGGTGAACATTTTAGTGGCCACACTGCTGCCAATCGCATCCTTCGTCTTGGCTATTAATGGAAAACCCTTAACCAAGACTACTGTGAATATGTCAAATGTCGTGTGAAATGTCAACAACATGCTAACCTTCACCATACTCCTAGTCATTCCTTACAAGTCGCTAGGGAATTTTTTCCCTTCTCTCAATGGGGTTTATATCTCGTCGGAGAGATTAACCCTCATTCTTCTCAATGTCATCAATGGATCATCACAACAATCGAATACTACACTAAATGGTTGGAATTCATCCCTGTCATTTCTACAAAAGCCAAGATAAAATATGTGAATTCATCAACCACAAAATCCTTTTTCGCTTTGGTGTTCCTCATCACCTCATCACTAACAATGGAAAAACATTAAAAAATAAAACCCTCCATAAATTGTGTGATAATTTTGGCATTCAACTAAGTTTCTTATCACCCTATTACCCAAAGACCAATGACCAAGCCAAATCTTTCAACTAAACCATAAATAAAATTCTTATGAAATTTGTTGATGATATTGGAAAAGATTGGCACACAGACATCCCTTTCACCTTATGGGCTCACCATACTAGCATTCGTACATCTACCGTAATGCTACACCTTTTTCTTTGGTCTATGACACAAAGGCCATCCTACCTCTTGATGTCCAAATTCCATCTATTCATATCTAAATAAAAGATATGCTATTTGATGATGCTTTTCACCAAGAACATTTGGCACAACTTGAGCTCTTAGATGAACACCATTTAAATACTCTCCTACCATATTCAAATCTACCAAAAATGCATCAAGCATGCCTATGAAAAACGTGTTCATGAGTGAATTTTCAAGATTGGAAATCTTGTCCTAAAGGAAAATCAACATGTAACTAAAGCAGAGAAAAGAAAATGGGGAAAGTTTTCTCCTAATTGGCTTGGACCCTAGATTGTCACCCATAGCTATGGATCAAGTGCCTATGGTCTATCTTCTCTTGAAGGTAAACCCAAACATGAGTCCCTTAATGCCTTGCATCTTGGACTATTCTACTATTGAATAAAGTACTACATCACTTTATGTAACCTATATGCTTATCCCTTGAGAAAACCTTTCCTCCATCTACCTATTTTAAGGACCAACGACTAAACTAGAATTGTGTGATTATCCATAACCATTCAACCTTGTCTTAAATATGAGTACCATGACTCTACTCATGGCAAGATTCTCATGGATAATTTTCATTTTTTTTAGGATGGAATCCCATGGTCATTCATCACTTTAAACCCTTCTTTCATAGTTAACCTTTTTGTGCTATGGTCTTTCCTTCATAAAAAAGGCCTATGCTCCTTTATAGTCTTGTCCATGACTTCAAGCTCAAAAATAAAAAAGCAAAAATATACATGGGATAACCAAAAACTCAACTCCTTGAGTCAAATGTCTCACAAATAGATGAATCTCTCAAAAGGACATCTAACTCTCTTTCTTAGTGCTATAAGTAGACTACTCCCTCGAAGGAAAACTATAAAAAGCCAACCACTTATTGTAATTAGTTTATCCAAAAAGAATACTAAATTGTATCTCTTAAATAAAATAATTCTGGAGCTTCCTGCATCGATCAACTTCAAGAATACCTTAAGGATAACCTATTTATCCCATTATAGACTTCACACATCGATCAATATATATACACAAAAATAATAGAAAAGAAAAAAGAAAAATACAAACTTTTGGTCATGGAATTTCCTATTCTGGTTTTGGGTATCTTGTAGAAGGGGCATGTTGTCCCACAACAAGGTTACACTAAACAAACTCTTCCACCTTACCCTTTGATTAATATCTTCTAACTCAAATTCAAGGGATGACACATGTAATTTACACATTGTGATCACACCACTTCTTTCACCTATAGACATATCCATCATGCAATGTATATAGGGACTTACGTTCAATAAGTCTAAGGGTATAACATTTATGGTCTTTTCCAACTTTGGGGCATTTCACTTCTTTTTCATTTCACCTCTTCTTACCTTTTTGTTTGTGTAACATGACAAGATCATAAAAATTGATTTAACCATGACACCTTCATCTATACCTACGTCTAATTCACCTTTCATATTATCGATTCAACATTCAACCTTTCCTATTCTCAAACATGCCTTACCCAACCACCCTATCAATCCAATTTACCTACTCATCTGACCTAACCCAATCTCATTCTTCCCTGGTTTATGGGAGAACTACATTGGCTTGAGGCCCCTTTCACTGGGGCTATGTAGGCAGCACTTTAAGGGCATGGGGCCCTTGGAGGTTAGCTCGACCACTCTTTCCCTTTCCTCATTTTCCAATATTTTTCCTCCCCCATTTTTCCACATCAAACAAAAAATTAATTAAGTTAGTTTCCATCAAAATAATACCTTGGAAATTGAATCATAAACAAAACCATACATCATCCATTATACATCATCATCTATTTTCCATAATATCAGTACATTGGAAACTAAACTATTCAACATAACACCATTTCATTTCACAAATAACATCAAACTCAACCATGTCCAATCATATAGTTTCCATCACATCAAAGTCAGTGGAAATTAAACCATTATGTCATCTAAACCATAACCAAAACA
The DNA here is from genome assembly GCA_019776745.2 of Taxus chinensis. Classification (NCBI taxonomy): domain Eukaryota; kingdom Viridiplantae; phylum Streptophyta; class Pinopsida; order Cupressales; family Taxaceae; genus Taxus; species Taxus chinensis. The sequence goes on along the minus strand of CM034154.1, from coordinate 750,503,961 downwards.
TGCCTACATCTAGTTTCCATAACATCAATAACTTGGAAATTAAACCAAACCATGGCTAATTATCTAATTTCTATAACATCAATAACTTTGAAATTCAACCAAACATGCCTAATCATCTAAGTTTCCATGACATTAATAAAATGGAATGAAATTAAAACATACATTAATAATCATCCATGACTACTTATCTAGTTTCCATAATAACAATACAATGGAAACAAACCAAGTGCATCATCTATAAATATCAACATCCATCTATACATCAAAAAGTATGTATATCAATACACTGAATATATAGATATGAATACAAGTCTCTCAAAAATCTCATATACATCTCACGTATTTAGCATGCAGGCCAGTATATATATCAAAAATAAAAATACATATCATCTCATCTCTATAAGGGGACGAATTGGCACCTCTGCTACTCTCTCTAGCCCCCTCATTTGGACTCTGCCTCTGTGCCTTCTAGTTACCTCTCCCTATCCATGGGTCTGACGGATCTCTGAGCTGCTAGTACTCCAAGTTTGTGAGCTGGTTCTGACACTCTCTTCCTGATATGATTTATACTCATCATATGTCACATACTGGATACCACTCTTAATCAAACAATCCTAGATAATACCTAGCCTCTACAACAATGTCTCTATAGATGACCATGGAAATCACTTGGGGTGGTGTCATTGCTCTAACACCTACCTATAGACCCTGTTCCTATACTAATGGTCCATGTCTTGCTATCTGTAAAATAGGACCCTATCCTAGTGCCTGTGCCTGTATAATGGGACCCTGTCCTATAACTGGTGCATGTACCTGTGCCTATATCTGTGCCTGAGCATGTGCCAGCTAGCCCTATAAAGTGGTAACTTATGCATGTAGTGTGGAAAATTATTCTTGTAGCCTTGTAACCTAACCCCCATCTCCTACCTAAGATTGTGCCAAATGATCATGTAACATAGCTACTTGTGCATGTAACCCTATCACCTATGCCTGCAAAGTGGTAACCTGTCCCCCATGTCCTACCGATGGCTGTGCAGTGGCCTGAACCTGAACATGAGCCTGTGCCTATGCCAACTGCCTTTGTAATCTAGTCACCCTTCACTGAAGGGTGTTCACATGTTCATGTGCCTGAGTAAGTTGTAGCTATAAAGCAGCCACCTACCTTGGTAACCCATCTCTCTACACTATAACAATAGCTAAATCCGACTGTCTTGGCCTCAACGTGGTGCATCTTGTAGCTAGGCTATCCACCACTGCCTATACCCATCATGTGGTACCCCGCATCATAAATCCACTTGTTGGCCACCTGCTCCTCCTTCCCTATGAGATCTACTAGATGTGGTGGAGACAATGGTCTCTCCATGTCGTATCTGCGGTACTATATAAAAGGTGGATGCACATCTTGCTACAGACCAAAATGTTGTCTAACCCAGTCTACTGGTATCATCTCGTGCTCTCCAGGCCTTCGTCCCTCTATCCACCTAACCAGATTGTAGCCCTGCTAACTCCTCTGCTCATGCCTCCATGGGAAGGGAAATCAACATAAGGCCACCATAAAATATATAGGTCTTGATAAGCCCTCTAATAGTCGACCTATAGTAGGTCACATCTCATAATGCATTATCCCCCGTCGGAAGTGCTCCTACCGGCACCCATCTCCTAAATCATGCTTTATATACACCTCTACACCATTCTTGTCATGGTAGGCCGGTTGAAAGACACAAACACACTATGTTCTCATAGGCTCAATAATGAAGTAGATAGGTACAACACATGTCAAAATGCCTAATCCTCTGATAGGCTCATAACTCTCATGTACAATTTGTACTAGAAAATTTGGTGCCTAGGAAAAGATAGACTCATTCCTTAATTATATCCTACAAAACCCCCCATCAATTCTCATGGTTATCTCCCACCCTATGAATTAGGAAGTACATAACAACCTAACTATCACCGTCATCAACACTTACAATTGTGTCTCCTCTGAATGTGCAACATACATATCTCTGTAACTAATGCTCACATTATGATAGGATAGATCTACCATGGCCTCTCCAAATATTGACAACCATATGATCAAATGATTCATCTGAAGAAATATTATAGATCGTCTCTCCAATAATCAATAGTATCAGTATCTTATAGATATATTCAAGTTTTATCTTCATCTCCCCAGTTGGCAGGTGGAAATTATTGGTTGCATTGAATCCCAACTATCGATGAGATTGACCATCATACTATGATCCCTCAAAATACACCTATATCACCTGACGGCACCCAGCCCAAATAGCTCTCATATGCTCCCAATCATCCTCTATCACATGTGATCTCATCTACACCAACACTGGTGTGCATCCTATCCCTCATGGTCAATCTACTTGCCTCACCTACATCATCACCATTCAAACATGTTAATCAATTAGCTCTTTTGATCGTTTACTTGAACTCGAACTAGTTCAATACCTACCTATGCATTTCCCATTCTACCCACTTTTAAGAAAATTGTTGCTTGAACTCAATTCTACTTGGCCCACACATTCACACTTTCCCTATTTCATTCCTTTCCCTCCCTCACCCACCCATCCATACCTATTTTCACCCTAATCTACCCATTATTGCCTAACTTAGTTGTAACCCACCCCTACATTATTTTTTTTCATTTCCAAAAACCCTTTTTTGAGCCTTATTCACTTTTAACACTTGACCGACATTGGTCACCGTGACCGATATCTAACCTTTATTTGACCTAACTAAAATGCCAATACACCTACCAACGTCGGTTAATAGCTAACCAGTGCATCAGTCACTGGTTTGGCCCTTGGGCCAAAATCACACGCCCCAAAATTGAAACCAATTAACTAAAACAACTAGCCTACCTACCCGAACCACCCCCAATTCATTATACATTCATTTACCACTTACTTACACTAGATTTCACCCTCCCCATACCCGATTTCACCCACATTTTAAAAAAATTCAAATCCATTACACAAAACCAAATTATTCATTTTCTACTTTAATTTTACCCTAAAAACTAATCATCAAACTTGGATCTTACCTCTACGCACCACCACCTCTGTGGTGGGATATCCAGAATGGGAATAGGACCTCCACCAACACTTTCTCTTTCCTCCACCATATCTCAATCGATCCCACTGCTCACAAACCAATCCCCTTGCATTGATAGATCTCTTAGGTCTGTATTCTCTAATCCCATTAGGTACTAGCAGCTAGCCAATTCAACCTCCTCAATTTCTTTGTCATTTTTCATGGAAAAGTGCTCCCAATCGTCATTTTCCCAAATTGGGATCATTCAAATGAGTCGTTTTCAACACAGATTTAATTTTTTGACCCCAAATTGACTTGACTGACATCAGTTTCATGCCCTAGGAAACCAACATCAGTTACCCTTAATGACATTAGTTCACTGTCAACTGTTATTAGTCACCCTATAATATCCATTTAACCTAATTTTCCTAAATGTTTGCTACATGATACCATTTTCTTACCGCTACAATTTTACCATCACATAACATACTCACCTAGTATCCTTCCCAACTTGTCTATCTCCCTAATTTTACTTAGGATCATGTTTTTTTACTACACCTCAACCTTACCCATGACCTCACCTATACACCCAACCCGAACCCATCCATTTGACACTTGAATTCACTTACTTTTTTTACCTTGTGACAAAGTTACTCATGTTGTTTTACCTACCAACCTTGCCTTGCATAATGCCATGATGTTTATCTTGACCAACCAAAACCTTTTGGTTCTTTTTGAACCCACCTAATGCACATTCATACACCTATCCTCATTGTGTTTCAAGACTGTATCCTATACCTTGGATACCTGAACCACATCAACCTTGTTTGGATAAACTATCGACCTTTGATGATATAGAGTTTTTGATCTCTTCAACCTAGTACCTTTTCACATTATACTTGTGTGCATGCATTTGAATTCCCCCACCTATTACCTACACCCAAAAATCACCATTGCATGTGCCCATACCCTATCTTATTTTTCATCACCTACCATTTTATTAAACCCATCACCGATTCAACCTACTACTTCATCAATTCTGGGTTTGAGGGGGATCACCTCCACCCATACCTAGGTAAACCTAACTTCAACCCATACATGGGGAAACCACTCCTACTTTTGTTATATTTTCTTATCAATATAAGCTACGCAACAAAAAAGGGCTAATGTAGACACCCAAAATTGGGTTGTAACCCTCTAAAACCCCCTTCAATTAATTAATTCAATACTATTCCCCCACCATGCCCACTTGCACACATTTTAATTAACTTAATTACAAAAATTAAGCTAATTACCTACCTCACCTAGCCACCTCACCTAACCCACCTCACCTCTCCAACCCACCCTAGACCAATTCCAACTCCATTTATTACCTTAGATTTAGTCTAACCCTAATCTTAATGACCTATTATCCCTCTAACCAGTTTCTAACTCCATTTACCACCATCTTCACTTTTGACCTGGAACCAAAATGAAGATCATGCCAAACTTAGTAAGGATTAGGGTTTTTTTTTAGCAATTATGACCTATTCTCCTTAACTGACATTGATTATCCCACGATTGGTACTGGTCACCTAACTACCATCAGTTATTAGGTTATGGAGCTTTTTTTCATGTGTGAAAGTGTTGAAGACTTTACTCTAAGAGTATTATACACTTTCCACAGCTGTCTCGCCAAGGTTTGGGGCTAGGCCATGCCTTGAGTGAGGGTTTGGGGGTGCAACCCCCAATAATTTTTTTGGCCTTGAAAAATGTGCCCAATATACTAGGATACGTGATTTTCTCATATGGGTGGGATTTTTGACCCATAGGTTTATGGGATGATTTTGGCCCATGGTTTTGATACCCACAGTTTTGTAAAACTACTTAAGCAGTTGTCTACTTATGTAGTTTTATGCATATGGTATGTATAATGTAACATTGCAGATGTGTCTGAATTTGGGTGTGCATTCTATAGAGTTTGTTGACCATAGCTCCAAACAGATCTAGGTATTGTATTGAGATAGTGGTGGCTTGTAATAAAATTTGAGCAAGTGATTCTTGGTGGACATAGCCCAAATTGGGTGAACCACATTAAATATTGTCTCTTTGTGTTGTATTATTTTTATTCTGTACTTTTATTTGAGATCTGTAATATTTTTTGCATATTAGTTTCTGTTATCCAAAATGTGCCCCTACTCATTTTTTGTGGCTAACTCCTTCCATTCTCCCCTCTCTTGTGCCTCAGTCATAATATTTTTCTTTTTAGGCACTCAAAACCTTCTGGAAATGGCACCATTGGATAGAGCTATTTCTCAGCTTTCCAGAAAGGTAAAGTTTTCCTCCTAACTCCATGTATTTTTGAAGTTATAGCTCGGCAGAGATTTTTTGGAAAATTTTCCCTTGAAAGGCCCGCAGCCAATGAGATGCCACCATGTGGCACCTACAGTGGTGGAGCGTGGGGAAATTTTGGAAAATTTTCCCAAATGCAAAAAAGGGTAAAAATTCAAAAAAGTTTCCCGTCGACCCGATTTGGCCCTGTTTTGCCCTAAAATTTCAAATGGCCATAACTTTCGATCCAAAGCTCAGTTTTTCACGTTCTTTATATCAATGGAAAGCTGGTGAAATTATCTACAATATTATGGGGTATATTTTACATTTTTATGGAGTTTGGAGAGAGAAAATGAAAAAAATCTCTGGCATGTGGTGATGAGCAAAAATGACGTTTCAACCACCGTTTTTAATGAAGAATGGCTCGCATTCTCTCCCAGCATGGCTAAAAATGTTAGGGGATGGGTTTATAAGGATAACCATGCTGTTTTGAATGCTTTTTGGTCACTGGTTGAATCCCTTCTATGTTTTCCCACGTTTCTCTCTCCTGGGCTCGTCCCTTGCACTGTAAAAGCCAGTTTTGGCTCATTTTCAAAGGGTTGAACATTTTTTTGTGTATTGCAGGTCCCCTTTCTCACCTTGGAAGTGATTTTGGTGGAATATCAGACCTTTTCTAAGAGCTGAAACTTTATTTTGCCTCTCAGGTGTTGTAATGTAAGTGATTTTGATGATTAAAATAGCAATACAACCTCTGTGATTAGTTTTCATCCTCTGCCTGTGTTGTTTGGTTAATTTCTGATCCTTCATTACAATTATCAGTTTGTGCATGAGGTTCTTTGCTACATTTTTATGGACTGTGTCAATCTACAGAAGTAAAAAATACTCACCACTCATTTGGTGCATCACCTATTAGCATTAGTTTTAGTTTTTTTGCATTCATTACTATGTTTTTTTCTTCCACTTTGTAGAGTTCATATTAGCAAGGATATGGAAATATTAGAAATCTTGTTGGGAAAGAAATCTATGTCGGGGAAGTAAAAAGTACAGAAAATGGTTTTTGGGTTTTTTGCATTTAGTATTGGGTTTTTTTTTTGCTTTGTAGAGTTCCTTTTTGGCAAGGATTTGGAAATATTAGAAATTCATGTTGGTGAAGAAACTGTGTAGGGGAAACAAAAAGTCCAGAAAAATAGTTTTTGGGGTTTTCTATGTTTCTTATTTGGTGAGGATGTGGAAATCTTAGAAATCCGTGCCATGGGGAAATCTATGCTAGGGAGGCATAAAGTCCAGAAAAATGGTTTCAGAGTTTTTCTTAGTTTTTTGCATTCGGTAATTGGTTTTCTATTATTCTACTTTATAGAGTTTCTATGTGTCAAGGATCAGTGACATGCCAAAATCTTTTAGATACATGTTACCTCTGAGGAACTTGGAAATTTGTACTGAAGAGACAAAGAATCTGGAAAAATAGTTTATGGGTTTTTCACCTTCAGTACTGGCTTTTTTCTTCTGCTTTGCAAATCTAGAATTGGAAATTTTTCTCCAAAAAATGAAAATTGAGGAAGAGTGAAAGAAAAGGAAATTTATGTTTTTTTATAAAATATTAAATCACAAACTAAAATACTTAGAACTTTTGATAGGAATACTTGAAATCGAGTGATTTTTTTAAAAAAGTGCTTATTTTTTATGTTTTTTCCATTATGTAACTATTTATTTTAAGAAACATATTAAACTTATAAAATGTCATTATTGTAACATACATTCAATTATAAAGTGCCAAAATTTATATCTCTCTTGTTTGTTGAGATATTTTAGATATGTATTTTTGACACTTTAGGTATGTTGAGAAGCTATCTTGTGCTGGGAGCTATTCTAGTGAATCCCAGTATTACCGTTTTTCAGTGTTTGAGTAGTTATTTTGATAACTCATATAGCTTTATAGCATCACTCTACCCATTCAGTAGTATGGGAGGGTGTGGTGCTAATCCTAATTTTTCGGGTCTTGTGTCCTTACCTTATTACCTTGGTTTTTCTTAGCTCGTGGAACTCTTATTTCTTTGGATATTGTTTCCTTTCCTTGTTGCCTTGGTTATTGTTATTGGATCATGGCACACCAATTTTTTTTAAGTTTATCTTGCTTCTTCAAGCCTCCTGTCATTGCCTTTGGATTATGACACTCCTATTTATTTGGATCTTACTGTCCTTACATTGTTTCCTTGGTTATTTTTCTTGGATCATGACATGCCTATTTTTAGTAGTTGATCGAATTATGTTTAATTTTTTTTTCACTTTCAATATCACTCCATTTACAGTCTCCTTATATGGAGCTATTCTGATGAAGCACAATGTCAATTATTTTTGAGTTTTTCTTCTATTAAGTAATGGATTCAAACCACAATACATACTAAAATTCTTCATAATATACAATTTTTTTGAGCAAATTTTCTTAGGATGCATTGCAATGGGTTTTTTTCTCTCTACTTTGTTATTACTAGTTTTGGGTACCTTGGAATGTTATTTTTTTTCCCAATTATTGTACATGGGTACCTCGTTAAGCCTTGATACCAGTACACCTTCTTTTCCACCCACATAAGTTACACTTATGGGGGTATTAATTTAGGTTATTATTTATCATTTTGTTTGTTTATTAGGATAATTATTTCACTTGGGTTATCCCTACACTTAATGGGTTAGCTTGCTTAGGTGTACTAATTGTGTGGAGTTAGCTTACTAGTTGTGTTGAGTCAGCTTACTAGTTATGTGGAGTTATCTTATTAGTCTTTTGGATTTAATTTAACTGCTAGTATCAGTGTAGTGGGAGTGATTCACCACTGATTTAGGTAGTAGTTGCACTTCCCTCTTCTTATATTTACATCCTCATTATTGAGCCATGATAATGTACCAATGGATTATGATGTATTTCCATATATGATAATTTAGCTCTTTGTTTACAAAGGTTTTTATAAGGTTATACTGGTTAATTCCTTTCATCTTATTAAATGTGGTGTGTTATTATCATTTGAGATCTTCACGGATTAGAAAAATATTATGGTGAATTCCTTTGCAAATTGTTTTATAAGGTTATTCTTGTGAATTCCTTTTATCTTATTAAATGTAGTATGTTATTATCATCTAGGATCTTCATGGCTTAAAAAATATCCTTATCATTCCTTTCAACATTTGGATACTTGTCACCATGAGACCCAACATATTTAGTATTAAGCTCATGGTACTCAAGCATCCTCTTTCTTGCAATATATTTCTTATCTATTCTTGGACATATCACATACACGAAGTCACATTTTCTGGTTACCATTGTATTAAATTAATTCATAATAACCAATTATATAGACATGGTGTTGACCCAAATACTTGGAATATACTTGTCCCCTTTACTAAAAAATATTACACATTCCTACTACTACCACCGTTCTTAGCATCAAATACCATGAGTATTATAACTATAGACCTAATATTCAGGTCACTTTAGCCAACTTAGATGATGATGAACCTAATAAATTACAAAATAAAGTTATTTAAAACCATTTATCCAAATATAATTACACTACAAATCCCTCTTATTTTGCTAACTCAAGGTTGATTTTCTCCCATTTAATAATCTAAGGAAATTCTAAGTGTAATTATTATTCATCTATTCATCATCATGGTAACCCCCTTGAAAATTATGAGCTTGATATTTAACTCCTCTTCATGGAACCACCATGTCTATTCTCTTTTAGAAAAAAAGGGATTGTGGATCTTGATGATACATTTGAATATAAAAGGTATGATTATGATGACCTTATTATTAATTTTACTACACCTATCATTAATGAAGATTTTATCATATCTCATGCTAAATCATTCTGTTTAGATGAAGTCATTATCAAAGATATTTGAAATAATAGATATCTTTCAACATTGACACCCAAATTATTGAAATTTATTTTGGGTAATATTATAATGTCACTTATTTCACCACACCATAATTTGGGGCACCAAACAATGTCAATCATCACTTTAAATCAGAAATTTAAATCTATGCATTATTCAAATAATAACACATTATCTTTAACAATAGTCTTCAAACTAACTACTTAATCAACCTACTATTTTACTTTATTTTTACCACTTGCATATATCCTTCCCCTTAGGTTTATACAACTCTGAATTACTTCCTACTATTTCACCTTTTTCTTAGATTATTTCTTAGAAGCATTGATGAAACAGATAGGGTAACGGGCATAGGAGGAATACCTATTCAAATGTTGGTTGATGGGTTGTTGTGTGCGTATGACTTCCAAATCCACAGCTGATTGTGAGAGCTTCCTTTTGGCTAGGAGGAACTACCTGTAATGAAAACAAGACCACCAGAAGGAATTAAACAATATGGGTAGTGAACTACCTAGCGTATGCTAGATCTAGGAAGTGTGATACTTCCTAGATGGTTGTCAGTCCATTGTTTTAAAAAATTTAATGTTGTAAACAAAGTAAATCCTATTGTTTTTTGAAATGATTTAGGTATCTCACTTAAAAACACAATAAGAAATAGATCTAATCTAACAGGCTAAGCTAGAATAGAATCCAAAGGTCAAATGATTGGTTCTGGGTTCTGCAGGTTTGATAGAGGTCTCAGGTAGATCACAGGTGAATGAGGGTAAGATGAAATTTGGTGGGTAGGTCTCTGTTCTAGGGATGTGTGGGACCAAATATAGAGACCGGTGTCGTCAGGGGTGACTGATGACGGTTAGGTGTAATTGGTGCCGGTTACTGTGAGATTTGGAAATGTCACAGAACAAGCTGTGGTCCCCTTTGTGATTGCACAAAGGACTTTGGTGGGTTAAGATGAGGTATTGGGTGACTGGAGTAGGATTTGGTGAGGTTTTAATGGGTATATGGAGGTGAAAATTGGAGAAGGTCAATAGGGGCAAGATAAACAATGGATGATAAAATGATGATGAAATGAAATAAACCAGGAAAGTATGATGTTATACTTACTTGGATTCCATTCCTGAATGCTTGTGTGTGAGGGATGGAGGTGCTGATGAGGGGTTTGAAGGCTGTAAGTGATCACCAACTGAAAGAAATCTTCTGTATGGGCTGTATGTACACTCCTCTTTGCTTGGATAGATCAGATCATGGCTGGGATGGCTGTGCAGGAGAAGATGCTCAATCTCCTTCCTTGCATGTGGGTTTTCACTGGAATTTTCTCTCTGAAGATGCATTATCTCTCTAAGATGTGTTCTTGCTCATCAACCTTCTCTCAATGTTTTTCTAACAACTTCCAACTTCCAACCTTGAGAATAAGGTTGTTTTAGGGTTAAAAGGGGTAACCGATGGTATTCCGGCTTAACCGGTGACGGTTAGGGGTAACCAGCATCGGTCAAGGTGGGATTTCCTAGGTTTACTAAACTAGGGAGATCCTCTTGATTTCCTTGGATCTCGTGTCATTATCCCATGGATTAGACTGGGAGATTCTTGTGAGCATGCAGGAATGTGGTTAGAGGGAATGTAGGCATTGATTTTTAGGGTTTGGGTAAGTCTTAGTTAGTTATGGCAACTTGCTAAGAATAGGTCTTAGGTTGAGTTGGCTTGGTGAGGTGTCTAAGTGAACTGTATGTGTGGATATTATTTAAATAAGATATTTAAATAATAAATATAGTGAGGATAATGAATTAATTTAATTAGATTAATTAAATTAATATTAGTGGGGTGAAGGGGGTCATGGCTAGGTAAATGTAATAAAGGGTGCTTATTGTCGAGGGACGAAAGGGGAGTGTGACCTAATTTTAGTGTCTACATTTTTCCCCTTTTTGTTGTGTAGCTTGTATTGGTAAGCGATACGCTAACAAAAATAAGATGTGGTTGCCCCATGTGTGGGTGAAGGTGATCCCCCTCAAACCAGGAACTGACGAGGAAGCAGGATGAAGTGGTGAGTGGTTTGATAAAAGGAAAATGTGGGGAAAAGGTAAGTGGGTACAGGGGAAAAGGGTGAAAGGTCTACTTGGGAAATCTAGGGTATGGGCCAGGGTCAAAGGTAGCAATAGTCAAATACATGCACACGTATAAACTGTAGCACGCTACCAGGTTGAAGAGCAGGAAAACTCTACATCGTCTAAGGTCGATAGGTTTATCCAAACAAGGTTGAAGTGAATCTGGTATCCAAGGTATAGGATATGGTCAGGAAACACAATGTAGGTTAGGTGTACAGGAACGTTTAGGTATGTTCCGGTACACCAAAGGTAGGGTCAGGATAAACAGTCACAACAATAGGCTAGGTAAGGTCATTAGGTCAATCAACATAGGTAACAGTGCCACTAAGGTATAGTGAACACATGAGGTCAAAGGTCACTAGCGATGGTCCAGGTCCAAATATCTAGGTCACGGCATGGGTAAGGCCAAGGTATGGGTAAAATAATGAGTCCCCAAAGGAGGAAAAGAGTAGGTAGGCAAGTGAGGAGGTCTGGAAAGGTAAGGTAAATAGGTTGGGTACAAGTGGGGTGGGGTAAAGGAGCAGGGTAAAGGGTGGGGTAAAATAAAAGTAAGGGGAAATGTGCAGGTGAGGGTGACCGATGGCAGTCATGGATAACCGACATTGGTATAGGAAAACCAATGATGGTTAGGTAGGGCACGAGACCGATGCCGGTCAGGGGTAACTGACGTTAGTTAGGTCAGGTTGGGTATAAAAATAAAAAATCCACTTTTTATTATTCATTTGTTATTTGCAAAGTGAAGAAATGAAAAAAAAGAGAGAGAAAAGAGAGAAAAAGTGTCTTGAAGGAAATGAGACAGTGAGTGGGCAGTGTTATTTGACGAGGGTTGGGTTGGTGAGTAGCGGGTCCACGGGATCAGGGTGAGAGAGTTGATTGGTTGGAGGTTGTGAGTAGTTATTCGGTGATGGCAGAGGCTGGAGAGGGATCAGGGTGGACCACCGGCACAGTGGCTAGACATGCCACTGAGACGGCGGTAGCACGACGAGGTAAGTGCCTAACTCTATATTGTTGATTAGCTAGATTAGAGTGTTTAGGTTATTTGTTTTTGTAGGGTTTTGTGGGTTTTGGTTTTTTGTGGGTGGTTAAAAATAAAATGTGGGTATGGGGGGAATAATGGAAAAAAGAGGGGGGAGGGTAGTAAATTGTATAGGTGGGGTGGGTAGAGGTCCAGGGGTAGTTTAGGTCATTGTAGGTGGGGTAAAAGGGGAAGGGGGTGTTTTTTAGAAAATGGGGGTTTTGGGAAGTCACGGGATTTTCGTGCAACAGTGACTGGCGTCAGTCAAGCTTGGCGCGTCAGTTGGGTAGAACCAGGTATCGGTCACCAAACAGGTGACTGAGGCTAGTTAAGGGTAATCGTGGTCAGTAAGGGTGAACCGGTATCGGTCACCAAACAGGTGACCGGTGTCGGTTAAAGGGTGACTGGGGTCGGTTAGGATGAACTGGTACCGGTCCAGATTTGAGGCACAAAGGTGAAAAATTGATGTAGGCTAGGTAGTTGAGATGGGTAGGGTGAAAATAGGGTGGAGGGTAATGATAATTGATGAATATGGTCATGGTATAGGTAAATTAATGTTGTGTTTGGATTGGATGCAGGGGAGAGCACAGTTACACATGCGGGACAGGGTTCTGCCTCTACTAGTGACATTGCATGGCTTAGCGACCCCTTTGGAGCTGCAGCATGTGGAGGCAGTGGGCTTGAGTGGGATTTGGCACTACCAACATGTTGTTCGGCAGCCTAGCTTGATGGTCATGCTCATCGATAGATGGGACTCCGTGACCAACACGTTCCACCTTCCGACGGGTGAGATGACTATCACCCTAGAGGACGTGTTTTGGATTTTGTTGGCTACCCATATTGGGTTCCTAGGTTTACTCTATCTCCTCTGAGGCCTTAGAGGTAGCTGATCAGGATAGTTTTTGGTGAGGGGGTGGTGGATCTGAGATTCCATAGCACCAGTTTGAGCTATGGCGAGATGTACCTAGCCCATCCGGATGAGACGAGGCTAGTGGTTCTATTGATGGAGGTAGTGTGCTGCTATGCACTACCAGATGTAGAGGGTGGATGCTTTCCCCGATCACTGATGGAGGTGATCCATGATATGATGATAGAGGAGACCTGGTTTTTCTTGGGCTTCCAGCATTCCTGGTGCAGTTATACAGAGAGTTATGGGCATATGGGTGGTTACGTAGGTTCAGCCTATGTTGTACCTTCTTACTACACTGCTGGGCTTATGAGCACATAGCTTGTGTGTGGCTAGTAGGGATGCCCCGAGTTGATGCATTCCCACCGAGATTTGTGTAGGTGGGATACAGGAGATGGGTGTCGGTGATAGGAGAGCGGAGATCGGATAGGCCGACACATGATGTGGCCCATTTTTGGTAGTTGTTGGAGGGGTTGTCTGGAGTGGACATTATCTAGAGGCCATATGTGGGATTCCCCTCATATAGGCACATGCACGAGGAGCTAGCTGAGCTCTAGCTAGAGAGGTGGATACAGGGTCATCCGTGCCAGGGAGGATGAGATGATCCTGGTAGACAGGGTCTGACGGGCAGTTTGGGCTTGTACAGGATATTCCTCCGTCCTTCCCATAGTATCAAAGAGATGACGTGGAGAGGCCTCTACCTCTACCACAACCTACAATGCCTATAGGGGAGGAGGAGGAGCCAGTGGATCGGTGGATAGATGATGCCAGATGTACAGACAGGTACAAGCAATGGTGGGTGGCTCAGTTATGAGCCATACCACCTAGACTGGGGCAGCCAGACTTAGCTACCATTACAATGTAGAGAGATGCCCTACAGGGGAAGGTAGTGATGTTGATTACCTAGATAGGTATACTATAGACACAGCTGGAGGGGTCAGAGGCAGAGGTAGTAGAGCTACGAGTACAGGTGGCCAGTCTGTAGGCCCAGATGGTGAGATGGAGGAGATGGAGGAGATTGAGATGGTCAGGGGGGATGGTCAGGTGGCAGCCTTACAGGCTTAGGTGGCAGGTTTACAGGGCCAGTTGGCCATAGCCCAGGCATAGATTGGGGCCTTACAGGCCCAGATATAGGCAGAGGGGCAGGGGGCACCACCACAGAGCACAGGGAGCTGGTCCCAGTTCACAAGCTGGCATGCAGGGCAGGTCGCTATAGGATAGGTTGCTAACAGGGCAGGTACAGGGGCCAAGACCTATGGGACCACCACAGACCGTGCCTATATCTAAGTTACGGGATGCCCTAGGTGAGGTGAGATATTATCAGGATCAGCTCATGGTGGCTAGGATAGACTTCCTATCTTACGGAGAGTACAGGGCACAGCAGGTGTCTAGTGAGAGGACGAGATCCTGCACGCATAGTGTGGAGAGCATAGGAGGTTAGTGAGCTCCGAGGCCCGATCAGGGAGAGGCCACCAATGCATGGTGATCAGCACTAGGTGAGGTGCCATCAGGGACACATGAGGCCAAGGGTGCAGGTGACACAGAGATGGAGGACATCTGGCGAGATGCTTGAGATGTGGTCACCTGATTTTTGATGTATACTAGTGATTTTTTGATATATATGCCGGCCTGTGTGCTGAAGGTAGTTGTATTTTTTATCCCATATCAGCCTGTGCATGCCAAAGATAGTGAGGATGTACAAGTGATTTTGTATATTTTGAGCATATACTGGCCTACGTGCCGAAGAGATTTTGTATGTGATTCATTCATTCTTTTTGTATATATGAGACCGGCCTGCGTGCCGATGACATTTTGTATTGTATATCAGCCTGCATGCCAACATTTTTGAGATGATAGACATGATGAGGTAGACATGTATATTAAGACACACATTTATTGATTTATATGATGAGATACATGGTATTTTTTGATGTGTTGATGTGTGTTATGAGACATTGGTTTTTATGGCTTGTGTTAGATGAGATATGGACTTTACTTTGACTTTATGCATGGATTGAGGTGGTTATAGGCATGATTAGTCAGGTTGAGTTAGGCATGGATCGAGTTAGGTTAGGTTTATAGGCATGGATTGAGTCAAGGTTTGGTTAGGCATCAGATTGATCGAGTCAGGTTAGTAGGCATGGTTGAGTTAGGTTAGGTTAATAGGCATGGTTGAGTCAGGTTATTTAGGCATGGATTGAGTCAGGTTATAGGCATGGTCGAGTCAGGTTATAGGCATGGTCGAGTTGAAAGTAGGTTTAGTTATGATTCATTATTTTGGTGATGAATGATACTATGGGTTATATGTGAGGTGGTATAATCTATACATAGTGATGATAGAGAGATGGTAGGTGTAATAAATGTATGTTGTGGTAAGCAACTTGTTATGTATGTGGCTTAATTTCCAATTTTGTTATAAAAGGGGAACTAAGTGAAATGTGATGTAAATGGTGAGTTAGGCATGGTTGATGAATTATTTTAGGGTAGAAAATGGCCGAGCTAACCTCCAAGGGCCCCATGCCCTCAGAGTGCTGCCTACATAGTCCTGTTGTGGGTGTTTCGTCCTAGTGAAAAGGGACCTCAGGCCGATGTAGTTCTCCCATGAGCTAGGGAAGAATATGAAAATGAGTTGGTAGGTTTTTGGGCATGTTGTGGGTTTAGGTTTAATAGGTGTGGGTAGATTATAGGTAAAATGATGTAGGTGAAGGTGATTATGGCAAAAGGGGAGGATTACCTAAAAGGTAAGCATCGAGGACCAAGTCTTGTATAAGGTAATCAAAATGTAAACAAAGATGGTTAAAAGATAAGAGGGGGCAATAGAGCCACCTGATTGGGTAGGATCATACCGAGTAGATCATACCTTGGAGGGGGTGATGAACATAAGACCTAAAAGGCATTGCACAATTAACTGTTCTATGATGAAGGTAGTCACAGGATCACCAAATGTCTAAATTCCAAGATGTCCCTTGAGGAAATTGAGACAATGAGAGTGGAAGTTGTAAGGAGGGTGAAAGGTAGTTAATTTTATATGTTTTGAGTGACAAGGCTTTTGGGCAAGGGGTCCTAGGTCACAATGGGCAAGTCCATGACTAAAAAGTTTTTTGTTTTGATAGACTGATCGATGTGGGAAGTCTATATGGGATAAATAATATGGTACTCCTTGAGGTCTTTGTGAAGCTGATCGATGCGGGAAGCTTTGGTTTCTCTCATTTTTTTTTGTTTATTTTTTTTTGTTAAAAGCTTCACATAGCTTTCCTTCGAGGGAGCATTCTATTTATAGTAGCAATTTTTTCAAGAGGAAGATGTCCTTTTGAGGGAGTCATCTTTTTATTAGAAGTTTTACTCAAGGAGTTTGGTCCCATGTGAGGTCTTTGAAATCATGGACAAGACCAAGGTGGAGGATAGGACTCTTGTTCAAAAGGTAAGGTGGAACGACCATGGGATCTCATCTAAAGGTAGATGAAAAGTATCCATGAGAATCATGTTATGTGCAACGCCATGGTACACATATTCAAGAGAGAGATAACAAGTGACGGGTACTCACATGATTCTTGTTTAATCATTGGGGAGGTGTATGGAGTGGGTAGCGCTCAAGGGACGAGCCTAGAAAGAGACAAAGGGTGAGGTAGGATGATGATTCAACAATAGAATGGTTGAAGATGCAATGCGTTAAGGGGCTCAGGTTTGGGTTTACCATCAAGTGAGGATAAACGATAGGCACCTGATCCATAGGTATGAGTTACGATGTATGGTCCAAGCCAATTAGGAGCGAATTTTCCTCGTTTACTTTTTTCTACTTTAGTTACGTGTTGATTTTATTTTAAGACAAGGTCACTAACTTGGACGGTTCGTTCATGAACACGTTTTTCATAAGTGACGTTTGATATGTTTTTGGTAAATTTGAAGGTGATCCAGAGCGTTAAGATGATGTTCATCTAATAACTCTAGTTGTGCTAAGTGGTCTTGACAAAATTCATCATCAGTAAGCATGTCATGGAGAGAAATGTGGAGTGAGGGGATCTGTACTTTGAGAGGCAGAACAACCTCTGTACCGTAGACTAGAGAAAAGGGTTTGGCCATAGTGGTAAGTGTGAATGCTAGTGCAGTATGCCCACAGGGCAAAAGGAATGTGCATATGCCAATCCTTCCTAGTATCGTCAACCACTTTCATAAGATTTTTTTTGAGGTTTTTGTTAGTGGATTCAGCTTGGCCATTCGTTTGTGGGTAATAAGGTGATGAGAAACTAAGCTGAATGCCGAAGGCGTCGCAGAAGTCTTTGCAATGTTTTGTTTTTAAATTATTTTCCATTGTCAGTGATGAGGCAATGAGGGACACCAAAGAGAGCAAATGTTGTGATGGTTAATGAACTCACATATTTTCTTAGCTTTCGTGGAGATGAGTGGTATGGCTTCCACCCATTTTTTGTAGTATTTGGTAGCAATTATGATCCATTGATGGCATTGGGAAGAATGAGGATTGATTTCTCTGACAAGATCCAAACCCCATTGAGAGAAGGACCAAAGATCATGAGTGAATTATAAGGCATGACTGGGTGTATGATGAAGGTTGGAATGTTGTTGGTATTTTACACAACATTTGACATAGTCGCAACAATCATGGTTAAGGGTCAGCCAGTAATAGCCAAGGTGAAGAACACTGCTTAGCAATAGCAAGGCCACTAAAGTGACCTCCACATATGCCATCATGAGCCTCCTTAATGGTATAAGGAATTTCAGAACTTGTGAAGCATCGTAAGAGAAATACCATCAAAGCCATGCTTATAGAGGAGTCCCCACTAGAATGACGGAAATGAGAGATACCCTTTTAAGGAAAGCGCATTGTCCGTTACGGGTGAGATCGGAAGGTATGATGGAGAAAGAAAGGTAGTCAGAGTAGAGTTTATACCAATGGTCACTCATGTTTCAGGGGTGTCGGTTCCGATTGAGTAAACATCATTAGGTAAATAATAAGGTGAATGGAGGCATTGTATGGTGATAAAGATTTTGGAATCAGTGGGGGAAACGAGTATTTGGGAAGCTAAGTAGGCCATGGTATCTAAATTTTTTTTGGTTGAACATGGGGTGGTTTAAAGGGTGTAACAATCAAAGGTGGTCAAAAGTATGTCTACATGATGTTTATACTTTTTAAGTATCTCGTTACGACATTGGTACATACCATTGACTTGGTTTACGACCAATTGTGAATCACCAAAGATGCTGATTGATTTGGCATCTACGGCATATGTGGCTTAGAGACCTAGTACAAGCACTTCGTACTTGGAAATATTGTTGGTGCATTCAAAATCTAGTTTGAAATAAAAAGGCATGGGTTATCCATCTATAGGAATGAGGATAATACCAGCCCTGCACCCACGCTGACACTTGGAACCGTCGAAGAAAAGTGTCATTTGGTAAGGGGGTTCGTCCAGGGAAAGGGTAGCAATCGACTCATTTGGGAAGTCAAAATTAGAGGGTTGATCCTCAGAAATAGGTGCGTCGGCTATTTGGTCGGTGATAGCTTGGCCCTTGATGGACTTTTGATGAATGAATTTGAAGTCAAGATCAGCTAAAAGCATAAACCATCACGGGGCACATTGATTTTGATAAGGTTTGGCATAAATGAAGTGTAAGGGATTAGTGTTGGTCACGACATAGGTTTTTTGGTTGAGTAGGTAATGGTGGAGTTTGGTGGCAAAAAAAACTAAGGCTAAGAAAAGTTTTTCTAGATGGTTGTATTGGGTTTCATATTCCAAAAGAGTATGGCTTATGTAATAAACCAACTGCTCCCTGTGTTCTTCATCACAATGAGTGAGCATGGCTCCCAAGGAGTGATCGGTAGCAGATATGTATAGGTAAAAAGGTTGATCGTCTTTAGGTGGGATGAGTATGGGTGGTTGGAAAAGGTATTGTTTTAAGG
Organism: Taxus chinensis; assembly: GCA_019776745.2. Classification (NCBI taxonomy): domain Eukaryota; kingdom Viridiplantae; phylum Streptophyta; class Pinopsida; order Cupressales; family Taxaceae; genus Taxus; species Taxus chinensis. The sequence goes on along the minus strand of CM034154.1, from coordinate 750,484,777 downwards.
CCTCAAAAGATTTGTGACAGTCATCATCCCATTTTAAGGAGACATCCTTCTTGAGCAGATGATGAAAAAGTGGCACCGATCTGATAATTTTGAAATGAAACAGCGAATAGACTACAACTTACCTTGCAGGCTACGGAGTTGTTTAAGGTTAGTGGGCGGAGGCATTTCCAGAATGGCCTTGACTCTAGCAGGGTCAACTTCTATACCACCGAGGGAAATGATAAATCCTAGGAGATTTCCTGAGAGAACCGTGAAGACGCACTTCTTAGGCTGAAGGTGGATGCAATATTTAATGAGGTGGTCAAAGATGGTGTTGAGGACAATGAGGTGCTCAGAGAAATGTTTAGATTTGGCCAAGAGATCATCCATGTAATCTTCCAATATGCGATGCATGATATCATGGAAGATGTAATTCATAGCCTGCTAATATGTGGCACCAGCATTTTTAAGGCCAAAAGGCATGACTTGATAGTAGAAGGTCCCCCATGGTGTGATGAATGTGGTCTTGTGTTGATCTTCTGGGGTAAGAAAAATTTGGTTATAACCCGAGAAGCCATCCATGAGTGATAGCATCTCATGACCAACAGTGAGGTCAACTAGTTGATCAATACCGGGAAAGGGAAAGTCATCTTTCAGGCAGGCTAGGTTAAGGTCACGGAAGTCCATGCAAATGCAGAGTCCCCTTGTCACTCTAGTAATAGGGACAATGTTAGAAATCTAATGAGGATAATCAATGGGTAAGATGAAGGACACAAAAAGAAGGCACTAAATTTCTTCTTTGATGAGAAGAGCAATGCGAGGGTGTAGTTTCCTCAGTTTTTGTTTCATAGGTTTGGCATCGGGAATGGTTACGTTATTGTGGACCACTATGGTGGGGTCAATACCAGACATGTCTACATAAGACCAAGTGAAAGCGTGGTTATGATCTCAGAGGAAAGAAGTGATGGCTTCCTGTTCAGCAACATCTAAAGATTGTTTGATATTTAGGATGTGCGGGTCGTCCTGAGTGTGAATGTTGATCTCGATAGTCAATTCATTCAACATGGTTTGTGTCTTAGAGGGTAATGACTGATGAATATATGAGTCTTCTGTACCAAGGTAGGTGAGTATGGATTCATCATCCTAACATTGAATGATGTTAATTATAGGTGTGTCATCATCGATCATTTTAGGATACAGGAATGGAATAGTGGAAGGGGCCTCACCCTCACGTTGATAAGTCAAAGGCCCCAAGGAAATGGTGTTTATGAAAAAAAAATTAGGGGGGATAGATTCAGGATCCATCGACTCCGTCGATGAGGGTGCTGATGAAGGTGGACGTGAAGAATGGCTAGGTCCTCAATGAGCTCAATGCGGGCCTGTTTGGTATAAGGTTCAGGGAAGCTGATACTACTATGGTCGTTATGTTTATGAGTGGTACATGGAATAACGGTATGGAGGCCTTGCTCATAAAAGCTAAAACCAAAACCCTTCCATGCACAACGGTGCAGGAAGGTGTGAATGAAATCATGACTGGTAAGTGATTGGAAGTCAGTAAAAAATGGGTGGGTTTGTGATGGTGGTTTAGGTGTGTAAGTGGTAGTATCAAGTCCCCCATAGGTGAGACTAGTATGAAGATGAGGAGGACCATAAAGGAGGTGTTCTCCTATACGGTGATCATAGAGAGGGTGTTGGTGAAGGCTTCCATACTCCTGCGGAGTAAGGAATGTGTTGATACTATATAGGCGGTACTCCCCGAGAGTGAGTCATTGAAAAACACCTTCCAAGGGATCAGTGGTTGGTAAGTAGGTAGTTGGAATGGATGATTTGTTAGAGGTCGATGTAGAGGTGGAGTTAACGGATTGGGAAGCTAATGGGTCAGCCGTGGAAGTTATAGCAGTGGTAGGAATGGAGGAGGTATGTGCGGTGAAAGTAGTGATTATACTAGTAGGTGGAGTGGTAGTGGTTGTGGAGGTAGACAGCTTGACAGGTATGAGCACATCATTAGGTCGGTAAGGCATGTTACAGGTTTTGAAAGGTGATGGGTCAACTGGAATGGTATAAGTGTGTCATTCGTGTTCAAACTTTACACAACGATGTAAAGTGGAAGGAATGCAACCCATGACACAGATCCAGGGTCTACCAAGCAAAAAGTTATATTGGAATTCCCCCTCCAAAATGTAAAACAATTTTGGAACAGTACGGGGGCCCACACGAACATGGAGGATGATAGTGCCTAGTGTGAAGGTGATAGCATCGTTGAATGAACGCAACATAACTAGATGTTTTTGCATGTAATTGTCATGTATGTGCATTTGAGAAAATGCATGGGATGAAATGATGTTAATGTGAGCACCTCCATCAATCATCACATGGCATACCCATATGTCATCAATGTGGAGGGAGATGAAGAGGGTTGGGTCTGGGTCATCGTTTTGGTATGGCGTGATCTCCTCCTCTGAGAAGCTAAGGGAGGCCACTTGGTGAATAAGGTGGGGTGAATATGAAGGTGGTAACTTGGTGAGAGAGGCTACATGATGGGGTGTGATAATGGAGGTTACAGGTGTAGGGTCATTGGGTAAAACCTCAATAGATTGAAGAACCTCCATGAGAGCTTGAAGATAGGATTCCGAGGTTTGGATGAGATCGTATAAGGAAATTTTGAGGGGAGATTGGTGTAATTGTTCAAGCATGGTGCGATGTGTGATGCCATTAGAGATGGGGTACGTGGGGCCACATATTGTTATTTTAGGTATGGGTGCAGATGGTATGTAGGGTATATGATTGGTTGGTAGGTTAGTTTCCTTTTCTTTTCCCTTTTACACACATGTAGTGACGTGTATCATGTTGATTTGAGGGGAGTTAGAAAATGGAGAAGGTGTAGGGTAAGTGGTGTAATGACATGAAGGGAAAAAACCTACTGGCTGAGAAAAGCCTTGTGAGGTGAGTTGGGTGCAACAACATTGAGGTGGTGGCATGGAAAACTCTCTCATGTGAACCATGTTAATTTCAAATCTTGATGGTGAATCTAGGAGTGCTGAGGGTGGAGATTGTGGTTTTTGAGTGGGTAGTGTGGGAATGGGTGTCAATGGAACATGATCCTCATAAAGAAGGTCATCATCGTCAACGTTGGTTTTTGGTGGACACAATTGGATAAGGACGGTTTTCAAGGCGTTGCAGTTCTCCACATCGTGCCCTGGCACATGATGGTATGCAAAAAAAATAGTATCATAAAACCCTTTTGGCTTGGGTTTAAGGGGGTCGCAAGGTCAGAGTGGCGGTAATGTTATAACAGAGGTCTCGAGGAGGTTGGTTAAAATTTTGGCATAAGACCCTGTTAGTGGATCACAATGGGAGGTGAACGTGGGTTTGGGTGTAGGTGTAGTTGATTGTCGAGGAACTATTTTTGGAAGAGGAAGAACGGGTTGAGCTATGGGTTTAGGTGCTAGTGTGGTTGTAGGTATCGGTCGTGTTTGTTTGGGTAGGGGTACAATAGATGAATGGGTAGGAGGGTGTGTGGTTGTTTTGACTACCTTATTGTAGGGTAGTGGGGTTTTATTTTTTGGTTGCACCTTCTTGGGTAAAGGTGGTGTGGGTGTACGAGGTCTAAAGGAAAAGCAGATGGGGGAAGAGGGTGAGTTACCCATGGGGATAACGGGGGTGCTATGAAGGTAGATGACGCGGGTCATACTTGGGGTGTGAGGGATAATGACTGAAGTGTAGTGGGTAGTGAAGCAATAGCTGAGGGTATTGGAGGTATTGGTGGTAAAGAGACTACAGGTGTGGGTGTAAGTCATGTTGTGTGCCTCGATAGGTTAGATGTTTGTGAGGAAGGAATTGGTTATTGTGTTATTGGCTTATGGACTAGTGAAGGTCGCTTGACCATGTTGGGAAACTGAGGTCTTAAGATAGATAAGACAAGTGTGGGTGTGATTGGTGTAGTTGGGGTATGAGGTCGATGAGTTTGTTTCTTTGGTTTGGGTTTCAGAGTAGGTGTGGTATTAACATTGGAGGATGTAGCTAAATCTAGTTTAATAGGTGAATGAGCAAGGCTAGTGGTCAGGAGTGACCCCTAAAATGGTAATAGGTTTAGTTGCATTTTCTCATTTTCTTCAGGTCTGGGTTCGAGCAATAAAAGCAAGTTCGGGTCATTTATAAAAATTTGGTTCGTCATTGCTTATTTTCCTCTCCCTGGATTTTCTTCCAACAGAGGTGGTTGAAAATGGAGTTTGAACCTCCTCCTCTACTTGTGTAATGCGTAGATTATTGGACTGTTACCTGTGAAATGATGATTCTGTGCAAACTTATGGAGTAATAAAAAACATGTTTTGTGATGCATTTGTCCATCCTTGCTCATTTTTTGGTTGTTTTCTTCTTTCCTCTCTTCAATGCAAGTATTTGTGCATGTTGGATGTTCATTGCAGGTTTTGGAGCATTTTTGGAACATTTTTTGTGTGAAATACATCTTTGGTCTGTGATGCATTTATCCATCCTTTCCATTTCTCACCTCTTCTTGTTCCATGGTAGTTTAGATAGATAATCAACACTTTCCTTCTTTGGTGTATCACCGTTTTAGTGTAGGCTCTATTTTTTCTAGTTTTCTTTCTCTCCCTATCTCCTTGGAAGTTAGATTAGGATTATATTAGCTTTCCTGCACTGGAATGAGCTTGTCGCAAGTAGTTTAGGAAGAGGAACCAGCCTTCTCTGAAGATCTTTCCCCATTTTCAAAAGTACCACACTTTGGGAAAGCTCAATGTTGTGAAATCACACCAAATGAGTTTTCCTTAGAAAATCAGATCCATAAGTCATTTGGGGGTGCTATAATTTTGCACTAATAGAATGTTTGCCTACAATCGGATTCAATTTTTTCTCATAAATGCTCAGGCCATTTTTTAGGGAGAAATGGAATTGGATTTTAAGGATTTGAAGAACAAATGTATTTTCATTTATCTTGATGATCTTGTGATCTTCTCTAAGGAGAGAATCATAAGTTGATGTCAATACACCTTGAGAAATTGATTGACTGAAGGTGTCATGAACATGGCATATCCTTGAATCTGAATAAGTCATATATTTTGGTTCAGGGTGGCATTGAAGGATTAGCTCACAGTTGGACTCACATCTCTCGAGCATAAAGAAGGAACAAATATTTGCCCTGTGATGTAGTTTCCATTCACTGTGACCTTTACTCGATGATAGGTTACACTCCCTCACGTTCTTTCATTTCACTATGCGGGCATGAGGCGAGCAGGGGTCAAAACCAGTATTATGAATATGATGAGGCCTAAAGGGTGATGGCTTCAAGTGGATTAAGGAGGGAAAGCAATCTTTCGAAGAATATCAAGCAGTAAGCCATAACCAATTGCCCCAACATTAGCACTGCTCTTGATTTTAATTGAAATATTCTAGGCATTGTGTATTGTTATGCATCTAAGATACACTATTTCAGCCATTTTAGTTCAGAAGAATGAAGAAGGGATCAAATCCCTTGATTACCACTACATGAGCGGTGCCCTTAGCTATTGAATAATCATGAACTTATATACTCTGGACCATGGAGAAGCATGTTTATCATTGTGACTTAAGATAGTCAAGAACTTCATATTGCGTAACATCATGAACTTCTCACACCATTATGATGGCTCCAGGATCTACTATAAGATTTATCTTGACTCATAGTGAATGACCTCAAAGAAATGTTCGAAGAGGTAATTAGGACCTGTAAAAATTCAAGGGAGGTATGACCTTGATATAAGGTCATCTGAATTTCATTAGAGGAAATATGATTATATAGGCAGTTGGATGGATGAATTTGATTGATTAGGCTGTGCCTAGAAGGATAAATATAAATCTACAATATGCTTTAAGTGCTAATAGTTAAAATTTGGAATCATAAATCATTCTTTGTAGACACTTCTTGATGAGTGGTTGATAGTGATATTACTTATTTCCAAGATAGTGATTGGGCTAAAACATGTGGATTATAATATAGATTGTTTAGGTAACCCTCTATAGCTCAAATCTAATGTATGTCCAGTGATGGATTTTCAGCCATGTATCTCATAAGTAAGGCATCATCCCTTAAGTGATCAGATAACACCCATGTTTAAATGACCACAAATGTTACCCTTAGGTCTAATTTGGATAACTCATTAAAATGATGGAATTTAGCCATTTTTAAAAGCATAGGGTATGATTGGATAGGAATGCCATGGGTGAATAGGCTCACCTTCCAAAAGCATGGATCATAGGTGAGCAGTGTTACAGGAGCCAGAACCCGATGGGAGACCAATGTTGAAAAGCATCTGGTCCAACATCATTTATAATTAGGTCATGTGACGTTCATTGTGGTCATCAAATTTCAACACCAACATCATGAGTAGAGGGTTGGTGGCGGGCAGATCAACGGTCCATGCAAAAACACACGTGAATAATTCTATCATGTAGGATGGTGGAGAAGAAGGTAGTGAAATAGGCTCTACGAACCTCGAAATGTCCCCATAATGAACCAAAATGGATAATCTGTTCATAGTTTGGGTATATGGGGGTGGAAGGGGTCGTGGGTAATCCTAGTGGAAACATGTGCTATGATTGTGGAATAGGTGGAACCACATTCTAAAATGGCGTAGGGATCACCTAATGACTGGAGGGTGGAATTGTAGCATCACCAGGTTATCTGTGAAAAATTCAAGGGTAGATGTGCCTGATGAACTTTGGGGAGTCCCCAGATCAAGGGTACGATTCCATAAAATTTTATGTTCGGAAAGAAGGTAGAAAGGTACGACAGTCAGTAGACACGGCTGAAAAGAACCTAGACATATGGATTGATTAAAGGGCATCAAGGTGGATGCAGGATAGCATGGTTCCAAAAGGACATGTGGTAGTATTCCATGCAAAATTTTGGGTGATTAACTCCTTCAAGAAGATAGAGTTCGGGGAGTGAACAAAAATTGATAAATTAACGCATCAAGGTGTCTCGAGTGAAAGAGTCGGCGAAAGGTCAAAGAGGATAAGGCGGAACATTTATATAGATCTAGTAGTCGTGTAAACTCCACATCTCAAGTAATAAATTAGTAATAGGCTAGATGGCTAAACCATGGCTGGTGATACAATGGATGGTGGTCAAGGACTAGGTGGGAGTATTTGACAACTAGTGCTCATATTTGAGTGCATTTTCTTAGTCATAGGATTTCAAAAAAATGTGAACCATTATTAAGGTCACGTAGGAGATTTCTCATTGGCTCACCTTTCACTATCTCACAAATATGATGGAAAAAACAGTCTGACATAGCTGAATCTAGTGACAGGAACATGGTAGTTTTGTATTGGATTGCATTTCCAAATGGTGGCTAGGAAAAGTGAAATAGGCTAACCAATACCAGTTAGGAATCAAAGGCCTGACACCGGTCAGGGGTAACCGCATGACCAGACCTAACACGTGGAAAAATACAGTGCAGTGCATATGTTGAGGAAGAAGGTAATATATGACAGCCAATGCCAAATTCTACCACGTGTCAGATTTCATGAAACACCAACCATATTCATAATTAGAAACAACAATGGATCTTTCGAAAAGTGGAGCTGCAAATTGTAAGTAAACATGTCCTTTTTAATAGGTTATCCTCAAGGACCTAGAACTTCAATGTCGGTTGGGTATCATCGATGGCGGTCAAAGGTAACCGGATGGCGTTTGGTGGGAAAAAATTCAAACAGTGATTTATGAAAGTGGTTATTAATATGCAAAATATGATGTAGAATTAGACCACTTGAATTCTAATGAATGTATGATGATCTGCCCAGGCTTACTCAGGTGAATCCGAAATACACTAGCTTAGGGTATGCACTTAACATATAAGTGTTGAACAAAAAAGTGACAAACATATATCTCTCACCTCAAAATGCAATCCAAGCATCAACACTATTATCTTTTGATCCTAGGAGTGCCTTCTCTCTCTCTCTCTCTCTCTCTTAGCTTGATGCTATATAGGGACTAAAATCCTGTCATTTTGTAAAGGATGGATCTTTGTTGTGAGGATGGCTTCCTATGACAAGAATGGATATCTGAAAGGTCCCAGAGGTTTCAGGTACCTCTAACTTGGTCTCTGCAATGTAAGGCTTCACCTCTTGCCATGACTATGAATGGACATTGTGCATATTTTAAGCAATGGGTGCAAATTTGTTTTGTGGCATCATTTTTCTTCACCTATATCTTTTTGTTTTCAAGACTGTTCCTTTATATTATTATTTTAGTATGTTGTGTGTACCTCCTAATTGTAGGTTCCATTTTTCTTTGTTTACAATGTGAAGCAAGCTTCATTTTACATGGTTCTTTTCTATGACACATTCGTTCTGTTAACCATTAGCTGGGCATGTTTTCTCTCTTATAGGTTCCCCTCAATTAATGTGAGATAAATGCAACCCCTTAGAATGGAATGCACTTATTTTACCACCCAAACTTAGCTGTGAATTGGATTTCCCCTTAAGATGCATCTTTTTAAGGACCCTCTCTCTCTCCAATGGTCAGAAAACTTGAAGAATTGGTTATTCTTTAGGATTAGTTAGCAAAACAAAAGTTTTCCCTCCTAGGAGTATTATTAGTAATAGATTTAGGTGGATTAGGAAAGTTGGAATTCTCCAGAGTTTCCAATATTAAGTAGGGAAGTCCCACACACTTGAGATATGGTCCCATTTTAGCAAAGAGTAAGGACCTTTAATGCAAGTAGATCCTAGGGTGGGTCCCACTTTTTGTGACATAAATTTTTCACCTTTTTCTTAGATTTGTTTCTTTAAAGCATTGAAAAAATAGATAGGGTAACGGGTGTTGGAGGGATACTTGTTCAAATGTCAGTTGATGGGTTGTTGCACGTGTATAACTTCCGAATTCACAGCTGATTGTGAGATCTTCCTTTTGGCAAGGATGAACTACCTGTAATGAAAACAACACAACCAAAATGAATTAAACAATGTGGGTAGTGAATTGCCTAGTGTAAACTAGATGCGGTGAAGGGTGATACTTCCTAGATGGATGTTAACCCACTATTTTAAATAATTAAATGTTGTAAACAAATTAAATCCTATTGTTATTTTTAAATGATTTAGGTATCTAACTTAAAACATAATAAGAAATAAATCTAATCTAACAAGCTAAGCTATAATAGAATCTAAAGGTCAAATGATTGGTTTTGGGTCTTTACAGGTTTGATAGAGGTCTCGGGTAGGTCACATGTGAATGAGGGTGAGGTAAAATTAGGTGGGTAGGTATCTGTTCTAGGGCTTTGTGGGAAAACACAAAGACCAGTGTTGGTTAGGGGTAAAAGACGGTGGTTAGGTATAACTGATTCCAGTTTCTACGAGATCTGGAAATCTCACGGAACAAGTTGGGGTCTCCTTTGTGATTGCACAAAGGACTTTGGTGGGTTGAGATGAGGTATTGGGTGACTGGAGTAGGCTTTTGGTGAGGTTTTAATGGGTATATGGAGGTGAAAATGCTGGAGAAGGTCAATAGGGAGGAAAAGTAAACAATAGATGATAAAATGATGATGAAATGAAATAAACTAGGAAAGTATGATGTTATACTTACTTGGATTCCAGTCCTGAATGCCTGTGTGTGAGGGATGGAGGTGTTGATGAGGGGTTTGAAGGCTGCAAGTGATCACTGAACTGAAGAAAATATTCTGCATGGGCTACATGTACACTCCTCTTTACTTGGATAGATTAGATCATGGCTGGGATGGCTGTGCAGGAGAAGATGCTCAATCTCCTTCCTTGGATGTGAGTTTTCACTGGAATTTGCTCTCTGAAGATGCGTTATCTCTCTAAGATGTGTTCTTTCTCATCAACCTTCTCTCAATGTTTTTCCAACTTCCAACCTCCAACCTTGAGAATAAGGTTGTTTTGGGGTTAAAATGGTAACCGATGGTGGTCCGGCTTAACCGGGTGACTGTTAGGGGTAACCGATGTCAGTCAAGGCAGGATTTCCTAGGTTTACTAAAGTAGGGAGATCCTCTTGATTTCCTTGGATCTCATGTCGTTACCCCATGGATTAGACTGGGAGCTTCTTTTGAGCATGGGGGAATGTGGTTAGAGGGAATGTAGGCATTGATTTTTAGGGTTTGGGTAAGTCTTAGTTAGTTATGGCAACTTGCTAAGAATAGGTCTTAGGTTGAGTTGGCTTGGTGAGGTGTCTAAGTGAACTGTATGTGTGGATATTATTTAAATAAGATATTTAAATAATAAATATAGTGAGGATAATGAATTAAATTAATTAGATTAATTAAATTAATATTAGTGGGGTGAAGGGGGTCATGGCTAGGTAAATGTAATAAAGGGTGCTTATTGGTCGAGGTACGAAAGGGGAGTGTGACCTAATTTTAGTGTCTAAAATTGTATATGTGTGTATATTTTCTCCTCTGAGATATATGTTTTTGATAAGATCAAGCTTGTAATGTTATAATAAATATCTCTATAATATGAAAGGCATGATCTAAAATAGGCAATGTGTGGTTTTATACTCCTATTGTTTTAAGAAACCACGTATTGTGGAAGAAAACTATGACTGTGCAGGATCATTGAATGGACAAGAGATATTTGGTATGATTTTATTAAGAATGTGCAAGCTATGAGCTATAGGTATGTATGTTTTTATTACATATTTTGGTTGTGTAGAGTGTGTTTAGAATGTGAAGTAAAAATATCTTGTTAAAACTATGGATACTTGACTGTATATTATCATTTCAAAGAAAACTGTAGACAATCATTATTTTATAGATTTGTATATGTGTTATCATATTTAGATAAATAAATAAGAGGTTGTTTTTTTGTGTTTTAGTGGTTTGTGAAGTGATATTATGATTTGGAAGGTCTGATTAAATAATTTATACAAATTTCTCCCCTATTGGGTTTGTAGAATCCCTAAACTAGTGTTTTTGGAAAAAAACTTTCTTATCTTTACGATACGAAAGATTTAAGAGCTGAAATTTGGAAGAAATTATATGAAGAGGGTATAATTTATGATCAAATTTTTTTAGAGTGATTGGTGCATGAATGTGGTACTTCTGTATGATAGAAATTTTCTGCAATTACATGCAAATTGTTTGACGTAATTATTGAATTGTAAAAATTGATGCAACTTTTGATTTTTGCAACAAAATTAATTGAAATTTAGAACACATGTTATTTGAATGGTTATACAAGATATTAAAATTTTGAGAGCTAACTAATATGTTTGTAGGGAGTTATTGATTGCAAAAATTTGCAGGTTTCTGAGAGACTAAATAGTGACAGTGTGTTGGGTTTTAAAATGGTACTTTAACAAAACCACAGTTAGGGGAAAACAAGTCCCTCCTCTTTATGGGAGAGGCTCCCTTATTGAAATTAAGCAACAAAGCTTATATACAAATGTAGAAATTTCATCTTAAGGCTGGAATTTTGAAATCTTGAAATGTTTTTTACCAAAATAGCTTATCAATACAAAACGAATGGAAGAACTGAAGAAAGGAAAGAGCAGAATATAAAAATACTTTCAGGAAATATAGATAACAGAGTATAACCTTATACGTACTAAGAAAAGGTGATACAGAACATAATCATTCTTATTCACAACATAAGATATCATTCTATAAACAAAAATTTCTAGAAATAATATAAATAAGAACAAAAAGTTTCTTATTACAAAAGATAAATGATCCAAATATTTCAGGAAAGCAAGAAGAGACAATAGATGAAGTAGGGAGAAAGGGGAAATTATTTTGTATTGATTGCTTTCGATTATATTTACACTTTAAAAGTATTAGAGTCCAACAGCTACAATGAGCCAAGATCTTACATTTATAGATGAAGCGAAGAGAGGAGAAGAAGAGAAGGAAATAAATATAATTTGGAAGCTCAACCACCAACCATCAATGCCCCTGCAAATCTGCCTATAATCTGTCAAGTCTAGCTCTACATGTCTATTTGGTGCATTGGAGAAGGAAGGATGGAAGATCGGATCAAATCTGATCTGGTTGAAGTAATCAGATCACATATTAATGGCGTGAAAGACATTTTCCAGATTCCTAGCCATCAAATCCTACTGAAAATAATATTTTATGTTTCCATGGCGGTAGGTGAAATACTTGATAGCCTAAAAAATGGTAGACTAGATCACTAATGGTGGCGGGTGAGTAGCAGGCATCCGGAGCTCTCTGAAAAGTCTTTTCCTTCTCAATTTTGAGCTCCTAGTTGAAATACATGGATGTCTGAAGGTGCAGGGTTGAGATTTTAACACAAGATCACAATATGCGAAAGGGTTTGTCCATACAGGGGCCATGTGGAAACCTCACACGTGTTAAGATTTTACCCCCTCTTTTTACTCTTGAAGTTGCACCAAGTTGACACATGGTGTCTTCCATGGGTCTACTCTGTTTCCTTTGTATTATGCCTAAGTCCCTCCCGTTGGTAGAGACATTCTGCCTGACTTGAGACACGTGTAGGGATGACGCATGTTTGGAACTGCCCCCCAAAATTTTCTTTTGAAAGAGTGCTAATTGGATGCGTGGAGGCTTCCGTAGACTTTGGACTTTACAACGGTCGGATTTGTCCCCACTTCATTTTGACCACGTGGCGAGATGGCACTTGTTTGGGGACCTCCTTTGGATTTTGACATTGAAGATGTGCCAAGCTGATGCATGGAAGCTTCCTTCGGCCTATCCCGAGCTTTGAATTTTCAATGGCCAGTGTCTCTTTTTCAGACCTAGGATATGTGGAGGGCTGGTGCTAGTTCAAGGTATCTCTTTGGGTTGTGCCTTTGAAGTTGCACTGATGAGGCACCTGGAGAGTCTATGCTCACTTAGGATCCTGCTTTGAACTTGGCCTTTAGAGGTGCACCATTGAGATGTGTGGAGGCTTTCGCTGGCTCTTTATACTTAGCTAATTCAACAACTGGCTTTGTCTTTTCAGAATCTGACCACGTGGCTTCTCTTGGGCATCAACATGGATGCGGGTCACTTTATAAATTTTATGCCTTTCTGCAAAAAAAATAAATTTCCAAAAGTGCTTTGATGGCCTGCCTCCCCGCTTTGACTTTTGATGCGAGCTCGATATTTGACTTTTTCTCGTCCCAACGGATTCATGACTCATTTTGCAAATTTAATCCCTTTTGGAAATAAAACCAAATTTCAAAAGTGCTCCAATGACCTGCCTCCCCACTTTGACTTTTGAAAATAGCCACGTGTCCCTTTGTGGGGCCAAAGTAAGAATTTGTCTCTGCCACTTCATAATTTCAAAAAGCCAATTAGGATCCATTGGAGACATGGGGGTAATTCAACCTTTTTGTAAATTCAAAAAAAGTCATAAGTTCACAAAAATACCCACCACACCGCATTCAATTAGAGGTGACCATGTATCCACAGACGCTGGAAAATAATTTGATGGGAAGATGACCGTAGAAAAATGCAGAGAAGGGGAAAATCACCACCATTCACGCCCGAATCAAATATTTCTCTTGTAAAAAGATAAATGCAAGGAATACAAGGCTCGACATGGTCCAAAACCATAGAAAAAGATTGATAAATTCTTTGCATCCATGAAAGGAGATAGAAAAATGTTTCAAAATGCACAGACTGAGAAATTTTAAATGGAATTGGTGGGATTAAAAACTGAGTACCAACACTTGGGACCTACAAATTCGTCTTTCACAAGATGGGAATTTTAGGGTGAAAATAGCTGGCTCTTTTTGGGGATGACTTGACTTGGAAAAAGGAACAAGGAAAGACAAGAATCCAAGAAATACTCTGGGAAGGTAGACCAGTGCCTTTTCCATTAGGAAAATAGAGTCAAAGGAAAAACCAATACAAGAGACAACACACATGCAACAGGAAAAGAAACAAACCAAAAAGGAAAGACCAAAAACAAAACGATGTACATAATATACAGAAGGACTGCCTAGTCACCTAGGACTTGAACAACTTCAAATAATTCTCACTATAAGGAATTGGGAGAGGATATCCATCCATATAATCCAAATAGAAAGAGTTTTCTCCAGCAAAGTGTTCGATTTTGAAAGCACCAAGCCAAAGAGAATCAAACTTACCATGGTTTCCTTGAGGTTCATGTCTTTTTTCCCACAGAAGAACAATGTCTCCCACTTAAAAATATCTAGGCCTATCTTTTTTATCAAATAAAGCTTTCACCTTTAGTTGATGAGCTGAGATCCTATCAAAAACTTACATTTTATCTTCATCTAACTCCTAAAGATACATGATCCTCTTTTCTGAGGAACTGATGAAACTTGAATCCTCAATAGCCTTAATTAAATGAAAGGCTGGTAATTCCATTATTACTGGTAGTTAAGCTTCAACACCATACATTGCCTAAAATGGAGACATCCCAATCATTCTTTTGGGTTTAATTCTATCTTCCCAGAGATCATCATAGAACTTCTTGTGCCAATTATTTTGAGAGTCATTGACAAGCTTCCGAATGATGGTTACCAAATTCTTATTTGTTGATTCTACTTGTCCATTCCCTTGGGAGAAATATTCTGAAAAATGAGTAAGGGAAATTCCATAACCATAGGAAAAATCCATCATCTCAGAAGAAGAACAATTCTAAGCATTATCAGTCATAATTTTGTTTGGTACCTCAAACCTTATCAAGATGTTCTCCTTGATGAAATTACACACCACTTCAGAAGTAGTGCTTTTGACTGGAATAGCCTTTACCCACTTTGTGAAGTAATTTATAGCAGTTAGTACATGAGTATGTCCAACACTAGAAGATGGGTTAAGAGTTCCAATGAAATCCAATCCCCACTATTGAAAAGGCTCATCAATCACTACTGGTTTGAGTGGTAAAGTAGCCAACTTAGGTCTCCCAACAAAATTCTAATAGGCTTCACACTCACCTACCTATTTTGATGTATCTCTGAACAATGCAGGCCAATAGTACCCTGCACAAAGGATTTTCTGATCAGTGACAATAGAAGAGAAATTCCCTCCACAAGCCTGATCATGAAAAGCTTAAACAACTTCTTCTTTTTCTCTTTGTCCACACATTTAAGGAATCTTCCATCAATGCCTCGCTTGAACAAATAATTTTCCCATAATACATACTTTGTAGACCTTAGCTTAATATATCTCTTTTCCTTGGCACTCAAATGGGATGGACACTCTCCATAATTAAGGAAAAGTGAAATATCACCATACCACTCATATGTTGAACTAAGAAAGAGAACAACAGGAACATCAACTGCTTTGTGGACAATTCTTCATCAACCCCTTCAACAATAAGCTCACACAATCCTTTACCCCCAAATATCTTAGTTGGCTTGATATCAAGTTCATATTCTTGGACTTTTGCTACCCAATTTCCTCTCTTAGTTCCAAACTCCTATTGTGTAAGAATCGAATTGATGGTTATATCAGGTACAAACACAACAAAGTGATAATTAATAATATTAAATCGAAACTACTTGACAACTTTGACAACTACAAAAACATGTTTCTCCATCACAGTATATTTCAATTCATGAGCTTTTAGAACATAGCTCATGAAGGAAATTGGAAGTTCATGATCCTCATAATTTTTTTGAGTTAGCATAGTAGCCAAGGTACTCTTTGTAGTATAACAATAGATAATAAAATCATTGCTGAAATCAGGACATTTTAAGATGAGGGTTCTAGTAATGGCTTTCTTAATACCTTCAAATGCTTCTTTACCTTTGGAATTCCAGCCAAATTTTTTCTTTCCTTTCATCATGTGAGCAAAACTCACAGTCAGTTCTACAAAATCTAGAATGAATCTCCTCAAGAAATTTATCTTGCCAAAGAAAGAGTGAACACCCTTTTTGCTTGTGGGAAGAGGAATTTGTTGGATTGCTTGAACTCTTTCTGGATCTATCTTGATCCCTTCTTTGTAAACAATATTCCCCAACAAATTTCCTTTAATAACAAAAAATACATACTTCTTAGGATTGAGGGAAACTCCATGTTCTCTGCATTTTTTAAGAATTGTTTCCAGATGTTGAAGATGATCTACCCTTTTTTTGGAAAAAAAACTGTCAAATAATCAAGGTACACAACAATACACTTTCCCTTTAGATTTCCAAAATCTAAATCCATTTCCCTCTAGAAAGTGGCACTGTACGTACCCAAAATTGTAGGGTACTGCGCTGCCAGAACAACATAACACGCTCCCCAATGATGATACAGGTCTCCTCGCAAGGTGTTCGGGATCCAGAAAATCTCTCCAAGAATGTGTTAACATCCCGAATGCCCCACTTAGCCCCCACATGCTTTGTTTTTCCCTTTTCCCCTCTTTTCTTGGCCTTCTGCTCTTCAGTGACGAAACCGCCGCCCTGCCTGGGGCGGTCTCGTGCCGCCGCCCTGAACAGGTCCTGTAACCGCCGCCCTGCTCAGGGTGGTGGTCCTTTACACATTTTCTAGAAAGCTCTTTTAACATGACTCACGTAAAATTCAATGATTCACCAGCTTTTTTTCACCGCCATAAGCTTGCATTAATGATTCTGGTTCCCTGGAATAGTGTTTTGCCATTGTTTATAGTTTAAGAGTTCTATTTGGTTTTTACCTTGAGTAAATGCAAATGCTATAAATAGTTGGCTTGTGCTCAAGCAAATGGCCCCTCAAGTTTGCCTCTGAATTTCTCATTACAATAGATTAGTCTTTCATTTTGCTTAGAATTCCTAGTTTCTTTCATTGCATGCTTAGTTAGTGTCGTTTTGCTGTTAGTAAGCCACATATCCATCTTGTGCAAATGCTATTGACATTTTATCCAATCCATTAGAGTAAAATTGCAGGTGTTTTCAATAGGAAGCCATTAAAGTTGCAGGTTTTGCTCTTCAAACAGGATAGTTTCAGGTTCTGGACGTTTTATATTGCATGACTCGCAATAAATCCCACTAGGAATTACATAAGCCAAGCTTTGTACTCTTGCGCTATCCCTCTCCTACTCGCATTGTATTCAGTCTATATCTTGAGCTGCCTTTGTCCCAATATCTACTTCTTTTGATGCTAGCATTACACGCTTTTCTGGATCCACGTGAACATAAAAGAACAAGGAGATCACACTGAGGGGACAAGATCACACACACCATCGGATTCGCCACTGTTCTGCAGAATCCAGGTTCTAGCTTTCAAAGTTCTAAATTAGAAACATATCAAATAGAGTAGTTAATCACTTTATTTCAGTCAATTTTACTTTCGGTATTGCTGGGGAAGCTGTGGGGATTGATAGTTTTTGAGAGACTATGATTCATTCCTCACTTCTGAGGTAGGATCGAGAGTCTTGCAAATAGACTAGATCAAGTATTTCATTATTTAGAATAGATTCACAGTTGCACAGACAAATAGCTATACTCGGTTATCTTGTTTGTTTTAATTTGTTATTCTAAATCATCAATTTCTAGATATATTAAATAGTTACTCTTTAAATTCATTTGAATAGTTCATCATAAAATACAAAAATAGAGAAATCATATATGCTATAGATATACTTAACGTAGTTAAATTTCACTTTGCTGCAGTTAATTTTCATTGTTGCTTTTGTATGACAATCACGGGACCTAGAGAACCTAGGGAATACATATTCGAGCCAATTGTGCCCCAACCCAATCTCGTCACAGCCATAACTGATATAGATCAGAATCTCAAGATCCAAGTCTTCCGAACAATGGTAAACTTGCAACAAATCAGTTTCCAACTGCATGGGTTAAACATAGAAGACGACCGAGCACACACATTTTGGTCAAATCAACCAAACTACAGATTACCTTAGATTTATATCTACATGACTGTAGAAGGGTTTGAAAGAGAGCAGACATTTGATTGTGATCCTTTGGTTCCACAGCCAGATGCAGGAGACACTCTCACAGATATAGATACCAGCCTAAGAATCCAGGTTGCACGAATGCCTGTAAGATATTCTGAGAAGATCACACAGTTATTGATTCTGAATATAGAAGCTGAGAAAGCATACGATTACTGGATACTAGGGATTAGGGACTGATTCCATACATGACCATAGCAGGACCACAACAACCACGAATCTACATTTTTGACCCACAAATCCCACAGCCCAACGAATCCATAGGTGAATCAGACATAGATGTTGGCCTACGTACACTAGTATTTAGATCTACTCCACTTCCACCTATCATTATCAAACAGTTATCCTGGTTAGACATAGCAGCTAACAAAGCTAAGGAGTTCTAGACTAGGCCAGAGAATCACCCATAGAGTCAATTATACCATCTGCCCTATGACCTTATCTGGAGATATACACGAAACTATCCCAGGACATTTTCCACGTATTCCACAACCTATAGACCGAATCATGCCAGAGCTCGATATTGATTGGAGCCTTCGAGCAGTCATCCTTGCTGATCGATCTATCACACCAGTTCAAGTTAGGAGGGCCTTCTTTGCCTTAGATTCACAATTTCCACTAGTGCGTGTTGAAGACATTAGATTTCCTAACTAGTTTGTCTGTATCCCACGCATATTCCATCCCCACCAGCTATCTCGGCATGACCTCGGGAGGTCGGGTGCGAGGAAGAGTTACTTGTAGATTCCCAAGCTCACTTGTCACTTTTCCGTCCTACAAAATTGGTGAACCCGACGTGAAGCTTTCTACTTTCTGGTCTGGAGTCAGATTTCTACTGGTTCTTTCAAATTAAAAGTGACTCTTTCATCTTTATTACCTCATCAGCTTTCACCATCACCTTCACTCCTTCCCATTATTCTGTGGGTATTCATATACCCCCCGAATATGTCGGGATTCTATGCATATGGTAGACCCCTCTTGGGTCTTGAGGCATACTACGCCCAACAGAATAGACAATCATCACCCTCGCTCTCAATATGGGGTGATAACTACTCAACTAACTAGTTTTCAACACAAACTCTGAAGATTAGATATACCTCATCCCTCCGAACAGAGGAGTTGGATCAGGTCGCTCAAACACGGCAAACAGAGCCTTCAGGCTCGAACAATATGACGCTCACAGGAGAATCAAGTTCATCTCCTCAGGTACTACTTAGACCACAAATTAGTAGACAATCAGACTCATACCTAGGTTTAGATGATGAACATTCGGTACGTTATGCCAGGATTGAACAACATTCTCAAGGTATGTACCCACCTATAGGAGGTTTACAAACACAACCCGAGGTCTTTTTTCAAGAAAATACCTCTATACCACTACATATAGGAAATTCCCTCGGAGAAACTTGGCAGGGCAGCGATCAGTTCATAGCAGGATATCACATGCCTATACAACACCATGATATACAACAAATTCCGCCAAGGCAAAGTATCGGGACTTCACCAAATGAAGTCATTTCAACTCTAGTAGAAAAGGTTAGGGGGTTAGAACTTGCCCAAGCAAGTCAAAATTCTCAATTCATGCAGGAAAGAAGTCCTAATCCTCCACACCATCCTAGCCAGATAGACCTCCTCACAGGAGTAGGTACATTAGGCATGACTCCTCAGTATTCACAACAAACCCCAACAAGAGCTGCCATTTCTAACACCGCTCCTCCAAGTCTAATACAAAGTAATCCATTTTTGGACAATACCCCTTCATACTTAAACATGTACTCCAAATCACCACAAGGGGATATGTTCTCCTCTCCTGGCATGGTTCCTCAAACACAAGGGTTTCCTTACGCCCCCGCTAACATGTACGCTATGCCATGTCAACAACCCATTCCACCACCGCTCCCTCAACAGGCACCATCAATGGTCAAAACCTATGCGATAGGGACATATTCAGAATACTTGAAAGAGCCTTTAGATTTCACCATACGAAGTGTCATGCTTCCAAGACCTCTTCCCGATTTACCCAAGTACAAAGGTGAGGGAGATCCGAATGCACATATCAAGGCTTACGCTACAGCCATTCGAGAATTACTCCCTTGGGATGGGGTTGTTGCTAAAATATTCCCAAAAACCTTGGAAGGCATCACTCTCGACTAGTATTATAGAATACCTGAGGCTTCCATCCATTCATTTAAGCAACTCGTTTCAGAGTTCATCAAGGCATTTGACATGAACAAACTATTAAGAACAGGAATCAGGGAATCTTTACACATCAAGCAAGAACACAATGAATCTGTTTCCCATTTCATCCAGAGCTGGCATACAGTTCTTTATTCTTCGGCAAGTGCTCCAAACATGGATCAGATGGAACTATGCAATTTATTCCTTCATTCTCTTAGAAGAGAAGTGAAGGAAGAAGTCCAGAAGTTCCCACTAAGAACTTACGATGAAGTACTTGAAAGCGCTCTCTGAATAGATCAAGCAGAAATTGATAGTGGCCGCAAAACATATGGAGCAAACGGGAGGTTAATCACCTCCAACCAGAACACTACAACTTATCCTACTACCACGAATGTCAATCAAGGACCTAAAGTCCTTAATAAAAATCACGGCGTAACAACGGATGGAGTAACTGATCAGGCTAGAAAGACAAACGTTGTGAATACTCCACCACAAATAAACAATCAACGAAACAACAACCTTACCCCAACAATCAATGCAGTAGATTTTAATCATCCACAGCAGCAACAACAACAACGATGGAAAAACCTTACACAGGGTTCAATCCAAAGCTCAACTGGTTATCAAAACCAGAATCAAAATAAAAAACAACAAATGTAAAACCTTAATAGGCAACGGTTTGGTCAGAGTTTTGGGCCACAATATGCACCAAGCCAACAAACTAGGAATTACAATCCTAATTCGTATTGTGGTTTCCATAAAATTCAGGGCCATGACACTAGAACATGCCGTGACTACAATAAATTCATGCAACGCTTGCTAGAAGAACAAAGACAACTTTTCATAGATATGTTTTTGGCAGATCCTATGTCACCAGCATCAAATAATTTTGCAGGGGTGGTTTCCCCTCAAAACGCACCCCTCAAGATCTTCAATGATCCACTCCCAAATCACGATAACAATAGGATAAATCTAACTGGGACAAACAAGAGCATAATGACATGAAACAATGATCATGAAGCTTCAACTTTGCTAGATCCATTAGTTGCGCCACAATTAGGAAGTCAGCCATGACCTAAGATAGTCAGCTTAGTGGAGTTAGATGCCAAATTACCCATAGAGGTTGTAACAAGGACACGAGAGTATTCCTCTCATCCAAGTCCAAGCCACCTGCCAGAGACAGATAACATCCAACAAATAGTAGTAAAACCTGAGGGTGCCTATGATTTAATTAATGACCTAACAAAAACCTTCTCGCACATTTCATTTTTAGACTTACTAAAGAACTCTCCTGCTCACAGGGCTTCTCTTTTAGAGGCATTAGGTTTAGGTCATTTAATTAACATCACCCCACCTCCTGAAACACAGGTAAATCACATAGACTTTGATGTTCATCCTCTGGGGCAGGAAGATAAATATGTCGAATTCATATTCGAAATAAACAAAATGCCGACGGATGCTGAGATCGCACGCCGAGGTGATCCAGCCTTACATTTGCAAGTATGGATTTATAACAACTATGTAAAGCATGCAATGGTAGACGATGGGGCAGCGGTCAACATAGTCCCCTTCTCTTTCCTTCAAAAGCTAGGGTATGGAGAAACAAATTGTTCCACAACTCGAAACACACTAAGAGGCTATGATAGCCTTAAAGCCACCTCGATTGGAACTATAATATTACCAGTCACCTTAGGACCCAAAACCATCATGACTGAGTTTTATATTATAGATCGGGAAACTAACTATAATATGATCCTCAACCGACCATGGATACACCGTATGAAGGCAATCCCTTCTACGCTATTTCAAGAAGTAAGGTTCTTGCATTTAGGAAAAGTGTTCATAGCCAAAGGTGATCCAAATCCATTCGACGTACACCTAGCTGACTTAAAGAAAAGACCAGGCGTGCACTCGGAGTTTGAACTCCCAACAAACCAACTTAATAAACCTACCAACGCAAAACCAGAAGAAAATTTGGTACCTACGACAGATCTTGAAACTATGAGCCTAGCCAAGGCAACCCCAGCCCCCAAAAATGAGGCTAACACTGTAGAAACAGTATCATTAGGAACTACTACAAAAATTGTTGAATTATTAGAACAAGATCTACCAATGTTCCTACCATTTGATTCTGTAGGCATGGGATATTCCCTAGGTGTTGGTTCTCTCCCAACGGTAGATCTCTGCATGGTAGAGGTAGAAGATGTTAACACAACAAATATCCCAACATCTATACTCCCAGCTAAATATTGGACTCTCCATTTTGATGGAGCTAGATGTCATTATGGAGCTGGGGCAGGTATAATCCTTACTTCTCCTGAGGGAAGAGTTCTACCATTCGACTTCAAACTAAATTTTGAATGCACAAACAATGGCACTGAGTACAAAGCCCTCCTCCTTGGCCTCATCTTAGCTAAGAGAATCAGTGTAGATAACATTAGAGTGTTAGGAGACTCGCAATTGGTAGCAAACCAAGTCTCTGAAGTATATGAAACCAGAGCCGAGCACTTACAACTTTACAAAACAGCTGTATTAGATTTAAGCAAGGAGTTTGACTTCATATCAATTGAAGCAATCCCACGAGAGAAAAATATTCTCACTGATTCAATAGCAACCTCGGCATCATGCTTCACTCCAAACAATGAATTCCAAGATACCTGTTTCATGGTGTCCCTTCGTACCAAACCATTGGTAAAAGCAATGTCAAGTGCTCTTTTAATGAACAAAGATGAGGACAAATCTACTATCCTAAAACACATTGATAGTGATACAACCACTCTGAATTACTTAAACGCCTACACGGCATTACATCTCTCCCATCACGTGATAGATGTGTCCTTAATCCCGCATTCGTCTTCCTACTTCGGAAATCCTATGATGGAGCTTCCCCCACAAAAGAAGCTTAGCATATACTCAGTCAAGAATGGAGACGATTTAGATTTACCTCCAGCCCCACCTGAGTTTGAAGAAGGTAACGCTTCTTTAATCGAAGAAACAATTGATATTAACATCGGAACAGAGGATGAACCAAGGATCTTAAAACTAGGATCCTCGTTAACTCCATCAGAAGTAGAAATACACACTCGAATCCTCAAAGAACATCAGAAGGCTTTCACATTTAGTTATAAAGAAATGACAGGAGTTGCACCGCACATTGCGGTACATAACCTCATCACTAAATCAGATGCAAAGCCAATTAAACAAAAATCGAGACCAATGAAACCTAAGGTAGCTCTCATGGTGAAAGAGGAGGTGATAAAGCTCCTCCAAGTAGGATTCATCAAACCAGTCGATTACTCTCAATGGGTATCTAATATCGTTCCCGATCTCAAAAAAAATGGGAAGATACGCATCTGCATAGATTTCTGAGACATTAACAAAGCATGTCCTAAAGATGACTTCCCGTTGCCATCCATTGATGTCATTGTTGATGCAACAGCTGGATTTGAACTTTTGTCTCTCATGGATGGATTCTTGGGATACAATCAAATCAAAATATCTGAACAAGATCAAGCTAAAACCACGTTCATAACTCCTTGGGGAACCTATTGCTATGTTGTTATGCCATTTGGTCTCAAGAACGCTGGTGCTACATACCAGCGAGCTATGACATATATATTTCATGATCTTATTCATAAAATTGTGGAATCCTATGTAGATGACTTGTTGGCTAAGGCCAAGAAGCATTGTGACCATCCGGAAGTACTTCACGTCATTCTTTCACGTCTGATAGAATACAGAGTCATGCTAAATCCAGAAAAATGCATCTTTGGTGTAACAGGAGGGAAGCTCCTAGGTTACATTATATCATCACGCGGGATCGATGTTGACCCAACCAAAATTTGGGCTATCCTCGAAATGGTCCCACCCTCGGATGAATCTGGAATCAGGTCATTTCTCGGAAAGCTTGGTGCAATCCAGAGATTCATCCCAGACTTAAGTTTTTCCATTCATCCAATCAACAATCTACTCAAGAAAGACTATAGCGTTGATTGGACCGAAGACTGCAATGAAGCTTTCAACGTAGTTAAGTGTTTCTTGTTGTCACCACCTACGCTAATGCCACCTAAACCAGATCACCCGTTAATTTTATATTCACGAGCTACCAATGTCTCGCTAGCCTGTATGCTGGCTCAAGAAGATGATGACAAGAGAGAATGCGTGATCTATTTCATTAGCCAAACATTGCTCGACTATGAAACACGTTATACACAAGCAGAACGAGAATGCCTCGCTATAGTCTTTGCAACCAAACGCTTAAGACATTATATGCTAAATCAAGAAACAAGGGTCATGGTAAAAACGAACCATTTACGAACTTTCCTCACACAAGGGTCCTTGTCTAAGAAGGCTGGACGTTTTATAACCTTAATGGGAGAATTCGAATTAACATTTGTAAATCAGAAGTCTGTTAAGGGACAAATCATCGTGGATTGGTTAGCTGATAACCCATTAGATGGAGGTGATCTAGTAGATCTGGATTTTCCAGATGAGTGCGTATACTACATTGAAACTAGACCTCCTATCTCTGAGTGTCCTTGGTACACTGATATCAT
This sequence comes from Taxus chinensis, assembly GCA_019776745.2. Classification (NCBI taxonomy): domain Eukaryota; kingdom Viridiplantae; phylum Streptophyta; class Pinopsida; order Cupressales; family Taxaceae; genus Taxus; species Taxus chinensis. The sequence continues at coordinate 750,460,247 of CM034154.1, read as the reverse complement.
TAATTATATCATGGACCATACGTATCCAGAAAGTGCTACTCTACACAACAAAGAAGGTGGTTACGCATTATCGTAGCAAAATACGTCATTATAGAGCAAGTGCTCTATCAAAAAGCGTTCGATGGAATGCTTCTAAGATGTGTCGACACAGAAGAATCCAAGAAGATTCTCCATGAATCTCACAGTGGAATGTGTGGGGGTCACTTCGGTGGCCATGCCACCGCTCGTAAAATACATCGAATGGGCTATTTCTGGCCCACTCTAGAACACGACGCAGTAGAGTTTGTACGTAGATGTCATAAGTGTCAAGAATTCTCCCACGAGATTCACATGCCAGCACAAGCTCTACAACTGATCGCTACTCTGTGGCCCTTTTCCACATGGGGCCTAGATTTGATAGGGAAATTCTCTCCCTCGTCCACAGATGGCCATAATTTTATAATCACGGCCACCAAATATTTTACCAAGTGGGTAGAGGCTATGCCTCTTACTACTGTACCAGGTTCTGTAATCACCAAGTTCATTTTGAACCAAATCATTTGCAGGTACGGTGTCCCGCAAATCATTATCTCAGATAATGGAACTTCTTTTAAGAATGACAAAGTTCACAAATTGTGTAATAAATTTAAAATAAGCCATCATACGGCTTCGTTATATTACCCTCAAGCCAATGGACAGGCTGAGGCGACAAACAAAACATTAAAAGCCATTCTCCTTAAAACGGTGAAAGAAAACAAATGAGATTGGCATTTGAAGTTATATCCGCCCTTATGGGCCCACCAAACCTCAATAAGAACACCAACAGGAGTGACTCCTTTCTCGCTAGTATTCGGGGCAGAAGCAGTTCTCCCGCTTGAGGTTGAAATACCCAGTCTCCGCATTTCATTACAAGGGATCCTGGATGAAGACACTTATAGAGAAGCACGTCTTTCCCAACTAGAAATCCTAGATGAAGCTAGGTTAGATGCTGAACAGTGGCACAGAGTCTATGCTGACCAGATGTGCCAGCAGTATAACAAGAAAGTCTATGAATGCGACATATATGAAGGTGATCTAGTTCTAAGGCTAGACAGCCGGATCGACAAAAAGACCGGCGAAGGAAGGAAGTTCCGGCCCAAATGGTTGGGCCCGTACCGAGTCATGAAGGACTATGGAAATGGGGCATACCTCTTATGTACGCTAGAAGGTGAGGAATTTGGCAAAACAGTCAATTCCCTACACCTCAAATGATTCTACACGTAAGCAACTAGCACTATTTATAATTACATCTACATTGCATCTTCATATAGATTAAGATCATTTTGTCCGCTTGTTTCGTACCAAAAAAATGTGTGATCAAGGAATTTGTTCTCAAAGCAATTCATTACAAACTCATGATGTTGTTGGCATAAACACTCTAATCATACTTCTCCATTTCCATGATATCATCAAACTATCTCGGAATCATTTCATCAAATAAAGTTAGATATGACAAGGTCTTAACGGTAACCATGCCAAGATCTGTGGGTTTATTCTCACTTTTGGTTTCTTCTTAGGATAGGTGTCTTTCCTATGGTCTGTTCTAGAAGCTTCATGGTGTCACATCTATCCCGTATGTATATCTCTTTGGAAATAAGCACATACTGACATTTTACTCAAGTAAACAAGTCAAATATTGATCAAACAGAAAATTTTAATTTTACACATTTCCTTGCCCCACCAACCTTTGGTGATGAGCTTGCATCTCTTACTAGTGATGTAGGGTTGGGAAAGGATGGAAATTCCCTTACTCGCCTATGATTTTCCCACGGTGATAAACCCACACTTCTTACTAGTAGCATGGGGAAAAGTGTAGGGGGTCCTCTTGACAAACAAATGCAAAAGGTCATAAACAAACAATTCAAATCTTGAAGTCTTGAGTCAAAAACAAATGAATCGGATGTCTGAAATTCCAAGAGAGTTCAAAATCCTAAAGCCCAGATTTTGTCTACCATGTGGCCATCTACGGATCTAAGTCTAGATAAACCGCAAAGCAAGTTGCATCCCAAAACTATGAAGTCACTTGAGTGGAGTAGGCTTGTGGCATCCTAATTTGGTTTCCGCCAAAGCTTTGTCTATCTTTCATCACTATCATTTCAACACATTTCATAACTTGCGCCCTTCCCAACTCTCGGTGATGAGCCCTCGCATCTTACTAGTTGTGTGGAGTTAGGAGTAGGGGCAGGTTTATCTACTCATCATATCAGCTTATCTTCACCACTTTGCCAAAACAAATATGAAGTATCCAAAATTGCTTATAGAAACTAAGATTCAAAATCACATTGTATCTACATTATCATATATCAGCATCATGAAATACAAAAGGAAAGTAAACACTTGCATCATTTGTTCTCCATTGCATACATTCTAAGGAGCATACATGCATAACATCATAACTCACATGAAGAAACTGGAAATGGAAACAAAGCCATAAATACCAAGGGTTTTGATCCAAAAAAGAATATATATATATATATATATATATATATATATATATATAAATGATCAAAGTTTCTATACAATGCCATCATGCGCTAAGCATGGTCAAAATGCTCAAAGAGCCCAGGATATACAAAAGAATATATCATACAAAATCTAGGAGAGCCAAGTGGCTTCTCAATCCCTACGAGACCCCTCTGAAGGTGCACGCCCACACCTAGGACTCCGGCTACGCCGGCGCTTTGAGTGCATGGAGGGCTCAGGATCTCGAGGGGCAGCCACAATCTCACCACGAGAATGACTCCTCATCAAGCACTCGGCTGTCCTATACCCCGCTAGCTCCATGTGGAGAGTCGATACCATCCTGGCCACATGCCAGACTAGGAAAAGACATCAGTATGTCTACCAGCTATTGAGGGCTCCCCAGCGTCCACAAACAACTCTGTGCGGGTCCTCTCCATGGGGATCATTAGGGTATCGGTGCATACCCTATGAATCAAGTCCCGCCACTCATCGGCGGTCTCTGCAAACAAAGGAGAAAACAAATTAGAAACAAAACAAGAGATTAGAAATACAAGATAAAACAAAAAGAGAGATAGCAATTAAGGAAATCCTAACTAAAAACAAACATTAAAAGGAAGGATGGTAACTTACTCGGATCACCAGGCCTCCAGGATGGATCGCTAGGGTCAGCACCTGCCATGGATGTCGCCGCTGACTGGGGTGCTGCTCCTGTGACTGGAGCAATGTAGCATCCCGCAACAGACTCATCCTCCCCGCCATGGCCCTGGGAGAGTGGCTCCTCTGAAACCAGAGTAACTCTCTCTGCACTCTGCTCGGCCCTCACTGCCTACATAATATCCTGAGTGTCATGCCACTCAGGATCACTGTCCTCCTCTGTCTCTCCCCCTGTAAACTCCTTGGACTCAGAGTCTATGTCAATGGGGTCATCGCTACTATGGGCAGGGCCCGCGGCAATCTGAAGCAAGGGTGCCTGAGGCACACCAGCTCTCCCTCTAGCACGTACTACCCTCCTGGCCGCAATAGGAATGCCAGGAGTAACCACTATCCAACCCCGGCCTCTAGGACCCCCTCTGGCCTCTCGAACTGACCTGTATACTGGCGCTACTGGGGGAAGCATGCCCATGTAGGGTAGGCCAAACTGCTGAGGAACTCGGCCAAAGGGGTGTATCTCCACTCATCCCACTCTGTCAATAAGCTACCCTGTAGTGGAGCAGGAGATCAAAGTAAGAGCCTCCTCACCCCATATACCTGCCATAGTCTGATACGGTGTGGCCTCCATGTCAGCAGTGGTCAAGAGAAGCAACTGGCTGATGAGGTGCTCGGAGCACCGACATATCTGTCCATCTAGCTGCCCTCACAGCTCCGGGATCTGTCACCTCTACACCTCTACCATAAGGAATGAAGTGCTCGTAAACCCAACTCATGACCAGGGTTGGGTGGCTCAAGGACTGCCCCTGTAAATGGACTACCCTGTATAAATCGTGGTAGGTAGTCCCAAGAATATCTACTCCCCAGGCATATATCCGGCCGTGTCCCTCTATCTGTGCAATGATGGGGGACCAGTAGTATAACAGTGTGTCTCCTCCCTTGTCCCCGATCAGTCTCGAGGCAAGGATCCCCATAATGGCCTGGCAAAGCAAGGGGATGGGCAAGCTAGGAATGGATCAAACTCTGACCCCCTTCTTCAAACCCATGGAGATGACTGCATCTCCCATATAAGTGGCCCACTGCACTATCTGGGCCCGCGAACCTGCTGTCTCAAGGGTCAGACGTCTCTCAATGATCGGGACCCCTAGAATGTGATAAACATCCTCCAAAGTGATGGTCCACTCACCGCGGACCCCTGGTAATCGGAAGGTGTTCCGATCAGCATCCCAATAGGAGAATAGGTCACAAAGAATGTGACTGGAGGGTGCAACATGAGGAACGCGTGAGATACGTAGTATCCCAGCCCTCTGAAGAGTGTCCTCCTCATCCTGTGAAAGTGCATCCAGTACTCCTGGGAGCCAGTCACACTCCCTCTCTCAGCTCCACCGGATATACTCCTCTCTCACCTGCATACACCCAAAACACACAAAACAAAGCAAGTTAGCATCCGAGTGATATTAGAAAAATCATGAAAACACGTAGAAATGCTAAAAATGTAAAAACAATCTCAAACAGATGTACTTTTGGCATTCTGTGCAAAACCGCCACCCTGAGCAGGGAGGCGGTTTTGTAACCGCCACCTTAAGGGTGGTGGTCGTGTAACCGCCACCCTGAACAAGGTGGCGGTCGTGTAACCGCCGCCCTGGGCAGGGTGGCGGTCGTGTGCCGAAAACCCACATGGGTTTTATAATTTAAAAAGCCTAAAAACGCTAAAAAAGGACCGTTTTGGCTAAAAACAAAGCCTACCCAGTAGGCACCCCCCCTAGATGGACCTTTTAAAACTAGCATTTTCAAAAATAACCCCCCCACAACAAAGATTTTAGCATTTTAAAGTTAAGGGGGTAAAAAGGATAAATTGAAGAAAACTAACCTGTGATCTCGCGGGTCGGTGTTCCACTCGCGGAGGCATGATCACTATCCCGTCACGAACGTTTCGACTCTACTCACGCAAGAAACCGTCACCGTGGGTTCCAGAGCTCAGAATCAATCAAATCAACTCGTGTAAATGAATAGGAAAATGGGCCCACTTTCGTATATATAGCAAACCTGACTTGTTTTAAAATGTTTTTTTTTACAGGTTTGGAGCGCCGACGGAGGTAAGTTTTTATCCCCGCACGAATGGTACATTCTCATTTCCTATTATTTTAGCATTTATTTTCCAAATTATTGTGTCTATCTGCGCTTGAGTTCTCTTTTCGTTTTGCAGGTGGCAGGAATTTTGGACGGCATCATTTCAACACACGGACGTATCAGGTATAACTTTCAAACTTCCCATTTTGGGACCACCATACTCGGACCCACCGTTTTATGCCTCTTCATGGCTAAAATGACTTCTCCGAGGGGGCAATATGTACGTACCCAAAATTGTAGGGTACTGCGCTGCCAGAACAACGTAACACGCTCCCCAATGATGATACAGGTCTCCTCGCAAGGTGTTCGGGATCCAGAAAAGCTCTCCAAGAATGTGTTAACATCCCGCATGCCCCGCTTAGCCCCCACGTGCTTTGTTTTTCCCTTTTCCCCTCTTTTCTTGGCCTTCTGCTCTTCAGTGACAAAACCACCGCCCTGCCTGGGTGGCGGTCTCGTGACCGCCGCCCTGAACAGGGTGGCAGTCCTGTAACCGCTTCCCTACTCAGGGCGGTGGTCCTTTACGCATTTTCCAGAAAGCTCTTTTAACATGACTCACGTAAAAATCAATGATTCACCAGCTTTTTTTCACCACCATAAGCTTGCATTAATGATTCTGGTTCCCTGGAATAGTGTTTTGCCATTGTTTATAGTTTAAGAGTTCTATTTGGTTTTTACCTTGGGTAAATGCAAATGCTATAAATAGTTGGCTTGTGCTCAAGCAAATGGCCCCTCAAATTTGCCTTTGAATTTCTCATTACAATAGATTAGTCTTTCATTTTGCTTAGAATTCCTAGTTTCTTTCATTGCATGCTTAGTTAGTGTCGTTTTGCTGTTAGTAAGCCACATATCCATCTTGTGCAAATGCTATTGACATTTTATCCAATCCATTGGAGTAAAATTGTAGGTGTTTTCAATAGGAAGCCATTAAAGTTGCAGGTTTTTCTCTTCAAACAAGATAGTTTCAGGTTCTAGACATTTTATATTGCATGACTCGCAATAAATCCCGCTAGGAATTGCATAAGCCAAGCTCTGTACTCTTGCGCTATCCCTCTCCTACTCGCATTGTATTCAGTCTATATCTTGAGCTGTCTTTGTCCCAATATCTACTTCTATTGATGCTAGCATTACACGCTTTTCTGGATCCACGTGAACATGAAAGAACGAGGAGATCACACTGAGGGGACAAGATCACACACACCATCAGATTCACCACTATTCTGCAGAATCCAGGTTCTAGCTTTCAAAGTTCTAAATTAGAAACATATCAAATAGAGTAGTTAATCACTTTATTTCAGTCAATTTTACTTTTGGTATTCCCGGGGAAGCTGTGGGGATTGATAGTTTCTGAGAGACTATGATTCATTCCTCACTTCTGAGGTAGGATCGAGAGTCTTGCAAATAGACTAGATCAAGTATTTCATTATTTAGAATAGATTCACAGTTGCACAGACAAATAGCTATACTCGGTTATCTTGTTTGTTTTAATTTGTTATTCTAAATCATCAATTTCTAGATATATTAAATAGTTACTCTTTAAATTCGTTCGAATAGTTCATCAGAAAATACAAAAATAGAGAAATCATATATGCTATAGATATACTTAACGTAGTTAAATTTCACTTTGCTGCAGTTAATTTTCATTGTTGCTTTTGTATGACAATCACGGGACCTAGAGAACCCAGGGAATACATATTCAAGCCAATCGTGCCCCAACCGAATCTCATCACAGCCATAACTGATATAGATCAGAATCTTAGGATCCAAGTCTTTCGAACAACGGTAAACTTGCAGCAAATCAGTTTCCAACTGCACACGGGTTAAACATAGAAGACGACCAAGCACACACATTTTGGTCAAATCAACCAAACTACAGATTACCTTAGATTTATATCTACATGACTGTAGAAGGGTTTGAAAGAGAGTAGACATTTTATTGTGATCCTTTGGTTCCACAACCAGATGCAGGAGACACTCTCATAGATATAGATACCAGCCTAAGAATCTAGGTTACACGAATGCCTGTAAGATATTCTGAGAAGATCACACAGTTATTGATTCTGAATATAGAAGCTGAGAAAGCATATGATTACTGGATACTAGGGATTAGGGACTAATTCCATACATGACCATAGCAAGACCGCAACAACCACAAATCTACAGTTGTGACCCACAAATCCCACAGCCAAACGAATCCATAGGTGAATCAGACATAGATGTTGGCCTACATACACTAGTATTTAGATCTACTCCACTTCCATCTATCATTATCGAACAGTTATCCTGGTTAGACATAGCAGCTAAGAAAGCTAAGGAGTTCTGGACTAGGCCAGAGAATCACCCATAGAGTCAATTATACCATCTTCCCTATGACCTTATCTGGAGATATATACGAAACTATCCCAGGACATTTTCCATGTATTCCACAACCTATAGACTGAATCATGCCAGAGCTTGATATTGATTGGAGCCTTTGAGTAGTCATCCTTGCTAATCGATCTATCACACCAGTTCAAGTTAGGAGGGCCTTCTTTGCCTTAGATTTGTAATTTCCACTAGTGCGTGTTGAAGACATTAGATTCCCTAACTAGTTTGTCTGTATCCCACGCATATTCCATCCCCACCGACTGTCTCGGCACCGACCTCGGGAGGTCAGGTGCGAGGAAGAGTTACTTGTAGATTCCCAAGCTCGCTTGTCACTTTTCCATCGTACAGGCACCAACATTGATAAGACCAAATGGCATTCTCTTCTAAGAAAAGGTGCCCTAAGAGGTAGTAAAAGTAGTCTTGTGCTGATCTGGGGTATTGACTTCCACTTGATTGTATCCAGAGAATCCATCTAGCATAGAAAACATTTCATATCCTAAGAAAACTTGAAAAATTTGATCTATCATGGGGAGTGGATAGTTGTCTTATAGAGAGACTTTATTTAAATTCCTGAAATCTACACAGATGTGAATCTCGCCATTCTTCTTTATGACAAGAACAATGTTAGAAATCCATGTTGAATGATGTATAAGGAAAATAATCTTGGCTTTTTAGTAACTTGTGGATCTCTTGAAAAATAGCATCATCAACCTTAGGATTGTAAGTTTCCTTTGCTTCTTCTTGAAAGTTTTGATCCTATGTTTTAGAGGGATATAGTGTTGCATCTCTTTTGGTTGAAAATCCTTAAGATCTTCATATGAATAGGAAAGAACATTGGCATACTTTTTTAATAGGTTTACTGCTTTCTTTTTCTCTTCTTGAGTGCAAAATTTTCCAATATTCACCACCCTGGGGTTCATCATTACTTCCAATATTGACCTACTCATACTCAGTAGATTGTCGAGTCCCTTAAGAAGCTTCAGATTTAATGAAACTATCATGTTTGTCAAAAAAAATCTTCTAAACTCACTAGTTGTTTAGGAATCTTACTACCCTTCAAATTAATACATCCATCGTAATCCATCTCTTCCTTGATATCTTCCTCATTAGAGGGAACATGTTCTCTAGGAAGAGTTTCACTTCCTTCAAATTATAACTGATTGAAGTTACTTTAAGCTCCAAGAAAGAGAGAAAGTGTTGATCATTATTTAAAACCTACCAGTTGCTTGCATTATCCAGTACACTAGGCCTATGAATCATTTCAATGGTAAATTTCTCTTGAGATAAATCTAGATGAGGAATCAACAAAGAACTTGAGACAGCTAGAGAATCAGATCTAGTATTATTTTTCTCTTAGCACAACTTCAATTGAGAAATCATCAAGGAATTCAATGGAATCCCAAACAAGATTTCTATAATGTTTCAATCTCCTATTCTTGACTTGGTAAAGATCCCTTACCTGTTTCAAAATCAAATCTACATCACCACGAGCACAAATATTCTTTACTCCTATTTATTTTACCATGCTCAACCCAAGGATGAGAGCCTCATACTCAACTGTATTATTTGTGTTTTCAAAATTAAGCTTGAAAGAAAATGGATGAATCTTCCCTTTTGGAGAGATTAACAGCACACCAGCTCCAGAACCAACTGAAGAGTAGCTTCCATAAAACTCCAAAGTCCAAATGCCATTGGGATCATGAATCACTCCCTTATAAATACTTTCCTCATCCTCTAACATGATCATATATTTTCCATGACCTATATATTCATAGAGTATTTGTGCTTTTGGATCATCATTATTTTACACAATATACTCACTTTTCTTTTCAGGTAACAAATTTCTTATTTTTCCATTGACCGGGATCAAAGCATGTAACCAGTCCATCTGAATTTCACATCCTACCTCTTTATATAAATTCCTACCTAGTAACATACCATATGAGGGAGGAATATCAACAACCAAAATAGTGGCTATAAACCTTTTCTCTGGAAAAGCAGTGAAGGCTACTTGTGCATCTTTAATCCTTCCAACCAAAGTCACTTCTCTCCTCTCCATGGAATAACAGGAACCAAAGGTACGTGCTAGAGTCAGGACCAAAGCATGAGCTAATTTTATAGGCATTACATTATCTGATGCTCTTGATTCTATAACACAATTACTAAGTTTATGGCCAACTATGAGGAGAGTCACATAGAATGGTTCAATTTTCTCATTAGGGGAAGTGACTGTAGCCACAAGGATTAGTTGAGGTGAGGAAGAGGGAGTGGTAAAAAGACCTTTAGAAGCATTGGATGAGGCTTTGGATTTGGAATTGAAAATTTTTACCATTTTAGCAAAGGCTTTTGGATGGATTTGGTAAAACTCTACCTATAAAATTTGGATCTTGGTCTTTTTGAGGTGATCAATGATATCAAAAGACCCAAAGGTGGATGGGGAATCACTACTAGGAATAGGAGAAACTTTTGATTTATCAACTTTAGGAATTGAAGGACAAGAAGTTTTGGAACCAGAGGTAGAAGGAGGAGGATTAGCATTACTCACCTTTTATGTGGAGGCATTGGGAATAGGAGCTCCTCTTCTTGCAACCACTGGAATAGTTATAGGAAACTCCTTAGATTTCTTAGTAGGCTACATCACTTTTTATTTTTTGTTTTCTTTTACTCCCAAGTCATAACAACATATGACTCACTATTCATCTATGTCACTCTTTCATCATATTCATCTTCATCATCCATAACAACATATGACTCACTATTCATCTCTGTCACTTTTTAAATGAATTTGAGATCCACAAAGCTCTTCCATTTCATCATTAACCTCTTCTTCTGGTTCTTCATAGAGTTCATTAAACTCCTCATCATCAGGTTCTTAAACTTCACAAGTTGCATTGACTGAAACCTTGATAGGTGGGCCTTCAATAGCCAATTTATTCTGAGAAGGAGGTAATTGGTTCCTAGGATGAAAATTCCTTCTTGGAATATCTTGATAAGGAGTATGTTGAGCCAATTTCTTTTTGATGGAAATGAGATAATTTTCCAACTTCTGCACTAACTGATATAAATTGGCTCATGGAGAGGAAGAGGAGGATGTTTTAGACTTGGAGGGCTCTCTTTTCAATTTACCCAACATGATTAAATCATCCTCAACACTGATAACCAAATGATGATCAACATCTAGAGTTACAAGGTTATCTCTCCTTAGTGCATAGCTTACTTTAGGTAACTGAGCATTGAGGAAGAAGCATTTTTGGATTTGATCTACAAGATGAGTGTTATGTGGAGTTTTATGAATGAGCTTGTTGAATTTGGCCACAAATTCTCTCATGGGCTCATGTGGTTCCTTCTTGATATGAGAAATTTGAGCCAAGAGAGCATGCACATCTTTAGTATGTTTGAACCGTTGCTCAAAATGAGTTATCAAGGTGGTCCAATTAGTAATTAACCCAGTACGAAGATGATAGAACCAAGTAGTAGCATTATCCTGAAATGTTTCTAAAAAGAGCCTGACATAAATGTCTTCATGCTCAATCCCAAGAATCCCACATGCAACGTTGAAGGCTGCAATGTGTTCATCTGGGTGTACCTTCCCATCACCTCAGAATTTAGGAAAACATTTCCCACTTCTCCCGTGTAACTCATGCAATGGTTGAGGAAGAGCAAGAATCCCAATCTGTTGTCCCTAAGGAAGAGGTGTTTCCATTTGTGGGAAGATTTTCTGAAGGGGAACTGAAATACCAGCACGTATCAAAGCAAGAAGATTAGGGCTGAGTTGTTCTGGAGGAATAATATTCTTGTAATTTCTATCTTTAATAGGAGGTGTGCTTGCAGAAGGAGTTCCTATGTTCCTTCTTACTGGAAGAAGAGATAAGTTTTGTTGCTCCAGAAGTTGAAAATGAGAATCTTAAACCCTGAGAGATTTCTTCTCACGTGTATATCGTAGAGTCGCCAGACTGAAAAAATGATCTTGAAGTTGTTTTAGAAAGGGATACATTGAAATGAAATCCCCAGTGGAGTCACCAAAAACTGTTGGGTTTTAAAATGGTACTTTAACAAAACCACGGTCAAGAGACAGCAAGTGCCTCCTCTTTATGGGATAGGCTCCCTTATTGAAAGCGAACAACAAAGCTTATATTAAAATGTACAAATTTCATCTTAAGGCTAGAATTCTTACATCTTGAAATTATTTTTACCATAATAGCTTATCAATACAAACGAATGGAAGAAATGAAGAAAGGAAAGAGCAGAATATAAGAGTCCTTTCAAGAAATATAGATAGCAGAGTATAACCTTATACGTACTAAGCAAAGGTGATACCGAACAGAATCATTCTCATTCACAACATAAGATATCATTCCATAGACACAAAGTTCTAGAAATAATATAAATAAGAACACAAAGTTTCTTATTACAGAAGATAAATGATCCATAGATTTTAGGAAAACAAGAAGAGACAATAGATGAAGATAGGGAGAAAGGGGAAATTCTTTTGTATTGATTGCTTTCGATTCTATATACACTTCAAAAGTATCAGAGTCCAAAAACTGTAATGATCCAAGCTCTTACATTTATAGATGAAGTGAAGAGAGGAGAAGAAGAGAAGGAAAAAAATATGATTTGGAATCTCAACCACCAACCATCAATGCCCCTACAATATGTCAAGTCTAGTTCTACATGTCTGTTTGGTGCATCAGAGAAGGAAGGATGGAAGATCATATGAAATATGATTTGTTTGAAGCAATTGGATCACATATAAATAGCATGAAAGAAGTTTTACAAATTCCCAACCATCAAATCTTGCTGAAAATAATATTTTATGTTTCCATGATGGTAGGTGAGAGACTTGACAGCCTCTAAAATGGCAAACTAGATCATTAATGGTAGCGGGTGAGTAGCAGGCACCAGGAGCTCTTTAAAAATTCCTTTCCCACTCAATTTCAAGCTCCTGGTTGAAAGACATGGCTGTCTGAAGGTGTGAGGTTGGGCATTTAACGTGGACTCACAATATATGAAAGGGTCTATCCATATAGGGGCCACGTGCGTCTTAAGATTTCAACCCCTCTTATTACTCTTGAAGTTACTCTGAATTGACACATGGCATCATCCGTGGGTCCTATCCATTTCCTTTGTATTCTTCCTTATTCCCTCTCATTGGTGGAAACATTCTACCTGACCCGAGACATGTGGAGGGCTAGAAGACATTTAGAACTACCCCCCAAACTTTACTTTTGAAAGAGCACCGATTGGACACGTGGAGGCTTCTGCAGACTCTGGACTTTTCAACGGCCGACTCTATCCCCTCTTGATTCTAACCACATGGAGAGATGGCACTCATTTGGGGATGGCCTCTGGATTTTAACCTTGAAGATGCACTGATTTGACATGTAGAAGCTTCCTTTGGCCTGTCCCCAGCTTGGAATTTTTAATGACCGGTGTCCCCTTTTCAAACTTGGGACATGTGGAGGGCTGGCGCTAGTTCAAGGTCTCTCTTTGGGCCGTACCTTTGAAGTTACACCGATGAGATATGTGGATATTCTTCACTCATTTAGGATCCTACTTTGAACTTGGCCTTTGGAGGTGCGTTGTTGGGACGTGTGGAGGATTTCTCTGGCTCTTTATACTCATCTGATTCAATGGCTGGCTTTGTCTTTTCAGAGTTTGACCATGTGGCTTCTCTTGAGCATCAATGTGGATGTGGGTCACTTTATAACTTTTATGCCTTTCCGCAACAAAACCAAAATTCCAAAAGTGCTTCGATGACCCACCTCCACACTTTGACTTTTGATGCGGGCTCGATATTTGACTTTTTCCCATTCTGATGGAGTCACAACTCATTGTAAAACTTTAATCCCTTTTGGAAATAAAACCAAATTTCCAAAAGTGCTCCATTGACCTGCCTCCCCACTTTGACTTTTGAAAAAAGCCACGTGTCCCTTTGCGGGGCCAAAGTAAGAATTTTTCTCTGCCACTTCATAATTTCGAAAATCCAATTAGGATCCACCAGAGACATGGGGGTAATTCAACCTTTTTGTAAATGTAACAAAAGTCACAAGTTCACAAAAAGACCTGCCACACCACATCCAATTAGAGGTGACCATGTATCCACAGATGCTGGAAAAGAATTTGATGGGAAGATGACTGTAGAAAATTACAGAGAAGGGGAAAAGCACCACCATTCACACCTGAATCAAATATTTTTCTTACAGAAAGATAAATGCAAGGAATACAAGGCTCGACGTAGTCCACAACCATAGAAAAGATTGATAAATTCCACACATCCATGAAAGGAATAGAAAATTGTTCCAAAACACACAGACTGAGGAATTTTAAATGGAACTGGAGGGATTAAAAACTGAGTACCAACACTTGGGACCTGTAAATTCATCTTTCACAAGAGGGGAATTTTAAAGCGACAACACAGTGACTTAGGATAATTGATGCTAATTCATACAAGGGGGATGATTCAAAGTATTAGAATGATCTAGGAGATGTTCTAAAGAAAATAAAATTCAGGAGAATCTAGAGGAGGACTACTATTTCTAGAATATTATGATTGTAGGAATTCATGAAGATCATGTAATGGAAAGGTACTTGGGAAATGAAGGTTCTCATGTCCTCAGTACATTGTTTGATGTCAAAGATGATTTAGGAGTTATTGGATGCAAAAGATCATCTGAAGAAGGTGGGTAAAAATATGTCAATACTGTTTAGTAATGGTAATAAGATTGAATCCTTATCATTGATAGTTTTTATTGAATTCAAAATACACGAAGTAGATGATTCTTAGGTGTGCCTTATAAACTCATGAGAATTGTTTGATTTGTACAAAAATAAGGGCTAATCATTTTTTAACATTCAACTATAGACTTGAGAGATATTGATTTAAGAGAGGGATTAAATAGCTAATATGAATGACATGGTAAATGGTATTAGTCCTTTGTACAAGTTTATGAAGGGAATGCTAGATCAAGGTTTCATTTATTTAAAAAAGGATCCTCATATGCACCTAGAAACATGGTGTGATTGTTTAAAATAAGGTATTTGATGATCGATAGGAAAGTAGTCACTAGAATTTTCTTTGAAGTATAATAAGGTGCATCAATTTTTGGTATCATAGTGAGGTGATTTTTGAATCGTGATTTATACTAATACTATTGTGAAGAAGATTGTTTGGTTATAGGAACACAAAGAAGTGTAATTGAAAGTAGAGAAGTGGAAAATCTATATTGAGGTAAAGTAAAGTTGAATTATTTGGTGTTTGTGTGACTGATCAACTCTTGAAGGTTGTGATTTGTAGGAAGATTGTGAGCTTAAATATAATTGATGAAATGAGGATAAGAGAGGCAAGAAGAAGAGATAGTTTGAAAATAGAAAACCTATAACCATTAAGGATTGCAGAAGAGTAGGTGAAGATCGAAAAGAAAGATAAGTCAATAGACCAAGGTGAAATCAACTTGGGTGAGACAAGTAGAGAGGAAAAACACACCAAAAGAATAGGTACAGAGAAAAAGAGCCTAGGTGAGGTATCTAGTAAGGTGAAATAGACTTGCTAGGGAAAAATAAGAAAGTAAAGAAGAGATTGAGAAAGAAAAGAGAAGAGATGAAGGGACTATAAGAAGAGAAGAGTCATTATAAAAAAGAGATAGATGTGGAGAGAGAGATATATGATATTAAGCTAATCTTCACATGTATAGAGAAGGTATTAGAGGATACAAGACAAATATTATCTGTAAGAATCAGGAAAAGAGTACGGTGGCCTCTTAGAAAGAAGATTGAATAGAGAAAGAGGAAGTAAGAGATCAATCAGGTAATAATCCAAATCAGATTGTTAATAAACAAGGTTAAGAAAGAGGAAAGGGAGACAAATCATTCTCAAATGTATATTTCTAATCATTTCTTGTCATGGGTGCATATAGGTGAAAGAGAAGATGAAGGAGGATTCTTTTAAAACATGATAAAAGAGAATAAAGAACAACATTTTTTCACGGAAGACCAAATGATCATGTCATTTGGGATGGAAGAAATAGAAGTATACTATCAAAAAGTAGAAATGTTAGGTGAATATGAAGAAACTTTTGAAGAAGTTGAATGTCATATAAATTTGCTTTCTAATTTTGTTTTTGATGATGAAAATGTAAATTTTCAGGAAGATGAATTGTATAAGCAAAAAATAGAATTGTTTGATAGGATAATGGGAGATGAATGTATGGAAAAAGTGCTTGTAAAATCTGATATACTGTAGGAAAAAGTGTCTCATATGATACAAGTGGAGGATAAATCATCCTTAAACCAAGATATGAGAGAAGAAGAAGAAGATTTGCATATTTGGAATAAATATTATGCTGATGGACGGGCTATTTTTCCTAAAACAATTTCATCTAACATTACTTTTGAGTGTGTGTATGCAGGTTTAGAAGATGAGGCAGAAAAATCGTAAGAAGTGGATAGTTTATTCACTTATGAGAGCCAAGAGCAACTTGAAGTTGAGATAAGAAAATTAGAAAACTTGATCTTGAATGGCAATGAAACTGATTGTAAGAGAATAAAGACTAGAATGATTCAAGAAGATTTTGAAGAACAAAGCTAGTTGAAGGATAAGTTTGATGAGATTTCAAAGTCTCAATGCTTTACATTCGATGATCCATCTAATTTTGTGGATGTAGAAGTGAATATTGTGGAAAGAAAATATCTTGAGAGAGTTTCAATGGAGAAAATATAGAAATATATTCTCATCTTGGAGGATGGAACTATGAAAAAATAGAAAGAAGACAAGAAGTAGAAGAACACAAATGAAATCAGAATAACTATACCAATTCATCACAATTGTAGAAAAATCAAGAACCATTTGATCAGGAGCTCAAATTTATATTTCTAGGGAGTCTAATTATTGAGAAGAAAATGTATAACACTCAACATAAGGGATACAAAATATTCTCATGGAAGAGCAGAGCACGTTCAGAGGCGCGAGAGGATCAGGAAAGAATCGTGCGCAGAGGATAGAGATAGATTCAGGGCTTAGCCATTTTCATGATTATGATCTATTTTTGGAAGATGTAATACGGAGCACATAAATGGGAAAAGACTTGCATGACACACATTGACTATTTTATGAATAATGAATATGAAGCGCTTTGCATGGGGTCAATCTAAGAATAGAGTTATTACTGAAAGTCAGCTAAGAGAGGTCTATTGCTAGCATTCTTATATGTGAGCCTATTATTGTAAAGGCACATGGATATTCTTAGCATGCGACCTATTTTGGGATTATATAAGTGGTGAAGGGAAAGTCCCCACCCTTATAAATATGTAATGAATGGCGTAGTATAGTAGTGGTATGTGAGAACTGAATTATTGTGAGGTTATGCTGCCAAATCTAATGTGCGCATAAACTATGGTATTATCTATTGTAATGATATTCTATGTATTTATCATGTTTAATGTAATGGGGTGTATTGGCTAAATCAGAGTATTAATCATGAGTATAATTACCTCTTGCATGTTTGATTCCATCATGGTTATCATTTAAAGTATGTTATTCTCTAGTTATAGATATGAGCATGCACTGTAGAATGGTATGTTAATTATGGATCTGTTATCCCGTAAAATTGACAAGGGAAATTTTACCGATAACCATACCGAAAATTTTGTTTCGATCCCTCATTAGGGATCCTTCGCGTTCAAAATATTGTACAATCCCTTCCCGGGAAATTCAGTTTTTGAACTTAGTCTTTTTGAGCCTTTTTTGGCTGGGCGCATGGTTTTGCCTTGCAACATCAATTTTTGATGCGCCTCCTTAAAAGCCTTTAGCGCATGGTTTTCCATGTTAGCACGTCTTTCGGTGCACCAAAGAATGTTGAGTGAGTTTTTGGTGCGCCAAAGGGCGCACGTAATATCTTTGTTACATCAAGTTTTGGTGCGCCAAAGGGTGCACATAGCTTCGTGTCGACAACTCGTTTGATGCGCCAAAGGCGCGCTCATTCTCCTGTTGTCATTTCCTTCCATGCGCCAAAGGGCGCACGTTTTCCCCTGTCGACAGCTGTTTCCATGCGCCATTTCAAAAGTGGGTGGCGCATTTATGACAAAGTTTTGTTATATATAACAGTGCCCGCCCTGTCATTTTCATTATTTCCATCGAGCACGTGATCGCTCTGGATTTGTCAGCCCCTGCTCTGTCATTTTCATCAAGTTGTGGACCCGCTCAAGGATTTTGGCTATATTGTTAAGGTAAGAGGTTCATCCTCTTTTCATTTAGTTCTTGGTGTGTGCTTGCTTGCTGGTTTTCATCAGTTGTATTTGTGCCTGGCTTGTTTCCCTCCTTGAGCTTTTTGTTTTCTTCCTCCTGCCTGGTCTGTGCTTTCTTTCTCCTCTCCCTCCCTCTTTCTGGATTTGATGGGAAAGGGAGGGATGGTTTTATTTTGGCTTGGTCTGATCCTATTTTATCAAAATAAGTGATGCCAAGCGTCCTTTCGAAGTGGAGTTTGAAATGTGAAATGCTCAAGTATTCCCCATGGCGCGTTGCCGCGTCATGTTGCACCTCAGACAGTCGCGCCCCTCGGCACGTCTACCCAGCATGCTGCAGTTAAAAATCATGCGCCCCTAGGCGCACCCTTTCGGCCCGTAACACGCTCAAAAACCGCGCCTCCTTATATCCCTTTGGCGCATCTTTTACCCCTGTTGCATCCCTCTTTTATGCGCTAAAGGGCGCGCCCAGCTTCCATGCAACGCAAGAGTTATTTGCGCAAGTGTAAAACCTCCGAGGCGCGGGTGCACCTTCCGTTGCAAGTACATGATGTTGTGTAGACCCTCCATGCGCCGCGTCATATACCTTTGGCGCGCCTTTTTTCCATGTTGCACAATCTGCCCATGCGCCAAAGGGCGCACCAAATCTCAATGTAACATGCATCTTCTATGCGCCCTTCTATAAAATGCAGTCTGCTTCATCCATGCGCCATGCGCCTTTGGCACCAACTTAACCTCTGTTGCACCCTTTTCCTGTGCTCCTTGACTATTCAGCCTGTTATATACATTTTTCATGCGCCCTGCGTCCCGAACCTTAAAAGTTCTCTTTCTTCTGCTAGTATTCCAATGGAAGATCAAATGACTAATTAAAGCTTCTTGGATTGGGTTTCGCTCCTTCTACGTGCAGATCATCAGATAAGCCTTGAAGAACACATGTCTACGTCAAGCAAGAGACCCATCAAACCAAGAGGGAAGGCAAAGCTAACAGAAGAAGAAATGAAATACAAATATCAGAGGGTCAGAATGCCCGAATCACAGGCAGAGTGTAATATGGATGTCAGGGATTCTGAACTGGGTCACATTGACATAGAGGAATTCTGGGTAAGAACTCAGAAAGTGACAAGGAGTCCATGGATGGATAAATTGATAGGCAGCGCCCTGCACTTTGCCGGAGGAATCCCTGTCAGCGCTGTGAATAACGAGTTCATGATGATTGTTGCACAATCCTTCAACAAAGACACGATATGTGTCGAGAACAGCAAAGGCGAGGTAATTATAAACCTTACTGCCCGTCGCTTTGAGTTGATGCTTGGAATCCCTCACCACCGAAACTATGTGGCTGTTAGCCAGCAAGAATGCCTCAAGGCTTGGGAGGACAACGAAGACAAGTGCATGCAATTGATGAATGAGGTCTACCTCAAGAATAAGAAGGTAGTGACCCGGTGGCCTCAAACTATCCACCGTGATTTCTCAGAGGAACTCAGTGATACAATCACCTTCCTGAGCAGAGTCTTCGGTCTTTCAGATGCTCACTACTTCCATAAGTGGATGCTGCGGTACCTGGAAACAATGAATAAGAATCTGCCCGATCAGCGTTTCTGCTGGGGGGAGATAATAAGCAGCACAATATCCGAGCAACTGCAACAGTTCGCTACAACAGGAGTGTTCCACATGAACTCCTACGTAGTGTATGCTGCTGCGTCTGAAAGGGATTATCCAGGGCTGCACCGAAGCGGAACTTGGCCTCAGGCCAAAATATATGAATACTATCAAGAGCTGAAGCTGGAGAACAGCATCCAACACTTCGCTAAGATCAATGATGTTTTCTTCTATCACATCATGTGCATGTTGCGGCCAAATTTGACTCATTCCCGGACAACCAAAAACATAGTGGCAGTCACAGAGAAGTGGGGGGCCTTGTTCACCCAGTTTCCCACGTTCACCTATCTGAGGGCGGTCAACTTTTTGGGCGAACCAACCAGGTTGCCAAGGTATGCTGGACCAAAGCTGATTTTATTGGAACTATCAAGACAGCTCGTCACATACCATGAAAAGTGCCTCAAGAGAAAGAAGGGCGGAACTCCTTTCCCCCTCACAGTAGGCCGTTACACATGCTCCAGCTATCACAAGGCGAAGGAGATGTTTGCTGAGCTAGAATTGCTCAACCTAAAGCATGATTTCCCAGCAAGGCCTACATTCGACCCTAGGGGCTGTCTACCAAGGGCTAAGCTTGATCCGATTCATGTCCCTCAGATTGAGGATATCTACATTGACGTTCTCCATGAGGTAGAACTCAGAAGAAAGGATCACTCTCGCTTAGCATTAACGGAAATCATCCATTACGGAGTGGCTATTGTCCCAAAAGGCTTCCAAACCACGGAAGACGAAGTAGACAAAGTGTATAATGACACAGAAGGGGAGAGGCCTTCCCGGACATTGACAGAAGCAAGGCTCTAAGAACAATCGAGGAGAGGTCAAGGAGACTATGAGGAGAACGAGCATTGGTTGCGCATGAATGGGTTAATCTACCTCGGTGTAGGATTTACAACTTCTCCTTGGGTAATGCCATCCAAGGTCCAAAGAAGCAGCTAAAAGGCAAGTGCGGAAGGTGAGCCTAGCACCTTCAGGAGGAGGAAGCCCCTGGAAAGTCCTCTTCCTTCAGAAGCCTGAAACACGTAATAACCCTGGATCGCCTAGGAAGGAATTGGAGAGGATTTTTTAGTATATATACGCCCATCCACCAGGATGTCGGCCATCGCTACAACTACAGAGGTCCCTTCAGCCCTTCTTCTTCCTCATCCCTCCTCACGATGTCGGCAACAATCCTTTGGGTTGTGTTTCTCCCTTCTTCTACTCCTCTCCCCTGCCTTTCGTAATCTTCTTCCTCTCTCGATGATTGTTGTGCACATCCTTCAACAAAGACACGAGATGTGTCGAGAACAGCAAAGGCGAGGTATTTTATAAACCTTACTGGCCCGTCCTTTTGGAGTTGATGCTTGGAATCCCTCACCACCGAACCTATGTGGCTGTTACCATCAAATGCCTCAAGGCTTGGATACAACGAAGACACGTGCAGCAAATTGATTAATGAGGTCTACCCTCAAGAATAAGAAGGTAGTGACCCTGTGGCCTCAACTACCACCGGAGTGATTTCTCAGAGGAACTCATGATCAATCACCTTCCTGAGCAGAGTCTTCGTTCTTTCAGATGCTCACGACTTCCCTACGTGGATGCTGTCGGTACCCTGTAAACCATGAATAGAATCCTGCCCGATCAGCGTTTCTGCTAGGGGGAGATAATAGCACACAATATCTGAGCACTGCAAAGTCGCTACACCATGGAGGTTTCCACATGAACTCCTACGTAGTGTATGCTACTTCAACTACTACTGCGTCTGAAAGGGATTATCCAGGGCTTGCACCGAAGCTGCGCACTTGGCCTTCAGGCCAACCAAATCATAGATGAATACTATCTCAAGAGCTGAAGCTGGAGAACAGCATTCCAACACTTCACTAAGATCAATGATGTTTTCTTCTATCCCATCATGTGCATGTTGCGGCCAAATTTGACTCATGGCCCGGACAACCAAAAACATAGTGGCAGTCACAGAGAAGTGGGGGGCCTTGTTCACCCAGTTTTCCCACTGATTCACCTATCTGAGGGCGGTCAACTTTTTTGGCGAACCAACCAGGTTGCAAGGTATGCTGGACCAAAGCTGATTTTATTGGAACTATCAAGACAGCTCGTCACATACCATGAAAAGTGCCTCAAGAGAAAGAAGGGCGGAACTCCTTGGATATTGGCCCTTCCCGGACATTGACAGAAGCAAGGCTCCTCAGACAATCGAGGAGAGGGTCAAGGAGACTATGCGGAGAACAGAGCATTGGTGCCGCATGAATGGGTTAATCTACCTCGGTGTAGATTTACAACTTCTCCTTTGGGTAATGCACCTCCAAGGTCAAAGAAGCAGCTAAAAGGCAAAGCTGCGGAAGGTGAGCCTAGCACCATTCAGGAGGAAGCCCCTGAAAGTCCTCTTCCTTCAGAGCCTGAACAAGTAATAACCCTGGATTCGCCAGAGAAGGAATTGGCAGAGGATAGTCCTATACGCCCATCCACCCAGGATGTCGGCATCGCTACAACTACAGAGGTCCCTTCTATCCCTTCTTCTTCTCTTCCTCCCCTTCCTCAGATGTCGGCAACCACTCCTTTGGTTGTGTCTTCTCCCCCTTCTTCTACTCTCTCCCCTGCCTCTTCGTCCATCTTCTCCTCTCTCGCTGATTTGTCTTCCTCCATTTCTTCCCTCATTTCCGGGCTCCCTTCCCTTCCCATGTCTTCTACAGCTGCGGTTTCCCTTCCTCCCGTGGGCATGTCTTTGGCTATTCTTTCAATGCCGCCGCCGCGTGTCTCCACGTTCTTCCCCTCTTCTACCGTTGCTGCTTCCCCTCTGTCTCTGGTCCTTCTTCAATAGGACCAGCTTGGATCTCTCAGCAGCTGAGCCAACCAAAGAGGAAAGTCCCCATCGCTCCGATGGACTTTTCAGTCATTCCGGCTAAAGGAGCAAAGAAGCACAAGCCGGTTACACGCTTCTCCAAGAGCGCTGCAGGTGAGAGAGTTATGGAAATTGCCTACCCCAATCTCACCAAAGAAAAAGAAGATCTGTCTCCGGCAGATTTCACAGTGACCCAAGTCACAATGGGGACATCCTCTGAAAGTCTCCAGGGGGAAGCTCTTTCCGCAGTTGATGCACTCTGCGAAAAGCTTCAGGAAACAAAGGAAGAAAAGAGGCTACTGAAGGAGCAGAATAAATACCTGCTTCAAGCCCTACAGAAGATGGGAAGTGCACCTCCCACAACTGCCGCCGAAACTCCTGAGCTGCTCAGTCAGGAGAAGATCAATGAATACTCAAAGATCGGCGAGCAAGGTATGGCTGTTTCTGCTTGGAGGAGCCAAATCCTTAAGGATAGTGAAAAGGTGATCGCCGAGTATATTAGTTTATACCTGAACATCGAGAAGGCGAATAAGGAACTCCAAACATTAGCAAGTCCAGTATCAGAAGAGCTCGAAAATGCCAGACTCCAACACGAGGCCTTCCAACAAATGTTCGACTGTTCAGTCGAAGATTTGGTCAAGTTTGGAGTATTCGGTCATCCAAGGACCCTCAACAAGATCATGTCCACTCTGGACTATCGGATAGATCAGCTCGAATTTGTGTTAGAGAAGATAGACAAGGTGAAGGAAGAGGCCCTAGATGCGATGCATCAAATGGAGAAGATTGTTCTATCTATGACTCCAGGGTTGCTCACTCCTTCCCTCACCTTGAGATCAGCTGACGATACTATCCGAATTTTCAAGGAGCTAGCTTCTCAAGGGACAGGGCCAGAAGTCACTTTCGACATCGAATCCATCAACAACCTACTGGCCTGTAGAGACTTCATCGGGTCCCTAATCGAGGCGGGTAAAGACTATTCCAGGGTCCCCGAAAAGCTCATTGATGAGCGGGAAACTTGCGAAGCAATTAGTGAAAGGCACAAGGATCCATCACAGGATCAATTTGCGCCAATGATCAGCAAGTTCTTGGAATACCGCGCTCAGTTCCACATCTCATCTCCTGATCAGCATCAGAAACAGGCGACCCCTTTTAGGCCACAGGATGATGATGATGAATAGCTTCTTCTTCTTCTTCTTCTTCTTCTCCTCTCTATTCTCCGACTTTCTCTTCGAAATATCTGAAGTGTGTTGGCACAAATGATGACATCATCCATGTTGCATCATGGGATGATGTCATCCATCCAAGTTGTAAAAGTCAACATGACTTTTGGATATTTTGTAAATATCTTGTGAATAAGTGGTTGGCTCCATTTTTCCTTCTCTCTCCCTCACTTTCTATAAATACTAGAATACTTGTTGTATTCAAGGAGGTGAACATTTTTCAGATAGAAATAGAGGTGAGGAGAGAAAGACTTTGAGCTTTCTTGTAACAGATAAAAACAATTAATACAATTATTCAGACTTTGTGCTCAATAGCTGTGTTATACATTAGATCTTTCTTATGTTAGATCTGCATGTGTCTTTTCTGTTGAATTCATATCTACTTTTCCGTCACTTGTTTATCAGTATTGCTTTGTTTATTTATGCAAGTAGGTTTGGCTCTGTTTACTACCAAGCCCAAAGCATAGATCTTCTGACCCTTCCGCTTTGGAACTCATTTCTTTTCTCCCTTCGGATCTGTTCTTTCTCTTCTCCTTCTTTTATTCCTTTCTCTTCGCAGCCTAGAAAACTCTACTGGGATGAGATCCCAACCCCCGAAGGCAGAATCTGTGAGACTTGCATAGGTTCCTGCTAGTAGAAGTAGCAATAAACCAGTTTCGCTTTGCTGTCTCAAAGAGGGGCTAAGCCCTGCACACTGTTGGCTCGTCTATCCATAGATCTGTCCACGCGACAGATTTTCGGACCAACATTTTTTGGCGACTCCGCTGGGGATCGGATTTTTAAACAGATTTCGCAGACCAGAAACAGATAAATCTGTCAGATCTATGCTGGTAGTAAAATAAAAAATCAGGAAAAATCAGCAGGTTGCTGCCAGTTTGCAAATCTAAACCTTTTTGTTAAAAATCCTAAAAATTTGCAAAAGTGCCCGAAATTGAAAATTTTCTTCTGAGAATCATAGATCTGGGCCTGTTACATATCTTTAGTTCGCTGAGTTTTTATTAAAATCATCATTTTTCCGTAGATCTGAGTTTTTAACTATTTTCTGAAATGTTCTAAACCCTCTGAAAATTAAAAACCAGATCTGAAAAATCAGCTTACTATCTTCCCTGCCATCTTATCCTCGCTGTCATTTGTCATTTAACCGCAATCGGTTTCTGAAGAGGATAATTTTCAAATATCCAGAAAAGTGCATGCTGCTGGTTTTTGTCAGAAAAACTAGAAAATCAGCAAGTACACCCAAAAATAAAGTTTAAATCTGCGCTGTAATATTGCAGATCTGAAAGGTACACTGGCGAGTGAACCTTTTACGCGCAGCAGAAGAGCCCCGCGGAGAAGCTGATCCTACTTTCGATCTGCTTCAAAGGCACAATTTCAGCGTAACACCGGCACATTTTTCAGCGCTAAGCTCAGCTAGCCGGTCATCCAGGAGTGTCTCGCCTTCACGAAGAAAAAGTCTTTTGCCAGGAGCATCCACATCCCTTTGTAGTGCTTTGCTACTCAGCGGAACTACACTTCCGGCTCGCGTTCTCTTTCCGGATTTTCAGATGGCTGGTACCATGGGGAAACGCTATGGGTCCGTTGGCTTTACCACATCCAGTTCACGCACTCCCTCACGGAAATCGAAAGAATTTTCCTAAATTCGATGGGGAGCGGAAATCAAAGCACGGATTCCCACATTTCTGCTTTCATTATGTCATGCAGTATTTTTGGATGTGACTCATGAAGATGTGTCAGTTCGCCTCTTTCTGGAAACTCTACAAGGGCCTGAAGCTGAATGGTTTTCAGCATTTGCCTGGCCGGATCTATCACTAGTTGGGCAACTTTGCGGGACGCTTTTGAAGACAGGTATAAGCCTTCAGAGGATGCATTTACTTTATTGTCACGAATCACTCATCTGAAGAAGGAGGCAAATGAGACCATGCGCGATTTTATCGCCCGGTTCAATGCTCTAATCAACCGTGTCCCTACTGCCATGCTCCCAACGCCGGAGAACCAAAAGTGTTTTTTCGTAAATGCCATGAGCTCAAAAGTTAGCTTCTTACTCCTTCAAGAGCGAGTAGCTACTCTACCTCTCGCTCAGGCTGCTGCCATCCGTATAGAAGACAATCTGATAATATCTGGTGAGTTAAGAAAGGAATCAGTAAAGCCTAAGTCTTTGGGCCCTTCGCCTACCACTTCGTCTGATCCATCATTCCAAAAAATGGCGAATGATTTGCTTGCACTAAAAAAGCAGCTGGCCCAGGCCTCTCCCAGTTCCTCGTATCGGGATATCCCGCGGAGGAATTTTGTTCCTAACAACGCTTCACAAAGGCCGCGCTTGCCTACAGCTACTCCACGGTTGGCGCTTGAAGCTCCTTCCGATCAATGCTTTGGCCGAAATTGAAGAGGAAGAAGAGCAGTACTATGAAGAACCTTCGCTCCAAGGCGAAGATGATCAAGATGTCGGTGAACCGACTGGCGACTCTACTATTGGATACATGGAATTTGACGAGGGACGAATCTGACGAAGAAGAGAGTACACAAGGCTATGCAAGCAGAAAAATCCTACGCTGTTTTTACCCGCTCCGCAAGGAAAAGAAGCAGAAGTTGCTGCCCATACGCAGAAAGAGAAGGCCGTGTTAAACGCGCCTCCAACCATTGTTAAAAGAGGTAATCCTCTTCCCGCCTCAACTCCCTGTTAAATATTTTGCAAAGAAAGTCTTTTCCACCTATCTCTCCTCCGAGTCAGCCCTCTCATATTCCTATCAAGATCAGTAACCCTATTCCATCATCGCGGGGGTGAAGGACTCATTCCTTTACCAACGCAACCCTTGGCCGCATTTGATATAATAGATCATGCAAAAAAGACCAAGATCCAAATGTCTAAAGCTGAGTATCTTCAGTCAAACCTCGAACAACTTGTAATATTGACTAAGTATATCCAAAGTCAAGCTGTTATAGTCTAGTCAGGCTTCCCCTAAAGGAATCCTTTCTACTCCTCTTGAATCCCATATAAATGTTTGCCTCAACATCTGCATCAGGCAAGACAGAGCCTTTCTATCTCTCCCTCCTAATCAATGGCCATAAGTTGAGCAACTGTATAATTGATTCCGGTAGCTTCTGATAACGTCATGCCGGCGAAAGTCGCCCATGCTTTGGGCCTCACTCTTACCAAACCTTTCGGCAGATGTTACTCATTGGAAACTAAGCAGGTGCCATTGATTGGTCAAATCAAAGACGCGCAATTTGCGTTCGCCAGCATTTCCCTGAAAAGAGGTTAAAAAATGACCGTCCTTATCGCAGACATTCCGGCAGCCTATGGAATTTTGCTGGGAAGGAGCTTTTGCAGCGAAGTTGGCGGAGAAATTCATATGGACTGGTCTAAAGCTAGAATTCCAGTCAAAGGCGTAATGCAAACTTTGGAGCTGGAATTCCCAAAATAAATACTTGGTCACTAGCTCTGAAGACCCCAAAGCCCAAATCCTTTTCGAATCATCAGGGATGGGGAACTACTTCTTATCCACCGAGGCGGATACAAAGGAAGTTTTCGTTCAAGAAAAGGACCTTAATAAGGTCTGGACCTTGCAATTCGATGGCAGCCTGCGCAACTAGTGGATGTGGCGCTGGGGTTGTGCTAATATCTCCTGAGGAGGAGGTCATTCCTCTCTCTTTCAAATTGTAGTTTTTCAATACTAACAATACTGCCGAGTATGAGTCTCTCTTACTCGGTATGCAAGCCGCAAAGGAAAGAGGAATAAAAAATCTAAAAGTTCAAGGTGATGCCGAACTAGTTGTAAATCAGGTCAAAAGGATTTACCAAGTAAAAAATGAAAGGCTCAGGCACTACCGTAATGCAGTATGGGGACAGCATTGAGGAATTTGATGCCTTTTCAATAGGAGCAATTCCAAGAGCTCAAAATGACATGGCTGATTCGCTGGCTGTTTCAGCATCTCTCATGCTCCCGCACCCGGGTTTGAAAACAAACAAATACACCATTGAAGTAGTTTTCCGCCCAAGCGTGCCAGACAACTCTCAGCTAATTGGCAGGTATTCAATGATGATAATCACCTCATTGCTTTTCTGGAAAAATCAGAAAATTTTGATGAGTTGTATTTCGAAGGATCCACCTCTACATGTCGTGAATCAATCAACAGTCAAAACCACGAAACAAAGGAGAACGATGGCATTTGTCAGCTTAAGGGAAATAAAATTCCAAAAGGCTTGGTTTCTCTGGAGTGCCTGTTTGACAGGCATGACCGTTTTGTGAAAAAGAAAAAGGCGAGATGATCCTAGCTCATCTCCAGAGACAGAAACCAGTCAATATAGGTTCTGAGGCACATCCGCAATTAGTGAACATTGGGAAATGTTGCACGCCAGAAGAAAAGCGGAAATTTGTCAAGTTGCTGAAAAGATATATGGATGTATTGGCATGGTCCTATGCCGACTTAAAGTCCTTCAAGCCAAAGGACGTTCAACATGATATACCGCTGAAAGAAGATGCCAAAGCCTTCCTGTCAGAAGCAAAGGCACTATAATCCTAAGATTTCGGGCACCATTCAGGCCGAAATTCAGAAGATGCTGGATGCGAGAATCATCTTCCCTATCCATCACAACACTTTGGGTGGCAAACATTGTGCCGGTACGCAAGAAAAATGGTGAAATACGCATCTGCGTAGACTTCCGAAACTTGAATCAAGCTTCGCTGAAAGACAACTACCCTCTTCCCATAATGGATCAAGTTCTGCAAGCAGTGACTGGATCAGAGATGCTGTCTATGCTTGACGGTTTTTTCAGGCTATAATCAGATTGAAGTCTCGCCGGAAGATCAATTCAAAACAGCATTCACTACTCCATGGGGTACATTTGCCTACAGTAGAATGCCTTTCGGCCTAACCAATGCTGGTGCCACTTTTCAGCGGGCCATGGACTTTGCATTCAAAGGCATGATGGGAAAAGTCATTGTAGTTTATCTAGATGACTTAACCGTGTTCTCCAAACGACGAAGTGATCATTGTGGTCACTTTGGAGCAAGTATTGGCCAGGTGTCGAGAACATGGGATTTCCCTAAATCCTAAAAAGTCTGTTTTTGGGGTTACTGAAGGGAAATTGCTAGGCCATGTGGTTAGTAAAGAAGGAACGAAGATTGATGCTGAAAGAGTTAAGGCTATCCAAAGCCTTACTCTGCCTACAAGCAAGAATGGTGTTCATTCTTTCTTCGGAAAGGTGAACTTTCTTAGGCGTTTTGTCCCTGATTTTGCTGAAAAGACCCACCACATACTGAACATGATGAAAGGGTCACCAACTTTCAGATGGAGTGAAGAGGGGGAAAAGGTCGTTTGAAGAGATAAAAACTTCTGTTGCTCATGCGCCGGTCCTGGTATGTCCGGATTTCTCCAAGAACTTCATCATGTATAGTTACGCCTCCGAACATACTGTGTCTGCAATCCTAATGCAAAAGAATTCAGAGGATATTGAATCCCCGATTGCATTCATGAGTTCTCCCCTCAAGCCCCACGAGTTGAAGATGACTCAATTAGAAAAGCACGCCTTTGCCATTGTCAAAGCGGTGAAGAATTTCAGGTATTACATTCTGAACTCGCATACGGTTGGTGCTGGTTCCTGACACCGCGGTGAAGTCAATTCTAACTCAGCAGGAGTTAGGAAGCTTAAGAGGGAATTGGATCGCAAAGGTCCAGGAATATGACCTAGATATTAAACCCACCAAGCTGGTGAGGAGCAAAGGCCTGTGTCAGCTAATGGCTGAAAATGAAGGGTTCAGAGAATCCTGATGAAAGGGAAAGAGGGTTGTACCAATGAAGAGCAAACCCCTCTAGAAGGGCCCGATACTCTGCCTCTGGTTCTATTTGTTGCAACCAGTGACGAGTGGTACTCCGACATTGCTTTCTTCCTTACCTACGGCGGATGCCCAATGCACCTCACTGCAAAAGAAAAGCGTACTATAAAGCTCAGGGCAGTTAAATATGTCATCTGGGATGAAGGTTTATATAAGCGCGGGATAGACGGTGTCTTCCTGCGATGTGTTGACAAGCCCCAGCAAGTAAAACTGCTAGAAAGTTTTCACAATTTAGCCTGTGGAGGCCATTTTTCTTCTTCCGTGACAGCACACAAGATCATTCGAGCCAGGTACTACTGGCCGACGCTCTTTCAAGATGCAGCTATCTGGGTGGCAAAATGTGAACCCTGTCAGCAATTCGTCGGCAAGCCCAAGTTGGCTGCCCTCCCCCTAAGGCCCGGTCATTATCAACGAACCATTCAGGCAATGGGGAATTGATTTTATTGGTTGCACTCAATCCTCAATCGAGTGCTGGACATAGCTATGTCCTCACGGCAACAGATTACTTCACTAAATGGGTGGAGGCCATACCTGTCAAGCATGCCACTTCTGAGGTGGTTTGCAGTTTTATCAAGGAAAATATCATTGTCAGGTTTGGCATTCCAAATAAAATCGTTGCTGATAATGCTTCTAACTTCTCTTCCCGGGAAGTTATTAGTTTTTGCTATGAATATGGGATAACTTTAGCACATGCCTCAGATTATTATCCTCAGGGAAATGGTCAGGCAGAATCCAGTAATAAGAACTTGGTGACCATCATACGGAAATTAGTAGATGAAAATCAGCGGATGTGGCACAAGTCTTTGTACGATGCTTTGTGGGCGGACCGCATTACCCCCAAGAGATCCCTCGGCATGTCACCTTTTCAAGTGTTATATGGCACTGATGCCGAACTTCCCATTTCAGCGGAACTTCCTGCTCTACGCTTGGCACGAGCAATCGAAGATGAAACTTTTCAGAGTTCTCTGGAAAAGAGAATCATGTACCTTGCGGAACTTGAAGAAAAGAGAGTAAGGGTGGTCGACAGGATCACTGAACATCAGAATCAAGTGAAGAAGCTTTTCGACAAGAAGGCCAAGCAGAGGAATTTTGAAGTGGGAGATCTCGTCCTTCTCTGGGACAAGCGAAGAGAGCCAAAGGGTATGCACGGAAAATTTGATTCCCTATGGAGAGGGCCCTTCAAAATCAAGCAACTCAATGGAGAGAATAGTTTCTATCTCTCATATCTGGATGGAGCTGAACTCCCGCTTCCCTATAGCGGGCAACATCTCAAGATCTTCAGGAAGTAGAGCTTGCTCTCTTCTTTGTACAGTTTATTTTAGTTGTGTGTTTGCTTTAGTCGTGTGTTTGCTTTCGGTTTTTGTGTGTTTCCTTTGTTCTCCCTCCGGTCCCCCTTGTTTTTGACTCCGTACCCAATGGATAGGCACATGTGATCTGGGATTCTCTACCCCCGAGTTTCACTCAGGGATAGTCCCCAGAAAGAGCCAGCTGTTATCCTGTAAAATTGACAAGGGCAATTTTACCGATAACCATACCGAAAATTTTGTTTCGATCCCTCGTTAGGGATCCTTCGCGTTCAAAATATTGTAAAATCCCTTCCCGGGAAATTCTAGTTTTTGAACTTAGTCTTTTTGAGCCTTTTTTGGCTGGGCGCATGGTTTTGCCTTGCAACATCAATTTTTGATGCGCCTCCTTAAAAAGCCTTTGGCGCATGGTTTTCCATGTTAGCACGTCTTTCGGTGCGCCAAAGGATGTTGAGTGAGTTTTTGGTGCGCCAAAGGGCGCACGTAATATCTTTGTTACATCAAGTTTTGGTGCGCCAAAGGGCGCACATAGCTTCGTGTCGACAACTCGTTTGATGCGCCAAAGGCGCGCTCATTCTCCTGTTGTCATTTCCTTCCATGCGCCAAAGGGCGCACGCTTTCCCCTGTCGACAGCTGTTTCCATGCGCCATTTCAAAAGTTGGTGGCGCATTAATGACAAAATTTTCTATATATACCCGTGCCCGCCCTGTCATTTTCATTATTTCCATCGAGCACGTGATATCCCTGGACTTGTCAGCCCCTGCTCTGTCATTTTCATCAAGTTGTGGACCCGCTCAAGGATTTTGGCTATATTGTTAAGGTAAGAGGTTCATCCTCTTTTCATTTAGTTCTTGGTGTGTGCTTGCTTGCTGGTTTTCATCAGTTGTATTTGTGCCTGGCTTGTTTCC
The DNA here is from genome assembly GCA_019776745.2 of Taxus chinensis. Lineage (NCBI taxonomy): Eukaryota > Viridiplantae > Streptophyta > Pinopsida > Cupressales > Taxaceae > Taxus > Taxus chinensis. The sequence goes on along the minus strand of CM034154.1, from coordinate 750,428,630 downwards.
CTCCTTGAACTTTTTGTTTTCTTCCTCCTGCCTGGTCTGTGCTTTCTTTCTCCTCTCCCTCCCTCTTTCTGGATTTGATGGAAAAGGGAGGGATGGTTTTATTTTGGCTTGGTCTGATCCTATTTTATCAAACTAAGTGATGCCAAGCGTCCTTTCGAAGTGGAGGTTGAAATGTGAAAATGCTTAAGTATTTCAAGTATTCCCCATGGCGCGTTGCCGCGTCATGTTGCACCTTAGACAGTCGCGCCCCTCGGCGCGTCTACCCAGCATGCTGCAGTTAAAAATCATGCGCCCCTAGGCGCACCCTTTCGGCCCGTAACACGCTCGAAACCCGCGCCTCCTTATATCCCTTTGGCGCATCTTTTACCCCTGTTGCATCCCTCTTCTATGCGCTAAAGGGCGCGCCCAGCTTCCATGCAACGCAAGAGTTATTTGCGCAAGTGTAAAGCCTCCAAGGCGCGGGCGCACCTTCCGTTGCAAGTACATGATGTTGTGTAGACCCTCCATGCGCCGCGCCATATACCTTTGGCGCGCCTTTTTTCCATGTTGCACAATCTGCCCATGCGCCAAAGGGCGCACCAAATCTCAATGTAACATGCATTTCCTATGCGCCCTTCTATAAAATGCAGTCTGCTTCATCCATGCGCCATGCGCCTTTGGCGCCAACTTAACCTCTGTTGCACCCTTTTCCTGTGCGCCTTGACTATACAGCCTGTTATATACATTTTTCATGCGCCCTGCGTCCCGAACCTTAAAAGTTCTAACTCTTTCTTCTGCTAGTATTCCAATGGAAGATCAAATGACTAATTCAAGCTTCTTGGATTGGGTTTCGCTCCTTCTACGTGCAGATCATCAGATAAGCCTTGAAGAACACATGTCTACGTCAAGCAAGAGACCCATCAAACCAAGAGGGAAGGCAAAGCTAACAGAAGAAGAAATGAAATACAAATATCAGAGGGTCAGAATGCCCGAATCACAGGCAGAGTGTAATATGGATGTCAGGGATTCTGAACTGGGCCACATTGACATAGAGGAATTCTGGGTAAGGACTCAGAAAGTGACAAGGAGTCCATGGATGGATAAATTGATAGGCAGCGCCCTGCACTTTGCCGGAGGAATCCCTGTCAGTGCTGTGAATAACGAGTTCATGATGATTGTTGCACAATCCTTCAACAAAGACACGAGATGTGTCGAGAACAGCAAAGGCGAGGTAGTTATAAACCTTACTGCCCGTCGCTTTGAGTTGATGCTTGGAATCCCTCACCACCGAAACTATGTGGCTGTTAGCCAGCAAGAATGCCTCAAGGCTTGGGAGGACAACGAAGACAAGTGCATGCAATTGATGAATGAGGTCTACCTCAAGAATAAGAAGGTAGTGACCCGGTGGCCTCAAACTATCCACCGGAGTGATTTCTCAGAGGAACTCAGTGATACAATCACCTTCCTGAGCAGAGTCTTCGGTCTTTCAGATGCTCACTACTTCCATAAGTGGATGCTGCGGTACCTGGAAACAATGAATAAGAATCTGCCCGATCAGCGTTTCTGCTGGGGGGAGATAATAAGCAGCACAATATCCGAGCAACTGCAACAGTTCGCTACAACAGGAGTGTTCCACATGAACTCCTACGTAGTGTATGCTGCTGCGTCTGAAAGGGATTATCCAGGGCTGCACCGAAGTGGAACTTGGCCTCAGGCCAAAATATATGAATACTATCAAGAGCTGAAGCTGGAGAACAGCATCCAACACTTCGCTAAGATCAATGATGTTTTCTTCTATCACATCATGTGCATGTTGCGGCCAAATTTGACTCATGGCCGGACAACCAAAAACATAGTGGCAGTCACAGAGAAGTGGGGGGCCTTGTTCACCCAGTTTCCCACGTTCACCTATCTGAGGGCGGTCAACTTTTTGGGCGAACCAACCAGGTTGCCAAGGTATGCTGGACCAAAGCTGATTTTATTGGAACTATCAAGACAGCTCGTCACATACCATGAAAAGTGCCTCAAGAGAAAGAAGGGCGGAACTCCTTTCCCCCTCACAGTAGGCCGTTACACATGCTCCAGCTATCACAAGGCGAAGGAGATGTTTGCTGAGCTAGAATTGCTCAACCTAAAGCATGATTTCCCAGCAAGGCCTACATTCGACCCTAGGGGCTGTCTACCAAGGGCTAAGCTTGATCCGATTCATGTCCCTCAGATTGAGGATATCTACATTGACGTTCTCCATGAGGTAGAACTCAGAAGAAAGGATCACTCTCGCTTAGCATTAACGGAAATCATCCATTACGGAGTGGCCATTGTCCCAAAAGGCTTCCAAACCACGGAAGACGAAGTAGACAAAGTGTATAATGACACAGAAGGGGATGATTGGCCCTTCCCGGACATTGACAGAAGCAAGGCTCCTCAGACAATCGAGGAGAGGGTCAAGGAGACTATGCGGAGAACAGAGCATTGGTGCCGCATGAATGGGTTAATCTACCTCGGTGTAGATTTTACAACTTCTCCTTTGGGTAATGCACCTCCAAGGTCAAAGAAGCAGCTAAAAGGCAAAGCTGCGGAAGGTGAGCCTAGCACCATTCAGGAGGAAGCCCCTGAAAGTCCTCTTCCTTCAGAGCCTGAACAAGTAATAACCCTGGATTCGCCAGAGAAGGAATTGACAGAGGATAGTCCTATACGCCCATCCACCCAGGATGTCGGCATCGCTACAACTACAGAGGTCCCTTCTATCCCTTCTTCTTCTCTTCCTCCCCTTCCTCAGATGTCGGCAACCACTCCTTTGGTTGTGTCTTCTCCTTCTTCTTCTACTCTCTCCCCTGCCTCTTCGTCCATCTTCTCCTCTCTCGCTGATTTGTCTTCCTCCATTTCTTCCCTCATTTCCGGGCTCCCTTCCCTTCCCATGTCTTCTACAGCTGCGGTTTCCCTTCCTCCCGTGGGCATGTCTTCGGCTATTCTTTCAATGCCGCCGCCGCGTGTCTCCACGTTCTTCCCCTCTTCTACCGTTGCTGCTTCCCCCTCTGTCTCTGGTCCTTCTTCAATAGGACCAGCTTGGATCTCTCAACAGCTGAGCCAACCAAAGAGGAAAGTCCCCATCGCTCCGATGGACTTTTCAGTCATTCCGGCTAAAGGAGCAAAGAAGCACAAGCCGGTTACACGCTTCTCCAAGAGCGCTGCAGGTGAGAGGGTTATGGAAATTGCCTACCCCGATCCCACCAAAGAGAAAGAAGATCTGTCTCCGGCAGATTTCACAGTGACCCAAGTCACAATGGGGACATCCTCTGAAAGTCTCCAGGGGGAAGCTCTTTCCGCAGTTGATGCACTCTGCGAAAAGCTTCAGGAAACAAAGGAAGAAAAGAGGCTACTGAAGGAGCAGAATAAATACCTGCTTCAAGCCCTACAGAAGATGGGAAGTGCACCTCCCACAACTGCCGCCGAAACTCCTGAGCTGCTCAGTCAGGAGAAGATCAATGAATACTCAAAGATCGGCGAGCAAGGTATGGCTGTTTCTGCTTGGAGGAGCCAAATCCTTAAGGATAGTGAAAAGGTGATCGCCGAGTATATTAGTTTATACCTGAACATCGAGAAGGCGAATAAGGAACTCCAAACATTAGCAAGTCCAGTATCAGAAGAGCTCGAAAATGCCAGACTCTAACACGAGGCCTTCCAACAAATGTTCGACTGTTCAGTCGAAGATTTGGTCAAGTTTGGAGTATTCGGTCATCCAAGGACCCTCAACAAGATCATGTCCACTCTGGACTATCGGATAGATCAGCTCGAATTTGTGTTAGAGAAGATAGACAAGGTGAAGGAAGAGGCCCTGGATGCGATGCATCAAATGGAGAAGATTGTTCTATCTATGACTCCAGGGTTGCTCACTCCTTCCCTCACCTTGAGATCAGCTGACGATACTATCCGAATTTTCAAGGAGCTAGCTTCTCAAGGGACAGGGCCAGAAGTCACTTTCGACATCGAATCCATCAACAACCTACTGGCCTGTAGAGACTTCATCGGGTCCCTAATCGAGGCGGGTAAAGACTATTCCAGGGTCCCCGAAAAGCTCATTGATGAGCGGGAAACTTGCGAAGCAATCAGTGAAAGGCACAAGGATCCATCACAGGATCAATTTGCGCCAATGATCAGCAAGTTCTTGGAATACCGCGCTCAGTTCCACATCTCATCTCCTGATCAGCATCAAAAACAGGCGACCCCTTTTAGGCCACAGGATGATGATGATGAATAGCTTCTTCTTCTTCTTCTTCTTCTTCTCCTCTCTATTCTCCGACTTTCTCTTCGAAATATCTGAAGTGTGTTGGCACAAACGATGACATCATCCATGTTGCATCATGGGATGATGTCATCCATCCAAGTTGTCAAAGTCAACATGACTTTTGGATATTTTGTAAATATCTTGTGAATAAGTGGTTGGCTCCATTTTGCCTTCTCTCTCCCTCACTTTCTATAAATACTAGAATACTTGTTGTATTCAAGGAGGTGAACATTTTTCAGATAGAAATAGAGGTGAAGAGAGGAAGACTTTGAGCTTTCTTGTAACAGATAAAAACAATTAATACAATTATTCAGACTTTGTGCTCAATAACTGTGTTATACATTAAGATCTTTCTTATGTTAGATCTGCATGAGTTTATTCTGTTGAATTCATATCTACTTTTCCGTCACTTGTTTATCAGTATTGCTTTGTTTATTTATGCGAGTAGGTTTGGCTCTGTTTACTACCAAGCCCAAAGCATAGATCTTCTGACCCTTCCGCTTTGGAACTCATTTCTTTTCTTCCTTCGGATCTGTTCTTTCTCTTCTCCTTCTTTTATTCCTTTCTCTTCGCAGCCTAGAACACTCTACTGGGATGAGATCCCAACCCCCGAAGGCAGAATCTGTGAGACTTGCATAGGTTCCTGCTAGTAGAAGTAGCAATAAACCAGTTTCGCTTTGCTGTCTCAAAGAGGGGCTAAGCCCTGCACACTGTTGGCTCGTCTATCCATAGATCTGTCCACGCGACAAATCTATATGACTGTTTGTACGAGAGCTTCTTCGTTATCTTTCTAGTAGAACTACAAAAGTGGCTAGTTGCTTATGCATCTAAATAGAATTGGAGGTATCGCACACTTATCTAGAAGTAGGAAGAATTTCAGACCATTTATGATGCTGATCTGATTTGGATTCGTGCTATGGATACGTGGTTCCATGGTGTTTTGAACAAATATATCTTGGAGTACTCAATTTCCACTTACTCGTGCCCAAAGGTAGTTAAATTCCAATTTTTATGATATCCTAGGGGAAATTACCTATAAGGTATTCCACTGGCGATCAAAATTTTGATGTTAACCCTAAACTTGGAGAGAAAACTGATGGATAACTAAACCCCACCATGCGCGGGGCAGGAGAAGGTTTGGTGAAAGATGGTAGACCTAGCGGTAGAGAGTTAGAGAGCAGAAATGTGGCTTAGGTATAATGAGCGCATGAGAGGGAGATAGAGAAATAATGAGATGTTACAGATTAAATGGCATTGAGGAGAGAGATGGATCATGAAGGATTTGGAACTCATGCAGAAGGCGTGGAGCCAGAGTATCAGGAACTCTACCATTTAGGAAAGCATGATAGGGAACCCTCTTTAGCCTCACATGGAAGCATGCCAATAGAGACAACTTGGGTCATGGGTGTGCATCTGAATCTACCTGGAAACCTTTCCCTTGTGCTTGGTCTTTTAATATTAGTACAACAAATAGTCAACAAGCTAATATAGGTAGTGGGAGAGAATGTGTAAGTCATATAAAAAGCACACCGATGGCAGCACAAACATCTTCGTTATTGTTTGGGGGTACCTTTTTAGGTGTATCTTCTACACAGAATTCAGGCATGCATAATTTTGGACTCTCTTATGGGAATAGTAACACTTCACAGACTGTAGGGGTGTAGTTTAGTACTAGTGTTGAGACATAGTGGAGAATATCTTCTGGTTTGACTCTGGCTACAAATTCAGGATCAGGAGGTATAGGTGGTTCTAGAGGCAGAGGAAACATATGTAGTTATAGATCAGGTGGCCAAGGTCCGCACCAACCTCAAAATATTTACATGGAGATGTATCTTCATCTTCCAGAGTATAAGGGAATAGAAGATACTGTTGAACACATGGACATGTGTGAAATACTATGGCATGCCAAAGGAATCACAGCTTCTGAGCGCAGGTAAAGTCAATTTTCCACTACGTTACAAGGGCGTGCACAAAGTTGGTACAAAATTTTTGACCTAGTCAGACTTGTGTAGACTATGCAGCTTTAAAATATGTTTTCCTTAAAGAATTTCATATCCTTGAATATGAGCAGAAGAGTATAATTGTGCTCAAGGACATTAAACAAGGCACTACTGAGAGTGTTAGAGAGTATGATGCTCACTTCAAAATGTTGTTATCCAAAATTTCTTATGATATTCATGCAAACCAGCATGCACAATGGTTTTTTGGGTGCCTAATTACACCTTTTAGAAGGGCACTATCACATAAGACATACATTGATTTGCATGAAGCACTTGAAGTAACTTTACATGTTAAGGAAGTTGGAAGTATAAACATTGAAGTAAGCCTATTTTTAGAAGCACAGATTGTAGCTATGGCGAAGCAGTTAGAGAAGCTATCGGAAAATTCAACACATGAGATGCACATAGGGATTTGGTGCACATATTATGAAGTGGAAGGTCACACAAAGGATAGTTTTACCTACATATCAGTACACTCATTGTTGTTAGACTATGAGATATGCCATTTAAACCATGATGCTAGCCACTGCCCGTTATTATAATGCACAATAAGGAATAACGTCTCTTGTTACTGTAAAATTTGTAGATCCACAACTCATTACATAGAATAATGCTGACTAATTTGTAAGATCCATAATGTTATAGACATTGGTGTACAAAAGATAGGAGTTTCAGATAACTCTAAAGGTAAGAACAAACATCGGGATCAGGATCAAAATTAGATGCACTATGATTGAAGTGAGGGGCATTTTGAAGGTGGTCGTGGCAGAGGTCAAGGATACGATGGTGGATTTGGAGGACGAGACTGTGGTGGTGGACAAGGTGAGTTCCCTAGCGGAACATGTTATACATGTGGATCTCCTAACCACTATATGCATGAATGTCCCTCGGAATATTACATTTTATTTATATGGAAATAATCATAGTTATGAGGAATGCCCAGAGTTGTATGAGCATCTTAACAAATAACATAAATAAGAAAACAAAGCCGCAGGGATGGTTAAGATACAACGCGCTATGGAAAATCAATGGATGCTTAGAGTTGGAACCAGAATTTGAGGTATTGCAGGTAAAGATCACTACCTACGCTAAAGCAGTGCGCACGCCAAAGACAGCATTGCAACATAAGCCTACCATCACTTAGGAGGGGGTTTTACATGCACGATACCCAGATCCTGCCCATCAGAAGGAGGTTTATCAGGAAACCATGGAGGCACTCAGAAATCTTTAGGATGAAATACAATATTTAAAGGAGAAATCAATTGCAAAATATGGAGCAAAAGAAAACATAATAGATGGTCCAATCTGAGATGGATGACTTGAAATAGAAGTGTGCAAAATGTTACACCAGGAGAATATCATTCCACTATTAGGAAATTGGTTAAAGGGAAACACTCCATGTGCAAGTATTGAGACTGGATGGAAAATCCTACATGTAAATCTTCCCCCTCATATCCTATATTATGAAAAGGAAATCATTCTGAATGTTATTATGGATGGGTGGATTTTGAGTAATATATTGATTGATACAGGCGCAAAATTCAATGTTCTTACCTTAGATGCATGGGTACAAATGGGGAGACCTCCATTGCAGCCATCTTCAAATGTATTGTTCATGGCTAATCGGACTAAGGCCACTCCCATTAGAGCTTTAAAAGATGCCTCCATTACCATATAAGGAGCTAAGTTCACTGGAGAGTTTGAGGTTTTAGCACTGGCAGAGTCAGATAGCTTCCTAGCTCTACTGGGGCATCCGTGGTGCTATGTAAATAATGTTGAGCTTTGGTTCAACAAGGGTTATATCATCTTTGAAAATAAGTTGGAAAGAGTTATTATCCCTTTAATAGATGGAAAATATGCACCATATGTTGAGCCACTTAAGTGAGGAAGACATGAATTGGATTTATGTACATGCCGTCTGAGATCCAGAGGTGCATGAGCCATGTAAAGAAGGAATCCTTCAGTGGGAGGATGTACAGTCTATCAGCGATATCTAAAAGTGTTGCTTGTGATAATTGGGCTCATAACAGTTATGAGTTGGTAGGGCGTAAAGTAAAGAGCATAATTTACTAGAGACAACAGACCGCGTTGTATCAAGAGAATAGTTAACTAACCAATATTGTGTTACACCAAATAAGGATGACCCTATGGTGTTCATGTATTCCCTGGAGGAACAGTGGATAGACCAGTTGGAGAGATGAAATATTTAACATATACCCTACGTAGGACAACAATGCACTTTTTGGTGGTTCACAAGGATAATCTTGTAGGATGGGATGAAATTAGGATTTCTCTTGCTACTAGGTTCTTTAGGGGAAATGCACTTACTCAAATTTGTACTTATCATGGTAATCAAACTATTCAGCACCATGTTCATCAGTGTGAGAGACTCTAGACATAGGGGCAAGAAGCTTTACCACCTTCACTCTGGGTGCACACATTTTATTCAACTTTATAAGGTTGTGCGTGTGCTTGGTATGTATATTCAAAAAATCCATAGAGAGACTGGAAATTGGTAGGATTTAATTGCAGAAATGACCAAGACATTTGAATTCTTCTCTGCTAAACCTCTGGTGGAAGAAGCATTAAAGGTTATAAAGCAATTAACTATAGGGGATAATGCCAAGGTGAAAGAACTCATTAAGGATTTATTTGATGAAGGAGACTCAGGAACACATTTTTCTGAAGAAATAGAGGCCGATGCCACATTGCTTCAACATGCTGCTTCCTTGAGAAAGAAAAAATAAAAATGGTCTACTTAGTGGATGATGAAGAAGTAGAAAATCTAGATGTAGACCATTAAACGGGTAGGCATGACATGTTGGATAGTGTAGATAAGATCACATGTGCCTATCATGAACCTATGAAGAAAAATAAAGTGAATATTAGATCAAATGTTGAGCCTAAGGAGGCCATAATTAGAGGCTATTGGTTAGAATCTGTAGTGGAAAAAATCATTGAGTTACTATGGGATTATCAGGAGTTATTTCCTCTAGGGTACCATGAACTTTAAAGTGTGCACAAATAATTAGGAGAGATGAAGATAAAACTTAAAGAGGGTGTGCATCTGGTCAAAAAGATACCCTATAAGATGAATCTGAGCTTGGGTGAAAAGGTCAAAGATGAGATTAACAAAATGTTGAAGTCTAGAATCATCAAGCCCTTGGATGAGTCAGAGTGGGTTAGTCCAATGGTTATCAATATCAAGAAGGATGGTCATATTAGGATCCCATGTGAACTATAGGGAGTTGAATGCTACCCGTGTGACTGATCCCTTTCCTATGCCATTCACTGACGAAATACTATAAGGCATTGCAAGGTGTGAAATCTATTCGTTTACAGATGGGATCTCTGGGTATCATCAGGTTAGGATTTCCCAAGAGGATCAATAAAATACTACTTTTACTTCATGAATGGGGAAAATTTGCCTATATTGTGATGCCTTTTGGTCTAAAAAATGATTTTTCTGTATTTTCATGCATAGTTGTTCAGGCGTTCAAAGATTTTATTTCACAAATTTTTGTAGATTTATTTAGATGATTGGACGATGTATGGACTTGTTAAGGATCACTGTGACAATCTACACTTAATGTTTAAAATATGTAAACAGTTGAATATCTCTTTGAACATCAAGAAGTGCATATTTGCTACATCATTTGGAATATTGTTAGGACACATAATTTGTTAAAGAAGGTTTTTTGGTTGATTTAGCTAAGGTTGTAGTCATTATTGGCCTAAAAGAGCCCATCCATTCAAAGTGAGGTTCACAGATTCTTTGGTCACATGGGGTAATATAGGAAATTCATAAAGGGGTATGCTAAGGTTGCCACCCCCTTTGGAGGAGTTACTTAAATGAAAATGTATTTCTACTAGGGAGAACCACAATAGCGCGCATTTGAAACATTGAAGGAGAAACTTACTACCGCACCTATTCTGTGCTTTCCTTTATGGGACCAACCATTTCATGTACATCTGGATGCCTCTAACACAACCATTGGCGTGGTGTTGGTTCAGCCAGGAGAAGGTATTATAGATCATCCTATCTATTTTTCTAGTAGAAAGTTGACTCCTACAGAGTAGAATTACATAACTACATAGTGCGAAGCTTTGTCAATGATCTATACGCTACATAAATTCAAACAATACCTGCTAGCTACACCATTTTTATTTTATAAAGATCACATGGAATTGAATTATTTGGTAAATAAGCCCATTTTACAAGGGTGCATATGCAGATGGGTACTCTTATTTCAAGAATTTGATTTCATAGTGGTAGTAAAACTAGGGAAAATTAATTCTAGACTAGACCATTTATCCAAAATATAGTCAGGAGAAGAAGCACAAGCAATTGAAGATACCATGCCAAATGCACAGTTATATATGTTACAACAAGTACCATCAGAATTAGAGGACATTTTTGTCTTTCTACGAACATGTATGACACAAGAAGGAATGAAATCCTTAGAGAAGAAACAACTTGCTATACATGCGACACCCTATATGTTGATTAGCAATGACATGTACAATTTAGGTCGAGATGAAGTATTGCGTTGTTGTGTACTAGAGAATGAGCACACATATATCATGGAGGAATTCCATGGTGGTATTGCAGGTGGCCACTATGTAGGTGATGCCACTGTGTGCAATATTATACTCATTGGAATATGGTGGGAGACCCTATATAAAGATTGTAAGGCATATTTCAAGGCTTGTGATCACTATCAATGCCTTGAGAAACCAGGTCATTGAGATGAAATGCCTCTAAGATGTATTACTAGTGTAGGACCATTTGAAAAATGGGCTATAGACTTTGTGGGTCCTATTTTACCTTCCGTGCATAGGACTAGATCACACTACATCATTACTTATATATATTATCTCACAAGGTGGACAGAAGAAGAACCTAAAAAGGATTGTATAGCTGCTATAGCAGCCAGGTTTCTATGGGAAAATATTATTAAAAGATATGGATCTCCTTTAAGTTTGACTAGTGATAGGGGAACCCATGTTTTGAATGAGATAATCAGGATATTATTGGATGTGTTTATGATTACGCACTATAAGACTACACCCTATCATCCTTAGGCTAATGGAATTGTTGAGGCCTTCAACAACATTTTGATCCAAACATTGATAAAAAGTTGTGATGTTAGAAGGAAAGATTGGGATGATAAATTTTCTGATGTACTTTGCGCATATTAAACAATGTATAAAAGTTTGACCAAAGCCACACCATTTCAGTTAGTGTTTGGCATAAAATAAGTTCTTCCAATAGAATTTGTGCTACCTTCTTTTCATATTGCGTGCACTGGAGGAATAGCTAATGAACAAGCATTAGAAGAACAAATTGAAAATTTAATCAAACTGGATGAGTGATGAGTAATTGCACACTAGATTTACAAGCAAGAAAAAGCAAGGTAGAATGCATGGCATGATAGGAACATTAGGTACAAAAAGCTTGAGATAGGATAGATGGTGCTTCTCTATGATTCTACGTTTCTGCGCCATCCCAAGGAAAACTCAAAGTACATTGGTTAAGACCATATGTTATCACTCACATACTTTAAACATGAGCTTGTTAGTTAGAAATGCTTGATGGAAAAATGGTACCCAGGTACTTCAATGGAAGTAGGATGAAGCCCTACTATAAATAAGTCTTCTTGGTGTTTGTAACAAGATAGTGTTTTCATTTAGATTAGGTATTTAATTATGTATTTCCTTCTTCATCGCTATGCTTTGTCAATTTAGTTAGCTTTTTTGTGTAATAAGAACGTTTGCGCACAAGAAGCTAATTATTATTTGAATAAATTTTTATGCATAGAGGACTACACATACCATTAGTTTGGGGTGGTTATTGATATCTAGGTATAGGACTGTTGAGAATAAGTACACATGAAAGGAAAAAACTGCTACGGGTGTTATTCAAGTTGGAGAATTGTAAAAAAAGAGATTGCTTCTGGAAACAAGGACCATAGGTGGAGATAAATGAAGAAACAAGTATAACACAAGGTAAGCAGGGGCCATGGGAACTACCAAGGGAAGGTGCAGTGGTGAGGTACTCAGACACATGGAGGCACACTAAAGAGAAGTCCGCATCTAGAAGGTAGGAAGGAACACTAAAAGGATATAGCTTGGGCGTGACGATGTACTACGTGGAAAGAAAAAAAATGATCAATTAACGAGAGGATTGCTAGTAGGTAAAGGAGCAATAAATTCACTAAATTTTTGAAAATATATATAAGGATGGGATGTGAGTTCATTGTTATCATTGAAATTGCAATAATTTGAAAAGAGATAAGTGCAAACCGAGCTGATCGAATCATGTTGAGGTGTGAAGAGTGAAACCATATGTCGAGAGAAGATTTGTGCATAGGAGAAGCTTACGTCCACATAGGTGAAGGGTTTGAGTGAAGTAGATGTGTTACAAAAGATCTAGGGCATGCGATTTCCACTACGGCATGAAGATTTGAGCTAGGGGTTTTAACTTGCTCATTACAAATGATAGAAAGGAGATATTTTCAAATGGCACTGAAGAAAGAACCTATAATAAGAGTTAAAGGGAAAAAAAAGGTCAAGGTGGAGGAAGAAATTTCTCTAGAGAGTAATTTCTCAAAAATGCAGTATCTGGAGGGCGTGAATGTGGGACAAGAATGGGATTCCCACATCCATAAATGTATGATCAGTGATTACAACCATCACACATCAGATAATAAGAAGGCACTAGATGCGTTGTTGAGCATGAAAACAAACAAACACACATCAAAAGACATTCCAGTGTACGATGATGTTGGAGAGAAGTTGCTAAAGAAGGTTGGAGTCTACCAGTTGTATGAGCTACCATACATTGGAAAGTATGAACCATTGTATCGATGGTTGATGAGCAGAGTCCATGATAACTTCTTCTACTTCACCGAATCGAGGGTTAGAACTACAGCCACCTTAATTTCAAAAGTGACAAGATTAAGGGCCTCAGGAGTAGATCTAGAGAGTAAACTAACAGATAAAGCAATGATCCTGGAGATAAGGAAGCAACTAGGATATACTAAGGGTTCACTTGGCATGGAAATTGATAAGTTAAAGAAGTACTCAGTGGTACAGGAAGCTACACATTTGATAACAAAGTTGAATGACCAAGAAATATGGTTACATGTGAATACAACGTGGCTGCACGTTGCAAGGAAAATATCTCAAGGAGTGATCTACAATATCATGGGTTACATAGCAGAGACAATCATTATAGAAGTACATACATGTGATAGAATTAGTTTTGATTCTATTTTATTTTCTTTGGTGTTAATGGATATTGGAGTTCCTGATGGGCCAAAGGAAAATATTTGAGAGTACCCCACGGAAAATAAATCTCTGGCAAAAATATTTGATAAATACTTATGCAAAGGGACCATGGGTGGGCCATTTAAACAAAGGGTGGAGATGTGGTATGATAGGCTCTACATGACATTCAAAGAGGAGTGGTGCATACCCAAGGAGTTACCTTTGGTGGTAGGTAAGGAATTATAGTTCACGGTTTACCAACATTTTTACATCATGTAATTTGTGATGAAGGACAAAAATTGGAGCCCTTGGTGCAAACTTCCATATGCCTTCACAACATGCTACTTATAGGCATCAGTTTACTTGTTTATAGATGCGTGTGCTGCCTAAACTTCATCGTACATAAGGTAGATTGTGATTATCACACTCTGATAAAAACATATCTATATCCAGGAAGGAATGCCTACATTGAGAGGCTTATCTCAGATGTAATAAACATGAATCCAATAAGCTTGGCAGTCAGAGACATTGGGGAAGTGCTTATGTATTTTAAACTCAAGCCCAAGCTGGAGAACAACAAATATTTACAAAATGAGTTTGCACTTCCAGGGCCGCCCAAGGGTAAGCATACAGTAGAGAATGTGCCAACTCCATAGCTTGTAGATACTATAGTGGTGGATGAAGAAGAAGATGAATGAGAAGATAGTGGTGGCTTGGAGCATAGAGGATGAAGGAAGCCTACATAAAAGGTGAGAACTAAGCACGTGTCTACACCACCTTAGGCGCAAGAAGGAGGTGAGGAGGACCTAGATGTAGTACAAGGAGAGCACCACTTAAAAATGGTTTTCAAAAGAACAAGAACCCAAGGTGCTACACCATAGTTAGTGCACATATCACCACGAATCTCTCCACATAAGGAGATAACTAAGAAAAGGAGGAGAAAGCTGAAACTAAATGAGGAGGTGGAAGATTCTGAAGAGAGCATGCCCAAATCTATGACACATCTAGAGGACATGGAAGAGAAAAAGTATGAATAAATGAAGGATGGAGGAGTAAAGGAGGTAGATGGGATAGTGTAAGAGACTACTCAAGGAATAGTAGAACAAGCTCCAAATCTTGGTGCTCAAGTTCTTAAGGGGCCAAGGTTGAAGAAAAAAAGTGGGGAGTATACTGCACTAGTCATCGGGACATAAGTAAAATTTTCCACGCCCATTTCTAAAGCACGATGGGCCTTAAGGAATTTATTGATGATAGCCAAAGGATGAGGACATGGCCACCGTGCACATAAGGAAACAATTGTCTTGGTCAATGCAAACACATATGGACAAACTAGACTTCGATGTATGTGAAGAGTCCTGTGTATAAAGAAGATTGAAGAAGACACCTCAGGAAAGACACATAATAGTAAAGTCTACTGTTATGTCAAATGAAAAAGTTAGTAATGCCTTGGTGAAGGTATCTACAAAGTTAGCAAGGAGGAATGTGGATAAAGCTATAACTATTAGGGCACTAAAAGAAGATATCAAGGCCAAAGATGTAAAGATAGCACACCTATGACAAAAGAAGGACTTAGAGAAGAAGAAGAACAATGCTTTCATCAACATGGTAGAGGAAATTGGAGACCATATCCTGAAAAAAAAAAAAAAAAAACCACATTTGGAGGCTAAGGCACCCAAAAAATTTCCTTTGGAAATGCATTATGTACGTACCTTGGTGGATTTGGTTCTTGAGGATGGACCTACACACATGCTAGCACCAAAATATTTGGAGTAGGAAGTAAAGCGAGAATAGGCTATGGTTATGAGGAAGATTTCATCTTATGAGGGATTGCTCCAAACCTTGTAGGAGGACCTGAGCAAAGCAAACTAGGCATTGAATATTTGCACAACTCCGAAGGTGGTCATTAGAGTAAGGACCATGATAGAGGAAAATTAAGTCCTAAAAGTGATGAAGGATGAGACACTGGGTCACGCAGAGAGGTTGACTTTGGTAAAAAAAAGCACAAGGCCTTTGCATTAGCACATGAACCCCATAAGGAAAGGTTAGATGAGCTAGGGAAGATTATAGCGTAGAAGATGGATCTGCTAGAAGGAAGAATGTCTTACAATGTCCAACATTGTTTTGGTTTTGTAGAATGAAAGGGGAGAAATTTCCCAAGATGAGATGGATTCTATTGCGGTAGATATTCTAGAAAAAGTAGAGGCCGTACTAAGTTAATGGCAGACATTAGAGGCTGAAATAAAGGAAGAATATCTAGAACTCATTCTTCCAGTTGAAGCAGAGGATACTTCTGAGTAAATTATTCTTTGTATATATTATTCTTTACTATCTTACATTTATATTCTTTCTTATTCTTTGAACATTCAAGGGGTAACCATTTTTGG
This sequence comes from Taxus chinensis, assembly GCA_019776745.2. Classification (NCBI taxonomy): domain Eukaryota; kingdom Viridiplantae; phylum Streptophyta; class Pinopsida; order Cupressales; family Taxaceae; genus Taxus; species Taxus chinensis. The sequence goes on along the minus strand of CM034154.1, from coordinate 750,412,710 downwards.
GGAGGAAATGAAATTAGTGTGGGGTAATGTTGAGTAGAAAATGTATAACACTTAGCAAAAGGAATACGAAATATTTGCGTTAGAAGAGTAGACTGCGTTCAGAGGTGTAGAAGGATCAGGAAGGAATCACATGTGGAGGAAAAAGACAGATTCAGGACTCATCCATTTTCATGATTATGATCTATTTTTCAAAGATGGTGTTTGGAGAACACAAACGAGAAAATACTTGTGCGACATGCATCATCTATTTTTAGAAGAACAACTATGGAGCCAATTTGAATGGGATCAATCTAAGAATAGAGTTGCTACTGACAGTCAACTAAGAAAGGTCTATTGTTAGCTTTATTGCATGTGAGCCTATTATTTTAAAGGTGCATGGATATTCTTAGCATGTGACCTATTTTGGGATTAGATAAGTAGTGAAAGAAAAGTCCCCACCCTTATAAATATGTATGTGAGAACTGAATTATTGTGAGGTTATGATGCCGAATCTGATGTTCGCATAAACTATGGTATTATCTATTGTAATGAGCTTCGGTCTATTTATCATGGTTAATGTAATGGAGTGTATTGGCTGAATTAGAGTATTAATCTTGAGTATAATTGGCACTTGTATGTTTGATTCCATCATGGTTATCATTTAAAGTTTGTTATTCTCTAGTTATACATCTGAACATGTAATTTATAATGGTATGTTAATTATAGATTTGAATGCATTAAGTCTTCATCATGCTAGCATCTTACAAAACAACCCTAAAGAGGGGTTTGGTACCTTTTCATGATTTAGGTGACTGCTCATTCTAGGCTCAGTGATGTTCCAGTGCACTTGGGATTTTACTGGTAAACTCAAGGCTTTGTCACGAATACATGAGCATCATCTATCAAGGTGTAAATAGTGAGTAAAGAGCTAATCATGGAATAGTGGTTTGTAAAAGTCCATCTAGAATCCCTCTTAGAGTCAATAATTCATATGAGGGCATGTGTGAATTATCCTTCCAAAACTTTATTCAAATTGTAATGGTGGATTCAAATGTGTTTAGAGGAAATATGGACAAGTCATGTGTAGGAAGTCAATTTATGGTCTTGAGGATCATGTGAAGCTTATCAATATCTCATTAAGCATGTTTAGGTGTTTAAGTTTCCTTGTTAGGTCTAATAAGTGTTATTATTCATATTTGAAGCCTAAAGTCATTATAAAGTGTGTAATTTCTCAACATAGAAAGGATGAATCGTGGAGATAAGTCAAATGTTGATTGATCATGAAGATAATGGGGAAAGTAATATTATAAGAATAAATACTTGAAGGAAGTTATACATGGGATGTTGGTGGAGAGGAATTTGGAGTGTTGTTTCAACATCTTCCCAAATATGGAGTATTTTTTATGTGAGGACTTTCCTCAATATCCACGTGAAGATTAGAATGTAAAGAATATAAAGTGTTGAGAATGTAGGATACAAGGGGTATATTTAGGTGAAGTGAAAGGAAAATTGCAGCATGTGTGGAGAGAGCCATGAAGGCTCATCAAGATTGTGTATAGCTATGAATATCTATAATATAACTCTCGAGTCAATAAATCTATGAATTCTTGTATATGCATGTAGATATTCTTCTTGAGATATATGTTTTGATAGGATCAATCTTGTAATGTTATAACGAAGATCCCCATAATATGAAAGTGTTGATCTAGAATAGGCGGGGTGTGGTTATATACCCCTATTGTTTTAAGCAACCACATATATAATTGTTCAAAGTTATCCTTGAGTTCCAAGAAAGAGAGAAAATGTTGATCATCATTGAAAACATGCCAGTTTCTTGCATTATCCGACACACTGGGTCTATGGATCATTTCAATGGTGAATTTATCCTGCGAGAAATCGGGATGAGGTATGAGAAAAGACCTTGACACGGCTAGGGAATTAGCCCTATGTTTTTTTCCCTTGGGACTACCTCGATGGAGAAGGCATCAAGAAATTTAATAGAATCCCAAACCAGATTCCTATAATGCTTTAATCTTCTATTCCTTACTTGAAAAAGATCTCTGACTTGCTTAATAACCAGCTCCGCATCTCCATGAGCCAGAAGATTCTTCACACATTTCTCTTTTACCATGTTAAGTCTAAGAATGAGAGCTTCAGATTCTGCAGTTTTATTGGTGTTCTCAAACTATAGTTTGAATGAGAAAGGATGAACCTTTCCTTTAGGAGATATCAACACCACACCAGCTCCAGACCCAACCAAGGAATAACTTCCATCAAATTTCAAATTCTAAACCACATTAGGATCATGAAGTAATTATTTGGGATGTTCTGTTTCATCCTGAGACATAATCATATAGTTTCCATGTCCAATATCTTCATAGAGTATTTTTTCCTTTGGATGATCTGTCTTTTGCACAATATATTTAGATTGCTTCTCGGGAAGTAGTTTCTTCATCTTTCCATTAATGGTTATAAGGGCATGTGACCAATTCATTTGAATTTCTCCTCCCACATCCTTACAAAAGTTCCTACTCAACAACATACCATATGAAGGAGGGATATAAGCTACCAGTATAGTAGCTAAAACCTTCTTTTCTGGTAAAGCAACAAAAGCTGCTTGTGCATCCTTAATCCTTCCAACCAAAGGCACCTCCTTACTCTCTATAGAATAGCAGGACCCATAAGTGCGTGTGAGAGTAAGACCCAAAGCATGAGCCACTTTGGCAGGCATGACATTATCTGACGCCCCTGAGTCTATGACATAGTTACTAATTCTATGGCCTATCATAAGGAGGGTCATATAAAATGGTTTGATTTTCTCATAAGGTGAGGTGACTGCAACCACAAGGTTTGGTTGGGATGTGGAGGAGGGAGTGGGAAAGATACCTTTTGAAGTATTGGGAAAAGTTTTGGAATGATATTTGACAAAGTGGACCATTTTGGAAAAGGATTTTGGATGAGTTTGATAGTACTCAGCCTCTGAAATTTAGATTTTTGTCTTCTTAAGGTGATCAATGATATCAAAATATCTAGAGAGGGATGGGCTATCATCACTAGGAATCCTAGGCTTATCAAGTTTAGGAGCTAGAGAAAAAGAAGTTTTAGCAGTAGAATTAGGAAAAGAAGAATTAGCAAAACTCACCTTCTGTGTGGATGTAGTGGGGAATAGGAGATCCTATTTTTGCAATTATGGGGGTAGTCATGGGATGATCCTTGGACTGCTTAACGGGATGCATCACTTTCTCCTTCTTATTTTACTGTTCCTAAGTCATAACAGCATATAACTCACTGTTCATTTCTGCTACTACTTCATCATAATCATCTTCTTCATCAACACCTTCAGTGGTGAAGAAATTAACTCGATACCCCTCAAGTTCTTCCAGTTCTTCATCAACCTCTTCTACAGGTTCTTCAAAATTTTCATTAATCTCTTCATCATCAAGTTCTTCAACCTCACAAGTTAAATTAACAAGGACCTTGATGGGAGGTCCCTCAATTGCCAGCCTTGTCTAAGAGGAGGGAAAATGATATCTAGGCTAAAAATTCCTCCTTGGAACATTTGTATAAGGAGCATGCTAAGAAAATTGTTTCTTGATGGAAATGAGGTCATTAGCAAGCTTTTGTACTAATGGATTTGTAATAGCTCCGAGAGCAGAAGAAGAGGAAAAATAATCTCTAGATTTGGAAGGATCTCTTTTCAACTTACCAGACACAATCAAGTCATCTTCAACGCTAACAACTAATCTCTGATCCTTATCCAATGTTGCAAGGTTGGCTCTCCTTAATGCATAGCTAACTTTAGAGATTTGAGAATTTAGGAAGAGAAATTTTTGAATTTGATCTACAAGTTGGGTATCTGGTGGGATATTTTTAATTACATTATTGAACCTAGCCAAAAATTCTCTCATGGGCTCCTGTGATTCTTTCTTTATTTCAGAAATCTGAGTTAACAAAGCATGCACATCTTCTACAGGTTTGAAATGGTTCTAAAATCTTGTTCTCATCATGGTCCAACTGGTAACGGCCCCAGAAAGAAGATGATAGAACCAATTTTCCACATTATCTTGCAAAGTCTCTACAAAAATCCTCACTGAGACATCTTCATGCTCAACTCCGAGGACTCCACATGTAACTATGAAAGCTGCAATATGCTCATCAGAGTGCACCTTTCCATCACCTCTGAACTTGGGGAAGTTATTCCTATTACCGCTGGGTAACTCATGTAAAGGTTGAGGAAAGGAAAGAGACCCAAAATGATGGGACCAAGGTAATGTAACTGCCATCTGTGGGAAAAATTCTTGAAAAATTGCAAAAATAGTCATAGTTCTAGCCCCTTAGAATGGTGTGGAGAGCTCATTATATAGCTTACAAATTAGTTACACTTGGTAACCGTTTCTTCTAACTAAAATATTAATTAAGGAAATGCTCAATACAATATCCTTAATTAAGTTACAAGGAGCTTAGCACTTAAAAATAGGAGGAAAAGAGTATCCAGAAGAAGAAACATCTGATTATGGTTGAGGCGGGGCCCACTAATTTGAGGATCTAATATCTAAATTTCTTCAATGCCTCAGCTATCTCCATACCTCGTGGGATTTTTGTGTTGGAAGTGGCGTGAGACCAAGTGCCTAGAAAATTTTCCATATATTTATCAAACTCAGTATGCTCCAGGTATTCTTTATTTGCCTCAGCAATTACAGATTAAAGGAAGCAAATGACCTTTATCTTCTCTTTGGTAATTAATTATTCATTGAACAAGTCTTCTTTGATAAATTTTCTGGACTGAGCTTTGATCTCTTAAAGAGAGAAAGGAACACCTGAGGTTTCATCATGAAGATGGCAATGAATATCTTTAAAGGTAGAGGAAACACAAGTTTTGAAAGATTCTCCTTTCTGCCACACGTTATCTAATTCACCCAGTGCTTCTTCCAGAACCTTCATTTTCCATTCGACACTGAAAACCCATGCCTTTGACAAGTTATTCTTGGCATCATCAAATACACTATTGGCCAAAAGGATCTTCTCATTATCTTGGCCCATAAGGCGAAGATCTGTAATACCACTTGTCCAAACCTTCATCTCTTTATCCATAATCCTTATTGAGGAAGTGTAGATTAATCACTTTCTCATTGGCTTTGAAGGATTCCTCAATGAAATTCAAGCTAGCTATAATCATATCATCAACCATGACTTCCATAGCATCTTCATAATTAGAATACTTATGTATATCTTTGATGCTCTGGACTTCATCTTGGCTGAGAATCATGGGGGTTGGAAGAGAAGCCAGTGGGGTAGGATCCAAAACCTTATCTTTGGCCAATAATGACTTGATAAAGGTGGAAGGAACTTGATTCTTTTCTTCCAACTATTCTATAGTTTGTTTTCCCTTCTCTACTTGTTCAATAACCTTTGTCACTATTTCTTGAAGGTTATGAACCTCACTCTCAGGAGTGGATTCCCCCATTGGGATTCTAGAAAGCTCTAAATCAGAGACCAAGAGATCCTACTCTGCCTTATCAACCTTGGGACTTACAACCTCCAGGAACTATTGGACTTGATCATCAATTACTATCCTTGAAGTGGTCTTGTCTCTCTTAGCTGGAGGAGGAGGATTAGTTCCTAGCAGAGCTGCTACAGCATCAAAATTAGGCCCTGTTATCTGAGAGGAAGATTTCCTCTTCATGTTATCAACCATAGATTGCACCCAAGAAAAATTAGAAGAAGAAGAGGAAGGAACAAGGGGCCAAAGAGTAAGGGAACTCATGGAACTTAGAGTATTGACCATTTTTGCCTCTAACAAAGAAGTGGAGGGAGTATCAGGGGATTCCATTTGTAGAGTTTTCTGTGGTACTAGGATGCTCTGTACTACACATTTCCTTCTCTTTATCAACAGTAACCTCAGGAGCCCCTGCAAGATTTGGCACTTCACCATCACCACTCTCACTAAGAACAATAATGTTCTCTGGTCCTGAAGGTAACTCTGGATGCTCAAAAAGAGATTCTTCATCAATTAGTTCCTGTTTAACTTCTTTGATCTTCTTTTGATATACTTGAGTAGAAAAAGGAGTAGATGACTCAGGCTCTTTCATTGAGGAAGAATGAGGGGTTTGCTCAAGAACCTCAGTACTGGTTGTATGTGCTTCCTTCCCTGGTGTAGAGGTGTCTCTAGAAGAAGATCCACCCTGATTCTTCTTGAACTCACGAACCTTCCTGTCAAACCAGACTTTAGTTCTTACAAGAACATGGGCCATAATCTCAACTAAATCATCTCTCTCTTTTTTGTACCAATCCAGATCCTCCAAAGGAGTGTGTTTGATTTTTGTCTCATATTCAAAGGACTGTAAGTCATCATCATCCTTAATTCCTTTAGGAACTTGGTATATATTAAGATCTCTAATGTGTTAGAGAGAGTCTGCCATAGTGCCTCCATCTAGCTTCAAAATCATCTGCACAATCAGCCCATTAATCCTCATTATCTAGCTTGTGATGATAGTTGATCCTAAGGTTCTGATCGATAAATTTCTTCAGATCAACGCAAGTTATGGGTCTGAAGAAATGAACAGTGATATAAGTAATAGCCCTTTCTACATTTTTGGCATCCAAAGTTGTTTCACATGTATATTTTCCCAAAGAGATAGGGAAATGTAGGCCAGTGATCTTCTTGTCCCTGCATGTCCTATGCAGCTTATCAAGCTACCTGCATACTTCAACCAGGGACATTTTATCACTATAGAACATAGGGAGCTTGAGGGGTGTGATTTCATAGCCAGCCAACCTGATATATGAAAACCTCCTAAATTAGATGAAGAAATCCCCATACTTGGCTATCAAGATCATTGCTTCAACAGAAAATCTCCTACCAGTGTTTCCCTCTAAGAGTCTTACAATATACATGGTGAAAGCATCATTGACTATTCTAAATTTGTGATTGCTAGCTTTAAGGGAAAACTAAGGGTAGTATGCATAAATAGGATCATTCTTCTGGCCCTCTATGTAGGTGAAACCAAACCACTGTCAAGATGTAGCCAAGGTATACATGAGATAAGAATTCATATAGAGATTCTTAGTCTGTTGAACACTAGACAACTGCTCATTCAAATTCATGCAAATAATTTTGGCCCAATTAATGTTCTTCTTGCCCTTGCAAATGATGTTTATGAAGGGGCACAACTAGAAGTGAAACTCATTGTTGCAAGGTAACCCCATGCTACGAGCAAGAAACATAATAAATTCAGACATCTCTTCATTAAAATCAACCCTGAATAATGCTTTGGAGAGTCAGGATGCTCCCTTCTTAGGGTTCTTTAACCATGATTTTGTTATACGTGCCTTGTATTTGTTACTGTCTTGGTCGAACAGGGTTTGGGCTTAGGCACAAGTGAGAATTATGGAATCTTCAGTCTCTGGAATGCATAGGGTAGAAGTAATGGCGGCAACATCTAGTTTCGTAATTAATTCCTCATGCGCATTGATGAGTTCCTTAATATCCAGGTTAAAATGGGATCTGCAGGCAAGCACCATGTCCGCACACTATACAGAGATAGTAAAACCATCTGCGTATGCATGTCCACTAACACTAATCATTTGTGCCATGGGAGAAAGATTAGAGCATGTTAATCTACTCCAAAAATCCCCGAAATCTAAGTGCCAAACCTCGTTGTCTCCAATATCTGGTACAAAGGTCTCAACAGGTGACACATTTTCTTGACCCTAAAACTTGATCTTCATTTTTGTAATGCACAGGGGAAAATCCTTCCAAGATTAAAATCATGATGAGAATGCAAGGGATACAGAGGCACGAGCAAATGACTTTAATGGCAAGGATTCGAGCAAGAGATGGCAAGCGAGCAATGTGACAAATGCGTAGGAGATAGTCTAATTAAATAGCCATTTAGGAGAGAGAAGCTCATTAAATGCACATTAAATTCACCTCGCACAAACTCAAAAATATGAAAAGTGGGAAAATTAGAGAAACTTCACCCAGATGGTCTTTGGTACATTTGGGACACAAGGGACGCAAAGACGCAATCCAGACGACGTGGGCAATGTGGGAAATATGGGCCAAATGAGTACAGGTAGTTCAGATAAACAAAGGATGTGAGGGATGCGAGGGTGCAATTTGGCCAGTGTGCATGATGTGGGGAAAGTGAGAACAAAAATCCCAAACACATTTGGGATAAATGGGAAAAAAGTATGTAAAGTACCCGATGCGGCCAATATGGATGATCAGGTAAAAGGAAGTCCGGGGCGAATGTCAGACAAATGAGACAAAAAGTTTTGAAAAAGCCAACAGTTAAGAATTTGCGGGGAAAGTAGCCGATCCGTGAACAGAAGGCCCTGAGGTACTTGGGACATGAGGGACAAAAATGTCTGACAGACCCGCAAGTAATAAAAAAGACTCCAAAAAATGTGATTTTCACCATCTCTTCAAGTTTTCTCTTCATTAGAACATTACTAAAGGTACCAACTCAAAATTTTAAAAATTCTAACTTTCAAAAGAGGGCAAATTTTTAGAGTACAACATAGACAAAGTAGATGATTTGGAAATCTTAGATTAGAAATAATATATTCAGAAGGTGGTGTTAAAAATCAATCAATTTGGTGAGTGAATTAATCAGTTGACTTGGGTTAAAAAGTGGTTGATTGGTCAGTTAATTTGTAGTGGAAATCAGGGGTGATTGGTCAATGTGAAAGGGAATAGGTTAGTGGGATGTGGTGGCCAAGTTGGCTTGGTGAGGAGAATTAGGTGAAATTGAGTGGCTCGAAATGAGAGGCCGGGAATGTGGGAAGTGTGGAGTTGAGTGGAATGGCCGAGTGGGAGAGGGGAATGACGAAGCCAAGGGGTAAGAGTAGATAGATTGGAAGTAAGGTTTGATATTTATTTGCATTTGGAGCAGGGCAATCAGTATCATGTATGAAACAGGGAATACATAATATGTAGTGTAGGAAAATCTTGCTTCACTACAGATTATAGTCTAGGTGGATCACAAGAATATGAAAATGATATAGAACCATTGTTTTCTAATTTCAACGTAAGTTAAGAAATGATTATATAATTGTCATGTCATTTGCGTATGAATGTGAGCTAACATTCGTTACTCGTTACATGGCTAGCGATGGATCATTCCATCTGTGATGTCGTACAAGAACCTTTGCTACCTCCTAAAAATGCCATATTGATGGACATTAATTCATGGAATGAATTATGGCTATCAATGGACGATATGAAATGGAGCTGGATAAAAGGGAGATGGCGCTCCGTGAGGAAGTGGTCGAGATGGATGGGTCAAGGGTGGTGTTTTGGGAGTTAGGATGAGAGCTCCGTAGGTGAAGGACTTGGATAGGTAGTCATGTGGGGTAACATAATGACTCGGTCGAGGTGAGGAAGCTAAAGATGAATGGAGTAAGAGTGGAAGGGTGAGCCAAGTGGCTTGGTTGGTGTAGAAGTTGGAGGGAGGTGGTTAGAAGGAAGATGGTGTGTTGTGATAGAATGGTGATGACTCAGTCGAGGTGCCAAGTCAAGGGAAAGTGGAATAAGTCTGATACGTTGATAGGGAGTGGGTGGTGGAGTTAGAATGGGCTCAGTGTGGGTGCAGTGGAGAGCTCAGTGTGTGGGGATGGTATCTCAGTGGAATTAAAAGGATATGGGATTAGATTATAGAGTGAGGGAGTGGCCGAGGAGAGGAGAGATATGGGTACATTGAAGTAATGATTATTTTTGTGGAGGTAGGCATTAGTGGAGGTTAAGGGGAGATGGGAGCTCGGGAGTGATGTGGAAGGAAGAGGCATCAGGTCAAGTAGTGAGGTATGAAGCTCTTGTGGTTTGAGAGGAGTGAGGAAATGGATATGGTAGCTCGGTGGTGAGGGAAGTGAAATGGGATTTGGGTAAATAATTAAATGGGGTGATAGGTAGGGGGATGGGTAATTTAGGATAGTTAGGATTTAAAAAGAAAAAATTTTATATTGCTTTTTATTATACCTTAATTGAATGTTATTTCATAATATTATTAATTTTTTTGTGTGTGTTTTTATAGGATATGAAATAAAATAAAGGAATGAAATAATACAGAACCAGAAGAAAAAATAAAATCGAAACGAAAAACCCCTTACCACATAAAGGAGAAAAACTACCAAATATAAGTAGCACACCAAACTAACAGAGGGAATACTAAATCCTATAAACAAGTGATCTGAAAATGAAACATTCACAAAATTTATCTAAATTGTCAAGAACTATGAAACCAGATAACCATGATACTTATGACACCTATACAAGGTGGGAAAAAAGAAAAGTGATAAGAACTTGGGTATGGTCCCATCGGGCATGCCAAAATGTTATACAAGAAACCTCATTTTCATGTGGGTGAATGCCAATACTAGAAGCCACTGGAAACTTCGAATGATAGAGGGCTTAGGACCTCAAATGTGGACATGGATCTACGGGTGCAAAGAAGATAGATATGTGATAAAAGAAGATAGATCTACAAAATTGAAATAGATGTGATTAGATAACAATATGTGGGGGTTTCCTAGATTATGACACTTCTAAGAGGCTATAAACTCACTTAGAGGATGTCAGCCCCCATGTGATAAAGAATAATGATAAAATACAAGACAAGCATATAACATGCAAGTTGATGAACAAAGAAGCCTAAAGATACTTGTATGTAGATGGTGATACCAAATTGAACCAAACACAACATGCAACATGAACCGCGCTAAGTGAACCACCAAATCATGAACATAGTATTATGGGGATTCTAATGTCATTACAAGGACATTATGAGGATACTATCATAAACAAGAGGCTAAAAATTCAAAACAATATTTTCCCAAATTTTCCAATTTATTCCTCTGAGGGGAGAAGGCACATATTTATAGCCTAAGAGTGAGGTTATACTATGGGCTATTTAGTAATCAGGGTTGGGTAAAGTAACCCTGATTAAAAGAGTTGATGTGATTCAGTGGGCCTCACAATTTGACTTATGAGGTTAAAAATATGAGGATGTGATAAGGAGTGGAGAGCATGATTGACATGGTTAGTGCAATAATGCATCCTATTTTTTGAATTTAGGAGTGGGGTTTCAGATGGGTATATATTTCCCATGAATTGAATAAATTTAGGATATGTGAGATAATTCCAAATTCTAATTATCAAATGGGTCAACATGGAGCCCATTTGATAATTAATTAATTAAGGGTGAGTAAATAGATGGAATTCACTCAAATTTAAGAAAAATAAAAGCGAGGGAGAAATTTGAATGAAGGATAACGAATGCGGGATGAACAAGAGGAGTTACTCCCAAAAATTTGTGTCTACAGTTTCAAACCATGGTAGAGTCATTTGGAGGTTTTTTACAAGTCCAAAGTGAAGACTAGTTTTTAGGCCTAAATTGGTAGTTTTTTACAATCATGATGAAAGGTGGTTCTTGGGCATGTTTTTCCTAAGAAGAGGTATATAATTCCTATGATGTTTTTTAGATGTAAAATGAGACATTTTCCATGCTTTATTTGAGCCCTATAGGTTAGTATGATTGGAAAGGATGAGGTCAAAAGTTTACCTACTTGACAGGGTTTAAGGATAGTGAAGGTTCCTTGGTGCAGTTGGTTTGAAATACCAATATATTTTCTTTATTCATGATATATATATATATAAATAATATATATATAATATAGTGATGAGGATTTCAATATTATCCTATTGCATTCATTTATAGGTCTTTAAATTTCCATTAAGGTGTTATAAGATCATGTTTCTAAGACTGGTTTTTGGGTAGTATAGGTATTGTGGAGGACATAGGTGATGTGATGACTCTATGGGCTAAGTCATGAGATATAACATGATTTTTTAATGTTCCTTGGGTAAATTTATTTCCATTGATTGGTTAGATGCCATGTTTTATGAGATATGTTTAATTTTGGTCTTCATCTTTGAAGACTGGTCTATTAGAGGTACTCGGAATGAGTAGGACACAATATTAATTGTTGGTGACTTGACTTGTTTTGTTGGTGTAGATATTCATAACCATGTATAAGGTATTGAGAACATGTATCTTACATGTATGGAACTTTTGGAGTCATGATGAATATTCATTTTTCTTTTAAAATTCATAATGTGACCATTAGAGATGTGTTGTCGTGCAAATGTGCAACATGGAAATTGACAATTTTTGAGCACGAAAATTATACCCATGTGCCGAAATTTTCATGTTTTTTCATTCCTAGGCACCCTAGGTCAAATTTGTCAGTCTAGTAACCCCCTATTTGATGTCAGATTGGTCCCCTAGGTGATTTAGGAAATTCAATTTAATCCCCAAGGTGATTTTAGGAAGTTTTGAAAAGATGTTATCTTCTAGCAGTATTGGAAAAGGGCTATCCTTGGTCTTCCCAGGACTAGATCAACCACCCTGGAGTGGAACGGAAGGACCAAATTCAACATGGAGGTGAATTGAAGACCTTATAACATAATGGAAATGATTGTGGAAGGATTTGGGAAGTGTTTGAAAGACTTGGAACAGTCTGAGTAAAAAATAGGGTTGACAAGCCTTGGTAGTACACCGGCCTAAAACAACTAGTGGGCTTCAGAAGAAGATTCTAAGAGCTCTGGATGGAGTTAGAAGTAAAAAAAACATCTACAAAATAGGATTCTAAGAAATACATGATGATGGAATCATAGTTTTCACAACACTTTGGTGCATAGGATTTGCAAGCAGTTTTTCTCAAGTATAAGTGGAGTCTCAAATAACAAATCTGATTTTTCAAGGATCAAATGGTTGAATAAATACATGAGAACCCCACCATTGGATTCAAAATTCCATTTAAAGTCAGTATAATATAAAATTTCACCAAGAAATTCCACCGGGGGCTCAAGTTATCATCATCCCAAGTTTCCCTCTTAAAGGTAGTTCAGGAGTTAGTCAATTTTCGGGAGGACACATGTCAGCATCAAGAGCTTGGTGGGATTTCATGTCCACGATGTCCCTGAGGTCAAGTATACCAACCTTGGAAAAAATGTGCCTAGCCCCCATGTGACCTCTGGGACCCTCACGTGACCTCTAGACTTGACAGTTTAGCCCTTAGGTGCATTTTTGGAGCATTCATTCCCTACCGTCGGATCAAGCGCCACGTGTCAGCTCCAAGACCACTGTGGAAATTTATGTCCCTCATGTCCTTGAGGTCAGGGGAATAAAACATGAAAAAATGTGCCCAGCCCCTATGGAGAGTCTTTTGGTCATCCATGTGAATGACTTTAAGCCCCCAGGTGCATTTTTGGAGCATCTATTCCTTGTCATTGGATCAAGCGCCACGTGTCAGATCCCTTAGGACCACCGTGGAATTTTTTGTCCCTTAAGTCCTTGAGGTTAGGGACATTAAGCATGGAAAAATGTGCCCAGGCCCTACAGGGAGTCTTTTGGTCACCCATGTGATCGACTTTCAGCTCCCAATGCTTTAAAGCAACTTTTCTCACCTTCATTCCCTGCCGTCGGATTGCCGCCACGTGTCGTCCTCTTGACCACCATGGAATTTGATGTCCCTCATTTCCATGAGGTCAGGGAAATAAATTCATGAAAATTTTTCCCAAGCTTCTCCTTCCATGATTTCAAAAATTCAAAAAATCTAACTGCCGCTTCAGTGTTTCTAGTACTTTCAGTTGCTTCCACTCCTGTGCACAGATTTTTTCCATTCTTCCTCTGCAACTTCTCACCACCATTCCTTAATTTTTTAACCTCAAACTAGACATGCCACAAATTTACTTCACTTCACTCCATGAAATCACATAATTCCTAGAAGGAAAATTGGAGCAAACACGGAAGGAGAAGCACATAAAGAAGAAGGAGAAAATAGAGAAAACTCCATGGCCATGAAATGAGAAGTTAAAGAAATCTCCCAAATGGACATGTGAAATAAAAATTTATATTTTTTTGTTCATTCCTCTACCCAAGGCCATCAAGAAGACACCTTCAAACTCTCCTCCCATGCAACAGAGCATCCACAATGAAGAAATCCCACTTCTAGCTCAACGAAGAAAAAATCAGATCTCTCGTCAAACCGTTGGGCGAAACGAAGTAGAATTACACGTGAAGCATCAGAAGAAGAAACATATCACAATGAAATTTATTCCATAACAAATGGAGGAGAAAACCAGACCTGCAATTTTGAGGTTCATTAATGGCTACCGTGTCTAGAAGCACTACCATGTCCAAAATTTGAAAGTTTAAAATCTCTTGGACTATTAAGCGGGCGGGTCTGAAATTTCAAAGGGGCGATAGTGGGAAAAAAACCATATAAATAAACTTCATTTCACATCAATCGTACCTCTAGAAGCCTGATTTCTAAAAATAGCAGGTCTTCTACGCAGGGACTGTTATTTCAAGAAAGTTAGCAAGAGAAGAACCTGTGAAGGAGATAGAGATGTTGGAGGTGCATGAAAACTGATAATTCACTGGAACATACATTTTTGACACTTACTAAAAATAGTAAGTGGTCCCACAGACACCTGCTAAAAATAGAAAGTCACACTTAAAGAGAAATTTTGGCACAATGGGACATTCAGAACTTTGTCGCATAAGAGATTTCCATGAACGAGGACCATCAAACTTCATCACGGGCAACATCTTCTCCTCTTCTCTCTCCTTCCTCTCCACCAACTTTCTCTCCCTTCAAATGTTTTAATTCTTCATTAGGGTTTGCAATTTTTGATATGCCTTTAAGTCACTTAAAAGTAACTTTAGAAACATAATGTAAATTAAGTTGCCTGGATTTTATAAAAGGGACTTAAATATTTTGTAGGAATATGAATAGTCTAAAGTTAGAAATAAGGCATATAGAGGGTCATGAGTAAGATGGCCTCTCATTCTATAAATTGTAATGACATTCCCATTTCAAAGGGTTGGTCATTAATTTTGTAAGCTCAAGAGTGTATTCTACCTTGAGAGAATAAAGGAGATAGCCAAATTCTTCCTCCCTCCTTCTCAATTTCCTCCATTTCTCCACTATGTACAACTTTTGTTTGATAAATTAATACAAGAAGGAGTTTCTAGATTTATTTGACTAAGAGATTTCTTGATAATTTGTGTTCATCAAATTTCATTTTGTCTTAATGATGCTTACAAAGTTATTTCTTCTCATAAATACATGTGATGATACTTCTGACTAGTGTGTGCAAGAATCTGATTTCCTACCTGCAACATTAGTTCTCCTACCTCTTTTCTCACTCCCCTTTCCCACTCTTCAGACACAGTTTCCCCAAGCAAGAAATTGCTATCTTTTCTATAAGGTCAGTGGAGTGCCCTTGTTGGATCCCCAATCGAAAGGCCACCACATAAATCCACATTTTCTCGCGCATGCATACACGACATTTGTATTGGTTGAGTAGAGGGACTTAGATTCTCAGAGTGTTGGCGAGAAATCTAAAAGTTTTTTCACCCAAAAAAAATTTCTTGCCAAAAGTTTTTGGCACCCATCATGGGGTAGATTTAGTAGCATCTGCACCCAAAATATGACAGTATGGTCCAAAAATTCATAAAACAAAAATTGAAAAAACCAAAAAAAAGATTTCATGAAAGTCTGTTGCCAAAAGATACATTGTTAATTTCTTGCGAGTGAACCTTCATATTCCATAGTGTCCTTTCGTGTCCTCACTTCGAGAATTTCTAAAAGTTGGCTAAAGGAAGATACACCAGGTTGAACAGGTCGAGAGGCGGTGTTGTTTCCAATTTCAAGGCTTTGCAAAATTAGCAAGAATGAATTAGAGGTAATCCATACTTCTTCTCTCAAGCCTCCTCTCCATCTGGCGCTTTAAGCAATTCACCTGGAAATCCTATCCAAACTCCTGTTGATACTCCCCCTTCAAATTCTCCCATTTTTCAACCACCATTAAGCATTGAGCTCCTGGAAGAAGAAGAATTTGTAGAAGCAAGAGCTGAAGTAGAAGCAGAAGCATAAATGACAATGAAACATGAAGTAGAAATACCCCAACCCATTGTTCTATGGGGAAGGAATACAGGCCCACTTGCTCTTGAACCCCCTCTTCACAATCTACTGACAAGTTCCCGCAAGAACTTTCCAAAGTTCAAAGGTGAAAACACATAACATCTTGAAGAACACATCGCTACTTTCACGACATCATGTGGAATCCTTGGTGTCCAAAATGAAGACATTGCTATAAGACTATTCATGGAGTCCCTCCAAGGAAAAGCAGCATAATGGTTTTACCTCCTACCTACCCGGTCCATCATTTGTTAGAATGACATCAAGACTACCTTCGAGGAAATATTCAAATCAACTGAAGACTGTTAGGACCTATTGGTGTAGTTGGCTCAAATGAGGAAAGGATAAAATGAAACCATGAGAGACTTCGTGTCTCGTTTCGAATGGTTGCTTCGCAGGATACCTGAAGAGGATTTTCCATCTCAAAAAATTGTTAAGAGATTCTTCATCAATGCTCAATCATCAGAAGTAGGATCTTTTTTGCAAAGAACACAACCAAGGAACATTGTAGAAGCACAAAGGATGGCCATTGAACTTGATGATGATCTCATCCTCTCTAGAAAGATCAAGAATCCATCAAAGGGTAAAACTCAACATCTTGGATGAAAGAACTGATCCTTTAATGTAGAAAATGATGGATGAAATGGCATTGTTGAGGAGGGAAATATCTAAACGAGTGTCTTCTCAAAGAAGCAAAAAAAAATAGATTGCAGGAGCACCCCAAAGGCTTGCCTTGGAGGCCCCACCCATGAATGTAAATTACAGATTTCAATAAAGTGAAGAAGAGCTTGAACAATAAAGGGAAGGTGGAAACTTCCTAGAGATCGATGAATTTGAGAACAATGCACAAATTAGATTCTGTGAGTATTCTGGAGGTTATGAAGAAAATGAAGAAGATGCACCCAATTTCTCATGCACGGTATTCACTCATTCTCAGTCCAAGAAAGGAGCAACCCCTCCACTGCTATAAAGAAAAAGAAGGTTGATGATCCTCCTATGACGACTCCAAAAAACAAAGTAATCGGTTGAGGATCACCACTTCCTCCTTCCATGAAGTTTGCATTGTTGGAGCTTGATCCTGTAGCGAGTAAGAAGGGCTCCCGCTATTCCAAGTTAGTATTTTGATACCTCTTCTAATTTTAAACCCAAATCTACGCCTACAGAATCTAATTCCTTGAAAGCTCCTAGTGTGCCATTCAAAATACCTTCCATTCCTCAATCATAAAATCATGCTCCTAAGCCTATCCAAATTCCAAAATTAGTCCCTTCACCCCCTTTTTCCACATTTTCTCCCTTTGACTTCATAGAATATGCAAACAAAGCCAAAGTGCAGATTACTGAAACTAAATATTTGTAGACTCATCCTAAACAATTTGAGAGGTTCCACTGATATATCAAGAGTGGTAGTCTAACACCCAATGTATCAAAGACAAATAAAGTTGAACCTTTCTACATCTCCATTCTTGTTGGAGAATATGTACTGAACAAGTGCATAATAGATTTTGGTGCCTCAGACAATGTGATGCCTTTGAAGGTCACCAAGGCTCTCAAACTTACCATGACTCCACATAGTGGCTCTTGTTACTCTTTGGAGTCAAAAGAGGTCACACCTGTAGGGAAAGTTAAAGATGCATAGATGGCTCTTGCCAAATTTCCAGATAAGAAAGTTTCAGCGATGATTTTGGTAAAAGATGTGCCATCCTCATTCAAAATGTTGTTGAGTAGAAGTTTCTACTGAGACACAGGAGGTAAAATTTAGATGAATTGGTCATCCCCAACCATACCAGTGAAGCGAGACATGGAGAAATTACTTCGCAAGAAGAAGATGAGGTACACAACTAAAGTCTGGAAGCCCGGAAGCTAACATTTTGTACTAGGGTAGTAGGTGGATGAATCAATTTGTGGAAACTAAGGATAAAGAGGATATCCCCATATTGATAGGTGCAAACATGCCTTCCTGGAGATATTTGGACTTTGAAGAAGCATTGAGGAGATTCGAGTTACAAGAGGGTAGCCCTAAATTTTTGGATGATGCAAACCATGAAGAAGAGGAGATGGTTCTTGATGATTTTCAAGAAGAAAAATCAGCTTATATGCTTATCCAATATGAGGAATTATTCTCATTCCCATTTGGGGATGAATGTGATCTCAATCAGGCCATCTATGGAGAGACAAAATCAACTTGTGATGAGCCTGTGAAAGGTTTGAAAGAAATGCCTGTATAAGAACTACTGAAAGCCATTGTAGAAACTGAGGACCCCAAGCTCAGTCTCAAACTCCTGATGCAAGCCACGAATCTGCAAGACAAACGTGAAGTTGATTTGGAAGCCTTAACCAATGTGAAGGTTGGCCGTATTGAGATAAGGCAAGATGAAAAATATGATTCTACTCTTGAGCTAATGGTTAATGGATGCAATAATAAAATGGAGATATTTTCTTTCCCATTTCAAAATGAAGACTCTTTCCATGAAGAAGAAATTGAAGAAAGGAGTTTCGAGACCTTTGAAGATGAATCTCTTTTTGATGAAGGATCGGTAGGGTGCACCAATTCCCAAAATGATGAGGTAATCCCTCTAGATAGTTGCCTTGAGCTGCATTCTTCAAAGGTGTACAAAGATGAGTTGTAGGAAAGAACGAAGCATAACTCCATGCAAGAAATATTAGATGTAGTAGGAGTTTCAGAGGATCATGATCTGATTTTTGATCTCTTAACTTGTGCCTCAGACATACAAGACAAATACGAGTTTTCCTCCTATTCTCCTACCAATACTCAAACATAATGGAATAAAGATAAAGGATGAATATAATGTTTCTCATGGAGAAGATGTCAATGAGCATAGACTTGGGAAAGAAATTAACTCAAAATATGTAAGGAATTGGAACAAAAATCAACTTTGGGGCAGTGATAGCATGCTTAGTGAAGAATCATCTATGTGGATAAACACAGAATGCAACTGGCACTATGAAACCAATTTCAAAGAGGATGAAGGCAATGGAATTTCCAAGTAAGGACCTAAGCATCAAGAAGATCACATGGAATCACTCCTACAAGGTACACAAACAATTGTGAAAGCACATGGCTTTCATAAGCAGCTGAGGAAGGGAGGCTAATTTTTAGAACCCGTTAATGGCTTTGCAGAACATTATCATTCAGTGTTGCCTCTTCAGGGGTAAATTTTGAGAAATGAAAACTACTTCAGTGAAAGAGGGTTGTCCCCCACCTTGTACCATAGGTGATTTATAGGTGTGTTTCCCTTCCTATTGTGTGTTTCGTTTCCTTTTCGTGTGTGTGTGTATTTCCTTCTTCTCTCTTTCTCTCTTAATATAAATTCTACGTGACTCTACAGGGCCCAATGGATAAGGCATTGGTCAATATTTTGTGAGTTCAGATTATAGGATTTCTCATGCCATGTCTTCTCTATGCTTATTCTATGCCATGTCCCCAAGCTAGAGCTAGCTGTTGTCGCGCAAATGTGCAACAGGGAAATTGACAATTTCTGAGCACGAAAATTATACCCCTATGCCAAAATTTTCATGTTTTATCATTCCTAGGCACCCCACGTCAAATCTGTTAGTTTGGTAACCCCCTATTTGATGTCAAATTGGTCCTCTAGGTGATTTAGGAAATTCAATTTAATCCCCAAGGTGATTTTAGGAAGTTTTGAAAAGATGTTATCTTCTGGCAGTATTGGGAAGGGCTATTATTGGTTTTCCCAGGACTAGATCAACCACCCTAGAGTGGAATGGAAGGTCCAAATTCCACATGGATGTGAATTGAAGACCTTATAACATCATGGAAATGATTGTGAAAGGTTTTGGGAAGTTTTTAAAGACTTGGAACAGTCTAAGTAAAAAATAGGGTTCACAAGCCTAGATAGTACACCGACCTAAAACAACTAGTGGGCTTCAAAAGAAGATTCCGGGAGCTCTGGATGGAGTTAGAAGTAAAAAAAAATATCTACAAAAATAAGATTCTAATAACTACATGATGGTGGAATCATATTTTTCACAACACTTTGGTTCATAGGATTTGCAAGCAGTTTTTCTCAAGTATAAGTGGAGTCTAAAATACAAAATCTAATTTTTCAAGGATCAGATGGTTGAATAAAGACATGAGACCCCCACCATTGGATTAAAAATTCCATTCCATTCAGGATCATATAAAATTTCACTAATAAATTCCACTGGGAGCTCAAGTTATCATCATCCCAAGTTGCCCTCTCAAAGGCAATTCAAGAGTTAGTCAATTTTCGGGATGACACGTGTCAGCACCAGGAGCCTGGTGGGATTTCGTGTCCCCAAAATCCCTGAGGTAAATAGTAAAGTACACCAACCTTGGAAAAATTCTCCCATCCCCCATGTGACCTCTGGGACCCTCACGTGACCTCCAAACATGACAATTTAGCCCTCAGGTGCATTTTTGGAGCATCCATTCCCTGTCGTCGGATCAAGCGCCATGTGTTAGCTCCAGGATCACCATGGAAATTTATGTCCCTCACGTCCCTAAGGTCAGGGAAATAAAACATGAAAATTTTTTCCCATCCCCTATGGAGAGTCTTTTGGTCATCCATGTGATCGAATTTCAGCCCCCAGGTGCATTTTTGGAGCATCCATTCCCTGTCGTCGAATCAAGCACCATGTGTCAGCTCTAGAACTACCATGGAATTTAATGTACCTCATGTCCCTAAGGTTAGGGACATAAATCATGGAAAAATTATCCCAGCCCCTATGGGAAGTCTTTTGGACACCCATGTGACCGACTTTCAGCCCCCAATGCTTTAAAGCAACTTTTATCACCTTCATTCCCTGTAGTCAGATTTCCGCCACGTGTTATCCTCTTGACCACCAGGGAATTTGATGTCCCTCATTTCCCTGAGGTCAAGGATATCAAGTCATGAAAAATTCACCCAAGCTTCTCCTTCCATGATTTCAAAAATTCAAAAAATATAACTACCGCTTCAATGCTTCCAGCCGCTTCCACTCCCGTGCACAATTTTTCTCCATTCTTCCTCTACAACTTCTCACCACCATTCCTCCATTTTTGAACCTCAAACCAGACCTACCACAAAGGTACTTACCTTCACTCCATAAAATCATTCAGGTCCTAGAAGGAAAATTGGAGCAAACATGGAAGGAGAAGCACAAAAAGAAGAAGGAGAAAACAAAGAAAACTCCATGGCTATGAAACAAGAAGTTAAAGAAATCTCCCAAATGGACACGTGAAATAAAAATTTATATTATTATGATCATTCCTATACCAAAGGCCATCAATAAGACACCTTCAAACTCTCCTCCCGTACAATAGAGCATCCATAACGAAGAAATCCCACTTCTGGCTCAACAAAGAAAAAATCCAATTTCTCGTCAAACCGTTGGGCGAAATGAAATAGAATTACACGTGAAGCATCAAAAGAAGACACCTATTACAATGAAATTTATTTCGTCACAAATGGAGGAGAAAACCATACCTGCAATTTTGAGGTCCATTAATGGTTGTCACGTCAAGAATTACACTGTCAGGTCCAAAATTTGAAAGTTTAAAATCTTTTGGACTATTAAGTGGGCGGGTCTGAAATTTTAGAGGGGTGATATTAGGCAAAAACCCATATAAAAAACTTCATTTAATGTCAATCGTACCTCCAAAATACCACTTTATAAAAATAGCATGTCTTTTATATAGGGACTGCTATTTCAGGAAAGTCAGCAACAGAAGAACCTGCGAAGGAGACAGAGATGTTGGAGGTGCACGACAACTGATAATTCACCAGAACAGACATTTTTGACACTTACTAAAAATAGTAAGTTGTCCCACAGACACCTGCTAAAAATAGAAAGTCACACTAAAAGAGTAGTTTAGCACAATGGGACATTCAAAACTTCATCGCATAAGAGCTTTCCATGAACGAGGACCATTGAACTTCATCACGGACAAAATCTTCTCCTCTTTCTCTCACTTTCCTCTCCCCCAAATTTCTCTCCCTTCAAATGTTCTAATTCTTTGTTGGGGTTTACACTTTTTGATATGCCTTTAAGTCACTTAAAATTGACTTTAGAAACATAATGTAAATTAATTCGCCTTGATTTTATAAAAGGAACTTAAATATTTTGTAGGAATATGAATAGTCTAAAGTTAGAAATAAGGCATATGGAGGGTCATGAGGAAGACGATAAGTCACCTCTCATTCTATAAATTGTAATGTCATTCCCATTTCAAAGGGTTGGTAATTAATTTTGTAAGCTCAAGAGTGTATTCTACCTTGAGATAATAAAGGAGATAGCCAAATTCTTCCTTCCCCACTTCTCAATTTCCTCCATTTCTCCACTATGTACAACTTTTGTTTGAGAAATTAATACAAGAAGGAGTTTATAGTTTTCTTTGACTAAGATATTTCTTAATACTTTGTGTTCATCAAATTTCATTTCATCTTAATGATGCTTACAAAGTTGTTTCTTCTCATAAATGCATGTGAGGATACTGTATAATGGAAAAGTGACAAGGGAGCGTGGGAATCTACAAGTAACTCTTCCTCGCACCAATCCTCCCGAGGTCATGCCGAGACAGCCGGTGGGGATGGAATATGTGTGGGATGCAGACAAACTAGTTAGGTAATCTGATGTCTTTGAAGCACACTAGTGGAAACTACGAATCTAAGGCAAAGAAGGCCCTCCTAACCTGAACTGGTGTGATAGATCGATCAGCAAGGATGACTGCTCAAAGGCTCCAATCAATATCAAGCTCTGGCATGATTCATTCTATGGGTTGTGGGATACATGGAAAATGACCTGGGATAGTTTCGTGTATTTCTCTAGATCGGGTCATAGGGTGGATGGTGGGTAGAGTGGACTCTACGGGTGATTATCTGGCCTAGTCTAGAATTCCCTAACTTTATTAGCTACTACGTCTAATAAGGATAAATGTTTGATGATGATAGGTGGAAGTGGAGTAGATCTGAATACTAATGTGCATAGGCCAACATCTATGTCTGATTCACCTATGGATTCATTGGGTTGTGGGATTTGTGGGTCACAACCGTAGATTCACGTTTGTTGTGGTCCTTCTATAGCCATGTGTGGACTCAGTCCCTAATCCCTAGTATCCAACAGTCATATGCTTTCTCAGCCTCTATATTCAGAACTAATAGTTGTGCGATCTTTTCAAAGTATCTCACAGGTGTTTGTGTAACTTGAATTCTTAAGCTGGTATCTATATCTATGAGAGTGTCTCTTCCATCTAGCTATGGGACCAAAGGATAACAACCGAACACTTGCTCTCTTTCAAGAACTTCTACAGTCATGCGGATATATATCTAGGGTAATATGTAGTTTGGTTGATTTGACCAAAATGTGTGCGCTTGGTCGTCTTCTATGTTTAACCTGCTTCACTGGAAGCTGATCTATTGTAAGTTTTCCATTGTTCAGAAGACTTGGATCCTAAGATTTTGATCTATATCAGTTACTGCTGTGATGAGATTGGGTTGGGGCACAATTGGCTCAAATACGTATTCTCTAGGCCCTCTAGGTCCCATGATTGTCATACAAAAGCAACAATGTAAATCTAATTGCAGCAAAGTAAAATTTAATTATGTGAAATATATCTACAACATATATAACTTCTCTATTTTTGTATTTTTTTGATGAATTTATATGAACAAAATTGAAGGAGCAACTATCTTAATATATCTAGAAATTGACAACTAATCTAATAACAAATTTAAAACAAACAAAGTAACCGAGTATAGCTACTTGCCTGTGTGGTTGTGAATCTATTCTAAATAGTGAAATAACTGATCTAATTTATTTGAAAGACTCTTGATCCTACCTCAGAAGTGAGGAATGAATCATAGTTTCTCAGAAACTATCAATCCCCATAGCTTCCCTGGCAATATCAAAAGTAAAATTGACTGAAATAAAGTGATTGGCTACTCTATTTGATATGATTCTAACTAGAACTTTGAAAGCTAGAACCTAGATTTTATAGAACAGTGGCGAATCCGATGGTGTGTGTGGTTTTGTCCCCTCAGTGTGATCTCCTCGTTCCTTCGTGCTCACGTGGATCCAGAAAAGCGTGTAATGCTAGCATCAACAAAAGTAGATTTTGGAAAAAAGGTAGCTTAGGATACAGACTGAATACAATGTGAGTAGGAGAGGGATAGCGCAAGAGTACGGAGCTTGGCCTATGCAATTCCTAGCAGGATTTATTGCGAGTCATGCAACATAAAACGTCCAAAGCCTGAAACTATCCTGTTTGATGAGTAAAACCTGGAACTTTAATGGCTTCCTACTGAAATTTAAAATGTTCTATCTTAATGGATTGCATGAAGTAATGATAACCCTTTTCACAAGATGGATATGTGGCTTTCTAATAGCAAAATAACATTAACTAAGCATGCAATGAACTAAAATATGAATCCTAAGCAAAATAAAAGACTAAACTACTGAAATGAGAAATTGAGAGGTAAATTTGAGGGGCCATTTTCTTGAGCACGAGCCAACTATTTATAGCATTTCCATTTACCCAAAGGTAAAAACCAAATTGATCTCTTAAACCATAAACAATCCCAAAACACTATTCTAGGGAACTAGAATCATTGATGTAAGCCAAAGGCGGTGAAAAAAGCTAGTAAACGTTGAAATTTACGTGAGTTGTGTTAAAAAGAACATTCTAGAAAACACGTGAAGGACCGCCGCCCTGAGCAAGGCAGCAGTTACAGGACCGCCACCCTTCTTAGGCGGTAGTCACGAGATTGCCGCCCAGGCAAGGTGGCGGTTTCGTCACTGAAGAATAAAACGCAAAGAAAAGATGGGAAAAGAGAACAACAAAGAATGCAAGGGCTAAAAGGGGCATGCGGGATGTTAACGCATACTTGGAGAGCTTTTCTAGATCCAAACACCTTACTAGAAGACATGTATCATCATTGGGGCACGTGTTACGTTGTTTCGATAGTGCAGTACCTTACAATTTTGGGTACGTACATAGTGCCCCCTCGGAGAAGTGTTTTACTCATGAAGAGGTATAAAACGGTGGGTCCGAGTATGGCGGTCCCAAAATGGGAAGTTGGAAGTTATACCTGATACATCCGTGTGTCAAAATGATGCCATCCACAATTCCCACCACCTGCAAAATGAAAAGAGGAATCAAGTGCATATAGACAAAATAGATCGGAAAATAAACGCTAAAATAATGGGAAATGAGAATGTACCATTTGTGCGAGGGTAAGAACTTACCTCTGTTGGTACTCTAAACCTGTGAAAAAGGGATTCAAAATGAGTCAGGTTGCTATATATATGAAAGTGGGCCCATTTTCCTATTCATTTGTGCGTGTTTATTTGGTTGGTTTTGAGCTCTAGGACCCACGGTGACGGTTTCTTATGAGAGTAGAGTCAAAACGTTCGTGACAAGATAGCGATCATGCCTCCACGAGCAGATCATCAACCCGCGAGATCACAAGTTATTTTTTCTCAATTTATCATTTTTACCCTCAAAATTTTAAAATGTTAAAATCTTTCTCATGGGGGGGTTATTTTTGAAAATTTTAGGTTCAAAAGGTCTATCTAGGGGGGGCGCCTACTGGGTAGGCTTTGTTTTAGTTAAAATGGTCCTTTTTTTTATGTTTTTAGGCCTTTTTAAGGTATAAAACCTGCGTGGGTTTTCGGGACACAACCACCGCCCTGAACAGGGTGGCGGTCACGTGACCGCCGCGCTATTCAAGGTGGTGGTTACAAGACCTCTGCCTTTAAGGCAGTGGTTACAAAACCACCACCCTACTCAGGGTGGTGGTTCCTAACAGAATGCCAAATGAACACTTGTTTGAATTTTTTTTGCATTTTTAGCATCTTTATGTGTTTTCATGATTTTTCTAATGTCATTCGAATGCTAACTTACTCTATTTTGTGTGTTTTTGGGTGTATGCGGGTGAGGGAGGAGTATATTCGATGGAGTCGAGAGAGAAGTAGAGAGTTTGACTGGCTCCTAGTAGTATTAGATGCCCTTTCACATGATGAGGAGGACACTCTTCAGAGGGCTGGTATACTGCGTATATCACGTATCCCACATGTTGCTCCATCTAGTCACATACTTTGTGACTTATTTTCTTATTGGGATGCTGATCAGAACACCTTCCAGTTACCAGGGGTCCGAGGTGAGTGGACCATCACTTTGGAGGATGTTTACCATATCCTGGGGGTCCTGATCATCGGGAGACGACTTACCCTTGAGACAGCAGGTTCATGGGCTCAGATAGCACAGTGGGCCTCTTACATGGGAGATGCAATTATCTCCGCTGGTTCAAAGAAGGGGGTGAGGATCCGATCTATTCCTATCCTGCCCATCCCCTTGATTCGTCAAGCCATTATGGGGATCCTTTCCTCGAGATTGATCAGGGACAAGGGAGGAGACACACTACTATATTGCTAGTCCCCCATCATTGCATAGATCGAGGGACATGGTTGGATTTACGCCTGGGGAGCTGATATACTTGGGACTACCTACCATGACTTGTATAGGGTATTCTATTTACAGTGGTAGTCTTTGAGACACCCAACCCTAGTTATGAGCTGGGTCTATGAGCGCTTCATCCCCTATGGCAGAGGTGTAGAGGTAGCAGATCCCAGAGCTATGAGGGCAGCCTGATGGACAGAGATGTCAGTGCTTAGAGCACCTCACCAGCTAGTTGCTTCCCTGACCACTAATGACATGGAGGCCACACCATATTAGGCCATGGTAGGTTTATGGGGCGAGGAGGCTCTTACTTTGATCTCCTGCTCCACCACAGGACAGGTTGTTGACAGAGTAGGGAGAGTGGAGATACACCCCTTTGGCTGAGTTCCTCAGTAGTTTGGCCTACCTTATATGGGTGTGCTTCCCCCAGTAGTGCCAGTATACAGCTCAGTTTGAGAGGCTAGAGGGGGTCCTAGAGGCCAGGGTTAGACAGTTGTTACCCCTGGTGTTCCCATTGTAGCTAGGCGGGTAGTACATGCACGAGGGAGAGTCGGTGCTCCTCAGGCACCCTTACTTCAAATCACCGCCGGTCCCGCTCACAGCAGTGATGACCCTATTGACATAAACTCTGAGTCTGAGGAGTTCACAAGGGGGAGACGGAGGAGGAGACTGAGGAGGAAAGTGATCCTGAGTGACATGACACTCAGGATATCATGCAGGCAGAGAGGGCAGAGCAGAGTGCAGAGAGGGTGACTCTGGTTTCAGAGGAGCCACTCTCTCATGGCCATGGTGGGGAGGATGAGTCCATTGTGGGATGCTACGTTTCTCTAGCCATGGGAGGAGTACCTCAGTCAGCGGCGGCATCTGTGGCAGGTGATGACCCTAGAGATCCATCCTAGAGGACCGGTGATCCGAGTAAGTTATCTTCCCTTTGCTTTAGGATCACTTTAATTTCCATCTCTCCTTTTGTTTACACTTGTGTTTATCTCTTGTTTTATTTCTAATTCATTTTTCTCCTTTTCTTGCAGAGACCGCCAATGAGTGGCGAGACCTGATTCACAGGGTATGTACCGATACCCTAATGATCCCTATAGAGAGGACCCATGCAACGCTGTCGGTGGATGCAGGGGAGCCCTCAGTAGCTAGCATACATACTAACGTCTTTGCCCCCGTCTGGCACATGGCCAGGATGGTATATACCCTTTACACTGAGCTGTCAGGGTATAGGACAGCAGAGTGCCTGATGAGGAGTCATTCTCATGGTGAGACCGCAGCTACCCCCTCGGGATCGTGAGCCCTCCGTGCATTCAGAGCACCGGCGTAGCCGGAGTCCTAGGCATGGGCGTCCACCCTCATATGGATATCATAGGGGTTGAGAAGCCACTTGGCTCTCTTAGATTTTTTTATGATATTTTTGTATTTCTTAAGCTCTTTGAGTGTTTTGACCATGCTTAGCACATGATGGAATTGTACAGGAATTTTGATCATTTATATATATATATATATATATATATATATATATATATATATATATATATATATATATATATTCTTTTTGGATCAGAATTTTGGCATCTATGACCTTGCTTCCATTTCTGTTTCCGTATGTAAACTATGATGTTATGCCTATATGTCTTTTAGAATGTATACAATGGAGAACAAATGATACAAATGTTTACTTTCTTTTTGTATTTCGTGATGCCGATATATGATAATGTAGATACAATGTGATTTTGAATTTTTAGTTTCTTTAAGCAATTTTGATACCTCATATCTATTTTGGCAAAGTGGTGAAGATAAGCCGGTATAATGAGCAGATAAACTTGCCCCACTCCTAACTCCACACAACTAGTAAGATGCGAGGGCTTGTCACCGAGAGCTAGAAAGGGCACAAGTTATGAAATGTGTTGAAATGATAGTGATGAAAGATAGACAAAGCTTTAGTGGAACCAAATTAGGATGCTACAAGCCTACTCTACTCGAGTGACTCCATAGTTTGGGATGCAACTTGCTTTGTGGTTTATCTAGACTTAGATCCGTAGATGGCCACATGGTAGAAAAAATATGGGTTTTAGGATTTTTAATTCTCTTGGAATTTTGGACATCTGATTCATTTGTTTTGACCCAAGACTTCAAGATTTGAATTTTTTGTTTATGACCTTTAACGTTTGTTTGTCAAGAGGACCCCCTACACCTTGCCCCATGCTACTAGTAAGAAGCGTGGGTTTATCACCATGGACAAGGCATAGGCGAGTAAGGGCATTTCCATCCTTTCCCAACCCTACGTCACTAGTAAGAGACGCAAGCTCATCACCAAAGGTTGGTGGGGCAAGGAAATGTGTAAATTTAAAATTTTCTGTTTGATCTATATTTGACTCGTTTACTTGAGCAAAGTGTCAGTATGTTCTTACTTCCAAAGAGATATATTTATGGGATAGATGTGACACGATGAAGCTTCTCGAACAAACCATAGGCAAGACACCTATCCTAAGAAGAAACCAAAAGTTGGAACAAGAATGCAGACCTTGGTATGGTTACCGTTAAGACTTTGTCATATCTAGCTTTATTTGATGAAATGATTCCAAAATAGTTGATGATATCACGGAAATGGAGAAGTATGATTAGAGTGTTTATGCCAATACCATCAGAATTTTGTAATGAATTGCTTTGAGAATAAATTCCTTGATCAAAAAATTATACGAAACAAGCGGATAAAATGATCCTAACTATATGAAGATGTAATGTAGATATAATTATACAAGTAGTGTTGGTTGCTTACGCATAGAATCGTTTAAGGTGTAGGGAATTGACTGTTTCACCAAATTCCTCACCTTCTAGTGTGCATAAGAGATATGTACCATTTCCATAGTCCTTCATGACTCGGTATGGGCCCAACCATTTGGGCTAGAACTTCCTTCCTTCGCCAGTCTTTTTATCGATCTGGCTGTCTAGCCTTAGAACTAGATCACCTTCATATATGTCTTGTTCATAGACCTTCTTGTTATATTGCCGGAACATCCGGTCAGCATAGACTTTTGTGCCGCTATTTAGCATCTAACCTAGCTTCATCTAGGCTTTCTAGTTGGGAGAGACATGCTTCTCTGTAAGCATCTACGTCCAGAATCCCTTGTAATGAGATACGAAGACTGGGTATTTCAACCTCAAGCTAGAGAACTGCTTCTGCACCGAATACTAGCGAGAAAGGATTCACTCATGTTGGTGTTCTTATTGAGGTTTGGTGGGCCCATAAGGCTGGATATAACTTCAAATTCCAATCTCATTTGTTTTCTTTCACCATTTTAAGAAGAATGGATTTTAATGTTTTGTTTGTCGCTTCAGCTTGTCCGTTGGGTTGGGGGTAATACAAGGAGGCCGTATGATGGCTTATTTTAAATTTATTGCACAATTCATGAACTTCGTCATTTTTAAAAGAAGTCCCATTATCCGAGATAATGATTTGTGGGACACCATACTTGCAAATGAATTGGTTCAAAATGAACTTGGCGATTACAGAACACGGTACAGTAGTAAGAGGCATAGCCTCTACCCACTTGGTAAAATATTCGGTGGCCGTGATTATGAAATTATGGCCATCTGTGGATGAGGGAGAGAATTTCCCTATCAAATCGAGGCCCCACATAAAAAAAGGGCCATGGAGTAGTGATTGGTTGTAGAACTTGTGCTGGCATGTGGATCTCATGGGAGAATTCTTGGCACTTATGACACCTTCGTAAAAACTCTATTGCATCGTGTTCTAGAGTATGC
Organism: Taxus chinensis; assembly: GCA_019776745.2. Lineage (NCBI taxonomy): Eukaryota > Viridiplantae > Streptophyta > Pinopsida > Cupressales > Taxaceae > Taxus > Taxus chinensis. Next base: position 750,382,538 of record CM034154.1, on the reverse strand, counting down.
CAGAGATAGCCCATCCGATGTATTTTATGAGTGGTGGCATGGCCACCGAAGTGGCCTCCACACATTCCACTGTGAGATTTGTGGAGAATCTTCTTGGATTCTTCTGTGTTGACAAATATTAGAATCATTCCATCGAATTATTTTCGATAGAGCACTTGCTCTATAATGACGTATTTAGCTACGAAAATGCGTAACCACCTTCTTTGTTATGGTGTAGTACCTTCTGGATACGTATGATCCATAATATAATTAATTATATCAGCATACCAAGGACACTCAGAGATGGGAGGTCTGGTTTCGACGTAGTATACGCATTCATCAAGAAAGTCCAGATCTACTAGATTGCCTCCATCTAGTGGGTCATCAGCTAACCAATCCATGATGATTTGTCCTTTAACAAACTTTTGATTTACAAATGTTAGTTCAAATTCCCCCATTAAGGGTATAAAGTGTCCAGCCTTTTTAGACAAGGACCCTTGCGTGAGGAAGGTTCGTAAATGCTTTGTCTTTACAATTACCCTTGTTTCTTGATTTAGCATATAATGTCTTAAGCATTTGGTCACAAAGACTATGGCAAGGCATTCTCGTTATGCCTGTGTATAGCATGTTTCATAGTCGAGCAACGTTTAGCTAATGAAATAGATCACACATTCTCTCTTGTCATCATCTTCTTGAGCCAGCATACAAGCTAGCGAGACATTGGTAGCTCGCGAATATAAAATTAGTGGGTGGTCTGGCTTAGGTAGCATTAACGTAGGTGGTGATAACAAGAAACGCTTAACTGCGTCGAAAGCTTCATTAAAATTTTTGGTCCAATCAATATTATAATCTTTCTTGAGTAGATTGTTGATTGGATGAATGGCAAAGCTTAAGTCCGAGATGAATCTCCGGATTGCACCAAGCTTTCCAAGAAATGACCTGATTCCAGATTCATCCGAAGGTGGGACCATTTCGAGAACAGCTCTAATTTTGGTTGGGTCAACATCGATCCCTCGTGACGATATAATGTAACCTAGGAGCTTCCCTCTCATCACACCAAAGACACATTTTTCTGGATTTAGTGTGACTCCGTATTCTATTAGATGTGAAAGGATGATGCGGAGTACTTCCGGGTGATCACAACGCTTCCTGGCCTTGGCCAACAAATCGTCTACATAGGACTCCATGATTTTGTGAATAAGATCGTGAAATATGTATGTCATTGCCCGTTGGTATGTAGTGTCGGCGTTCTTGAGACCGAATGGAATAACAGTGTAGCAATAGGTTCCCCAAGGAGTTATAAACGTGGTTTTAGCTTGATCTTATTTGGATATTCTGATTTGGTTTTATCCTTAGAATCCATCCATGAGAGAAAAAAGCTCAAATGCAGCTGTTGCATCAACAATGACGTCTATGGATGGTAACGGGAAGTCATCCTTAGGGAAAACCTTGTTAATGTCTCGGAAGTCTATGCATATGCATATCTTCCCATTCTTTTTTAGAACGGGAATGATATTAGATACCCACTGAGAGTAATCGACAGGCTTGATGAATCCTACTTGGAGGAGTTTCATTACCTCCTCTTTCACCATGAGAGCTACCTTAGGTTTCATTGGTCTCGATTTTTGTTTAATCAGATTTTCATCTAATTTAGTGACGAGGTTATGTACTGCAATGTGTGGTGCAACCCCTGTCATTTCCTTATAATTAAATGCAAAAGCTTTCTGATGTTCCTTGAGGATTTGAGTGTGTATTTCTACTTCTGATGGAGTTAACGAGGATCCTAACTTCAATATCGTTGGTTCATCCTCTATTCCGATGTTAATATCGATTGTTTCTTCGATTAGAGAAGCGTTACCTTCTTCAAACTCAGGCAGGGCTGGAGGTAGTTCCAGATCATATCCATTCTTGATTGTGTATATGTTGAATTCCTTTTGTTGGGGAAGCTCTGTCATGGGATTTCCGAAGTAGGAAGATGAATGCGGGATTAAGGATAAATCTACTGCGTGATGGGTGAGATGTAACGCTGCATAGGCATTTAAGTAATTCAGAGTGGTTATATCACTATCAATGTGGTCTAGGATAGTAGATTTGTTTTCATTTCTGTCTGTTAAAAGAGGATTTGACATTCTTTTTACTAATGGTTCAGTACGAAGGGATACCATGAAATGGGTATCTTCCAACTCACTATTTGGAGTGAAGCATGACGCTGAGGTTGCTATTGAATCAGTGAGAATATTTTTCTCTCGCAGGATTACTTCAATTGATATGAAGTCAAACTCCTTGCTTAAATTAAGTATAGTTGTTTTGTAGAGCTGTAAGTGTTTGGCTCGTGTTTCATACATCTCAGAGACTTGGTTTGCTACCAATGGTGAGTCTCCTAACACCCTGATATTATTAACACCAATCCTCTTAGCTAGGATGAGGCCAAGGAGGAGGGCTTCGTACTTAGCACTGTTGTTTGTACATTCGAAATTTATTTTAAAGGCAAATGGTAGGACTTTTCCCTTGGGAGAAGTAAAGATTACACCTGCCCTAGCTATGTAATGACATCTAGCTCCATCGAAATGGAGATTCCAATACTTAGCTAGGAATATGGGAATTGGGATATTTGTTGTGTTAACATCTTCTACCTCTACCATGTAGAGATCTACTACTCGAAGAGAACCAACACCTAGGGTGTATCCCATGCCTACAGAATCAAATGGTAGGAACATTGGTAGATCCTGTTCTAGCAATTCAACAATTTTTGTAGTAGTTCCTAATGATACTGTTTCTACAATCTTAACCTCATCTTTGAGGGCTGCGATCATCTTGGCTAGGCTCATAGTCTCAAGATCTGTCATAGGTACCAAATTTTCTTTCGGTTTCAATTTGGTGGGTTTATTAAGTTGGTTTGTTGGGAGTTCAAAATCTAAGTGCATGCATGGTCTTTTCTTTAAGTCAGCCAGGTGTATATTGACTATCTTGGGTCGCGGTTGACTTCCTAATTGTGGTGTAACTAATGGATTTAGTGAAGTTGAGGCTTCATGATCATTGTTTCCTGTCATTACACCCTTGTTTGTCCCATTCAAATTTAACCTGGTGTTGTTGTGATTTGGGAGTAGATCATTGAAGATCTTAAGGGGTGCATTTTGAGGGGAAACTGCCCCTGTAAAAGTATTTGGTGTTGGTGATGCAAGATCTGCCAAGAACATATCTATAAAAAGTTGTCTTTTTTCTTCTAGAAAATGTTGCATGAATTTATTGTAGTCACGGCATGTTCTAGTGTCATGGCCTCGGATTTTGTGAAAACCACAATACGAGTTAGGGTTGTAATTCCTATTCTGCTGGTTTGGTGCATATTGTGGCCCAAAACTCTGATCAAACCGTTTCCTATTAGGATTAAAGTTTTTACATTTTCTATTTTTGGTTTTGGTTTTGGTTTTGATATCCAGTGGAGTTTTGGGTTGGACCCTATGTAGGGTTTCACCGTTGTTGTTGTTGATGATGATGATGATTGAAATCCACTGCATTGATTGTTGGGGTAAAGTTTTTATTTCATTGGTTGTTTACTAGTGGTGGAGTATTCACAACATTTACCCTTTTGGGCTATCAGTTACTCCATTTGTTGTTACTCCGTGATTTTTATTAAGGATTTTAGGTCCTTGATTGGTATTTTTGGTGGTAGGATAAGCCGTAGTATTCTGGTTGGAGGTGATTAACCTCCCGTTTGTTCCATACGTCTTACGACCGCTATCTATTACCGCTTGATCTATTCAGAGAGCGCTCTCAAGTACTTCATCGTAAGTCCTTAGTGGGAACTTCTAGACTTCTTCCTTCACTTCTCTGCTGAGAGAATGAAGGAATAAATCACATAGTTCCATTTGGTCCATATTTGGAGCATTGGATGAAATGAGCAAACGGATTCATTGTGTTCTTGCTTAATGTACAAGATATTCCCTGATTCCTGTTCTTAATAGTTTCTTCATGTCAAATGCCTTGATGAACTCTAAAACAAGTTGTTTAAACGAATGGATGGAAGCTTTATGTATTCTATAATACCAATCGAGAGCAATGCCTTCCAAGGTTTTGGGGAATATTTTAGCAACCACCCCATCCCAAGGGAGTAGTTCTCAAATGGCTGTGGCGTAAGCCTTGATATGTGCATTCGGATCTCCCTCTCCTTTGTATTTGGGCCAATCGGGAAGAGCTCTTGGAAGCATAACGTTTCACATGGTGAACTCTAAGGGTTCTTTCAATTATTCTAAATAAGTCCCTATTGCATAGGTTTCGAACATTGATGGTGCCTGCTAAGGGGGTGCCGGTGGAATGGGTTGTTGGTATGGCGTAGCGTACGCATTGGTAGGGGCATAAGGAAGCCCCTGTGTTTGAGAAAACATGTTGGGAGAGGAGAACATGTCCCATTGTGGTGATTTGGAGTACATGTTTAAGTATGAAGGGGTATTGTCTAGGAATGGATTATTTTGTACTAGACTGGGAAGTATCGGAACAGTGTTAGAAATGGCGGTTCTTATTGGCATTTGTTGTGAATACTGAGGAGCCATGCCTAATGTGCCTATTCCTGTGAGGAGGTCTACTTGGCTAGGACTGTGTGAAGGATTAGAACTTCCTGCTTGTATGGATTGAGAATGGTGATTTACCTGAGCAATTTCTAACCCCCTAAATTTTTCTACTAAAGTTGAAATGACCTCATTTGGTGAAGTCATGATGTTTTTCCTTAGTGGCGTTTGGTGTATATCCTGATGTTGTATAGGCATGTGATATCCTGCTATGAATTGATCACTTCCCTACCAAGTTTCCCTGAGGGCATTTCCTATATGTAGTGGCGTGGAGGTATTTTCTTGAAAAGAGACCTTGGGTTGCATTTGTAAACTCCCTATGGGTGGGTACATACTCCGAGAGTGTTGTTCATTCCTGGCATAACATACTGAATGTTCATCATATAAAACCAGGTATGGGTCAGATTGTCTACTAATTTGTGGTCTAAGTAGTACCTGAGGAGATGAACCAGATTCTCCTGTGAATGTCATATTGTTCGAGCCTGAAGGCTCTGTTTGTTATGTTTGAGCAAGCTGATCCAACTCCTCTGTTTGGAAAGATGAGCCATATCTAATCCTTGGAGATGGATTTTATGTTGATAATTGGTTATTTGAATATTTGTCGCCCCATACTGAGAGCGAGGGTGATGACTGTCTATTCAGTTGAGCGTAGTATGCTTCAAGACCTAGGAGAGGTCTACCATATGCATCGAATCCTGACATATTCTGGGGGTATGTGAATACCCACATAATAATGGGTAAGAGCAAAGGTGGATGAAAAGAAGTAACAGTGAAAGGACTATGCCGTTCACGTCAGGTTCACCAATTTTGTTGGTGAAGCTGATGGTGAAAGCTAATGAGGTAGGTAAGATAAAATAAATGTTTGTTCATGTCGGGTTCACCAATTTTATACAATGGAAAAGTGAGGAGCGAGCGTGGAAATCTACAAGTAACTCTTCCTCGCACCCGACCTCCTGAGGTTGTGCCGAGATAGCCGGTGGGGATGGAATATGTGTGGGATGCAGAAAAACTAGTTAGGCAATCTGATGTCTTCGACGAGCACTAGTGGAAACTGCAAATCTAAGGCAAAGAAGGCCCTCTTAACCTAAACTGGTGTGATAGATCGATCAGCAAGGATAACCGCTTGAAGGCTCCAATCAATATCAAGCTCTGGCGTGATTCATTCTATGGGTTGTGGGATATGCGGAAAAGGACCTGGGATAGTTTCATGTATTTCTCCAGATAAGGTCATAGGGTGGATGGTGGGTAGAGTGGACTCTATGGGTGATTATCTGGCCTAGTCTACAATTCCCTAGCTTTATTAGCTACTACGTCTAACAAGGATAACTGTTCGATGATGATAGGTGGAAGTGGAGCAGATTTGAATACTAATGTGCGTAGGCCAACATCTATGTCTTATTCACCTATGGATTCATTGGGCTGTGGGATTTGTGGGTCACAACTGTAGATTTGTGTTTGTTGTGGTTCTGCTATGGTCATGTGCAGACTCAGTCCCTAATCCCTAGTATCCAATAGTCATATGCTTTCTCATCTTCTATATTCAAAACTAATAGTTGTGTGATCTTTTCAAAGTATCTCACAGGCATTTGTGCAACTTGAATTCTTAAGCTAGTATCTATATCTGTGAGAGTGTCTCTTACGTCTGGTTGTGGGACCAAAGGATCACAACCGAACATTTTCTCTCTTTCAAGCCCTTCTACAGTCATGCGGATATATATCTAGGGTAATCTATAGTTTGGTTGATTTGACCAAAACGTGTGCGCTTGGTCATCTTCTATGTTTAACCTGCTTAACTGGTGGTTGATCTGTTGTAAGTTTGTCATTGTTCGGAAGACTTGGATCCTAAGATTCTACTCTATATCAGTTATTGCTGTGATGAGATTGGGTTGGGGCACGATTGGCTCAAATACGTATTCTCTGGGCTCTCTAGGTCACGTGATTGTCATACAAAAGCAACAATGTAAATCTAATTGTAGCAAAGTAAAATTTAACTATGTGAAATATATCTACAACATATATAACTTCTATATTTTTTTATTTTTCTGATGAATTTATATGAACGAAATTAAAGGAGCAACTATCTAAATATATCTAGAAATTGACAACTAATATAATAACGAATTTAAAACAAACAAAGTAACCGAGTATAACTACTTGCCTGTGCAGTTGTGAATCTATTCTAAATAGTGAAATAAATGATCTAATCTATTTGAAAGACTCTTGATCCTATCTAAGAAGTGAGGAATGAATCATAGTTTCTCAGAAACTATCAATCCCCATAGCTTCCCTGGCAATATCAAAAGTAAAATTGACTGAAATAAAGTGATTGGCTACTCTATTTGATATGCTTCTAACTATAGATTTGAAAGCTAGAACCTGGATTTTGCATAACAGTGGCGAATCCGATGGTGTGTGTGGTTTTTTCCCCTCAGTGCGATCTCGTCGTTCCTTCGTGCTCACGTGCATCCAGAAAAGCGTGTAATGCTAGCATCAACAGAAGTAGATTTTGGAACAAAGGCAGCTTAGGATACAGACTGAATACAATGCGAGTAGGAGAGGGATAGCGCAAGAGTACAGAGCTTGGCTTATGCAATTCCTAGCAGGATTTATTACGAGTCATGCAACATAAAACATCAAGAACCTGAAACTATCTTGTTTGATGAGTAAAACCTGCAACTTTGATGGCTTCCTATTGAAATTTAAACTGTTCTACCTTAATGGATTACATGAAGTAATGATAGCACTTTTCACAAGATGGATATATGGCTTTCTAATAGAAAAATAACATTAACTAAGCATGCAATGAACTAAACTATGAATCCTAAGTAAAATAAAAGACTGAACTACTGAAATGAGAAATTGAGAGGTAAATTGGAGGGGCCATTTGCTTGAGAATAAGCCAACTATTTATAGCATTTCCATTTACCCAAAGGTAAAAACCAAATTGATCTCTTAAACCATAAACAATGCCAAAACACTATTCTAGGGAACCAAAATCATTAATGCAAGCCAAAGGTGGTGAAAAAAGCTGGTAAACGTTGAAATTTACGTGAGTCACGTTAAAAAGAACATTCTGGAAAATGCATGAAGGACCTCCGCTCTGAGCAGGGTGGCGGTTACAGGACCGTCACCCAGGCAGGGCGGCAGTTTCGTCACTGAAGAACAAAACGCAAAGAAAAGAGGGGAAAAGAGAAAAAAATAGCACGCAGGGGCTAAGTAAGGCATGCCGGATGTTAACACATACTTGGAGAGATTTTCTGGATCTCGAACACCTTGCGAAGATACCTGTATCATCATTGGGGCACATGTTACATTGTTCTGACAGTGCAGTACCTTACAATTTTGTGTACGTACAGATACTTCTACCTAGTGTGTGTGCAGGAATATGATTTCCTACTTGCATCATTAGTTATCCTACCTCTTTTCTCACTCCCCTTTCCCACACTTTAGATAAATTCCACTCTAGAAATTAATTGCTACCTTTTTCGCAGGGTCATTTGAGTGTCCTTGTTAGATCCTTTGTCGAAATGCCACCACAGAAATAAGCCTTTTCATGTGCAAGCATATACTGCAGTTGCACCGGTTAAGTATACGGACTTAGATTCCCAGAGCATTGGAAATAAATCCATAAGTTTTTCTACCTAAAAAATGTTCTCACCAACAAGGTGAAAGATTTTTCTAGGCCTTGTATTGTAATTTTGTGGGTTTGGGTCTATGCCGACATATAATGTATATTTTTGGTAATTTTATATGATGTAGTAGAGTAATTTTAATTTATTTATTACTAAGCTTAATGGTCTTGTACGATCTATGGTTTTTCATAGAAAGAGATGGTATAAAAGTGAAGTTTGGTGGTTCATTTGAGCTGGTGAAGTTGAAAAAATTGTGAGCGAGCTAGATGAGGTGAAAGACAGTGTTAGAGGGCATTAAGGTAGAGCTAAGAAGAAACATGATAAGGTGATTATAGTATAGTATAATGTCTTAAAGGTCATTAGACCTAATCATCATATGAAGGTGCAATATTGAGTGAAGAAGGAGAGAGATTTGTTTGAGAGGGTTTTAAGGTGTATGATCAAATCTTGTGATCACTATCAGTTGTTACAGCAATAATTCATCAGTTATCTTCATCTTTAGGTGACTGAGTTGGCACTTGGTCATATTAGGGGGTTGTAGCCTCCTTATAGGGTTGGTGTTTTTTCTAAATAGGGTTTTGTGTTCCTTGTCGGATTGGTGTCTCACTAAATAAATATTGTTTGATGTGTAATATTCACATGATTCTTTTGAATTGAGTAATATATTCATAAGTTTTAGTGGGTTTTATTCCCCTTGAGGGTTTCCCACTTTATATTTTTTTGTTCTTGTGTACTCTCTTGGTTCATGTTCTTATAGATGGTTGTTTCATGTTAATAAGCTCACAAGTTAAATACAATTAATGGAAATTTTTAAAGGATTAATTTACACCCCGCTATCAATTCATTTTTCTTCTAACAATTGTAGGACATAGTGTCTTAGTTTTTTTCATTGATGTCAAGTTTAATTGATGGAAAATGGTGTCTATGTGTATCCATGAGGTGTGATTCATTAGAAAACATGAAGGTTGATTGGTAGTGAAGGGATTTTGTGTAATGAAGTGTTGTTGTAGCATGATGTCTCGTTGAGTTGCATGGTTCAAGCTATTATGGTTATGGTATGAGATCCAAAGTTGGTCAGAGCTCTCTATGGATTCAAAAATATTTTTTCATGGGTGTAAAAGGTGTGAATAGGTCTGCATGGTGATGGTAAGGACAGTTTATGTATGTCATTTAGTGAAACAAGCCTTTCTAGGTCTTGTTGTTGACCTAGTGCAATTGTGATGATGTGGCAACATGTGATATGAAATAAGGAAGACAAAGGTATGCAATTTAAGTTTGTTATTATGTTGCATAATAGGTATTGGAGGTGTCCAAGCTCACATGTCAGCACCTAAATGCATGTACAAGCTCCTTTTGAAATAGAGCACTGAGAATAAGGCAAGAAAAACAAGGAATTCATGGTAGTTGGAGAGATTCAAAGGTTTACATACATGGATGATTTTTGGAATGCATGGAGAATATCATTACAAAGTTATGGACCAATTTTAAGGCAAAATATAGAAGGAATTGTAAATAAAGCGGTTTTGACTCTATCGATCTCTCAAAACATTATTTTCCCAACTCAAGGTCAAGTTTGGAGTGCTCACTTGCTCATAAAATATTTTCATGTGGACTTGGTACTTTCATCATATTTGAGGCATGGAGCTAATATTATTTTATAGTTGGACTAAGCTTTAATGATGTCATGTGATTTATGAATGAATTTTAAGAAGCCAAGGTGGTCAAAACCCTCCATGAACCTATTTCAAGAATGATGGATGAAAGCTTATGTTTATGAGCTCAAAATAAATTGTATCATAAAATATGATGATTAGAGTATGGAAAGGACTCTTCCATCTTTCTGATCGTGGTGATTTGGTGTCTTGACAGTTGGTGTACCCCACTTAGAATTGCATGTTTTCAAGAAATTTTAGTTTTCTCTTAGGTTTTCCATTGTAAATGATTTTGAAATTGGTGTTCTAAGAATAAGGGAAGCTAGCATAAATTTTTGAGATGGTTTCAAACCATGGTAAATTATTTTGGAGGTCTGCATAGGTTCAAAATTGAAGACTATTTTTTAGGCGTAAATTGGTAGTTTTTTTATAGTCATGATGAAAGGTGGTTCTTGGGAATGTGTGGCCTAATAAGAGGTGTCAAATGCCTATTAGGGTGTTGTAGACATCCAATGTGACATGTTCCATGCTTTAGTTGAGCCCTATAGGTTTGTATGATCGGCAAGGATGAGTTCATAAGTTGACCTACTTGATAGGGTTTAAGGACGGTGAAGGTTCCTTAGTGTAATTGGTCTAAAAGAAAAATATATTGTCTTGATTCATGATATCTAGATATTGTAGAGTGATGACGGGTTCAATATGATCCTCTTCCATGATTTAGAGGTCTTTAAAGTGTAATTATAGGTGTGAGTGTAGTCACAAAATCATACACTTTAGACATTTATTTATCTCGGTCTCATACTACTATTTAGAAGCTTATTGAGGGAAGTAAATTACTATATAACCCCCATCCTTTAGCCATCTTGTTTTATTTTATTTCATCATTACCAACCTATTGCACCCATATTCCCAGTTATATTTTTTCATCCCACACCATTTTAGCCTTGACAGGGGCACACAAATTAGTACTGTAGCGTTCATGGGCACCCTAGTCCCATTAGGGACATCCCGGTCATTTTTTGCACTTTCCCACAACTTTTTGGGCTATTTCTAGCCATTTGAGATCTTTATATTTATTTTGGTCAGCCTCTTCAAGGTTAATTATGAAATTAGACAAAGAGAACCTTATAAATATAAATTTATGAGACCATAATGAGGGACCTAGCATCACTTACTACTATCACTCCATCTAGAGTTACATCCATCTATTGCATTGGAGATCACTTGCATCCACATAGCTCCATCATTAAGGCACAAGGCTAGGACATTTGTATCACACTTAATAAGGGAGGGATTCTATTTTATTCCATGCACACATTCTACTACATTTTCTACACATAGTTATTGCTTGATATTTCACAAAGTGTGACTGACACAAGAGCAACCTAAGGCATGTTCACACACACTTGCACATAGAACTACATCAGGTTTGAGATGTAGTGTAGCACTCATTTGTTAAGTCCATCATTGTGGCAGTTGAGGTAATTTTGACCCCTTTATATGCATTTTTATTTTTTAGGGTTTGATGCTTGTTTTGGGGTTTTACAGGTCTTTCTTCCATCTTGAGTTATTGGAAACATATGGAACAGGACAGAGAAGTTGATGCAATAGAAATTAAGGGTTTCATATCACCTTTTGGCCCTATAAATATCATATTCATATCTTTTTCACAGACTAGGGCACCTAGATTACATACTAGAATGCCCACAGGTGCCCCAGTCCTCCTCCAAGCACTCCAGTCCAGTAAGATCCTCCAGATCCATCCTTTTTGGGACCTCTGCATAGTCATTCCTGCTCTTTATTTTTCCAATCTCCTCTGCGACATAGTCCCACGAGCATCTGTTATCAGCTAATTTCTTTCCTCTTCCTTCTTGCACATTAGGGTTTTTATTTTCATTAGTTTTATTACTCATTTCATTTACATATTGTCTTAGTGAGTTTATTTGTTTCATTTATATGTCCTCCTAGATTAGATTAACTATCCCTTACTACACTAGTTAGTTAATTTTAGTTAATCAGTGAGAAGTTCATGTTTTCAAGACTATTTTTTGGGTAAAATAGGTATCCTAGAGGAAAATGATGATTTGATGACTCTATGGGCTGAGTCATGAAGCATAACATTATTTTTGATGTTACTTGGGTAAATTAATTTCCATTGAGTGGTTACATTCCATGGTTAAGGACATATGTTGAAGCTTTTTCTACATATTTGAAGATTGGTCTGTTGATGATGCTCATAATGAGTAGGACATAATTCTAATTATTGGTGAATTGATTTGTTTAGCTGGTGTAGATGTTCCTTATCCTATAGAAGGTCTTGAGAGGATCTAGCTGACATGTGTGAAGTTTGTGGATTCATAATGGAGTTTTTTTGTGCTTGTAAAATTCATAATGTGGCCATTGGAGATGAAAGCTTATTTTAGGCCTTTTAGTGCAAGGTTGTGGGTTTGGGTCTGTGTCGACCTATAAGGTATATTTTTGGTAATTTAATATGATGGAGTAGAGTTTTTGTAAGTTTTTTATGACTGAAATTAATGGTCTTGGCTGACCTGTGGTTTTTCATAGCAAGAGATAGGCATAAAAGTGAAGTGTGATGGCTCATTTGAGCTACTAAAGTGGATAGATTTCTGAGTGAGCCAGAGAAGGTTAAAGAGAATGTTAGAGGTAATTAAGGTAGAGATAAGAATAATAATGAGAAGGTGAGGAGAGTATATTAGAAGGTATTCAAGTTCATTATACCTAATCATCATATGAAGGTGCAAGAGTGAGAGAAGTAGAGAGAGTTGTTTGTGAAAGCTTTAAGGTGTACGAGATAATGTTGTGATCACTATCAGTTGTTGGAGGATCAATTCATTAATGATCTACATATTTAGGTTATTGAGTTGGTGTTTGGTCATCTTATGGGGTTGTATCCTCCTTTTAGGGTTGGTTCCTTACTAAATAAGGGTTGGTGCTCCTTTTCGGATTGGTGTCTCACTAAATAAATCATGTGTGATGTGTAATATCCACATGAGTCTTTTAAATCAAGTAATATATTATGAAGTTTCATTGGTTTTTCTTCCCCTTGAGAGTTTCCCACTTTATATTTTTTATTCTTGTGTACTATCTTGGTTCACGTTCTTATGGATGGTTGTTTCATGTTAATAATCTCATATTGATGCATGATTAAATGGTTAATGGTTGACACAAGTTAAATAAAATTAAAATAAAGTTTTAGAGTATTGATTCACCCCCCCTCATTCCCTTGTGATTCTAAAAATTGGTATCAAAGAAACGTCCTTTTCAATCAAGTTTAACTACTAGAAGGAGAACCTCTAAAGCACTAAAATGGAAATTTCGAAGGTTGGTACTCCCACCAGTAAAGCTCCTATTTTTGATGGGTCATAATGCATTTTGGAGAATCATGATGAGAACTCACATCATGTCCTTAGGATGTGACATTTGGCAGTTAGTGATATATGTGTATAATGTTCCTCAGACTCCTCCAACTAGTGTTATAGATAAGAAGGCTAGTAATGACATCTCCAAAGTAATGAATTATATTTTATGTGGTTTGAAGAAATTTGAAATTCTCAAGGTTATGCATTTTACATTTCCTAAAGACATTTGAGATATGCTTTAGATCATAAATGGAGAATATTCCAAACTAAAGATATCAAATCTTTAAACATATAAGAATCGGTTTGAAGGCCAAAAAATGAAGCAAGAATAATCTATTTTTGTTTATCTAATCAGAGTTCATCAAGTTGTAAACATAATCAAAGGTTTAGGTGAAGAGGTAAAAGAAGAGGTAGTGGTGAAAAAGGTGTTGAGATCTCTCACTCCCAAGTTTGATCCTAAAGTGTCTACAATTGGGAAATCCAAGGATTTGAAAGTCATGTTGATGGGGATCATTAATTCAAGACCTATTAAGAAGGAATTAGATTTTAAGGCTAAGATTAAGTCAAAGGAAAAGAAGTGATGTAGAGCTATTTTAGATGCAACAACTCACAAGGGTTATTTTGATACCAATCCCCAAAATCAATGTTTTAGAAGCAAGATACTCACTTTCCCAAAGATGAAAAACTCTTCCTTCTTGAGTCTAATTTGACTTGAAACACCTACCTAGGTGTGAATTATTCATGTACCATATTTCTTAATCTCGTCCAATGCTCAATTAATCACCAAATGGAAACCATGGAAAAGGAATTAAAATCTACATTCTTTTTGTCAAAACTATCCTCATTGACTTTCAAACTAATTATTTTATTCAAGATAAGAATCTTCAAATCAAGAAAAAAATTTAGATTATGACCTTAAAGTTCTTACCCAATCATTATTTCATGTTCTTGGATCTCCAACCAAGCCAATTCATCCATAAAATTGAACCAAATCAATCAGTAGTTTCAATCTCACCTATCTTCACTAAAATTTCCCTTTAGTGCTTCTTAAGCAAATGCTCTTGGTGGATTCATGGCTAGAACAATCTGTAAATGTTATCAAAAAAGAAATACATTATCCAGATAGCCTTTAGGCTTACTAAGGTATGTGTAAATTTCATCTTTCAACTCTTTTTCTAAGTTCCCCTTCCAACCCTACTCCTCCTCCTAATTAGGCTCCTTGTAGCCCTAGTTTTAATCTTTTTGTCTTGATTTTTATTATAGGAACTTTCTGGGAAATATAAATTCATTTTAGGATACTCATTTGGGGTTTTTTATTAGTGTGTAAATTTATAGGGCACATTCCTTTATAAAATTGTCTCCAAAATTACTGATACAGTCTTCTAATTAGATCTCCCAACTATTATCTTGCTAACAACCTAGACTATCAAGAACTATGGAATTTCTATGAGTGATCAAGCTTGAAAGGCACAAAAATCAGTGAAATGAATGGGTAAATATCATATGTCTAATATTTCATCATGTAATTCCATCATTAAGTCCATTAAATGGTGAACTCTCACTAAACCCTAGGTCTCTATATTATTACCACTCCTATGCAATGAGATTGTCATGCATATCTTGCATTTGCTAACTTCTTAACACTCCAAACTTTCAAAAATAGTTTTTAATCCTTCTACAAATGATGTGTATACAATTTTAGGGTTAGAAAGGAAGATTCGAGGTCTCAAATTCAAATTTTTACAAGAATCCTACCTAGGAATTCCTAAGAACTCGGAATGGTTAAAGTTCACGAAAATACAACTTAATGAATTTTCAAGGTATATAATAATTACTACAGGTTGGATTAATCATATCACACTTGTTAATATGAATAGTGAACCCTCTAATTATCTTAAACTTCCAAACCACAATTTTATCCTCACATGGTAGGACTGTAGTAGAGTTTCTTCAAGTGAACAACTTTTACTCTTCTAATATTTAACCTACAATACGAATATTTAATCAACTAGGAAATATTCTTCTCTTCCTAACAATGCTTACCCTGAATGATCATATACCAAGCATGCAATATCAAGTCAAGAACTTACAAAGAAAACTTCTTAGTTACCAGTGGACTATGTTTATAATCTACTTGGAACAGGGCATCTCAGTTCTAAAAATAGATGCATTAACAAAATCAAACCCACCAATGATCAATAAAACACTTAGACACCCTCCTTACTATCATAAAATTGTCTATTAAAAACAATGTAAGTTTGTGTTCATAGTACCTCCATACATAGGATTTATATGCAAGAAAAGGATTATTTGTGAGCATGCAAACTCTGTAATTGTCTCCAAATTGAAAAATCAATGTCACTTGGGGCATGAGATGTTATGCCTCCTTCAAACTCTCTTATTATTTTTGTATACACAAGCTTTAATATTTACCAACCATGCACAAGAAAAAATGGAAAATGGTCACACACATGTATACACAAAATACTCTCCACCTTATTTGTTTGCAAAAAAATATCACACCAAAAACATTCTTGAAGTTCTCCTTTGATCCTCATTCGAATGGAATGAGACAAAATAGTTACATTTTTGCATTTATATGCCTTCTATCATTTTTCAACCTAATGGAAGCTTATATGACTTCTTGGTTACATGATTAGCTCTTAATGCAACAATGATATTTTGGGTTAGAACTCCAAAACCTAACACCTAACTCTCATTAAGCCTCTTATAACTCTATAGGTTTTATTTCATGCTTAAATTTCCACAAATGACCTATAGAACATGCTAAAACTGTTAAAGAAGCAAAAAATGGCCTTTTAGATTCAAACTTGCACTTTTGGTGCATAATTCAAAATTTGAAAATCCAAGACTCAAAATAACACATCTAGTGACTCCACATAGCCTCCTAAACCTTAAAAAACAATATTAAGACAAAATTTGATGTTTCCATCCTTATTTACATGCTAGAGATTGTAATCATTTTTATGCCCTTAGAATAACCTTCTAAGCCCTTGCACGTCATCCTATCACCCAGTGGACATTGGGCGCTCACCTAAGGCATGCGTGGGTGCCGAGCCCCTCCTTTATGTGAGAATTATGAGAAGATGTTATCATTCATGATAGATTAAGTGTAAAAATAAAATGATCATGCATATATTTTGAAATTATAGGATGAGTCATTACACCAACATACCCATTCAGATAATAAAAGAAAAACCATACAAATAGTAGATCTGATCCATAACATAAAGAAAAGGGCAATAGGGTTTAGACCCAGGAACATTATATTTAGAACATAACCATATAATCATGTTAATCATATTTTAGTAACCACATTACATCCAAAAGATTCATATCAGACCAATATCATGACTCACGCACCAAAAGTTCTAGTTATTCTTCCCTATTACAAAAATTTATCTGACCCATTCCCCTAAGCATGCTAACATTCCTATAGTCCTCTAATGAGAACTCCTAATGTAGCCTAGAAGTCTTAGTTAACACCTAGTCATGTTGGCACATCACTTAGCCTAGGTTAAGCGCTCACCCGAAGTGCGCAAAGGTATCGGGTTCCTCTTAAGAGTTATTGTAGCAGAATGGTAGCATGATAAATCAGTAAACATATATTTTTAGTAACTAATCCATCTATTCATCATTACATCGAACTAGATCTATAAGTACTTAAATGTAAAACATCATGATAACAACAATATACATTGACAAAACATATCAGACACTGTTGTTCAGCCAATTTTCTTTATATATTCATTATAGTAATAGTACAAAAGCTTCATACAACACTAGATATGCGTGCATGGATCTGTTACAATTATCCAGTCTCATTTACTCATATATCTCTCATCCTTCAAAGCATGTGTCTCTCTATATATTTACTAAGTAATTCATTACATATATATAGGGTGGGGGAACTAGCCCTTCACCACTTAACTCTACCAGAAATAGGTCACATGCTAATAACAGCCATGTGCCTTTTACAACTATAGCCATACATGCAAGTATGCTATCTATAGATCATTGATAGTTAACTAAAGTGGTGGATCTATTCTTAGCTTATGCCCATGCAAGAGTGAGTTGACATGTTCTTCAAGAATTTCCATGAAGAGTGGTGCCCAAGTCTCGGCATTTCTTTGTGTGCTCTGCATGCCAATCTCTAAGAATAGACCTGATCTCCAAAATTCGGCTAAGTCTTGAAAGTTTGACTCTACACCTCTACATGTGACGCCTTCCTATACCTTCGCACCCTTTTCTCCTATGTTGTTCTTCCGCGTGGACTCTGTGTGCAAGTTCAGCTAAGTGTTTTCTCTTATCAACATTACCCCACACTAATCTCATTGTCACCCCTGACAATGGGGATGTCCAAAACTTTCACAAAGAATAGATAAATAAATAATGGTTGAATAAATAAAGAATGGATAAATTGTGAATAAGGTATACACAGCTAACAAAACTGTTCAAGCCTCAGGCTCCTCTGTTTCATCCTGAAGCAGCAACTCTAGATATTCTTCTTTGATATCTGCTTCCAGGTTCTCCCACACCATTAACGCTGCTCCTGCCATCTCAGGCATGTCTGCAATGATAGACTGCAGCTCTTCCATAGTGAGTTTCCCTTTCTCATTTTGTATCACAAGCATTACGCTTGACATAGAGGTTTTCACCCCTTCCAATACATCCATCTTTTGAGCAATGAGCTTTCCAAGCTCCTCTAACCTCTCCTTATGTAGTGCATGTTCCTCAACTAGTGCCTCACACTTTTGCTTCACCAGGACTAACCATTTAGCGTGGCCTAGGGTAGCATCCTTCATAGCCTTGTGAACTTCATTTTCCTCCTCCAATGTTTTCACTACAATCAGTGCATCTTGGGTTGTGCATATTGTTAGCGCATGATTGGACTTTCTTTAGTTCATCCTAGGTGGCTTTTAGTAGGCCTTCATACGTAGCAATCTTCCTTGCTACTGCAGCCTGCACTTTCTCTAATTTTTCCCCAGGGTCCTTGGACTGTGTTGATACAGCACCTTTTCATCCTCCAACACTAATGTTATCATTGTTTTTACATAGTGCATTGCAGAAGGAAATTCTTTTGGTACCTGGGATTCCAGATGTGGGCATACCTTTAGAACATCATCTCCAATTTCCTCTGCCATATTAACAAAAGTTTCATATTTTCTTCTAATCAAATCCTTTTCCTGTACTAGGCACGCTATCTCCACATCCTCGGCTTTCAATTTCTCCATTAGCGCTTTAATGGTAACAAGTTGATCAATGTTTCTTCGTGCTACTTCAGAAGATACCTTTACTAGAGCATTGCTCACCTACTCATCTGACAGCACTGTTGGCTTAGTCGTCATGTGGCACATTTCAATTTCCTTCTTCAACCATCTTAACGTGCATGATTCTTCACCGACATCAAATTTGGGCTCGTCCATATGCGTGTGCATAGACCATGAAAGTTGCTTCCTTGTGCGCAAAGTCACCTTGTTCTCATCCATGATCGCCCATCTGAATAAATCCTTTTACTCAATGGTGCTTTGAAACCGAGCGTGAATAATCAGCTTTGGGTCTTCTACATACCCCATGATATGTGCCTTGGCATCCTCCCTTGTTCGATGGGACCGGGTTCCTCTGGAATGGCTACATCAAGGTTAGGAATACTAGATGTATCCCCACCCTTGTCTTATGTAGGCTCTGATTGATCCCCTTCTTCTCCTTCCATTCTCTCCTCCTTGTGTTGAGGCTCTTCTTTCGCTAGAGATGAAGGCACCTTCTCCTTAGATTCTTTTGTTTCCTCACTTAGCCTGATTTTTCTTATTTTCTTCTCCTCTGGCTCCTTCACTTGTGGGGTTTCTTCTTGCACCCTTATGCGCTAAAATACATTTTTAAATATTTTGTCACCGTGCTCCTCCCATGTAACTCCTTCTCCTTTGGGAAGTTATTGTGCGCTCCTTCTCTTGGCTAGATGGCTGCTTCCTCCCTCGCACCAAGCCGCCACTATCCTCGTGTTCTTCATCCTCTTCCTCATCATCTTGCTTGGGTTCAGAGGGCCTATGTGTCAGAATGTTCTCCATGGTAGGCTTCCCCTTTGGTGGCCCTAGAAGCGTGTACTCATTTTCCATGTACTTGTTATTCTCCATTTTGGGCTTTAGTTGGAGATATATTAGCATGGCTCCGATATCGGCAATGGCCTATGTTTCTAGCTTAATGCTCAGAATATCTGAGATATTATTCTTGTTATATGCATTCCTCCCTAGATATCCATACATATTCCACATGGTGTGGTATTCATAGTCCACCTTGTCTGAATTAAATACTAACCTCCGTGTGTTGGTGAATCAATGAACTGCAGCTTGGAAGTATTACACGGGAAATGCGTAAGGCAGCTTGCACCAGGGGCTCCATGACCCATCTACCATTGGAAAGTGCACAGTACAGAAATGTTGGTAGACTAAAAATTATACCTGCTTCCCAAGGACTGAAGGCAAATCCTTGGGTATGCGTCATTCCTCTCCAAAGGCTGCATGGAACCTATCATACCACATCTCTACGCGCTCCTTCACATCCTCTGTCATTGACCCCTTGCAAAGATACTTGTTGAATCATTCAGCTAGAGACTTATGATTCATGGGGTATTCCCATATGTTCTCTTTTGGGGCATCTAATACCCCAATCTCCATGAAGACTAAACTTAGCAAGATACAGCCAAAACTTATTTTATTTCCCGTGTGCACTTCCTCTACTATTTGTTCTGCAATGAAGCTGGAAATGTTATAAGCAGTTCCTTCTGACATGTGCTTTGCCACATGTAACCAAATAGAATTAACTTGGTACCAACGTTCTTGGTCATTCAATTTTGTGACCAAGTGTGTTGCTGCATGTACTACTAGACAATTTTCAGCTTGTCAATGTCCATTCTACACAGGTCCTTTCTGATAGCCAAGTGCTTTTTGTGTCTCCAAGATGGCAATTTTGTCAGCTAGGTCAGTCTTAATATCTTCACATGTTACCCTTAATCCAGTTACTGTGGCAATTAGAATGGGTGTTAATCTTACCCTCCATCCTGCAAAGTAGAAAAAGTCCTCATGGACTCATCTCATCAGCCATCTATATAAAGGTGCATACTTTACAAAGTAAGGGAGCTCATATAGCTGGTAGAAATCATTCCCTTTCAGTATCTTTTCCCCGGAATCATCATATATTGGCATGCCATCCTCAGTTTTCCTGTTTGTTCGAGAAGTGAGCAGGTCATCTAGTTTCTTCTAGTTTTCATTGTTCGGTGATTATAGTCACTTATCTTACTTTGTCATATGTGGGTATCCCATTCCTGGCCCACAATAACTTCCTCAGGATACTACATTTCAGAAAAATTACTTTCCAGGGCCATCTCTTCTTCTTCTTCCATCATCACCTTCTTTTTATCCTTTATTGGTGTTGCTTTCTTCTTTGGTGCCATTCTTCTTTGTAGGTTTTATTTTCTAGACCAATTGTGTCTTTTGAGTAGTTTGGTTCTAACCCTAACCTGATTCAACCATGCCCTACTTTGTAATTACAAAATCGTACACCCTAGCTCTGTTCTGTTACTCTACTTCATTCAAAACCTTTTCCTAGGGGATTTAAGCCCTTCCAATAAACAGATCTATCTTCCGCGCCTGATTCGCTTGCTTCGTACTTAGAATCACTTTACTTTAGCACTTCACATGTAGGTTCTTTGTTGAATTCTTGTAGTCACAAGGGTAAAAATGAAATCACATCCTATCCTTATATAGATTTCTACTTTTCATTGCATTAATTACTCCTCCACCTACCAAATTATCCTCATTTATGACCCATTGTTATCATTTCCGTGCGGTATACCTTTGCGCCAAATGTTATAGCCTTCTAGCGCACCCTTTTACCCTTTTTCACAGACTTCTCTTCAGCACACACCCTAGCACCTGAGTACCTCATCACTGCATCATCTCCTGGTAGTTACCATGGCCACTGCTTACCTTGCGTTATACGTTCTGTCATCCATCTTCATCCTTTCTTATCTTGAGAAGCAATCTTTTTTCAATTACCCTTAGCAACCTTCTTTCTCAACACCCGCAGCATGAAATCTTCATAGCATATACCTGAGAGTCACCAACAATCCACCCCACATGAAAAGGATGTGCAGTCCTCTGTGCATCAACATGCTTCATATTGTAGTTAGCTTCATGTGCGCAAGCACACTTATTACACAAACAAGAGCTAAATTGACAAAGCATAGTGATGATGAAAGAAATACATTAAGGAAATGCATAAAGGGAAACCTAATTTATCTGGCAATACTACCTTATTACAAACACCAAGAAGACTTATTTATAGTAGGGCTTCAATCTACTCCCATTAAAGTAACCAGGCAACCTTGTACCATCAATTGTTTCTAACTGGAAAGCACCTGACTCAAGTATATGAGTAATAACATATGGCCCCAACTAATGCACCTTGAGCTTTCCTAGATGGTGCAAAAAACTTGGAGTCATACAGAAAGTACCATTTTTCCCACTGCAAAATTCTTATCCCTGATGTGTTGATCATGCCATGCCTTTTGGCGCGCTTTCTCCTATTTCTGACTCCAGCGTGCGATGGCTCAGTACTCATCTAGTTGAACCATCTTCGCAATCCATTCTTCCAAGGCTTTCTCATCAGCTAGACCTCCAGTGTGCGTAATGCGCAAAGAAGGTAACATAAATTCTATAGGAAGAACAAGCTTCTGTGCCAAACACCAATTGAAAAGGTGTGGCTTTGTTCAATCTTTTGTATGTTGTTCTATAAGCCCAAAGAACAACAGATACTTTATCATCCCAATCTTTCCTTCCAACATCACAAATCTTGGTCAATGTGTGGCTCAAAATCTTGTTAAAAGCCTTCAGTAGTCCCATTTTCCTGAGGGTGATAGGGTGTAGTTTTATGGTGGGAAACCATAAACTCATCTAAAAGAATTCGTATTGTCTCATTTAAAAAATGTGTGCCCCTATCACTTGTTAAACTTAAAGGACAACCATACCTTGTAAGAACATTCTCCCATAAGAACCTTGCTACTGGAGCCATTGTACAGTCCTTTGTAGGTGCTGCTTCTGCCCATCGGGTGAGATAATCTATACAAGTGATGATATAGCGCGATCCAGTCATGTGCGCGACTGGTGAAATAGGCCCGACAAAGTCAATTGCCCATTTCTCAAAGGGTTATGCACTTGTAATTGGTTGAAGAGGCATCTCATCCCTTTGTCCTGGTCGACCGAGACGTTGACAATGGTCACATGTCTTACAATACTCTTTACAATCCTTGTACAATGTTTCCCACCACAAACCAGCAAGTAGGATCTTGCACGTTGTTGCATCACCTGTATAGTGGCCACCTGCAATACCACCATGTGCTTCTTCCATTATATCCTTTCGTTCATGCTCCAATACACAACAACATAACACCTCGTCTCTGCCTAATTTGTACAAATCACCACTGATTAACATGAATGGTGCCGCGTAATAGCAAGTTACTTCTTCTCTAAAGCTTTCATGCCTTCTGGTGCCATACTAGTCTTTAGGAAGACAACAATGTCCTCCAATTCCGATGGCATGCACTGTAACCTATACAGTTGTGCATCAGGCATGGTCTCTTCTATTTTTTGTGCCTCTTCTCCTGATTGAATTCTAGACAAGTGATCTGGTCCAGAATTGCTTTTGCCTAGTTTTACCACAACTGTAAAGTCAAACTCTTGAAATAAGAGTATCCATCGACATATGTGCCCCTATAAAACAGGCTTGTTCACCAAATACTTTAATGCCATGTGATCTGTATAAAACACAAATGGTGTAGCCAACAAATACTAATGAAATTTGTGCAAGGCATAGATCATGGACAAGGCCTCGCACGCTCTGTAGTGGTATAATTCTTGTTCTGCAGGGGTCAACTTCCTACTAGCAAAGAAAATGGGATGATCCACAATACCTTCTCCTGGTTGAGCTAAGATGACACCAATGGCTATGCCAAAGGCATCCACATGAACATGAAAAGGTTTATCCCATGAAGGAAAGTGCAAGATAGGTGCGATAGTAAGTTTCTTCTTCAATATCTCAAATGTGCGCTATTGTGACTCCCCCCAGTATAATGTACCTTTTCCCCTGAGCAATTATTCTAAGGGCACAATAACTTTTGCATACACTTTTATAAAATTCTTGTAATACCCTGTATGACCCAAAAATCTACGCACCTCGCGCTGACTAGCTGGTGCTTTCAAGGCTATGATGACTGCAACTTTATTTGGGTCAACCAGCAACCCTTCCTTACAGATAATGTGTCCTAAAAGTGTGCCAAAGGGAGTAGCAAAGATGCACTTCTTGATGTTCAATGAGATACTCAACTATTGACATCTTTCAAACATTAAGCGTAGATTGTCACAATGATCCTTAATTAGCCCATAAATGGTCCAATCATCAAGATAGACCTGTAAAAAGTTATGAATAAAATCCTTAAAGGCTTGTACCACTATCCTGGAAAATACAGCAGGTGCATTCTTCAATCCAAAGGGCATCATAGTATAGGCAAAGCTTCCCCATTTAGTAGTGAAGGTGGTCTTCTCTTGATCTTCCAGGGCAATCCTAACCTGATGATACCCTAAAAACCCATCTGTAAATGAATATATCTCACGCCCAGCCACCCCTTCTAATATTTCCTCTGTGAATGGTGTAGGAAAGGGATCTGTAACACATGTTGCATTCAACTCTCTATAATCAACACAAATCCAAATCCTACCATCCTTTTTTATGCTTATCACCATAGGACTGACCCATTCTGATTCATCCAATGGTCGAATGATCCTGGATTTCAACATCTTGTCAATCTCCTCCTTTACTTTCTCACACAAATTGGGATTCATCTGATATGGTCACTTCCTAACAGGGCACACACCTTCCTTGAGCTTTATCTTCATTTCTCTGAGTGATATATGCATGCCTTTAAGTTCATGGTATCCTCTTGGGAATAAGTCCTCATAGTCTCGAAGTAACTCTATGATCTTTGCCACCTCTGATTCTGACCAGTAATCCCCAATTATCACCTCCTTAGGTTCATCTTTTGTGCCTATATTGACCTTTGTTGTCTTCATAGGTTCATTATATGTGCACGCATCTACATCCGTACTGGCTAACACTTCACGTGTTCCATGTGAATGATCCACGTCCAAGTGCTCAACTTCCTCCTCATCAATTATGTAAACCATCTTCCCCTTATATTTTTCCAGAGAAGCGCGCTCAAGTAATATGATATCATCTTCTTCATCCACAAAATGCGCCCCTGTCTCTGTCTCACCAAATAATTCCTGAATAAGTTCTTCCACTTTCCCACTGTCTCCCATGGTTAAGTGCTTGATAAAGCTTAAAGTTGTGTTCACTGGTGGTGTAGATGAAAAGAATTCAAAAGTTTGGATCATCCCTGCAGTCAAAGTTTGCCAATTGCCAGTGTCGCGATGTAATTCAGCATATACATACCAAGCACACATGCAACCTTGTAGAGTAGAATAAAACTGATGCACCCAAAGTGAGGGCGGTAATGCTTCTTGTCCTATTGTCCAGAGTCTCTCACACTGCTGGATATGATGCTGAGCAGGTTGATCACCATGATAAGGGAAAATTTTTGTAGGTGCATTACTTCTTGAAAACCTGGTTGATAAGGCGGTCCCAATCATTCCCCACTCTAAGAGATTATCCTTGTGGACCACCCACCAGCACATGGCTGTCCCGCCCAAAGTATATGACAGCATAGCAACGTCGTTTAAGCTAGTTAGCCCAATTTGTTTCCATGGCATGTAAGAACCTAGCCAAATCTTTGGATCTAGTATAGCGGGGTACTGAGCGACCTATACATCAAATAGAGTGAAAACCCTTTTTGCAAGCAACCACGCACTTAACTTCATGCCCCACCAGTTCATAAGTGCCATGAGCCCAATTATCACAAGCAACACTAGTAGTATCGCTGATTGACTGAGAATCTTCCCAATGAAGGATTCCTTCCTTAGATGGATCCTGGACCTTTGGGTCCCGAATAGTGCGTATATAGATTCTGTTCAAGTCCTCTTCACTTAAAGGTTCCATGTATGGCATGGATTTCCCATCGATCAATGGTATTATAACCCTTTCCTCCTTGTTCTTGAAGCTGATATACCCCTTGTTAAACCTCAAATCAGCATTGTTCGCATAACACCAAGGGTGCCCAAGCAAAGTTGGGAAGCTATCTACTTCCACAAGCGCTAGCACTTCGAAGTCTCCTGTGAACTTGGCCCCTTGTATAGTGATAGATGCATCCTTCAAAAATCCTATGGGAGTAGATTTTGTTCTGTTTGCCATGAACAATACATTAGATGATGGCTGCAATGGGGGTCTCCCCATTTGTTCCCATGCATCTAATGTAAGTACATTTACTTCCACACTTGTGTCAATCAAAATATTGCTCAACAGCCACCCATCCACAACAGCATTCAAAGTGATCTCCTTGTCGTAGTCAATGTTATCGGGGGGAAGATTCACATGAAGTATTTGTCTCTTAGTCTCAGTTCCCATGCATGGAGTATTCCCTTTCAACCAATTTCCTAATAAAGGAATAATATTCTCTTGGCACAATGTTCTACATACCTCTCTGATGTCGTCAATATCTGACGGGGCCTATTCTGTATCCTTGTGCTCCAATTTCTGAGACTGCTCTTTCAAACCTTGTATCTCACCTTGAAGGCTTCTAAGGACCTCCATCATTTCCTGATAGACTTCTTTCTGATGAGATGGATCTGGATACCTAGCATGCAAAACCTCCTCCCTAGTGATTGTTCAGTTTCTGTTGCAACACCTCTCTTACACGTGTTGCCTCAGCACGTGTGGTTATCTTGACTGTTACCACCTCAGGTTCTAGTGTTAACTTGGGCATCCATTGATTCTCTATCACACGCTGGATTCTAACCATCCCCATGCCCTTGTTTTCTTGCTTGTGTTACTTACTGAGATGCTCATACAACTCTAGACACTCTTCATAACTATGCCCCTTTCCACAAAATGAACAGGAAATATTATACAGGTATTCACACCTATAATGGTCAGGTGAACCACATGTATAGCAAGTTCCTTGAGGGAATTCACTCCTTCCTCCACCTTGGCCTCATCCTCCATATCTACCTCGATATCCTCATCCCCTTTTACGAACCCCTTCAAACCTTCTGTCATTCCTGTCATAGTGTGTTTTATTATAATCCCTATCCTGATGCTCATTCTTCCCTTTAGAATTATCAGCCACACTCACCTGTCTTACCCCAATATCAATGGCATCATGGATCTGGCCAATCAATCTACAGTCCTCAGTATCATGGGTCGTGGACCTACAAATTTTACAAAAGGAGGATATTTTTTTTCTGATCGCACGTTGTAGTAGGGGGTCAGTGACTAGCATCATGATTCAAATGGAAAATCTCACAGTCCAACAACAATGAACTTACAGTTCTGTTGGGGGACAACTATCCTTGGTGTGGCCTTCCACTTCACAATCTATACACTAGATTCCTGAGAGCATTTCATGAGCTGAGTTTGCCGATAATTTTTCTAACTATTTTTCCATAGCTGCTATATGAGCTTCCAAAAATGGACTAACTCTAGTGTCAATACTCCCAACTGCTTCAGTGTGTAAAGCAGGCCTCCAATACTTTTTGTGGGTCGGTATAAGTTTTATGTGACAGTGCTCTTCGAAATGGGGTAATCAATCCCCCAACAAACCATTGTGCATGCTGACTCACATGAATGTCATATGAGAGTTTGGATAGAAGCATTTTAAAATGGGCATCATACTTACATACACTTTCAGTAGTGCCTTGCTTTATATCCTTAAGTGTGCTTATACTCTTCTGCTCGAACTCTGGGATATGGAACTCTTTCAAGAAAGCTTCTTTCAATGTTGCATAATCAATACAAGTTTGATTGGGATCAAACTTCCTATACCAGCTTGTGCACGTGCACCTGTAATGTAGTAGCAAATTGACTTACCTTGCACTCAGAGGCCGTAATACCTTTTACACGCCACAATATTTCACACATATGAACATGTTCAGCAAGATCCTCGATACCTCTGTACTCTGGGAGACGAAGGGCCATCTCCATATAAATGTTCTGGGGTTGTTGCGGGCCTTGACCACCCGACCCAGAACCTCCTTAGTTTCCTCTTCCTCCAAAACCACCCGAACCACTAGAACTGGAACTGCCCAAACCACCTGATCCTCCTCCAGGATTTGGAATAGGGCCCATGGATGCACTCCCCTATGTCCCAAAAGTGGTACTATACTGGACCCCTACAGTCTGTGAAGTAGTCCTTGTTCCAAAGGTGAATCCCACACTCAATGCACTCATATTTTGTGCAAATGATGAGCCTGAAAATGTACCCCCAAAGAATAATGAAGTTGTCTATGTTGCCATTGATGTACTTGTTGTCTGACCTATTTATGTGCTTTTACTTCCTAAATTAAAACTGTTTTTACCTGTTGTACTAAATACTGGAAAACCAAACACAAGGGCTAGGTCAACATGTTGGCTTAGATGCGCGCTAGTAGCTCTAAGTCATATCTACTGGCGCGCTTCCATGTGAGGCCGAAGAGGGTTCTCTGTCATGCTTTCCTAGATGGGGGAGTTCCTTATGCTCTTTCTCTTCTTCCTCCCCATGAGCCTCAAATCCTTCATGAGCCATCTCTCTCCACAACACCATTCATTCTGTAATTTACTTGTTTCTTGCATAATTCCCTCTCGCGCACCTCATCATACTTCAGTCACCTCTCTTCCCTCTTCCATGCTGCCGCTAGGGCTGTCATCTTTCACCAATCCTATTCCTACCCCACGCGTGGAGATTCTTTTAGCTTCCCATGGGTTTAGCTTCCAAGTTCAATGTTACCATTAGTATTTTGATTGCCAGCAGGAATACCTTGCAAATACGTCCCTCTAGGATACCATAGGAACTGGAACTCCACTACCTCTGGGCATGAATAAGTCAAAATTGAATACTCCAAAATATAGTTTTTTAGGACACCGCAAAACTAGGTATCTACCACGCGAGTCCAGCTTAGGTTAGCATCATATAGTGTTTGAAATTTCTCCTGTGTCCAAACAAGTGTGTGATACCTCCAATTTTGTTTAGATGCATATGCAGTCAACCATTATGTACAATTCTACTGGAAAGATAGCAAAGAAGCTTTCGTATAAACTATCATACATATTCTGCTCTACCCAAGTGCGTGCGTTAAATCCAGATCCAGTGTCAAACCTCCATGTGTATTCTTCCTCCAAATCGTGAATTCATTCTTCAATGCTCACCAAAGTTAGCCGGTATGTTTTTATCATGAACCATTCTGAAAAACAACTGAAAAAGAGGTCTCTGGCAACGGAACCAATGATGCAGCCTAGAATTCTGAGTTAACACCTAGTCACGCTGGCACATCACTCAGCCTAGGCTGAGCGCTCACCCGAAGTGCGCAAAGGTACCAGGTTCCTCTTAAGAGTTGTTGTAGCAGAATGGTAGCATGATAAATCAGTAAACATATATTTTTAGTAACTAATCCATCTATTCATCATTACATCGAACTAGATCTATAAGCACTTAAATGTAAAACATCATGATAACAACAATATACATTGACAAAACATATCAGACACTGTTGTTCAGCCAATGTTCTTTATATATTCATTATAGTAATAGTACAAAAGCTTCATACAACACCAAATATGCGTGCATGGATCTGTTACAATTATCCAGTCTCATGTACTCATATATCTCTCATCCTTCAAAGCATGTGTCTCTCTATATATTTACTAAGTAATTCATTACATATATATAGGGTGGGGGAACTAGCCCTTCACCACTTAACTCTACCAGAAATAGGTCGCATGCTAATAACAGCCACGCACCTTTTACAACTATAGCCATACATGCAAGTATGCTATCTATAGATCATTGATAGTTAACTAAAGTGGTGGATCTATTCTTAGATTATGCCCATGCAAGAGTGAGTTGACATGTTCTTTAAGAATTTCCATGAAGAGACGCATGCAAGTATCAACATTGCTTTGTGTGCTCTGCACGCCAATCTCTAAGAATAGACCTGATCTCCAAAATCGGCTAAGTCTTGAAAGTTTGACTCTACACCTCCACGTGTGACACGTTTCTATACCTTCACACCTTTTCTCTCTACACCTGTTGTTCTTCCTTCACGTTGGACTCTATGTGCAAGTTCAGCTAAGTGTTTTCTCTGATCAATAACCCCAACCCCTAGAATCTTTTGTTTATTTCTATAAAGCTTCACCTACTCTATTATGGTTAATAACACCATGGCCCTCTTCTCATCTAGCTCCCTCGATGATTCTCTCTCCAGAATGGTCCTCTCTCCTCCTTTTCTTCTACCCGAGCATCTTTATAAATAGGTTTAACACCCACCACCATGCCTTCCTAAAGTAGCAGATCAGTTGCAAAGTGTCAAGGTGGTCCTCTAATGGAGCATGCTTCTTCTAATCCAAGCTTCCCACTTTCTATAATGATGTCTTCAGGAATGTTCCATGCATGGAATATTCTTTCCTTGACCACCAAGTCATCAAGTTGTCACCTTATCCACTCAGCACGCCTAGTCTGGTCACGTTTTTCCTCAAGTGCCTCTTGGAAAGCCAAATATGACTCAAACCTAAAATCCTTTGCTTTTCCTTGCACGTGCATCATGGTTTCTATTAAACCCTTCTAAAACCCCTTACCTATGTTATTTCCCAACGTGCCCATCTTCTTCACCAGTCCCATGCGTGCACGTGCCCTTTGGGACTTAGTCAATATTCTGAGGCCCAACATCACCCCACACTAAGCTTGTTCTCTGTCCTACGAAACATACATTCCAAAGAATAAAGAATGGTGGGTCTAAATAATGAAGAATGAAGAATGAGAAATGGAAGAATCAAATAATGGAAGAATGAAGAAGAATCTGTTTATTGTTGAAGAATGAGTGGGAAATCCTTCCTTCTATCTACCTCAATCTTCTCACAGGCATCCACCTCACCCTGCGCCTATTGACAGAAGTCACCTACTAAGGCACTCACCTCCTCAAATCCTAGTTCATCACCCTTAGTATTCAATATATCAACAATGTTTTCCAACTGCTTGTTGAGGTCATTCAACACATCCATCCTGTGGGTGATTTGAGGATATAATTCCTTCAACCAATTTTTGATCGAGCCTCTCAGGGTCTCGATGGCTTCTAACTTCTTCTCTACCTCGGCCAAGATCTTATCCCACTCTACCATGTTTCCTTTATTCTTCTCCTAGAACTCCTTAAGGTCTTCCTCATGGGTAGCAACTAAAATGCTTGCCACTCTATCTCTTTCCGTGTAATTGTCATAAGTAGCTTCAGCTATCTGTGTAATGGCCTTTACATTGGCAAGAAGCTTAGTGTACCGAGTGACTATCTCCATAACCTTCAACTTTTCCTCTTTCTCCTGGCATGCTAACACTTCTTCTACTGATTCCAAAGTGAGAGGTTATCTCTCAATGGTGAGGATCTGAGTTAGGTCTTCCAATAATTGCAAGGTTGACTCATACTTCTACTCGGGTGGTGTTAGGTCTAGGTGTTTTAAGACAATAGCATCTCTAATCATTTATAACTTTTTATATACCTCACGCACCCTTTCCTTTTCCTCCTTCAGTTCATGCCTTAAGTGTGTGCTGATTAGTTCCTCTTGCTTCAGATCCTTCCTCTTTTTAATGAGCTCTTCTTTCTTCTTTTCCAATTCCCCTTCTAGGAATCTCACCCTATCATTCCTCCCAAAGAGTCTTGCCTCAACTTCAACTGAAACCTTGTTGAGCACATTATATACTTGCTCATCAAACAACTACTAAGCATTGACCAATGGGTTTATACCTTTGGTTCTCCGAACACCTTCATCAACACCCTTGGTTAACTTCAAACTCAAGCTCGTCGACATGGGACTCAAATGCCTAAGATAGTATTTTCCTAGTTCGTGGGTATGCGCCTTCTTCTTCGAATGAAGACATTTCCAAAATTTAGTCTCTAGGCACGATGCTCTAGAAACATGTGCTTAGCACTTTGTTTAGATCATGGATATAACCCATTCCCTACCCTTATTCTACTACCACGTTCTTCCCTCCTATGTGCACAGCCTTTGGAAAGTTCACCACTAATCTGGGATCTCCACCCATGCTTCCATACTCCTTCCCTACACTCTCTTATTTTATCTCCTTGAGTATCTCATCTGTGCTCCACTCCACTTCTTACTCCACTAACTTCTCTATTATACTTGCTACTTCTCTCTCTGCGGCCTCTTCTATTCTACTCCTTGGTGAGGCTAGGGGTCCTTTGATCCTTAGTATTTACTTCTTCACTCTCCCCTTTTCCTTGAGCACCTTCTTCTTCTCCATCCTTCCCCTCACTTCTTTATTCCTCTGAGTCATGTACATCATACACTGGATGATTTGAACTTCTTCATCCTCATCATTGTCTCTCTCACCTATGTATGCCTCCAAGATCTCCATCTCCTCCGATTTTGTCTTCCCTTCTACCTTTTGTTTCTTCCTAGCTGGGGATTCTTCCTCTTCCTCAACAAGTGATTCCTTTCTTAGGTGAATCTTCTTGTTCTGAAACCTCTTCCTCAGGTTTCTTTTCCTTCTCCTTGATGGGAGACTTCTTCCTATGCATGTGTATGTGCTTGGCTTGGCAGCCTGACTCCAGCATGCCCATAGATTGTGTTGTCTACACACTTGGTACTTTATTCTCAAGTGCCTCTTTCTCCAGGGTCTC
Source organism: Taxus chinensis (assembly GCA_019776745.2). Lineage (NCBI taxonomy): Eukaryota > Viridiplantae > Streptophyta > Pinopsida > Cupressales > Taxaceae > Taxus > Taxus chinensis. Next base: position 750,350,491 of record CM034154.1, on the reverse strand, counting down.
TTCCCTTTCCCTCTTCTTTGGCGTGGCCTTCTTCCTACCATTGGGATCCTCTGGGATGGAGACATCATTCTCCAAGTAAGCACCCTTTTCATACTTGGGCCTAATGCACAAGTATATTCTTGTTGTGGCCCTTCCAGTAATTGGCATTGTCAAGGGTTTTTCATGCGCACCTCATGGGAGACATACTTCTCCACATAGGTGCACTTATTTGGATATACCAACTTCCTTCAAAAATCATGGTGGTCCTGATCCACCTCGCTAAGGTCTAACCTTAGTCTTTTATGCTTCCTTGAAGCGATTTACCCCTGCTTGGAAATATTGTGTGGTGAAGGAGAAGGGTAATTTACACCATGGGTTCTTTCTCCCATCTGATAGAGTGAACCTGCAAATGTAAAATGTTGATAGATAATGAACTCACCTTCTCCATTTACTAGTGTTAGCAACTATTTTGGTATCCTCCACTCAGCCCCGAATGCATCATGCATTTTCTTGTACCATTTCTCCAAGCACACTTTGTGGGCGGTTGTCATGGTATCGCATGTGTATTTCTCAAACCTCTTCATGGGGGAGGGATCTTCATCTAGATACTCCCATACAAACTTCTCTGGCCCATCAAGCACTCCAATTTCTGAGAAGATGATGGTGAGAAGAACATTGTTGAACATTATCTTCTCTCCTTCTTGTGTGGTGTTGATGATCTCTTCTACAATGTAGGTGGACAAGTTATAGATGGTCCCTTCTAAAATTTTTTTGGCATACATTCAACCATGCCTTGTTTATTTGTGTCCACCTTTCTTGCCCATTCAGCTTGTTATACCAAGTACACAGCCATTCTCATCACAGGGTCAGGGATATCTGAGATATCGAAGTAACGCAAACCCTTTCTTATAGTCATACTCCTCCATGGTCTTCTTAATAGCCTCTTTATCCTCTAGGTCATCATCTAAAAAATCCCCTTCATAGATAAGGTTAGTAAACTTGGAGATGAGTTGGGGAGTTATGCACATTTTGTGGCCCGCAAATTAGAATTGTTCCTCATGCACACATGCGACATCAACCATTGGTATAACCACTCAGGTTTTCCAAAATAGGAAAACTCGAATAGTTGCAGTAACCTGACCTTCTCCAATTTTACTTTCACTTCATTGCTATAAATTGGCATCCCTTCTGGTGTCCTCTTATCCATTGGATGAACCAGCTCTAGCGCCATCTCCTTTTCTGTGGTACTTGTGTGATGATTATAGTCACTCATGGCCATCTTCCTAACATGGGATACCCATTCTTTCCCAAGTAACACCCTATCTGGGTACTACATCTCTGCATACCATTCTTCATTGAAACTAGTGGTGGAAGTTTGTTTTCCTTTTCCCTTTCCCTTCTTAGGTGAAACAGTTTCCTTCTTTGGTGTCATCTTCTTGTCGGGTTAAAATAATAAACTCCTTACTCTCCTTCCTCACTCTGCTCAAATTTATGGCTCAACTCCACAAAAGAATCCTTCTATTCCCATGCCCTAGCTGTAAAACCCTAACCTAGAAAATTCTTCCACAAGATGACGTATTCCACTGAAACCTTCTTCCCTACCCCCATGTACTCCTTCCACTCTGGTTCGCAGATCACCCTAGTCATGCACTTCATATTTTCACTCTTCATCCTTCACACAAATTTTTCTTCACAAATGCCCTAGTTCATGCAAGAGCTCTTCAATCTCGTAATAGAAAGGTAAATAATAATGTGTCCTGACCTCTTTACTTATAGATTTTTTCTATCTCCCACAATAAATGTTATGCCACCTACCAATGTACTTAGCATTAAATGTGGATTTTTCCACTAAATCCAACCTTAAGCACCTTTACCCACGTGCCAAGTCCTGCACAAAAAACCCTCTACAACCTTCTGGTGCAAAAAAATCCTTACTGACCAAAGACTCTTACGCACACGTCTACAGCACTGAAGGCACTTCTTCTGTCGACCTAATTTTTTCCCTCACCTACCTCATGTTGTTCCTATGCACTTCTTATCCTTTGTACATGGTCTTTGTTAAAGCCTTCTTGACACCAACAATTTTTTTTTATCCATCGTTTCCCCATGCACTCTTCTACCTTACAATGCTTTTGATCTTTCAATCCTAGGCCATCACAACTACTACCAGCTTCTCTTTCTCTCTTCATTCTACTCCACCCCACACTAAAACAGATGTGCACGGTCCTCTATGCATACACAACCTTAGAAAGTAATGTGGTTACCAGTGCACAAGGTGTGTAAAAACAACACAACAGAAAAGGAACAAGCAACGAGAAAGGGAAACACAAGAAAAATAAATGCATTAAGGGAAATCCTAGGCTAACTGGAAATACTGTACCTTATTTACAAACACAAGGAAGACTTATTTATAGTAGGGCTTCAGCCTACTCCCATTGAAATGACCAGGTAATCTTGTCCCATCCAACACTTGTAACTGACAAGCACCTAAATCAAGGATGTATGAGATGATGTATGGTCCCAACCAATGGACTTTCAACTTCCCAGGATGGTGCAGAAATTTAGAGTCATATAACAAAACCATCTGTCCCAACCTCAAATTGTTTGTTTTTAATATGATGATCATGCCATGATTTTTGTCTTGCCTTCTCTATCTTTTGACTCCATCTAGCAAGTGATCACCTTTTCATCTAGCTGCATTAACTTATCAATTCTTTCATTGAGTGCTTGTTCATCAGCCAATCCTCCTATGCACACTATACACAGTGATAGTAGCATAAATTCAACTGGAAAAATAGCCTCTCCACTGCCAAACACCAATTGAAATGGTGTGGCCTTGTTCAATCTCTTGTAGGTTGTTCTTGTATGCCCATAGAACTGATGATACCTTGTCATCCCAATCTTGTCTTCCAACGTCACAAATCTTAGTTAATGTGTGACTTAGTATCTTGTTAAATGCTTCAGTAGTCCCATTCACTTACAGGGTGATAAGGGGTGGTCTTGTGATGGGCCACCATAAACTCTGCCAACAAAATCCTGACCATCTCATTCAAAAATGTGTACCCCTATCATTGGTCAAGCTTAAACGACATCCATACCTGTTGATTATGTTCTCCCATAAGAATCTAGTTGTTGTCGTTGTTATGCAATCCTTTGTAGGCACTTCCTCTACCCATCTTGTCAAGTAATCAGTGTAAGTGATGATGTAACATGATCCAGTCCTTCGTGCATGGTAGGTGAGATTGGTCCTACAAAGTTAATTGCTCACTGTTCAAATGGTTTCACCATTGGCTATCGGTCACAAGGGAATTTGATCCCTCCTTCCAGGTTTACCAAGGCATTGGCCATGGTCACAGGCCTTGAAAACTCAATAAAATCTTGGTAGATACTTTCCCACCAAAGCCTATGTAAGTAGAATCTTTCGCGGTTGCATTTCCTGCATAGTGTCCTCATGTAATCCCACCATGTACTTCCTCCATGATTGCAATGCATTCTCGTGTTCTAATATGCATCGGACGCAGTGATCATGACCTAACTTGTACAAATCTCCACTAATCAACATGTAAGGTGTAGATGTATAGCCAACTGCTTTCTCTCCAAAGCCTTCATTCCTTCTGGGACCACACCCATTTTAAGAAACACTGCAATATCTTCTAAGTCAAAGGGTGCACACTGGTTACATGTCTGGAATGGTATCCTCAATGCTCTGGTGCATCCTCCCCTGAGTCAATTCTTGATAGATGATCAGGTCCTAAATTACTGTTTCATGGTTTTACCACAACTGAAAACTCAAATTCTTGAAATAATAGGACCTAACGACATATGTGCCCTTATAGAATGGGATTGTTTACCAAGTACTTCAGTGTCTATGTGGTCCAGGGTAGAATATGAATGGTGTTTCCAGTAGATACTACCTAAATTTATGCAACACCTAGATCATTGATAGTGCCTCACGCTCAGTAGTTGTGTAATTCTGTTCTGCTACAACTTCCTACTAGAAAAACACAAGGGGTGATCAACAATCCTATCACTAGGTTGTGCTAAGTACTACTCCAATGGTTATTCCCAAGGCATCAACATGCACATGGAAGGGCTTATCCTAAGAAGGGAAGCATAATATGGGTGCAGTAACAAGCCTATCCTTCAAAGTGTCAAACACCCTTTGTTGTGCCTCTCCCTAATGAAAGGCACTCTTGTGTTTAAGTAATTCCTCCAAGGGTGTGGATGATCTTGGCATATCCCTTGATAAATTTCCAAAGTAGTACCATCTGTATGCCCAAGGAATCTGTGCACAACGCTCTAACTGGTAGGCTCCCCCAATCCCACAATAACTATAACTTTGGCGGGATCCACCAGCAAGCCTTCCTTACATATAATATGCCCCAATAGGGTTCCAAATGGAGTAACAAAGACACATTTCTTAATGTTGAGGGATATCCTTCAACTTCCAACATCTCTCAAACATCAACCTCAAATTGTCACAATGGTCTTTTACTAGCCCATACAAAGTTCCAGTCATCAAGGTAGACCTGAAGAAATTTATGGATGAATTCCTGGAAGGCTTGTACCATGATGCGTGAGAACATCCAGTAGTCACATTGTTTAGCCCAAAAGGCATGACCGTTGTAGGAAAAACTTCCCCATTCAATGGAAAAAGTTGTCTTCTCTTGGTCTTCCTTGGTAATTCTAACTTGGTGGTACCCTAAGAACCCATCTGTGAAAGAATAGACCTCACGCCTGGCTACTCCTTCCAGAATTTCTTCAATGAAGTGGGTTGGAAAAGGGTCAATGAAACACACTGCATTCAATTCCCTGTAATCAACACAAATCCTTATCCTTTCATCCTTCTTAATGCTTATGACAATTGGACTCACCAAATTTTCATTCCTCCACAGCTTAATGATGCAATGCTATCATCTTGTCTATCTCCTCCTTGACCCTTGTTGGTGACACATAAGTTTGGATTCATCTGATATGGTCTCTTCTGAATCAGGCATTCCTTCAACTTGATCCTCATTTCCCCCAAGGAGTGGTGAATGCATTTGAACTCATGGTACCTGTTATCATATTTCACAGAACCTCCCGAGAAAAATATCCTATAATCAGCCACTAACCCCACAAAGTCAAGAACCATGAGAAAAACTTCATTTTAATTTTGCAAAAGGGTAAAAGGGACTCAACAATGATAGTGGTTGGGGCCTGCAAAAGACTAAATGACCCTATGTGCAAGAAGAAAGAGAAGAAACCTCTGTAGAGTGAACCCGTGCCTTAAATTTATCAAACAGGTTACAGGCAAGGTCAGAAATGAAATGGCATCAAAGCATGAGGCCGAGTAGTGTCAAAGATGCCAGAGCATGAAAAAGAAGAAACCTCAAAGAAAACAGTCTTGCAGGCATCCAAACAGTTCAAAACAATTCCAAAAATTGACCAAGTATGGAGGAGATCAGAGGGTGCCAAGTGTTAGCACAATGTTTCTCCAAAGTTGAATCCATAAAGGAGAGGCTCAAATGAGCAATAGGATCCCCACGTGATCATGAGGCCCTTGAAGTGGAGGTAGAGTCAAAAAATTCAAAATGTGCAGACAGTTGAGCCTCAAAAGAGACTAAGTATAAAAGACTCAACAAAGGGTGCCAAGTGTCAGCTCGACAGTAATTCCATAGATGGGTTTAGCCCAAAGTGGAGATTCAAACTTGTAGATCATCCACATAGCTAATGGTCAACTCAAAAGGATAGTGGCCCCAAAATTGGTTGAGTCTCTAGCCTCGTGCTACCTCCACGTGTTCCTATTTCAAGAGGTAAAATCCTAGGTAGTTTTCAATCATGACAATCCTCGCCACAGGTCCCAACATTTTTTAAAGGGACATATTCAAGATTAAATAGTCAAACACCATTAGATAGACACAGTGGAGGGTGCCAAACTGTCCAAACAGACCCACTAACTTAAGGGTTGCCAAGAAAGAAATGGTTTCCAGAATGAGTCATCAGGATGTCGCGTGTCCCCGATCAGATATATGACCCTAACGAGAAAGGGGATTATCCAAAAATATTAAGGAATATGCCTCCAAGGGCAGGCCGACGGAAGAATCCAAGTGTCAACACCATACCACTCTAAAATAAAAATGTAGAGGCCACCCTCAGACATGTGCCAGCCCTCACATGTCCATTAAAAAGGGGACCTGTTTTCAACTCTTTTCTCCACCTTTTTTGTACGGACCCCTCAAACTTCAAAGGGGCATATCTTTTGACTTACTCAAAATATTGTAAATATAACACCAGTTAGAAATATCTTCCTCGTCTAGCCATGGAGATATGAAGAAATTTATTTTGGGAAGGCTCTAGTAGGTGAAAACTAGGGAAAAAAGTCTTCTAGGCCATGATAACATAGAATCTGATCTCTTCAACTACCAGATCATATTTCAGCGAAATTGATCCGTGCTGGAGAAAAAAAGTCAACATATTGTGGGAGGATTTACAAAAGGCCATGATATTCCTTGGTTAAGATTTTACAATGGGATTCAATGCATATATTAGGAACCCATTGTGGATTCAAAACCTCATGCCCTCTTCTCTCTCCCATTATTCTTATATATTGTAATAGAGTGGGCACATTCAAAAGGTTATTCGTTTTTTCCTACTCTGCCTTCCCCTCTTTTCTTCCTTAGTGGTCAAAAATGGAGTTTGAACCTCCTTCCCCTACTCTGTAAATGGATTTTTTTCCTCTTGATCATGAATGATGTTCTGTGAAAACTTCTGAAGCAATAAAAAAGGATGTTTTGTGATGCATTTGTTCATCCTTTTCTCTTTTTGGATTGTTTCTTCTTTCCTCTCTTCATTGCAGGGTATCTGTGCATGTTTTGGATGTTCATTTATAGATCTGGGAGTTGTGTTTGTTCCTCATTTGAAACATTTTCTGTGTGAATCTGATCCTTGGCCTGCTGATGCAGTGGTTCATCCTCTGCATTGTCTCACCTCCCTTCATTTCATGGCAATGTTCTGGTTAGACGATCAACACTTCCTTTTCTAGGTGTATCACAACTTAGTGTAGGCTCAAATTCACCCTCTCTCTCTCTTTTCTCCTTGGAATGGTTAGATTAGGATTAGTTAGATTCTACCTACATTGGATTAGCTTGTGGTCAGGTAGATTAGGAAGGCATGAACCATCCTTCTCTGAAGAGTTTTCCCTTTTGTAAGGTCCCACACTTTGGGAAAAACTCATTGTTATGCAAATCACACCAAATGAATCTACCTTATCAAAGTAGATCTGACGACTCATTTGGGGGTGATGTGATTTTGCACTAATAGTACCCGCATGAGTGAAAAAATCCTAAAACTCATGCAAAAGGTCAATGATATTAAAAACTTCTTTCTCTGACCAATAATCCCCAATGATAAATTCCTTAGGTTCACCTCTGAACCAATGTTAACCTTCTTCATTTTTAAGGGCTCATGGTAGGCACATGTTCACTCATCAATGCTATCCCTAACTTTGTGCATACCTTCAGACTTGGTTAACATCTAGACTCTCTATTTCTTCACCATCTATCACATAGACAATTTTTCCTTTTTCCTTTTCCATGCACACGCACTCAAGTTGTGTTTCTTCTGCCACTATTCTTCCTCATCAAAATGCATCTTCAAACTAGGTTCACATAATAGCTGAAGTATCCTATCTTCTTCCATGGCATCTATCTCCCATTGTAAGGTGCTTGACCACCTGACAATGTCTTATCCACTGATGGCTTTCTATTCTGAATACTTGAAAGATTGAATGAGATCAACCACTAACTCCTACCAATTCCCTATCTAATGATGCATCTATGCTTGAAGACCATATGTGTACACATAATGTTGTAAGGTGGAATACAACTTATTCACCCATAGCAAAGGTAGTTTCTATGGCTTTCATCTAGGTCTATCTCACATATTGGATATGACATGAGGTAGGTTCTTTTCCATGGTAGTCCTTACACAGTAGCTTGTACATGGTTCTGGAAAACCTAACAGAGAATGCAGTTCTGACCTCACCCATTCTAGAAGGCTCTCACGGATGTGTCACCCACCAATGTGCTATGGTCCCAAGCAAGGTTATAGCCTGAGCATACCTCTTCTTTCATTATCATTTTCCCACTGAGCCTCCATTTAGTCGTAATAAATCTTCAGGGTTAGCTCTTCTAGAGTAACTTGGTAACTTCTTCCCTCCTAAGCACTTGACCGAAATGAATATTTTTTAACCCTTGTCACCATATCCTCTCAATTATCACCCAATTAATTCATAAGTCCCATGCACCCATTTTTCACATGCTATGATGGTTGTATCACTCATAGACTGAGTATCTTCAAACTAGATAATTCCCTTCTGTAGGGTGAATTACCTCAGGGTCTCTAATAGAGTGCACATAGATTTTGTCAAGGAATTCTTCTCCCAAGGGCTTAGTATAGGGTGTTTATCTTCCCATCTGTCAAGGGGATGATGACCCATTCCTCCTTATTCTCAAAACTTATATACCCCTTATTAAACTTTAGGTCATCATTATTTTTGTAACACTAGGGGTGCCCAAGAAATTCTAGAAAATTGTCTACCTTCGGCTAATGCCAAGACCTCAAGTCTCCGATGAACTTGGCCCCTTGAATAGTGATAACCACATCCTTTAAGACACCAATGGGAATTTCCTTCATCTTGTTCACCATATACAAAAACATTTGAAGATGGTTGTAATGTGGGCCTTCCCATTTGATGCCATGCATCCAAGGTGAGAACATTGACTTCCGCACCCGTATCGATCATAATATTTCTTAGAAGCCAACCATCTACAACAACATTTAAAGTGATCTATTTTTCATAGTCAAGGCTATGGGGAGGAAGGTTAGCATGCATAACCTTCCTCTCGCACGCTCTTCTAGCGTGTGGTACCTTCTCCCATAACCATTCTCCTAGCAAGGGAATGATATTCTCTTTCCTTAACATCTTGCATACTTCCCTAACCTCATCTAGATCCTTCTATGGAGCCTTAACATTCTTCCTTTCCTCTAACTACCTTGATTGCTCCTTCAGACACTAGATCTCTCCTTGTAGACTCTGAATCACATCCATAGTCTCTTGATACACCTCTTTTTAATGACTAGGGTCCGGATACTTCCCATGTACCACTTCTTCTCTTGTAACCAATGTTATTTGTCTTGGTATCTCCCTTACGCACACGTCCTCTACTCACATCATCACTAGTACAGGTTCTAGTCCTGATTCACTTGCACTCTTGGCATCCACTATGATTCGGTCCTTCTTTATGCTTACCATCCTGAACTCCTTTATCTTTTTGGTGTTGTTGGCTCATGTTCTCAAATAGCTCAGGAACTACTCATACTTATGTTTCATTCCACACCACAAGCATTACAACAGAGAAGGACACTCACACTTATAATGCTCTATAGATCCATAGTTATAACAGGTCCCTCATGGGAACTCACCTCTTCCTCTACAGTTGCTACGACCACGAAATCCTCTGTAAAAACCTCTTCCACATGCTCCTCCATCTGCGCGCCCCTCATAGTGGTGATCACCATCCTTGGAACTACTTGTAAGGTTGGTCTGGCGCACACCAAGATCAATGACATGATGTATCTGGTCAATTAGTCTATAATCCTTGGTGTAATGGGTCGTAGAGGTACAAATCTTGCAATAACAAGACACATTCTTATGGATGATGTGCTACAGTAGTGGACATACCTACTTGCATCATGATCCCCATGGAAAATTTCACAATCTACTATCATGGCATGTACCGATTTCTACAGGGGAAAATTTCCTTTATATGCCCCTCTACCTCACACTTTGTTCATCATAGACCACTACGAGTCTCATGCACCAAGTTCGCAGATAGCTTCTCCAGCTGCTTCACCATTACATAGATAATTTTAGCCTCAAGGAAAGGGATAACACTAGTATCTACACTTCTAACAGCCTCAACGTGTATAGGGAACCTCCAAGGCCTCACGCGGGTCTGTGAATGTCTTATGTGAAAGTGATCTCTTCTAAATGGTGTTATCAATCATCCAACAAACCACTGAGAATGTTGAGAAGGATGAATATCATAAGATAGCTTTGATAAGAGAGTTTTGAACCATGTATCATATTCCCACACACTCTCTGTCATTCCTTGTTGGATCTCTTTCAAAGTGCTAATGCTCTTCTTCTCAAACTTAGGGATATGGAATTTAGCCAAAAAGGCATTTCACAGCATGGTGTAATATACCACTGTCTAATGGGGGTCATACTTCCGGTACCAACTATGTGCATGCACCCCTACAATGTTGTTGTAAACTAAATTTCCTTTCACTCTGGGGTAGTGATCCCCTTTACGTGCCATAGCAATTCACACTTTTGTACATGCTCTGCAACATCCTCAACACCCTTGTAATCTAGTAGATGTAAAGACATCTCAAAAAATACTTGTGGAGGTGGCTAAGGTTCTTGTCTGCCTAATCCAAAACCTTGATTCCCTCCGGTGTTTCCTCCACCAGATCCACCAGGTCTTATGCCTCTTAACCCACCAGATCTGCCATCCACTAGATCCTCCTCCTGATAGCTGGTAACGGGTCTGAAACTGTTGTGTCTTGAATGTTGCCAATGTTCCATTTGAATTCTCACCACTGATGGTTTGTGATATTGCTCCACTACCAAACGTGTATCCCAAACCACTCTGAGACATGATACCCAAACTTTGTGTGCTTGCCCAATTTTCCCAAAAATCCCTCCAAATACAGGAATTATTTGTGTGGCCATAGATCTCCCAAATAAGAAGTTATACCTCCTAGATGTTTAGATCAATCACTTCCATTGATACCAACTAGGTTAGCAATACTTGTTTCTTGATTTGGAAAACTAAGCACCAGGGGTTGGTCACCAGGTGGGTTTAGATGTGTGTCGATGGACTCTCCTTTCTCCACGTGTGATGAAATCTCATCAGAATCTGAAGGGGTTTCTCTCCCACACTTGCCAAGATGGGGTAACACAAACTGCTCCAGGTTCCACATCCTCTGCATGAACCTCAATTCCTTCACTGTGACAACGTCTACCTCCATAGATCCATCACTCCACAACCTTGCAATTTGTCTATCCAACTCCCTTTCATGTGCTTCACCATACTTGAGTCACCTCTCTTCCCTCTCCTTTTCTACCGCAATGTCTGTCATCTTCCTCCACCCTAGCTTCCTCACCCAACACTCAGAGAAGCTTAGTTGGTCATGGGGAATGCCTCCAAACTTAGCATAATGATCAAGATCTTCATAGCCAATGGATTAGCTCAAAAAAATGATCCTCTAGGTTCCCTTAGGAACTCAAACTCAGCGACCTCTAGATAGGAATACGTATAAATGGCGTATTCTAGGGTATAACTGGTTAGCACTCTTTTCCACACTGTGATCAACAACATGTCAAGTTAGATCCACATCCTGTAACCTTTGGTAATCATCTTAAGTCCACATCCACGTGATCTATAGTACCAGCTTGATCTGGATGCAAATGCTGAAAGCCATTCATATAATTCTACTAGAAAATAACAAAAATAAGGTCTCATACAACTCATGATATAGGTGTTCTTCTACTCATCTATGTGCATAAAAATCAGGCCCAATACTAAATATTTGAGAAAAATCATCCTCCTTGCTCTTAAACCATGCTTCGACACTATCCAAGGTCAAGTCGCTTTATCATCACGTGTCAAAGGAACCAATATGTAGTCATCTCTCACAAAAACTTCAAAAAGAGGTCCCGTCAATGGAACCAAGATGTAGTCATTTTTATGCCCTTAGAATAACCTTCTAATCCCTTGTGCACACCGACCTATCACCCAAAAAGTTTAGTGGGCTCTCACCCGAGGTGTGCACGGGTGTCGAGCCCCTCCTTTATGTGAGCATTGTGAGAAGATGTTGTCATTGATAACATATTAAGTGCAAAAAATTAAATGATCATGCATATATTCTGAAAAGCATAGGATGAGTCATTAAACCAACATACCCATTCAGATAACAAAATAAACATCATACAAATAGTAGATCTTATCCATAACATAAAGAAAAAGGCACTAGGGTTTACACCCATGAACAATATATTTAGAATCAGAACCATATATTCATGTTGATCATAGTTCAGTAACCACATTACATCCAAAAGGGTCATATCAGACCAATATATCATGACTCATGCATCAGAAGTTCTAGCTATTCTTCCCTATTACAAAAATTTAGCAAACCCATTCCCCTAGATATGTTAACATTCCTATAGTCCTCTAATGAGAACCCCAACCCCTAGACTCTTCTTCTCATTTCTGTAGAGCTTCACGTACTTTGTTATGGTTAATCACACCATGGCCCTTTTCTCCTCTAGTTCCCTCGATGATGCTCTCTCCAGAATGGTCCTCTCTCCTCCTTTTCTTCTACCCAAGCATCTCTATAAATAGGTTTAACACCCACCACCATGCCTTCTTGAAGTAGCAGATCGGTTGCCAAGTGTCAAGGTGGTCCTCCAATGGAGCATGCTTCTTCTGATCTGAGCTCCCCACTTTCTGTAATGATGTCTTTGAGAATGTTCCATGCGTGGAATATTATTTCCTTGACCACCAAGTCACCAAGCTGTCACCTTATCCACTTAGCACGCCTAGTCGGGTCACATGTTTTTCCTCAAGTGCCTCTTGGAAAGCCGAATATGACTAAGTCCTGAAATCCTTTGCTCTGCCTTGCACATGTGCCATGGTTTCTATTAAACCCCTTCTAAAACCCCTAGCATGCGCACTTTTCCCCACACGCCCATCTTCTTCACTTTTCCCGCATGTGCACGTGCCCTTTGGGACTTAGTCTATATTCTGAGGCCCAATAGATATTATGCTCCTGCATCATACTCCCAGGAAAAAGAAAAAAAATTGAGCTCTATATTTTTTCTTTTCTTATTGTTCTTCTAGTTTCTTCATGTCTTCATCTTTATTATAATTTTCTCCCCATCTTCAATTTTCTCACTCTTCATTTCTTCAATCCTAATATCTTTATCTAGTTCTCAAAACTTCACTTTGTATTCATAGTTTAGGTATTCTTCTAATAGATCTTCATTAATAAGCTTCTTCCACTTCATCCTTCTCTTCTTCAACTATCAAGTCCTTCTTCTTGGAACTATGATTCCCACCTTTGAGTTTATCTTATTCAACATGGACCTCCTTCTCTACTGGTAAAAACTTGTTACTTGCATCTTATTTCTCTGTCTCTTTAATTTTTTCTTCCATTAAATCTTACAACAAACTTCTAAGGAGATGTTGTCCCCATGTCCTTAAACTAGGTTTTTGTCTCTTTTTCTCATGATTACATCTTGATTTATAGCATGCTACAAGGTTGTTATCTCTATTTTGCAACTGGACTCCAATACTCTCATAAAAAAACACACTCTCTTTATAACAACTCTTCTTCACTAGTCATTTGTTGTTCTTGGTTCCTTATCCCCTTGTTTTCATCATCTCATCTCAAGTTTCAATGCCTCTAATTGGGAACATTCTTGTTCATTCTTCATACCCACAAGCACACACCTGCACAAAATGCTAGAATAAAAAATTTGAGACTTGGTTTCCCCTATATATTCTTCCTTCCATGAAGATTACTTCATCTTGTATCCTTTTAAAATATTCTTATTTTATCACTGCATGAGAACTGCCATCATCATAAGCTCCTCTATCTCAAGAGAAGCCAAAAATGCTTCTATCACTTCTTCATCACCATTTTGGTCTTCTACTAGTACCATTTCCTTGATCACCTCTAATTATGTCTTATCTATCCTCTTTTTCAGTATGCCATCTGTCTTATTTCCTCTTGCCTTATCATTTTTTTCAACTACAATCTTTTCTTCTTCTCCACAACCAATCTTGATTGGCCACTTAGCTTTCTTCCTCAACACTATTCCATTCTTCTTTAATTTTCTCCTCTCTTTATTTTTCCATGAATGTCATCAGTTTGTTCTATGTATCTTGTTTAATCTCTATGATCTCCTACTAGAACCAAAACTCTATTCTTCCTCTCTAGCATTTTCATCTTTTCCTCTTTTCTATCTCTCTCTCTCTCTCTCTCTCTCTCTCTCTCTCTCTCTCTCTCTCTCTCTCTCTCTCTCTCTCTCTCTCTCTCTCTCTCTTCCTGCTTCTCTCTTTCTATGGCTTAGTAGGTCTATACCAATCCCTTTACCATCTCTTCTTGACTTCTCCTTCATCTAAACTAGATTGTTTAATTAAAAACATAATTCCTAACAACCCTGTAAAAGTATCTCTTTGCATGCTCTTCTTGCTCCCCTCAAGCATTCCTATTCCTTGACGTCATCGTTACCAATACATGTTTATGGTTCTTGTTCACTTGTAATGGTAAAAAGAGTGCATGTTTTTCTCCATTTGACACAATAATATAAGTATTCTTCTTACCATCATGCACTGCTTTCCTATCATATTTTCCATGGCCAACCCAAAAACACATAACACACATCCATAGGTATCAAATCACATAACACCTTGTTTTTGTATCTCCCAATATAAAATTAAAATTGGCATTATTATCTTACCAAGACGTGATGACCCTTTTACATCCAAGACACTTGATATGGATTAGGGTGCATTGTTGTTTCTCAAACCCATGTTTTATAACATTTAAAAAGAAACTAGATTTTCAGTAATCCCACTATCTATGATCATATTACAACACTGTGCCCATAGTTTTACACTCTAGTTCTGAACAACTTCCTCCTTTGAATCATACCATGTATTACCTTTTTTGGTTTCAATAGAAACTCTTTTGAACCAAAGAAGACTTACCACTATTTTGAAGAATAAGTATAAGCATGTATGTCATCCTTCATTTTCCATCCTTTCTATCCATATCATAGCACTCATATGCTTTGTGTCTTACATATCTCTGACATCTAGTAACATTTACCTTGTAAAGTGTACTTTGTTGTTTAACCCATTTCTCTTGAAGAGACTCGTTTATAGATCTCATTCATTCTCTAATTGTCCTCTATATCATGCCAACCTACTTGTCAAAACCTCCATCATCCTAATCACATCTTCTCTTCCAAATATGGCCTTCTCTCTGCTCTTACTTATACCATCTTGTTTGATATTTCCTCTTTGTATTGTATCATTATTTTCTCAACTTTTCTAATCCTTTTGCCCACTCTAATACCAAATTATGCAGAGCTATTTCACATGAAATAACTCATAAGTTTTAGTTTGATACCGATCTCCAAAATCAATCTTTTACAAGCAAGATACTCACTTTCCCCAAACTTAAAAAAAACTCTTCCTTCTTGAGTCTAGTCTAACTTACAACACCTACCTAGGATTGAATTCTTATTATACCTTGTTTATTAATTTAAACCAATGCTCAATAAATCTCCAAATGGAAATCATGGAAAAGGAATCAACAAGTTACGTTATTTTTGTCAAAATTATCCTCATTAGCACTCAAACTAGCTCTTTTCTTCAAGATAAAAATATTCAAATCAAGAAAAACTTTGAGCTTAGGAACTTAAAGTTCTTACCTGGTCATTTATTTATGTTCCTTGACCTCCAAAAAATTCAAATCATCCATCAAATTGAACCAAATTAATCAATAGTTTCAATCTTGCCTATCTTCAATAAAATTGCCCTTTAGTGCTTCTTAAGCAAATGCTCTTGATGGATTCATCATTAGAACAATATGTAAAGGTTCTTAATAAATTAATAACTTATTTAGATACCCTTTAGGCCTATTAAGGTGTGTAGTAAATTTCATCTTTTAAATCTTTGGTTAAGTTCTTGTTAGTGCAAATTCACAACACCCCCAAATGACTTATGGATATGCTTTTCTAAGGCAAAGTCATTTGGTGTGATTGCACAACATTGAGCTTTCCCAAAGTGTGGGACCTTTGCAAATGGGGAAAGCTCTCCAGAGAAGGCTGGTTCCTCTTCCTAAACTACCTACCACAAGCTATTCCAGTGTAGGAAAGCTAATATAACCTAATCTAACTTCCAAGGAGACAAGGAGAGGAAGAAAACAAGGAAAAATAGAGCCTACACTAAAATGTTGATACACTAGAGAAGGAAAGTGTTGATTATCTATCAAAACTGCCATGGAACAAGAAGAGGTGAGCAATGGAAAGGATGGACAAGTGCATCACAGACCAAAGATGGATTTCACAACAAAAAATGTTCCAAAACTCCATGAACATAGCTCTAAAACCTGTAATGAACATCCAAACATGCACAAATACCCTGTAATGAAGAGAGGTAAGGAAAACAACAAAGAAAACGAGCCAAGGATGGAAAAATGCATCACAAAACACATTTTTTATTGCTCAGAATTTACACAGTGCATCATTTCATGGGTAAGAGGAAAAAATGCCATTACAGAGTAGGGGAGGAGGTTCAAACTCCATTTTTGACCCTGGGGAAGAAAATAAGGGAGAGGTAGAGAAGAAGGATGAACAACCTTTGAAAAATTATGCCTTTGTTACATTATATAGCAAAATGCGAGAAGGGAAGGGAAAAAAACGTGGGATTTTCTCCAACCACTTTTCAAAATGCATTTTAATTCTTCATCTGTTGATGGGATCAATGCAAAAGCTCATATTTCCATGCATATACTTCACAGACCAAAGAAAATGACCCATACTTCATTAAATATGGTGGTTGGAACTGGTTTTTTGTCTTTTCCATGCCAAAACATGTTTTGCAAAATTTCTCCCATCAAACTCTGTCAAAATTCAAAATTGAGGGGTCCATCATGTAGAGGATTTCAACAGATTTCCAATGACACAAAAATCATGAAAAACCAAGCTCTAGTTTGAAATATATGGCCCTCTGAAGATTTAGGGAAAAACTGGTAAAAAACAGAGTCAAAATTGGGGTTGGCATGGTCAAACTTTAAATTTTTCCCTTTTGGAAAAATTCCCCAAAAATCTCCACAGGCCCCTTAGGTCTGCATGACATGTGGCACCTTTTAGATGATCCGTGGCTTCAAAACAATCATTTTCCCCTTTTTGTGAAATTGGAAAATTTTCAAAAAATCCTCCGCGGCCTTGCCACTCTGAGACACGTGGCATCTTTTGATTTGCTGCGGAGATGCGGTTCCATTTTTGCCTTTTGTGTTTTCACCACTTTGGCAAAATTTCCAAAATCCTCTTATGCACCCCGATCCCCACTGATGAATGGACACATGGTGCCTTTCTGATTGGTCATGTGGAGCCTCGATTATTTTCCTTTGTTTCCCTTTATGGACCGCGGGCCAATTCTTAACTTTAAGTCCCTTTTTCCCAAAAAGGCTAAGTGGCAACAAATTTCTCCTTAGCCCCACGAATGTGCTTTCCCTTCCTTTCAGGGCTTGTGGGCCAAATTTTAATTTGTGCTTTTAGCCCAAAAATTCCTAAGTGCTCAAAGTTTCTCTGCACCTCCGCTCTACCCGCCCAATCCTCCTTGGCAAAAATTCTCCCAAGCTCCGCGGGCCCGCCTTAGGGAAAATTTCCCCTCCAAACTCCACCAAGCCATAACTCAAAAAATACAAGGAGTTAGGAGGACTTATTTACCTTTCTAGAAAGGGGAAGAAAAATCCTATCTGATGAAGCCATTTCTAGAATCTTTTGAGTGCTTACAATGTGTGAAAATTGAAGTTGAAGCAAAAGGAAGGAAAGAATGAAGGCAAGTTAGCCAAAATAAGCAGGGGCTCATTTTGGATAACAATTTTGGCGACTCAGAGGGGTCATCTGCCTGCTAGATGAATGATTAGTGGCCTTTTGAAGCATCCATTGGGCATGGAGTCAAGCTTGATAAACTGAAATTCTAATCTGAACTATGAAAATCTAACCTCTGAGCCACTTGGAAACCCACTGAAACTTGGAGTTGATCTTCACCAAAAGCCACTGAAATGCACTGTGCAAGAGCAACCAAAACAACACCAAACAACTATGTACAAAATGAAAATCATACATGCTCCAAATGGAATATGCAGAGTGTGCAAAAGCACTTCTTCTGCTGAAAGAAAACCTACCTACTCTACTCTAACCAAGAAGCAAAGGTAGGCTAAACAAACCCTACAACTGGTTGGGAGAAATAGCTTCCCTTCTTCAAAATTGGCAGCCATGCAATTGATTTGGCACTGAACATGGTTGGTTGGATGAGTGGAAAATCAACAAGAAGCTGTTCTTCTACCCAAATTAGCAAGGTGTCAACTGAAAACAAATTAGATACCTCTTTTAGTTGCTCTGCATTTGGATTGAAGAGGTATTGCAGTTGATCCTTGGCACTTTGCATAGCTCATCCTCATGCTTAGAAGCAAGCATGACTGGTTTTGGCTTCTCCCTTAGCTCCAATGAAGCCAAATACCTGATTGGGCAAGGTTTGATCCTTTGATGTGCCCATTGCTTTGAAATTTAACTCCAAAAATGGAGTCTTCTTGTAGACCTTCTTGGGTGGATGGTGTGGAAGAAATGATGGAACTTTTCTACTCTTTTCCTTCCTCTTCTAGTGAAGAACATGGAAGATTAATATCTTCCAACCTTGATTCCAAAGAGCTGCTATAAAATGTAGGCTGCTACAAATGAAATGCTCTCCTTCATGGTAGCAGGTTCTTGTGTTTGGAAGATGGATGATGAAGGAGAAAACAATGTGATTTCAATTGGTTCCTCTCCATCAAAATAGTCCTCCAAATCAGATAGATAAATTGCCTCATTGTTTTCCTACTGCAAATGTTCAACCTCTTCCATGGTGTTCTCTTGATCTGCAACTTTTTCACCATGGTTTCTTTCATCCTCAAACATGAAGTTTGAAAGATAAAACTCTTCTCAACATGTTAGATTGAAGAGAGATGAAGTGGAAGGAAGAACTGAAGGTTCTTTCTATAGCCTGTTTTGAGTTCAAAGCTCTTGGACCTGCATTTTTCTCCTCCACAGCTAGAATGTGCTCATTAACTTTTGGATTTGGAGCAACTTCTCCTTCCTCTACTACTTGAAGACCATCTTTCTCTTGATGACCTCTTCCTCTAGTATGAAGTTTGTCAAATCAAACTCTTCAATCTGCTGCTCTAGAGGACAAGTTGGGACTGAAAGATCAGCTTTTAGAGCTTTCCTCCATCCATGGATTCATTGTGCAAATCTTCAATTAGATCAAGCATTATCAATTCCTTAAAGTTCCAACATGGACTACTACACTCTGAGCAACTCACCCATTTTCTGACTGATCTTCTTTTTTCTCTATCTGCTATAAAATCAGCCTTGGCCACCACTTGTTCTTCAACTTTAACCTCCTCTTAAGGCTTAACCATCAAAGGGATCTTTGTCAATCCCAAATCTTGGAGCCAAGCTTCACTAAGCTTTTAATCATTTCTTCTTTTCTTTAGGCTCTTCTTCTTGCTGTTCTTCATGACTGATTTTTGATTTTCTTCTTCCCAACATGGATTTGGGAATGCAAGAGGAGGGGCAGGTTGTGACTCAACCATGTTTTGCAATTATTTGTGGTGGTGGAGGAGGTGGAACTTCTTGTTTCTTTGGAGGGGATGACTGTTTGGAAGGGAAAAGGATAGAAGAATTGAGATGAGGTGGAAGACTAGGGAATGGAGAAATGAAATCAACACTTGGGGCAGCATGGGCAACTTGAAACTTGAACTTGAAGCATTCAAAATGAGATGGTGCTACTTGAGGAATGGAAAGAGAAAAACCAGATGATGGTGTAGAACTTACCCATTGACAAGGTTGCTGAACACCAAATTCATAGGCCTCTATCTCCTTTAGTCCATTGTGCAAGTTGGGGCAGCATCTCAACCATGAAGTCCAACTTCTCTTGAGGGCTGAAGTGTCTTGGAAAAGGTCCTCACCCATGGACAAGGTGCCCTGTAACCAATTCTAAATGCCTTCATTTGTGCTTGAGCTCTTGATTGCACCATGTTTACCTCCATCTTTTGGATCTTCTCCAACAAATCTACATTTTCTTCTTGACTGCCCTCACAATCTGCATACCCTTGTGCTTGACATGCTTCATAGCCAAACTGATTTTGGCATTGCTCATATGGGTATGCATATTGGTTTTGAATTTGACCAAAATGTTGATTTGGAGGATTTGAAAAACATGTTGGAGGTGGGAAACATTGTTGCTGTTGTAAATGTGAATTCCATGAGGGAAATGAAGTCATGATTGCACAACTTCATGGAATGAAAGAAGAATGAAAGAGATGGAATGAAAAATGAAAGAAAATGAATGGAAAAAAATGAAAGAAGGTCTGCAACTTCAGAGATGGGTTGCTGACAAGATGGAGTTAACCAGATGTGTTTGCAATGTGCCTCCAAAGGCTGAAATTTTAAGCAGGTACACATCAACACTGCAAAAAATGAAGTGGAAGACCTCTAAGGTCCCACCGGGCATGCCAAAACTGTTAGTGCAAATTCACAGCACCCCTAAATGACCTATGGATCTACTTTTCTAAGGCAATGTCATTTGGTGTGATTACACAACATTGAGTTTTCCCAAAGTGTGGGACCTTTGCAAATGGGGAAAGCTCTCCAGAGAAGGTTGGTTCCTCTTCCTAAACTACCCTGCCACAAGCTATTCCAGTGTAGGAAAGCTAATCTAATCCTAATCTAACTTCCAAGGAGATAGGGAGAGAAAGAAAACAAGGAAAAACAGAGCCTACACTAAAACGGTGATACACTAGAGAAGGAAAATGTTGATTATCTATCAAAACTGCCATGGAACAAGAAGAGGTGAGCAATGGAAAGGATGGACAAGTGCATCATAAACCAAAGATGGATTTCACATAGAAAATGTTCCAAAACTCCATGAACACAGCTCCAAAACCTGTAATGAACATCCAAACATGCACAAATACCCTGTAATGAAGAGAGGTAAGGAAAACAACAAAGAAAATGAGCCAAGGATGGAAAATGCATCACAAAACACGTTTTTTATTGCTCAGAATTTACACAGTGCATCATTTCATGGGTAAGAGGAAAAAATGCCATTACAGAGCAGGGGAGGAGGTTCAAACTCCATTTTCAACCCTGGGGAAGAAAATAAGGGAGAGGTAAGAGAAGAAGGATGAACAACCTTTTTAAAATGATGCCTCTGTTACATTATATAGCTCAAAATGAAGAAGGGAAGGGAAAAATGTGGGATTTTCTCCAACCACTTTTTAAAATGCATTTTAATTCCTCATTTATTGATGGGTTTCGATGAAAATCTCATATTTCCATGTATCTACTTCACAGACCAAGAAAATGACCCATACTTCATTAAATCTGGTGGTTGGAACTAGTTTTTTGTCTTTTCCATGCCAAAACATTTTTTACAAAATTTCTCCCATCAAACTCCATCAAAATTCAAAATTGAGGTGTCCATCATGTAAAGGATTTCAACATCTTTCCAATGATACCAAAATCATGAAAAATCTGAGCTCTAGTTCGAAAGATATGGCCCTCTAAAGATTTAGGGCAAAACAGTAAAAAACAAGTCAAAATTGGGGTCGGCGGGGTCAAACTTTAAATTTTTCCCTTTTGGAAAAATTCCCCAAAAATCTCCATGGCCCTCAGGTCTGCATGACACATGGCACCTTCTGGATGATCTGTGGCTTCAAAACAATTTTTTCCCCTTTTCAAAAATTGGAAAATTTTCCAAAAATCCTCCGCTGGCCCCGCCACTCTAAGACACGTGGCATCTTCTGATTTGTCATGTGGAGATGCGGTTCCATTTTTTCCTTTGCACTTTTCACCACTTTGGCAAATTTTCCAAAATCCTCCTGATGCCCCGATCCCCACTGATGAATGGACACGTGGCACCTTTCTATTGGTAGAACCTTGGACGGGGATGCACTTCTATTTCCCTTTGTCGGATCTTGACGCATTTTGACAAAACGCCAAAAAACTTAAGTTCTCCGGCGCCTACTGCTCCAAAAAGGCTAATGTGGCATCATTTCATCCAGTAGGCCTCAATGTGCTTTGTTCCTCCTTCATGGGATCAAGTGCAAATTTTTTATCACTTTTAGGCCCAAAAATCACTAAGTTCTCAATTTTTTCCCAACTCCACCGGCCCGAGTCTTGGCACAAAATTCTCCCAAGCTCCATGGGCCCGCCTTAGGAAAATTTTCCCTCCAAACTCCATGCTGAGCCATAACTCAAAAAATACAAGGAGTTAGGAGGAATTCTTTACCTTTCTGGAAAGGGGAAGAAAAATCCTATATGATGAAGCCATTTCTAGAATCTTTTGAGTGCTTGCAATGTGTGAAAATTGAAGTTGAAGCACAAGGAAGGAAATAATGAAGGAAAGTTAGCCAAAATAAGTAGGGGCTCATTTTGGATAACATGTATACCATTGAAGTCCTACTCCTCTATTATACATATTCCTATAGATCTATTTTAAGCTTCATTTTCCTAAAATTATGCATCATTATATAATCCATCATAAACATCATGCTTTACTGTACCATAGTTGTCCTTTATGATTGGTTAGATGGAACTATGCTACATCTTCATGATTAAAAAAATGACATACATTGGAAATTGGATGGATTTACACAGTTTCCTTGGACCGAAATAAGATAAATATATTCATTTGACTTACATTGCGACTATCATCTATACTTCAGAATCCCTTCTCAATATGATCTATAGATTGAATATCCATTATACAGATTATTGTAATCTTATGTTTGATTGTTGGAAAATGAATTCACCATTAATTCCACTTCCATAGACCTAATCATGAATTGTGGAAGCTCCACACTGAAATCATTCCAAGGTGCTACATACTTTAAATTCCTTCTAATGCAGATTCATTAGAAAAGAAGTATTGGAGTTCTGAACTTAGTATAACTCACTCACATTTTACAACAATGGAGTTATCACTACAATAATGGACTCAGAAGAATTCATAGCACTTGAAACATAAGCCTAGTTTGAAACCAATTACTTCCAAAAACATGTTTTAAACCTCTCTCATAGGCATGAATTCCTAACAAAACCTGTGCTATTGTTCAATCTTTTATTACAAACTTAAATACTCCAAAGCTGCTTTGTTAGGAATTACACAAGTTTGACACAATGCATAGAACTTAATCATCTGACATGATATTTGAAAATCCTGAAATTGTTTCATACTACTTTATACAATACTTATGATGCAAAAAAAACTCTTGATTCACAAACTGTGAGTCACAACTTGAGACACAACATGTGAGAGTAAAATGTTAACTCATTTATATGTAGAGGAAATGAGACTATTCTGGCCTTTCAATTAGAAGTTCAAGACATCATGCTAACGAGGGTTAACTTGCTTATGAATCTATATTCACTCATGCAAATCATGTAAACCAACTTATGGAAGAACATAATTTATAATAGTCATTTATAACTATGAGTCACATACATTTACATTTTAGAACTGAATAAAAGTACACACAATCCTCTTGATTGGACAAATCTCTCAAATTACATACCAACTAGTGGAAAAATACCTTCTTATTTTAGATTATCTTGATCAATACTTAAGACTCTCTTCATCTACCTTAGTGATTCCTGCAAATTTTAATGTAATCAAACATGAGATCAAGATGTGGAAGAAACATGCATACTAAATTATCTTCTAAGTTGACATGCATCTTGGAACCTTTTATTAAATGAAATTCTTGGTCAAAAATCTATTTGAAAGGTTACACTGCAATAATTTGAATCTATAACCGTCTCATAAAACAAATTCAAAATTCAAGATTGATTGACTCCTTCAATTAAAATACCTTACCATGAAAAGCAATCATACAACAACATACTTCCTTCTTGTTACAAGGTCATAGTTTCTCCAAATGCTTTATATGGATGAATGTCTCAAGAAGCCTAATAGAAGGTGGAATTCATAATGCATCTGAAGGAGTGTAGGACGAAGACCTGGAAGGAATACATGAGCATCAAAAGTTGCACTCAACTGACAAAATGTGTAGGAACTTGCAAGATTAAAGCAAGCAAGCTTCATGGAAAGCAGCGTGCATGCATATGAGCATGAAAAGATTTGAAACACGGGTAGAACCTGGTTAAGCCATAAAAATCTTCCCCATCTTGCTCATAGATCAAATGGGGTGTACATATAGGAGGTGTGTGTAACTCCCATGCTGCAATCATGACAGACTTCAAGTCCATAATGAGAAGAGGGAGTTACATTCCCATAATAGAAGTGTAACTCCCAATGACACACTAACGTGCATATGACTGATGCATAAGAGAATCTCATAATGACCCCTAAATGACACCTAACCTACATGGTCTCACCTAAGTGAGATGACTCACCTGGTGAAATAACACTAAATACAGTGGAAAATAACCACACCAACACCCCCCTTCATTGTAACTTAGGATGAGGCGGCAAGTCAGAAATGAGAAATGGGTCCCGGCACAAAGCCTGATGAGGTACCCATGTACAAGAAGAAGTCCCAAGCAGTGAAGGAAAAACCCAGTGGGAAAAAAAACCACCACAAGAGAACAAAACACACTCTCTAATCTAAGAAAGATGCCAAATATGGGTCCCAGCCATAGACGAGCCTGAAAAGGTACCCATGTACAAAGAGGCAATCTCTCAGAAAGAAGAAGAAGAGAGAAGAAGAGGGAGATGAGAGGAATGCAGAAGATGCCATGGATGGATCTGAACTTTGCAGCTCTAGGAAGTCTCCCAGAAGAATGTTGATGATGAGATCCTCTGCCTCTGGACTGAAGAAGAGCCACCCACAATGAACTGTGTGCCTGCCCTTAGGAAGGACAGAAATGACGTGTGGAAGTCTGCCCACTCCACAAAGGAAACTGAAGGTAGCAACATGAAGAACTCTGAGTCTGGTGCACGAAAGTGTGACATAGGTCTAGCGAGTGAGTGCCAAGGAACCGAAGGTAATGCCACGTGTGTAGAACTATCAGAGTGAAAAAGAGGAACACCCATAAAAGGATGTCCAAGTGATGTGAAGGGAACAAAACATCCTCCACAACAGAAAAGGGATCCACAGCTGAGGGTGGATCAATGAAGGTCTCTGGAAATGTGGAAGTGACATGATTCCCGGAAGGGGCACTCCCAACAACAGAGATGATGAACTCCTCTGAAACACCTGTAGATGGATGAGGGACCTGTAGTGCATCACAAGTAGACTCTGTGAAAAGATGACTAAGGTCAAGAAGATACTCGTCCCAATGAGGGGGCTCAACAAATAGAAGAGTGATGTCAGATAGGTATGAGTCATCCAATGAAGGTAGAGGAGTGAAAGGGGCCTCACACACTGGAAGTGGAAAGGAGGCTGGTGTAATGATGGTGTGAGACTGAGTATGAGACTGCTCGATATCTGATGAGATGTGGGGGGTGACAACACTGTCTGGAATAGTGAGAGAAAGAGGAGAAGAGTCCTCTGTAGTACTCTCGACATCAGAACTGGGTGCACAATCCTCGTCATCAGAAGTAGAATCAAGTGAGTCTATGTCAGTGGAACTGCCATCACATGAAGAAATGGAGGAGACAACTGAATCAGTAGCAGCAACAATGGCATGACAGTATGTGAAGGGTCTCCATAGAAGGACTGAAGAATGCTCTAGACATGGTGAGGTGGATCTGAGTCTGCCACGTGAAACCAGAGAGAATGAGAGACATGCATCATCATGTGACCAAAGACATGGTCACAAGTGTCAAGGAAGTCCTCTAGATGACGATGATCAGCGGGTGTAGGAACTGGCCCAAGTAAGAAGGCTAAAAGACCCTCGTGGGCGAAGTAACGTTCCATGGAAGCACGCCAGGCTGAATAGGTCTCTCTCCCGGTGAGAAGTGGCGGAGGCTGTAAGGTGATCCTACGACACTCACGTCTAGAAAGAGCACTCTCCATGATGAAAAAATGCAAGATGCAAGGTGCACGAAAGCAAGACGTCGAACTCGGCCGATAATGCATCTGCGTGTGAAAACCCAAGAGTACAAGCAACCCCCCCAGAATGTGGCACTTTATAAAAGTAGTGCATTTACAAAATTGGCAATGCCATCATGTAAAGTGTGAAAAATCATGCAACTTTGACTAAAGAAGCGCTCAGAAATGAGCAGCGAGTCAAAAGTTATAGCATTAAAACAATTCCCGCAACTGATGGAAAAATACACTAGATGCTGCAAATGCATTAAAAAAGTGCTCGAAATGGGTGCAAAGGGTATCATGTGGGTACTCATTGGAAACGACATCAAATTTTAGGCAAGGGTTTTTTTTACTAATGCGAGGGGGGATTAGCCTCCTGCCAACCCCGGACCTCGCCCTCCATCTTCGACACACGTAGGAAGGGCATTAATAACAAGCAAAATTACAACCTTATAAACTTATTACAATGCCATAAATGAATGTTTTTAACCTTAAAACATGAAAAAAAGGGATTATTTTAACTTGTAATAATGTCTAAAAGGAAGTGTGGGCCCATGTTGGAAATATGTGGGCTTTTGACCAAGCTAAATGAAGGAACCACGTGCCACGTAGGTAGTCTTCGACTTGCATGAAACTGCTGCCAGTGAATCAGGCCTAGCCGTTGTGGATAGATCAAATCGCATGTAGCTGAGTTGCCAGGAGTGCTGACGTGGTAGAAATGGCCACGGCTGTGAGTCCAAGTCACAACACATTCGACTGAGATAGCTCTAAATGACCAGTCAACATTCTGAAGCAGCATCGAAGGACTCGAATGAGTGCCCAGGGCCACGTGCCAAGTGGTGAGGTGGAACAGCTGTAACAAGTGCAAGCTTGAGTGTGAGGCAGGGATAAGCCTAGCAACCAGACAACATGTGAAGCTCGAGTGGTGTCAATGGGGAATGCAACGAGTGTACACAGTAACAATAAAGGTGCGCAGCAAAGTAATGTGATTCCATGCCACAACAGCTCCAAATGCATTGGAAGGAGATCAAGGGTCACGTGTTGATGGGGGGCGCAGGTTTGAAATGTGGACAACAGGTGAGAACCAAGACACCAACCACGTATGAACTGGCTATGCAGAGGACAAAGCATGCAGTAAATGAAACCACGTCCTTTCCAATGAAACCAGCATCCGTAGTGACAGCAAAAACCACCAAGATAGCCAAATCCATAGGTTGAAATGAATGTGAGAGGAACTAGTGAGTGATCTGGAGTAAAAACAACAAGGTAGAGAGGAGCCAAGATCAATGGTGGGTGAGGTGCATAGACCACATGATGTATGCATAGTGAGCCAAGGAAAGAAGTGCATTGTAGTAGCAATAAGGCTTACAAATCCAATGAGCAAGCTGATTGAACCACAAGTGCATGAAGAGAAAGGAGTCCCAACGTGAGAATCTGAGCATGAGTTTTGGAAATCAACAAGACGTGAACAGAAGAACTCAAAACTGGTGAGGAGCTTGAACTCAAGCATTGAGACAGGTCTACAACTGAGCCAACGCAAGTGCAAGGATCCCCATGAATCAACGCAGAAAGATCCAAAAAAAAAACATGAACAAGCTAGAACCAATCAAGGAATACAAACCGAGTGGAGTTGCACAAACCTAGGTCGAGTGAGTTAAAAAACACAGTTACTCAATGGAAGCCAACGTCATATGAAGTCAAAACTCAAGCAGTTGAACGAAAAGGGAACGACCGAGCTCAACTAGTCAATGCAGGTTGAGTGAGCAATTTGAGAGGTGGAGAGCGAGCAGTGATTTAGTCAAGCCAGACTCGTTGAGTTGGGGCCGAGTTGGCGTAAGACATAGGACCTTCACCTTTGAACACTAGTCAAAACAACACATGAAAACTCAAATATGAAACAATCCTATGAAAACCTTCAGAAATGCATGTAATGGTGGAGAGTACCTGGAACAAACACCTTGAAAGTTGCATGCACCCGAAGACTCGGAAACAGCCACAAACACCCAAAAAACACCTGCACAGAGAATCTCAAAATATGCAAGTAGAGCACATGCAAAAGTGAGAGCTTGCACAAGCAACTACACGATGGAACAACAATGGTGAGCAAGGCGATTCCAGTCCCCACGCTATGATACCATGAAGGAGTGTAGGACGAAGGACCTGGAAGGAATTGACGAGCATCAAATAGTTGCACTTCACCAAAGTGTAGGAGTTGTGACATTAAAGCAAGTAAGCTTTGTAAAGCAATGTGCATGCATATGAGAGCTTAAGATTTGAAAAGTGGAGTGGAATGGAAGCCTTAGCTTAGCTTGTATTGGCTTAACATAGATCAAAAGAGATGGTGTACATATAGGGGAATGAATGTGTAACTCCCATGTAAGAGAAGATTCCTCCATAATGGAGAAGAGGAGTTACTTTCCCAAATGGGAATGTAACTCCTATGACACACTTACACATATGACAGATTTTGTAAGAGAATCTGTCATAACTAAGATGACACCTAGATCCATGTCCACCTAAGTGAGATGACTCACCTGGTGAGGTGGAATAACACTAAATAAGTGAATAAATATACCACCTACACCAACAATTCCTTCCATCAGTTTCAAACCAAATGGAAACTTCTAGGACTTCTTGGTTACATGATTAGCTCTTATTACAACAATGAGATTTTGGATTAGAACTCCAAAACCTAACACCTAACAATCATTAAGAATCCTAGACCCCTATAGGTTTTATTTCATGCTTAAATTTCCACAAATGACCTATAGAATAGGCTAAAACTCCTAAATGAGCCAAAAATCACCTTCTAGATTCAAAATTGCACTTATGGAGTGAAAGTGCATAATTCAAATTGTGAAAAGACAAGACTCAAACCAACACATATAGATGTCTCCACATAAGGTCCTAAACCTAAAAATGTAATATCAAGCCAAATTTTGATGTTTCCATCCTTATTAATAGGCTAGAGATGATCCTCCTACATCATACTCCCAGGGAAAAGAAAAATTGTGATCTCTAGAGTTTTTTCTTTTCTTCTTCTTCTTCTTCCAGTTTCTTTGTATCTTCATATTTATTCTAATTTGTTCCCCATATTCATCTTTCTCACTCTTAATTTCTACAATCCTAATATTTTTCTAGTTCTCATTCTTCACTTTTTCTTCATAGTTGAGGTATTCTTCTAATGGAGCTTCCTCATAAGCTTCTTCCACTTCATCTTTCTCTTCTTCAGCTATCAAGCCTTCCTCTTGAACTTGTTGCAAATCTCTGAGTTTATTTTCTTTAACGTGGACCTTATTCTCTATTGGTACATGCTTAGTACGTTCCCCTTATTTCTCTCTCTCCCTTTAATCTTTGCTTCCATTTTCTTACAGCCCTAATAGAACTTCACTGATTTATCTTTTGATGGCCTTAAACACTAATGCCCAGTCATGACAAAAGCACACAGGATTTCCTATCCCTCTTGGGTGCTCAAATCCCTCTCTTTCTTCTTCTTACTCTTTTGGGTCCTTTTCACTTATTGGTCACCTTTTAACACTTTGGTTTGGCCTTTTAGTTGTCAATTACGAACTTCAAATAAGGGAATCATATATATACTTAGTTACTTCTTCTAAATAATGGGCCAAGCACTTTAAGCATTATCTATCATCACCTAAGCTTGAAAAAAGGAACAAAGAGCACTAAATATCATACATCTAGCATATTCATATAAAGGACAAGGGTTGTATTGATCTGAATACACTGCATAGGAGGGGAGTTCATTCTATTCCATCACACACATTTTACATACTCCGTAAAAATATAGATCTATCTCACTATCATCATGCAACTTACACAAGGGAAACCTAGGGAATAAATACATACACACATGGAGAACTACATGGTTTTTTAGATGTAGTGCAATGCTCGTCATAATTTCACTCTCCGGGTGACTACCGGGGTCAATCTGACTCCCCATTATGTATATTTTTTATTAGATTTAATGTGTTTTTTGGGCGTGTGCAGATAGACATCTATTTTATAATGCTTTCATGTTAGTTTCCCTTGTTTATCTCTTATCTCATGGTGCATATTTGAGTTAGCAAAGCTTTAAGGATCTTTAACCTCATTCCATAGCTTTTGCAACTTTCCATTGCATACATTTGGGTACCTTGTTCCCCACCTTCAACTAATAGTCATTGGTATGGTTTGGATGCTTATGATCCAAATTATTATTTAGGTTCCCCCCACTCTTCTTCTTTTGATTCAGATCCAAACTACCATTCGGATTCTAAATCTTCCTCTGAAGACTTGAATCCCAACTATTGTTCGAATACACCTAGATCAAATCTTGAATCATGGTCCTCCCTTCCTTCACAAGACCTTTATTCTAAATCACCTCAATGACATCTTCCTCCTTTGAAGAATCATGTGACTCTAAGTTCCATCGGTCAAAAATCTAATTTAGTTCTTGAGTCACAGTCCTTCCTTTCTTCGCAAGACCTCCTTCATCAGTCATCTCAATGACCTCTTCCTCCGTCGAAGAGTTCCACGAATCACATTCCCTCTAGTCAATCATCTAACTTGAATCCTACGTCGCAACTTAATGGATGGCTATGTGATTCTATTTTCTCTCCTACATTGCATCGTCTTCTAGAAAAGCAATTTGGGTCCAGATCCAAATTTTCCATTCATGAGATGCCTACCACTAGTCCTACTTCCTCTCTTGAGTCATATTCTTCTATCAATCAATATTCCCCACTTATCGGACCTATTTCTTCTATTCAACCTTCTATGGCCAAAGAAAAACAACTTCTACTGATTGATTTCTCTAAGAATGAAGAAACAATTAGATTACATGAAGATATCCCTCTAGAGGATTTCAAACAAGGATTCTTTCTAGAACTCGATACGCTCATGTATTGGGGAAAAGAAATTGATCCTTTTTGACAAAACATAGAGGAAAATCCTAAGGTCATGGAACTTGATTCTTCTTATATTCCATCTTCACCTTCTTCTAAGCATGATGAGATGTCGAGGTATAGCATTAATCCATGGCCTATCTTCTCGTTACCAAATCATTCATTATCTATTTCCATTCCACAATCAAAATATCTCCTTGGGTCACCGCTAAGCTTCCCATTATCTTCTTCTATTCTATATCCACCACCGGGTAGTCCTCCATTTTCTACTTGTGGGTCACCTCTTGGTATCCTATTACCTTCTATTCTTGGGCCACATCCTAGTAGACCTTCATCCTCTTCTATCTATGGGACCCCACCTAGTATTCCCTCCTCATCTATACTTGGGCCACATCCTAGCAGCCCTTTGTCATATTCTTCTATTCTTGAGCCATGTCATCGTAGCCCAACTTCTGCCATCTTAGGGCCATATTCTAGCAGCCCTTCATCATCTTCTATCAGTGGCTCACCTCCTCGTAGCCCATCCTCTTCAATTCTTGGACCGTATCCTTTTCATCCATCACATATTTCTTCTATCAATGGTTGTGGAAATCCTGTGTTCATTTCTCACATCAGTTCTAAACGTTGACATTCTCTTTCTTCTCCTTCTCAAGATCAGACAAGTCATGCGTTAGCTTATAAGAAACCCAAACAGTTTCTTAATCAAGCTCATGTCAAAACTTCTGAGAGCCCCAAAGCTCCTAACAAATCGAATAGTCTCAAAATTGTAAATCAAGCGCAATTCAAAAATGTACATCAACGCAACCATCAAGTTTTTCATAAAGTGATGAAACCTATGGATAGGGAACTCAAGCTCCCGCATGAAAAATCCTTGTTTAAATATAAATTGCAGTCATTTTTTGAGTACGAGCTCACCACAATCATCGAGATCAAGGATAAAATAACTCTTGATAAACAAATGCGCCTAGTCTCCCTTATCAAGGAATTCGCAAACATCGTTGTTGGATCCTATCACATGGAGTGACGTTTTTGATCCCAACTTTCCAAAAACTATAAAAAAATATAAAAATCAAAATAATTCAAAATACAAAAAAAATGAGAAAACATTAAAAAATCAAAGGTTCATTTTTCTCATACATTGTAATCAGGTATTACGTACACGTGGATGTTTCTTTCTTCCCTTCTTTGTTTTTATTTTACAAGTCTTCCTGCCATTTTCATCCCTTCGGTGATGATTTGGTTAGCCTATTCGCATGCATTTTTCAACATTTATCTCTATGGTATCTATTTGACCCTGGTCTTTTATCACCTTGGTAAATTAAATAATGACTGACCTCTTAGAAATCCTATCACATTCAACATTTAATAAACTTGTTGTGAAGAACTTTTGGACATAATTGTTGACACTAGCCAATTTTGTCATCACATTCACTTCCATTTCCTTCCATCAAGCCATTTGTGGTTCTTAACCCCCTATCAAACAAGAGAGCTGAAATAAGTTTTCAGAAAGCAAAATCAATCAAAATCAATAAAAAAAACCGAATCTAAAAGATGCAAAGAAAAATCAAATTGATATATTACTCTCTCTTGGGGTATTTCCAATAAACTCTACCAAGACTATGGACGTCTGACTCGCAGTAGAGAAATTTTACGATTAGAATCAAATATGTCTCCGTCGAGGCTATGGACACCTGGCTAGCAGCATAGCAATGTATGGCTATCCTTCCACCCTTCATTCACAAATCACCTATCATCTATCAAAATAAATCATTCCTACATATTTGCTAGGGTTTCTTCACTTGTTGTCTATTAAATATTCCCTTCAAGAGGCAATTAAATTCCATGTACACAAACTAGATCTCTATGAGTAAATAAGATTAGAATGTTACCAAGTGTATTTTTTTTTACCTTGTTCAAACTCTTACTCTAGTCCATATCTTGTCTCATAATTTGTGCCTTTGGCTAATCACTTCTTCACCATGAGGATTATAAGCTACATTCATATCATTCACATCATTCTTCTACTTCATTCAAAACATCCATTTTGTATAAGATTACTTTTTTCCATGTTTGTGGAAACCTTTGTCCCCTTTCACAAAAATAATCTTCTCCTTCCTTTCTATCATGTTCTTTTAGGCCAACTTACATTGGGGACATCCTTGCTTCTTCTCAGAACTTCATTGGTTTATGTTCATCATTGTGTTGAACCTATCCATAATGGCCTTGGGTCCTACTTCTACCCATGAAGAATTTTCCTTTGAACACTCCCACCTAATCGTTGAGGCATTTTTGCATCTTCATGTTTCTCATACACACGTGGCCTTATGCCCTTGTACATCCCATATATCACTAGGGGAATCCATGATTCCTTGTCTTCCTGTACATAGTTTCAAAAAACTTTCAAAATAAAAAAAACTTTCAAATATGTTAGAAAAATCAAAACATTCAAATATGTTTAAGAAAACTTCTAAAAATTGAAAATCATCGTACAAAACGTCACTCTTTAGTTATCACCTATTCATGTGTGTGACTCGTGGATCATCTTGATCTACCTCCATCAAAAAAAGCTAAGCTACTTACTTCGTCTATACTCTGGGGCATAACGAGTTGTCTAGTATTGTTTTGTAGTGCACATTGTTTTTTCATAGGACTGAAGTGTCTTCCATTATTCTCCTCACATGTATCCTTTATTGGTGCACCGTCATTAACCCTTGTTGTTAATTTTAATAGGTTATAACTAAATATCAATAACAAAAACATTAAGTTATGTTTATCTGTTAGGTTAGCTTGTTTACTTTCTCGTATTGCATTGCATTTTGCATGTTGCGTGGAGTTAGGCATATTTTACTTTCTCGTATTGCATTACATTTTGTATGTTGCATGGAGTTAGTGCTTTTAGCAATGGAAATTTATTCATATATGGATTTTCATGTCATACTACACTTTTGTTCATTCTTTTTAATAAGGACCGATGATGAAGATCACTAGCAATATGATGAAAATAAAGTTGTTTAAAAGGCACTGGATGGATGTTGGCTCAATCCCCCTTTCTCATTCTCATTTTTCTTCTATGCCCTTTCTTCTTCTCCACACTATTCTTTATTTTGTTCTCTTTCTGTCATCTTTTCTATCATCAATCAAGTTCTTCTATCACCCCATCGACAATCGAGGAGGAATTCTCCATTCAACTCATTTTTCTTCTATCCCTTCAAAAATTTTTACTTGTTTATGCTTGTCTACTTTCTTTGAAGTGATGTTACTTACGCCACCTCAAATAGGGGAAAATGTAGACACCTAAAATATGCTTACACTTAGCATTTCATCCAATCCATTCAATTAACGACACTTTGTTAATTCCCTATTATTCGTTCCACTCTCGGATGCCCATTTATGACACCTTCTTAGTCGTATTCCTCCTGTAATCAACTTGTTTGACTAATATATCTCTTATTAGTTGAACATTCCTATTTTTAACCATTCAAAACCTCCCTAGTTCTCTCTAGACCACTTCTATTGGCTTCATAGGCTATCTATCAGTCACAATTGGCTATCCATACCCCTCCCAACTCTCAATGAGTCTTTAATCACTTGATAATCAAGTTTAACTAGTCTAAACCCTAGTTAACTAGCATAAACCAAGCTTAACTAAGCCTAAAGCATGTTTATCCTAATCTAATCTAAAATCTTTAGTCCCACATGTACCTAAATTCCAAACTCTTCTAAACTAGAAACTATAAATACAAGCCTAAGGTTTTCCTTTCAAATGGTCCTTCTCTCTCAAACACTTTAGAAATGCATTAGAAATCATTTGTGATACCTTTAAGCTATAGAACATTTGAATCTTGGCCATAGTTCATTGTTGAGAGCTCCTCCATCTTTCATCTGTACATTCCAAATATAGTTAGTAAGGGAAGATCTAAAGCTTGGCCATGTAGCCAACTTGGAGAGATCTCTTCACAATGTTTGGGATTAAACATCACATTTGATTACTAGGATCTTGATAGGTTCAATTTTTTTAGCTTTCAAAAGAGTAGAGAGTAACTTTAACATGTTAGTTTTTGATGTTTTTTTCAAAGTTATAATGCTTTCATGTTAGTTTCCCTTGTTTATCTCTTATCTCATGCTGTATAGTTGAGTTAGCAAATATTTGAGGTTCTTTAACCTCATTCCATAGATTTTGTAACTTTCCATTACATACAATAGGTTACATGTGTGATCAAAACACTAACAACAAAACCAGAGAGACAAAAAGTGAGTGATAACGGATACCTTCTGACCCAAAAAAGAGAAGATTCCAAAGTACCTGAGCATCCACAAGCACCCATATCAGTCACTAGCACCTAGGGCACTTTTGTGCTTCTATGGACATGTCTCTCCAACATAGCCTTGAGTTATTAAACCCTTTTCAATCCTTCTTGACATTTTTTCCATCCGGTTCTAATAGATACATAGTCCCAATCATTCCATAATTGCATAAAAGCATATAAGTCATTTTCCTCTCTCATTTGCTTACGGATTTTACATTTTTGAATGCTTATTACTTGTGCATAGTGTATATAATTACCATAATATGATTTTTTATAGTATTTACTATGAAATAAAGGTTTAATTCCTTTTATATTAAATCAATGTACAAGGTCCTTTTGAAGCAAAGCATTGAGAACAAGGTAAGAAAGAACAGGAAAGTCATGGTGGCTAGAGAGATTCAGAGGTGTGCAGACATGGATGAGTTTTGGAATGCATGGATAAGGTAATTGTAGAGGTATGGATGGATTTTGAGGTCATAATATTGAAGGAATTGAAATAAAAGTAGTTTTGACTCTATTGATCTCTCAAAAACATTGTTTTCCCAACACGAGCTCAAATTTGGAGTGTTCACTTGCTCATAAAATATTTACATGGGGACCTAGGCCTTTTGGCATAGTTGAGGTATGGAGCTAAGAGAATTTTATAGTTGGAATAAGGTTGAATGATGTCATGTGCTTTATAAATGATTATTAAGAAGCCAAGGTGATCAAAACCCTCCATAAATGATAGTTCAAGAGTGGTGGAGGAAAAATTGTTGGTATGAGCTAAAAATGTATTGTATCATACAATATTATGATTATAATATGGAAAGGACTCTTCTAAATTTCTGATGGTGTTGATTTTGTGTCTTGACATAGGTGAACCCCACTCAAAATTACATTTTGCAGGAAAGTTTGGTTTGCTCTCAGGTTTTCTATTATACCTATTTTCTAAATTGATGTTCTAAGAAGAATGGAAGCTAGGATACATGTTTTATCTAGTTTCAAAGAATGGTATATTTTTTGGATGTCTGCACAGGTCCAAAAATGAAGACTGATTTTTAGGCCTAAATTGGAAATTTTTGACAGTTGTGATGAAAGGTGGTTCTTTAACATGTGTGGCCTAATAAGATGTGTCTAATTCCTATTAGGGTGTTGTATACATCTAGTGTGACATTTTCCATGATTTATTTGAGCTCTACCAGTCAGTATGATTAGAAAGGTTGAGGTCATAAGTTGACCTAATTGACAGGGTTTAAGGACAATGAAGGTTCCTTGGTGCAATTGGTCTGAAAGATCAATATCTTGTCTTGATTCATGATATATAGCTATTAGAGAGTGATAAGGGGTTAAATATGATCCTCTTTCATGCATTAATAGGTCTTGAAAGTTTTAGTATAGGTGTGAGAAGATCATGTTTCCAAGACTGGTTTCTTGGCAACATAGGTATCTTAGAGGACAGAGATGATTTGATGACTCTATGGGCTGAGTCATTAGGTATAACATGATTTGTGATGATTTGTGAGCATAGGTATCCTAGAGGATAGTTCTAATTATTGGTAAATAGAATTGTTTATCCAGTGCATATGTTCCTGAGCTTGTAGAAGGTATTGAGAGGATGTAGATTACATGTGTAGAGCTTATGGAGTCATGATGGAGTTGCCTTGTGCTTGTAAAATTCATAATGTGACCATTAGAGATAAAATCTTGTTTTAGGCCTTGTAGTGCAAGGTTGTGGGTTTGGATCTATTCCAACCTATAAGGTCTATTTTTGGTAGTTTTATATGATGGAGTAGAGTGTTTTTAAGTTTTTAATGACAACCCTTAATGGTCTTGTCCAACCCGTGCTTGTTCATAGCAAGAGACAGGTATAAAAGTGAAGTGTGATGGTTCATTTGAGCTAGTGAAGTGGAAAAAATTGTGAGAAAGCTAGAAGAGGTGAAAGAGAGTGTTATAGGGAATTAAGGCAGAGCTAAGAAGAAACATGAGAAGGTGAGGAGATAAGATTAAAATTTATTCAATGTTATTAGGCCTAATCAACATATGAAGGTGCAAGATTGAGCGAAGAATGAGAGAGAGTTGTTTGAGAGAATTTTAAGTTGTATGAGCTAATATTGTGATCACTATCAGATGTTAGAGGAACAAGTCATTAGTTATTTTAATCTTGAAGTGGGTGAGTTAGTGTTTAGTCATCTTATGGATTTGTAGTCTCCTTATAGGGTTGGTGCCTTACTAAATAGGGGTTAGTGCTCCTTGTGGGATTGGTGTCTCACTAAATAAATCTTATGTAATGTGTAATATTCACATGATTCTTTTAGATTGAGTAATATATTCAAATTTTTCAATGGTTTTTCTTCCCTTTGAGGGTTTCCCACTTTAGATTTTGTATTATTGTTTACTCTCTTGGTTCATGTTCTTATGGATGGTTGTTTCATGTTAATAAGCTCAGTTTGATGCATGATTGAATGGTTAATGGTTCACACATGTTAAATACAATTACAAGAAATTTTGAAAAGACTGATTCAAACCCCCCTCTCAATCCATTTTGATTCTAACAATAGTGTTGCTTTTCATTATCACATTTTTCCACTTGTTGCATCCACATCATGCCACCTCAATTTTGTGTAGCTTGCACCTTTATTTTTTGTCAGTTAGAGATATTTTTCAGTGGACCATATTTTTTCCTTATGGTGTTCGTTTTTTCCCATTCAAAAGGCATCAAAAATATCTCATCGATCTCTTCCATATAAAATTAGTTTCATTAATTCTAAAAAAATTTTGATTGAATCAGAGTGAGGATCCTGTTGGATCAATAACAAATAACATAAAGTTAATATATATGATATTTGTTAAACCATCTTCCTTTTTTAGCCAACTCAAAAACTCTTTAATAAAGGAAAAAATATTCACTATGTTATTACACCACATACCAATTAAAAATGTTAAATAAATAAAAATATTGATTATTTAAAAAAGTTAACTTTCATCCATTCCAATCCCTCAACTAGACTAGAACAATCTATATACTTGAGATAAATAATATAAGGGTGAAACATCTCATTTTAATCCCTCAAATAGACTAAACCAATTGGTTGACTATCCTCTCAAGTATCGTCTTATTCTCACCATATCTAGATATAGACACCATTGTCTAATTAGAGGTAGGTATCATCAAAACGTGCCCACCAAACTAATTAGCAATTATATTAGTAATCCCTAAACTTGGATTGGAAAAATTAATTTTAAACAATGACCTCTTAAGAATTCAAATCACTAATTGAAACCACAACAAACTTAAAAATGTATAAAATTTAATTTTGTTAGTTTCAATGTCACCTCTTAATCATAAATCCCTCCAAACCAAAGGTAAATGAAATGACTTAATAAATGTAAGCCATATGCACATGTTGTAAAATTATTTTTGTAATAAATCAAAATCTAATTGATAGCCATAACCATTTATCTAGAACTACACATTTACCATTCATACACATAACGTAGACACCCTAAAATTACACACTTATTCCTAGTAATATCCCAGTTCACATCCTATTTCATATCCCTTTGCGATTGATTAATCCAATTAATTAATCATTTCACCTTGTTAGGATTAACTAAATTAATCCCTAACACACTTTAATAGCTTAGTTTTCATTTATTAAATAAATGATTAATTAATTATTTTACACATTGTAGATAGTTAAATTAGTTACCTAATTAGGAAAATAACCATATTTTCCTAGTCAAATACCACTTCACTATCCTAGTTAACTCCACTTGGACTCCACTTCACCAGTCTAGCCAACTGCACTTTAGAATCCTAGAAAGGTGGAGGGGAAATTGAATTACACGTACAACCACCTTTCTGAATGCAACTGAATTTATTTACTGCCCCTCATAGTAATAAATTCAATCAAACTATTTAACTTACCTCAAATGCTATTTTGAGCATGTACATTCAACCACCTGCAATTACTCTCGAACCACTACTTAGCCTTTATATAAGAACATGCCTGTCCCTTTGAAAATCCTCTTGGATTCCTGTACACTTAGTAAATTTTTCTATCCAATATATGCATATTGGAAGCTATATCCAAGTCAAAATATATGTTCGTAGCATTGTAATTATCTTATTTGGAGACCACTTTCAAGAGCACTTACAATCAACCATTTACAAGGTTACACAAGCTCAATATCTTCCCACAACCTTATCATTGAGGTTTGCAAGGATGACATGGAGGAGTAGCTTTGCATATGCTTATCTCTCTATTTCAACCATGTTTTTATGTGCTCACACATATGATTTTGACCTCAATACTTTCCCCTTAAGCCAAGTTATATCATCCATGAATTTATGACTAGCACATGCACCTTTATAGGCACAAATGATACATTGATAGGAAATTTATGATAACTTACAATTTGTTGTTTATTTTCTCAAAGATTATATTTTTAATTAAATAAATATTATCATCTTAATTTTAATATGACTTAATTAACAACATAATAATTTATTTATTAGTTCTTTTCAAATAAGTAAAAGTGATGTGATTGTAACATCGATTTCAAATAAAATAAATTATGTACATGATTTTGTTACATATGACAATTGTAGTTTGTACAAGTAGACATCATAAAAAAGTTTAACACGTATCAATTTGTTAATTAGACAATTCTGAATATATTTTCAATATTAAAAGATGGCTCAAATTTCAATGCTTATTATATATAATCTTAACATACATTCTACAAGATGAGGACAAACATTTTTACACTTTTTTGCCCTTTTTGTTCAATGTCATACAAGCATCCATGTAATTATGATATTATGTTAAAAGAAAACTATGATAGTTGATTCCTAACTTCCTAGATGTATATAGAGCCAAATTGGTCTCACATTGATTTAATAAAATATAAATATTTAATTAAAATCTAAATACAAAGATCTACAATAAAAAATATATAATTAAATATAAATGCTAGACAATTTATTTAATTTTAACTATGAAAGGAGATGAGAGGGATAAGGCACTTACCTTAATTTTTCTTATCCTGAAGTGAGTTTGTACTAGAAAAAGTGATGGAATAGGATCATATACTGTCACAATTAGGCTCAAAGAAATGTAGAGATGCTCACAATTCTTGGACATGGGTTCCTGGGAAAGGATAGGGGTGCCCGCGAGCTCCCAAGACCTTTGTGGGGATGTTGGAGTTTACAGAAAAGGTCAAAACCTAGTTTTGATACTATCCCTAGGGTTTCACACTTGTTTTCCTTTGATCACTTTTATGTCACACTTGGATCACCGAGGTACTTGTAAACTTACACACAAATATTATCATGTAAAGCCTTCAAAAAGACATCAAATCCTAAAAAATAAAGATGTAAAATGAAGGGCTCAAACTGTCTTTAACTATCACAATGGTGAACTTACAATTGAGTGTTCCACTACATCTCAGACCCAATGTAGTTATATGTGCTTATGTATACAATAGTACTCCTAGATCTCCCTCACACCAATGATGCCAAGATAGTGGGTGGTAGCTAGATAAGATGCAAATGTGTGGATGGAATAGAATTAACTCCCCTTCCTATGTAGTGTGTATGCAGAGTGATCCACCCAAATATAGTCCCTTGAGATATGCAAATATATATCCCTTGATAATAATTTCACTCCCTTATTATGGTATGTATTTTGTGTTTATATAGGGATCCCTTGCTTGAATTTTAACACTTTTGACCCGACATGCTGACTATTACCTCAGGTTATGAGTGGGAAAACTGAAAATACCAACCTCAAGTGTAAAACATAAAATCAAACATAAAGAAGAAATGAGCTCCTGGGATGGATACGAGTGCTTGGGTGCTAGTGTCTAGTTTTGGGTGCTATTTTCCAGTTCAGGGTGCTATTTTCTAGTTCTGGATGCTAGTGTCTAGAGACAAATGATGAAAAATGAGTGGAGGTTGACTGGCAGGGATATTTGTTACTTGAATAAAACTAGATGTATGAGTGAAAAGTGTAAAAGATAAAATAAATAGAAACCAAAAATACAAGTGGATGGACTATGGAATGGGTTACCAGTGAATAATTTTCTTAGGCAAGAACCATATATAAAACAACATACTTGACAGTATAGAAAATAGTGGTAAGTGCATGATTTTTTGTCTACATTTTCCCCCACTTTATGTTGTTGAGTGAAATTTTGATAACATAAAGTAGATAGAGATGCATACCTGAGAGAATTTCAGAGAAGCCCATGTTGCAGAAGTACACGCAGGTATCACAGAATTACATGAAAAATAAGAACATATAGTGTGGTGAACCATGGATCAACATGTCAATCCATGTGATGTAACGAGAGATGTGGGACTATTATGAGTAACATTAAGTGGGATTGATGATTTTGATATTGAGTGATTACAGATTTCAATTGTGTCATTGATGAAGATGTGCTAGGGTAAGGAGTGATTATTTCCCAACTCGATTTCATGTGTGTGAAAAAATGAGAATTTGGGCGTCCTACCACTAAAAGAAGAGTGTAGGGAGAGAGGTATAGTTTTAATATCCAACTTTAACTACATCCTCAAAAGGTCTAGCTGTTATAGACAGACAAAGATCAGATTTTGTTAATTTGGATCCATGTCAATTTATTTCGATCAAATGTGAATAACCCATATAGGAGTAGTATAGGAAAGGCAATAACATCTCACTGCCCCAACTCCAAGGGTGTCACTGAAATTTATGTGAGATGACTTCCTA
Organism: Taxus chinensis; assembly: GCA_019776745.2. Classification (NCBI taxonomy): domain Eukaryota; kingdom Viridiplantae; phylum Streptophyta; class Pinopsida; order Cupressales; family Taxaceae; genus Taxus; species Taxus chinensis. The sequence goes on along the minus strand of CM034154.1, from coordinate 750,308,677 downwards.
TGTTAGGTCATCTGGGAAAGTGGTGATATAACTCCCAGGTTAGGTCATCTGGGAGAATAAATACGTTGTGTTTGTATCGATCGATTGATTTATTTTGAATAGTAAAAGGTTTTTGTTGTCAATGTTCAAGTATATGTGATTAATTGGTTCATAGAGAGATTTTATGCTTGTTTCCCCCAGATTAGGTCCTTAGGGGAGATTGTTAGAAAGTAGTGTGAAATGTCATGTAATGTACAAGCAAATTTTCGATAATATGGAGTTATAAATGTAAAATGATTGCATAATGGTTTGAGGGGGATTAATTGATGCACTGATAGTATGCCCCCCCTTTTGGCTAAAGGGGGATTGATGATGAGAACGAACATTGAGCTGAAATTAATTGTGTAATGATGTAATATTGAATGTATGATAGATATCATAAAAGTTTGTTCATATCAATTTGAAATGATGTTGAGAAGGAATATAGTGTTTTTGAAATGTGTATGATACAATATTAGGCAGAATTTTGAGGAGAACGATGAAAATGAGACGAGAATCAGAGTTGGGATGCTCCAAAAATGATTGAAACCATACGATGTGTATTAGTTAAGAGAATGAGCACAAATAATTACTATAGCAAGGTAGGTAATGGAGAATTACTATATATAGTAATATGAAAAAATGAATAGGAAACTCATTTGATTATTGTGTGAGTGTGATTTTGAGCTCTAGGTGTGTGAAGACGCCATAAGTGAGAGCACCACAATTGAGCCGATTTGAGATGGTGGCAGTAGCTGTGGTATCACGTATGACAGCTAAGCTAGTAAGTGTGATTTTTTTGGAAAATGTGTTGATATTAATCATTTTATATGAATTTTTGCAAAAAAAAATGATTTTCTTAGAGTTTTTGACCTTGAAAAAAGCGGTGAAGGCATTAATGACCTTCGAGACACTAGTGCACAGGTATGGGTGTTAGTGACCTACTCCTAGGCACCCCAGTCTTGCTCCTGGGAGCCGGTGACCCAGAAGGATTAGGTTGAGCCCATAGTGTTGTAAATGTGAAAATTGATGCTTTTTGATGTTATAGGTAGTTGTATTTACATATATATGTCATGCTAATGGGTTGCTTGTTGTTGGTTTATGGTGTGTAGAGGGACATCCATTTGAGAGAGTTTAGTGGTGGCTACCATTTCAGCACATTTATAGGATTGGGGTTGTCAGATAATGAGTGGGATGCCCTAGACTGAATCGGCATGTGGCACATAGCGAGGATGGAGGATTTATCCCATAATATGCTTATGATCACATATTTGTACAAGAGGTGGTGTGCAGAAACTTAAACCTTTTAGTTTCCTACAGGCGATATGACCATGACTTTGGAGGACGTATATCTCATATTACATTTTCCTATTGTTAGTGAGAGGGTTCAGGTGATGGCTATAGATTATGCTCAAAGAAAGATGAGGGTGGCTAGGTGGTACTTTACGGGGACCCGAGTTCATGTTGAGGTCCACATTATCTTAGATGTCATACTAAGGTCAAGGCTTCCAAAATTGAGGAAGTTTATTGTCATTGTGATTGATTTTTCAGTTACAGTGGAGGGTGGTGGTGTAGGCATCTTGTATAAGATGCATGAAATTTTTTGTCGAATAGAAGAGGATGGGAAAAGATATGCTTGGACACAATGTGTATTGGCCCATTTGTACATGGATTTGTATATATTTACACATGAGGAGTACGGGGTTTGTATTGGAGCTACCACATTGTTACATGTATGGACCTATGAGCATATTGTGATATTGAGGTCGGTTGGTGGACTGCGAGGAGAGTGGGCAAGATAGATATATTTTCTAGGAGATGGGTAGGTGTTCATGAAAATAATATGGATACAAATACCTATAGAGTGATGTTAGATCATATGGGTAAAGATACCATGATATGGAGGCCATACCAAGATTACGGAGGATGGTCAAAGGATGAAGTAGAGCTAAAATGTATTTTGTAGACTATGTGGCTAGAGGATCGGTTCCTAGGGGTGACCAAGTTATTACATGAAGAGTGTGTTTCATGACAATTTGGTATGGCCCAGGATGTGCCTCCAGAGCCATATGTATGGGATAGGGACATTAGGGAAATGAGGATGGAAAAAGCTAGACCAGGGCCCACAGGAGTGTATCTAGTACCCCTTGTGAGAAATGAGGTAGATGCGGTGATAGAGTTGATACATGTGGATGATGTGGGATGTACAGAGCCATAATTTGCATGGTGGGCATCGCATTGGTGGGTATTTTTATTTCTAGTTTTTTGTATGTGGAAGGAGCACTGTCAGGTGGAGAACTAAAGGGGCAAGCACATGCCCCCTATAACATAGTAGCAACGATAACATAGCATGAGTATTTTTATAATGATGTTTGTGATTTTTATTTGGTTGTGTGATTTTTTTCTAATGCATTGATCTATGGATGTAGGTGATGCATGTTGGTCACTAATTCTGGACACATCCATCTGCACATTTAGGTGGAGACGTTCCTACCGAATGTACTCATGGGTGGAGGTATACTCAGAGTGTGTGGATATCATTATGGGTGAGCAAGTGCATTTATTTGATCTAGTGGCGTCAGCGGCAGTGGCTATGTGTAGTAGGTTATTGAGCAAGAGGGATGAGGTGCACATGAGGAGACATGACAATCTAGAGAGGCTGCTAGGTAGAGGTACCTTAACACATGATGTATTTACGTGCTACTTTGTGGAGCTATAGGGTCGCTTTTATGGAGCAGTTGAGTGAGATGATCGTTATTGCATAAGGAAGATAGAGAGATATAGGGGTCATGATCAGTGAATGCATATTGAGTGGTGAAGCTTCTAGTTCTAAGAGCTCCCAGAGTCATAGATAGTTATAGCGATGACGAGATATGATATACACTAATGTAGCGATGTATGGGGAACTTACGCCCTCAGCGATGTCAATTTTGTAACTATGATTTTGAATGATTGAATTATATATATATGTATATATATATATATATATATATATATATATATATATATATATATATATATATATATATATATATATATATATATTATGGATTATTGGCATATTATCATGTGTTGATGTATGATGTGTCGATTGATATGTGATGTGATGAATAGTATGTGTATGTGTTATGTGTTATATGTCGATTATTGTTTCATATATTCGATGTGGGATGTTATTGAGCATTGTTTGCATTTATTTTATTTGGTTTGCATCACATAGTTTTTTATCTGTCAACTAATGGATAACGATAATTATTTTGATGATGAAATAGCGCATGTGATAATAGACAGTGTATATAGTGCGATTATTTCATGTGATATAAAAATTATGAAGAATTCTATAGTATGTATAAATAGAGATTATGAGGAATGGTGAAATATGTATAAAATGAAATGATGTAAGTGGTTATGAGAATGAGATAATCATAACAGTTTACTTAAGCACATGTTAGTGTGTTAAATATGGGGGAATAACAATGACCCCGATGTGTAGATGATAAGTTTAATTTATATAATGACCCCTCAGTTGTCAAGAATGAACCGTAAAATAAGAGTGCGTCATCAGGAAGTGATATGAAATGTGTGTATGCTAAGATAGATATCAAAGCGATATGTATGTGTAAGCGTGCGAGTGAGAGAACACGTATGTGTTGAGGTTATTATTGTAACAGATCCCTCAACATTCAAGTAAGAACCGTAAGAACACGAGTGCATCATCGGGGGAGTGCAAGGTGAGTAAAATGCACCTACAAAAGACCAAAGTGGGTATGGAGCGGTGGAAACATGTGGGGCGTAAGAGAAGAATTGAGTGTATGAGAGCAAATGTGAATACTGTATGATATGATCCTAATGATGAGTGATGTAGTGGTGGGAAGTTCAGATGTATAGATGCTTAAGCAGCCAATGTGTAGTAAGTAGCACGACACAGTGGGTGAGATGTGTGCAACTAGTGGATGAATGATATGGATATATGTGCATGAGAAACAACATGTGGTGGATGGATGAATAATGACCTTAACAATGCTAGATGAAGGAGATAATTCAACTGGATTATCAACACACTTGTGTGGAAGTGGAGTACATTGACCCGCTCATGAGAGTGAAAGCCAAAGGAAATTGACACCCTTATCTTCTGACATTGTTGTAATCTAGTCATGAAGGGCAGTGAAAAGTCATTTTTGTGTTGGCCATTGATATAGATGATAGTTGTAATGAAGGTTGATCATGCTACCATTGCAAGTGATGAGATGGATGATGTTGATTAGAAGGTAAGTGAATCACGAAACATGTCAAGAATGGAACGTGATGAACACATCATGTGAAGGTAGAGCGCGATGAGAAAAGTGTAATGAATCACCATGACGTGAGATGTAGAAGTCTGAGGCGGATCCCAATGTGATAGCCTAGATATAGGAGTTGTCCTGGTGAAATGGAGACTATACTAAACATGTATTATGAGGTGACAGGAGATAATGATACCTCGCAGGTCGTGCTGCGAAAATATGGAAGCTAGGGGAAGTATTGATAGCTTTGGGTTCGATGGGACACGTGGGAGAGCTAGGATGGATCTATAACATGTGAATGCAATAAGATCTTTTAGATGCTTGATGGATGCAACCTTGTGGTGGCGATAAAAGTGTGAATGCTTAGTGCTTGTATCCTTTATTATGATCACATAACTTTATATTTATAGAAGGATTCAAGCTTTCTTGAATTTCATATGAATTAACCTTCAAAGTCATTTTGACTGACCAAAAAGATAAGGATGCATACAAACAGTTAGAAAAGACCCAAATAGTGTGAATCAGCGTACAAAGGATTTCAGTGGCGCATTTAGGGGATCCATGTAAACCTAGTGCATGACGTGACTCTAACTGAGCGTTGGTGTCTAAGTATGATAGCGATGTCGAAGTATAACATCTTGCATCTTGCATCTGAGAAAGTAAAGGTACTAAGATATCCAAAGTGGCAACATATGTGCACCATTGAAGAGGTGTTATTGGTAAGACTTTGGTTAAACAGGTACTTTTAGCAATACTTAGGAATCATTATGAATAGTAGTATGCCATATATAGGACTAGATAATTACCCAAGATGTGGGTATGGATTTTGTAGTACTATCAATGTTTCAATCCTCATTTTTGTATTGATCAATTTTCTGTATTTGTTGATCAATTGTTTGTATTTAGTTGCTACCTTAACTCATTTTATCTTGACTTTTGGGCTTGTTTTCAACTTTTGTCTTCATTTTGGGACCTATTACAAGTATTTTGTAACTATCTTGACTTATTTATAATGAAGGTGCCTATCAATTACCATGTGTATATGGTTTGTTTGCAATCTTGTTGTCTCTTTTGTATGCATTTTTAATCATAGTGGTACTGTCTAGAGAAGAAGCAGATAGATACTAATAGAATTAAGGACAACCTATATATACATCATCGATATATCCAGTAATAATCAGTGAAGGATTATGAATAACATCAGCTAAGCGTATTTAGGAGATGATCTAAACTACACCACAAGCATTGTAATCATGCATGTTACTATCCATAATATCATTAGAGGATCACAATCATCAGTCTAAAATCTGCATTCAGTAGTATGCAAAGATGTAGAATCATTACTATACAATGTGCATCATCAATAGAATATCAAACATCTTATCATGTATATGATTGTGTCAAATGTCCAGTGTATCATGTATACAGATAATGAAGGTCCATATCATCAACTAGTATGCCCATGTACATTATATCTAAAAACATGTTGAGGAATACAAGTATCAACATGCCACTCATAGAATCATCCTAAATAGTATGAGAAACAACAGCATGCACATGTTTATTTTCATGATTGCATATTAGCAAAAACATTATCATCAACATGAAGCATATAACTGATAATCAAGAGTGACTTTAAAGTCCCTGTAGAAATAGAAGACTAGGCGGAGTCTCTCCTTGTTGGCATGTGGTCCTAATAGGTGTTTTCATTGATGAAAAACCACATTAATAAAAAATTGAATGTGTGTTTTGGTCTCATGATGACATATATGGTGCTAACATGGTGTTTTAGATGTATATCTAGTTGGTACATTGAGATTCAGTGAGGTGTGTATTGCTCTTGCAAGCCTATTCATGTACGTAGGCAGGTGCAACATGACAGTATGAGCTTCTTGGATTCTTTGGCAAGCATGTTGACATGATGGCTAGCAATGTTTTGAGGGTATTTGGGCACTCATAGCAGTGGCATAGATGCAAATACAGGTGATTCATTATGTTTACAGGTGCTCATTGGGAGCATGTATGGTTGCTTGGAGGTGTGACGGTATGTGAATTGGAGCCATATGAGCTCATGGAAACTTGAATATCAGGTATGTCATGTTGAATATCAGGTATTTTTGGGTCATTTTTAGAGTTTTTATGATCATTTATTGCATTACTTTCAGTTGACCCTAGCTTCTTACTAGTGAGAATCCTTAAGCATGCAAGCATATGCAAATCTTAGATAGGCTGGAGAGATTGAGAAATATTGAATTCACATTATGCTTGATTAGAGATGTTTGAGGTATATATGTGTCATGAGTCTATCATGGAAAAATTTTAGGTTGCTAGGATGTGAATTTTGCCAAGTTATGAGAGTATTATCATGAGAACATGGTAAAAAAACAAGTGAAATTTCCAGCTCAAAGTTGCAACTTCTAATGCTCGTTGCAAATAATGTGATTTGCATGGGACCATGTGGCTTTTCAGGGATCCTTATATGGTGAGTTTATAAGGTTTCACAGAAATAATCACGTCATTTGATAGTCACATTTTTATGAACGGATGTTAATAAGGCATAACATGGTCTAAAACCTTAGCTAAACCCTAGTTAGGAGCTAGTTTGACAGAAAAAAAAAGTATATGTGGTCTAGTATTGATTGATTCATCAAAAGTGGTGATTGGATGTTGTACATAAATCCTCTTAACTTTCCATAAATTTATAGATGAGGTCATGGTGATGATGTGGGCCCCACGAAAAAATGACAAGTTTCTGAAGAAGAAAGATGTTCATGATAAGATGGTCCAAAGGAGTAACATGCATAATTGACAGTTGCATAATGGTTCAGGAGCTTTTCTTGATTTCCATGGAGGTTTCAAGAAACAGTTCATGTAGATACATGGTGTTTTGAGTTCCATACTATGTTGACTGGTCAAAGGGCGGTTTTGGGGTCTCAAATAGCAGGGTTCCAGTAAAATGAGTCATAACTTGAGCTACAGGTGGATTTTTGAAGATGATTCAAGTTGTGTTGGAAATTAGTATTCAAATATATTTCAATTGATATGAGGTAATTTCCTCATGATGAGATCATTTTACAGGGTTTCTAGGTCATTCTTTGAGATAGATAAGAGTTTCGGTAGTTCAAGATAACATTGTGTTCTTGTGAAAATTTTGATGTTGTTTGAGGCATGAGATAGATTGGGTGATGCTTCCTATCACCTAGAATATGAAGGTAAGGATGACTTCGTAACCCAATAAATATAATTTGGAGGTCTTGAATGTATGTAAAAATTATTTTAGGAGTTAACCTTTGGAAACATAGTTTTTTGGCAAGTTGATATGATGAAGGGCAAAAGTAGTTGTGGTTTGAAGAGATGGATGTTTCATGCCTTATAACTTGACTTAGAAGTGATATAAAGGTCCTTGAAATTTCAATCAGAGTGGTTACATGTCATGGTTTTGTTCATGCAGATAAGTTATTTGGTGATCAAATTAAGTTTCCAGGGTGTTGAAGGGTGTAGGAAACAACTGTTTTGAGAATTGTAAAGGGAAATGGGCCCAGTAAATGAAATAATTTGATTGGTTGATACTAATTGCGACCATGTATGAATTTTAAATGATATTTTATCATATGTATGAGTTTTTTGTTCATGAAAAATTATGGAACATAATGTTAGGGCAATTTTAAGATTATGTCCATGAGGTTTTGAGCCAATTTTGGCACATGAAATGATGGTTTTATCTAGGACGACCTATTTGGTTCTTATGTAGCTGTATTAATTAAAAATTTTGAATTTTAAAGAGTTGTGTGGGTCAAAATTATGATGAGGGGAAGACCTCCTTTGGGTAAAGAAGAATAAATGGCTATAAAAGTCAAGTTTGAGCTCATTTTGTGAGCTAGTCTTGCATGGGGATATAAAATGACCTATAGGAGATATATTTTCAGGTGTGAAGGAATTATTTTAAGGAATATCAGATGTGTTTCAGAGTGAGGAAGAAATTACAACATGAGAGCATGAAGTTATAGGTAAGACAAGTGAATAAAGAAGGAGAAAGAGAAAGTTTGATGGCCTAGCATATGAGCTAGGATTTGTGAGCTGAAATTATGATCTCGATCCGTTGTGGAAGAAGAATTATTAGAGATAAAACATCTTCATGTGGCTGAGTTTTTTTCTTTTTCACCCTTAGGTGGTTATAGCCTCCTTGTGGAGTGGGTGCTTCATTATATTAGGGGTTTGTGCTCCTTGTAGGGTTGGTGCTCTACTAAACTAGGGGTTAGTTCTCCTTGTGAAGTTGGTGATTCAATAAACAAATTTTATTTGTGTAATATAAGTAGATTTTCAATGGGTTTTCTTCCCTATGAGGTTTTCCCACTTAATTTTTGTCTTATGTACTCTCTTACTCTTGATCTTGTTTATAATTGTTTATATGCTTAAGTTAACACATATATGGTACATGGTTGAATGAATGGATGCATGAATGATAACATATGATGAATGGTAAATGAGTTTAAAAACTTTAGGAATGATTTACCCCCCTCCCTCTATCATTCCCTTGTGCTTCTAACAATTGCTATCATAGTTGGTCCTTTTTGCAAAAGTTTGACAACTTGAAGGAGTTCCTCTAAAGCACAAGCAATGGGTAAGTTTGGAGACCTTGTGTGTATATTGAGAAGAAGGAATGAAATAACTCAATCATGTATTGAGGGCTATCAAATTCAATTCAAGGATATGGAAGCCAAGCATAGTCAAGTCATTCTTGTTTTGGAATCTCAACTTGAAAATGTGACAAAAGCATTAAAGGAGAAGGAAGATTTTTTTTCTAGCTATGAGGGAAATTTGAGATCCCTTAAATCAGATTTGGAGGATGAATATAGTAGACTAAAGATGTAGGTGAGACTTTAAAAGAGATTTAAAGGTCTTGATGATGTTCTAGAAGGACAAAAGGCCATAAATGATAAAACAGGCATAGGGTTTGAAGGAGAGAATGATGATGAAGTTGGTAAAAGTAATAAACCAGCTGAAAAGATGACCAAAAGGGTAGATCGAAGAAGTTCTAACATAGTTAGAAAACCTAATGCTATGAGGTATGGATCTTTATTCAATGGATATTGTTTCATTTTTCATGAGTTTTGTCATAGAGCTAGAGATTGCAAAAGGAGGTTTCCTATGAGTGATGTAGCTCTCTTAAAATGTGAATGCTACTAATGTTGTGATTATGGACATAGAGCTAAAGATTGTGGATGAAATATAAGGGTGTTTGAACTTAGAAGAAACAAGAATGTTGTTTTTTGTTTCAATTGTCAACAATCATGTCATATTGCAAGATTTTGTCAAAACAAAAGGAGGTTCATTGTAAGATCTGATCCTATGGTCAAGAGAGAGGTTAGGTCACATCCTAAGGGAAATAATATGTTTGATCAAGCTAAAAAAGATAAGAGAACAAATTCTCAGTCCATCATGCACAATATCAAGTTTGTAAAGAAGGAACCTAGTGGGAGCAAGGTTGAAAACAAGGTCAACATGTCAATGACAGCTCAAAAGGGTATATTTTCTCAAGTTCAACAAGATCATTGGTGGCTCCGTGCTTTAGCTCATGACAAGCTAAGAAAGCTAGGAATATGGGATACCACAAAAGTTGTAAGGTATGGAAAGTGACTCTTTCCCTATTTTCATGAGTTCTTGTTCTTGTAGGTGTCTGATTTTTTTTGTCATTTTGTTTTGTCATGATGGTAATCTGATTTGTGTCAAGTCCTTATTCTGATTTTCAATAAAAATATTTCTCATGTTATGTCAAGGTGAATTTAAAGGTTTGAGTCAGACTCTATTGTAGTTTTTGGTATGTGATTCATTGTTTAATGTGTGTTATGTCTATCAAGGTGTCACTATGACTATCCAAAATTATGTGTCATGGTTTGTTGTGTTGGTTTTAGGTACCTTTATGGTAAAGTAGTTTGACAAATATGTCCAATTATCCATGATGATTAGCAAGTGATGGATTTACATCTTAAATGAGGACTATCAAAGATTGTGTGTCTCTGCAAGTACATTAGTCCATTTCATCCTAGTTTGTGTCTTACATAAGGTCATGTAAAGCATCTTATGGAGTCTTTTTAGGGTCTTCATGTCCTCATTGAATCTATGTTGTCAAAAGTGTTATAGCAGTGTCTCTCATGTTGTATGCAGTGTCTTCAATATACCATTTCAATATGTGTAAGTGTGTGGTTGGTTAAAAATGTTTCAAGTCTATTTGTTGTCATTTAGTGAAGGTCACCCCTTCTAAATTTTCTCAAACATATTTGTTCTTGTAAGTCGAGGAGTGAAGGGTTCAAGAGGATATCAAGAGATCTTAGAAGAATGAGTGTGACTTTTGGGCAGTGAAAGAATCATAAAGTGATAGTGCTTTAATTTGATTTAGTGAATGGAGTAAAATTCCAAAGGCCTGATCACATAAAAACCTAATGTTATCTCTGAGAACGTAATATGATAAGTGATGACTCTTTTTTAAGCTCTTAAAGGTGATGTTCTTTGTGTGTCAAGGTGAAAGTATGATATCAAGATAGATAAAAAGCTCTTGAAGATTCAAGCTTGCTACAATATAAGGAGATGAAGGGAAATTCTGAGATGATTTAGAAGGACCTCTATGCATATTTGGTCAGTGTAACAATTTTTGAATGCTCTAAGAAGATGTTGTATAGTTCAAATAGAATCTTGAGGAACTCTCTCTAAAGTTTGGATCAGTTTTACAAAAGAATCACAAAGAAAAATTATCTAATATATTCATTCAAACACCATTACATATATATAGGAGAGGAATTCCTATTATTATGGAACCTCCTAAAACCACTCAATCCTACAATATCTCATATAATCCTATATTCATGAGTTAGTTCAATAACTATACTCACATACAATATAATAGAAAATTATATGCAATATTATATTGTTATTTCTAACAATATAATATTAACAATCTTTATCGTATTAACCATACGGTTAACAACTAACATTATTATTTACCTTTCAGTAACTATCAACTTGTTACTATTTATCTCTCAGTAAATCACCCACAAACATGTGAACATTATAATTCCTAACATTCCCCCCTTAATGTTTACATGGTAGTAAAATAATTTTCACACTTCCTCTGCAGTCTTCTGCCTTTGTGTGCTCATGATCTTGGCACACACTCAAACTGAAGGTAGAATAAGGAACACATCAACTTCTTATCGACCATGCACTGTTAAGAACACATCTGATAGACGAGGATGGGAAAAAACTCAGGAATCATCTGCTTATCAACCAATCACTCTAGGGAACACATCTGACCTAGCAGTGTGAGAACTCAAGCAGGAACACATTTGAACAACGTTCAATGGTTTTCAGGAGGCTAACCACAAACCTAGGTATGAAGAGGAACACATCTGATTGTTCTACCTCATCAAGACTCGTGATTTTACATTTCACTGTGCTATCTATTCTTCACTATGTTTTTGCATTGGGGAATTTATGTAGGAATAACCACATACTAGTGAACAAGAACATAACATGTCTATTCTTATTTTTCACCCCACACTGAAATGTTGAAATCCACATTATACTACAAAACAGGTACTATGAAATTGAATCACACAACTAAAAGCAAACTCACACCACAAAATGCCACCACAACTCTGTGCAGCCTCATTGGTGACGACTAACAAGAGGTCGCTAATTGACCTCCAACCTTCGATGCCTTCATCCTCCAATAACATGTTGCTAACTCAGCCAGATTTGGATATGAAGCTCAATTGTTTACACATTTTTTATTATATCTTCCCTCCTGCAATGTGAAACACTTTGTTTTTTTGGCTTCTATGAGGCAAATTTTTACAATTTTTGACATTGACATGACGAGGCTAAAAAAAAGGTATTTTTCCAACATCGTATGTTTCAACAAAAATTGAATCAATGCAATGAGGATAGAAAAACAAACACTTTTGCAAGAAATGACACTCAATTTTGAGGTACCTAGCAAAAGTTATTAAGGTTTTAATTTCCCGTAAAAAAGGCCCAAATTGAATGAACAATTACAAAATTACTCTAGATGGAGAGAAAATTTATCATGTGACCACTCGTTGGAACTGGGAGGAAATGAGGACTCCAAAAATGTCAAAGGCCCAAAAAATGATGTTGAAAAAATATTAATTTGGCTAAAAAACGTAACAATTGCCCTTAAAATGTAATTATTAAACAAAAACTATAGTAAAATTAATTTTTTTGAACTATAGTCTTTCCTAAAAATTAAAAAAAATAGCCAATCGCAAATGGCTACAAAAACCCACGGCTTCATTACAGTGACAGAATGATTTGGTGATAATTTGACAACCAGTTATATAAACCGAAAAATGCATTGGAAAGGTGCTTTTAATATCTCTGCAATGGTACCAACAAAATTTGATTTCATCACCCGACATTAAAGCTGTTCATGACTGAGTTTTACTTGAATTTGGAATTGTTCTTCATATGTGAATTGTAAAATAGTAAAATCCGTGCCAGAAAAATTGTCATGGATTGAGCACCAAAGGAGAAAAGACCTAGCTGTAAAGAATGATAGCAACTGTCACACTCTTCTTTCCAAGAAGCAAATCCAGTCACATAAATCTCTACATATTGTCTCAGTCTTCATATGGACGCTATAAAAATGCAAATACATAGGTCTAGAAACTTGTGGAAAGTCCAACGCAAGTCAAGAACATCGAACACAATTGCAGAAGCATACACCCTCGGATGATGTTAGTAATAGAACTTAAAACCCCATAAGTCTTATTTATTGAATATTTGAATGAAATTTATCACAAACATCCGCTTTGTATATGTTACATGCCGCGTGGGAGATTTTGAACGACCCAAACTTCTATATTTTTTAATAGCTTTCACAGTGACGTGGCTGAAGAAATGTTATAGTTATTTCTTCTTTCTTTTGATCTCAATAGCCATACATAGAATTACACTCCCACCAGAAAGTCCAAATTTGATAGAATAACAATCCACAAATATTTTCCACATGACTATCAAACAGACCTAAGTTAAAGCTGTTTAATTTTACACTAAAATTTTTGCACAAATCTAGTTTTTCTCATTACCAAGGGCAGCAACAAATTTGGAGAAGCCCCTTAATAAATCTTCAAAAGCCCATACTCACTCTAATACCAAATCTAAAGTTTGGATCAGTTTTATAGAAGAATCACACAAAAAAATTCTCTGATATATTCATTCGAACACCATTACATATATATAGGAGAGGAATTCCTATTATTGTGGAAACTCCTAAAACCACTCAATCCTACAATATCTCATATACTCCTATATCCGTGAGTTAGTTCAACAACTATACTCATGTACAATATGATAGAAAACTATATGTGATATTATATTGTTATTTCTAACAATATAATATTAACAATCTTTACCGTAGTAACCATATGGTTAACAACTAACATTATTGTTTACCTTTTGGCAAATATCAACCTATTACTATTTACCTCTCGATAAATCACCCACAAACATGTGAATATTATAATTCCTAACACTCTCATCTTTGTTGCATCTCCATGAAGGCAGAACACACCTATTTTTTAGCAAAACACAAGGTTAGATATCAAAGTACAGTATGATGAAGCATTTACTCATACACCTACATGTTTGGAGTTATCATCTGGGTTAAAATGAATCCCTATAGGTATGTTAGCTTGATAAGGACAATCCATAGTGATCTCAGTAATAATGTGGTAGAGTATTGATGTCATGATGTCTTTGAAGGATTTTTCCAAGTTCAATGTACTATGCACAGTGAAAGTAAGATCTAAGACCTAAAATGATGACTCCCTATAGGTATGAACATATGTCTTAAGAATCTTATGACTTTCCTCATTGAATCTAGAAGGTGTAAAGTGGTTACTGTGTTTATTGAGCTATAGAAGGATCATGAATGGCATCATTGTCAAGGTGAAAGTTTTTCTATCTCAAGGGTTTGAAGTGTATAACCCCATATTGAATAAGTTTGGATATCTACAACATGTGAAGAATTTATTCTTGATGTTGCAATTGAAGAGTAAGGTCTTGAGAAGCTCATGAGAGATTGTGGAACTGTAATCATGTATTCTTAAAGTGTCATGAAGCCACTTTGTGACACTGTGTACAAGAGGCAAAAAATTAATTTTTTGTAAGAATTGAGTATACCAAACCAAATAAAGGTTAGCTATTGGTAATTAAGAGGTTCAAACCAAAATTGAAGATGTTAAAGGATGTTTTTTTTATCATTAAGCTAGTATTTCAAGATATGAAGAAGTTTTTTCAGAGGTAAGAAGAAATATGTGAGGTAAGGGAAGTTAATGAAATGGATTAGTATAGGTATGATCATGATAAGTGTCTACAGGTATGTTAATGCCCTTGTCATGAAATTCAATTATTAAAGAGAGAATATTGTTGCCAAGTTCTGAAGTATGATGTGTATGGCCAAATCAAGGAATTGAGAGAGAGAGTGTGTTTTAAATGGACAAGCCCTGGAAGTATAATGGACTATGTTGTAGGTGCACTTTTTTCTCATAAAAGACTTTATTTTCCTTTCTTGATCCATAGGGATCCAAAAAACCACACCACTTCATCAGTTCCATCAACACCAAGAAGGAGAAACAAGAACAAGAAAAGTGAGGTAAATGGAGGTTTTGGAAGGAACCACTACTCTGTGCAAAGTGGCAGTTTCAAAACTTACTGCCCTGTAGGGCGGCAGTCTTGAAACCGCCGCCTAGCCAGGGCAGCGGTCCTGAGACCACCGATCTACTCAGGGTGGCGGTCCTGATACTTTCGAACAAAAAAGAAGAATGGAACGTGAATGGACACAAATTTTAAGCGCCCAACCGTGTATCTTCCCTTCCATGTCCTCTCACATTCTCTAGTGCACGGGAGGACATGTGAAGGCCTATAAATGTATGAAAAGGAACAAAAGAATGGTCATTCAAATATTTAGAGAGATCGAGAAGTAGAGTTTAATGAGAGCAGTGAGCAAGATCTTCAGTGCTGGAATGGAATTATACGAGCAAGGTGTAGAAACAGAGAAAACAAGTAATTGGAGAGTAGGTTTACATTGTTGCTTCTTTTAATACTTATTGTAATATGTAATTGTCTATATTAGACCAATAAAAGTGGGAAGAAAGAGAAATTTCCATTCTCGAATGGTTTTCCTCCATTGGAAGTTTCCAGGATAAAATTTTTGGTGTTGAAGTTTGAATTATTTCCTTCTCTAAAATTTTCTTTCTATATCACTAGATAATCAGTCACAAAGCTCTAATTTTCAAGCAAACCTGTCATCTTCCAAAGTTGAAAGTATAACAACATAGTTGTGTGATTCGTAGAGTTCCAAAGTAGAAGTTTACGGATCATTTTGGTATCAGAGCTGATTATATATCCAAGACCATGGTATTCAAATCTTTCTTGTGATTTTGTATGACAATGAAAAGGTCCAAAGGTGAAGAATTTTTACCTTACGAGAAAGATATTTCTACGAAGAAGTGGAAATAGATAATTTGAGCTGAAATGGAGGAAGAGAACTTGGTTTGTAGATTCGAGATGTTAGGGACCATGATGGATAGATTGCATAGAAAACAAGAAGAGATTTCAGATCTGCAAAAGATGACTTCAGTTAAGAAATATTCCATGGACTCAGTGGTTCGAGCACTAGCCAAAAAATTTAGTATTAGAAAGAGCCACAAAGAGGAAGAATGGGAAGAGCAAGGAAGAGACGCTAATTGTAAGCAAGAAGGTAAAATCTGCACATACATCTTTTAAAGTTGAAACGAAAGTGGAAATAAAGAATTTTGAAGGACAAGTAGATGTAGAATTTCTAGATAAATGGCTAAAATAGTTGGAAGTCTACTTTAGTGTGCATAATGTCACTAAGGCACAAAGGGGTCACCTTTGCACATCTCAAAATGGAAGGTCATGCTCTAGTTTGGTGGGAAACCCATCTAGCCACTTGTGAGAAGAAGAAACGTCCTATTGTCATTACTTGGAAAGGTTTTTAAGAATTGATAAGAGTTAACTTCTATCCTATTGGCCATAAGACTGACATGATGATTAAGTGGTAGTACTTTAGACAAGGCAGCGGTCAAAGCATGTAAGACTACACTACAAAATTTCAGAGACAAGCCATATTGCTTTATATGGACTTGGAGGATGAGGAAATTCTAACCAAGTATTTAGGAGGACTTCACACTCACCTTCAAAGGAAGGTAATCTCCATGAAGCCCAAGGATATCAATGAAGCTTGTGTACAAGCATACTACATCGATGACGAGAATAAGAAAGGAGAAATAGAGCCAAAGGGAGACTAGTCAACAAAACAACAAGAAAAAGAACAAGGGAAGATAAGTAGAAGAGGTAAATGGAAAGGTAAACATGCTGCTACTACTTTGCATACTTGTAAATATCCTTAGAATTTCTGTAAGAATTGTGATGTGAATGGACATACTGATGCCACATGTCAGAAGTTACATCTGGAATTACACCCAAAGCACCAAACTAAGGATTCCAAGAAATCAATGGCCATTGTGAAGACAGAAAGATAGGTGGAGATTGAGGATAATTCAGATGTAGATGAGAGGCTGGGATGCATGGCCACTAACATGTATGGGGAAGAAAAATAAGAAGAGATGAGTAAGCAATTTCAAATCATAATCCAAATCAAGAAGACCAAGGTAAGCACTTTAGTAGATTTGGGTTCTCAGTTAAATTTGATTTCTGATATTGGTTGTAGAACAGCTTGGTATAGAGACTTACGCACATCCACATCCATACCCACTAGGATGGGTGTAGAAATATAAGTTACAAGGAAGTATAAGTTTCAGTTTGGGATAAATACCCAATACATAGATGTATTAGAGGCCGATATTATTCCACTTGATGCATTTGACGTTATCTTTGGAAGTGCTTACTTGTACGCTAGGGATGCTGTGTTCACAAGGAGGGAGAACCAATATAGATGGATCAAGGACAAAGTTAGTTTTAACATTAGGGCACACTAGGGAAAATCAAAGAAAGCTATGGTAAGTGCCAACCAAACACAAAGATTTATTTAGGAAAATTGTCAGTTTTGTTTGCTTTCATTGGAAGAAAAACAAAATGGGCATGAGAGCACGAATGTTTCTGACTAAAGGATGGATAATTTGGATAGCACTTGTCAGTTTTTTTCACAAGAAGCCACTACAGGAACTACTCATTCAAGGAGTAAAACAAACTTCCGCTATGGAGTCACCATATCTACCTACGAATTCACTGGACCTAACCGTGGAGCAGCAAGAAGAAGAAGAGGAGATACAAGGAATAGTGGTGAATAAAGAAGTAGCGAACTTGGAGAGGATTCATATGATCCATCTCAAGAAACAAAGACATGCAAGGACTAAACCACTATACTATGGGACCTTTGCCATACTTGAGCAGGTTGGAGAAGAAACCTTCAGGCCATACTTCATGCAAATACACGTGATAATAAGTTGCAAGAGCTCGCATCCACTAATGCCATCTATGCATGACAAAGAAGGAAAGATAAAAAATTTACCTTCCAAGGAGGATTTTACTTGAGGCAACTCGGAGGAGGATGTAGCATTGTAACAATAAACCAGAGATCCACAGGAGTCTTAGCAGATTGGACGAGTGAAGACACCAAGGTAGACCCAACAGTACTTGAATGATCACGAGAGGGAGTCTATTCCTCTACCACTCCCCCACTAAGATTTTGTGGGACCAAAATCCTCCTAAGTAGAGGAGGTATGATCCATAGGGATCCAGAAAACACACCACTTCATTAGTTCCATCAACACCAAAAAGGAGAAACAAGAAAAGTGAGAAAAATGAGGTAAACAGAGGTTCTGGAAGGAATTGCCGCCCTGCAGGGAAGTGGTCCTAAAACCGCTGCCTAGCTAGGGCAGCGGTCTTGAGACCACCAGTCTGCTCAAGGTGGTAGTTTTGAAAATTTCAAACAGGGAAAGAAGAATGGAATATGAATGGACGTGAATTTGAAGCACCTAGCTGTGTCTCTTCCCTTCCATGCCCTCTCACATTTTCTAGTTCATGGGAGGACATGCGAAGGCCTATAAATGCATGAAAAGGAATAAGAGAATGGTCATTCGAAGATCCAGAGGGATCAAGAAGCAGAGTTTAATGAGAGTAGTGAGAAAGATCTTCAGTGCTAGAATGGAATTGTAGGAGCAAGGTGTAGAAACATAGCAAGCAAGTAATTGGAAAGAACGTTTACATTGTTGCTTCTTTTCATACTTATTGTAATTTTTAATTGTCTATATTAGACCAATAAAAGTGGGAAGAAAGAGTAGTTGCCCTTCCTGACTGGTTTTCCTCCATTAGAGGTTTCCAGGATAAGATTTTTGGTGTTGAAGTTCTAATTATTTCCTTGTCTACAATTTCCTTTCTATATCACTAGATAATCAATCATGAAGCTCTAATTTTCAAGCAAACCTGTCATATTCCAAAGTTGAAAGTAGAGCATCCTAGTTGTGTGATTCCTAGAGTTCCAAAGTAGAAGTTTATAGATTAACATCGGTAGTACATTATTTATACATACTTTTATCCAAAGGAGGCTGAGTTTTAGTTCTTGTTTTAACCTAGAGGATCTTACTTGCACACTAAACCTTTATTGATCAAGTTTTTTTATTATAAAACTAGATTTAGAGAGCCTCCCTATTGATAACTAAACCCCCACATCATGTAGGGGTAGGAGCAGGTGTGGAGAAGGATGGAGGACTTGGAAACAGAAAGACAGAGAGGAAATAAGACTCAAGTTTAATTAACCATGAGAGAGGGACATGAAACATATGTGGGAAGTTGAGGAGTCACTAGAGTTATGGAGGATGATGGCTTGGGAAGGTTTTTAAGCTCTCATGGAAGACGAGGAGCCACAACATCAAGCTCTCCTAGCTTTGGGAAAGAATAGTAGAGAATACCCCTTCCACTTCGGATGAGAGCATGTCAGAGGAGAGAATGACGACCATGGGTGTGCATCTGACCCCACCTAGCCACCTAGCCATGTAGCCCTTGTGCATTGGTGTTCTTGATCCAGAGGTAGTCAATGAGAAATAGACTAGTGTAGGTAGGAGAAGATACAAGTAGATATCATTTTGCATTAAATTCAGAAGGGAATCAAGTTAGTAGTGGAACCATGGAAAAACATGTAGTGCCCGTGTTTGGGAGTAACTATGTAGGATTATTTTCAAGTGCATCATTCGAATAGAGTATTGGCACACAGAATGTTGGAAGTAATTCAATAGAAGTTGTGACCATGTAGACCCTTGGTGTTAAATTCAATAATATAATAGGACACAAGGTAGTTCATCAACTGGACCACAACCCACAGTGGGGGGTGCAGGAGGATCATGTCAGCCACCTAGAGGAAACATTGGTAGTAGTTCTATTTCTTGATGTGGTGGACATGGTCCACATCCACAATAACCACCACCACATCATTCACCACCTCAATAATCAGTGTAACTGAAACCTCAAGTTTTCTTTGAGATGTCTCTTCATTTACCAGAGTATAAAGGAATAAAATATGCAACAAAGCATGTGCATAAGTGTGAACTTATATGGGGGCACTAAAGGAATTACAACTTTAGATAGGAAGGTAAGCCCTACAGTTCAAGGGTGCGAGCAAATAGTTTTCTATAGGAAGTATGACACATATCAGACTATGGTAGACTATAATTGTGTTGCACACTACATTTTTGGTCGAGTTCCACATTCCATATTTTGAGAAATAGTTTATAAGTGCGCTCAGCTCAAGGGTATCATGTAGGGTTTTGTCTGAAAGCGTGATTGATGGTCTCTAATGCAATTCTAGTTGTTTTTTGGTTGAGGAAAACAATGAGTTATAGTGATGGCAGTGATCTTCAAATAATGATTAGGTGATCTTAATGCTAAAGGAGAAAGTCTACATAAGTAATCATGACTGCAGGGTACAGTATCACTATGAAATTGTAATCTTTAGTGGTCTGAGAATGTTCATCAAGGCAGGGAGAGTCAAATATTTGAATTCATTAATGCAAGTAAGGTGACCTTGTAAGATAAAACTCATGATCTACTAATGTCAAATCAGTGACCTGAATGTGCTAATACAGTATGTTCATGAGAAGTAAAAAATGACTTGTGACAAAGGTTAGTATTTTTGACTATGCAAACATATTGTATGAAGTTGCGACTGATCTTTACAAGTTGTGAAGGAGTTATGAGATGTACTTAGAGGCATCATAGTTGTGATTTTTGATGTGATTAATCAAAACTACATGTATGAGACTCCTATTTGTATTGTGATAGAGTTCTTTATGACTGTGAAGACAAAGAAAACAGTGAAATACAGTGCCCTGTGACATTGTTTTGAGTGGTGTTATGGTGTATTTTTTCTTTTAATGATAGGAGGAGCATGTGCATTTCTCTGTAGATAGTGTAAATGGTGGTAACAAGGCACTTGTGAGGCTTGAAGTCAAATGTTGTAGGTATTGGTAATAAATATTGCTCTTACAAATGCTCTACAGTGTCTAAGATGCTCCTACATATATGAATAAGTTGCTCAGAATGAGTATATTGCCTCTCATAGCTTACTTGGACTTCTAGAAGGTAAAGTTAACCTTATCAATTCTCTTGAGGTATGATCTAAGTTGTGTAGGCATGCTTAAGCTAAAAGTTTCTTATCTAAGTCAAATAGGTTTGTAAGAGACTGAAATGGAGGATTAGAACCTTAACAAAGTTGTAATGATGATTTCAAGGCATGGTAGCAAGGATAGCTCCTCAATTTTTTTCTTAGAAGCGAGAATTTGAGGTCTTAAGTCACTAAGGAGGATCTAGTGCTTTTCTTGCTCAAATTATATATGAGGATATATGACATGCCAAAGTTTGTCAAAATTTCTCTAAGAAGACTATTTTGGACTCACACTATTGTTCTTGGTATGAAGTGAATGCATATGCCTTGTGTTGCATGTTTTTGGCCTAGAAATGAAGGATCACTGTCAAGAATGGTGGTGTAATGTTGTGTCATGGTCATCTATGTCATTTTTTTGCATATTGAAGGTGATGTCACTCTTGTTCCATGACTACTACAGTGCTCTTAAGTAGCTCAAAACAGGGTTGAAGAAGAAGATTGATGTTTTTGCTTTTCTAGAAGATGAAAATGATGTTTTTATCCCCTAACAAGGTGAAAAAAATTCTCTTTCATGATGTAATAATGGTCTTTAGATGTTGGAAGTGCTCTTTCTAGGGGGAGCTTATTGCTTTCTTGCCTTAAATGAAGGCAAAATTCAAATTTTGTATATGGAAAAATCAAGAAAATGGAGCTAATTGAGACCTTTGGTTGATGTTTCTAACCAAATCATGGTAGGATGAAACTCTGAGATAGGTGAAGAAGGTGAGATACACATATGCCTTTGTCATTAATGTAAAAAGGGGGAGAAGTTCTAGGACTGTTTTCCATCTTTTCTATGAAAATTTCTTGACCCCTGATCTGTTAACATGTGGTCCTAATAAGTCCCTTTGTCATTGATGCAAAGCCACATTAATGACAAATTGAATGTTGTATGATATAGAAGTCATGATGTTGTATATGATGCTAACATACCGAGTTCAGAAGTTTATCAGATGCTACAATGGAATTCAGGGAGGTGTTGCTTGCTTTAGCAAGCCCATATAGGTGCCTAGCAGTGTAGCTTGACAATGTGAGATTCTTAGTTGCTTGGGAAACATGTTGACATGATGGATATTATGTTTTTAGGGTGATTGAGAACTCATATTAGTGGTATAGTGGAGACTATAGGTGGTTTACTTGGATACAGGTGCCCATTGGGAGCAGGTATAACAGCTTGGAAGTGTGAAAATGTGTGTTGGAGCTATATGAGCTCATGGAAGCATACTATTCAGGTGTTTCATGGAATATGAGGTCATGTTTGGGTCATTTTAAGAGGTTTCATGTTCAATTATTGCATTACTTCAGTTGACTCTAGTTTTACTATGAGGATCTAACATGGAAGCATAGGTAAGTCTTAGTGAATGGATATATTGGGCCATGTAATTCACATTATGGTGATTTGAAATGTTAGAAGGATGAGTGATTATGCTCTTAGAAAAATTTCAGGTTCCCATGATTCTGTATTTTGCTAGTTATGACTGAATTTGTAAGATAAGGTCAAAATCTAGTGCATTTCCGAGCTCAAAGTGCAACTTTTGATGCTCCTTGTGAACAGTGTGCTTTGTCATGGGAAATTATGGCTTAAAAATATTATTCTAAGGTGATTTTATAAGGTTTCAAAAAAATAATGAGGTCAGTTGACTTTCATATTTTTATGAATGAATGTTAATAAGGTAAAGAGGTCTAAAACCTTAGCTAAACCCTAGCTAGGAGTAGTTAGACAGAAAGTGAAGTGTTTTTACCTAGTTTTTATTGATTCATCAAAAGTAATGATTATATTTTATAGCGAAATCCTGTGTAGGATTTCCATAAATGTATGGTTGAGGTCATGGTGATATGTGGGCCCCACATAAAAATAGAAGTTTCTAGAGTATAAGGTGTTAGGAAAAGATGGTACAAAGGAGTAGCATCCAAAATTGATGGTGAATGATGGTTTCGAAGTTTTTCTTGATTTCCATGGATATTTTCAAGACATGTTCATGTAGGTTTATGGTGTTTTGAGGTCCAAACAAGTTTACTGGTCAAAGGACAGTTTTGGGGTCTCAAATGGCAGGGGTCTGTAGTAAAATGGTCATAACTTGGGCTACAGGTGGATTTTTGAAGAGTGATTAAAGTTTTGTTGGAAATTAGATTTATATATATTTCCATTTATATATGAATTGTTTCATGATGAGGTAATTTTATATGGTTTCCAAGTCATTATTTGAGTAATAATATTTTTGGCAGTTCAAGAAAACATTTATTTTGGTACAAGTTTGATGTTATTTGAAGCATGATATGGATTGGGTGATGTTTCATATCACCTGTAAAGTGAATAAGGATTAATTTTGCATTCAATTAATCTATTTTGAGGTCATGAATGTATGTATAAATTATTTTATGAGCTCACCTTTGGAAACATATGTTTTGTTAGTTTGATCTGGTGAAGGCAAATGTTTATGTGGTTTGAAGTGAAGGATGTTTCACGACTTATAAATTGATTATAATTGTTCTAAACATTCTGAAATTTATTTTAAGTTGTAATATGGCATGTTTTGGTTGAGTATAAGTTATTTTGTGATCAGATGAAGTTTCTAGGGTGTAAGAAACAATTGTTTTGATATTTGTAAAGGGAATTGGGCCTAATAAATGAAATAAATTGATTGGTTGATATTAATTGTGGAAATGTATGAATTTTTAATGATATTTTATTCATATATAAGTTTTTTTGGGTTATGATAAAGTATGGTACTAATGTTAGGATAATTTTAAGATTATGTCCATGAGGTTTTGAGCCAATTTTGGTACATGAAATGATGGTTTTATCTAGACCAACCTATTTGGGTCTTATGTAGCTATTATAATTCAAATTTATGACTTTTAAAATAGTTTTATGGGTTGAAATTATGATGAGGGACCGACCTCCTTTGGGTAAAGAATAAGAAATGGCTATAAAAGTCAAGCTTGAGCTCATTTTGTGAGCTAGTCTTGCATGGGGATGTAAAGCAACCTAGAGGAGAGATATTTGTATGTTTGAAGGGATGATTTGAAGGCATATCAGATGAGTTTCATATTGAGGAAGACATAAAATCATGATAGCATGAATTTATAGGCAAGACAAGTAAAGAAAGAAGGAGAAAGAGCAAGTTTGATGCCTTAAGGCATGAGCTAGGGTTTGTGAGCTAAAATTTTGATCTCAATCAGTTGTGGCAGCATAATTATTAGAGATCAAACATCTTTAGGTGGTTTAGTTTGTGTTTTGTCATCCTTAGGGGTTATAACCTCCTTTTGGAGTGGCTGCTTCACTAAATTAAGGGTTAGTGCTCCTTGTAGGGTTGGTGCTCTATTAAACTAGAGGTTAGTGCTCCTTGAGAAGTTTGTTCGTCACTAAAATATTTTTCTTTGTGTAATATAAGCATAGTTTCAGTGGGTTTTATTCCCCATGAGGGATTCCTCTTAATTTTTGTGTCTTGTGTACTCTCTCACTCTTGATCTTGCTTATGAATGTTTTTATGCTTAAGTTAACACATAGATGGTACATGGTTGAATGAATGGTAACATATGATGAATGGGAAATGAATTAAAAGTTTTGTACGGCATGATTCACTGATAAGATATATTTACATATAATAAATGAATAATTTATAGAATATAACACAACACAAGAGATATGGGGGGCCAAGATTCCCAAATAATCAACATATGCATATTAATACCCATAAGGTAGGGTAACACCATACAATACTCCTTAAGGAAAGAGTAACTCCACAATCTCTCAAGATGGGAATCCACTTTGAGGGGGACACCTGCAGAATATATCTCTACCAAGTAGAATGACTCAACTCATACATCCATCATATGAATCATAATGATACTCACATCCCTTATATAGACATACATTACTCTTAATAGATGGGTAACACCTAATCCCAATGTAGGCCGACTCATTACCCAATATAACTAATTCCTATGTGACTAACTAAGGGGATGTGTGCCACATGTTGGCATATCCATCAACCCATATACATTATAATATCATATCCTAAGGTACATAGCATTTCCTCCCTCTTTGACATGTTTCGTCCCCAAAACATAAGAAGAAGCTATATAATGAGTGTGCTTTAAATTATTGCACACTTGTCACAATGCTCGATCATCCAACCACCCATATGAGATCCTAATGGGTTATACTGCTCCCAACCTGATTCCATATTCCATTGGACTCATCTGATTCCATCATTTTCCATATGTGATCCTCCTCAGTATCCAGGCATATCCATAATAATTATTCCTGTGATTTCATGTCATATAATTATTGTTCCATTGATTCCGTGTATAGCCTTGATTATTGCTCCTCCAATTCCCTGCATATTTATATAGATTTCTTCCCTTATGTGGCCTAACATAACTCCATGATTTTTCTTGCTCATGAAGATGTGGGTGTCTATATGGTGCAACTTTGGTATCCTCAACCTTATCAACCTTTTCTCTATTTTTCTCTTCCACCTTGTTTGCTATTTCTTTTTTCTCTTGGGTAGATGAATTATTTTTTTCTTTTTCATCTTTTTCTACAGCCTCTCCTTCTGAATAATCCTTATTCCCTTTTTCATCATCTTTATTATCCTCGTTTATAATAATGTTTTTCCTGCTAAGTGTGATAACTTGCAATGTAATTTTCTTTCAGTTGTACCACAATTTCATGAATTTATTTTGCACATTATGATTAATTGTTCTCAAAGTCTCTAACCAAGGATATCTAAGAACAATATCCAAACCATCCATATCTAAAGCATATAACATATGAATGTAAAACATATTTATCCATAGAGAGCTTTAAATTTTCAAAACTTGAATCTGTTTACTATCCATTTGAGATTCCTTGACATGCTTTGCTTGAACATATAGATGTGGAGCTACATCTGTATTGTTGAAGTTATATTTTATGCTAGGGTTTATGAAAACAATTACTTTTTCCCTTTGAATGTGTCCTTCAAAATGAAATATTAAAGCTTCCTTCCTTGGAGATGCATTATTTGAACTTGTATCTTGATCTATTGTCTCTCCTTCTAAATCATGTGTAATATCTTCAACCTCAACATTTCCTTCTTCTTCTTCTTCTTCTTCTTCTTCTTATTCTTCTGATATTTCCTCTTCCTCACTATTATCATTAAATTCTTCTACTTCCTCTTAATTTTCTTCTTTTGTTTCCCATCTGTCCATGAAAACTTGTTCCAGTTCCTCCAAAGACCAATCATACTTTTCCTTTTCTAACTCAAAAAACCAAATCTGTGTAGGGCCACTAATCCACAACTTGAATAACCAAATATCTGATGGTTTAGAGAATTTATCCCTAAGTTTTTTCCACCATTCTCTAGCATCAATCCTGCTATCTCCAAAAAAATTTACCACCCCCATGATCCACAAAACTAGGGTTTTAGGAATAGACCCTTTTGATCAAAACTTATTCTATCCCTTTCGGCTAAAGGTCGGCCAAAAATTAGAAATCACAAAACACAAACCCCAATTTAATTTTTGATTAAATTTCCGAAAATGTAATAAATTCAAGAAAATTCATACAATTGCGGCTTGTGGAGAAAAATATTAAAAAACATAAAACTGCAATAACTCTGACAAAATAGATCCAAAAATTCTGAAATTTTATTGGTATTTCCTTTGAATATATTCACATCAACCCAAAATTTTTTATTTCCTAATTTGTCATTATTTAGAAGATATAGATGAAACCTTAGAATTAGGGTTTCAACCTTAAAACAGACATATCGTTCGCAAAATAGATCCAAAAAATCTGAAATTTGGAGGGAAGATCACTTGAATTATGTATACATTCCCCACAAAAATATCTAAAAAATTCCAATTCAATCTCCAGATATATGCGAATCACCAACATTAGGGTTTCATCCCACAAATTGCCCGAATCACTACTATGATACCACTTGATAAGATATTTGCGTATAATAAATGAATAATTTGCAAAATATAACACAACACATGAGATATGGGGGCCAAGATGCCCAAATAATAAATATATACAAAATAATACCATTAAGCTAGGGTAACACCATATAATACTCCTTAAGGAAGGAGTAACTCCACAATCTCCCAATATGGAAATCCACTTCGAGGGGGACACCTCCAATATACCTCTACCAAGTAGAAGACTCAACTCATACATCCATCATATGAATCATAATTATACTCGCATCCCTTATATAGATATACACTACTCTTAATAGATGGATAACACTTAATCCCAAAGTAGGCTGACTCATTACCTAATATAACTAATTCTTATGTGACTAAGTAAGGGCATGTGTGCCACATGTTAGCATCTCCATCAACCCATATACACTATAATATCATATCCCAAGGTACATAACATGCTTATGAATGAATGAATTATCAGAGATCAAACATGTTCAGGTGGTTTTGTTTGTGCTTGGTCATCCTTAGGGGGTTATAGCCTCCTTGTAGAGTGGGTGTTTCACTAAATTAGGGTTTGGTGCTCCTTGTAGGGTTGGTGCTCTACTAAACTAGGGGTTAGCGCTCCTTATGAAGTTCATTCTTCACTAAAATACTTTGATTTGTGTAATATAAGCATAGTTTCAGTGGGTTTTCTTCCCCATGAGGGTTTCCCTCTTAATTTTTGTGTCTTGTGTACTCTCTTGCTCTTGATATTGCTTATGAATGTTTATATGCTTAATTTAACACATATATAGTACATGGTTGAATGAATGGTAACATATGATGAATGGGAAATGAATTAAAAGTTTTTTGTAGGACTGATTCACACCCCCCCCCCTCTCAGTTCCTTGTGCTTCTAACATGGCTAATTGAATAACAAGGTCTACAACCAAAAAATATTTCCAAATCAGAAACAATGCTTAATGGTAGAATGATCAAAGATAGTAGGAACATTGCATTCATGATCAAACAATTTCCTTTGTGTATCATCTAGAATAATTTAGTGTTGCGATATAGAGCACTATGTTTTGTTATGGTTGATTCATCATAGATAGGATTAATACTCACATGAGGCATAACTAGCCTAGGAAGAGATTGATTATTGGGTCTTCCTTCTAAATCATTTGTAATATCTTCAACCTCAACATTTCCTTCTTCTTCTTCTCTTCTTCTTCTTCTTCTCGTATTCTTCGATATTTCCTCTTCCTCACTATTATCATAAATCTTCTACTTCCCTTAATTTTCTTCTTTTGTTTCCCATCTGTCCATGAAAACTTGTTCCAGTTCCTCCAAAGACCAATCATACTTTTCCTTTTCTAACTCAAAAAACCAAATCTGTGTAGGGCCACTAATCCACAACTTGAATAACCAAATATCTGATGGTTTAGAGAATATATCCCTAAGTTTTTTCCACCATTCTCTAGCATCAATCCTGCTATCTCCAAAAAAATTTACCACCCCCATGATCCACAAAACTAGGGTTTTAGGAATAGACCCTTTTGATCAAAACTTATTCTATCCCTTTCGGCTAAAGGTCGGCCAAAAATTAGAAATCACAAAACACAAACCCCAATTTAATTTTTGATAAATTTCCGAAAATGTCATAAATTCAAGAAAATTCATACAATTGCGGCTTGTGGAGAAAAATATTAAAAAACATAAAACTGCAATAACTCTGACAAAATAGATCCAAAAATTCTAAAATTTTATTGGTATTTCCTTTGAATATATTCACATCAACCCAAAAAAAATATTTCCTAATTCGTCATTATTTAGAAGATATAGATGAAACCTTAGAATTAGGGTTTCAACCCTAAAACAAACATATCGTTCGCAAAATAGATCCAAAAAATTTGAAATTTGGAGGGAAGATCACTTGAATTATGTATACATTCCCCACAAAAATATCTGAAAAATTCCAATTCAATCTCCAGATATATGCGAATCACCAACATTAGGGTTTCATCCCACAAATTGCCCGGATCACTGCTATGATACCACTTGATAAGATATTGTGTATAATAAATGAATAATTTGCAAAATATAACACAACACATGAGATATGGGGGCAAGATTGCCCCAATAATAATATCTGTAGAATAATACCATTAAGCTAGGGTGAACACCATATAATACTCCTTAAGGAAGGAGTAACTCCACAATCTCCCAATATGGGAATCCACTTCGAGAGGGACACCTCAATATACCTCTACCAAGTAGAAGACTCAACTCATACATCCATCATATGAATATAATGATACTCACATCCTTATATGATATACACTACTCTTAATAGATGGGATAACAATTAATCCCAATGTAGGTTGACTCATTACTAATATAACTAATTCTATGTGACTAAGTAAGGGCATGTGTGCACATGTCAGCATCTCCATCAACCCATATACACTATAATATCATATCCCAAGGTACATAACATGCTTATGAATGAATGAATTATCAGAGATCAAACATGTTTAGGTGGTTTCGTTTGTGCTTGGTCATCCTTAGGGTGTTATAGCCTCCTTGTAGAGTGGGTGTTTCACTAAATTAGGGTTTGGTGCTCCTTGTAGGGTTGGTGCTCTACTAAACTAGGGGTTAGTGCTCCTTGTGAAGTTCATTCTTCACTAAAATACTTTGATTTGTGTAATATAAGCATAGTTTCAGTGGGTTTTCTTCCCCATGAGGGTTTCCCTCTTAATTTTTGTGTCTTGTGTACTCTCTTGCTCTTGATATTGCTTATGAATGTTTATATGCTTAATTTAACACATATATAGTACATGGTTGAATGAATGGTAACATATGATGAATGGGAAATGAATTAAAAGTTTTGTAGGACTGATTCACCTCCCCCCTCTCAGTTCCTTGTGCTTCTAACATGGCTAATTGAATAACAAGGTCTACAACCAAAAAATATTTCCAAATCAGAAACAATGTTAATGGTAGAATGATCAAAGATAGTAGAAACATTGCATTCATGAGCAAACAATTTCCTTTGTGTATCATCTAGAATAATTTAGTGTTGCGATATAGAGCACTATGTTTTGTTATGGTTGATTCATCATAGATAGGATTAATACTCACATGAGGCATAACTAGCCTAGGAAGAGAAGAGATATCCTTAGCCATTAGGGTTTTAGTGGATCCTAGGGGCAAGTAGTTCTAAGCTATGGGTTCATCAAAATGATTTAAAAAAATCTAAAATTTTAATTAAAATATGAATGCAAAGATCTGATATAAGTGATATGTGTCAATGAAATATAAATGCTAGATAATTTATTTAATTTTTACTATGAAAGGAAATGAGAGGGATAAGGAACTTACCTTAATTTCAATTATCTTGATGTGAGTCTGGACTGGAGAATGTGATGGAATGGGAGCACATACCATTGCAATTAGGCTTAAAAAATACATAGATGTTTATAATTCCTGGACACATGAACTTGGGCAAGGATAGGGGCTCCCGCGGGCACCCAAGACCTCTGTGGGGGCGTTGGATTCTATAGAAAAGGTTTGAACTTAGTTCTAATAATGTTGTTAGGGTTTCACACTTGTTTTCCTTTAATCACTTGTATGTCACACTTAGATTGTTGAGGTACCTATAAAGTTGCACACAAATATTATCCTGCAAAACCCTAAAAAAGACATCAAATCCTAAAAAATTATGCAAAATGAGGGATCAAACTGTCCTCAACTATCAAAATGATGAACTTAGTACTGAGCATTGCACTACATCTCAGACCCAATGTATTTCTATGTGTTTGTGTGGGCAACAGTTCTCCTAGGTCTCCCTCACGCCAATGACATCAAGATAGTGGGCAATTGCTAGATAAGATGCAAATGTGTGGATGGAATAGAATTAACTCCCGTTCCTATGTAGTTTTTATGCATAGTGATGCACCAAAATGCATTCCCTTGAGATATGTAGATAAATAGCCCTTGATAAGAATTCCTCGCCCTTATTATGGTATGTATGTTGTGTTTATATATGAATCTCTTGCTTAAATTTTGACACTAATGACCCGACATGCCGACTAGTACCTCGGGATATGAGTGGGAAGACAAAAAAGACCGACATCAAGTGTCAAACATAAAGAGGACATGAACACCTAGGATGGATAGGAGCGCCTAGGTGCTAGTGTCCAAAAATAAATGAGTGGATACTGACTGACAGGGATCCCTATGACCTGACCAGAATCAGGTGTATGCATGACAAGTGTGAAAGATAAAAGAAATAGAAACCAAAAAGACAATCGGATGGACTATGGAATGGGTCACCAGTGAATAATGTTCTTACGCAAGATCCATATATATAACAACATACTTAGAGATATAGTAAATAGTGGTAAGTGCATGATTTTGTGTCTACACACACTCTCCCTCTCCTCATGAAATGGGAATTATTTTTTGTTTACAAGATGTTGGGGTTACATATAAGTTATAAATTACAAAAAGATGGTAAAAATATAAAAACATGGAGAGGCCCCACATTTTCAAACAATTAATGATAAATAACTTTCAAAAATATATCTAAGTGTATGATTCCACCAAACTCAACCCTCCAAAAGTAGCATGCCTTGAATGCAATCATGTGATGTGCCTCTATCACTAGTTATAAATTTCCAATCACGTGCCATTTTATTCTTGAAGAATATTCTAACATTCTAATTTGGTATCAGAGAAATTAGAGCTTCAGCTCATACATTCGTGAACATGCATAAATTAGAAAAGCTATAGAAATGAGGCTAGAACACTAAAGAAACCTCAAATCTTTACCAACTCAACTATGAACCATCAAGATAAGAGATAAACAAGAGCTACTCCTATGCGTGCATTATAAATTTGATAAAATATCAAACTAACATGTATATACCTACTCTCTACTCTTTGAATGCTACAAAACATGAAGCTATGAAGATCCTAGCAATCAAATTTGAGTGTTTGATGGTCAAGGGTTTGAGAGTGAAGGCTCACCATTAATGGCTATAGGACCATGTGGTTCCCCTCATTTACCAAAGCTTGAGTTTGGGATATGAAATGAAAGATAATAGCTCAATAATAATGGAAGAATGCTCTAAATCCTAGAGAAATACTATAATTATACTATAGAAGGAGAAGTGTTCTTGGAAAAAGTGAGGAGGGTAGAGGTTTATTTATAGTTTTTTAATTTCAAGAAAGGGATGGTTTGAATGCATGTGGGACAAAAAGGCCCAAAAGGTGAAATCCAAATGAAATGGACTTTGGAAAGGGAAATGCACTTTTTAGAAAGGTAAGTGCCTTTTAGAAAGTGAAAGGGGATTAATTAACCCTAAGTGGCTTAACTAATAGGGACAGGCTTGTGGAATCCATTTAGAGGGGTATTGGTGTGATTTAGGGGATTAGAGAGAGTTAGGTGGGTTATTTAACTAGTATAGCGTAGTTAATCAACGTAGGATTAGAATAGTTAATGAAATTTTAGTAATAAAGTTGCTTTTACCAAATAATTGTTATGTTTGTGGAACCTATTTTCATGTTAGAGTGTGGTACACCTTCTATGTGTTACACTCGGGTATTTTTACGGCGGTATCGCTCGCTGGTGAGTGGGTCAGGGGGTTTGGGGGGGCGAAGCCCCCGAAGCAAATTTGCATGGGTGGTTTATTAACCCATGGGTAATGGGTAACCGTTATGGGCTGTTTTTGGGCCCATGGTTTTTTCGGTACCCATTGTTTTGTAAAACCACCTCTTTGGCTACCCATAGGTTTATGGGACAGTTTTGTTTTTGCCCATTGTTTGATACCCATGGTTTTGTAAAACTGCTTAAGCAGTTGTCTATTTATATGGTCTTATGCATATGATAGACATACATGTAAATGTATTGCAGATGTGTTTTGAATTCGGGTGTGAATTCTGTAGAGTTTGTTGAGCATAGCTCCAAACGGATCTGGTTATTGTATTGAGAGAGTGGAGGCTTGTAATAAAATCTTAGCAAGTGATTCTTGGTGGACGTAGCCCAAATTAGGTGAACCACGTTAAATCTTGTCTCTCTGTGTTGTGTTATTTATTCTGCACTTTTATTTGAGATCTGTAATGTTTTCTACATATTAGTTTCTACTATTGCGATTCTTTAAGGGATTATTCTGCATATTTTATCTCTAATTACTTAACAATAATAGATTTCAACCTATAAAACAAATTGCCTCTTTGCATCAAATGTTGAATCAACTGCTAAACAATAGTTTTGAGCCACCTTGAGATTCTTGCATAGTTTTGAGCATAGTGTAGTTAATTAATGAGGACTAGAATAGTTAGTGCAAGCTTAGTAATAAAGTTACTTTCATCAAACTATAGGTGTCTAGATTTTCCCCTCTTTGGGGTGGCATAAGTTAAGATACTTCAAAGATAGTAGACAAACATAAACAAATAATTTTTGAAGGAGTGGAAGAAAAATTAGTAGAACAAGTTATGCCCCCTCGAGTGTCGGTGGGGTGGTGGAAGTGGTCGATCGATGTTCGAAAAGAGGAAGGAAATAGATAGAAGAATAAGGAGGGACATAAATAGTAGAATATGGAAGAAAGAAGAAAGGGGATATAGAAGAAAAATTATGAGTAAGGGATATTGGAGCTATCAACGATCCAATACCGTGTAAAACATTATTTATTTCATCACATTGCTAAGAATCTTCATCATCGGTCCTTATTAAAAATATAAGCATATGACAAAACTATAAAATGACATGAAAAGCCATAATACGAACAATGATCCATTGCTAAAATTCCAACTCCATGTAACATACAAAATGTAATGCAATATGAGAAGTAAACAAGCTGACCTAAAAGGGAAACAAGAACAAACACACATACTCAACCAACAACAGTCAAGATAGTTACACAAATGTTTTTTTATCGAGCTTCGGTCCCCAGATGTTTGTGATAAATGATAAGGGTTAAAAATTATGCCCCAAACAAGGATAAATGTGAGGGGAACTGATGAAGGATGCAAGGTCCAATGATTAAGCATTGTGCACTACAAAATAGTACCAGGAAACTCGTTGTACCCAAGAGTACAGACGAAGCATGCAGACTAGCTTTGTTAATGGGGGTATATCTAGATGATTCGCAAGTTTTTGTTGCAAAAACATGTGAAAATGCAAACAATATATGAGATGAATACCATATGTGTGACGCAAACTTCAGCTGTGTATCGGCTTTTTACTAATTTTTGACAATTTTTGGAATTATTACGATTTTTGAATTTTTGAAAAAAATTAATTTTTTTTGGAAAATTATGACTTTTATAATTTTTTAGAGTTTTTGATTTGTCAAAAGAATTCATGGAAGTTGGAAGATCACCTAAAAAAGCACAAAAAATGCCCCAGGGAGAAGAAACGAGTGATGGGTAGCAAAAATATGCCCCGGCGGGTTAAAAACAAGCAAAAACGTTAATTTATTAAAAATAAATTATATGAATGGTTATAGAAGAAGATAGATAGAATGACCACGATAGGTAAGATATGCTTCATGCCAGCATAGTGGGTCAAAACGCAGTGTGACAAGGTACAAATGACCCTATACACCCTCATCGAGGGGGGTGTAAATCATCGTGAATAGTTCATTTGTTATCAAACCCTTGATGGTTTTAACCGTGAGGTGCTCTGAGCTATGAGAGGGATGAAGAGAGTGCAGAACTATAGGAGGTGCCTAGAAGACATGGTTTGTGAGTATGAATGGGAGGAGGACGAGGGACCCTTCATGAGTCCCCTATTCTTCTTTGTCAAATTTTTCATTTAATTACATTTATTAGTGTAATTAGGGCTGCAAAAACATGTGTGTGTGCCTTAGGGGCACGTAGGTATCATCAAGAGCACGCATGGCATTGAAAAAGCATGTGCACACACATGCATATGTTGAAAAATTATGTGTGTACACTCACTTACGTTGAAAAATCATGTGCACACACGCGCATACGTTGAAAAAAGTGTGTGCATGGGCGCAGGCGCTAATAGAGATGTGCAAGTGTGTGGGCAGGGGAACATATGCATCAAAATGTGCATGCATGCATCTTGAAGGACACGCATGTGCATGTCAGGAGGGGTGGAAATTTTTGCTAGCATACGCATCATGATTGGCGTGCATGCGCTAGGAAGATGGCACACATATACTAGGTGCGTAGATGTCAAAAAGGTAGTGCAGGCATCCTTAGGGGAACACATGTGCCAAGAAGATATGTTTTAGCCAACACTTAGAAGAAAATAGGAGTTAAAGTATGGAAGAAAATATGAGTTAGTATTTAGAAGAATGTTAGGGATAAATATAGAAGAAGATAGATAGAAGAAAATAAATTCTTAACAAGTGTTGTGTTATCTTGCAGAGACAGTGACCAGCTTTACTTACGAGAGAGTGACATAGCCATCTGGCCACCCTGGATACGGGATTCTCTCGATGAGATAGGAAGATTTTGGATATCTTGTTAGAGGTCACAGGACTAGCTTACGTGGCGTGGATGCCACGGATCACTCTAGACCACAGCCTACTCACAACTTTAGCTGAGAGATGACACAACAAGAGCCAGTGCTTCCGGCTTCAAACTAGGGAGATGACCATTACTTTAGAGGATGTCTGGTGCATACTGTGTGTGTCTATCCAGGGGTAGTTAATAGAGTAAATTAGTGACAGGGTGTAAATTACTGACTGCCTAGATCGAGCTATTTGGTCATGATGAGATACCTTGCATCGAGGTATGACAGTGTGGATGCACGAGTGTATTGAAGATCTGGACTATCCCGAGTGGTATTCTATCTTATGGAATTTTTCAGTGGCATCCTACTCACTAACAAGACTGGGACATCATTTCCACTTAGCCTCATTAGCATAATATGAGGATTGATTCAAGGCGAGAGATATTGATGTGGCCAGTGCATGCTAACACACTTTTATTGGGATTTACATTTGATCACATACCATGGTCAGAAGACCATGTTGGTCCAGCTACTTTGTTACAAATATGGGCCTGGGACCATATAGCTATTGGTCACCCTACAGCATGTTACAAGTTCAGGCTCCTAATGAGCCATCATTGATGGGATGGGTCCCAGATGGTGATGATATTCATAGGACACATGGGGGACACATATCACTATCATCAAGTTTTTGATGAGATCCAGCAACACATGATAGTATGGAGGCCATACCGACAGTATATGTGGGCAGAGGATGCACATGAGCTTAGTATAGCTATGGTTGAGAACTTTTTGATTGGTAGCCAGGGCTATATCATAGAGTTCTATAGAGTAGATCGATGCCAGCAGAAGTTTGGTGTCAGTACAGGAATGTACCAAGGCCTGAGATGTGGTATACATAGGACATCGAGCCCGAGAGACATTTGATATGGGGCCACAAATCTATGGTCAGATAGGGCCCAGAGCTAGTTTTGATCAGATGGTACCATAGGTATGGGTTCCGTTGAGATAGATCAGGGATCCTAGAGTGACAGCAGGCATATGGACCATGGTATTATAGTTTTTCCTTGTCATCTCACTATTCCATATGATGCATGGGATGCAGGGGTTAGGCCACTAGTAGAGTAGTTTAGTGGTAGTGATGACAGATGACTCAGGTGATGATGGATTCAATGGACAGGGTCATGATGATGGCAGGTGGTGGACATGGCCATCCATGGGTTCATCCACAGGGATAGGGGAAGAGACCAAGACAGATACAGATCCCTATAGCTCCATAGATACAGATGCCCTAAGTGGGCATACCAGTTGGGATATAGGTACCATTACATATAGGTGCCTCCTTAGAGGGTAGTCAGCCACATAGGGTCCTCCACAATGGAGGTGGACACATAGGGGTTGATTATGCCCACCACATAGTCTTCAGGGTCCGGATGGTAGTGGAGATGGGAGTCATGGAATGGTGCCATTGGAGCCCTATTAGCATATTCATGTAGATGGAAACTCAAATGTACTGCAGAGTTATAGGACCTTACTACAAAATTGTCCATGGCCAGGTATAGTAGTTGACTGCAGATAGAGACCAGGCCAGGGCACAGGTTCCAGGTATTACTATACAGAGAGGGATCAGCTTAGGCCGAGAGTAACAGTGGGACAGGAGAGATTTCTAGGATTGTCAGCAGAGGTGGCCTCATTTCTATCATACAATGGAGTCACAGTGACACCTTAGGTATGTATTTGGATTTGGTGACAGTTAATGGATGGGCTTATTACTATAGATCATTATATTACGAGGTTGTCTTAGAGGGATAGAGAGCACTAGATTTTAGTCAGTAGCATTCCATGACTGTGAGGTCATAAAGAGTAGTGGAATCATCCAGAGATCAGTTGAGTAGCCATACAGGCCATAGATAGGGAAGCAAGTAGATTCAGATGATGGGCCCCCCCCACCTTGCAGACCAGCTAGTCCCCATGAGGGATCAAGTCAGACATGACTCACTTTTTGATGTATACATAGATGTATGTAACTTGGATAGATGCCTCGATATGAAGGCTCATTTTTTATCGATGTATATGTATTATTTTTATTATGCCTCATGATGAAGGCACATTTTGATTCATGCCCATGATGGCATACTTTGTATCCATAAATGTATGTATCGCTGACACATTGTATATGGACATTTTATTTTGACATGTTATATGATTATGATGATGATTATGGACTTATTCATGATATGTTTATGATTGTATCACATGTTTATTTGATATATGATATAGCATTTAGATGATATCATGATGTTAGATGCAATTTATG
This sequence comes from Taxus chinensis, assembly GCA_019776745.2. Classification (NCBI taxonomy): domain Eukaryota; kingdom Viridiplantae; phylum Streptophyta; class Pinopsida; order Cupressales; family Taxaceae; genus Taxus; species Taxus chinensis. The sequence goes on along the minus strand of CM034154.1, from coordinate 750,270,965 downwards.
ATGATACTTCATGTTCTACTTATCACATGTTGTGTATGAGATAGCAGTAGATGATATCATGTTGTTTTGTATGTGATACTTATGATTGTCCACATTTTTATTATGGTCTATGTTTGAGGGGGGGACAGAAGGCAGTCCCTCTTGCCCCTCATGGCGATATTATATGATGTTAGCTTAGCATACATGTTTGTTTTTCATGTTCATGATGATGTAGCTTAGCTTTTATTGATATATGATGTATAGATGTGATGATAGATGATAGATGATATGATGTTATGATGACAACAAAATGTACAACACAAACAACAAATACAACTTAATCAAATCTAACTAACACAACACAATTATATACAAGTATGCAAGATAAAATGAACTCAATGCCTATGTACAACAAATTAAAGTAACACTTTAAACTAAGAAAATGAATCCAATTTAAAGCACACAACATGGAAATATAATGCAATCAAAACTCTACAAACTGATAACTAAAAGTAAGCAAACCACTACTTTTTTTTTGCAGGACAGTTTTGAAACATTTTCTACTATTTTTGGTGTTATCTCAAAGATAATTTTCAAGGCTACTGTTCACATTGTTTTTGTTTTTTTGTTTAAAAAGGGTTTTCAACATATTTGAATGTTTTTGTGTTTTTGAAAGGTGTTTTCCGAAGCTATGTACAACAAACAAAGAAGCGTGGATGCCCCCAGCGATAGAGGGAATGTACAAGGGTAGAATGCCACACGTATGTGCAAGAAAGTGAAATGTGAAGGTTCCCCCAATGTTAGATGGGAATGTACAAAGGTGATTCCTTCACATAGATATACAGGAATAGATCAGCCAGATCAAGGCCCTAAAAGATAGGTTTAAGAGGACCCTTAGACTTAGGAAAACTAGCCCTAGATAGAAGTGATTGTTACCTGTCCAGATGTGAGAGTTGTTTGTGAAAAATGAATCCTCCTTAAGCGCAGAAGCCGGTTTTCACCCAAGGACTTTCCCAATGTGCCACAATTGCGTGGTTTTCACACTTGGATGACCTGTTTTCTTTTTACTTTTTCTTGATTTTTTTAATTTTTTTCTTGTTTTTTATTTCTTTTCTGAGGAACCTCATACTCAAGCATAGAACTGCTTGAGATGTATTGTGTTCATTGGTTCCTTTAATTCCTCACCATCTGAGTGAGCCAGTTTATATGCCCCTGAACCATACTTAGTGACCACAACATATGGTCCTAACCAGTTGGGCTCAAACTTGCCTTTCTTTTCCTCGATCCTTGATTGTGTTAAACTAGTTTTCTTTTAAAACAAGATCTCCTACCTCAAATTGATGAGGTATGATCCATTTTTTGTATCCTCGTGACACTCAGTTTTGATAAACCTTCAAATGATTGAGTGCTCTCATACACTTCTCATCCAGTAGCTCTAACTCTGCTAGCCGAGCTACCCTGTAGTCTTTGTCTTTGTCCAGATAGTCCTAGAGAGATATTCTCAGGGAGGGAAGCTCAATTTCCAAGGGTATAATGGCCTCAGTGCCAAAGACTAATGAATAAGGAGTAGCACCAGTAGGGGTGTGGATGGAGGTTTGATAGGCCCAGAGGGTGGGATGGATCTGTAGGTGCCAATTACGACCAGTTTTGTCTAACCATCTTCTCCATGATATGAACAAGGGTTTTATTAGTGGCTTTAGCTTGTCCATTACCTTGAGGGTAATAGGGAGTTGACCACTTGAGTCATATTTGGAAGCGTTGGCATAACGCTTTGACCATCTTGTTCTTAAAGGATTTACCATTGTCTGCTATAATGGCAAAGGGGATGTCATAACGGAAAATGAGATGGTTCATTATGAACTTGGAGATCTGTGCACCGGTTACGTAAGTGAGAGGTACAACCTCTACCCATTTGGTGAAGTACTTGATGGTGGTGATAATATGAGTGTGGCCATCTGAGGAAGTTGGAGTGAGCTTCCCTATGAGATCAAGTCCCCATTTTGAAAATGGCCAGGGTGTTGTGATGGGCTGCAAAGCCTATGCTGGTGCATGTATCAAGTTTCCATACTTTTGACAAAGTTCACATTTCTTGACAAATTTGCAACAGTCTGCTTCCATGGTAGGCCAATAAGTAACCTACTCTTAATAGTTTCTTAGCAAGGACCATTCCGCTTGTGTGTGCTCCACAAACACCTCCATGCACTTCTTTAATTGCTTGGACTGACTCAGTCACATCAAGACAATGTAACAGATTCCCATCATAGCCACAATGATAAAGGGTGCCTCCTAGGAGGGTATAATGGGCTATACGGTGGATAAGGGATCTTTTCTCAGTATGGGAGATATTCGGGGGAAAAGTGCCATCTTGTAAGTAGTTAAAAATGGGATCATACCAAGGGGATAGAGGACCAACAACTTCACATGCTAGACAAGATTCTGGCATGTCATATGTAGGCACTCACAAGTGTTCAACAAAGAAAGGCATCTTGTTTTCCTTGAGGTGGAATGCGTAGTAAAGACCCAATTGTAGCCATGGCGTCTATTGATCGATTATGTGATCTTGGCCTCTGTTCAAAGATAATATGTACAAAGTACTCCTTCAGAGTTTCAACCAATTTCTTGTATGGAACAAGCTTCTCATCTTTAACTTTGTATTCATCATTAACTTGCTTAATGATCAATTGGGAGTCACCAATGACTCGTAGTTATCTGATGTTCCATGTGATAGCTAATTTCAAGCCAGCGATGAGTGCCTCATATTCTACAATATTATTCGTACAAGGGAATCCCAAATGAAATGCCTATGGAATGACTTCTCCAGTGGGAGTGATAAGTACCACTCCTACTCCTGAACCATGAAAGGTGAATGACCCATCAAAGTGGACTTGCCACATGATGGATTCCTTCAATGTACATCATAGATGCATCTGGTAGATCCAAACACAATGGTTCCATTCCTGGTAGGGGAGCTTCAGCTAGCTGATCTGCAAGTACCTGTCCTTTTAGGGATTTTTGGTTAACAAATTCAATGTCAAACTCACTAAGGAGGATGATCCAATTAGCCATCCATCCTGTAAGGGAAGGTTTAGATAGGAGGTATTTGAGAGGGTCAACTTTGGATATCAAGCTTGGTCTTATTATTAAGGAGATAGTGGCAAAGCTTTTGAAATGTAAAGACCATAGCTAGGTAGGCCTTTTCAATCTGAGGATAGTTCAGCTCATAGGAAATTAAGGTGTGGCTAAGGTAATAAACTGCCCTTTCTTTGTGGCCAAGATCATATTGGGCAAGCAGTGCACCAATAGCAAATTGGGTAGCTGAAATATACAACAGTAGGGGTTCACCTGGGGTAGGCGGCATGAGAACAGGTGGACTTTTCAGATATTGTTTAAGTAATTCAAAGGCCTTTTGACAGTCAGGTCCCCAGTTAAAGGTGACATATTTCTTCAACAGATGTGTGAAAGGATGACACTTATCCGCAAGTTGTGATATGAATCAGTGATTTCCTGAATCTTTCCTTGTAGACTTCATAGTTGTTTAAGGTTCATTGGTGGAGGCATCTCTGTAATAGCTGCAACCTTGGTGGGATCTACCTCTATCCCTCTTTGTGAAACAATGAAACCCAATAACTTTCCTGATTATACGCCGAAGACACACTTCTTGGGATTCAAGTGAACCTTGTAATCTCAGAGGCATTGAAAGATACACCTCAACACTTCTGGGTGCTCTTCTCTGGTCTTAGATTTTGCTAGGATATCATCCACGTAATCCTCCATGATGTCACTCATCATGTCATGGAAGATGACATCATTTCTTGTTGATATGTAGCCCCAACATTCTTGAGTCCGAAAGGCATTACCTGATAGAAAAATGTCCCCCAAGGGGTGATGAAAGCAGTCTTATGTTGGTCTTCCTCTATGATCTTGATTTGGTTATAGCCTGAAAATCCATCCATTAAGGACAACATCTCATAACCAGTAGTTGAATCGACAATCATGTCAATGTTAGGTAAGGGGAAGTCATCTTTGGGACATGCTTTGTTGATGTCTCTGAAGTCAGTGCATATTTTGATGTCGACTGGCTTCTTCTGGACTGGGACTATGTTAGATATCCAATCTGAATAGTCAATAGGTTTGATAAAACCTACTGCTAATAGTTTCTCCAGCTCTTCTTTGACAAGTAGTGCAACTTTTGGGTGCATCTTCCTTAGTTTCTGCTTGATAGGTTTGGTATCTGGGTGTACAACAAGGTTGTGCATGACCAACGTTGGGTCCAAACCTGGCATATCTACATATGACCATGAAAATATGTCTACAAACTCTTGTAATAGTGTTACGAAGGTTTTATGTTCTTGTGTTGAGAGTGAAGCTCCCAGCTTTATCATTTTAGGATCCTCTTCTGACCTGATGTTGACATTGATTGTCTCTTCAACTAACATCTTTGATGCATCCTCCATCCATGTAGGATTAGGGGGGAGAGTAAGATCCACTTCTACAGGTGGCTCAAAGAGAGTTTTATCTTCACATGGTGGAACTATTTTTCCATTGATTCTTCTGTTTGTTTGTCCACAAGCACCTCAAAGAGGTTTTCACTATGGGACTTATGGTTATTCTTCTTTCAACAAGGATTTTTTGTAGTACTTTTTCCCTTTCGCTTACTATTTTTTTGTTTAGGCAACCACACAATTCTGCCTCTTCCCCAAAGTATGTGCATGCGTCCAATTTAATGGAGAAACCCTTCTTATGGTCACTGTTTGGAATGGTATCTCTAAGTCCCATGAACTCTGTGATTGCCTCATCATTTTCAAAGAAATCAACTGACATGTGAAGTTGTTGATCCCAATCAATGAGGTCAGGATATACAAGGGTGACTTGAAATTGGCTTGGGAATTGGATCTGGAAAGGGTGAAGATAGTTGAATCTAGAAACAGATTGGTAGAGGAAAGGTCCTCGTATAAGCTACATTGGGAATCTGTGTCACTTGTCTGAATGAGATGAGCTATCCTCACATTCAGAAGAGGTAGCATCTATCTCCAAGGGTGGATCATCATGAGGTTTGATACCAAGGCCATGTTTGTTTAACTTATAATGGGGAATAGGAATGGGATCTAATCTTCCTTGTGTGTTTGTGCACTGCATCTGAATCCCTTATAACCCATGGCATGCATCATTCAGGTGACCCTTAATATATTGTGGAGTCCTTGGTGACATGAATCCATCATTCCTTCAGGTACCCATCTGGTAGGTGTATCTAGCATCTTCTCATCTGACAAGAGACCACTAGGAACAAACCTCTCAAAGGGTTTAGGGAAACTAGCCCGAGTGCTTTTGAACTGAAAGTATGGTCTTCCATGTGTCTTAGGTGACACTGAAAGATCAGATATCAAAAGGGCCTATTGAAGATTGAATTCATCATTTGGGCCATACTTTCCAAACATTGCTTCCCATGAGGTAAAGGGATTGACTAATGAGGGAAAATTTTGATTGCAAGGAGTCAATGTATCTGGATCTATATGATCCTTCATAGCCTCAGTTTGTAATGGGACAACAATATCGTAGAAGGACACTCATATGTTGCACGAGAAAAACTGTGCAGTGCTCTACAATGTGTAAATGGTTTTAGATCACCTGGATGGTGATCATCTGCCCTCCATGACATAGCTTGATACACTGATGGAAGGTCGAAGGAATGGCCTGCATGGCATGAATCCATGGGTGACCTAGGAGCATGTTATATGGAAGGTCCAAGTCAAGGACATGGAACTTTGTATCATGATATGTTGGCCCCACTTCCATTGGGATCACTATGGTACCTTGCTAACTCATGCTCTTCATTATCATAAGCCATGATCATAATGGTCTTAGCATCTAGATCTACTTTTGTATGGCCTAGTTTCTGACAAGATTCAATGTACAAATATTCAGACTGGATCTGCCATCCACAAGCACTCTTTTTATCTTATGACGAGTAATGAAGACCTCTATGTACAAAGGTAAGTTGTGTTCAGGATTGTTACATGGGATTTCATTCTGATCGAAAGAGATATAGTCATTGGGATTAATATTTGCAACCATTGCTTGGAGGTGTGTAGGATCTACATCTATGGATACTCCTGATCCCTGAAGCATTTTATATAGTATGTCCTTATGAGAATTTGAGATTTTGAGAAGGTCTAAGATTGAGATCTTAGCCGTGGTTTTCTCCAATTGTTCTAATAAGTCATACTGACCTTCCTGAGGGATAGGTAGAGGAGGTTCTGGGATCACTAAGTGAGCACGTCATGCCCACAATGCAACTGTTACCTAAGATCCTAATAGTGTTTACTTGTTCACTAGATGAACGAATACAACCTATGAGGGAATCAAAGGGATTATCGGTTGATGGATACACATAGTTAGTAGTCTATAGTCATTAGAGGACTGACCTTGATCTAGCTTCTTGTTTCCTTTTTTATCATGTTTGGGAAAAGGGTGTTTGAATATTCCCATCTTCTCATTAGGACCTTGTCCCAATTAGGTGAATCCACCTCAATATTGCCTTCTTCAATAAGGTCTTGGATGAAATGTCGCAACTTCAGACATCTATCAGTTTTGTGTCCTTTGACACGGTGAAAGTCACAGTATTCATGTTCCCTGAACCATACTAGTTTAGGTGCATCATCTGGATAAGGTACTGTTGTGGTTGGATACTGCACCATGTTTACAACATCTAACTATTTAAGGATGGTAGATAATGATTTTGTTAAAGGTGTAAACATTCATTTCGGGGGTGCTTTTGGGTGAGGTCCTTGTGTAAGCTTCAAGAGCAGACCGTTTTGTACAACTTGGACTCTTTTGGAGTCTGTGATGTCTGTCTCCAATGACATTCTTGTTCTTATTGAAGAACTTGGGTTTGTCTACAGATTTTGACTCATGTTTATCTTTTGAAAAGGGCTTGATCATTCCCTTTTCTATGAGAGCCTTCTTGATTTGGCTACCCTTCTCAATAACTTCTTTGAAGTTAGTGACACAGTGTATTTGTAGATGAAAGGCTATGTCTTGATTCAAGTTTGGAACAAAGATGCTGACCATTTGCTTTTCCAGAATGGGACAAGGGAAACAACTTTCTAACCCCCACCATCACTGCAAGAAACCAACAAAGGTCTCATTTGGTTTTTGTTTTACGTTGCAAAGATCTACCATGGTAATGTCACTCTCCATGTTAAAAGAGAAATGACACACAAAATTTTCAGCTAGCCCGGGCCATGTTGTGATCGTTCCCTTAGGTATGTGGAGGAACCATTCTAGCACTTTTCCTCCTAAGCTGCGAGGGAACAAACGTATGAGATAGTTGTCGTTAAAAGCTACTTCCTGGCAAGCCATGTAGAAGTCTTTAATATGATCACAAGGATCACCTTTACCTTTATATTTTTCAAACTTAGGAAAATCAAAGTTTTTAGGGAATGACACTCATAACATGTCTCTGTTAAAGGGATAAGGACATAGTTCTTTGTATTGGTACTTTTTACTATGGCCTACATTACTCTCTTGGAGGGTTGTGAGCATGTTCTTCATGGATTGCAACTCTTGTGTAATGAGTTTCTCTTTCGTAGGGGATGATGGTCTATTCACTCAAGTAACCTTTAATCATTTCATCGTTGTAAGGTTCGGTGTGAAATTCACCATATTTGGATTTAAGTTTTTCCCTACGTGTACTCTTTCTCGAGGAACCTAAGTTTACTAAATTTTGACTAAGCTTCAGTATCTGTCTTTGTATAACCTCTTCTTCAACTTGAGGATCATATTCTTCATCATATTGAGGAGGAGGTAACTCCTTGTGTTCACGTTCAATCCTAACTTTGAGTGAGGCTTTAAAGTGTGGTCTCTGAGAACCATCTGTTTGTTTTAGCCCTTCACTCTCAAAGTTTTTATTATGAGCACCAGAAGTGGAAGCGTATCCTCCATCAAAAGGATTATCCATGTCAATAAGGGGAGGTATTTGTGGCTCTTCCTCCTCTTGGTTAATGGTTTTGATAGTCGCTTCATGTTCTTGTGGTAATTTGGCTCCTAGTTCTAGGACTCGTGTGAGTACTTGATCTCTATTATAGAATAGGAGTTCATCAAAGTGAGTGAGATCAAGGGTGTGTTTCTCTTTAGATGAATCAGTATCATCCCCACTATGGTCAATTAATACTTTCTATGTCTTTAACCTCTGAAAAGAGGGGACCTAAGTTGTGACCACTAAAGGGATAGTTTTTGCTAAAAGGATTTAACTCTAATTCGCATTCAACTCTCTTAGATGCCATTTTTGTGATAGGTGGCATCACTAGTCTCTTCTATACTAGGTTTTGTCTAAGTGTAATCAAGGTGTAACAAACCTAGGTGCAATGTGGTATGAGTTTCCTAAAGTCTCAATGTTTCACCAATCAATGTTTTAACAAATAATGGGTTAAAGAATCAAAGAATCTAATGATTTTTCCTAGATATAAGTCTATGCAATTGTTATCACACAAGGAACAATCATGCAAGTCTATGAGTAAACCAGTCAATCAACCAATAGTTTACACCTTATGTTTCTCAATGGTAGTTTGATGTATAAATGATCAACTCGATGTTAACACTTATGTCAAGTTCAAGATGAACGTGGCATAAGTATTAACAAGGGGTAGATGTGACTCCCAATCAAAGGATACTATGACAAGTTTAGAAACAAGCAAGACCTAAGTCCTAAAAGGTAGAAATTACGCATGTAAGCAACGCAACAATACTACTAAGGTACGTTAACCAAGTTTCAAGAGAAATCAAGGTTTTAGCACCAAAATAATATGGATATGATACACAAACAATATAACCACCACTCTTCAAGATTTGAGGTAATGTTTGAAATAAAACTAAGTGCAAGTATGCTAAGGATTTGCTAAGATATGGGCAGCATAACACCACAATGTGGATACTTAGATCACATTCACGAGGAATGAGGCATAAGTATCATAATTATGTCGATGTAATGTGGACAAATTAACATGTCTAAGGGAGATCAAAAAGGTGAATCAAGCCTAACTATGTCGATAATGTGTCTCAATATGATTTTGAGACATAGGGCCTACTAGAACATGACGACGTACCATTCACACTTTCAACACTTGCATTCTGACAGTGCAGCCTAGTCATGCAAGTAGAATAAAAAAGTGGTGGACATGATTATTTCTAGTGGTATCCACGCGGTGTTTTTCTCTTTTTCCCAAATGGGAAATAAGATAACAAAGGTGTAGACCAAGTGATGATGAAACAAACTAAGCGTAACTTTGGCAGAGTTTCACCTTACCTTAGGGTAAGTGAAGAACTAAGACAAAGTAACACTTCGTAAGTCCCATGATGAATAACACTTAGGATTCAAACTTAATGGACTCTCCCCTTGTTTGTAATAACAAGGTTTTGACTCCAAGAAAGTTGTCACTTCGTGAGAGCTTATAGAAACATGATGGCTTGATACGACAAAGTGGGCTCCAAGATGATATGGCCTTCCTAGGTGGTTCTCTCAACTAGGTACCACAAACACCCTCTATTGACAAGCTCGATTTACCAAGGAATTCAATTGACTAAACCTTGGAGTATCTCAGCTTTACTTTACCCCCTTCAAATATGATGAGCAATGAATGTGTTCACATGTATCTTTCACTGGGGTCGCAATGGATAATGTTTTGGTGCTAAACTCACAAGTAAAATCTAGTCAAGTGGGTAAGTGGAGCACTTCCTTTTTGTCCACAAGGTTCCCTCTTGCATGGACTACTTTGGGGTTCCTAGACCATCCCCTTTGTTGTAGCTTAAGGCTTATGCCAAAGGGAATTATGTCCTAGTTTAAAGTGGATGGGGCGTACCCTTATCTGAACCTACAAATCAAGTGTTTTGAATATGGTGTGTTTTTTTATCTTTTGATCTTAATGTGGTTTTGTTGAACACCATTTGGCAACCTACAAGAAATGAGTTAGATTTGGTTTAGAATCTTGATTCTTTTGCACACGATATGGACCTTCACATAATGATTAGTAATTCTCCAAGTGATCAAAACATCATAGAAAGGAGGATAACACATTTGCACTTTTGATTTCCAAGATCATCCTAAGATGCAAGGAAAGAGCATACACAATGTGAAACCCTACTAGATTTTGTAAAAATGGAAAATAACTAAATCAAAAATGCACAAGGAAGTTCTTTTTATCCCAACTTTGAATTTAATTTTTTAGAAAGCTTAGTGAAGTGTTTTGAAAGCATAGAAAGGGTATTTGAACCATTTTTTATTCCCAAGATCACCTAGAAGGTGTGAGGGAAGAGCATACACATTTCAAAACCTTACAAATAACAATGCAACATTCATCAACTCAACTAAGTAAATTTAGCACAAAACTACAATATCATCAAAGTAACATGCAAAACCACTTATTAGTATCAATAAAAACATTGCAAAGTGTTAGAAACTCAAAGAATCAACCCCTTGAAGTGTTAGAAAAAGCTTGATTTTAAACAACAACACATGTGTGCCCTTTATGACATGTGCGCACTCCTAACGTAGCATGTGCGCACCTAAAATGACAAGTGCATGGCTCTGTGGAAAAAATAGTCAGCAATTAACATGTGCACAAGAAGAATGACACATGTGCACCCTTCTGAGCATGTGCACACGACTATAAATGTATGCGCGTGCAAGGTAAAAATTAGTTAACACAGAGATTTAATAAACGCATGTGCACCCGAAGAGGCGTATGCGTGTGCATGCAAACATATGCACGTTTTTCATGACATATGCACGTGACTCTGGTTAAATTCTTGATAGGGGGTTAAAAATACAAGGTAACAGGTGTGTGGCTAGGGAAACGTGTGCATCCCTGTAAACATGTGCGCGTGAGTGCAAACAAGTGTGCACATTTTTTGGTGTGTGCGTGCCTCTAGAACACCTACACGTGAGGCCTGAAAAACCACAAAAATGACGAGAAACAGAAATCTAAAATTGTAAACATGTTAGATTCTTTCCTTTTAATTCAATTTCTAACATAAACCCAATAAATCTGCATGCAAAAGGAAGATTTACTACTTTTAATATTATCAAAAGTTTGAAACTACACTAGTTAACCTTCAAAATGCATGAAAATGGTTAGAACTTGAAGTAAAAATCTTGAAAAACAACTTCTAGAGACCATGGAGTAAGGTCCCACCAGGCGTGCCATATGTGAACATGTATAAGTTAGAAAAGTTATAGAAATGAGGCTAGAACACTAAAGAAACCTCAAAGCTTTACCAACTCAACTATGAACCATCAAGATAAGAGATAAACAAGAGCTACTCCTATGCATGCATTATAACTTTGACAAAACATCAAACTAACATGTATATACTACTCTATACTCTTTGAATGCTACAAAACATGAACCTATGAAGATCCTAGCAATCAAATTTGATTGTTTGATGCTCAAGGGTTTGAGAGTGAAGGCTCACCATTAATGGCTACAAGACCATATGGTTCCCCTCATTTACCAAGCTTGAGTTTGGAATATGCAATGAAAGATAATAGCTCAATAACAATGGAAGAAATACTCTAATATCCTAGAGCAAATACTATAATTATACTAAAGAAGGAGAAGTGTTCTTGGAAAAAGTGAGGAGGGTAGAGGTTTATTTATAGTTTTTTAATTTCAAGAAAGGGATGGTTTGGATGCATGTGGGACAAAAAGGCCCAAAAGGTGAAATCCAAATGAAATGGACTTTGGAAAGTGAAATGCACTTTTAGAAAGGTAAGTGCCTTTTAGAAAGTGAAAGGGGATTAATTAACCCTAAGTGGCTTAATTAATAGGGATAGGCTTATGGAAGCCGTTTAGAGGGGTATTAATGTGATTTAGGGGTTTAAAGAGAGTTAGCAGGGTTATTTAACTAGCATAATGTAGTTAATTAACGGGGATTAGAATAGTTAGTGCAATTTTAGTAATAAAGTTGCTTTTACCAAATAATAGATTTCAACCTATAAAAAAAATTGCCTCTTTGCATCAAATGTTGAATCAACTGCTAAACAATAGTTTTGAGCCACCTTGTGATTCTTGCTAAAATCAAAGTGTTTTGTTTGACTTGAAAATGTACCAAAATGTATATATTGGTCTATACATTAAAATTTCCTTGTGTCAGATTCTGAATATGTTGACATGTCATACTTTTGGGATTCTCAAAATTTGTACTAAAAATTAATAAATCTAGGTCATGTTGATTTTTTGTAGGCATACATATTATGACTTTTAAAGCATTTTTTATCTTCTACTGAGATATTTGAATCACTATTGTTCTCAATATATTTCAAGTTCTTTGGACATGTATTTTTTTAGCACATTCGCTGGAAGAAATTTTCAATATTTTCAACACGAGACATTCTATTTGACTAGTAACCCGTGTATATGTCATTATTCAGTTATCAAGAAGTGGAACTATAAGCTCCAATCATGTACTTATTTTCATTTGTCCACTTATTCAACGTTACAAGGGTATTTAGTGTGATACTGCTTACATATCCACTACATATACAGTCAATCAGTGAACTCTTTTGTATTTTTGACATGAGATTGTGTAATTGACTGGTATGCCCAAAATTTATCATTTTTAGTGATTGAGAAGTGAATCCATGAGCTCCACTGATACAATTTTACTGCTACACACCCTTCTATAGAGCTACAACTTTAAGGGGGATATTAGTGTATTTAATTAATTATATGCTATTGCATTTGATTAAGATATACTCCTAAAACAATACCTATTCTACTTATAAAGAAGATTATAAGTAAGTTGTTGACTTGATTGAATTATGTTATTAATAGATTAAAACAACTTCTAATATATTAAAGTAAATATTCTCTACAAACAATCCACTCTTTAACCCTATAATAACTTTTACATGTTTTCATAAAAGAATAGAGAGCTGGTGTTAGAGTAATTTGGTGTGGAAAATAGATTCATTGTAATAATCCTATGAGGAGGGCCATTGGCCCTCCCTCGCATATGAGCTTAATTTATTGGTATTCATTCTACTTTGACATATATGTATTTATATTGTTTTAATGTTTCACAAGTATACACATGTTTATATCAAGGTTAGCACAAAGATCTTAGAACCTTTTTAAAATTCTTACTTTTACATGTAATTGGACTATAAAACAATTACATTCTACTTATGAATAAATTGAGAAAATATAAATTTACCCTAACTTAAATAAAATAGTAAATAAAAAAATTAATTATGTGCAATATTGGTTAATCCTTCTATTGTTTAGAAAAATGTATACCCAAGTTACATCCATATAGTTGTATTTGTTTGAAAAAATTATAATGCTACATAAAGGAATAGAAATAGAGATTTCCCTAAACAACCCATTGATTAGTTGACCAATCAAACCTTACAAATATATATGATAAATAAACTCTTTGGAAATAGAGAAAGATTACTTTAAAAATGAATAAAATACACTTGTATACATATTTCTATAAAACAATTTTTATAAAGTGTTTATTTTAATAAATTTAGTACCATATTTTAAGTATAGCTTGAAAGTGTTTACCTATTTCATTAGTTTCAATGCCATTTTTAAAGGAAAGCTCACTAAAAACTCTAATTACAATATTTAGTGTGGCATAAATTGACATCCACAAAAAAATTTGCAAACATTCATTTACCAACCCCCAAAAATCAAATAGGCCAAAATCGTTCGTTTAGAAAAGGTAAAAATAAAAAAAATATTTCACATCCACAAAATACCTAGTTGTAGCCATTCATTTACCAACCCCCAAAAAAACAAAATCCTATCGAAAGGGTAAAACTAATGAAAAATCCCCCCATGTAACGTCACATTTGAATTGACAAAAGCCAAAATCAGATAGCAGTATTATTATCAGATGGCAGCGAGAAATTGGCTGACAAATTTGGAGGACGCAACCATTGGCCCATAGTCCTATCCCCACCTACCATGTGACTACACGCTCCGAGTCCCATTTCTCTTCTTCAAAAAAACCATTTGGTAGGTACCTAGCGGGCTTAGCCAACACGCTGAACGCCATGCACAGAAAACTGCCACGTGCGAACGTGCCAGGCTGACTTTAGTTGCCAACCTGGTCTTTCACCCTGACAAACAGACTTTAATTTCAGTGTTGATGTCGGAAGTTTACGACCCGGCTAAGGGCTTAGCCGACTCCGAGTCACGAAAGATATTAAGCCCCCCTCGCATATATATTTCATCCTGTGGATTCAACAACCGGTGTTTGATTTTTTGATAACAAAAAATGAGAGGCAGAGGGAAAATGGCAATGGCAATGGCAGAGACTATGGTACGGGTTCGAGTCGCGGTGTACGCGGCATCCGAATCAAGGCAACGGGATTTGCCCGCTGTGTCTCAAGGAGCGACTCAACAAGCTCATCTGCCCCGACTGCGGCGAGCAGAGGCGGAATAATGGCGCCTCTTCCTGCTCCTGTTCCGAGGCTTCTTCCTCCTCCTCCGCAGAGAAAAAAAGCCCACCTGATAATCTCAATGGAGGAGGATCGGTGGAGGTGGGGGAGCGTGGGGAGAATATCTTTTCTCATAGACAGCGACAGGCCCGAGTTTGAATCCTCCAAGTCCGAGGCCGCCTCCATTCTTCTCCTCCGGAGAAGCAAATCTGCCGCTCCGGCAAGTACCAGAACGAAAACCACCACGGCGCCCCCGAGATTCGATCCCCCGACCCCCCAAAACCGCCGCGGCTAAAAAGTCCTACACCATCTGGTCCTTCTTTCTCTTCAAGAGAAAGAGAAAAGCTCCGAAGAGCGATTTCAAGGAGGAGGATTTGAAGGAAGAGCCTAGAAAATCTTGCAGCTCGGAAGATCGGATTGTGGTGGACAGGTTGATGAAGTCGCGATCTGTGGGCGTGGGAAGGAGGAGCTTTTCTGGTTATGGATATGTATGGGAAAAGGGCGCACCCCATACCAATGTGTATTATACGCCGTCGAGGGAGAAGGAATTGGCAGGGGAGGTCAAGGGTTCGAGTCTTCATGTGGAGGATTCGCAGCAGCCGCACAGGAGGAGCGGCAGGGGCTGGGCCTGGGCGTTTGCCAGCCCTATTCGCGCGTTTAAGCATCGGAAGCCACCGATTAACAAGGCGGACGCTTCTCCCTCCTCCGTTATACCAGAGATGTACAGAGGCTAATCATGATGCCAATTTTATTTCATTTGTTTCTGAATTTAGCTCACTGTACAGGAAAAATACAGGACTATCATGTTATAAATTATGCGTACTGTAGTCCAAGGGGTTATTTATTTGTTGAGTTACAGACTCTGTAGTAATGAGGGTTTAAGGATATTGCCATGGGAGAATTCATGTAACAATTTTTTGTGTACTGGTTAATAATACTAAAAATACTGATCTTGAGCCGAGCGAAACTTATATATTATCAGAATATCAGAATCGGAAAGATATATAAATTCTGGATATTTTATTTTCTCGGGATTCAGTGAAACAAAGTCTAAAATCTGTGATTTTGTTTTCAATTCGCTCAATAACACCCTACATTGAAATATAACCGTTTTTATAAAGTCATTTTTGTGATCTCGTTTTCAATTTGCTCAAGAACACCCTGCATTAACCATGAGTGGTTTTTTATTAATAAAATATAACCATTTCTATAAATTTGAAAGTACAGTTATTCTGAATGCTGCAGCTGAATTACTTCTGCTGGTTTGTTATGGCAGAAAATTTCTCCAGTAGGGGATTTAAGTTTCTTTGCATTTCGTCTGGGATGTTGTTGCATCAAATTCTTACTGAAAGGCCAAAAATAATGAGGTGGGAATTGTGTTCCAATCTAATAAGACTGGTTATTGTGTGCACCTAATTTGCACAATTCTTATCCAAAAAAGCAAGTTGAAAATATTTGTTGGTATTAGGCTTGGGAGAAGATAAATAGCACCTGTAAAGCTGCATAAGGTGAGTTTTGGCTGATTTGAATCATCTAAATTAGTTGGGAGAATTTGCAATTGGATTTACTATTACGCGCACACCATGATTTCTGGTTTGGGAGTTACCATTTTTTATTGGATTTACATCTATCCCCAAATGGAGGGCTTCAATTATGAATTCTCTTGTAGTTTTTATTTGTGGGGAACACAGTTGCTATAGATTTAATATTTGAGTCGGTTCGCTCCATTCCCATTTTCTTTTACAAATAGATTGACATGTCTAGTCATTCAGGAATCGATCAACATTTTTATTATATAAAGGTGTTTCTAAGGATTTATCTTTTGATACATGACTCAACAGGGGATACCTGGTATGCAGAGCCACTTAATTATATTTTAAATATGTATATACCCTTTTCTCTGATAGGATTCCAATTTGTAACTTCCACCCCTCTTTTCAGAGCATTTAAGCCAACTGAAATACAATAGGCTGCCTGAACATTCTACAGATGAAATTGCAACCGCTGTTCAGAAATACTTTTTGTTAAAATTTTATAGATATTTAAATTTTCTTGCGATTCAAAAAAAATCTGGAACCATTGTAGAAAGTTCCTCAGCCATTGTTGCTGAATATTTTTTGGACCAGTAAATTATTGTTTTCTTATGCTTATGGATTCCTGAGTGCAAATATAATTAAATTTTTTGTTTTTGTTATGGTGATACACAATGGGTAGAGATAATCCAATCTAAAAATATTTCCAGATCCATACCTCTTCTTTACATATATTCTTATCCATAGAGATGTTTATTCATACAGTTTTAAAAGTGGTTTGCATCTACCCTACAGCCAATGTGAGAAAGTTATTCGTTCGTTACGTGAGAAAACTTTTGTAACAAAGATCAAATTTGAAGTTGCCAATAGCAGGTTAACAGTTAAAGAACACCCCAAAAAAATTAGGTGATTTATTTTAGGTTTTAATTGTAGTCCTTTTTAGAGGATGGGCTACCTATTAAAGTGGCTACCATATATATATATATATATATATATATATATATATATATTTACCTACTTTTGTTAATCAATGATTGAACTATAAGGGAATCACATGCACTTTGTTAAAAGTTTTATACTTCAAAAATTAAGTAGTTAGCTAATAATGATATTAGCTTAATTTATTAAAAGATAAGGTAAGATAATAATATTAATGTTTATCAAAAATAAAAATTAGTTTATAAAATTGGAAAAGGACAATGTAAAGTAAAAGGATTAGAGAGTGTAAGAACAATTTCAAAAAAACTTAAAATAGAACAAAATTTAGAAAGGACATATACTCAAGTAGTATATGTGGAAACAAATCATATTTTTTTGATGTCTTATACATTCTTTATATCAAGAAATTGATTCATGAGGTCATTTCCTACTCAATTTTGAAGACGACACAAGGTGAATAAAAGAGGCAATTCTCTTGGTATAGATCATTGTGAAAGCAAAGTCTCCAACGTGATGTTGGTGAGGATCAAACATCTTTGATCCTTGTAAGCTATGAAGATTTGCTAGAGGATTTTTTGAAAGGATAAAGAAACCACCTCTCCCCATTCTCTCAATAAGGAGAGCATCTAAATACAAAGTGATCTTTGGTTTTTGGCTCCTCGGAACAAATTTCACAAATACGATGCACATGAGGAATATGGTGGCATGTCTCTATATGGAGGTGGTTTGAACAAAACTTGAATTGTACCAAGCCTGGTGTAACTTAGAGGTTGGATGAGCCCATCCTTGAAATGAAGATATGAACTGCAATAGTGCTAAAACTTTGATGAAAGAGGTTCTCAAGGCTCTAGCCATTTTGACCACAGACATGATCTATAGATCTCATCTTGGATACCCCTACTTGTCTCCTTTGTAGATAAATATGGTTAATTCATTGAAAAATAATGCGGGGGAAGTTTCATTATGTCAATATCTACAAGGCCTAACAAAGTGGAAAACCATGCATACCAGTTGGAGTAGATCTTAGGTCGTACCAATTGCATAGATGATTTGAATGCTTTCATATGGGTACATGGGGTAGCCAACCAGGGAGTTGCCCATCCATCCAAGCATGTGTATCATAACAACCTCTTGAAATATCACAACAATCATGAGAGGGGCTGTACCAAATTCAACATGAATGATGGCTTTAGGAATTGATCTTTTAGCATGGAGATGCTTGCATAACCTAGATGTAAGTACTCTTTCAATTCATCTTCGATCAACATTCTTAAGGTAAGGCCCCCAAGTTTCAATCCCCATATAGAAGAGTAGGTATAACAAGTGAGTGAAAGAGAGGAAACTTTGCTTGGATATTGTAAAACTAAATCCGAAAGTATTTTTTCTCAAGAGTGGTGAGGGTTGCACACCCTTGGCTTAGTCTAGACTCAATAGTTGGTGCCAAACTAAAATGTGGTCTGAAAGAAAGGATCCCTAGATATACATGTGGAGAGATGATCTCAACCCTTTGATCTTTATATGTAAGGACAACTTGTTTTGCATTATGATATTAAATGTTAAAAGCAATACCTTTTGTTTTTTCAAGATTTCCTTGAAGACAATGTGTATTGCAAAAGGATGCTAAGATATGTAGTTGTCTTTGGAGACCTTCCTTTGAGTGAGACACTAAAATGTTGTTTGCAAATAGGCAGACATCAACACAAACTTTGTACAAGAAGAAATCATCATTGCCCCGAACAATTTGATATGATTCCCTCAAGCTTGTCTATGTATAGATCAAAACGTGTAGGGGAGAGTTTCCATGCCTATCCCCAATGGTGCTTCATATGTCATCTGTTTCACTAACATTTGTGTGCACTCTACCAACAATAGACTCAAAGTGTTATGGCAAGTGATATCATCGATTCTAGAAGACCTAAAACCTTGACCCTATCAATGAACAAATGCCTAGAAATATTGTGAAGTCTACAAAGCAACAATAAACATTGTGCCCTTTAGCCTTAGCATCCTCAATTATAGAGCTCCAGATGAAAATATGATCATTAGTGTGATTATTCCTCTTGAGACCCACTTGTTCTAAATAGCCCTCAACATTTTGGTTTCAACTCATAAGAGAGAAATGGATGTTTAAAAGCAGTAGCAAATATTTTTGCAAGTATGCGAGCGATCATGACGGTGCAATACTTATTAGGATCATTTTGGTCTCCGAATTTGTGTATTTGGTGGATGATGTGGTTAGTCCAAAGAAGAAATCCATAAGATACAATGTGGTTAAAACAAGTTGACTAGATAAACAACGAAAAACTTCTAGAATGTGGTTGACGAGTTCAAGTTTTAGATTTCTTGAGCTTCTTTAAAATTGAGTTTATGGATATGGCACAAAGACAAGGCAATCAATAAGGAATCGACAATGAATACCTAGGTTTAATAGATATACCAAGGTAGTTAGGAACATTGTAAAGGCTAGTGGTATATTTAAACAAAATTGAAACAATAAGGTATAACAAAATTTGAAATCTAAGATCTAGGGAGTAAATACATTTGAAAAGATCTTCTAATGAATTTAAGGCAACTAAGAACAACTTAATGATTTTTTCGTCATATATATCATTTTTGTCATCATGAAAATATCCATGTAAAAGCTTTAACCTATGTTACATTATTTTAAAAAGCTATAAGATTTACATTATCATAAACATGGTTTAGGTGCAATAAAAATACCAACCTCAATTTTTGTTGGTTGTGTCCATAAAATTTAAATTAAAACAAGAAATACTTTAATGTAAAGAGTATTTTAGATATTGATAGTAATTTATATTCAAGATAAATAAATAACTAATATAATAAATAAATTTGATTATTCGAATTTGAAATATAATTCACACTAAACAAATTCCTTCTTAAATAACAATAATAATATCCTCATTTTTAAATAGCTTAACCTTTTAATTAAGATTTCTACTATGAAGTTTGAAATTCATATCACATAATTTGACTATGTTTTCCACATTTTCATTTATAATTTAATCACATAAATTTATTATAAATTTAGTCATAGATTTTAAGTCAAATTCCTCTGTTTAAAAAAAAATGAACTCCAATTTATTTTATAACCTACCTCGGAAAATAAGGGAAAGCTAAATTGAAATTTTCATATTAAACTATAACACATCCGTCCAATCTAATCATAACCTTCAAAATTTGATCCCTCCCATTCAGTTATATTCTATTCAGTATTTAAATAATTTAAGTTTCCCTAAAATGATGGTTTTCTGCGGAAGATCCAACTTCGAACTTTGAGCCCGCCATAAATAATTGTAATTTCCATTTATTAAAAAACGCGGCAGCAGAAGATGCAAAGTACATTCTAGTTGCGATTATGAATATAATAATAGCGGAAGGAGAATTTAGTAGGTCAAAGACGAAGACGGGGGCGGGCAGTTGGCACTAAAAATAAGCTAAGAATATATTGGTGGGGAGTGCGGTGAAAGTCTCAAAGGAAAGGCATGTGATTGATAGCAGCCTTTCCAAATTGGTGGCCAATCTTTTTGACCAAACATGTGGAAATTTCAAGTGGAGACCGAGTCGCGCTCATCTCAAACGATTCTAACTATTTTTCCTTATTTGACAAAACACTAATGTATGTAGGCGGTGAACGTCATTTTTACTAATATGTGATGCCCCCCATGCCTCATTATCTAGGAAAGAGGGTCACCAACCTTAGAATATTTAAACCATTGTTGTCCTCTAGTCACATGGGGATGTATGTATTCTTAGGGTTAGGAATTCAATATTTTGAATTTTTTTTTTATGAGTAGTGTATTTATTGGGGCACTAGATTATATAAATTGTTGGTATCTTAACTCATGCTTCGGAGAAAGTATATAATTGATTTACAATTATGAATAAGCATTTAACTAAATTGGTGATCACCTTCAACTTAAGCAGTTACGAGTAAGGGGTATTCATGCTGTCAAAGTCACCCAGGGCATGATCCTGGCCTCAACTGTTTTGACTCTTTGTGTCAGGTATCTCTAAGCCGTGCACTCAATAAGACTTGATCCCCGATGGGCTATTTGAAAGCCTAACAATGTCACCAATAGACCAAGGACGCTTCGATTACTTTTTTGTCTAAACATTTGGTTCACATTCAATTTCTATCCCTTTATAAAATTGGATTAAGTATAATAAAAAATAGTATACATGCCAAATAACGTTATGGCATAATCAAATGGTTCAATAAATGGTCTTTTTAAGTTATTTAAGTTATTGGGTATAAGATTGAAGTTGTCTACATCTCAATTTTGGTTTCGATTTCTCATATTATCACTAACATGTAGAGTGAATTCTAAATCTCAATTTCAATATCTACTTGTTCTATATAAAATAAGATATAAAACATTTGCACACCTCCCAAATTACCAAAAAAGAAGAAGAAATATCCCCACACAAATTAAAAGTACAAAATGTTGCTTTCAATAGTGTCCAATCTGTCCATTTAAACCTCAATATGTAATAAGTTTTTCCACCGTATAGGTAGGGTGTTACTTGAAACACACTATTTTGTGCTTTGGGGAAAATAAATAAGAGAGTCATTTTCATGTTTTAATACTTACATTTAATGAATTTACTTAATTTGTACTTTCCGTTTATCAATTATAAACGGCATTGGAAATGTCATTGAATGTGGAATATCATTATAAAGGTTTGGTGTCATCATTGTCCATTTTTAAAGAGATTGGAATTGAAATTATATGTGATTATGTCACTTTTATTCGTCTCTAGCATTTTCTTTTGATGTCATCAAAAGACATTTATAATTGTGGGTTGAAAACTAACCTCTAAATAGGGATTTCCATTAAACAAGTGCTCGCTTTTTACAAGTGAAGATGTCAAAAATGGGTTTCCACTAAACCATGCACTATAAATTATCATATTCATATTGCGACTAAGTTTAAATGAATATAATTAGTAAATTAGATTTATTAGATATAACAAGTGGAATAATTGAAATAATTTTAAATGTTTGATAAATATTTGGTAAAAAAAGTATTTTAGAGTGATGTTTTTTTTGTCGTAATTCAATGGATAGTCGACTAAAATAGATAATGCAAAACATGTCTAAACAATAAAGTGCAGTAAACCCAACAAATTAGTGTGATTAAAGAACTTTGATCATATCCGTAACACTCTTTTAATGGTAAGACCAAAACTAGAGTACTAAGGTTTTGGAAACTATTAGAAAGGGTGACACATATTTGATGACTTGGTTCATTTTTATGGGCCATGGAAACCTTACTCACTTTTCTAGAATTCGCCACAAATTGCTAGTAAATTTCTCTTCTTCCTTAGAACCCTAATATAATAACAATATCTTGTAAAATTGTACAAACTAGAGGGAGTTAATGGGCACTCATGTTATCCCTCCATTATACTTAAGCCCCTAGGAATTTGAATTGTTTGGAAAATCCAACTCAAAAAGAAATCTAAACTAATGCACATGTCCCAAACCTTATATAATCCAGAGGACAATTTGGGACTTCAGAATTTCCCTAGATCCCCTTAAACCATGACAATATAATAGAGAATTATGAGAGCTTTCCGACGGTATAAATAATGTTGAAAAACGGAGCTCGTACACTAAAGATACCGATGGTCAAAGTTTGGTCAAAAAGGGGAAAAGGTAGGGTCAACTGGCCAATCAGGTCATGCGACATGTGGAAAGATTGAAGTTTGAGAAAAAAGGGTAAAAATTTGATTTTGAGACACCAGTCTTCGACACTCATATTCATGGATAGGTGGGCCTCGTTATTTTCTGGCTAGGGTGCCTTCAACCAAGGTCAACACACTTTTTTGATGGAGGGGTGTCTTTGCTGCCGATATTTCATAGTTAACTATTGCGCACAATTTTTATTATACATGCCACTATATTGTATATTGTATTGTGCAATGTGAGAAATATTGCTAGGGCATAATGTTAATATCATTGTAGGGTTGGTGATTATATTATCCACAGCTCGAGTAGCTCGCCCAAGCTAATAGGACCAACTCGATTGATTTACCATGACCTGCATTCCAACTACCGACCTATCCAATTGGCTGGATAAACCTTGCCAAGTCAACATTGCTAACAGTTATAACGTCGGTCTTATCCATTATCACTACCAAATTTTGTGCCATAACAAACTTCGACATCGACTGCACCACAACCTGGACGAGATCCACAACGTAACCGTAATAACTACGTGGCTCATACACACATAGACACACATTCAATGACGCATCCGACATGGCCACCCAACTCAACATCGTCGTTCTAATAAACAGCTCTACTGGCCAAGCCTTACGTGGTAGGAAAAAGGAGTATATGCGTGGCCCAAGCCATGTCCAAATAGAGCGTTGTCGCAAGCCATATTAAAAGACTTTAAACAAGCCCCTTATCTCGGTACAATGTGGGATTTATATCCCCAAATGGGGAAAAATGCAAAGCGGTAGGTGGTTGAGGAGGATTAAACCCCTAACCACCCGAGATAAATAAAGATTAGCCTTCTATCGCCATGCTCCATTCGGGTTGGCTAAACATATATGAATATAATCTCAATTTACATTTGTATAAGCAATAAGTCTGTGACTGTGCTAGAGCCATAAGGAGGCAATTTTGTAAAAGTGCATTTTAGAAACATTTAGGAGTAGATTGGGTCTTCAGAGTAAATTGGAAATTTGTCCATAATTCCGAGATACTCCTCATGGGATCATATTATTTTCCCCGTTCTGGAGACTTTGTGACATGGTATTTTTGTGCATTAGAACTCATGGGAAGGCTAGGAATAATATGGATATGCTGCTACAAGTTCTTTGGGAAGGTGGAAGACCAACACTTAGAGCTCTGTCAGGGTCTTTTGAAGGTCTGAAAGGTGCAAAATTGTATGCCATTGGTCCATTTTTGTGAATTATGAGTTTGATTATACTTATTATTTTGGAAAAATTTAATAGATTGGTTTCGTATGAACCTAGAAGACGTAGGCAATTGTCTGAACTCTGTAAACAATAATGGTGTTGTCTCTTTAATCTGGTATATCTACATTTTTAAATTCTGATTTATTTTCACATGTAATCAGTTAAATTAAAATTCAAGCAAGATTAAATATCAGTTTATGACAGTTTTGGATGAATCGGTTAAAAGTAAAATCTGAATGGTTTGATCGAACAATGATTTTTGGTGAATCAGTTAAATAGTTTTGGATCAATAATAATTCAGATTTATATCATATTCTCATAAATTTTGAATCAATTAATATCCTAAAAAAATGATGAATTTTTAAGGTCTTGGTAAACAGTTGAAAAAGGGAAATATTTACTTGTGTTTATGGATCATGTTTTGGTATCAGAGTAGGATGATTTAACCATTTGATTGCTTCGGATTGTGCATTCGGTTCAATTTTGATTGGACAGGTACAAGTGCACCATGTGCAAGTTATTAAAACAGGAAAAAACTCGATGAGCTTGAGGAATATAATCACCAGATCTAGGAATAACAACTCTATCCTGAGATCAATGTATGACTCCTTGGAAGAGGAGAATGCTTTCTTGAAATCATAATTGCAAACCAAGGATGAGCTCTTGGTAAGGTTACAATGTGGTGATAAGAAGAAGGAAATGCCTTCAACTTCAGATGCAGAGACCATGACCGATGAGTGCACTATAAGTTTTTCACCATGTGATTCTTCTTCACATTCAGATTCAGATTCAGGTAATGATGCTTTTGGTTCATTTGAAAAACACACTAAAGGCATTAGATCTCGATTAATGTTGAAAATGGGATTTGATGGAAGAGGCCTTTGTAAAAATGGCCAAGGTATATCTAACCTAATACAGGTTGAGGATTGTCCTTATTTTACAGGTTTGGGTTTTTCTAGTGTGGGAATGGATATTGGATATTGCTCCAAGCACGCCGATGAGAAACAAGCTTCCGAAAGTAAAGTGAATACCCCACTAGTCCTGCAGGAAGATTATGAGAAGGAAAATGGTGCTTTGTCATCACTTGAGGGATTTTGTAAGAGAACACAATGAAGAGGTAATGAAATTCCACCTCTGTGTTCTTACCATAATCATAATCACAGTAAAAATTGTAAAACTTTTGATCCACTCTTTTAGTCTAAGAAGTATGGCTTTGATTTTTAGAAAATGTGGAATGCTTTTCCTTGTAATTTTTCATGCATTGAATAACCATCTTGTTGCTAGTTACTGGAAGAGAAGGAAACTGTTAAATAAGTTGGTGTCATTCATTAAGAACAAGGAAAATTAGAAAGGCCAATTTAGTCATTCAGAGGTGAGAAATGACAATCAAATTTCCTCATCCCAGAAAAAGGAAAATAAGAGGAAATTTTGTGCTCATTGTCAGGTGAATGGGCATTGGGTGGACACTTGTTGGAAACTTCATCCATCATACCATCATAATAATGGTATAACGAAGATGGAATACATGCTTGTTGTAAAGGTAAGGGAAGTTCCTAATCCACCACTAGTTTACAAGTCAACCCTAGATGAGGTAATACCTGAAAATGAAAGTCCGTTAAAATGGGTTGGTCAACAATTTTTTAATTATATATTGCATAGCTCTTGATTGTTGAATAATATGAAATATTTTAGAGTTTATATTTGTGAGAAAACTGAGGGATAGGTTTACCATACTCAGTGAACTTTCTTACATTGAAAAATTTGGAAATACTCCATTTAAATCTCCTTATTTAGATTTTGAGTTCGTGGAACCATTGAACAAATTTTCTTTCTCCTATTTCATATAAGTGAAAAGAAAACAAATAAAATAAGCAACTCCAAAATGAGAGGGTTTAAGGTACCTCTAGATGAGATAATGATGGATACATGCCCAAAAGAGAGATTCCTCCTTGTAGCGAGCTTGATTACCTGCACAACAAAGAGAAACTCAACAAAAAAAGGATTAGTAGATAGATGGGTGGTTTTTCTGACAATGTTAGTCCCAAGAAGTGAAAAATTCCTAGGATGGATGCCAACCCACTTTTTGAAAAAAGATAAATAAAGTAAACGATAAATAACTGATATGATGTAGCAAAATCTAAATTGGAACAAAAAAGCCGAGATCAGAGAGATGAAGTAAAAATGAAAATATGCTATAAGTAAATGCAAACCAAATCAAACCTAGGTGTGTTGACAACGATCCAAGACTAATGAACCTAGTTGAAGGTGCTTGTAGCATGATGAAACAAACGACAATAAAAAATAGATATGGGTGACTTAGAGGCTGATCTGAAGTAGGTAATGATGTTGTGATGAAGCTGAAATGATTCAAATATGTATGGACCTGATTTTGATAGAAAGGATGCAAGAAAATTACATAATATGATGATGGATTTAATGAATACTAGTCTGGTCGATGGTGACTGTGCTTAGTTGATGGCATATGAGTGTGGTAAATGCCTAATCTGAGATGACATGAAGAAAGAATGACTAGATATGGGAATATGAAGGACTTAAAGCTTAGAAAATAGAATGCTAAATGGATAAGTGGAAGTTAGTGAGATGGACACAGGTTGGTTGACGACTACTAGGTAGGATCGACAGTGACTAAGAAGGGAGATAGGGTTTGATGAAGGGAAATTGGAAGAAAACAAAAGATAAAGTAGGCTAAATGGATGACAGACGAATGGTAGGGTTTCGGGATAGCTAATAACCTATAAATAAGTTGATGCAAAGGTGATGAGATGGCCAAAGAAATTAAAAAAGCTTCAACTCTCCAAGATCTCCAATGGGAACATGCAAGATCTCCGAAGTAGCTTGAAGATGGTAGTAACGGCTCCAAGGAGGACATAGAATCGCAATGAAATTTGCAAGATAGCTCCAACTATCAAAAATTGCATCCTCTAGAGAGAAGGGGTTAGGGGATACTTATAGGGTTGAAGGTTACCTTCATGGGTCACCGGTGACTGTAGCTGACCATCGATTTGGGCAGTGGGATGATTCCCAACTTGATACAAATGGGCCCAAAGAGGGAAAATTAGGGTTTTGAGGTGCTTAGGCGGGTTAGGGTTATCTAGGGATGATAAAAGGTGGTTGGGAGATGAGAATAAATTTAAGTAAAATGAAAATATGCTATAAGTAAATGCAAACCAAATCAAACCTAGGTGTGTTGACAACGATCCAAAACTAATGAACCTAGTTGAAGGTGCTTGTAGCATGATGAAACAAACGACAATAAAAAATAGATATGGGTGACTTAGAGGCTGATCTGAAGTAGGTAATGATGTTGTGATGAAGCTGAAATGATTCAAATATGTATGGACCTGATTTTGATAGAAAGGATGCAAAAAAATTACATAATATGATGATGGATTTAATGAATAATAGTCTGGTCGACGGTGACTGTGCTTAGTTGATGGCATATGAGTGTGGTAAATGCCTAATCTGAGATGACATGAAGAAAGAATGACTAGATATGGGAATATGAAGGACTTAAAGCTTAGAAAATAGAATGCTAAATGGATAAGTGGAAGTTAGTGAGATGGACACAGGTTGGTTGACGACTACTAGGTAGGATCGACAGTGACTAAGAAGGGAGCTAGGGTTTGATGAAGGGAAATTGGAAGCAAACAAAAGATAAAGTAGGCTAAATGGATGACAGACGAATGGTAGGGTTTCGGGATAGCTAATAACCTATAAATAAGTTGATGCAAAGGTGATGAGATGGCCAAAGAAATTAAAAAAGCTTCAACTCTCCAAGATCTCCAATGGGAACATGCAAGATCTCCGAAGTAGCTTGAAGATGGTAGTAACAGCTCCAAGGAGGACATAGAATCGCAATGAAATTTGCAAGATAGCTCCAACTATCAAAAATTGCATCCTCTAGAGAGAAGGGGTTAGGGGATACTTATAGGGTTGAAGGTTACCTTCATGGGTCACCGGTGACTGCAGCTGACCATCGATTTGGGCAGTGGGATGATTCCCAACTTGATACAAATGGGCCCAAAGAGGGAAAATTAGGGTTTTGAGGTGCTTAGGTGGGTTAGGGTTATCTAGGGATGATAAAAGGTGGTTGGGAGATGAGAATAAATTTAATGAAGGTGGTTGGGTGCTTACGGATGATAAAAGGGGTCCTTATGGAGGATAAAAAGATTAGGGGATGATTTAGAGATAATTAAACATGATTAATGAGAGGTTAGAAAGAGTAAATGATGATATAATTTGAAGATGGGATTATGGGAATAATTATGATTTAGATGGGAAATATAGAAATTTAAATGGGAATAAGGTGAGTATGTGCATGATAATCATTAAGAGAGAAAAAATGGGGTGAGGGACTAGCGACACCAAAAATTGGTGTCTACATTTTCTTCTTTTTGTTAAGTGGTTCAAGCAAGCAAGCCACGAGACAAAAACAAGAAAGGATGAAAAATGTTGATGAGGTGTTCCCCCTCAAACTATGGATCAATGATGTGAAGAAGAATTGATCACTAGGTTGAAAGAGATATATGAGAAAAGATAAAGGATTGGACAAAATGAGAAAATATAAGGGAAGACAAGATGCCCGAAGAGGATATAAACAAGAAGTACAATATGGCAGTGATTCTGGAATCACTTCGGTAGGGAAAAAAGTACAACCTCAATGTAGATGAAGAAAAATGTCCTACAAACATGTGAGTTGGTGAAAACCACCACGATATGGAGGGATTCTAATGGGAATCCGCTTGAATAGATGTTCAAGTTGTGGGACTAATGGGTCAAAGGAATACATCAAAATATGCGTAAATAAATGGGAGGATGATTACAATGTAATATCCTTCATACATGAGGAATAAAAAATATGTGTCCATGTGGGATAAAGAGAAAAAATGGTGACAATGGTGGGCATAGGATGAAATATGGTGCCCTAATAGGGAACACAAAGATGGCCGAAAAGGCGATATGTAAGGAAAGGTGAATGATAATAAATAGGGGAGTTGTGTAAGGTAAGTGAAAGTGTGTTATGGCTGACACACAAGGAAAAAGTGGAAGAAAAGAGAAAAGATAAAACGAAAGAAAACAGGTAGAAATGGCCAAAAAAGGGCTAGGTCAACAATGACCAAAACAGGTTGACAAATATTAGGAAGGGGTCGATGACGACTAGCCAGTCAATAGCTACTGCTCTCGATGTGATTATAAAAGGGGCGAATTCGACCGACTAGGCTCATTCACACTGCACAAATTTGATGATCGAGATCCTAGAGGTAAAAAATCGCGTGATTTGAGAGCAATGGAGACTAGTAAGGGAGGGAAGAAGGGCCATAAGATATAGAAGGTGATAAATTTGAAACGATAGCTACATTTTGATTTGTTATTTATTATTATTTTTTAGGTTTTTGTTATTGTCCTGGAGTTTGCATGGGTGCCAAGGTCCGGTCAATGACGACTTGATAGGTCTTCATAAACCTAAAGCAGGGTGGTCTCTACCAGTATGGGTTGGCATTGACCTAGGGCAGAGCGGCGTCGACCAAGGGTGGGTCCGCGTCAAATGGGTAGGAGATAAAATATTTTAGATGGAAATGATGAATTTTTATTAATGGATTCTAATGATTTTTGTTTGCTGGGTTTTACAAGCCAGAGACACCCTTTACTTGAGAGACAGGGTCCTGACCATGATGGAGCAGATCCAAGAAGATGTCACATAGGATGAATGGGATCAACTAGATGTAGTGGGATTGGGTGTCTTTCGCCACTATCAGAGAGTCCATAGAGACATAAGGATGATTATTGCATTGGTGGAGAGATGGGATCCTAGAACCAACACATTTTGGTCTAGGATAGGAGAGATGATGGTGATACTAGAGGACGTGTACTGCATTTTGAGGCTACTGATTCAGGGGGAACCTATAGTATCTATCACAACAGAGAGTATGATCAGAGTATTGACTCGATTATTTGGAGCGAATTCACCAAAAATTACATTTGTATCGGGGACATTTCATATGGAGACTAGATATGAGACAGCCACTCTGAGAAACCAACTAGTTTGTTTAGTGATGACAGTGATCTCATGTTATACACTGCCAAACTCAAGTGGAGCCCAATTTCCATGGGCACTAGCAGGAGTGGTCGCTGACATTGTGGAGCATGGGATAATATTTGTATTTGGGGTTTCCTTATTACCACATGTGTTTTATTTGATGAGGATGTATCTATCAAGACGTTGATCTAACATGGATGTGTGGTTTTTACTGCATTATTGGGCATATGAGCACATCGCGGTAATGAGAGCACCAGGATTTCCATGGGTGACTGGAGATCATATTGAGCTTGTAGTGGGATTCCTGAGATTTTGTATAGATCAAGTGCATGTGGAGAGAGGTGATCACGATGAGGATTGGTATGTGGAGATATTGGGGAGTTTAGAGATACATGATGTCAGATGGTGGCCCTATAGAAACTTCCTAGCATGACTGGAGGTAGCTGAAATATTGGTGGGTATGAGGAGAATGAGGTGGATACATGGAAAAATACCTGATATGAGAGAGGTAATACAATTCCCATGGGTCACGAGGTAGTTTGGGGTGATACAGATGGTGGTTGGGGCACCAATTAGATTCAGATGAGATGAGACCAAGAGGGATCTTCCTAGCCCAATGACAACTGACCCATTGACAAAGGAGGGAGATCCATGTGATGGTAATGATCATGTAGGAATTGGAGAGGGATATGTAGAGTTGTGGACATAATAGTGGTCCACCCAGGTAATAGAGGAGAGAATACAGGTAAGTTTGGATGAGGAGGAGGAGGTGTCAATACAAGAGGAGGAGGTAACACCTGGGGTAAAGGAGGGTGGAAATGGAGGGGCAACCACATAGGTGTCTATATTACATGTTGAGTTAAATGCAACATGGTAGGAGAGGGATGCAAAAAACCATGAGATAGTGGGGGTGTGTCAAGAGTGTGATGTCATACGCTAGGAGAGGGACCTAACCATCTAGCAGTGAGACCTCTATAAGAGGCAGAGAGAGGTGTATCGAGCGAGATATGGAGATCTCAAATCTATAGTTTCTGCAGAGTCAGAGAGCGGGGTGCAGGGATCCTTGTAGGTAGCAGGTTAGATGGCACTGCCCAGGACTGTATTGATGGAGCGATACCAAAAATTGAGTGAGGAGGATCATTACTATGAGTGGGTAGTGGAATTTAGACTATCTAAGGTGCGGAAGTATGTGGCATACCTAGCCGGAGAGAGGATACTAGGAAGATTAGGATGACATGTGGCCTTAGGGAGCATGACCAACGTGATGTAACCTTGACATGATTGAGGTCTAGATAAGGGACCATATTACGAATAGGAAGGAGGACAGGCTTCAATGCCAGGAGGAAATGGGTCCACACTTAGGTTGTTGGATCTTGAGTACACCCTGTAGTGGGTAGACACTTTGATGATAAAGTATTTTGATGTATAGAATTTATAAATAGAGCCTGGTTGAGGCCTATCACACATTTATAAACTCCTTTGATGATATATATATATATATATATATATATATATATATATATATATATATATATATATAATTTTATCATTATTTATCTTGTGTTTGTGTGATGATTTAATTATGCTTATGTTTAATTTAGATGTTGGATCATGATTATGGATGTGATGATGTTATATGCGGACTAGATAGTTGAGTAGAACATGGATGTTTAAATGTGATGCGATGTGATGATAGATTAGGAATGATGCATATATAGATGATAAATAGGTGTGATGGACATAGCTTGTTAATCTAAATAAATGATATGCCATCGATTGTTGTGATGTAACAAAATATGATAGAATAGATTTTAATGATAGATCATATGATATATATCGTTGTGGTAATGGACATGATTTAGAGATTTAAAGTAGATGTGATGGAATTAGATATGGAATTGGATTAGATGATTAAATTATGGATTCATATAAATGGAAAAACAAAGGGTAGTAATAGGTCATGACTTGAGAATAAATGACCAAAAGGAATGAATGAAAATTTGTCATAGCAAGAAGCGTATGTAAGATAGATGCCTTTTTGGATTGAATTGGAGACCAACATGAATTTGGGACCAAAAAAAGCAATGCACTTATAACCATAGTAGGTGTTAACACATAACCAAAAATAGTTAGTCATACTTAAGATCACGAGAGATAATATGGAAGATGAAATTATAGACCTAATGTTGACACGAAAAAGGGGGTATTAGATGTGACTTGTGCGAGGGAGGAAAAGTTATCCTTTGGTGGTTGTTCCTAAGTTTATGCCCCAACGTTAAGTAATGTCGCACAAACTGATCAAAGTGGGAAGTTTTTTATAGAGGAGAAATATGATCAATGCAGGAAGCTTTCTTAGGATGCTTTCTTTTGAATTTTAATGATTTTTCTTTTAGAAATCAAGAAGGCTGATCAATGTGGGAAGCCTTCGTTATTGTGATATAAGATGATAGCCATCCTTTGAGGGAGTGGTCTACATTTTGCTTTTGCTTTGTGATATTTGGATTTTTCTTTTTAGATGGTAGGATAGGTGATAACTGTCCTTTGAGGGATGAGTCTATAATTTTGACAATTTACTTTATTTGAACAACTTTCCTTCGAGGGAGCAGTATGATTATTGGATAAGATATATTTTAATATTAGCATACATAAATTTTGAATTTTTCTCATGATAGAGTTGGGATAGCTAGGTAGAACATTTGGGGAGGGGAGATAAGACATACACGCGACACCTATGGACCCTTATCATGGTTCGAACAGGTACATAAAGGAGGAGATGAATGTAATGATTACGGGGTTCCCACTAAGGAGGAGATTTTCCACAAGGAATATTATATGAGTAGAGCCATGGTTTCCATATTCAAGGTCACATATAGGATAGTGACAATAGACCACATATTTCCAAATCATTACAATGGAAGATGTAAATAAGATCATTGATATGACTAAGTTCATATAGGTAGATATGATAACAATAGAAGGGCCACAAGCGCAATGCGTTAAGAAGTTTTGTTTCTGGTTTACCATCAAGGGAAGCCAAATGATAGGCTTGAGACCCGTACTTATGCGTGATAATATAAGGTCCAATCCAGTTGGGAGAAAAGTGATGTTATGATTTTCCTTAAGGACAAGGTCAGCGATATTAAAGTCACACTCTTTAATATTTTTGTTATAAGAATGTTTGATGTGCTCTTGGTAAACATGATGATGTTCAAGAGCTATAAGGTGATGTTAATCTAATAACTCAATCTTTGCTAAATGCTCTTGGAGATAGTCTTCATCATAAATGAAGTCATAGAGGGAAATGCAAAAATATGATATTTGGACTTTAAGAGGAAGAATAACTTTGAAACCATAGACAAGAGAGAAGGGAGTAGCACCCATAGAGGTGTGGATGATAATCTGATAGGCCCGAAGAGTAAAGAGGATATGAAGGTGACAATTACGTCATGATTTATCTATAGTTTTGCCATGGATGTTATGAATAGTTTTGCTAGTTGCTTCGGCTTGGTCATTAGCTTGAGGATAATATGGAGAAGAGAAGCTAAGATTTATATTGAAGGAATCACAAAGCTTCATTATATATTTGTTTTTGAAGGACCATTTGTTGTCCGTGATGATTTTATGAGGAACTCCGAAGCGGAAAATGATAGGTTGATAGACAAAATTAATGATTGGGTAGCTTTAGTGGATGCAAGTGGAATGACTTCCACACATTTAGTGAAGTACTAAGTTGTAGTGATGATAGAATGATGATGTTGATAGGAACACGGGTTGATGAGGCCAAAGAGGTCAAGTCCCCATTATGAGAAATTCCAAAAAATCTGAGCTGGCTGTAAGGCCTGACTGGGAATGTGGATTAGATTAGAATACTGTTAGAATTTGATGCACTTCTTGACATAATCACAAAAATATTGATTGAGGGAGGGCCCATAATAAACAATGCAAAGGACACACTTGGCAACAACCAAACCACTAAAATGACTAGCACAAATGTTGTCATGGACTTCTTGGATAACATGTATATATTCATAGGATTTGAGGAAAAAAATAAAGATGACATCAAAGTTGTGCTTGTAGATAATGCTGCCAAGTATGACATAACAGTTAGCGTGTTGAAGAAATTACCTACCACCATTTTTGGATAGGTCAAAGGGGATCTTAGACTTAGATAGATAGTTGAATATTTAAGAATACTAGAGATATGATTTATTAGTGTTAACATGATTGACACAAGGAAGCTCATGGACATGAGATGGTGGAAAACAACAAATATATTTGATTCTTTAATTGCCCATGGGATGAGAGATGCAAAATAATCCATAGTGTCCATGAAATGATTGGATGAATGATGGATGGATTAGATGGTGTAGAAATTAAAGGCTTCAAAAAGAAAGTTGATGATGTCCTTATATTTTTGAAGGACTTCATTTGCATTGATATATGCCTTTGAATCGGTTGATGATGAGCTGAGAATCACGATAAATATCACGAATTTGGACACCGAGCATGATGGTAGTTTCAATACCCAAGATGAGATCCTTATACTCAACCATGTTGTTAGTGCATTTGAAATTGATCTTATAAGCGATAGGGATAGGGGTATACCAGGGAGGAATGATGATAAAACTAACACACCCCCTTGCTGACACTTAGATCCATCAAATAAGAGTGTCATCTGGAGGGGAGAGGATTAATGATCAATGGTGAGGATAGACTCGTAAGGAAATTGTTCATGAGGAGGATGATTTTCAGAAAGAGGGGATTCAACTAGCTGATTGAAGATGGATTGGTTGAAGAAGGATCCTCATTAAAGGACTACAAAATTAAATTTTTCCTTTGTTATGAGATCAAAGTAAATGTGTTAGGAGGGTTTAAGAGAGTCTCAAAATATGAATTTTCAAATTCATGTCTTTCCCTCCATTTTGTTCAAATATCTTAAGGATGTAAATATGGAACTATGGATTGTTAAAGTGTTGTAAGGATGTTTATAGGATTAAGGAGTGTGTATGGGATGTCATAGGTTGAGTAGGTGATACAATAGTCATTAAATGTATACAAATGTTGTAAACTTCCTATTTTGGCTAATGAAGGCACATAATGATTAATCATGATTCATGGAAGGGAAGTTACATTTCAAGAGGAGTTACATGCAAGAGGAAATTTGAGTATATGAGGGTTGGTGAGAAACTGAGTAGGCATTCCTCGAGGAAGGGAGTTAGAAAATATGAACGTTTTCTTACTATACATAGTTTTAATATGATAGCTATGTGTTTTGTATAATATTGTCTATGTAGATGTTGTGGAGTGTGTAAATTCTAATTTTTGAATTGAAATATTTATGTTGAAGTATTGAAAATACATCTTAGAATCATATGCATGGTGGTTTTTAGTGAGATCATCTCAAAATGTGAAGCCAACTAGGTCAAGCATGATCTGCTTGTGGAATTTGGAATGTGTTTAATCCTAAGTCTGTGTTTGAAAAGAGAAATTGAACTCATGAAATTTTGATTCTATGCATAAATCTATTCTATTGGTTAATCTCATGTTAAAGGTGGTTGGAATTGATGAGTTAAGCAATTTGGAGGCTAATCCTTTGTTTCCTGTTGCATGTTTTGAAGAAAAGAAAAACTTGACATCTTGGCTGTGATTGTATCCCCAAGTTATGTATGGTAAGCATCCAAAATTTCAAGGTAGGATGCATGTTGAAGGGTCACCAGAAGGAAGTGCACCTATGATAAGGAGTTTATGCTTTGGAAGGGAAAGATAATTGGTATATATATACTGTTACCCCCTGTTCTTTGTTGACTGTATAGTTTGCATGAAAAGGATAAGAAAATATTTGCATGTTAGGATTATATAAGCACCCCATTGGTAAATGTTTCATGTGAATCATGATATAATAACCCCACAGTGAGATTTTTGAGTCTTAGAACGATGTAGTTTGCATTTGAAGGAAATTTAACTTAGCACAGGTTGTCTTAGATTTCATACTCAGGGTTTGGTTGGAATATTACCTTTGAAACCTTTAGATCATTGTGAGTCTTGAAATCTTCTAAAAGACATCTTAGGAATATGATGACACTATTGATGAAGATTTGGAGTTATTATAAGTTATACATTCCTTGGTTATCATGACAATTATCTCATTGAAGGACTGTGCTAATGATTTGTAGCTAGGGTTTTGATTGAAAATCAACTTTGAATCCCTTAAACCACAAATTTCGAGTTGAAAATTGGAAGATAATATAAATAAGAGATATAGATAAGGATTATGCAAGAAATTTATGTTTTCCTTAGGTAGATGTTGAGTTATTGCTGATATTCCTTGAAAAGGTCACATGCACATGCAAGAAACCTAATAAAGAAACTGAGATAGAATGGTTGGAGGCACATTTTCACAAAGAGGGTGTAGTGAAACTTAATGCACAAAAATAAATTGTAAAAGGGTATCCATAAATGCTAGAATTGAAGTCTTGGAACCTCAGTTGAAGGTAAATATGCAAGAAAATATATTAATCCAGGGCTAGAAGGTAGTGAAGAACTAGGAAAGCAAAAATTTGAGGGTGTTATCACTTACCAAGAAAATGTACAAATTTTTAATTTTTTAAAAAAGTTTTGGTCAAGTGACCTCTTTTTCATGATTTATTTTCCTTTGTGAAGTTTTGAGGAAGTGAAATATTCCAAGTAGTTAGTCATTTTCAATGTTTTGGGTTAGAGTCCTTTGTATTGCGGTAATCTTGGATTTTCAAGGCATAAATATAACACGTTCTTTTGGGTCTCTTGTTCCTCGCATCACCGCTCTACTTGCAATGCTCTAATTCTTCTTTGTGTGGAAGATTTTATGTTTAGGGAAACTAATTTAAAAGTATTTGTTTTGCGGCATTATCATGTGTTTTGTGTCCTCACGACCCTTATTCCCATTGGACTTGTGTTCCCCGAATGCCCAATTTCCCCGCATTACTCAGTGAACCTTTGTATTGCAAAGGTTTTAGATATTTCAGGCAATCATGACCCTTGTTCCTCCTAGGCATTTCTTTCTCACATTACTCAGTAATCCTTTATATTGCAGAGGTTTCAAATATTTCAAGAATTCACGACCCTTATTCCTCCCGAGCCTTCGTTTCCTGCATCCTCTTATTCCCATAGTTGTTTCCACTCTGTAAGCCTTTTCCCTAATTTTAGTAAGTGTTTCTTTACATTGTAGAGGTGTGGGTACCTTTTGACCATGTGACCCTTTCTACCCATGGGACATGTGTTCTCCCCAATCCTGATTCACCTGCACTTCCTTAGTCCCTTTTTTACGAAGTTTTCAAATGTTTGAAGAAATTGTGACCCGTGTTCCTCTTGGCACTCTATTCCCCGCAAACCTAATTTTTCTGCACTTGTGAGCCTCTATATGTATTACATGAATTTTGGATGTCTGATCCCTCATGTCCCTTGTTCCCTCGGGCATTCATTTCCCTGCATTTCCATCATATCCGCAATGTAAAGAGAAAATGAGTAAATTGTTCCATGAAACTTTCCATTTTCCGAAATATACTGTGAAATCCTTAATTGATTGTTTATCCATCCATCTGTCAAATGGAAAATCTATAAAATGGGTAGAGTAACTCATTTTTACCATTGCAAGTTGAGGACTTTAAGTGTAGACTACATTCTTTATGTTCCCATGCCGTTAAGGACGTTTCTAGCCATAACTCATGTGTTTTCTAGCCATTTTCAAATATTCAAATTGCATTGTGATCCTGAAGAGATTGGCATTTTTCCTATGAAAAAAGTAAGCTGATTAAGAGCCTCCTAGTTTATTTGATGTCAAATTGAGTTTAGTGCCTTAATATCTTGTCTTCTTGAAAACCATTATAGGAGCCCTATCCTTCTGAGTGTATGTTTTCCCATATTGCCACCATGAAGTTCTAGTACAGGGGGTATGAACACATTTCCTCTCTAGGAATATTTGTACATAATATCGGGGATAATGATATTTACCACATTTACCTTAATGATTTTTAGGCACGTATCTTTGAAGCTACCCCTACTCCTATAGCTTAATGTATCAAGGATAGTGAAATTTCCCATGCCACCGGTCTCCCTCCCTCTCTCTAGTGTACAGACACTATCCTAGCTTATGTCTCTTGCTTTGATTTTGATACTAGATAAATTAGAGATCCCCAGGGCTAGGTCATTGCCAAACTTGATGTCAAATGCATAAATGTTTCCGTGAGAATTCCCATCACTGAAGATTCTAATACTCTAACCAGGATCCAAGCTCAGAACCTATTTGAACAAGAAAAGGAAAGATATAAGGCAATGATAGCTAAGTCATGGCTTAAGGTCCCAAAGAAAGGGGGTTCTAAGCTGCCAAAGGTCATGTACAAATCAAATTAAGGAAGAAATACTAGATATAATCACCCTATTAGCTAGATTAATGGGCCTCCCTTACACCAATGAATTTCAATTCTGGATGTGTCCTTATATCAATATCATTTGTGAGGGAAAAAAAGTCTAAATTAGGTGAAATAATTTGTGAAAATCTCAATAAACAACTAGTCAATGTGCAACAAAACAAGACATTCTACATGACCTCCTACCGAATGTACACAATTACAACATATAGGGTATGGGTAAGATTATCTCCTCAAGAAGATAAGAAGAATCAACCAGTTTATGAGTATTACTCTCAACTCACCTTGGAAAATAGAAAACATCATTTTAGAGGGGTGAATGATGTTTTCACCATGTACATAGTGAGATTGTTGGAGGGAAATATAGCTAAGAGAGTGTTTGTAAAGGTAAAATAATTGATCTCCACATATGGCAACCTCTTTATCTAATTTAGAAGATTATCTTACATTAGGTCAGTTGGGTTTGAAGGTTCACCAAACAAGCTACCTATGTATTGCAATGAAAAACTAGTTTTGATAGAAGTTTTTAGGTAACTAGACATGTTGCATAGAGCATGTAGAGATAAAAATATCATTGACACTCAATTCCTTATCTCCATGTGGAACTACATTTGCATGACTGCTTTAGATGCCCATACTGTGGAGAGGATTATTACTGAT
Source organism: Taxus chinensis (assembly GCA_019776745.2). Lineage (NCBI taxonomy): Eukaryota > Viridiplantae > Streptophyta > Pinopsida > Cupressales > Taxaceae > Taxus > Taxus chinensis. The sequence goes on along the minus strand of CM034154.1, from coordinate 750,231,992 downwards.
TTCAAATTATATTACTGTCATAAAATATCTTGCTTTGATATCAAAGGTTTAATCTCTAATCATCCTAGAATGTCCTATTATCATGTACATACTCTGGAAGATTAATGGGAAGATTTTTTAGATGATTATAAAGTGAGAATAAGATACTTTGGTAGAATTTATTTACAACAGGTAAGAGATTTCAAATTACATAAGGTTGCAAATGACCTATATGATGACAATGAAGATTTTTAATCTATAGAATATATTAAAACCATTTAGCACATGCCCCTTCTTACTATTGATTGGTCATAGAAGGAGAGAGATGATCTCACTGAGATAATTAACCTTGTGTTGGTAAGAACTAAAGTTTTGTTCAAGAGGAAAATGAGGGCATACAATCCAAATGTGGCATAATCCTCTTCTCAGGAGACTTCTTCATCAAAGAAAGGGATTTCCATTTTTCCTTTGAAGGTGTAGATTCAATCAACTCCTTCCTCCTCACTTTTGGAATTTGCAACTAAGGTTTATACAAAAAAGGATAAAGTCAAGGAGACAAAAGAAATTGAAAAGACTCCTGGAAAAGAGGTAGGAGAGGAGGATGTTCAAAGTTTATTAGGAGAAGCTATCTCCACTCCTAAACAAGTGACACAACCTCTGGAAAAGGAAATGAAAACAATTGAAAAAGAAAAATATGATACAATGAAAACCACCACAGAGCTACAAAAATATGAGAAAGAGAAGAATGATGATGAATAAGAGAGTGAAGAAAGTGAAGAGGAAGAAGATGAAGTAAATATCATAAAACCAGAAACTAGGAAAGTGAGTGTTCCCAAGTTCTAATCACCAATCAAAGAAATGTCTTCTTCTAATGTTGAGGTTATTTCCCTTGATATCCCCTCTACCTAGTCTCTTGGTTCTCCTAGTTTGGCATTGGTGCCACCTCCTCTTCTATGCACAAGTGATTCTTTCACATGGGGCCAACCCATTATTGATAGTAGAAAGATAAAATTTACTTCCAAGATATTTTCTACTAGTTATGATGTTGTAGGTGCCTTGCTTGGTACAAATACAACTCCTCTATCTAAAAGAGTCAAGACAACTTCAAGGTTAGTCTCTAATTCAAAGGGCCAACTGTTTCTGGAAATTGCAAAGCCAAGAGGAGAAAAGGTTGAAAAGGATGTAAGTATTGCAGATCTGGAGTTGACTAGGATTCCACTTTGTGAATCTACTCCTGAGGGAGAGGTTCAAAACTTGAAAGTGTGGAAAATAAAAAAAAAATACAGGAGCAATTAGAAGAACAAGTTCAAGTTATTTCCAATTTTATAAAGTATTTTATCTTAGGTGAAAAACTTCTTGACCCAACTTCGTTGTCCTCAATTCCCCATCCTACTGTTTTTTCTGATGAAGATGCCAAAGCCATCAAGGAGATTCATAGAAATGTTGCATATGCTAAAGATATTGAAGCATTGGTGGAAGGAATGTTGGTCTTTGGTTTGAATTTCATAGATGAGGCCTACAAAGTGTATGAAAAAATTTCCTTGGCCTAAAGTCAATTTGATACAGTGATTATGGTATATGAGAAAGAGCTCAAGCTTTGGCTATAATGTATTTAGGACTTGAGGATTATGAATACAACAGATGAGAAAATCCTCCTCTCTCACAATTTTTTTGACGATTCAAAGGATAATATTTCTAGGAAGTGTGTATTTGGTGTTGAATGGAAAATTAAGATACTTGAGGAGGAAATCACTAAACTCAAGAGCATGTTCTAAAAGGGAGAAGCTTTCAAATCTTATATTTGGCTAATTTGCAAGATCTTAAGTGCCAAGTTTATAAGAATAATTCAACATAAATGTATCCTATGGATGAGGTCAAGGAAAAGTCCAGTACACTCATCAAAGAAGACTTTTTCAAGGCTGAAAATGTTACCAAGAAAAATATGGAGGAGATTAAAGAACTACACAAAGTTGTCATAAAGGCAACTAGGGGATTGCTGATAAATGCAGGCATTAGAAAGGAACTGGAAGACTCTTTAGGTGGCTGGTTGAATGCTACAAAAAACATAACTATTTCAAAAGTCATGGAGATTGCTAGTGCTTTGTCAAAATTTATGGCCCTTATACTCAAAGTGAAGACCCTAACTGCACCTCTCCCAAGTGCTCCTTCCTCTAGTTCTTGAAAATATTTCTTTTTAGATGTTATGTTTTGGAGTTAGCTTTATCATTTTGAAAATATAAAATTATAAATAAATCTAGCTAAATGTAATTCATTAATTAAGTGTTATCACTTAATTAAATGGTAATTAGTTAAGGAAGTTGGTTACAACCACCCCTTGGCTATATAAAGTTTCTTTTCCATTGTAAAGGGGTTAGATTTTGGTATTTTTGGATGTAATAATATAGAGCAGTTGAAATCAATACAGAAGAAGAAATTATCTCCCTCTTGTATGTGTTATTTATTTTTCTTTTCCTTGCAATTATGAATGTGGATCTAATATATCTGAATATAGAAACCATGTGTTTAGTCTATTTTCTATAGTGTGAATAATTTTGTGTTTGTTACATCTATATGTATGGCAATTTTTTCAGATATATTAATTCATATGATTCTTGAGGTTTCATGCATGCATTTGTAAGATATTGTTTTGCAATATATGTATATGAATGTGCTAATTTCTTCATTTATTTTCTCTACAATAGTGAATAATCTTGGATAACCAAGGAGAATAATTGTATTCTTGATCGATGAATCAAATAGAACTATGTGTCCTTGTAACATCAATATTTCTCATAGAATCTATTTTTTCCTCCTCTATAAATTTCTCCCTCTTTCATCTTCTATATTGAGAATACTGGAATATGGAAACATTCTTTACACCAAAATCCTCTATCAGAATACTAATTTGTATATTGGTAAATAATTAGATTCCCAATTTTTAGTGAATAAGGTAACCTCTCCCATAAAGAGGAGGGACTGTTGTCCCTAAAAATGTTGCTTGTGTCTAAAGAATAAATTTCCAAACATTAGAGGGATATGATCAAATAATTATATAATGAAAATTGGGGCACAACTCATTAAGGTTAAAGGGTATTTGAAGGTGTTTATAATTTTGGTGGGTACTTCTACATTATTCAATCCCTTGAGGTAAGAGTAGAAATGGTCTTGAAACTTGGGGTAGTTTTGAAAAGTTTACTACAAGATTGATTTTTTGAAGTTTGATATCATTTTAATGATTGGAATAACACTAATTTGAGGTGTTTGAGCAGGATGTCTAAGTGGAAGAAGTATCTAAATGAACTTAAGGAAAAATTCCTTGCAAATTGAATAGATAGTGAGAAGAAGAGCAAGGAAGTTTTGGACAAGAAGGGGAGTAAGTTGAAAAATCTTGGCTCATGAATCATTTAACAAGTTCTATTGACTTGGTTTGAAGTACTGAGAGCAGTGTTTGGACATTGGGCTAACAGTTTAAGATGAAATTGGTCAAAACTTGCAAGAATAAACCATTTTAAGCTAGTAAAATATCCTCTAAAGCAGAGATAAGGTGTAGTTGATGTTTTGTGATCCTATTGATTGTTGATTACTTGATGAATTATTCGAAATGTCTAGGAACTCTGCATCATTGGCCCTTGATATATTTCTGAGAGATAAATTCTAGGTCAAACTCGGTCACGAGCATGAGACATCAAGTAATGCGATCACTATGACAAGGCTTATAATGCATGGTTTTAAGAAGATGAAATCTAGTGATGACAAAGGTCTTATGATTTAGAAGATAATGAAGAAGTTTAAATGTGGTCAAGAAGAGGGTGAAAAAAAACTTTTTAGCTTCAGTGTAGCGAGTCTCATAATCATGAAGGGTGTGATTGATGTAATAAATAACATGCTCCCTTCCCTGCTCATCACGGTGTGATAACATGGCACCCAAAACATGATTGGTGGCAGAGATGTAGAGATCTAGAAAGGATCCCCCTCATGTGGAGGCATAAGCACAAGTGTGGATAAAAGATAATGGTTGATGTATTGAAAGGATTTTTGGAAATAACATCCCAATAGAAATCGATATCTTTGCAAAGAAGATGATTGAAAGGTTAGCAATGGTCAAAAAGTTACGAGATGAAATGATGAACTGATTGAAGTTGGTCTTGAAGAATGTGAATTTGTTTTAGATTAGAAGGAGGTATCTTAAGGATGGCCTTTATTTTGGCAGGGTAAAATTCAATACCCCTAATAGAAATGATAAATCCAACAAGTTTTCTAGATAAGATGCCAAATACACACTTGGTTGGATTGATACAGAGGAAGAAGTGGATGAGCCACTTAAAGAGAATTGAAAGGACATAAAGATGATACCACATATGCTTTGATTTACCCAAGAGGTCATCGACATAGTCCTCTACTATCTTATGGATGAGATCATGGAAGATGTAAGTCATGATCTGCTGATAGGTGGCTCCAGCATTTTTCAAACCTAAGAGCATGAGGCAATAGCAGAAAGTCCCCCAAGGAGTAATGAAAGAGGTCTTATGTTGGTCCTCTGGTGTAATGAGAATTTTTTTATATCCAGAGAAACCATATATAAGAGAAATCATCTCCTTTCCCATGGTAAGGTGAATGAGCTAATCGATGTTAGGAAGGGGAAATTCATCTTTAGGAAAAACAAGGTTTAAATATCTAAAGTTGGTAAAAAATGTAGAGCTTTCTAGAGGCTTTAGCAATGGGAACAATGATGAAATTATGGAAAAAATAGAAGGGTTGAGGCCTGACATGTTGGCGTATGACCATGTGAAGAATTGTTTATGTCTAGAAAGGAATGCAGTGAAATAATCAAGCTCTTGTGGATCAAGGGATTGACCAAATTTGAGGATGTGGGGCTCTTGAGAAGTCTTGATGTTGATTTCGATGTTGTATTCATTGAAAAAAGTTGATGTGCTGGGCAGGTCTTATGAAGATAGGAATATTTTTCTCCTATGTAGGAAAGAATGGACTCATAATCAATGTACTGAAGAATGCCAGTGGTAGAGGAATATTCTTCTACGATATCATGGAATTGAAGAGGGAGGGACCTAATTTCACCCTCACACTAATAAGTGACTAGTCCCAAAGTGATGATGAAGATTACAAAAAAATGTAGAGGAAATGGACATGGTGTCATCCGCATCCATAAGCTCTTGGGATGGATAACATGGGGGATCAATGTCCATAAGAGATGAAGATGAAGAGGGTATGGAAGAGTCGGTATGTTGATCCTTGAAACCTAATATGAAATTCTCATGGGGATTGCAATATTTTTCAATGATAAGATCATTCATGCCTTGTTCATAATGCCCAATTCCAAATCCTTTCCATGTGCATCGATAGAAAAATGTGTAGGCAAAGGATTTTTTCTAAAGGAAGTCAAAGCCATTGATATAAGGCTTGGTGTGTGGTTGAGCGTCAATGCAAGAAGAATGGTGATCATTGCCACCATCGATGAGATTGGTGTGAAGATGGGGTGGACCAAAAGAAATGATATCCCTAACATCATGTTGATACATTGGAGCTTTATCAGGTTTACCAAATCAATGAGGTTTAGGAAAATCATTGAGGGTGAGGAGGTGATACTCCCCTAGTGAGAGACGGTCCATGAATTTGTTTATAGAATCATAATTGGGTAGTTTGGATGCAGAGACGTATGAGATTGTGGATGCTTGAGAATAATCTTGTTTGGGGATGAGCACGTCATTAGGTCGATAAATCATATGACATGATTTAAATGGAGGAGTTTGTACAGGGAGAGTTAGGATTTTCCCCTCATGCTTGTACTTGATGCAACGATGAAGGGTGGAAGGAACACAATGCATGGCATGAATCCATGATCATCTAATTACGAAATTGTATTGAATCTCCCCCTTTACAATATATAAGACCTCATGGAGGATTTTTTCAACAATGCGGGTGGGGAGAATAATTGTTCCCAAAGTGGGGATAAAGACATCACTGAAAGTGCGAAGGAAAACCAGAGATTGGGCAACAACGGAGTTGGGGAGCTTGAGTTAATCAAAGGTGGGGGATGAGATGATGTTTATGCTTGCTCCATTGTCTATCATAGAACGTCAGATGAATGTATCATTGATTCAAATAGTGATGAAAAGTGGGAGATCATGGTCTTCAGGTGATATGTCAAGAATTTTGGAATATTCAAAAGATATGGTAGCAGAAGCAAAAAGTGCTCCAAAAAGGGATAAAAAAGGTTAAGTTTCATCATTGGGGGTAGGAATATGCTTTATGGCTTTAATGAGATATTTTATATGATGAGGGGAGATTTGGATGAGCTCCTAGATTAACATCTTGACTGGGGCCTGATGAAGCTATTTCACAACACTTTGTTCAATCATAACATACTTTGGATTTTGATGAGTAAGGGGGCAAATTAGGCTTGCTAGGGGGAGCATAATTTTTGTTTTGACTTAGATTAAGAAGGTGGTTAGAAATTGTGGGGGTGAGAATGGGTGGTGATCCAAATAACATTGATGAAGAGAGGGGGGCCTTCTTTGGGATAAGTAGTGTTTGGACGAGGAATAAAAATGAAGGTCCTAGATGAGTGGAGGGACTTAGAGATCTTAGGAGATGGATATTTGATCGAAGAGTTGTGAGGGGAGGTGGAGGAACTAGTAGATGGAATAGGATGATATTCTTCAGCGAGGAGATTATATTCTTTAATGAGACTATGGATTATAGTTTAAAAAGTCATAAAATGTTTGGTATCATGTCTAAGAGCACGATGATATGCAAAAATGAGATTATAATCGAACCATGAAGATATTGGTCCATGTGAATAGAAGGATTTGATAGGTGGAAGGGTGATCACAGATGCTTGAAGCATGCATAGAAATATTTCTGTGTAGGAACTGATGGGTGTATTTTGAGAAGGATTTATAGATGAAGTGGATTTGAGAATGATAGATGTAGGTAAGAGGGATGATTTTCTTCGATGACGCTTTATGGGAGACTTTGATTTTTATTTGGAATTAGGAGAAGAAGTTTACAATTTGGTATTAGAGTTAAAGGAGAGAGTGGATGATTCTACTTATGTTTTAGTGATGATAAGGTTTTTGGACGATTTCAGTTTGAATTTGATTTGGAAGAAACGATGGATGGTTTTGATTAAAAATTTGATTTGAGAATAGGAGTAGATGAAAGGTCCGGCCCTAAGATGGATAGAGGTGCACCTAATATTGATAATGAGGGAATGAATTTTTTAGGATGATGGTATTTAGGAGGTGTTAGGAAATAAGGGATAAAATATGTGGAAGAATCCCTCACAGAATCGCAACAATAGGAACTAATATGTAGAAAATATTACAAATCTGAAATAAAAGAGAAAAATATAAAGAACACAACACAAAGAGACAACATTTAACATGGTTCACCCAATTTGGGCTACGTCCACCAAAAATCACTTGCTCAGATTTTATTGCAAGCCACCGCTCTCTCTATACAATACCCAAATCTATTTGGATCTATGCTCAACAAACTCTACAGAATTAACACCCAAAGTCACACACATCTGCAATGTTACATCAACCCTACCATAGCACATAACCACACAAGTAGAAAATTTCTTATGTAGTTTTATAATACCGTGGGTATCAAAACCATGGGCCATAAGTATCCCATAAACCTATGGGTCAAAAATCCTGCACATATGAGAAGAGCAAGTTTCCCAAAATATTAGGCACATTTTTCGAGGCTATTTTTTTTTCTTGGGGGATGCGGCCCCAAACCCTGATGAGACAACTATGGAAAGTGTATATTACTCTTAGTGTATAGTCTTCAACACTTTCACACATGAAAATAGGCTCTAAAAAACTAACAACCTCCCACTTGGAGATTAGTTTTCCTCTGAGAAAGATTTTTAACCCTTCACTGTCATCTATGAAGACCAACCAAAGCTGAACACAAATTTAATTTCTCCCTTGTGACCACCTTGGTCATAATGTCTGCAGGATTTAGAATGGTATGAATCTTCTCCATCTTTTACTTCTCTTCTTCCAAAGCTTTCCTAATGAAATGGTACCTAAGATGTATATGATTTGTCCTAGAGTGAACAACAGAGTTCTTAGCTAGGTGTATAACACTCTATCTATCACTATGTAACTTCCCTTCCTCTTGCTTATGCCCTAACTCCTCAAGAAATTTCTATAACTAAATCATCTCTTTACTTTCCTTTGTGGTAGAAACATACCTAACCTCCGTGGTTAACAAAGCCACCAGCTTCTGTAGTCATGAAATCCAAATCACTGCTGTCCCACCTATAGTGTAAATATAACTTGTTGTGCTCCTCCTGCTGTCTACATCTCCAACCATATTTAAATCTACATAACCACACAAAGTGGTATCTGATCCACTGTAGCACAAAAATTTCTCCATGGTCCCTCTCAAATACCAAAGGATCCACTTTATTACCTGCTAACACTCTTTACCTAGATCACTCATAAATCTACTCACAGCTCCCAATGCATGGGAAATATCAGGCCTAGTGCACACCATGGCATACATCAATTTGCCAACCGCTGATGAGTAAGGTACCTTGGAAATTTGGTTTCTCTCCTGATCTGTCTTGGGACACTGCTCCTTTGATAACTTGAAATGGCCTACCAAAGGAGTCCCAAACGGTTTAGCATCCTGCATATTAAGCCTCTCTAAGACCTTCTTAATGCACTCTTCCTAAGATAAAGTCAGCTTCGATTCCTTCCTATCTCGAGATATCCTCATACCAAGGATTTGTTTGGTTGCCCCCAAATCCTTCATAGCAAAGGAGTCACTTAGATGCTTCTTGAGTAGTTTTATTTCCTGCATGTCTTTTTCTGCAACCAACATGTCATCCAAATACAAGCACAAGATAATATAAATACCATCTTCAAATTTATTTATATACACACAATGGTTAGAATGGAATCTAATATAACCTTGCTCCATTACGAAGCTATCAAATTTCTTATACCATTGACGTGGAGCTTATTTCAGGCCATACAAGCCCTTCTTCAGTTTGCACACCATCTCCTCTTTACCTTTGACCTCATAACCCTCTAGCTGTTGCATATATAGATCCTCCTCCAAATCACCATGGAGAAATGTAGTATTTACATCTAGCTATTCTAAGTGTAAGTCTTCTGTTGCCACTATTCCAAGAACAATTCTAATAGAAGTCATTTAACTACAAGAGAAATTTTTTTTGATCAAAATCTATACCTTTTTTCTGTGTAAACCCCTTGACCACCAACCGGTCCTTGTATCTTTTCTTTCCTCCTTCCTCCTTGACTCTATACACCCACTTGTTATGCAATGCTCTTTTTCCTTTGGGTAGCTTCATCAAATCCCAAGTCTGGTTTTCCATGAGATACTTATGCTCCTCATTCATGGCTTGCTCCCACTTCTTCCTAGAATCTATCTGCATTGCTTCATGAAAGCTCTCTGGCTCTCCACTGTCAGTGAGTAATAAATAATAAAGATAAGGAGAAAAATGTTTAGGTTCTCTTCTTACCCTAGAATAACTCCTCAATATAGGAGTTTGGGGTTCCTGTTGAGTAGGTTCCTGAACTGATTCATGGGTCACTTTTGCATGTGAAAGATTATCTACCACTGCATATTATTTCTTGGATTCTTCCCTATTTTCTTGAAAATGTTGCTTATACATGAATTTATTATTAAATACCACATCCCTAGATCAAATGTTTTTGTTGTCCTTAATACTCCAACATTTAAATCCAAAGTCATCACCACCATAACAAATGAAAGTGCATTTTTTTTATTTATCCTCTAGCTTGGTCCTATCATCCTTGTATTTATGGACAAACACCTCACATCCAAAGACTCTAAGAAATGAATAATCAACTTTATTACCATACCAAGCCTCCTCAGGTATGCCTCCATCCAAGGAACTTGAGGGTCCTCTGTTTATCAAGTACACAGCTGTGCTCGCTGCTTCTACCCAAAAATAAAGAGACAATCATGCATGTAACCTCATGCTCCTAGCACATTCCATTATTATTTTGTTCATGCTTTCTGACAACCCCATTCTGTTGCGGAGTTCCTAGAATCGTATTTTACCTACAGATTCCATTCTTAGAACAATAATCATCAAAATTAATGTTGCAATACCCCCCTCCATTATCTGACCTGAGACATTTCAGCCTAAGACATGTTTCATTATTTACCAAGGCTTTCCATTTAACAAAAGTGTCAAATAATTTAGATTTGTTTCTAATACAATATACCTAAACTTTCCTTGTTACATCATCAATAAAGGTAACATAATAATTTGAACCCCCAAGAGATGATACCTGAGTTGACCACCACACATTAGAATGTACCAACTCTAACTTTCTCTCTTTCTTCATAGGTCCCACCTTGAGAAACCTTACTCGATTTTGTTTCCCATATACACAGTTCTAAAAAAACTCCAAACCTGTTTCTGTATATCCAAGAAAATCCTTCTTTATGATCTCCATGCCCTTATGGCTCATATGACCAAGCCTATAGTGCCACAATGTTTTATATACGTCTGAAGCCACAAAATTACAAGTATTATTATTATTATTAGTGGTTAAGTACAAGGTTACAACCTTCTTACCTCTTGCCACCACAAGAGCAACCTTGGTAACCTTCCAAGAGTCCAATGTAAATATCATAGTATAATGATCACTTCCTAGCTGCCCCACTGATATCAAATTTCTTCTTAATGTAGGCACATACATGAAATCCTTCAATAGCGAAGTATTCCCATTCTACATCTCAACCTCAACATAACCTTTTCTAACTATTATGATAGGCTCATCATCACCAAGAAAAACATTGCCAAAATCCCATTGAACATAATCAACAAAATAATGCCTATGTGGGGTAGCATGGAAAGAATCCCCTGAATCTAAACCCCACAATTCAGTAATATTATGCAAAGAAAGAATCAAAGCATCCTGACATACGTTACCCATTGCCACATTTACCTCCTTGTTTTCTTCTTATCCCAAAGCTCCCAACAATCCTTCTTTGCATGCCCAAAATTTCCATAGTGCCAACATACTATCTTGCTTTTGGATTTTGACCTTTCCTGATCCTTCAATTTTCCATGACTTCCTCTATGCTTATGTCTCCCTCTAGTTTCCACTGTCAAAGCATTCCTTGAAGTAGAAGATTCCCTAGAGATTTTTCTTTGCATTTCCTCTCTTAGAATCACCCCTACAACATCCTCAAACTTCAACTTCGAGTTAGCTGGAACCGAGTTTCTTACTGCCATCACTAGGCTATTCTAACTCTCAGGTAAAGAGCACAAAATTAATAAAGCCCTACCTTCTTCATCAAATTCTTTTGTAACTGAAGCTAACATATTTACAACCATATTAAAATAGTTTAAATGATTTTCCATTGAACCATTCTCATAAATTTTCATATTAAACAATTTTTTCATTAAAAATATCTTGTTAGAGGTAGAGGTTTTTTCATACAACTTCCCTAATGCATCCATGAGTTATTTTGTAGTCTTCTCCTTTAAAACATTAAATAATACCGAAGATAAAAGACACAACCAGATTGTCCCAAGTTCCTTCCTATACAGAAAATCTCATTCCGCATCTGTCATTCTTGAGGGTTTGTTCACCTTCTCAGACAATTGAATATGAAAATCCTTCTAATAAAGGTAATCTTCCATCTGCATCTTCCAAAGACTAAAATTCTACCCATTGAATTTATCAACCCTTGATCTTCCATCATCTGCCATAGCTCCCACTCAAGCTAAAAATTCCCCTGTAATTCAACACTTCAGCAAACCAAATCAGACTCTGATACCAATTGTTAGGAAATAAGGGATAAAATATGTGGAACAATCCCTCACAGAATCACCACAGTAGGAACTAATATGCAGAAAATATTACAGATCTGAAATAAAAGTGAAAAATATAAAGAACACAACACAGAGACAATATTTAACGTGGTTCACCCAATTTCGGCTACATCCACCAAGAATCACTTTTTTAGATTTTATTACAAGCCACCGCTCTCTCAATACAATACCCCGATCTGTTTGGAGCTATGCTCAACAAACTCTACAAAAATTCACACCTGAATTCACACACATCTGCAATGTTACATCAACCCTACCATATGCACAAAACCACATAAGTAGATAACTACTTAAGCAATTTTACAATACCATGGGTATCAAAACCATGGGCCAAAACTGTCCCATAAACCTATGGGTCGAAAATCCCGCCCATATGAGAATAACATGTTTCTTGAAATATCAAGCACATTTTTTGAGGCCAATTTTTTTTCTCCCTTCTACTAGGGTTGCCACCCTCGGACGCCCGCTCGAGGCCCAACTTGACCCCAAATCCTAGTGAGACAACTATGGAAAGTGTACAATACTCTTAGCGTACAGTTTGTAGACGCCAAATTTGGGTCACACTCCCCTTGGTCCCTTTTAACTAATTAAGCACACCATGGCCCCATTATTAATTATTATTAATATATTCACCTTCACATTATTTATTAATTTTATTATTTTAATTAAATTAATTTAACCCTCACACCTCCACCTCACCCTGGACCCGTTCTAGGGGCATTTAACTCACAGTGACTGAGTCATCACCCTCAACACTGAGTTATAACTCCTAGTGTTGAGTCACTAACTTGACCTAACTAATTAAGAATTCTTCCTAAACCTAACTTGACCTATTCTAAGTTCTTCCTGCCTTCTCTCACGTGAACTCCACTTTCCTAAGTGGAATCAATGAGAAAGCATGCCAAATCTGGGAGGATATGCCTATTTTTGTTAAACATAGGCTTTCCCGCCTTAACCGACGCCGGTTATTTCACAACTGATGTCGGTCACCTAACCATCATCGGTTCCTTTATATAAAACTTTGTAACCTTTTACCTGGGTTGATCATTTTTCATTTTGGAGAGTTCTATTGCATTCAAACATGAATTAGAGACTTATCAGTATTTAAACGCAAGTATATACTCAACCACAGGCCCAAGCAAGCATTCAAATCCCATTCTAAGGCATTAGAATATTCATGGGAACACTCTGGGAGTATTTCTGTGACACTGTACAAAACATCTCTTCACAGATCAACTACTATCCTCCTTCACCTACTAGATCTACAAATACAAGTAAGTATATGTGATTTTAATCATACTGTGCTTGCTTAAAGTGTGGGTTCATTATCTCTTTGATTATACCTTATTTCTCCCCGTATTCCTCTATCCCCAAATTCTCACCAATCCATCAACTCAACCACCTACGACCTTTTGGCTCTTCGTACCTACCCTCTATGTATTCCTGAGTCTTCTTGGTAATATTACAAACCCAACCACTCTCCCTTCATTCTCTGTGCAATCACAGAGAAGCTTAAAACTACGTTTATTTAATTATTACCAAATTGCACCTACCGATGTCAATCACCTTAACCATCATCGGCCTCACCTTTGTACCGACATTAGTCTCTAGACCGATATCAGTCACTGTGTTTTATTTTAACCTTCACCAAACTACCTCTAACATCAAAAAAATTCTACCCAAACCTTACTAGATACTCCTGTGACCTTACCTAACACCTATGTGACCTTCCCCAACTAGAAACATACCTTTCCTGATGATAGATTAGTTTATATTTCTATATTTTATGTAATCGAGCATGTTGATAACGTTTTGAGATACCTAAATCAAAGTGTTAGCAATAGGACCTTTATTTATCATATTTACTTTCATTTATTTGATAAAAACAATGGATTGAAAACCATCTAGGAAGTATCACACTTCCCGGAACTAGCAATCACTAGGCAATCCACTATTGTTTGTTATTTAATATCATTTGGTGGTCATGTTTTGTTTCTTATACATGTCATTTCTCCTAGCCAAAGGGAAGCTCTCGCATTCAGTCTAATCAACTTCTACAATGCACGCATACTGTTTATATAACAGCAGGTATTCCTCCTTGACCATTACCTTATCTATTTGACTACATACTTTGAGGTGAAACACAGTCTTCAACACTTTCACACATGGAAAATAGGCTCCACAAACCTAATAGGAGGAGGGAGCTCCAACTATTTTTATGGATGAGAGAGGGATTTTTGAATAGGAATGCCAAGGTTTTTAGATCTCTATTGCGATGAATTTCCCTTAGTAGGGATAATAATGATTTAAACTGGGGGATTCATTGAGATAGAATCAAATGACATATATTTCTTTTTATATATGGATATTGAAGATGGATGTGGTTTCTAGATGATACATCTAATGAGATCAAAAGGAGTTAGCAAAGGTGTGGATTTTGGAGGCGTTGTTATAAGAGTGGTTGAACTTATGGGCAGTGTAGGTATAACATTTGTTGTTGTGCTAAGTGAGGATGTTTGTATGATAAATTCCTTAGGAGATAATGTGGATGTGGACATGGGCTCAGATGTCAATGTAGACATGATCATAGTTGTAGATGTGGTTGAAGATAAGGGTATGAGAGTTGTTATAGATGTGGGGACATACGATGAGGGTGAAGAACTAGATATGGATTGGGATGGGGAAGTAGTAGCTATTGATGTAGATGGTGTAGTGGATGTAATAGGTGTAGACATAATAGTGATAGGCAAAATGGATGTAGAGATATGTGTAAGAAGATACTGTAGGTGAAGGGGTAGAAATCGAAGGTATATATAGGTTCAATGGGTGAAGGGATGATTTGTATAGGTGATGAGGTTGATTCATGACTTAAGGTTTTGATAGTATGATAATTTGGTGGTTGAGATGTGGGAGGAGGTGTTTGATTATTAGGCGGGTGATTGGGGAAAGGTTGTCTTGAAAACATCTAAGAGGTTGATTGGGAGGTGAATTAGGATTGTCTAATTAAAGATCACACATGATCTATGATATTTTTGTACAAGGCCTTTAAATGTGTGACATTTTTTGATGTTCATGACAAAAAAACTTGGTGGTCTTTACAATAATGCTCCTTGTCATACAATGCAGGTTTGGGTCTTACGAGTCATCAAAGGGTTAGATGGGAGGAAGTTAAATGAGGTGCACAACCATTTAATTTATCGAAGATGGAGTTGTATGATTTTCCAAGAGGATTGTAATTAGAGGTTTAGTCTAGGATCTCTTTGTAGAGGCTCAGTGTGAGATGTAGATGTGGATGAGGACTTGGCTATGATAATGTTAGCAATGATTTTAGTCTTGTCATTATGAGTGGATGAATTTGTAAACGTAGGTTTCAGTTTGTTAGATTAAATCTTGAGATGACCTTGTTTAAGGGAGAAAAGTTTGATTTTATGAGCCATGGTGAATGCCTCTTCAAAGGTTTGGAATGATTGTATTTACAGAGTAGAGGAAATGTGCTTCACAGAAGACCACATAAAGAGTTAAAGTAATTTAGTTTGTCGAAGGGAGAAGGACAATTGGTTGATTATACCATGCCATCTAGCAATGAATTCTACAATATATTCTTCATCAAACTGTATAATGGTGATTTTATGTGTAGTGTTGATTGAAAAGTGTTCTAGAAATAGTCACGTGAGTTGGGTGAAACAAAATAGTGAATTTTGTGTAATTCCATTGTACCGGTCCAATGTGGGACTGACTAATGACATGGGGAAGGTGTGAAACATAAGGTATTAGTCATGAGAAATGAGGTAGTATGCATGCCTAAAGGAACGAAGGTGTTATTGTGGATCCTCCTTACTATTGAACTTAGAGAATTTTGGTAACTCCCAATGTGGGGGATAAGGATTTACGGGGACTGATGGATTGATAGGTTCATTAAAAAAAAATCATAAGAGAAGGTGGTCTTGGATTCCAAGGTAGTGGCTTCAAGGTTGGCCATTCTATTTAACAACACATGCATGGGATCGTTGGATGTAGGGGGATGAGAAATTGAGGGATGATGTTGTGGATGATATGAAGTAGATGGATTATGTTGGGATCGAGGTTGATATGTTTGAGGATGAGTAGGTGTTTTTGGAATCAATTGATAAGGGGATATATTTTTGAATGGTTATGAATTTATAGGTTGGGCTATAGGTTGTTGTTGGGAGATGGGGATGTAGTAATAATGATGGGACTATGTTGGTTGTTTGGTGATGGGGTTATTGGATTGATTTTGTATAGGATGAGTTGAGATATACATATGGTGTGGTTGAATTACTTGACTAGATTAGTGGGGAAGTACATAACAAAAGGAATTTTAAGAGGAGGTTGATGGGTTTAAATTGATTTAGAAGGATGGGGTTGTGAAATGGTGATATTTACATGGACATGGGTGGTGGAAATAAGAGGTAAAGTTATGTTATGCTGTTCGAATGGATGGGGAAGCAAGTGAGATTCTTGTGATGATTGGATAAGGGCACTAATAACCATAGTGGATGAAGAGGTGATAGGGATATAAGAGGTGATAGTAGTGTTAATGTGATACAAACTGGGGGGAACAAACACCACTAATTGAGTGGTTTGGTGAGTGTGAGAGCTATGTTCTTACTGAGCTATTTCTAACTCATTCATGGCTCTTGGGAAGAAGATGACAAGTTGTGAGGTAAGAACCTCTGTGGACTCCGAGTGAGGAGGATAAGGATAAATTTTATGGAGAGGAGGACCATCGATAGCGAGATGGGTAGCCATCCTAGCAAGGTAATCATGGAGAGCTACATGGTTAGCATCAAGGAGTTATTGAAACTCCACACATCCGTGAGAGATGGTGGGAGGTCCTAAAGCTCCCATAGAAGTGGTGGATGGGGGTGTAACCAATCTATATGGGAATGAGTGGTGATAAAGAAAGGGGTTGGTTTCAACATGGGTGTTATATTGAATAGCCTAAGACTCTTAAAGTGGGGGAGTGGAAACCATAGGTTGAGTAACCACCAAAGAGGTGAAAAAAGGGATGGAATAAATGATAGAAAGGGATAAAGTTTATTGGGAAATAATAGTAGAAGTAGGAATGTTTTTGGATGTCATGGTTTGTACCATTTTTCTTTCTTGAGAACGTGTAATAACAGGCATGAAACAAACAATAAAATAAGAAACTATGCTTTTTTAATCACTTCAAACAAGTCACACAACAGAGTTTTAATTATCTTGATTATTAGAAAAATGTGAGGAAGAAAGAAAATGGGATTGAAGGGAGCCTAAGAAATGGCCATAATATGGACGGTTTTGAGTTGTTTAGGATGGAGTCCTTGATATATTTCAAGGTGCGTGAGGCATGAATATGTGATGACTACCGGTACAGGGCCTGACATTGGGGCCTACCCCCCGTACTTCATGCACCACAATGATAAGGTTGTTGGGCACTTAGCCAATATACTGATAGCCAAATTTTTTATAATACAGATAGAACACCATGTCAGCTTTCCTATTAGTGATGAAATCCCAATATTTCCACTTGGAAGAAGATGTTTAAGATGTGTAGTTGTAATGTGTGCATTTTAGATGTGTGTGATAAGAGTGTATGTAAAGAATTAACCTCCTAATTATAATATATTTCCAAACAAGTACGAAGGTTCTTTTTAAGTCCAAAATAGAGTGTTATATTTGATGAAGACACATAGGAAAAGAAGGGAAAAAGGATGAAAAAGGAGAAAATAGAGAAAAATGAAGAATACCTGGATAATGTTTTTTTCCTTTTTAATTTCTATTTTTTTAAAGTAAGCAAGTTGATCCAATGAAAGTGATCCACCACACACGCAAGAGAGAAAAGATCCTACCTACGAGATTAGTAGAAATAATATAGAAGAAAAGTGGAAATGAAAAATAATGAAAAGACTCACCAAAGAAGGGTTTGTTCCACTAGGTGTGCTAGAATGTTGAACAATTTTTCTCACTCCTATTTCATATTAGTGAAAAGACAAAAAAGAAAATAAGCAACTCTAAAATGAGAGGATTTAAGGTACCTCTAGATGTGATGATGATGTATATGGGCACAAAAGAGAGATTTCTCCTTGTAGCAAGCTTGATTACCTGCACAACAAAGAGAAAATCAACTAAAAAATGATTAGTAGATAGATGGGTAGGTTACCTAACAACGTCAGTCCCAAGAAGCGAAAAATTTCTAGGATGGATGTCAACCGAATTTTTGATAAAATATAAACATATTAAATGATAAATAACTGATATGATGCAACATAATTTGAAATGGAACAAAAAGGATGAGATCAAATAGATGAAGTAAAATGTAGATTTGATCTAAGAAAATCCAAACAAAATCAAAATTGGGGTGGGTTGAAAGTGACCCAAGGTTGATGAAACCAGTCGACTGTGACTGTAGTAGGATGAAATGAACAATACGAAAAAAGAATAGATATGGGTGACTTAGATGTTGATTTGAAGTAGGTGATGATGCTGTGATGAAAATGAAATGATACATATATGTGTGGACTTGATTTTGACAGAAAGGATGGAAGAAAATTACAAAATATGATGTTGGATTTATATAATACTAGTCTGATCAATGGAAATTGGGATGAGTTGATGACGACTGAGTGTGGTAAATGCCTAATCTCAGATGATAGACAAGAAGAATGACCAGATCTAGGGATTTGAAGGACTGAAAGCTTAAAAAATAGAATGTTGAATAGATAGGTGGCATTCAATGAGATGGACATAGGTTGGGTTAACGGTAACTAGGAAGGGTCGATAACGAATGAGAGGGGAGCCAGGGTTTTATGAAGGGAAATGGGATGAAAATAGAAGATAAAAACATGCTAAATGGATGATAGACGAATGATAGGGTTCTCAGAAAATTTATAACCTACAAATAAATTGATGCAAAGGTGATGAGATGGCCAAAGCACTCCAAAAATATTCAAATCTCCAAGATCTCCAACAGAAACATGAAAGAGATCTAAAGTAGCTTCAATATGGCAGTAAGAACTCCAAGGAGGAAAAAGAATCACATTGAAATTTTCAAGATAGCTTCAAATCTCAAAAATTACATCCTCTAGAGATGAGGGGTGAGGGGACACTTATAGGGTTGATGGAGACCCATATGGGTCACTAGAAACTGTGGTGGATGATTCCCAACTTGATGGAAATGGGCCCAAAGAGGGAAGATTAGGGTTTTAAGGTGCTTAGGTGGGTTAGGGTTATCTAGGGATAATAAAATGTGGTTGGGAGATGAGAATGAATTTATTGAAGGTGGTTTGGTGCTTAGGGATGACTTATGGAGGATAAAAAATATTAGGGGATGATTTAGGGATAATTAAACATGATTAATGAGGTTAGAAAGAGTAAATGATGATATAATTTGAAGATGGGATTATGTGATTAATTATGATTTAGATAGGAAATATGGAAATTTAAATAGTAATAAGGTGAGTATGTGCATGATAATGATAAAGAGAGAGAATGAAGGGTGAGGGACTAACAATGCCAAAATTTGGTGTCTACAAGTACATTTTGGATACATAATTATACTCATATTTGATATTTGGAGATTTGACAGTGTTAAGTTTCATACTTGTTTACAGAATGCCTATTATTTTAGAATGCATCTATTTTTAGCATGTATATGTTAGGTTCATTTTAAGACCCATACTTTGGGCATGTTTGCAGAAGTACATGGTAGTTAACATACATGATATGCAACTTTGGCAGACAATTTGTTTCTATCCTAGTTTCAGTGTGTAGAATTTTGGGATAGATACCTCATTGGTAGATTCACATGATTCTATTTTGAATATATCTATTTTTGGCATGTGTGGCCTAAACATTCTAGATTGTGATATTTGCAGTGGTTGATAATTTCACAGGGGACAATGGACACTAGACATTTTTAGCATATTTTTTATTAGATTAGGTAAAAAAATAGGGATCGGCTCCCAAAGGCCAGTACAAAAAGATAACAATGTGAAAGCTCAAATTTTGTATCAAAAAAAGGAACATGACTAAAAAGAGTTAAACAATATTAAATCCAAAAAAAACAACGTCTAGAAAACCAACCAACAAAAGATATAGAATCTATAAAACTAAAAAAAAAAATAGAGACAATTCACCTAAAGACAGCCAAAAGTTCAGGGTCAGTACCATTAATTTTCCTATTGATTTTTGGAGGGTTTAGCCTCCATGGTATCTATCTCATTACTATGCTTGATCTGCAACTTCTTCTAGGGTGGCTCCACCTCTTCTTATCCCACATGATCCTCCTCAGTATCATCCTCATCCTCTTCTTCTTCATTAGAACTGGAAACACTAGAATACTTTCTTTTCCGCTGCTCCTCTTCCACTGCTTCCAAGCAAGCCATCATATCCCAAACAAGTTTATCCAGACCATTAATGTCCCCCCCTAATATCCTTCTGGGCCATGAAGATTTTTTTCATGGATTTTATGTTGTCAATCATACCATTCATAACCACCAAATTTGTCTCCTCCATGACCTGAATCACGGTTTCCAAATACTACACTTTTTTCTTCAAATCCTCGAGGCTTTTCTCAACTTCTGAAATCAATTTTCCTTTACCCTTCAAGGACCTAGCTTCCCGACTCTCCAATTCTGCCACATTCTTCCCATCCTCAACTTTTTTTATTTCCCAATTTACCCTCACACATCTTAGTTAGACAATCAGCTAGATTAATATCCTCCTCCACCTCAATTTGGAGGATAGGTTTATCCGGAACCAGTTTACCATTTTGGAATAGAAGGAAAATAAGCCCTTCATGAATAGGGGTATCCACCTTGCCACATTGGAAATATTTCAAAGAGGTGGTCAAAGAGATGAATAAGAAGAAAGGAATACTTAACATTTTCTTGTGCGTGAACATATTCTAGAAAGACAAGTGATGAGTGTAGATCTTGCGGTACTTTCCTTCTAAGGTTAGATACTTCTCAATATGAAGGCAAACCTCCCTCCACACGCTAGGGATGCAAGAATGAGAAATTCCATTAGTGAAGTAATGAACCCTTTCCTTTCCCATGAAAAAGGTGTTAATTTCATGCTTGCGTCTGTTCCTGTCCTTGAAAATTTTGAGGCCATCCATTTCCATACCAATAATTCAAGAAATGGCTTCCTCTGAAGTCTCAATTTCCATACCTTTGACCACTGCCTTACCATCTTTCCAAGCCAACCCAACCTCCCTAGTTAATTAAGGATCATGCCCTTGCATCTTTATGATGTACTTCCTAAAACCCCCAACCTAAATCAAGTGCCACATAGAAGGGTCATCCACAATATTGCCATGGCTAGACAGTTCCACTCTAATTTTGTCTCATCCCATGGTTACCAGAAATTTTTCTAGAAACTCAACCAGGTGGTGGTTGCAAATTTTTATATTATAATGACCTTTACAAAGAAAAATAAATCCAAACATGACCTGGATGTTTTGGAAAATGGGCTAATTAACCTCACTCGTAAGGACTAAAGTGAAGTTATTATGATTTTTCATGGTATGTAATGTCATTAATTAATGCGAAGATGAAATCACCTTTATTCCAGACTTTGAAATCATTATAGTGAAGCCCCTCATTAGCAAGCCTATATGCACATGTTTTTCCAAGTCAAGGAGTATGTCTGATGATGAAAGAATCAAAAATTTTAAGATGCTCTTTAATATCATGAATAATATTACCCAAAGCCCAATTGTGGGAGTTATCCTTGTTGATGGAATTGATAATGAGAAGAGAGTCCCCCTCAATTGAAATATGTTTGATACCTCTTTCATTAGCAAGACTGACACCCCAGAGAAAAGCTTGGGTCTCTACCACATTATTTCTTTGAATCCCCAAAGGTCCAGCATAGGCCAGGATCTAGTCACCTTCATGATCTATAATAATGCCCCCTGCCCTAACCATGATAGGATTACCTTTCGAAGCCCCATCAAAATTTTGTTTGACCCTACCCATTTCCGGTTTAGACCACTTAATGTGAGTTGAAGGAAAGATAATTTGAGGACTAAATGCAAACTATTTGAGGAATTCTTCTTCTTTTCTAAAAAAAATCCTTTTTAATCTTACCTTTGAAAAGTTTGGAATTCTCTTTAATAGTGGAGATCAAACAAGCACTAAAATTTCTAATGTTAGCTTTCTAGTTTCTGAAGATGAGGGAATTCCTTTCCTTCCATAAGAACCAAAAGAAATGGGGAAGGGTCGTCTTCCAAGAAATAATAAGAAAAAGGAAACCTGAAGGGGAATTCCCATTGCAACCAATAGTCCTCAATGGAATTAGGAAGGACCATTGCACTTGGAAAAACTCCATCACCTTTGTAAAGACCACTTGAGAGAAAGGGAAAGAGATGAGAAGGTGGATAACACTTTCCCTCCTCACTGTTGTAGAGCACACACCTATTGGGAAGAACCATTCCTCATTTTCTCAAGTTATCAACAGTGAGGTTTTTGTTTTGTGCCGCTAGCCAAAAGAAAATGTTTACTTTAGGTAGGATATCTTTCACCCAAAGTCTACCCCAATAGTCCTTTTGAATGGAATCCTTGAAATTAAGGTAGTAGGTAGATTTGATAGAATAATTTCCTAAATCCTCTTCCTTCCATATAACAGAGTCCTCATTTTGTTGAAAAAACAGGATGTGGAAGCTCCTTAATTTGAGGTTGAGAGTAGTAAAGGAGAGCCTCTCCCCATTGAAATTAGGGGGAGGATTCACAACCTCCCAGGTGACATTATTATTAGAAAAAATCCAATAATCTCTAACCCACACCTTGTCCCTATCTTCAAAAAATTGTGCCACAGTTTTCTAAGGCTCTTCCTCCACAAGCGGTTTATCGACCAACCAAAAATCCCTCCATAAGTGAACCTTGTTACCTTTCTCAATATTCCATTTAATACCCCTATTCATAATCTCCTTAGAAGAAATAAAATATTTCTTGAAAAAGGATCCACTAGGGAGATTGTCTTGCAAAAAGAAGGTTTCTATTCTACTAACATTCCTGAAAGTATTTCCTTTTGATGATATTAGTCCATATACCATCTTCCTTTATCACTCTCCATACCGCTTTGGCCACAAGGACCTCATTCATATATCTCATATTATTCGAGCCCAAACCACCACATTCCTTGGGTTTAGTAATTTTTTCCCATGCCACAAGAGGAAATTTGAACTTCACTTCAGCACTGGCCCACATGAACCTTTTCTGTATTTTTTTCCAGCTCCTCAAAAATATTAACCAGTAACCTAAAAAGAGACATTACATAAATGGGAATTCTTTGGAGATAACTTTTGAGCAATTGAAATTTTCCATCTTGAGTAAGGAGGATCCCCTTCTAGGTAGCCAGTTTACTGATAACCCTCTCCAGAAAATTATTCCAGATAGAGAGATCATGTTTCTTATGGATGAGAGGCATTTCCAAATAGAAATCTGGAAGAGTCTTAATCTTGCACCCAAAGATACAGGCCAATCTCACTTGAAATTGCTTGTCCACATTAATGAAAAAAATAACTATTTTTTGGAAATTAACAAGTTGACTTGAGTCATTCTCATATTCATTCAAAACACCCTTGAAGTTAGAATATTCTTGAATAGAAACTTTTCCCATTAGAAAATTGTCATCCACGAATTGATTGAGGCAGATGGGAGGAAGAGCATTAGAAATTTTGAGACCCTATAGAAGATTAAGGGAAACAGACTAGTTGTACAACCTGCTTAAAGATTCTACCACAATAATATAAAGGAAAGGGGGGAGGGCATAACCTTTTCTAAGCCCCCTCCTCTCTTGAAAGAAACCTTCAGGGTTTACCATTAACAAGGACAAAGAAACTAGCCGTAGAAATGCAGGCCGTAACCATGTTGATAAAGAAATCATCCAAGCCCACCTTGGTCAAGATGGCCTGAAGAAAGGCCCGTGAAAACCCTGTCATAGGATTTGTATATATTTAGCTTAACAAACATAATAGATCTACCTAAATTTTCAACATAATGAATGGATTCTTGGATAACCAAAATGATGTCTAGAATTTGTCTATTAGGGATAAAAGAACCTTGATTAGGACAGATGAAATTGGCAAGTACTTTCCTTAGCCTAAAAGCAATGATTTTAGTAAGAAATTTTTAGCTAGTGTTGCACAGACTGATGGGCTTGAAATATTTAATATCCTTGGACCCAATCAACTTGGGGATGAGGACCAGGAAAGTGTTGTTAGTTTTTTTTAGAAG
The DNA here is from genome assembly GCA_019776745.2 of Taxus chinensis. Lineage (NCBI taxonomy): Eukaryota > Viridiplantae > Streptophyta > Pinopsida > Cupressales > Taxaceae > Taxus > Taxus chinensis. Next base: position 750,207,890 of record CM034154.1, on the reverse strand, counting down.
CTTCCCATTACTAAAGAAATCTTAAACCATCTTAATAACCTCTTTCTTTATCACCTCCCAGAAGTGTTGGAAGATTTTTTTTGGAAAAGCATCAGGCCTAGGGGATTTATCCGGTTCCAGATCAAAGACAACAAATCTAATCTCTTCCTCCCCCAAAATAAGAAAAAGCTCTCTATTTTCCTGATAAGAGATAACATTCTGGAAGAGGCCTAAAGCTTTGTCCCAAGAATTCCTATTATCCTCTAACCTAGGAAGAAAGAGATCCTTAAATTAATTAATAATAGTTTCATTGATTTAATTTTCATTAGTAGTAAATTCTCCATAAGTTCTCTTGATTTCCTTGATCTTGAGATGGTTGGTTCTGGAAGTAGTATAGAAATGAAAGAAATTGGTGTTTCTATCACCCTCCTTTAACCATTTAAATCTATATTTTTGCTTCTAGTACACTTCCTCTTTGGCAAGGATGTCATGATATTTAATGATAAGAGTCTACTCTTTGATTTTAAGGGCTTGGTTGAGGCCATGCTCCTCCATCAGCTTCTCTATAATTCGTAAATCTTCCTCAATTCTAATTTTATCCTGAAAAATATTCCTAAAAGTATCCTTATTCCATATTTTTAGGTTATTTTTAATGTGCTTCAGCTTGAATCTTAATTTGAACATTGACACCCCCATGAACAAGAACCTCCCACCATTCTTGTATTCTCTTGAGAATGTTTGGATGTTGGAGCCATATTTTTTCAAATTTGAAGGGTCTATCTTTTTTGGGGATATCCATGCCAAAATTGAGTAGGATCAAATTATGGTCAGATCTAATTCTGGGTAGAGTGGACAAAGAATAGAGTTGATTAATCATACAAGTATGGCTCATAAACAACCTATCCAATATGATCTAAATAAGATCATGGCCAGTTATTTTATTAGCCCAAGTGAATTTGGATCCTCCTAACTCCAGATCAAATAAATCATTTCTCCTCCAAAAATTTGGAAAATCATCCATACTATCAGTATAGGATATGGTTCCCCCCTTTTTTTTCCTCAGGGGGAAAGAGGGCTGTTGAAATATCCCCCCAATAATTGAATCACATTCCTTAAACAAAATATTTCAACTTGTGACTTCTCCCCATAGTTTCCTTCTACCAACAAAGGAGTTGGGGGCATAGATATTTGACACAAACCATGACTTATGTGAAGAAACATACATGAAACTGATGGTCAAATGGTTGATCGAGGAGAGAATCACCTCACCTTTCACCATGAGAGGGTTACAGAGAGCGGCGATGCCACTTTAAGCGCCTTCCGAGTTGACACCCGGCCCAGAGACCTTCTTTCTAAACTGTGCTACTAAAAACTTTAAATATTTCAGTACTCATTTTAGTTTCTTGGATCATCAAGATGTCAGGTTTGTATTTGTTACTAAAATCCTTCACAATTCTATGCTTGCTAGGTTTATTCATCCCCCTTATGTTCCATGATAACATAATAATTTATTTTTTGTATGTGAGAACCTAAGGGGTTTCTATAACCATTTATCCATTTATTTATTTGTTGAGGTCTCCCTCTTTTCCTTAGTTTTTCTCCCTTTTGGAGTTTAGTCTTTTCCAACATCTGCTCTGTAATTTCTCCTTGTAATAGGCTTGGTCCCCATGATTGGGGTGGTTGGAGAAGACACTTCCTCTACTCTATCCTAGATGATACCCCCATTAATAGATCAAAAGTATTAGATGTCAAGATACTAGCATCCTGCCTTTGACCAAAGGAACTTTTCCCTATCAAAAAAACCTCCTCCAGGGAAGGTCCATGAGCTACTTTCAAAGCATAATTTCCTTCTGATTTAGATAAATACTCTTCTTCCTTCTGTTTTGGTTCTAGGGATGAAAATACCTCTTCATCCTCCTTATCATTATCTTCTTTATCCCTTTATTCCTTGTTTCTTGGATTTTCCTCAACAAGTTCTATTGCTTGTGTCTCTGGGCTCATTGTCCAGGCCAATGATTCTTCTATTTTTTCCCACCTTCCTCCATTCTACATTGTATTTAATGGTACCCAAAGGGTGGGGCTTTGGTCTATTTTCTTTCTTTTTCTTGTGTGTTGGGAATCCTCTATCATCATGCCCAACAGTTTTGCATTTGCTATAAGAAAAAGGGGATGGTTTGTTCTTGAATATATACACCCAATCCCCAAATTTTGAAATCAACTTGATATTTCCTTCCAATAAAGCTTCTTGTTTCATATTTACACAAAATATCACATGAGTTAGCCTGGTTCTAGATTTAGTGACCGAATCTATCGCTATCGGTGAACCCAAGATTTTAGTAATTACCAATCAAGACCTTTGGTTCCCAGAAATCAAGAGGTCATCCCGGGATGTTAACCCAAATAGGATATTTTTTGCATGTAGTTAACATTATACACTGATATATTTTTAGCAGAATTGTATTTACAATGATTTTCCTTATTAGAAAGTATCAATTATACACTTTCCTCTTTATGCGAACAAACATATATTTTTAAATTGATTGATTATTTGTGATGACAGTTACAATTAATGGGATTTGACAATTCACATCTATTGCAGAGATTGGAAGAATCAAAGAGTATCAGGGGACAATTTCCTATTTTGGGAAAACAATTATCTAATATTTACTGATCAATTTTTTGTGATTAGCTAATAAAAAATTTGCAGTGATTTAACCCATAATGCTATTTCTTGATCCTGTATGTGTTTGTGCAATACAGGAAGATGATTAATCACATTTGTGGGTGATTTTTTTTTTTCTGGACAAAATCCTTCCTCGTGGGGAGGAGTGATCCAAAGGACAATTTAGGAATTTGGAAGTTCCCTAGATCATCGCCCTAAACCATGAAAGAATGGTATATCATTTTGAGAGATTTTTGACGGTATAGATAATGTTGAAAATGGATCTCATATGCTACCGATGGTAAAAATTAGGATGAGGAAGGGTCAACTGGCCAATTAGGCCACGATAGCTAGCAAAAGTGAAGTTTGAAGAAAAGGGTAAAAATTTGGTTTTATGACTTCAGTCTTTGACACTTTTTTACGGATGGGTGGGCCCCCACTATTTTCTAGCTGGGGGCCCTCAGCCAAGGTCAACACACTTTTTTTGATGGATGAGTGTCTTGGCCGCCATTACTTCAGAGTTCTATTTGGAAATTTTTCATTATATATGCCACTAAGTGTATACACATGGTGAATGTGGGAAATATTGCAGGGCATAGTGATAATATCATGCATTATATGGAATGAGCTCAAGGTTATCTCTTAAGACCAACTCGATGAGATGCCATGATGCTCCAATAAACACCCACAACGACGGAAGCCCAAACATAGCATACAACTTGACAGAGCCATATCTTCACCGAGCATCCAAAGACAACCCCAACCAACACAACATTGGCAAGTTAGCAACATAAATTCCATGCCTACATGGTGTATCACACACAGTCGGTGCACCATCCATGCCAAGTGGTGCTCAAACCTCTACTAGCCAAGCCTTACGTGGGAGGCGAAAGGTGGATATGCGTGGCCCAGTCCACCTCCAAATAGGGAGGTACAAGCCTATTTAAGGATTTGAATAGCCCATTGACTGATAAATGTGGGATTAATATCCCCACACAGACAAAAATATAAGTGGGTTGGTTGGGGAGTATCAAACCACCAACCACCTGAATAAAAAAATATAGCCTTCACCAGCGTGCCATGTGGCCTCACTAAGCTTATATATAGGCTCATTTATATTTTAATAGCAACAAGTATGTGACTATGCTATAGCCATAAGGAGGTAATTTAGTAAAATTGAAAATTAGAGATTGGTTCTTCAGAGTAAACTGGAAAGTTGTCCATAATTTTGAGATGCTCCTTGTGGGAATATTATTTTCCCATTATGGGGACTTTGTGACATTGTTTTGTGCAACATAACTCCTTAGAAGGCTAATAACAACAGGGATACACTAATGTAAGTACTTTGGGTAGGTGAAAGATAAACACTGAGATTTTTCAGGGTTTTTTGAAGGTTTGAAGGTGCAATATTGCAGGATAATGGTATTTTTTTGAATTGTGAGTTTGATTGTGCTTACGATTCTTGAAAAAATTAATAGATCAGTTAGTATGAACTTGGAGATGTAGGAAATTACCAAAATCCATAAAAAATTATGGTGTCATCTCTTTAATATGATATATCTACATTTTTTAATTCTGATTTATTTTTATATTTAATTAGTTAAATTAAAATTCAAGTAAGATTAAATATTAGTTTACGAAACTTTTGAATGAATCAGTTAAAATTAAAATCTGAATGGTTGATCGAACAATGATTTTTGGTGAATCAGTTAAATAGTTTTGGATTAGTAATACTTCAATTTTATATCAGATTCTGATCATTTTTTAATCAATTAATATATTGAAAATCAATGAATTTTTAAGGTCTTGGTAAACAGTTGAAAAAGGGAAATATTTACTTGTGTTTACAGATCATTATCACTTTTAATACTCTAATCAATGCACTAAGTAAATACTAGATGATTTTATATAAATTATTGAAATGTTTTTTTGACATAAAGAATCTTAAGAAAAGAAATTATTTCCTTCCTTTTTATGATCTTAGTATTTCAATTGATTAGTAATAAATACATTAATGCACTTGTGTATACATAGAATTCTTGAATTTAAATTAGGACCTTATTAACATACAAGTTGACACAAAATGGGAGAGAAATGCCAACAAGATAGGGCTACAAAAATGGGAAACCTACAACAAGGGTTAAAGAGGCCCACAAGAAAACATGCCATAAATGTAGCATTATGGTTCTAGTGAACTAAAATCCTGCAAATTTGGTTCTAGAAAATTTCCAAAAAAGTAAAGAAACTATATCATCCCTAAATTATTTTTAGATGATTAGTTCACTTAATTTAACTAGGATTGAATACTATATGTTACAGGATATAGAATAATACAATAATTTACACATTTGTAATGGAAACTAGGATATTTACAAGCATGCCAAACTGATATATCAATTGAAATCACAAGGAATGTTAGAAGAATGAATTAACTAGTCTCATATTGGTTTCATACTGTGTCATCACTAGAACTATAAAATATGAAGGATTCAAGATTTACCCAAATCAATTTTTATTCGTAAATTTGACGAAGGTGTTGGACCGTACAGAAGGCCAAGAACAAATCCAACAAACTGCCCCTTTCCTACCATCTTGGACTGTTGTCTTTTTAAGAGTCTTTTTTTTGGGCTCGTTCATTATTGCATGTATCACATTTTTGTATGTTTAAATCCACACGTAACCCTTTATTTTACACCTTTACCTAAAAAAACCTAGCTTCATCACGATCACCCTGTTTGTGAGATCTAAAAAATATAAGATGTAAATACTTTAGTTAAACTAACCATCATGATCACCTTGTTTGTGAGTCACTAAGTGTTTCACTACATTTCAGACTTAATGTAGTTATTCTAGTACATTGTTCTAATGTGCATGCAAAATAGAAACCTTGATATGGTATTTCCCTCATTCTTCCACACCGATAGTGAGACATGCTACTTTTCTCCCATGAAACCTTTGTGTGTACATGTTCAGAAAATAATTATTCCCTCTTATGTTGTGATATGTAATTTGAAGAATGTACTCTTGAATTCTTACCCTTATATTTGGTAGATATATGTGCTTGCTAGATGATAAATACTTAAGGTGAAATTGTTTATATAGGAGTATATCACTTTGAAATTTGAATCTTAGTGGTACAAAACAATGACCATAAGCATGAATTGTGAAAGATAAAAAGTGAGGAAAAATCCAATGCGTATAAAGGATCCAAAACACAAAAGGGGCTAGAATTTACATCTTGGTCATGACCGTAGTATGGCATTGAAAAATATATATGGTTTTGGCCCAACATAATAAAAATATAAATAAACAATGAAACATGTCAAAGATATTTGTGACACATCATAAAAGCATGAGGAAATATCATAAAGTCAACTCTGAAGGAAGATCGAGAAATATGAGAGTAAAACAACAAAGACTTACACCATTAAGTCATAATTTCATCGTTCAAGATCCACATACACAAATTTTACCAAAAAATTATGTAAAAATTATATTGTGTAGAGTTTAGTATCTACATTTACCCCCCTTTATGGTACTGAATAAGATTTACTAGTGTAAAGGAGAATAATGGTGTACCTGATAGTGCTAAAGCATATGAAGTTGTCAAATATGTTGATAAAGTAACCGAAGTATGGAAATCACCATGAGACACTAATGGAATCCATGTGGAGATATGGAGTAGTATATTATAAGTGTTGAAGGGTGTAACAAATGTGAATGGAGTGTTTGTAGATATGGATATTTTAACTTGGTTTTTTTTAGAGTTAGGGGTGATCAATCCCCAACAAGTGCTTGATTTTATTTTGAGGGAATCAAGTGTTCTGTCATCAAGGTATGAGTGTCAAAAAACATATTAGATGGCCCATAAATAAATACTTCTCATATTGCGGGACCACACCATTAAAAATGGATATAGGTCCTAAAATTTAGAAACAAGATAACCTACATAATTACCATTATGCATTATATGGGTGTTATAATAATTTTGATAGCTTGTAGATTTTTATATGCATTTGTGATGAATGCAATAACATACTTTCTTGTGTCATTTTGTTCAATTTATCTTTGTATCCAAAGTTGACCACTTGGTCATTTATGCTTGTATATTGATTTGTATAGGAAAGACGATGGCTTTGCGTAGCTAGCCACAACTTAGTAACCTCTTTTTTTATTTCATATATTGTATTAAAATTTTATTATTTGATCGTTTTGTTTGTGTTTTATTTTTTCTAAGGGAGGGGATTATATTGTGAAGCCAACCCATATAGTGTCCCCTTTTCAAAGAAAGATATGATAGAAACTTGAACTCATGTCATCAACATTGAAGAGGGTAATGGGAATATAATATAGAATTATTTGAGACAAAAGTAATTCAAACTCATATCATCAACATTGAAGAGAGTTTTGAGAATAGAATCATGTATCACAAAAATACATGTTAGTAGAAACTTAATTTGGTGTAATCATCATGACATAGAGTGCTAAGAATAGAGAAAAATATTGATTGAAATGATCATAGTCATTGACATAAATTTGAATATGTTGTTGTTAGACCTTTAAATATGTGTCATCAGAGTTGTATATAGTTCTTGAGAATAAGATTCGTTGTTTGAAAAATGTTGGGAGTTTGTGCCATCAGAGATGAAAATCATGCCAAGAACAAGAGTTGTGATTGATTTGGAATAGGAATGTCATTTCATTACATGTGAGTGCCAATAAAAAGAGTAGTGACCAAAAATAGTGAGTATGTATGTATAAAGTGTAGATTGTAACATTGAAATAACCATTGATTACTAATATTGATTTTATAATAGGTGTACTAGAAACTGCATCTTGAGAAATAAGTATTGAATTTGAAGGAATTTGTGTATCAAAATGCATTTTTGCCAAAATAGTATTGAGTACATAAATATTCCAAGAAGGTAGAGTCTTGATATAATAGAATAGATGTTGAGTATGGAGCTAAATCACTCATGTTTTAGCATGCAAACAGAACTTGTTGGAAGTTGATAGTAACCGACATCAGTTAGAGTGTGAAAGGCATCAGTCAGGGCAAGTTGGAACCAATGATGGTTGGGCAGAACTAACATCAGTTACCTGTGTGATGAGTTTTTAATTAACTCTCAGGTTTTATTTCTATTTTTAGTATTGGAATAGATTTAATGAATGTAATTGTATGGCTAAGTGCCCTAAATTCTTAAACGACCATGTAAATCATAAAGCTAGGGTTTAGAATGTGAGGATTGATCATAATTACAAGATAATAATGTGAGAGAGAATTCTTGGTGAAGAATCAAAAAGCTTGAAGGAAGAAAGTACTGAACATATGAGAAGTGTAGAAGATTGTAAATCTTCATTGTATATCTTGTCAAAGCTTTGGATAATAGATTGGCTTGTTTCTTGGTGGATGTAGCCCACACTGGGTGAACCACGTTAAATATGGTGTTGATTTTTGTCTCTTGTTTTGTATAATTCTTCTGGTAGAATATCCACTTTTATTTGCATGTATGCTTAGATCTGATATATTGTCTGTACAACCGGTGTGCTAACCCCAACAATAAATATGTATTGAATTTGGCATGAATAATGTCTTAGTTTTAAAGGTTTAGTGAGCACATAGGTTGAGAATGCGTAGACAAACTTACGTAAAAAAGGTTAATGGGACCAAAATAGAATATGATGGAAGTGTAATCACATTTTAGTATGGAAAGGGGTGAAATAATGATCCCGATGCTGTAAAAAATGTAAAAAATTAGAGTAATTGAGACCAAGATATGGTGTGCATAAGTTCAAGGCATTAATCAACTTAATAAGATTAGGCCAGAATGTGTAACTATAGGCCTTAGGGGCCCAGTTGCTAAAAATATTAAAAAATCAAATGGTACTTTTATTTTTAATACTATCGATAGTGATTCTTCATATGAGAGGGAAAATTTATCACGCACTAGAGAGGCTCAGCAATTGATATTTGACCATGTGGTAGATGTCATATAAGGTTGTTGGGAGTGTATAGTAGTTTAAAAGCTAACATGAATATGTTCTGTATAATTTTTCAATCCTAATGTATATGCCTAATCATATAAGAAAAAAGTATAGAATATGTAATGCTCTTTTAAGATATATAAATTATGTGGAAAGCCTCCTTTTTTTAAAGAAAGGAAGAAGAAGGGACTGGTTACTCAACAATCACCTTGTTTTGTATAAAACTATGTAAGCGCACTATGGAGAAGGTTGATACATAATCTTAATTTAGATTTGGAACTAATCTTGCATCCTTAAGTTCCATTCTGAGTTATGTCTAAGTTTTTATTTAGTAATTAATATTCTAGTTTGCTTTTCTTTCTCTCATTCACTTTCTATGTCTTCCTTGAATTATTTCAATTATGTAGTTATTGTACACTTTAGAATAACATTATGCTATATCTTTCACACACTATATAATTAGAACAACATGATTCTATCCTAAACTATAACCTATTACATGTCATAATGTCATGATCTAAGGACCTATGATAGTAACGGTTCTATTTCCATGACCTGAAAATATTAAGATGGCTACTTGGGAAAAGGAATGTGATAAGATGGTTGCAAGAGAGGGTGAAAAAAATCATGGAAGATGAAGATATTTTGGCTATAAATATTGACAAATGAACCAGGTTGGAGCATAGCTATTGAGATATTTATGATATTTTCTGGTGTGAGCTTCATGAACAGTTATTCACCTGGTTATCTTGATTGGAATGTTACTGTTTTAGCTATGAAGACAAAGAAGAATATGAATGGACGGAGGAAAATATTTAAAAAATGCACAAATTGGACATTCTATAGACATGAGCTATAAACCACTAGATAAAGACCACTATTGATGGGTATGTGATTGCACCCTTTTTGGTTTTACATTTTTTTTTAACATGACTAAAAATGATTAATAATGTTATATGTGATTATTATAATTTTAATAACTTCCAACATTAATTTCACAAATCAGAATAACACTTGTCAAAGTGACTAGTGACTTAAAAAAATGTCAAAAAATAAGAGAGTCAAATTAGTTGATTCTGTGTGGATTTGGAGGAGTTTGGGTGATTATAGTACATAGAAAGGTAGATATGGGACTAGAAATGCTTCGTATCTGAAACTGTGACTTGAAACTGAGCATGTCAAAATTGTACAACTCAACCAATAACATTCATACAGTCTTAGCCCCTCTGTACAATCTTGGACCTACTTGAAATATGGGTTTGAAAATTCCTGAGTGCTTTTCCTATCTGGAAATGTGTCTCACTATCTGTCAGTCTTCTTTGGTCACCTTTAGAATAACTCTATAAACTCTTGACAAACCCTCATAATGTAAGGAATTCATGAAAAACAAAATTATTTTGATTATGGGCACCCCTGTGCACTACTAATGTAAAAACTAATCTGAAGAGGCCTCAAACCACACATAATTATCCTAGCATGTGAGATATATTGTAGTGAAATTAAAATTTGACAACTGTGCTTTGAAAATGTGTTGCTTGAGTTTCACACTTGCTCAAATAATTGGAAAAGGTCACTTTTATTTCTTGTATGATGAAAATGGATAGTCCTAAACCTAAAAGGAGACTTCAAACTAGCAGAGGGTGCTACCCTAATGGATGCACATGAATTATTTTTACGTTTAGGGAGATTTGGGTGCATTTAGTGCTAACTTTTGTATGAGGAGTTCATAAAGTGGTAAGTCCCTAAATGAGGTATGATTTACTTGCTTATATATGATTTTGCAGGGTGTTATGACATGAAAGGATGACCAAAGGGGTGTATTTGTTCACATTAAGGTTATGCAATTGATAAATTATTACACAACATGTCAGTATGAAACCATATGATAAGGGTCGGTATGTAGATTTTCATCACTCGATCGAGATTGACGGTTTTAAACAAGAGAGAGAGAAAGACATTTTGACTTTATGAGAAGAAGTGTGGATGTTTCTAGATGTATTTTGTGTAATTAGGTTTTAGAAACTATCGACAGATAGGTGTGAAAATATAAGCAAGTACATGAAGTGCTATTAGGGTCTACTAAGTAAGAGTGAGGAGAGTACATTTTTCCATACAAGTGTGTTATGTCAAGATTATTAGTGTAAAAGGATAAATTTACAAATTTGAAAGTCTACATTTACCCCCATTTAAGTATGAAATGAAAAATTTCATGATTAAATAAAAATATAATTGAGTGCACAGATTTTTTTTCTTTTCTTGTAGTAACTTTATTTTGTAGTGTCCCATTTTGTTGGTGTTGACACACTCCAAGATGAAACTTGCAACATAGAGTGTAGTCAATGCCCAAGATATGAAATTGAACTGTAACTCAAAAATTTAATGAAAATAATGTGCTACAAGAAATGCCAAAAGAGATAAAAAACATGAAAGAAATACACCTGTTTGTTTTACAAAGGAAATGTACTCATGTTCTTTTGCCTCAGAGATTGTGGATTGGCTGAATTCTGATGGAGAATTGGGGGTGATCAGTCCCTAATTGTACTTAGGAGATGTTGATGAATAGGTGTATAATAAAAACACATTAATTATGAAGATAATAACTAAAAGATGAGGATTTGAAGCACTCCACCAAGGGATAAGACCGTGTATCAAACTTATTCAACAACTATGATATCTTCTCCTTAAGTGCAAGAGGATGGGAAAGAATACTTATAAAGAACTTAGCTAATTCGATAACTTTTATAACCTTATAGACCATATCACTGTAGATATATATAATCCCAATTTTTTAATTAGGACACACAGTAGAAAAGGGAACAAATGCCCCCATACCCATCCCATGTGCTATATAACTGAGCAGAAACTGAGTAGAACTAATGCATTTTGAAATATGAATGGAGAAAGGTGATCCATGACCCCAATGTTCCCCAAATTGAAGTTGAAATAGAGTATCATGGAGAGAGAAAGAGTGGAATACTTCATGCCCCCTAAATTTGTTCCAAGTTAAGTATAAAACTATATGAAAACATTGTGATAAAGGTGAAATATCTGAAACTGCTAAAAAATATTGGAGAAAATTCCTCTTGGGAAAAACCGTATAGTAGGGTTAGAACCATCCCCATAGTATTAACCAGTTACTACATTTCTAACCTTGTGTAGATTTTTTTGGATTTATGCATCGGATTCCAATTCTGAGTCATTTATGTATGTCCAAAAAAAATTCTGTCTCTGCCGGAAATATTAAGTAAACCCCAAATGTTTGCCTCCTCTTTGGAGGCACAGGCAATAAAATGTTTGAGCACACGACTCAAAAGAAAATATATATACCCATGTTTGATATACTTAGAGTCTTTATATAACTTATAAACTACTGATGTAGTGTCCACTAAGAAAAAATCATATTTGTAAGGGTATCCACACGGTAGAAACCATGGGTAAAAAATAAGAGGAATAATAAACAGAAGCATGATAATCATAAGAGTGCCAATGAATTAATACAAAAATAATAACAATACAAAACCATGTATTAGTAGAAAACAAGTGCATACAATGTATAAATAAGTGTAAACATATCAAACAAAGTCACACAAAAGGAAACATGCCTGCAAACATGATACACACACAATTTTGTAAGATAATCAAGGTTGCTAGGCCAACAAATATGAGATGCATAACCACACACTAGGAATAATGACATAAACACGGGACACCTATAGTGTCACAAGACAATCAAGGCCATTAAGCTATAATTAGATTAATAAAGAAACATACACAAAAACAACTAGAAATCATGTATAAAAAGCAAGTGTATCCAAATGTGATGAAAAACACATAACATATGATATAAAAAATCTAGTGAAGCAATAACTATAAGCGATGAACAAGACATGTGTTAGTCTTGTTAGTCGAAAAGATAGATAATACACAATATATATGTAATCAAGTGTAATGAGGAAAGAACATAGCTATAATAGAAATATAACACTTGGAAATAATATGCAAAAGTAGACGCCCCAAAGGTTAGCAGTCTAGGTAAAGGTCAGGCCAACACCTATCATCATGTAACACTCTGTATGTGGATTGCATTATGCTCAAGCTGCCAAGTGCACGTATGTATATAAATAAGAAATTTTATCTATCAAAATAAAAGAATAAACAACATGTATATTGTAAAGTGTAAATAATGTATGTCATAGAAATAAAGTCCCTGATTTTGTATGCTTACAACTATTTGAATGTTTTTGTATTTAAAAATATTTTAGTGTTTTTGTATTATTGCTGCATAACTATGTACAAGAATAGGGTAGCATAAAAAGATACTAAAGATCATCGATGAGATCATTGATGGTGGGGTTAAACCTAACTAGTCTAAGATCCATGATATTAGTAAATTTGTGCAAGAGCCTATTGATAAGAAATCTTGTCTCATGTAAGTGATTAAGTGGCATAATGTTTTTCCTCATCAGTATAAGAGGTACTGCTTCCTTTCATATTATAAGTCTAATGTGTCATTGATGCAACCTAGAATTTACAAGATAACACCCTAGTCACGCTGGCACATCACTTCAGCCTATACTGAGCACTCAACCTGAAGCACATAAAGGTACTAGGTCCCCTCTTTAGGTGTTGTTGTAACATGATGTTAACATGATGAAGGAAGAAACATATAGATTCATAACTAATCCATCATTCTATAATGCATGCTATCCTCAGATCTATGAAAGAACAAGCTTAAACAATAATCATGATTTAAACCATTAACATGCCACTACTCAATTACATAAAATGACACTTAGATTCAGCCAATATCTTCCATCTATTAGTAAATATATAAGCTCCTTAGAGTATTGTCAATCTATATCAATGCGCGTATGGATTTGATACACACATTCATACATCTAGAATCATACATACACTACTCTCTATGTGATACATACATCTACTATGCACCTAACATCATCATATATATAGGGTGGGGACTTGCCCTTCACCGCTTAACTATTCCAGAAATAGGTCGCATGCTATTGATAACCAACACGCCATTTACAATCATAGCCACACATGTAAGTGCACTATCTATAGTCCTCTTATAGTTAACTGAAGTGTCAATTCTATTCTTAGCTTGTCTCCATGCATAGATGCTTTGAACCGCTTCTCCAAATATAGACAATGCATGGCGTGTGCATCTCTGCATCATTGATGTGTTCCACACGCCATCTTCCAAAAATAGGTCTCCATGCTCAAAATTGGATAAGTCCTAAAATCTAGACTTGCCTTCCATGCGTGGGTCCTTCCTATCCTTCCACACCCTTGGTTCCGGGCCTTCTATCCCACGCGGACTCCTTATGTGATCTTAGACAAGTAGACAAGTATTCTTTGATCAACATTACCCCACACTAATCTCATTGTCGTCCTGACAATGGGTATCTCCAAAAATTTGAAGGAAAGAATAATAAGAATGAAAGAATGTGGATAAATAAAGAATTGCTTATGTAGTTATGAGGCAACCTCCTCTGTATCAGTTTGTAGTATCAGCTCTGGATACTCCTCTTTTATTGTGGCCTCCAAAACCTGCCATTCAGTGAGTGCCTGTTCTACTTTCTCTGGGATGTCCACAATAATGGATTCCAACTCATCCCTCACAATTTCTCCTTTCTCATTTTGTAGAACCAACACAACACTAGACATGGATGTCATTCTCCCTTCCAAAAGGTCCATCTTCTACGCAATCAACTTTCCAAGCTCTTCTAGCCGAGTCTTGTGTGGCTCTTGTGCTGCTTGCCAGGGCCTCATGCTTCTATTTAACCATTGACAACCTTTCTATGTGGCCCAATGTCTCATCTTTCATCACTTTCTGGACCTCATTATTCTCTTCTAAGGTCTTGATGTTGATAAGCGCCTCTGGAGCTATGCATATATTTAAAGCTTGGTCCCACTTTCTTCAATACTTCTTGTAATGCCTGCAATAACCCTTCATAAGATGTGATTTTTCTCATCACTAGATGCTTTCTCCCATTCGACATCTTGTTTTGATCTTTCTGGTGCTTGCATACGCAAAGTTTCATATTTCGAGCACCAAGTCCACCAACTTTCCCACATAGTGTATCACTGAAGGAAATGTCTGTGGTACCTTGGGTTTCCAAGTGTGGCCTTTCTTTGATTACATTATCCCCAATATCCTTTACTATGATGCTTATGAACACTTCATTCTTCTTCTGCACGTGAAGTCCCTTTCCTATGTTATGCGTGCATTATCTCTGCATCATTTTTCTTCAATTCTTCACGCAACGCTTTGATTGTGGCAGATTTGTCCATGTTTCTTCTAGCCACCTCAGCAGAAAATTTTACCAGTGCATTGCTGACCTGCTCGTCTGACATGATAGTAGGCTTTACCGTCATGTGTCTAGCCTGAGGTGCCTTCTTCAGTCACCTTGAAAACATGCATGACTCTTCGCACACATCAAATTCATGGATCATCCATGTGGGTATGCATCGACCATGATAGTTGCTTTCTAGTGTGCACAGTTACCATATCTTCATCCATCAACTCCCAGCCAAATAAATCCTTTTGCGCTATCGTGCTCTGAAGCGGGCAGTGGAAAATTTTTCCTGTGTCCTCTACATACCCCATGGCTGGTGGAATGTGCTCCCCACTTGTCCCTTCTAGACCTTTGCTGCTTAGGAACTTTAGCCTCCAAATTTGGGACTTGTGGTCTCCATATCCTGAACACCCTCTGCAACTATTTCCTATGGCCTTTTCTCTTCCTCTTCCTTTTCCTTCGATGCCTCACCCTATTCTTCTGTATCCTCTGGAAGTGTAGGAGAATTAGGTGTGCTTTCCTCTGATTCTTCCACCCTCCTCATTCAACTTCAGCTTCCTCCTTCTCTACGTGGTTGCACGTCCTTCTATGGAGAGAGTTTGGGTGATTTGCGCACAGTGGTTAGAGTAGCACCTTGGGTCCTTGTTCTCCTGAATACCCTTTTAAACTTGTGCATCCCCTTGGACCGCATTCAAGTCCTCTTCATCCCCCTCTTATGGCTGAGGTGGGGTAACGATGTGCTCATCTTCACCCTGACTTGTAGGATGTCTCCTACCCCTATGCTCCAAACCACCACTATCTTCGCACTCTCCTCCTCATCCTACACTTCAATTGGCTATGTGGGCTTAGGTGCTGGGATGTTCTCCACTGTATGATTTCCCTTTGGTGGTGCTAGAAGTGCGAACTCACCTTCCACATATTTTTTATTCTCCATTTTTGGCTTCAGCTGGAGATACACCAATGCTGCCCCCACATCTGTTATAGCCAAGCTTATTATGTTTGATATTCAGAACCTCTGAAATGATTCTCTCTGTATAAGCACTTCTGCCAGGGTATACATACTTCTTCCTCAATGTATGGTAGTCGTTAGTCTACCTTATCTACATTGAAGATCAGTCGGCATGTTTTTGTAAATCTATGAACAAATTCTTGAAAATACCTTGCAGTGAATGCGTAAGGTAACTTGCACCAAGGGCTCTAGACTCCATCTTTCATTGGGAAGCACACAATGTAGAAATGTAGATATACAACAAATTGAACTTGTTTCCCTACCACTACTGGTAGGTCCTTTGGGATGCGCCACTCTTCCCCAAATGCCATGCAGAGCCTGTCATACCACTTCTCCACCCTTTGTTTTACTTCATCTGTCATGGTCCCCTTGCATAGGTATTTTTTGAATCTTTCAGCTGGGGACTTGTTCTCCATGGGGTATTCCCATAATTTCTCCTTTGGTCCATCTGGTACTCCGATCTCCATGAACACCAGTGATAGTAGAACAGCCCCAAAACTGATCTTCCCTCTTGTGCTGCACTTCTTCGACTATTTGCTCTATAATATAGCCTACAATGTTGTAGATTGTCCCTTCTGACATCTTACGTGCCACATGTAACCACATAGTGTTTACCTGTGACCACCACTCTTGATCATTTAACTTGGTAACAAGGTGTGCTGCAGCTTGTACAATTAGACAGTTCTTCAATTTATCTATGTCCATTCCACGTGCAGACCCTTCAGGTATCCCAACTCCTGTTTGGTCTTTACAATCATGGATTTATCTACAAGGTCACCTTTTATGTCTTCCCCTATGGCCTTCAGACCTGTAACTAATGAGACAAGCGCAGATGAAATTCTAACTCTGCATCCTACAAAGTAGAAGAAGTCTTTGTGTACCCTACTCATGAGCCACTGATACAAGGGCTCATACTTCCTGAAAATATGGAAGCTCATACAACTGATAGACCCCAATTCTCTTTAAAAGCTTTTCACCCGCATCGTCATATACTGGCATGTCATCTGCCGTGTGCTTGTTTTTTCTAGCCATGAGAAAGGAATCGAGCTCCTTCTTGTTCTTCATGAAGTCCTATGATTATATTCACTCACTTTGCTCTTTCTAATGGGTGAATCCCACTCTTGGCCGATGATGACTCCTTCTGGGTACTGCATCTCTAAAAAATGGCTTTCGAGGTGCCATCTCTTCTTCCTCAACAACTACCTTCTTCTTTCCTTTTACCGCTATTACAGATGCCTTCTTTGGTGCCATTTCTACCTTGCAAATGTCTCCTCTTCAACTCTTGCAACTCTGTGAATCAAACCCTAGCTCGATTCAATTATGCCCTAGGTGGAAACTTCGTAACCTAACTCTTTTCTATCTCCCTGCTTCACTCAAACCCTTCACCACCGGGGATGCAAGCTTCTTGTCACACTAGATCTGGTTGTCACTCTTGGTTTCACACCACTTCACACCTTAACTCGATCACTCGGCTCTTCTCACTTGGCTCTTCTCTCAAATACTCTTAGTCGCAATGGTAAAAATGAATCCACATCCCATCCTTATATAATTTTTTCAAAATTTGATGCATTTATTACTCCTCACCTACTAAATATCCCTTCATTCATTGACCAAATCCATTCATTCCACACAGTACATCTTCACACCCAGCTATAACCTTCTAGTGCGCCTTCCTACCCTCTGGTCATAGAGACTTCTCTTCAGCGCGTGCTCCTGTGCCCGAGTACCTCATCACTGTACCTTCTCTTGGTAGCTATCATGGCCTCTGCTTACCTCACATTATACTATTCTTTCATTCATCTCCATCCTTGGTCACTTTTGAGAAACAATCTTCTTTTGACTTAAAGCACACCCATAACAGCTTATTCCTTTCACCATTCAAATCCCATAGTCTTTTTCTTGGACAACTACAACCACCCCACATGAAAAGTATGTGCAGTCCTCTGTGCATAAACATTCTTCATACAATAATTAGCTTTAGGCACGCAAGAGTGCTTATTACACAAAAACAACAACTAAATTGACAAAGCATAACGACAATGAAGGAAATACATTAAGGAAATACAAAATTGAAAACCTAAACTAAATGGTAATACTACCTTATTACAAACACCAAGAAGACTTATTTATAGTAGGGCTTCAGCCTACTCCCATTAAAGTAACCGGGTAGCCATGTTCCATCAAGTGCTTCTAACTGGAAAGCACCTGATTCAAGTATAGAAGTGATAACATACGACCCCAACCAATGTACTTTGAGCTTGCCTGGATGGTGCACAGAACTTTGAGTCATAAAGAAGTACCATTTGTTCCAATCTCAAACTTATTATCCCTTATGTTTCTGTCATGCCATGCCTTCTACCTGGCCTTTTCCTACTTCTGACTCCATTGTGCTATGGCTCTTCACTCATCCAGTTGAATCATCTTTTCAATACATTCTTCTAAAGCCTATTCATCAGCTAGACCTCCAGTGCGCACAATGCACAAAGAAGGTAACATAAATTCTATAAGGAGAACAAATTCCATGCCAAACACCAACTGAAATGGTGTGGCTTTGTTCAATCTCTTGTAAGTTGTTCTATATGCCCAAAGAACAGCTGACACTTTGTCATCCCAATCCTTTCTTCCAACATCACATATTTTTGTCAAAGTCTGGCCCAAAATTTTGTTGAAGACCTCAGTCAGTTCCATTTTCCTGAGGATGATAAGGTGTAGTTTTATGGTGTGCAACCATAAACTCATCTAATAGGATCTTGATTGTCTCATTCAAAAAGTGTGTACCTCTATCACTTGTCAAGCTTAAAGGACACCCATATCTTGTAAGAACATTCTCCCATAGAAACCTAGCTACTGTAGTTCTGTACAGTCTTTGGTAGGTGTTGCTTCTGCCCACCGTGTGAGATAATCTGTGCAAGTAATGATATAGTGCAATCCAGTCCTATGCGCGGCTGGTGAAATAGGTCCTACAAAATCAATGGCCCATTTCTCAAATGGTTCGGCACTAGTAATCAGTCTCAAAGGCATCTCATCTCTTTGCCTGGTTTTCCTAGGTGCTGACAATGATCACACGCCTTACAATATTCTTTACAGTCCTTATACAATGTCTCCCACCATAATCTAGCAAGTAGGATCTTCCATAGTAGTCGCATCACCTGCATAATGGCCTCCTACAATCCCACCATGCACTTCTTCCATGATATCCTTGCGCTCATGCTCTAACACACAACGACGTAATACTTCATCTCTACCTAGCTTGTAAAGGTCACCACTGATTAACATAAATGGTGTCGCACATATAGCAAGCTGCTTCTTTTCTAATGCTTTCATTCCTTCTGGTGCCATACCTATTCGTAGAAAGACAACAATGTCTTCTAATTCCGTGGGCATGTGCATTGTAACCTATATAACTGTGCATCTGACATTGTCTCTTCAATTGTCTGTGCATCCTCTCCTAAATTGATTCTAGATAAATGATCTGGTCCAAAATTGCTTTTCCCTGGCTTTACCACAACTGTGAAGTCAAAATCTTGAAATAGGAGCACCCATCTGCATATGTGCCCCTGTAATACGGGCTTGTTTACCAAGTACTTCAATGCCATGTGATCTGTATAAAACACAAATGGTGTTGCTAACAAGTACTGTCAAAACTTGTACAATGCATAGATCATTGACAAAGCTTCGTGCTCTGTAGTTGTATAATTCCTTTCAGCAGGAGTCAGCTTCCTACTAGCAAAACAAATTGGATGATCTATAATACCTTCTCCAGGTTGAGCTAACACAACACCAATGGCCATACCAGAAGCGTCCACATGCACATGAAATGGTCTTATCCCATGAGGGAAAGCACAGAATGGGCACGGTAGTAAGTTTCTCTTTTAATATCTCAAATGCGCACTGCTGCGGTTCTCCCCAATAAAATGTACCTTTCCCCTTTCAACAATTCTTCCAAGGGTGCAACAATTTTGGCATACCCTTTTATGAATTTTCTATAATATCCTGTATGACCTAAAAATCCATGCACCTCACTTTGACTGGTAGGCGCTTCCAGGCCTAAAATGACTGCAACCTTGGCTGGATCAACTAGAAAACCTTCCTTACAGATTATATGTCCTAACAGTATCCCAAATGGCATAGTAAATATGCACTTCTTGATATTCAAAGAGATACTCAATTGTCTACATCGTTCAAACATTAAGTGCATATTGTCACAATGATCTTTCACAAGCCCATATATTGTCCAATCATCTAGGTAGACCTGTAAGAATTTGTGAATAAAATCCTTGAATGCCTGAACAACTATGCATGAGAATACAGCAGGCACATTTTTCAATCCAAAGGGCATCATAGTATAGGAAAAAATACCCCATTCAGTAGTAAATGTTGTCTTTTCTTGATCCTCTTGAGCTATCCTAACCTAATGGTACCTAGAAAAATCCATCTGTGAAAGAATATATTTCGTGCCCTACAACTCCTAGTATTTCCTCAGTGAATGGCATAGGGAATGGATCTGTGATGCATGCAGCATTCAGCTCCCTATAGTCCACACATATCCTAATCCATCTGTCCTTCTTGATACTGATCACCATTGGGCTAACCCATTCTGACTCATCAAGGGGCTTGATAATTCTAGATTTCAACATTTTATCAATTTCTTCTTTCACCTTTTTGTGCACAAATTAGGATTCATTCTGTAAGGTCTCTTTCTAACTGGCCGTGCACTATCCTTAAGTTTGATCTTCATTTCCCCAAGTGATTCATGCACGCCTTTAAGTTCATGATATCCTTGAGGGAATAATTCTTGATAATCCCTAAGTAACTCGATGATCATTGCTACCTCCGAGTCTGACCAGTAATCTCCAATTATGGCCTCCTTAGGCTCAGCCTCCGAACCTATATTCACCTTCTTTGTCTTCATGGGTTCATGGTAGGCACACATATCCTTGTCTACATTATCCAAGACCTCATGTACCCCATGTGAATGTTCAATATCCGGGTTCTCAACTTCCTCATCATCCATGACGTAAACCATCTTTCCTTTCTCTTTCTTAAGGAAAGCACGTTCAAGTAGTATGGAATCCATTTCTTCTTCCTTTTCAAAACATGCTCCGAACTCTACCTCACTGAACAATTCCTGAATATGCTCTTCTGCTTTTGCACTATCTCCCATAGTTAAGCGCTTGACAAATTTTAATGCCTCTACTATAGGAGGTTTAGTCAAGAAGTAGTCAAAAGTTTGGATCATACCTGCAGTCAAATCTTGCCAGTTTCTAGTTTCTCGATGTAGTTCTGCATATACATACCAAACACATGTGCATCCTTGTAGCGTAGAATACAATCTATGCACCCAAAGGAGGTGAAGGTGGTAATACTTCCTGTCCTGATGTAGTTCATATCCAAAGTCTCTCACACTGCTAAATGTGATGTCTAAACAGGTTGATCACCATGATAAGTGCAGATTTGTGTAGGTGCATTGTTCCTTATAAACCTAGTAGACAAGGCTATTCCAATTTCTTCCCAGTTTATAAGATTATCTCTATGGACTACCCACCAGCGCGCTGTTGTCCTGCGTAGTGTATATACTAACATATCTCTCCTTGTAACTTGATCTTCCCATTGTGTTTCCATGGCCTTTAGAAAGGTAGGAAGATCTTTTGTCCGTGTATACCAAGGTACTGTGCTACCTATCCATCGAATTGAACGAAATCCATTCTTGCGCATGCAACCACACTTTTCACCTCGCATCCTACTAATTCATATGTACCATGAGCCTAATTTTCACAAGCAATACTCATAGTATCACTAATAGAATGAGAATCCTCCCAATGTAGGATGCCTTCTTTTGATGTCTCATTGACCTCTGGGTCCTGAATAACACGTACATAGACTTTGTTTAAATCCTCCTCACTTAGAGGCTCAACATAGGGTGTAGACTTCCCATCTGTCAAAGGTATCACAACCCTTTCCTCCTTGTTTTCAAAGTTGATATACCCCTTATTGAATCGAGCAAGTCAGCATTATTTGCATAACACCAAGGGCGTCCAAGCAAGGATGGAAAATTATCTGCTTCTGCAAGTTGCTAATACCTCAAAATCCCCAGTGAACTTGGCCCCTTGTATAGTTATAGATGCATCTTTCAATACTCCTATGGGAGTGGCCTTAGTTCGGTTTTCCATGCATAACACATTAGATGATGGCTGCAATGGAGGCCTCCCCATTTGTACCCATGCATCTAATGTCAGCACATTTACTTCCACACCTATATCGATCAATATGTTGCTCAACAACCACCCATCCACAACAAAATTCAGAGTAATTTCTTTGTCATAGTCAATGCTATCAGGGGAAGATTTGCATGCAGAATTTGTCCATCCAGTCTCAAGACTTACGCGCAGAGTGTTCCCTTTTAACCAACTTCCTAATAGTGGAATAATGTTCTCCTGGCGCAACATCTTGCACACCTCCCGTAAATCATCGATATCAGTTTGGACTGTCTCTGATGCTTTCTTCTACTCCTTTAGGTATTGTATCTCACCCTGAAGATTCCTTAGCACTTCCATGGTATCCTGGTAAACTTCCTTCTGATGAGCAGGATCTGGGTACCTCACATGCAAAACCTCCTCCTTGGTGATTGTAGGCTTCTGGTGCAATGCCTCTCTCACGCGTGTTGCTTCAGCTTCAATGCATGTAGTAATCTTCACTGTCAATTCCTTAGGGCCTTCTGCTATCTTGGGCATCCATTTGTCTTCTACCATGCGCTAGATTCTAACCATCCCGATGCCTTTGTTTTCTTGCTTATGTTACTTACTCAGGATGCTCATATAAGTCTGGGCACTCTTCATAGCTATGGTTCTTCCCGCAGAAAGAACATGTAATATTCTGAGGAGGACATTCATGCCTATAGTGGTCAAGAGATCCACATGTATAACATGTTCCAAGAGGGAACTCTCATGTTCCTCCACCGCGACCTCGTCCTCCATATCCACCATGATATCCACGTCCCCTTCCACGACCTCCTTTAAAATGCCCCTCATTCTTGTCATAGCAGCATTTGATTATGATCCCAATCATGGTGCTCATTCTTACCCTTAGAACTATTTGTTATACTTGTTTGTCATATTCCAATGTCTATAGCATCCTGGATCTGACCAATCAACTGACAATCCTCAGTATTATGGGTCATGGACCTAAAATCTTGAAAAAGCAAGATACATTCTTCCTTATCATGCGCTGTAACAAAGGACAATGACTAGCATCATGATTCAAGTGACAAATTTCACATACCAACAATAGTGAGTGTACAGATCTGCGAGGGAAACTATCCTTGGTGTGACCTTCTACTTCAAAATCTGTACACCAAATTCTTGAGCGTGTTTCATGGGCTGAATTTGCTGATAGCTTCTCTAACTGCTTTTCCATAGCTGCAATCTATGCCTCTAGAAATGGACTAACTCCAGTGTCAATACTCCAAACTGCCTTAGCATGTAAAGTTGCTTCTAGTACTTCACACAGATCAATGTATGTCTTATGTGACAATGCCCTTTTAAAAGGTGTAATCAACCCTCCAACGAACCATTGTGCATGTTGGCTAGTGTGAATATCATAAGATAACTTAGATAGAAGTGTCTTAAAATGAGCATCATACTCACGTACACTCTTAGTAGTGCCTTGCTTGATATCTTTGAGCACACTTATACTCTTCTGCTCAAACTCAGGGATATGGAACTCTTTCAAGAAAGCATCTCTCAATGCTGCATAATCCACACAAGTTTGATCAGGGTCAAACTTCCTATACCAACTGTGCGCGTGCCCCTGTAATGTAGTAGTGAATTGACTTTATTTTCACTCAGCAGCTGTAATCCCCTTAGTGCACCACAAGATTTCACACATATGCACATGTTCGACAACATCCTTTATACCTCTATACTCTGGGAGATGAAGAGACATCTCCATATAGATATTCTATGGTTGCTACGGACCTTGACCACCTGATCCAGAACCTCCTGTGTTCCCTCTTCCACCAAAACCACCAGATCCACTAGAACTAGAACCACCTATACCTCCTGATATGCCACTTGTAGTTGGAATAGGGCTTATAGATGTACTTCCCTGTGCTCTAACAGTAGTACTATACTGTACCCCTACATTTTGTGAGGTAGTTCCACTTCCAGAGGTGAATCCAACATTCTGAATGCTCACATTCTGTGCAGATGATGCACCTAAGAATGCTCCTCCAAATGGCATTGAAGCCATCTGTCCTGCCATTGATGTACTTGATCCCTGACTTACTCTTGCTTTCCTACTTCCCAAGTTAGTTTGCTGGTTACTTGTCGTACTAGATACTGAAAAACCAAGTGCAAAGGCTAGGTCACTAGGTGGATTAAGATGCATGCCTATGTGGCCCAAGTAGTCTCTACCAACACACTTCTGTGTGAGGCCGAGAAGGGATCTCTATCATGCTTTCCAAGAAGGGGGAGTTCCTGATGCTCTGGCTCCACATCTTCTACATGAGCTGTAAATCCTTCACGAGCCATCTCTCTCCTCCATGCCATACTCTCTACAACATAACACTGCTTCTCTATCTCCCTCTTGTGCACCTCATTATACTTAAGCCACCTTTCCTCTCTCTGTTTGTCTACCACTAGGTCTTCCATCTTAAACCAAACCTGTAGCTACCCTCGCACGTGGTGAAGTTTAGTTAGCCATCGATTTAATCTCCAGGTTCAAAGTTACCATTAAGATCTTGATTTCTAATGGAATACCGTGCAAATATGTTCTTCTTGGATACCACAAAAAATGGAATTCAAGCTACCTCTGGGCAAGAGTACATCGAAATTGAATATTCCAAAATATAATTGTTTAGAACACCATGGAACCACGTATCCACCACGCGAGTCCAGATCATATCAACATCATAGAGGGCCTAAAATTCTTCATGTGTCTAGACAAGTGTGTGATACCTCCAATTCCATTGAGATGAATAAGCAGTAAGCCTCTTGTATAGTTCTACTGGAAAGATAGCGAAAAAGCTCTCATATAAGCTTTCATACAATTTCTGTTCTACCCAAGTGCGTGCGTTAAACTTAAATCCATTACTGAACCATCCATGTATATTCTTCCTCCAGATCATGTATCCATTCCTCAATACTTGCTAGAGTTAACCGGTATGTCTTCATCGTGAACCATCCTGAAAAAGAACTGAAAAAGAGGTCCCGGAAATGGAACTAATGATGCACCCTAGACTTTGCAAGATAACACCCTAGTCGCGCTAGCACATCACTCAACCTAGACTGAGTGCTCACCCGAAGCGCGCAAAGGTACTAGGCCCTCTTTAGGGTTGCTGTAATAGGATGTTAACATGATGAAGGAAGAAACATATAGATTCATAACTAATCCATCATTCTATAATTCATGCTATCCTCAGATCTATGAAAGAACAATAATCATGATTTAACCATTAACATGCACTACTCAATTACGCATAATGACACTTAGATTCAGCCAATATCTTCCATCTATTAGTAAATATAGAAGCTCCTTACAGTATTTTCAATCTATATCAATGCGCGTATGGATCTGATACACACATTCATACATCCAAAATCATACATACACCGCTCTCTGTGATACATACATCTACCATGCACCTAACATCATATATATAGGGTGGGGACTTTCCCTTCACCACTTAACTATTCCAGAAATAGGTCACATGCTATTGATAGCCACACACCATTTACAATCATAGCCACACATGTAAGTGTGCTCTCTATAGTCCTCTTGCAGTTGAACTAGTTTCAATTCTATTCTTAGCTTGTCTCCATGCATAGACAGCTTTTAACCGCTTCTCTAAATATAGACAATGCATGGTGCAAACATCTCTACATCGTTGATGTGTTCCACCTGCCATCTTCCAAAAATAGGTCTCCATGCTCAAAATTGGCTAAGTCTTGAAATCTGGACTTGCCTTCTGTGCACGGGTCCTTCCTATCCTTCCATGTCATTGATTCTGGGTCTTCTATCCCGTGCAGACTCCTTATGTGATCTTAGGCAAGTATTCTTTGATCAACAATCATATTGGGTTGATAGTCAGGAAAATAATCATTTTAAATAGTGACCATGTTAGTAATAAGTTGGAAAGTGATGTTAGTGTTTTACTTGTTCAATAGTACCAAAGATAAGCCAAAACCATGATCTACTAAAAGTAAATGGGGTTGTTTGAGGGTCAAGGGAAACCCAAAACTTAGTGGTGATAACACGTAACCTGAAATCTATCACGAGCGTAATATATCCTTGAAACTTGAGAGAAATATTGAGAGGAAGTGTAATGTTAGATGGTGTAAGTCCTAGAGTAGTCAAGGCCTCATAGGAGCAAATGTTCTTATTTCGGTTGAGATTAAGAGGAACATGTGGCCAATATCACTCTTGGATATACACAATTCTAGTAAATGCATCCAAATGAGGAGTCTCATCAGAAGGCTATAATGTATCATGTAATATAGTAAGAGTGCCATTACGCTTGAGAGTATTGTTTTCACTATTTAATGCTTCAAAATTATTAGTGTCATGACCCATAACACAGTGGTAATCATAGAAAATATGATTGGGCTACCTATAAAGCTTGCGAGTATAATCATGAAACTTAAAAGGAAATGTGATAAAACCTTGATCAAGTAAAATAGAAATTAATTTATGTGGTATATCAAGAGGAGCTAGGTCTGTAATATATGTGACATGAGGAAAAACATCCATGGTATTGACTGTATAAGTCATAGGATCAATGCACATATCACTAAAGTCAATATGATCAGGAGGAGAACTAATAACTCTAGGGGAAGTGTCCTTAAGCTGATAATGTATGATTCTAGTGGATACAAAGAGAGAATGAAACATAGATTCATCTATATCAATATGATCAAAATTGACTTTACATAAATTATCATTCATGAGTTTGATTGTATCATCATCACTATCAATAGTATACTCAGGTGCATCAGGATGTTGTGTAGTTACAAGTAATATATTAGGAGTATCAAGTGGTGATGTGCTAGGTATAGAATATTATGGTGGAGTCATAAGATAAGTTTATGTGTGTGAATCAAGATGCAGAGGTATATCCAATAAATTATCATAAGGAGTACAAGTCTCACCAACAACATATGTATCTACCTTGTCTATATGAATATTCTAATATGGAGGAGTCACCGAAGGTGCTTGTGAATTAGACATGTCTACCTTGTAATATTATAAGGATCCAAATAAAAATGTACAATATATTCAATACCATTATGTAGAAATTTGATGCAATGATGGAAAGTAGATGAGACAACTTGTATATCATGAATCTAAGGATGACCCAAAAGTAAATTGTATTGCAAATCAATGTCCATGATTTTAAATGTAGTAGGTGATGCCTTAAGACAACCGAGTAGATCAAAAGTGATAGTTCCAAGTTGTAGGACCCATGATGTCATCAAATCCTTAGATAGTAGTGGGATAATGATTGATTACATGAGGAAAACTAACCATCTATGTAAGTAATGATTTATGACATAATTTGAGACCCTATCCATTTTCTGTTAAAACCCTTTTGATAAATAATCCTTGAATGCATGCAGTAATGAATAAAGGAGGACATCTAGTCATATCTATATTAGGTGGCATATCATATGGAGTAAAGGAAATATCCTTGTCAAGTTCCTTAAATTTATCCATGAGAGAAGTGAAGGTAGTTGGATGAGTATCATTAGCCAATGTGAAAAAGTGCAAAGTATCTTGTAATATGTATTTGTAAATGTGGGATATTTGAAGTAGTTCAAGTATAGATATCTTAGCGGGGTATTATAAGTTATTCAATTAAGTCATACCCTTTAGCTGGAACATTATATTTACCCATAGGAGCAGAGGGTGGGGGAGGAAATGGTGGATTCCCCCTATTGGTTGTTTATTGCGCTATGTGGTTCCACATAAACTGTAGAAGAATGAAACCGAGGTGGATGATCAATAGTTACAGGAGTGATCTCAGATTGAATGTCAATTTAAGTTGGAAAAATTTTGGCCATATAAAAACTAAACATAAGGAATGTCATTCAAATGCATAATACGAGGCATGAACTTGGTTAAAGGGATAATAACCCCTATTAGCAAGCGGACTTAGAACCCTAGGCCAGAGATGAAGACCGTATAATTTATTTGAAGGGGTATGATGAATAAAAGAGATTGAAGACCAAAATAAAAGAATAAAACTTTAAGGCCACTAGGGTTAGATACACGATGTTTGACTAGAGAGGGTCATGTTCACATAATAATTTCACCTTTTTGGTTTTAATATATTTTATTTAACATGGCTAAAAAGGATGAATATTGTTACATGTGATTTTTATGATTTAATTCACTTTCAAAAGCCACACTAATACTTTTCAAAGTGACTAGTGACTTAACAAATTTCAAAAAATAAGGTAGAAAGTGTCTTTGTTGATTATGTATGGATATAGAGGAGTCTAGGTGATGTGAGTGTAGGAACATGTAAATATGGAACTGGAAATGCTTCATCTATGAAATTGTGACTTGAAATTGAGCTTGGTCAAAACTGCATACAACTTAACTAATAACCTCTACATGGTCCCGACCCCTCTGTATAATCTTGGAAGTGCTTTAAATATGGGTCTAACACTTTATGAGTGTTCCACCTACCTAGAAATGTGCATCACTATTTTTCAATATTCTTCACTCATGTTCAAAATGACTTTGTAAAATTTTCTTAAACCCCCAAACCCTTGTACTGTAAGAAGGAGTTCCTCTATAACAAAGTTAATTGGGTTATGAGTACCCTTATACACTGTCAATGTACACACTACTCTAAAGAGGCCTTAAACCACAAGTTTTTATACTATCATGTGATATATCTACTGTAGTGTAATTATAATTTGACAATACAATGCCTTGCTTGAGTTTCACACTTGCTCAAATGCTTAGGAAGGGTCACTTTTCTTACTTGTATGATGAAAATGGAGGCTCCTAAACCTAGAAGGATACTTTAAACTAGTAAAGTGTGCTATTAGAATGGGTTCACATGAGTTATTTTGTTTTTAGGGAGCTTTGGGTGCCTTTAGTGCTATCTTTTGCATAAGGAGTTCATAAAGTGCCATGTCCCTAAATGAGGTATGATTTACTTTTTTTTTTTTTTTTCAAAGGGAGTTATGACATGAAATTATAACAAGAGGGGTGTATTTTTTCACATGAAGGTGATGGAATTGAAATAATTAATGTAAAAGATATCATTCAAAAATTGTACGGTAGTTTTGGTATGTAGATTTTCATAACCCCACTGAGATTGGTAGTTTTATACAGGAGAGAGAAAAAACATTTTGACTTTGTGGGCCTAAGGATGGATGTTTCTAGATGTATTTTATGTAATTAGGTTTTAGAAGTTGTCAATGTAAATGTCTAAAAAGATAAGAAAGTACATGAAGTGTTATTAGGGCGTGTTAAACAAGAGTGGGGAGAGTACATTTGTCCATATAAGTGTGCAATGTCAAGATTAGTAGTGTTAAAGGATAGATTGAAAATTTTGAGTTTCTATAATATGCAACCAAAATTAATGTCCATTTTTTTTTATTTGATTATGTTGAAGCATGTTTTGTTTCCAGATTGTGAGGAAATTTTTGTAGGAAACTCCCTTTCTTAGACAAGATGCTAGTTGTGAAAAAGGCCATGATGCCAATTCCGTATGACATAGAATATTTGAGTATGCGTAAAAGAGATGTAGTCTTAGAAGAAGGGGGAAAGTTCCAAATTCAAAGAAAAATCTTGAAGGTTTTGAAAATGATTAGAGAGAAGAAAAGAAAAGATTGAAAAGACCGTATAGAGAATCCAAATGATGTAATAGATGGGGAATATCAAGTATTATTGGAGGAAAGGTGAAACTAAATGTGATTGGGATTAGAGTAGGGAAAGTGGATGAGGAAGGAGGAAATGAACATCCTAAATAAATAAAATAGAAAATCAAATGAGAAAACCCAAATGACCAATAGGGTGTGCAATAAGGTGTGGATTCTGATTATGAAACCAAAGGAATTAAAGAATAAAGATAAGAAAATGAAGATACGGGATTAGAGATAGTTAAAAGTAGCTTAATGAATATTTTGGTGTTGAAACCATAAAATCCATCATGGTATCCATGGTATTACATAGAAAAAGAAGCCATAATACACAATGAAGAAATGATACCATATCTACAAAGGACAATAGAAGAGGATAATACCCCTCTTCTAGGATATATGCCCCTTGATCCAGGTAGAAAATTGCTTACTTGGGATATTCTAAATTATTGGGAACATATTGGAATTTTATAAGAATTTTGAAGAAGGTTGAGAAACCATCCGCAATATAGAATTTTTTACTTACAAAATGTTGAGGAGATGGGTGTGGAAGTTTGGAAGATATCTCAAGGGAAGTAGACTTGTCATTACACAAGCATTTGTTACACATACTCAGGTTCGGTGGAAGAATAGAAGTAAATGATAATTCTAGTAATAAATGTTCTACGAGTCTAATATACAAAGTAATTTTTCCATAATATGAAGAGTCAGAAGAAGTGAAGCCTGAATCTAGTAAATCTAGTTCAAATATTGGTGTGAATAGTAACTAGCCAACTATGAAATTTGAATATGAATCTGAATAGTAGTTTGACCCATACTACCACAAAAATTCAACCAAGAATTAAGATAGGAATGTGAGAAAATATGTCCATTATCCTAACCCCTATGTAAGCTTACAACCATATGACATGTTTGCTAATTCTAGAAAAATACTTACTGACTTGCAACATATGATGGGGAGAAAAAGGAGTCACAAATTATACCAATAATAAATCTAAACGCATAGGAGGATTACATAAAAGGGAACTAGAATTTATATACTTGATGAACCTTAGCATGAAGAATCTCAATGAAGTGTGCAATGCACTTAAATAGGAAGTTAAACGAAATAAGTGCATGGGAGAGACTATCCAATATCTAAAAGAAATATAACAAAAGTAGAGATAATCTATTATGGAGTATGAAATGCGATTCTCAAACATCATGAATAAAACCATATTTAACTTCAATGAGCCTAGAAAAGTATTTTGGTTGTACAAGGATTACACAAAAAGATACATTTTGTAATTATGTAGATGAAATTTAACACAGAATAAGAGGCAATTAAAATTTATATCAGAGTGGAAAATATTGAAGAATGTGGAGATAGTGGTAAAAAATATGAAAATAGTGATTTAATTCAATTTGAATTAAGCAATCTAAATATTACAGAGTCATTATTGAATCAAATGATGTATAAATGATGAAATATAGGAATGAAAAAAGAAAACTAAGATTTAAAATATAAAAACGTAAGAAAAGAAGAAGGAGAGAGAACTTAGTTGATTCGTGATTGATCTGGGACTGATCTAGAATGGGAAAAGTGCTAAACAGGCTAGGAAAATTGTTGTTATTGCTCACTGTAAATTATGAAATGCAAGAATAGATCCGGAAAGGGGCACCTAGATGCTGGAGACTGATACTGGGCACTCATGACAGTGTAAATATTTAGAATCTACTTTTTACTATTTCGTAGGGTCTTTAACAACAAGATAAATTTTGTAATTACGTAGATGAAATTTAACACCGAATAAGAGGTAATTAAAGTTTATATCAGAGTGGAAAATATTGAAGAATATGGAGATAGTGGTAAAAACAATATGAAAATAGTGATTTAAATCAATTTGAATTAAACAATCTAAATATTGCAGAGTCATTATTTAATCAAATGATGTATAAATGATGAAATATAGGAATGAAAAAAGAAAACTAAGATTTAAAATATAAAAACCTGAGAAAAGAAGGAGAGAGAACTTAGTTGATTCGTGATTGATCTGGGACTGATCTAGAATGGGAAAAGTGCTAAACAGGCTATGAAAAGTGTTGTTATTGCTCACTGTAAATTATGAAATGCAAGAATAGATCCAAACAGGGGCACTTGGATGTTGGAGACTGATACTGGGCACCCATGATAGCGCAAATATTTAGAATCTAATTTTTATTGTGTCATAGGGTCTTTAACAACAAGATAAATTTTGTAATTACATAGATGAAATTTAACACCGAATAAGAGGCAATTAAATTTTATATCAAAGTGGAAAATATTGAAGAATATGGAGATAGTGGTAAAAACAATATGAAAATAGTGATTTAATTCAATTTGAATTAAGTAGTCTAAATATTACAGAGTCATTATTGAATCAAATGATGTATAAATGATGAAATATAGGAATGAAAAAAGAAAACTAAGATTTAAAATATAAAAACCTAAGAAAAGAAGAAGGAGAGAGAACTTAGTTGATTCGTGATTGATTTGGGACTGATCTAGAATGGGAAAAGTGTTGTTATTGCTCACTGTAAATTATGAAATGGAAGAATAGATCCAGACAGGGGCACCTGGATGCTAGAGACTGATACTAGGCACCCATGACAACGCAAATATTTAGAATCTACTTTTTACTGTGTCGTAGGGTCTTTAACAACAAGATAAATTTTGTAATTACGTAGATGAATTTTAACACCGAATAAGAGGCAATTAATGTTTATATCAGAGTGGAAAATATTGAAGAATATGGAGATAGTGGTAAAAACAATATGAAAATAGTGATTTAATTCAATTTTAATTAAGCAATCTAAATATTGCAGAGTCATTATTGAATCAAATGATGTATAAATGATGAAATATAGGAATGAAAAAAGAAAACTAAGATTTAAAATATAAAAACCTAAGAAGAGAAGAAGGAGAGACAACTTAGTTTATTCGTACTTGATCTGGGATTGATCTAGAATGGGAAAAGTGCTAAATAGGATGGGAAAAGTGTTGTTATTGCTCACTGTAAATTATGAATGCAAGAATAGATCTGGATAGGGGCACCTGGATGCTAGAGATTGATACTGGGCACCCATGACAATGCAAATATTTAGAATCTAATTTTTATTATGTCGTAAGGTCTTTGTTGTTGCTTCTCTTTAATCGCTTGGTAGCCACACAATGATCACCAAGGGTACCTGTAACCAGAAAAAGAGAGATTTACTTACACAAGCCCATAAACCACATCAAACCTAAAAATAAAGATGCAAAATGGGGAGTCATATTGACCCCGTTGGTCATCCTGAGAGTTAACTTAGAACTGAGTGTTGCACTACATATTAGAATCCACATAGTTCTGGTGAGTGTGTGTAGAAATTGTGCTCTAGGATGCCCTTGTGTAAGTTGCACTTGATAGTGGGTTATAGCTAAATATACTAATGTAGTAGAATGTATGGATGTAATAGAATGAAATTCCCCTTCCTATGTCTTGTATGCAGACTATGCAGTCCCTTGTTGCTTGAATTGATGCTAGATGGATGTTTTGAAGTGCTTTAGGTGCCTTTTGGATGCAATATTAGGTGATAATAGTAATGCTTAATGCTTGGTCATTTATTTTGAACACACAACTATGTATTTATATGATTCCCTTGTTTTAAATTCGTAATGCTTAATGGTTGGTCAACCAATAAGTGAAAAAGATACCTAAAAGATATGAGAGATCCAAAAGGAGAGAGTAAGATAAGAAAAGTCTAGGGGTTACCAGAGGGGAGATGAAAGCCTAGGTGGTGGTGTTTAAACCCATAAAATATAAATCAGTAAAATCCTGATTGGGTTATAGGGTGTGCAAGACCAAATATAGAACAAGAAACATAGAAAAGAGGCCAAAGATTGTCGTTAATTACTAGTTTTCTTATTTAGGAATCATGTAAATGCTAGTATGCTTTTAGGACCTAGTAATGTACCCAAGTGCATGATTTTGTGTTTACATTTACCCCCACTTTATGTTGTTGAGTGAATACTTAATAACATAAAGTAGATAAGAGCCATGTAGAACATGCAACAAAATGTGTGCCGAGTGGAAAAATGAAGTGTGGAAACTAGGAAAGGAAAGTGACCCTAGGGGTTGAAGTATATGCATTACGTTGTACCTATTATTCGGCATGTGATTGCTTCTTATTGTAAGCATGATCATGTAAACGAAGAGTAAGAATGTAGTAAAAGTTTTGTATATGATAAACCAAAGAAATATGCGCATAAGTATGTAAAAAGTGTGTAAAGAAAAGTGTGCACATGATGTAAAAGAGTGTAAAGGATAGAAAAAATGTCCTAAAATGATGAGTAGAGTGAGATTTTTGGGATATCTCATGCCAATAATGAGTTTTTTGGGTGATCTCATGCAAAAATCAAGTTTTTTGGTCAATCTCATGTCAAGTGTGAGTTTTTTGGGTGATCTCATGCTAAAGAGCAAGTGTTGGGAAAAGAGGTCTCGTGCTACTCTCCTTCTATGAATATGCTCGATAAGAATCACTATAGATGGTACATCCTAGATTTTTCTAGTGTTACTCTCCTTGAAAGAGGTTTAGTGTTACTCTCCTTCCAGGCCCTGTATGATGCTGATCTGATTTGGACTTGAAATGTGGATACGTGGTTCCATGGTGTCTTGAACAATTATATTTTGGAATACTCAATTTCCACTTATTCGTGTCCAGAAGTAGCTAAATTCCAGTTCTTATGACATCTAAGGGGAGCTTACCTACAAAGCATTCCACTAGTGATCAAGATTTTGATGGTAACTTTGAATCTGGAGAGTAAACCAATGGCTAACTAAACCTCACCACGCACGGGGGCAGGAGTAGGTTTGGTGAAAGATGGCATACCTAGCGGTAGAAAAGAAGAGATATGAAAGACGACTTAAGTATAATTAGGCACACGAGAGAGAGATAGAGAAGAAGCGTAACGTTGCAGAAAGTATGGCGTTGAGGAGAGAGATGCCTCGTGAAGGATTTGAAGCTCACATAGAAGATGTGGAGCCAGAGCATTAGAGCATCTTGGAAAGCATAATAGGGATCCCCCCTCAGCCTCACACAGAAGCATGCTAGCAGAGACTACTTGAGCTATGGGTACGCATCTGAATCCACCTGGTAACCTTGCCCTTGCATTGTGTTTTTCAACATCTAGTACAACAAGCAGTAAATAAGATAGTTTAAGCAGTGGGAGAGTAAGAGTGAGTCTTATAAGAGGAAAAACGATGATAACACAAATGGCTTTGTTTTTATATGGAAGTAACTTTTCGGGCGTATCATCAACATAGAATACAAGCACACCAATTTTTGGATTAACTTCTAGGAGTACTAATGTTTCCCAGACTGTCAGGGTTCAATTCAGTTCTATTGTTGGGACACAGGGAAGTACATCTTCTGGTCTAACCCCAGCTATAAGTTTGGGATCAAGAGGCATAGGTATCTCTGTTTTAGGTGGATCTAGTGGTTCGTGAGGTAGGGGAAACATAGGAGGTTCTAGATCAGGTGGGTAAGGTCTTCACCCACCCCAAAATATTTACATGGAAATGTCTCTTCATCTTCCATAATATAGGGGCATAGAAGATGCTGCTGAACATGTGCACATGTGTGATATATTGTGGTGTAAAAAAGGGATCACAACTTCTAAGCGTAGGGCAAGCCAATTTTCCACTACATTACAAGGGTGTGCACACAACTGGTATAGAAAGTTTGACCCTGATCAGACTTTCGTAGATTATACAGCTTTAAAGGATGCATTCCTTAAAGAGTTTCATATCCTTGAGTTTGATCAGAAGAGTATAAGTACGCTCAAGGAAATTAAGCAAAGAACTACTGAAAGTGTGAGAGATTATGATGTATGGTTTAAAACATTGTTATCATAGCTCTCTTATGACATACATGCAAGCCAACATGCACAATGGTTCTTTGGGGGCTTGATTACCCCTTTTAGGAGGGCATTATCACATAAGACATATACGGATCTGCACAAAGCACTTGAAGCAGCCTTGCACGATGAGGTAGTTGGGAGCATAGATACTAGGGTGAGCCTATTTTTAGAAGCAAAAATAGCAGTAATGGAAAAACAAGTGGAGAAACTATCAACAAATTCAACACATGAGACGGGCATAGAGATTTGGTGCACAAATTTTGAAGTAAAAGGTCACACAAAGGATAGTTTCCCTCATAGAATAGTATGCTTATTGCTGATGGATTGTGAAATATACCAATTAAAGCATGATGCTAGCCACTACCCATTATTATAATGCGCGATAAGGAAGAACGTTTCAAGCTACTGTAAAATCTGTAGGTCCATGACTCATGACACAAAGGACTATTGGCTGATTGGACAAATCCATGATGCTATGAACATTGGTTTATAGTAGACAGGAGTTTCAAATAACTCTAAGGGAAAGAATGGACATCAGGATAGGGCAAGGTTCATTGTAAGAGACCTCTTAGAAATCGGAGGTGGAAAATACTTGGTGAATATCCTCGGAACTAGTTTTACGTGAAGGTAATTTTTTTGGGGGTCTGACAGTAAAATTTTCACTTGATTTTTAAGTGGTGGGATAGAAGGTTGTAGACGCATGATAGAGATTTGCTAACACGCATCAATAAGGTGGTTGATGCGTGTCAGTGAATCTTTGTCGCGTGTCTGTATCCTCCGCCATCTGGTCGTGCAACAAAAAAATCTCTGTGTCAAGCATCAAAAAACTCTCTATCGCATGTCTACTTCCTCCAAACTCCTGTCATATGTTAACAAAATCTCCCTATCGCGTGTCAAAAAAATCTCCCTATCATGCGTTAACAAACTCTTTATCACACATCTACAGCCTCCGTCCTCATGTCGCACGTTTACTGTAATTGATAATACATATGGCCCCAGGTGGTATGAGTGAGCTAGCAGTGTTCTACCTAGCAAATAATATAGGATTATATAGGGGATAGTTTCAAGGGTAGGTGAAGCTGACCCCTAAAAAAATTAAACTATAATTTTTAGGTGAACAGGTCACTAACCCGCGCTAGAAAATTTTCCTTTTCAAAATTTTCAAAAATGGAATATTCGTCATATTACGAATATTCACCACTAAAATTATCCCTGGGATAGGGAGCACAATCAGGTGCATTATGATCAGAATGAGGGGTGTTTTGAAGTGATTTTCCATGTGAAACATGTTATACATGTGGATATCTTGACCATTATAGGCGCGAATGTCCTTAGAATATTACATGTTCTTTATGAGGAAAGAACCATAGCTATGAAGAGTTCCCGGACTTATATGAGCATTAGAGTAAGAAACAGAAACAAGAAAACAAATACGCAAGGATGATTAGGATACAACACGTTGTGGAAAATTAATGGATGCCCAAGATGGAAGTATAATATGAGGCACAACAAGTGAAGATCACGAACTGTTCTAAGGCAACACATGTCAGGGAGGCATTAGAATAGAAACCTACCATCACTAAAGATGAGGTTCTTCATGCATGGTACCAAGATCCTACATATCAGAATGAGGTTTATCATGATACCATGGAAGTTCTGAGGAATCTTCAGGGTGAGATACAATACTTAAAGGAGTAGAAGAAAACATCAGAGCCTTGGATGGGTGGTTGTTGAGTAATATATCCCTATTCATAGCCTAGATTATGACAAGGAAATAAATCTAAATGTTGTTGTGGATGGGTGGTTGTTGAGTAATATACTAATTGATACAGGCGTGGAGGTCAATGTTCACACCTTGGATGCATGGGTACAAATCGGAAGACCCCCATTGCATCCATACTCTAATGACTTATTCATGGCTGATCGGACTAAGGCCACTCCCATCAGAGTTTTGAAAGATGCATCCATTACCATACAAGGAGAAACGTTCACTGGAGACTTTGAAGTTTTAGTGCTGCAGAGTCAGATAGCTTTCCAGTTGTATTGTGGCATCCTTGGTGCTATGCAAATAATGCTGATCTTAGGTTCAACAAGGGCTATAACAATTTTTAAAATAAAGAGGAAAGGGTTATTATCCCTTTAATAGATGGAAAGTCTGTGCCCTATGTTGAGCCCTTACATGAAGAAGATCTGAATAGCATTTATGTACGTGCCATCCGAGATCCAGAGATGATTGAACCAACCAAATAAGGACTAATTCAGTGGGAGGATGCACAGTCTATTAGCAATCCACAAGTGTTGCTTGTGATAATTGGGGTCACAAAACTTATGAGTTGGTAGGGCGTGAAGTAAAGAGCATATTCCCTTGAGGCATAAAACCACGTTATGTCAAGAGGATAGGTAACAACATGGTACCTTGTTACATAGGAGAATGGGACCCCATAGTATTCTTGCGCGCCATGGAAGAAAAATGGATAGATCCACTGGAAAGAAGAAATATGCTAGCATATACACTACGTGGTACAACAAAACACTGGTGGGTGGTCCACAGGGATAAACTGGTCAAATGGAATGAAGTTGGGATTGCTCTTACCACTAGGTTCTTTAGGAGCAATGCACTTGCAAAAATTTGTAATTATTACAGTAATCAACCTATTCAACACCACGTTCAGAGGTGTGAGAGACTCTGGATAGAAGGTCAGGAATATTTACCACCTTTTCTTTGGGTGCACCGGTTTTATTCCACTTTACAAGGCTACACACGTGCTTGGTATGTATGTGCAGAACTCCATCGAGAAACGAAAAATTGGAAGGATTTAACTACAGGAATTGCCCAAATGTTTGACATATTCTCTACAAAGCCTCTGGTGGAAGAAGCATTGAAATTTATCAAGCACTTAACTATGGGGGATAGTGCCAATGCTGAAGAAATCCTTCAGGAATTATTAGATAAAAAGGATTCAGGAACGTGTCTAGATAAAGAACCAAATACTGATGCAACATTACTTCACACACTTGCCTTAAGAGAGAGAAAGGAAAAAAGGTCTACCTAGTGGATGATGAAGAAGTATATAACCTAGATATAAACCATTCAATAGGAAGGCATGAGGTATTGGATAGTATGGATAAGATAACACGTTCCTATCATGAACCTATGAAGACAAAGCGGGTGAATATTGGAACAAATACTGAGCCTAAGGAAGCCATAATTGGAGACTATTGGTCAGACTCTGAAGTGGAAAAAATCATAGAGTTACTAAGGGATTACTAGGACCTATTACCTAGGGGTACCATAAACTTAAAGGCGTGCATGAATTATTAGGGGCTATGAAGATAAAGCTTAAAGAGGGTGTGCGCCTAGTTAGAAAGAGACCTTACAGAATGAACCCCAATTTGCACAAAAAGGTCAAACAAGAGATTAATAACATGTTCAAGTATAGAATTATCAAGCCCCTTGATGAGTCAGAATGAGTTAGTCTAATGGTGATGAATATCAAGAAGGATGGACAGATTAGAATATGCGTGGACTACAAGGAGTTGAATGTTGCACATGTAACATATCCATTCCCTATGCCATTTACTGAGGAAATACTAGGAGTTATATGGCGTGAAATATATTAGTTTACATATGGCTTCTCTGGGTATCATTAGGTTAGGATTGCCCAGGAAGATCAAGAAAAGACTACATTTACTACTGAATGGGGTAGTTTTTCCTATATTGTAATGCCCTTCGGTCTTAAAAATGCACCTACTGTATTTTCACGCATAATTGTCCAAGCATTCAAATAATTTATTCACAACTTCTTACATGAATATTTAGATGATTGAATGGTGTATGGATTAGTTAAGGATCACTGTGACAATATATGTTTGATGTTTGAATGGTTTCTATAGTATAGTATCTCTTTGAGCATCAAAAAGTGCATATGTACTACACCATTTGGGATACTTTTAGGACACATAATCTACAAAGAGGGTTTGTTGGTTGATCCAACAAAGGTTTCAGTCATTATAGGTCTAAGGGAGCCTACCAGTTAAAGTGAGGTGCGTGTATTTTTGGGTCATACATGATATTAGAGAAAATTTATCAAAGGCTATGCCAAAGTTTCCACACCATTAGAAGAGTTACTAAAAGGGAAAGGTACGTTCTACTAGGGAGAACAACAATAATGCACATTCGAGACATTGAAGGAAAAACTTATTACCATGCCTATTTTGTGTTTTCCTTCATGGGACAAACCATTTCATGTACATGTTGACGCCTCTGGCATGGCCATTGGCGTGGTGTTGGCCCAACCTGGAGAAGGTATTGTAGATCTATCCTATCTATTTTGCTAGTAGAAATCTGATTCCTGCAGAACATAATTACACAACTACAGAGCGCAAAGCTTTTCCAATGATATATGCGTTGCATAAATTCTGCCAGTACCTACCAGCTACACCATTCATCTTTTATACATATCACATGACATTGAAGTATTTGGTAAATAAACCTATTTTACAAGGTCACATATGTCGATGGGTGCTCTTATTTCAAGAATTTGATTTCAGAGTTGTGGTAAAACCAAGAAAAAGTAATTATGGACCAGATCATTTATCAAGGATACAGTCAAGAGAAGAAGCACAAGAAATTGAATATACTATGCTAGATGCACAGTTATATAGGTTACAACGTGCACCATCAGAACTAGAGGACATTATTTACTTTCTACGCACAGGGATGGCACCAGAAGGAATGAAATCCTTGGAGAAGAACAAGTCGCTATACGTGTCACACCTTATATGTTAATCAGTGGTGACTTATACAAATTGGGTCATGATGAGGTATTGCACCGCTGTGTATTGGAACATGAGCGCACGGGTATTATGGAAGAAGCTCATGGTGGAATTGTAGGTGGCCACTATGTAGGTGATGCCACAATATGCAAGAGTCTACTCATTGGATTATGGTGGGAGACCCTCTATAAAGATTGTAAGGAATTTTGTAAGGCATGTGACTATTGCCAACATCTTGGAAGACTAGGTCAACACGATGAAATGCCTCTAAGACCTATTGCTAGCACAAAACCGTTTGAGAAATGGGCTATATATTTTTTGGGTCGCATTTCATCAGCTGCGTGCAAAAATGGATCACGCTACATTACAACTTGCACAAACTATCTGACAAGATGGGAAGAAGCAACACCTACAAAGGATTTTACAGTGGCTACAACATCCCAATTTCTATGGAAAAATATTATTACAAGGTATGGATGTCCTTTAAGTTTGACCAGTGATATGGGCACACACTTTCTTAATGAGACAATCAGAATTTTATTGGATGAGTTCATGATTACACACCATAAGACTACACCCTATCATCCTCAGGAAAATGGCAGTACTGAAGCTTTCAACAAAATTTTGTGTCAGACATTGACAAAAATATGTAATGTTGGAAGAAAGGATTGGGATTATAAAGTATTTGCATTAATTTGGGCATATCAAACAACATATAAAAATTTGAACTAAGCAACACCATTTAAGTTAGTGTTTGGCACAGAAGTTGTTCTTCCTATGGAATTTATATTACCTTCTTTACGTATTACGCGCGCTGGAGGTCGAGCTGATGAGAAAGCTTTAGAAGAATGGATTGAAAAGATAATATAGCTAGATGAATGAAGAGCCATAGTAAGTTAGAGTCGAAAGAAAGAAAAGGCCAGGTAGAAGGCATGGCATGACAGAAACATAAGGAACAAGAAGTTTGAGATTGGAAAAATACTACTTCTCTATGATTCTAAGTTTTTACGCCATCCAAGAAAACTTAAGGTACATTATTTGGGGTTGTATGTTATCACTTACATCCTAGGAACATGTGCTTTCTAGTTAGAAGCACTTGATGAAACATGGATACTCGGTTACTTCAACGGGAGTAGGTTGAAGCCCTACTATAAATAAGTTTTCTTGGTGTTTGTAATAAGGTATATTTCCATTTAGATTAGGTTTTCAATTATGTATTTCCTTAATGTGTTTTCTTCTTTTTGCTATGCTTTGTTAATTTAGTTGGTGTATTGTGCAATAAGCGCGATTGCATGCATGAAGTTACTTACTATATGAAGCATGTTTATGTGTAGAGGACTACACATATTTTTAGTGTTGGGTGGATGGATTGTTGGTATCCAGGTACAAAATTGTGGGAATTGAAAGGTGGAAGGAATATGCTACTTTGGGTGCTCTTTA
Source organism: Taxus chinensis (assembly GCA_019776745.2). Taxonomy (NCBI): domain Eukaryota; kingdom Viridiplantae; phylum Streptophyta; class Pinopsida; order Cupressales; family Taxaceae; genus Taxus; species Taxus chinensis. The sequence goes on along the minus strand of CM034154.1, from coordinate 750,165,928 downwards.
AGTCAAACAATTTCTTCTAAAATGTGACCAAAGATAGAGATGAATGAAGGGACAATATAACGTGAGGTAAGTAAAGGCCATAACAACTACCAGTAGAAGGTGTAGTGATGAGGTACTCAGGTGTAAGGAAGCACGTTGAAGAGAAGTCTATGACCAGAGGGTAGGAAGGCGTGCTAGAAGGTTATAGCTAGGGAACAAAGATATAATGTGTGGAAATTGTGGAATTGATCAATTAATGAGAGGATATTTTGCAGGTGAAGGAGCAATGAATGCATCAAAAATTTGAAAATCTATATAAGGATGTGATATGAATTCATTCTTACCATTGCAATTAAGAGTATTTTACAAAGAGCTAAGTACGAAGAGCTGAGTGATCGAATTGAGGTGCGAGAGGTGTGTAACCAGTCGTGGTGAAGAATGAGGGCATGTGATTTCACTTAGGGCATGTTGAATCGAGCCAGTGTTTGATTCAAAAACTACAGAATTCAAGAGGCGAGTATGTACAAAGGATTACAAGGTAGAAATGACACCTAAGAAATCAGTTGGAGTAGGAGTGAAGGGAAAGAAGAAGGTGGTTGAAGAAGAAGAGGTGATGGCTCCCGAAATAATTTTTTTTGAAATGCAATATCTAGAGGGGGTTATCGTAGGCCAGGAGTGGGATTCTCACATAAGGAAAATAAAGTTGAGTGAGTACAATCAACGTACCGAAGAGAGTAAGAAGGAACTTAATGCCTTGCAGAACACAAAGACAAATAAACACACAGAAGAAGACATGTCGGTGTATGATGATGCTTGTGAGAAGATCTTAAAGAAGATTGGATTTTACTAGCTATACAAACTCGCTTACTTCAGGAAATATGAGCCCTTGGACAAGTGGCTCATGAGCAGAGTGCACAAAGATTTTTTTCTAGTTTGCAAGACGCAGAGCCAAAATTTTAGCCATGCTCAACTCCACGGTAATGAGATTGAAGGGCATAAGAGAAGCTTTGTGAGATTATTTACCAGACAATACCACAATATTAGAGAATAGAAAGGATTTGAGGTACATGAAGGGTTCGCGCAACATGGATATGGATAAACTGAAGAAATATCTAGTTGTGTAAGTAGTTGCACATCTCGTTACAAAGTTAAATGACTAGGAAAGGTGGCAACAAGTGAATACCATGTGGCTACACATTGCTAAAAAGATGCCTGAAGGGGTAGTTTACAACATTTTGTGTTACATTGCAGAAACAATCCTTGAGGAAGCGTGCACAGGAGGAAAGATCGACTTTGGAGTTGTTTTGTTATCATTGGTGTTCATGAAGATTGGAGTACCTGATGGACTAAAAGAGAAGATATGGGAGTATCCCATGGAGCACAAATGACCCGCAGAACACTTCAAAAAGTACTTGTGTGAAGGATCCATGATGGAATAGGTCAATCAAAGGACTAAGAAATGGTATGATAGGCTCTGCATGGCCTTTGAAGAATAATGGCGCATCCCCAAGGACTTTCCTTCAATGGTTAGAAAGGTAGTTCAGTTCATTATATACCAGCACTTTTACATAGTGCGGTTTTCCATGAGGGATGGAGCATGAAGCCCTTGGTGTAAGTTACCATATGCCTTCACAACAAGGTACTTCCAGGTGGCAGTACATAGGTTCTCAGATGTGTGGTGCCTCATGTTCAATGCAGACAAGGTAGATTGTGACTACAACATGTTGAGGAAGAAATATGTGTATCCAGGGTGGGGTGCATATATTGAAAGGCTGATTTCAGATGTATTGAGCATTAAACCAATAAGTTTGGTTGTGGAAGATATTGGAGTAGTACTGGTGTACCTCCAACTAAAGCCCAAGTTAGAGAATAACAAGTATGTGGAAGATGAGTTCACACTTCCAGCACCACCAAAGGTTAAACACACAATGGAGAACATCCCAGTGCCTAAGTCGATAGAGCCAATTGATGTGGAGGATGAGGAGGATGAGCATGAGGATAGTGGTGGTTTGGAGCATAGAGGTAGAAGACATCCTATGAACAAGGATGAAGATGAGCGTGCCCCTACACCACCTTAGCCACAAGAGGGGGATGATGAGGACTTGGATGTAGTCCAAGGAGAGCACATTTTTAAGAGGGTGTTTAGGAGAAAAATGACACAAAGTACTACTCCACAAACAATGCGCAAATCACCCAAACTCTCTCCTCAGAAGGAGACAACCGCGAAAAGGAGAAGGAAATTTAATTTTAATGAGGAGGTGGAAGAATCAAAGGAAAGCGCTCCTAATTCTCCTACACCTCTAGAGAATGTAGAAGAACAGAAAGATGAAGAAATGAAGCAAGGAGAAGAGAAGGAAAAGGGAATAGATGAGATAGTTACAGAAACAAATCAGGACATGGAGGCACAAGTCCCAAATCTGGGGATTCAAGTTCTTTAGTAGCCTAGGTCTAAAAGAACAAGTGGTGAGTACATTCCACCAACCATGGGTTATGTGGAGGACACAAGTAAAAATTTTCACACTCATTTCCAGAGCATGATAACACAAAAAGAATTATATGGCTGGGAACTAGTGGATGAAGATATGGCTACAGTGCACATAAGGAAGTAGTTGTCATGGTCCATGCACACACACATGGATGAGCCAAAATTTGATGTGTGTGAGGAGTCAGGCGTCTCAAGGAGGTTGAAGAAGACACCTCAGGCTAGACACATGATGGTAAATCCTATTATCATGTCAGATGAATAGGTAAGTAATGTATTAGTGAAAGTATCAAAAGAAGTGGTGAGGTGGAATATGGACAAGTCTGCCATAATTAGGGCACTCAGGGTAGAAATTAAAACTAAGGATGGAGAAATAGTGCACCTAACATAGGAGAGAGACTTAGTGTAGATAAACAAAGTTGTATTTATCAGCATCGCAAAGGAAACCAATGATAATGTTGCAAGGGCTAGGCCACACTTGGAGCCAAAGGTACCAAAGACATTTCCTTCAAAAATACACTATGTAGGTACATTGGTGGACCTAGTGCTTGAAGATGAACCTCTTCACATGCCAGTGCCAAAGGATATAACACAAGAGGTAGAGTGAGAAAAGGCTTTAGTGATGCGGAAGAAATTACATATCGAGTATCTGAATAACATAGTAAGAAAAGTGCTTCATGTAATATGATAAGTAAACAAGAATAAGTGAAACCAAGATATGCAAATATAGTGAATGAGTTTGATGGAATGGTATGAAATGTGTGAAGGTGGAATGAGCACCGTGCACCCAAAAGATGTGTGTGAAATGAGGTTCATTTATAAGTGCCCCATCAGTAGTCAAGAATGAACCATAGAACAAGAGTGCATCATCGGGAAATGGTTTGAAAATGTGTGATAGAAATATAGATCATGAAGCATAGAGCATGAAAACTAAATGTGAGGTTCATTAAAGATTTATAACCTTAGTAGTTGAGTATGAACCATGGATCTAGAGTGCGTCATTGTATTCTTATTTTCCCACTCAAACCATATACATGCTAGCACATCACTCAGAAATATTTGAGTGCTCACTCAAAGTGTACAAAGGTACTAGGTACCTCTTTCTTACTATCTTACCAAGGTGTTAACATGCATATTTATATTAACCAGATCTCAAAGTGCATATTCCATTATAACAATTAGATCCATGAAATCAATTTGGAAATGCACATAATAAAGACCACACATATAACATAAAGATTAATACTAGATTCGCCATGTAATAACCAGTAACAGAGAAATTAATAACTAGTAACCATCCAAAAAGACCCATCATATTAATCCGCCATGAAACATAGTAGCTGAATACACCAAAAGTATCAATACAAAGTTATGCACGCATCATACCAATAACATAATAATCCAAGAACTATTAGTCGTGATTATGCCAAACCCATGTAAATTAATACATATATTTATATATATAGGGGTGGGGAATTTCCCTTCACCACCCCATCATTCTTAAAATAGGATGCATGCTAAAAATTTCCATGCGTCGCTACAAAAGAAACTACAAAAGCATGCAAGATTCACCTAATAATAGATAATCTATAATTAACTCTAGTTATGCATCCTATTATTAACTCAGCTTTGGATGGTGCTTAAACTTCTTCTCATTCCCAAAATAACTTTTTGTAACCTTCAAGTATTCATGTCCTTGACCTAATGCATGCTCCACACACCAATCCATTCTTAGCATGTGCAGGAAAAATGGTTAATTCCCAAACTCTATCTTTTCCCAGGGCACCCTTTATTTATTGAACTCTTGTGTACACCTACGTGCCCCCTTTTTATAAGCCCCATCCTCATGCACCTATGATACTTAGGAAATGATTTTTCCAATCAACATTACCCCACACTAATGTCATTTCCGCCCATGGCAATGGGTAATCATATGTTTTATCTCTAAAGAATAAAGAATAATGAAGTAAAGAATGAATGTATATGAAAGAATATTTCTACATCCTAGCACTATTCTTCTTCAGGAAATAAAAGTTAAGGGTACTCATTATTTATATCTGCTTCTAACTCATTCTAGTCATTGAGCCCCATCTTTTCCTTTCCCAGAATAACTCCAAGTACTCCAGCCATCTCATCCAAGGTCATATTTTCACCCTCGTTCTGTAGCACCCTAATAATGTTTACCAAAATAGAAACTATTCCATCCATTCCATTTATTCATTGTGCTATCAATGTTCGAAGTTCTTTTATCTTTTCCTTGTGAGGATCCTGAGCTATTGTGAGCGTATCACACTTCTCTGCCAATAATGTCAGCCTCTCCTCACACACAAGAGATTCATTTTGCTTCATAGAAAGGACCTCATTTTCTTTGACCAACATCATTGTTTTAATGATCAGCTCTAGATCTTCACATAATTATTTTATCGAGTTTGCCTTCTTCATCTCATCCTTAAATTTTCGGAGTAGGGATTCATACCCAACTATTCAGTGTGTTATTGTTTCATTAGTCCTTTCTTTTTTAGTTGCTTCAACCTCCTTAGTATCTTATGTCTCCCAAGATGCATGTGATTTCCTCACTAGTAACATGTGTACATCATGCTGAAGGAAATGCAAGGAATAGTGATATGAATTATCTATTTGTGCATTGAATTCTATATGTTCATCAATTATTTCCCCACCAATCTCCGTGGTGAACTCTAGAATCTGTTCCTTACTTTCCTTTTCCTTTTATGCTATGCAATCAAATTTTCCACCTATGCTTTCAGAATTTTATTATCTTCCATCAACGCCCTTATATTAGTTACTTTATCAACATACCTACGTGGAAGTTCATCCACCATATTATTTAAAGCATTACTTATATGTTCATTTGTAAAATCTATGGGTCTCACCATCTAATGCGGGCTATGATCCTTTTTCTTCATTTTCCTCTTAATGCACACATAAAACTCATGCTCATTAATATGTGTATGCATACTCTAAGACAACTATTTTCTAGTGTTTAAATTGGCTGCTACAGAGTCCATTAGCTCCCATCCATAAAGCTTCTCAGGCTCAAAAGTGCTTTGGAACTTGATGCGAATGATATTTGTAGGATCATCAATATATCCAGTAGTAGGAGTTTTATACATCCCCTCCTTATCTCTCCCTGAGTGCCTACCCTTAGGAACATGCACCCCTTTGGATAATTTAAGGCCCCTCTGCAACATCTGATTATTCATTTATAGGCTCACCAGATGGTTTTCCTTTGTCTCTTCCTAGTTCTTCCCCTTCATTTCCTCCTCCATCTTTGCACTCCTTAAAGATTTCTATGTCATATTTTACCTCTTCCTCCCTAGGCTCTTTTATATCTAGTTTAATAACAATTGGTTTTATTTTTGTGTGTGTGATCCCATCTGAATCCTCCTCCTTATCATCCTTTCTTGACACATACTTATATCATTTCATCTTCTCTTGTATAGGATTCGTGGGAGAGGTATTAGGCTTCTCAGGCTGTGAAGGGCCTACACTCACACTTGCACTTTATGGCTTTGTTATCCTTAATACCGTTCTTTACTGTTTCTCCTCAGTGCCCCCAACATCTATCCTTATTTCTCTTGTACCTATCTCCTCTCCAAATTTTCCATATTCCTCATGCTTTGGAGGAGTTTCCTTACATGAAATTTTTTCCCCCATAGTTGGGTGCCTCCATAGGCCATGATCCAATCCGCAACTGTATTCCTTTAGTTTTTCTTTTTATGACACTTTAGGCTCTTCATCTTGTAGTATCCCCACCATCTATTTCCCCTTCGGTGGTTCAGGAACCTTGAATTTATTTTCAATATAATTTCCATTGAAAATTATGGGCTTAAGTTAGATGTATATATTAGCTACGCCAAGTTTCCAAACTGCCAAACTCATTGAATTGACACTTATATCATCTGAGATCAAATTTTCTATATAAGAAGACATACCTGGATATATGCATGTATTCTAGAGTGTATGATAGTCATAGTCTACCTTTTTTGCATCAAAACCCAATTTGCGTGCATTTGAAAACCTGTGCACTAAGGGCTGGAAGTAACGTGAAATGAAGAAATATGGGAGCTTGCAACAAGGGCTCCACTTTCCACCCTTCATCCCAAAAACTCTAATAGAAAATGAACTATGCTTACTTATCCAGTACCAAAGGAAGGTCCTTGGGTATTCTCTATTCATACTCGAAGGCTTCGTACAAGTGCTTACACCAAATTTTGAGCCTTTTCTTATAAGGTCCACTCATAGATCCATCATATGTGTATTTTACAAATATTTCTGCTATGGAATTTTTTTCTTCGAGATATTGCCAAATATTCTCCTGTGGCCCATCAAGCACCCTAATTTCCACAAATACAATAGATAATAAAATACCACCAAAATTTATCTTATCTCCATAGTGAGCTTCCTCAATTATAGTCTCTGCAATGAAAGAAGACAAGTTGTATACCACTCCCTTACCTCATTTTCTTGGCTATATAGAGCCACATTTTATTTACCTAGCTCCAATGCTCCTGGTTATTTAATTTTGTGAGGAGGTGTGTGGCTACCTAGATCACATGGTACTTTTACAGCTTGAAAATATCCATCACATGCCCTCCCTTCACATAATACAGTAAGGTAGAAGTTGCTTCTATGCCATCATCATCACTAAGGTCACTTCCAATCTCAATGCCCAAGCTCCTTAACCCTCTCAACCATCTAATCAAGGGAAGGGTAAGTTGCATTCGCCGCCACGTAAAATAGAAAAATTCCTCATGGAATAGGGACATCAACCATTAATACAATTTGTCTGGTTTTCCAAAATATGGAAGCTCATACAACTGCATACCTCCAACATTCACCAACTTCTATCATGTAGCATCACAAACTACCATGTCATTCTCTGTTCACAAATCTATTTTTACCACCAAGATCTTATCTGACTCATCAATGTTATCCTTAGTGTAATGATTTTAGTTGCTTACTTTTTTTTGTCTAATAAATGAATCCTAATCCAGTCCCATTATGAAGCCTTCAGGATATTGCATCTCTAAAAAATGAGATTTGGGGGTGTCCTCGACCTCTACTTCGATTTCCTTTTACTTCCTACCTTGAGTATCTACTTTGGGTGCTCTTTTGGGTGCCATTGCATTGATAAAAATTTCTTCGTTCACTCATTCAATCATTGGAATGTATAACTTACATGCCCTATATTCTCCTCAAACCCTGACTTGCAATTTTTCTCCCCCCACACACATTCTTTCACTCAAACACCCTCTTTGATGGAGCTCCAACCTACTCTGTGCATAAATCTTTCTGGTTTGATGTTTGTAATAGCTCTCCACATAATTTACCACTTAAATCACTATTTGATCAGAGAAAACTTGACAAAAAGCACACAAGAAGTCCATGCGGGGAAGTAGGTCATATTCAAAGGTGTGAATGGATAGGGAGAACACGCATGTGGAGCAAAATTTCAGCTTTTGGGACTTAAGCCATTTTCACTCATAAAGGTCTATTCTTAGAGATGGTGTGAAGAGCACACAAACAAGGCAAAAGAGGTGCGCACCACACATTGGCTATTTCTGGAGGATTACCTATGAAGCACTTTACATGGTCACAGGCTGGAAATAGATCTGCTACTATCAGTTAGCTAGCAGTAGTCTATTGTTAGCACACTTGCATGTGTGGCTAGTTTTGTAAAGGCGTTGTGGCTAATAATAGCATGCGACCTTATTTTGGAGTGGATAAGTGGTGAAGGGAAAGTCCCCACCCTTATATAATATGTATTAAACTATGTAATAGAGGGGGATTGACAGAGAGGAGGAATATATACTGAGTTATCATGTTCAATATGTTACGCGCATACTACTATTATTGTAATAAATATTTTTGTATACTTATTGCATTAAATTTAATGGAGGTTATTGGTTGAATCTAAGTGTTAATTTTGTGTATCTGAATCTAGTATTTCTTGATTCTCATCATGGTTAATAATTAATTATGTTCTCCCTTAGGTATAGATCTGGTATGACTCTTTAGTGTGATGTGTTAAGTAATGGAACTATATGTATCTCTTAAGTCTCTGTCATGCTAACATCCTACAACAACAACCCTAAAGAGGGACCCAGTACCTTTGCATGCTTTGGGTGAGCACTCGGTTTAGGTTGAGTGATGTGCTAGCATGTCTAGGGTCTTATTGGATTTGTGTCACTGAATTCTAGGCTACATCATTATTTCTGTTGCCAGGACCTCTTTTTCATTTGTTTTCAGGATGGTTCATGATGAAGACATATCGGTTGACCTTAACAAGTGTTGAAGAATGGATACGTGATTTGGAAGAAGAATACACAGCGCAGGTTCAACACTGGATCTGAGTTTAACACACGCATGTGGGTGGAACAAACTCTGTATGCAAGTTTATATGAGATTTTTTTGCTATTTTTCCAGTAGAATTGTATGAGTGGCTGATTGCTTATGCATCTAAGTAGAATTGGAGGTATTGGGAAATTGTTTGGATGTAGGAAAAATTATAGGCCATGTATGATGCTGATCTGATTTAGACTCAAGCTGTGGATATGTGGTTTTGTGGTGTCTTGAATAGTTATATTTTGGAATACACAATTTCCACTTATTCGTGTCTAGAAGTAGTTGAATTCTAGTTCTTATGATATCAAAGGGGAGCTTACCTACAAGGCATTCCACTGGCAATCAAGATCTTGATGGTAACTTTAAATATGGAGAGTAAACCGATGGCTAACTAAACCTCACCACACACCGGCGCAAGAGCCATTTTGGTGAAATATGACAGACCTAGTGGTAGAATGGAAGAGAGAGGAAAGGTGGCTTAAGTATAATGAGGCACATGAGAGGGAGATAGAGAAGAAGTGTAGCATTGCAGAAAGTATGGCGTTGAGGAGATAGATAGCTCATAAAGGATTTGAAGCTAATGTAGAAGACGTGGAGCTATAGAATCAAGAACTCCCCCATCTTGGAAAACATAACATGGACCCCCCCTTGGCCTCACGCAAAAGTGTGCCAACAAAGACTACCTGGGCCATGGGTGCACATCCGAATCCACCTAGTAACCTTGCCCTTATATTGGGCTTTTCAACATCTAGTACAACAAGCAGTCAACAAGATAGTTCAAGTAGTGGGAGAGTAGGAATGAGTCTTATAAGAGGCACATTGATGGCATCACAAACGAATTCATTGTTATATGGAAGTAACTTTTTTGGGCATATAATCAACATAGAATACAAGTGAGCCAATTTTTGGATTAACTTCTGGGAGTAGTAACACTTCATAGACTGTCGGGGTTTAGTTCAGTTCTACTATTGGGACAGAGGGAAGTATATCTTCTGGTCTAACCCTAGCTAGAGGTTTGGGATCAGGAGGCGTATGTAGCTCTGGTTTAGGTGGATCTAGTGGTTCTGGAGGTAAGGGAAACATAGTAGGTTTTGGATCAGGTGGGCAAGGTCCGCACCAACCCCAGAATATTTACATGGAAATGTCTCATCGTCTTCCAGAATATAGGGGCATAGAAGATGCTACTGATCATGTGCACATGTGTGAAATATTGAGGTGCATAAAAGGGATCATGACTTCTGAATGTAGGGCAGGCCAATTTTCCACTATGTTACAAGGGTGCGTACACAACTGGTACATAAATTTTGACCCTGATCAGACTTGCATAGATTATATGGCTTTAAAGGATGCATTCTTTAAAGAGTTTCATATCCCTTATTTTGAGCAGAAGAGTATAAGTATGCTCAAGGATATTAAGCAAGACACTACTAAAATTGTTAGAGAGTATGATGCATGGTTTAAAACATTGTTAAATCAAAGCTCTCTTATGACATACATGCAAGCCAACATGCACAATGGTTTGTTGGGGGCTTGATTACCCCTTTTAGGAGGGCATTATCACATAAGACATACTGATCTGCGCGAAGCACTTGAAGTAGCCTTGCACACTGAGGCAGTTAGGAGCATAGATATTGGGGTGATCCCATTTTTAGAAGCAAAAATAGCAGCAATAGCAGAACATTTGGAGAAACTATCAGAAAATTCAGCACATGAGATGCGCATAGGGATTTGGTGCACAAATTATGAAGTAGAAGGTCACATAAAGGATAGTTTCCCTTGTAGAACAGTACGTTCATTCCTGATGGATTGTGAAATATGCCACTTAAACCATGATGCTAGCCGCTACCCATTATTACAATTCATAATAAGGAAGAATGTTTCAAGCTACTGTAAAATCTGTAGGTCCATGACTCATGACATGGAGGACTTCCTACTGATTGGACAAATCCATGATGCTATAGATATTACTGTATGACAGACAAAATTTTGAGATAACTCTAAGGGAAAGAATGATCATCAAGACCGGGAGCACAATCAGGAACGTTATGATCAATATGAGGGGCATTTTGAAGGTAGTCGTGGAAGAGGTTAAGGATACCATGGTCGATTCATCGGACGAGGCCGTGGTGGTGGAAAAATTGAGTTTCCTCACGGAACATGTTATACATGCAAATCTCCTAACCACTATAGGTGTAAATGTCCTCAGAATATTACATGTTCTTTATGAGGAAAGAACCATAGCTATGAAGATTTCTTGGTCTTATATGAGCATATGAGTATGCAACATAAGCAAGAAAACAAAGGTGCATGGATGGTTAGGATATAAGTCACGCTATGGATAATCAATGGACGACCAAGATGGAAGTAGAATCTGAGGCACTACAAGTGAAGATCACGACCCATGTTGAGGTAGCATGTGCCATAGTGAGGCATTATAGTAGAAACCTACCATCACTAAAGATGAGGTTCTTCATACATGGTACCCAGATCCTACCTATCAGAAGGATGTTTATCAGGATACCATGGAAGTTCCGAGGAATCTTCAGGCTGAGATACAATACTTAAAGGAGACTGAAGAAAACATCAAAGATGGTAAAAACTAATATAGATGACTTGAGGGAATTATGTAAACTGTTGCGGTAGGAGAACATTATTCCATTGTTAGGGAGTTTGTTAAAAGGTAACACTCAATGCGCAAGTACTGAGACTGGATGATAGATCCTGCATGTAAATATCCCTATTCATAGCCTAGATTATGACAAGGAAATAAATATAAATGTTGTTGTGGATGGGTGGCTGTTGAGTAATATACTGATTGATACAGGTGCGGAGGTCAATGTTCTCACCTTGGATGCATGGGTACAAATGCGAAGACCCCCATTGTAACCATCCTCTAATGTCTTATTCATGGCTAATCAGACCAAGGCCACTCCTGTCAGAGTTTTGAAAGATGCATCCATTATCATACAAGGAGTAAAGTTCACTAGAGACTTTGAAGTTTTAGCACGGGTAGAGTCAGATAACTTTCCAGCTCTATTTGGGCATCCTTGGTGCTATGAAAAAAATGTTGATCTTAAGTTCAACAAGGGCTTTATCAGTTTTGAAAATAAAGAGGAAAGGGTTATTATCCCTTTAACAGATGGAAAGTCTACGCCCTGTGTTGGGCCCTTAAGTGAAGAAGATCTTAATAGAATTTATGTACATGCCACCAAAGATCCAAAGATGATTGAGCCAACCAAAGAAGGACTAATTTAGTGGGAGGATGCACAATCTATTAGCGATACTACAAGTGTTACTTGTGATAATTGGGCTCACAACACTTATGAGTTGGTAGGGCACGAAGTAAAGAGCATATTCCCTTGAGGCATAAAACCACGTTATGTCAGGAGGATAGGTAACAACATAGTACCTTGTTACACAAGAGAAGGGGATCCCATGGTATTCCTATGCACCCTAGAAGAAAAATGGATAGATCCAATGGAAAGAAGAAATATGCTAGCATATACACTATGTGGCACAACACCACACTAGTGGGTTATCCATAGGGATAATTTGGTCAAATGGAATGAAGTTGGGATTTCTCTTACCACTAGGTTCTTTAGGAGTAATGCACCTGTACAAATATGTAATTATTACGGTAATCAACCTGTTCAAAACCACGTTCAGAAGTGTGAGAGACTCTAGACAGAAGGGCAGGAAGCATTACCACCTTCCCTTTGGGTGCACCAGTTTTATTCCACTTTACAAGGATACGCATGTGCTTGGTATCTATATGCATAACTCCATAGAGAAATTGGAAATTGGTAGGATTTAATTATAGGAATGGCCTAGATGTTTGACTTCTTCTCTACAAAGCCTTTGGTGGAGGAAGTATTGAATGTTATCAAGTGCTTAACTATGGGGGATAATTTCAAGGCTGAAAAACTCCTTCAAGAATTATTAGATAAAGAGGACTCAGGAGCGCGTCTAGATAAAGAACCACACACCGATATAACATTACTTCAATGTGCTTTCCTTGAGAGAAAAAGGAAAAATGGTCTACTTAGTGGATGATGAAGAATTATATAACCTAGATATAAACCATTTAATAGGAAGGCATGAGGTATTGGATAGTGTTGATAAGATAACACACACCTATAATGAACCTACGAAGACAAAGCGGGTGAATATTGGAACAAATACTGAGCCTAAGGAAGCCATAATTGGAGACTATTTTTCAGACTCTGAAGTGGAAAAAACCAGGGAGTTACTAAGGGATTACTATAACCTATTTCCTAGGGGTTACCATGAACTTAAAGGCATGCATGAGTCATAAGGGGAGATGAAGATAAAGCTTCAAGAGGGTGTGCAGCACTAGTTAGAAAGAGACCTTATAGAATGAACCCCAATTTACACATAAAGGTCAAAGAAGAGATTGATAACATGTTGAAGTCTGGAATTATCAAGCCCCTTGATGAGTCAGAATGGGTTAGTCCAATGGTGATCAGTATCAATAAGGATGGATGGATTAGAATATGCGTGGACTACAAGGAGCTGAATGCTGCACGTGTAACAGATCCATTCCCTATGCCATTTACTGAGGAAATACGATAAGGAGTTGTATGGCACGAAATATATTAGTTTACAGATGGCTTCTTTAGGTATCATCAGGTTAGGATTGCCCAGGAAGATCAAGAAAATACTACATTTACTACTGAATGGGGTAGTTTATCCTTTACTGTAATGCCCTTCGGTCTTAAAAATGCACCTGTTGTATTTTCACGCATAGTTGTCCAAGCATTCGTATAATTTATTCACAACTTCTTACATGTATATTTAGGCAATTTGATACGATGTATGGATTAGTTAAGGATCACTGTGACAATATATGCTTAATGTTTGAATAGTTTTGACAGTTAAGTATCTCTTTAAGCATCAAAAAGTGCATATGTACTACACCATTTGAGATACTTTTATGACACATAATCTAAAAAGAGGGTTTGTTGGTTGATGCAACAAAGGTTTCAGTCATTATAGGTCTAAGGGAGCCTACCAGTCAACGTGAGGTGTGTGGATTTTTGGGTCATACATGATATTAGAGAAAATTTATCAAAGGCTATGCCAAAGTTTCCACACCATTAGAAGAGTTACTAAAAGGGAAAGGTATGTTATACTAGGGAGAACAATAGTAGTGCGCTTTTGAGACATTTAAGGAAAAACTTATTACCATGCCTATTTTGCGTTTTCCCTCATGGGAAAAACCATTTTATGTACATGTTGACACCTCTGGCATGGCCATTGGGGCGGTACTAGCCCAACTCGGAGAATGTATTGTAGATCATCCTATCTATTTTACTATTATAAATCTGACTCCTGCATAACATAATTACACAACTATAGAGCGCGAAGCTTTTCCAATGATATATGTGCTACATTAATTCCGCCGAGTACCTACTAGCTATAGATTCATCTTTTATACATATCACATGGCATTGAAGTATTTGGTAAATAAACCTATTTTATAAGGTCACATATGTCGATGGGTGCTCTTATTTCAAGAATTTGATTTCATAGTTGTGGTAAAACCAAGAAAAATTAATTATGGACTAGATCATTTATCAAGGATATAGTCAGGAGAAGAAGCACAGGTAATTGAAGATACTATGCCAGATGCATAGTTATATCAGGTTACAATGTGTGCCATCAAAACTAGAGGACATTATTTTCTTTCTACGTACAGGGATGACACCAGAAGGAATGAAATCCTTGGAGAAGAAACAAGTCACTATATGTGCCACACCTTATATGTTAATCAGTGGTGACTTGTACAAATTAGGCCGCGATGAGGTATTATGCCACTGTGTATTGGAACATGAGCGCACAGGAATTATGGAAGAAGCTCATGGTGGAATTGCAGGTGGCCATTATGCAAGTGTTGTCACAACGTGCAAGATTCTACTCATTGGATTATGGTTGGAGACACTCTATAAATATTGTAAGGAATTTTGTAAGGCATGTGACTATTGTCAACATCTTGGAAGACTAGGTTAGCACAATGAAATGCCTCTAAGACCTGTTGCTAGCGCAAAACTGTTTGAGAAATGGGCTATAGATTTTGTGGGTTCCATTTCACCAGCTACACGCAGAACTGGATCAGACTACATTATAACTTGCACAGACTATCTGACAAGATGGGCAGAAGCAACACCTACCAAGGACTGTACATTGGCTACAGTAGCCTGATTTCTATGGGAAAATATTATTACAAGGTATGGATGTCCTTTAATTTTGACCAGTGATAGGGGCACACACTTTCTTAATGAGATACTCAGAATTTTATTATATGCATTCATGATTTCACACCATAATACTACACCCTATCATCCTCAGGAAAATGACACTACTGAAGCTTTCAACAAAATTTTGAGTTAGAAATTGACAAAAATATGTGATGTTGGAAGAAAGGATTGGGATGATAAAGTATCTATAGTACTTTGGGCATATCGAACAACATATAAAAGGTTGAATAAAGAAACACCATTTCGGTTAGTTTTTGGCGTAGAAGCCATTCTTCCTATGGAATTTATGTTACCTTCTTTGCGTATTGTGCGCACTGGAGGTCTAGTTGATGAGCAAGATTTAGAAGAATAGATTGAAAAAATAATTCAGCTGAATGAATGAAGATCCATAGTACATTGAAGTTAGAAGCAAGAAAAAGCTAGGTAGAAGGCATGGCATGACAGAAACATAAGGGACAAGAAGTTTGAGATTGGAAAAATGGTACTTCTCTATAACTCTATGTTTTTGTGCCATCCAAGAAAACTTAAGTTACATTAGTTGGGGTTGTATGTTATCACTTACATTCTTGAAATAGGAACTTTCCAGTTAGAATCACTTGATGGAACACAACTACTCAGTTACTTCAATGGGAGTAGGTTAAAGCCATACTATAAATAAGTTTTCTTGGTGTTTGTAATAAGACAGTATTGCCATTTAGATTAGGTTTTCAATTCTTTATTTCCTTAATGTGTTTCCTTTTTTGTTGCTATGCTTTGTCAATTTAGTTGGTGTGTTGTGTAATAAGCATGCTTGCGCGCATGAAGCTAATTACTATATGAAGCATGTTTATGCGCAGAGGATTGCACATATTTTTAGTGTAGGGTGGCTGGATTATTGGTATCCAGGTACAAAATTGTGGGAATTGAAAGGTGGAAGGAATAATCTGCTTTGGGTGCTCTTCAAGTCAAAGGATTGCTTCTAAAATGTGACCAAAGATAGAGATGAATGAAGGGACAATATAATGTGAGGTAAGTAGACTCCATAACAACTACCAGTAGAAGGTGTAGTGACGAGGTACTCGGGTGCAAGGAAGCACATTGAGGAGAATTCTGTGACAAGAGGGTAGGAAGGTGCACTAGAAGGTTATAGCTGGGGCACGAAGATATAACACGCGGAAATGATGGAATTGATAAATTAATGAGAGGATATTTGGTAAGTGAAGGAGAAATGAATGCATCAAAAATTTAAAAATCTATATAAGGATGGGATACGAATTATTTTTACCATTACGATTAAGAGTATTTGACAAAGAGCTAAGTGTGAAGAGCTAAGTGATTGAATTGAGGTGTGAGAGGTGTGTAATTAGTCATGATGAAGAGATCTATGTGCAGAAAGAGCTTGCATCCCTGGTGGTGAAGGGTTTGAGTGAAGCAAGGTGACAGAGAAGAGAGAGGGTATGCATGATTTCAATTAGGGCACTCTAAATCAAGCTAGGGTTTGATTCACAAATTATAGAATTCAAGAGGTGAGTATCTATAAAGTATTGCAAGGTAGAAATGGCACCCAAGAAAGTAGTTGCAACATGAGTGAAGGAAAAGAAGAGGTGGTTGAAGAAGAAGAGGAGATGGCTCCCGAAAGAATTTTTTTTGAAATACAATATCTAGAGGGGGTTATCATATGCCAGGAGTGGGATTCTCACATAAGGAGAAGCAAGGTGAGTGAGTACAATCACCATACCGTAGAGAATAAGAAGAAACTTGATGCCTTGCTGAACACAAAGACAAATAAACACATGATAGAAGATGACGAGGGTTGTCAATCCTTGTCATTATTAATGTCAATCTAGGTTGGTGTTCAAAGGTTGTATGCATTAAGAGAAGAAAATATTGGAAAGTAACTCCTTTAAACACAAACCGAACTTGCAATAAAATAAATCACACTTGCGGAAATTGAAAGGCACACTTGTAGAAATAAAGTTTTCATGAAAGAAACACACTTGTATGAATTAAAAGGCACACTTGCATAAAGGAAATCACACTTGCATAAATAAATGTTGCATGAAGGAAATGAAACTTGCATAAATGAAATTGTTGAATTAAAAAATAAACATAATTGAATGAAACACCTACATGTTTACAACAGACTAAATTTTCACAATATAAAGATAAAAACAATACAACAGAATAAATTAAAGACAAATGAATAAACATAAACATAAATACACAGATCCATCTTCCTTGGAATGAGTGGCCAACTCATTCCTTGGAAGAGGATTTAAATCATACTTCTGAGATCTCAAAACTACAGAATATTTGAGAGGAAAGAATAGATCTTTATTTCTTTGGAGAAAAGCATTACATATCTAAGTGTGGAAGGTTGCATTTATAATTCATGCATCCAACCAAATCCCTATTTTAGGAAATACAATATGATCTTATCTTTATTCAAATCCTAACAACTAAGATCTTCATCTCCACAAAATATGGAGAGAGATATATTATTGAAGTCAAATCTTATCTCACTTATTTTAGGAAGATTTTCTCCCAAATCTTCTCCTTGCTTTTCAGTAACAAGAATCACAATTATTTTATTCCTCTACATTATTGGAAGGAGGATTTTCCTCAAAATATGATTTTGACTAAACACCTTTCTCAGATTTTCCATTTGACTTTTCTGTTTTTGATTGTGGAACTTTTGACGCTTGTCAAATACATTTTTTCCTCAGATTGTAGTTCACTAAAAGTTAGATTTATCTTGATTGGTAAAACCTATAGAAAATATAAATGAGGTTTTTGTTAAAAATATTTCTATGAACAAAAAAAACTCTTATATTTTCCATTTGAATTTTCTGTTTCTGTTTATGGAACTTTTAGTGCTCATGTCTGATACATGTTTCCTTGGACTGCAGCTCATTAAAAGTTAGATCTCTCTTCATTGGTAAAACTTGTAACAAATATGAATGAGGTTTTTGTTAAACACATTTCTATGAATAAAAATCACTTTTAGATTTTCCATTTGACTTTTCTATTTCTATTTATAGAACTTTTAGTGCTCATCTGATACACTTTTCCTCGAACTGCAGCTCACTAAAAGTTAGATCTCTCTTCATTGGTAAAACCCGTAGCAAATATGAATGAGGTTTTTTTGTTAAAAAATTGATATGAACAAAAACCTCTCTCATATTTCCCATTGGAATCTCTGAGTTTTTTACAATCCCTCAAAAACTGTCATTTTGTTGATGTAAGTTCTGGAACTAAAGCTGTCATTCCTTTTATGCAAGTTCCAAAACTAAATCTGCAAGTTTCGGAACTAAATCTGATTTGTCCACGAATTGAAAGTTCCAAAGCTAACTTTCATTCAATTGATACAAGTTCTAGAACTAAATTTGTGAGTTCTGGAACTAAACCTGCAAGTTTCGGAACTAACTCTGTGAGTTCCGGAACTAATTTTGTGAGTTTCGCAGCTAACTTAAAACAACTATAACTTTTGCATGCAACCTCAGATTGAGATGATTATTTTTTTTAAATTACATAAAGTTTTGAGAGGAATCTAAATATGAAATCAGGTCTGATTTTAAATGTACTTTGCATGATCAATTCCACTTTTTCCAATACTAGCATTATCTTTCCTTTATGGCCTGCTACACAAGACTTTGCATCTTTTCCCAAATAATCAATAGGATTAGTCAAAAAATAGATAACAAAATATTTCTAAAGAACGAACAATATATATATCCTATATTCTATCTTAATAAAACTATAAGTTCCTATGATTACATTTAAATCCACTTTCAAAGGTAAATTAGAAGACAAAATAATGGTAATTTATGGCCAATTTATGGCCTCATCATTTCCCCACACTTAATCTGTATGCATGTCCTCACACATTAAATTATTATCTCCTCTTACTTAGATTCTTCTCCGTATTGAGGACACGTTGTTATGGATCTTCTTCTGCTACTTTTGATTTCTTTCTTTTATAATCAGGTTCTTGTGTGGATCTCCTTCTGTTGCTTTTGATATTATTTCTTTTAGAGCAGGTTCTTGTGTGGATCTCCTTTATGCTTCTTTTTATTTTCTTTTACAATAGGTTCTTGTGTGGTTCTCCTTCTACTGCTTTTGATTTCTTTCTTTTACAATAGGTTCTTGTGTGGATCTCCTTCTGCTGCTTTTGATTTCTTTCTTTTACAAAATGTTTTCATGTGGATCTCCTTATGTTTCTTTTGATATTGTTTTTTTTACAGTAGGTTCTTATGTGGATCTTCTTCTATTGCTCTTGATATTATTTTCTTTTACAGTAGGTTCTTGTGTGGATTTCCTTATCAAACTGCTTTTGATTTCTTTCTTTTACAACAAGCCTGGTTTTCCAATCAAAGCTTTTTGATTTTTTGATTTTTGATTTATTTTTGCCTTTGATTGGCCAACAAGGTATGGGACCTTGCAAGGTGAGAAAACTCTCTAGAGAAATACGGTTCTTGCCCCTCTGTTTAGGTGTATGCATGAATTTTACAGAGGTTCAATGCTAAATCCTACTCTAGATTCCAAGGAGACAAAGTTAAAAGATGCAAAAGGAAACAAAACTAAGTAAAAAATGGTGATACACCAAAGGAGTGATGAAAAATTATTTTGTTGGTAAACACAAACCAGAAATTTGCATGCAATATCCAAACAAGATAACCAATCTTGTAATAGAAGATCAACTAAGAACAATGAAGACAAAGAAGGGGTAAAAATCACCCACATGCGTGTATTATTTCCCTACAGATCTGATACAACGTGTTATAAACAAACACAAGGTAGAAATACATGCAATTTTAATGGAAGGTTTGATAAAATCCATGAATTCACTTGCCAAAGGGAAGAGGGGAGTCTGCAAAAAAAGAAATGATTGTCCAACCCCTTTACAATGAGTTTCAACCCTTGATTTTATAGATTCAACACAGAGGGGAGACAGAGAGAGAATTGGGAAACTAGTTCAAAGCTCAACATCTGCTTATTAAATGCCTCCCACAAAATATTTCCCCAAAGCTTTCTTGACTGCATCAATTTCTTATTTGGCGCCTCGAAGGAGGAGGAAACGACGGATCAGATCGAATCCTAATCTGGTTGTTGGGGAGAAATAGATCCTACATTAATGGCCCAAAGATGATTTCTCCATTTTTCTCCCACCTAACCTCCCCAAACTTAAATTTTCAGATACTCCATGGCATAGATGAGGTCGAGATCTTCCCAACGGTGCCAGATCTTCATCAATTTTGGTGGTTGGGGGTCGGTTCTACATTTTTTCCCATGCTAGAGACATTTCTTCATTTTTCTCCCACCAAACCCCACCAAAAATCAAAATTTAATAGTCCATCATGTGGATAATTTCAATAGCTTTCCAATGATACAAAAAATGCAAAAATCTGAGCTATAGTGTGAAAGATATACCCTTCTGAAGATTTGGGTGAAAAATGGCAAAATTAGGGCAAAATTCGGGTTTACGGGCTGAAATTCTCCCTTTTTCCCTCATTTTTCAAATTGGGAAAAAAATTCAAAAAATCTCCACACCCCACTTCTCCTAGACACGCGGCACCTTATGATTGATCTACGGGC
Source organism: Taxus chinensis (assembly GCA_019776745.2). Lineage (NCBI taxonomy): Eukaryota > Viridiplantae > Streptophyta > Pinopsida > Cupressales > Taxaceae > Taxus > Taxus chinensis. The sequence goes on along the minus strand of CM034154.1, from coordinate 750,145,249 downwards.
CTCAGGAGAACATTTTGCCTAATTTCCTGCAACACTGGGAAATTTTTTCAAAAGTCTCCCTGCAGCCCAACCTCCGCTTCCTGCTTTGACATTTGACTTTTGGTCTCTGACAGAAGTGTGGGTCATCTTGAATTTTTACTTTTCGGGCCTTTGGAATGAAAAGGGTTAATTTCCAAATTACCTCTGATCCTCCGCCTTCTCGCTTTTTAGCTAAATATGCTAAGTGCCAAATGTCCTCCTCTAGACCTTAGGTAAATTTTCTTCCTTTGCTCCTTTATGCGGGCTCACGGGCCAAAAATTTCCTTTGTGCCCTCTTAGCCAAAAGACTAAGTATCAAAAGTCTTCCACTTTCTTCACACCCACTAATCTCCTTGGAAAAATTTCCTTCTCCACCCCGCCGGCCTGAGACTCCCTAGAAAATTTTTCTCCTTACCTCCGTGCGGACCCGCCCAGGGAAAATTTTCACTCATAAACTCTGTCCGAGCCATAACTCAAAACAAACAAGGAGTTAGGAGGACTTATTTACCTTTCTGGAAAGGGGAAGAAAAATCTCTATCTAATGAAGCCATCTCCAGGAAATTTTGAGTGCTTAAAAGTTTCAAAAATCTTCCTGCAGGCAAAAGGAAGGAAGAATGAAGGTAAGTTAACCAAAACAAGCATGGGGCATATTTTGGATAACAATTTTGGCGACTCAGAGGGGTAATCTACCTACTAGATGAAGTGACCAGCTTCCTGGAACAATCCATTGGGCATGGAGTCATAAACTCAACTGCTTGTTACTCTCAAATCATTAGAAAATTTCTAAGATGAAGATTGTGAGAGTAGAAAAATTACTTTGACCTAGAACATGATCTACAAAAGATGCATCCTTGGGGAAACAAAACCTGTGCCAAAGCACTTAGGGAAATGTAAATCTAAGATACAACAAAACAATGTGCATAAGCACTTAGAGGAATGAAAAAATCTAAGCTAATATGTACAAGGTGAGAAGTTTCCCTTCTAGTAGCAATGCTTTAGATGGATTCCATTAACTGGAATCTGCAGTTCCTCACCATCCAATGTAGACAATTGGAAGGCATTGTTGTTTTTGCATTTTGTGACCATGTAGGGGCCACTCCAAATGGCATCAAATTTTGAATGCCTTCCTGGATTTTCTCGGTCTGCATCCCATTTCAACACTAAATCTCCAACTTGGAAAGTTCTAGCCTTAGCTTTCCTATCAAAGCTTCTCTTGATCAATGCTTGGTCCTTTTCCATTGTTTGGGCTGCATGCTCTCTAATTTCTTGGAGTTCCATCAATTCTACATATCTAACCTCCATGGGCTCACACTCCAACAATTCCAATTACTTCATGAGTTCCAATGTTGGCAACTCAAGTGATATAGGCAAGACTGCCTCCTTCCCATAAACAAGTCTGAATGGAGAGTTACCTGTGGATCTCTTGGGAGTTATCCTATCAGCCCATAGAGCTGATTTGAGCTTAGTGTGCCAAGTCCTCTGATTTTCATCAAGAGTCCTCTTGATGATCCTTAATAGATTCTTGTTTGTGGACTTATCTTGGCCATTACCTTGAGGGTAATAATTTGATAAAGTGCTCAAATAGATCCCATTTCTAACATCCCATTCAATTACCTTTGATCCTATGAATGCCAACAGCATTATCTGATATTATAGTGGTAGGTATACCAAATCTGGTTGCTATCCCCTCATAGAAGTCTAGAATGCTAGATTCATTTGCCTCTTTGAGTGCCACCACCTCAGTCCATTTGGTGAAGTAGTCTGTTGCTGTTAGAATCCATTTGTGCCCTTGGCTTGAGTTTGGATTAATGAATCCAATGAAGTCCAAACCCCATTGCATGAATGGCTGGTCAACTGAAGATTGGGTGCAATGGAAGTGCTGCTAACCTTTCTTTTCCTGTGAAGAATGCACAATTCTTGCACCTCTTGATCCATGCATAACAATCACTAAACACTTTGGGCCAATAATAACCAGCCTTCATGATCTTGAGAGCTATCAATCTTGGAGCAAAATGACCCCTAACTGATCCATCATGGAACTCTTCTAACATTTTCTCAATCTGATTTGTCCCAATGCATCTCAGCAACACTCCATTGATATATTTTTTTGAACAAGACACCATCAACAAGTGCATACAAAATAGCCTGTAATCTGAAGTGTCTTCTTTTGGTCTTTTTTCATCTCTGGAGGGAATAGGCCTATTTGTAATAAGTGCATTATGTCTTGGGTCTAGCAAGGAGTGAGCACACCACCATTTTCTTCTTGAACATCTCTTTGTTCTTGGCTGTCTTACAGCACCAAAACAACATTCTTCTCTTTGCTTTCTTCAATTGGTTAACTCAAGGAAAATTGCTCACACAATCCCTTTCCTTGGACTAGCTTGGTGAATTTTATCTCAATGTCATACTCCATGACATGAGTAATCCACCCTGCATGTTTTTCATTTAGATCTTTGTTGAGGAGGAAGTCTTTAACTCCCACATGAGAAACCAACAGTTGAACCTTGTTGTTTGAAACTAGATGCTTAAATTTCTTCAAGCTCCTAATCACTGTAAGAACATGCTTCTCAATGAAAGAATACCTTACTTCATAGTCCTCTAAGATTTGGCTAAAGAAGGCAATTGGCTGCTCTGCATTTTCTTCATTCTGTTGTACTAAAATTGCAGAAATTGTATCATCACCGCCAAATGCATAAAGGATGAAGTCTTTAGAGAAATATGGGTTAATGAGAGTTGGAGCCTGTGAGATAGCTTCTTTGATTACCTCAAAACTTGCCTTACCTTCAGCTATCCATTTGAATGCCACACTTTTCTTCAACATTATAGTTATTGGCTTGACAAGGGCTACAAAGTTTGGAACAAACCTTCAAACAAAATTGATTCTTCCCAAGAAACTTTGAAGAGCCTTCTTATGACTTGGCAATGGTAGTGCTCTTATTGCTTCAACCCTCTCTAGAATCAATTGCTAACCCTTCTTTGGAAACAATGTGGCCTAGGAGCTTTCCTTCATGAGCTAGGAATATGCATTTTTTGGGATTCAAGGATACCCCAAATCTTCTACATCTTTGGAACACTTGTCTCAAATGAAAGAGATGGTCTGCTGCACTTTTAGAAAATACAGTAATATCATCTAGATATATCAGCACTATTTTTTTGATCAATCCCTTGAATTCCATATCCATTGCTCTTTGGAAAGTAGCTCCGGTGTTAGACAACCCAAATGGAATTTTTCTATATGCATAAGTTCCCCATTTGGTGGTGAAGGCTGTTTTGAACTGATCATCTTCCTTTACCATGATCTGATTATACCCTGAATAACCATCTAGCAATGAAAACCTCTCAGAGCCAGCAACAACTTGCAAAATCTGCTCCATAGAAGGAAGTGGGTAGTGATCCTTGAGGGATGCTCTGTTCAAATCTCTAAAGTCTACACACAACCTGATTTCTCCACTCTTCTTTCTAACTGGAACCAAGTTTGCAACCCAACTTGAATGCTTGATGGGGAATATGATACTTGCCTCTATTAACTTATTCAATTCCTTCTTCATGAGAGGCTCAATGTGTGGATTGACCGGTCTCTATTTTTTCCTTGATGGGCTTAGCACTTGGATCTAGTTCAATTGTGTGTTGAGATAGCTTGGGATTGAAACCTCTCAAGTATTCATAGCTCCAAGAAAATATATCTGGGAACTCTTGGAAAAGTTGCATGAATTCATACCTTTCTTGCTTGGTTGCCACTTTACCAATTTGAAGTGATTTGCCTTCTCCAACTGAGATGGGCTCTGAATCCTCTCCCTTGACTTGGATGTTTTCTTTCTCCTTCCTAAATTGATCATTAGGATTAAAGATAGACTCTAAAGTCACAAGTCCTTTTGGCAGTTTGTTGGTTCTCAACTATACCACTTGATCACCATACTGCTGCTCTAACTTTTCCTGATTTTTGGCTGAGAACTCAACTTCCTCTTGTAAGAAATTGATGATTTGTTGGTCACTCTCAAACACTTTCCAACTTACATTATTGTCTGGCACTGATGGCCTCACAATCACATGGATGTTTGGCTGCATTTTATCTCTTTTGATACTCTCCACAACATCAAAAGTTGCTCCAACTACTGCAAGCCTATCAGCAGCTTGGTTCTCTTTCCTAGGGATGGAGTTGATGCCAAAGCCCTCAAAATCCTCAATGAGATCCCACACCCTATTCTTATAACTTTTGAGCAGGTCATTCTTGGCAGCATGCTATCCTTTAACTTGATTAACAATCAGCTCACTATCACCAAAGACTTGTAAGTTTTTGATGCCTCTCTTCCTTGACCAATGCAATCCATGTATCAAAGCTTCATATTCAACAGTGTTGTTAGAACATGTAAAATAAAATCTAAAAGCTGAATAATAATTAATGCCTTGAGGTGAAACAAGCATAGCTCCTCCTCCTGCACCTTGTCTACTTCTTGATCCATCAAAGAATAACTGCCATACCTCATTTTCATCTTTATGGTCTAGCTTGGTGATGCTAGGAATAGGCTGATTTTCTTCATGCATGTAATAAAATCCTAGTTCAGATTCCTCTATTTCCTTGTAGGGATCAAAAGCATGTACCTTTCTTTCCCATTCATCAAGAGTAAAATCTAGAATGCTTCCAACTTTGGTGTCAGCTTCATGTGTGCTTGGATAATCCTCTTGATCAAACGCTGAATAGTTGGCATTGATTGGGCTTGGAGTATGAGGCTCAATGTGAAAGTTTGTAATAGGTTCAGACCTGATTGTGGCCTTGGCTCCATACCTTTTCCTAAACAACATGTGTGACCAATCAATAGATAGGTAGCCTCCAATTCTAGCTATGAAATCCCTTGACAAACATATGGCAAAAAGTGGTGGTAAATCTATCACTGACACATCTTGCAAACAGTGACATTGGGGCATGCATGCAAAGTAAGGCTCAAATATTTAATTACCCCAATTGTTGCTACTACTGTCCCATCTAATTGCACCCCCCCCTTGGATATGACTTCATATTGAAGGCCCAATTGATCAGCTATTTGCTTGGGCATCACAAACTACTTGCCCCAGAATCAATCATATAATTATGTACTAGTTTATCCCCAATGATTAATGAAACATAGAATGGAGGGGGTTTCAAAATTTTACCTTGCTGTCCTCCATGATTCCCCTCAGGCTGAGTAACATTTGTGAGTACCTTCTCTTGCATATGAGCTTAGCTGATTTGAGGTTGACCAATTCTTCATGGCAGCTTGTAATAGATCCCTTTGTCCTGGGATGGATAGTGACTCCCACATAGATATTTTCACATTGGTCTTCTTCATTTGTTCAATGATGTTAAATGGGGATGAACCATCTCTTTACTGCCCTTTAGTCTGCACATTCTTTTCTTGTACATGGGCTACAACAACTAGCATTTGAGCTGGTCTAGAAGGTGGCTTGGGCTGGTCCTTTCACATTTGGAATTGCATTTTGCTTTCCAACACCTTGTGGAGTGATGGAAGGTTGTGAATCACTTGGATCTAATGACTTCCCTTCACCAATATTCCTCTTCTTTGACCGTGTGTTAGCTGCTACACTCTGAGAAGGTGTTTGATTCATACCAGAAAAATCTTCAGCCTGCCAATTCACAAGTGTAGTCTCATTTGGAGTTGTATCTTGTTGAGATGTCCCTTATTGTTGGTTTGTTTCTCGACTCACTTCACTCTCTACACCAGTTGTTGTCACCATCAAAGCTTGGTTCAAAGCACCATTGAAGCACATAGATTGGTTGTGAGGTTCATTGCATGGGAAACACCAATCATACTCTTGAGCTATATTATTTTGCACTGGCACTAAGGCTTTAGAGGTAGATGTAACATTGGGGTTATAGGGCTGAAATGGTCTATTGGCAGGAGGCCTTACTTGATTTTGATTTACAGCTGGGTTGGGTGGCCTATTAGGCTGATATGGTTGTCTATTAGGCTGAGTTTGAGGCTGATAAGAAGGCCTAAAACTTTGAGCTTGCTATCTCTTGAGCGTAACCAGCTCATTGCCCAAATTTTGTAATTGTTTCATAACTTCTTGAAGCTCATTTGAGGCACTAGAGGATGAAGTAGAAGTTTCATTTGAACTCTAGTTTCTAGGAGTGGGAATAGGAGCTAAAGTAGGTGCTTGACTAGTACTTGGGCTTCCCAAATCTAGATATAAGGGCATAAGAGGCCTAGGTGCAATTTTACCAGCTTGGATCAAACAATTCTTAGCCCTAATGGTGATGTTGTAAGCTGTAGGTAGAGTTACACCTCCCATGGATTGGATCAACATAGAAATGTCAGAATTTAAAGCCTTGAGAAAGTATAAGAAAGCACCTTGAGTTGTTGGCCTCACTGCTAATGGGATTCTATTCCATGTTCTTTGAAATATGAAATTGAAGTCTGTTAGCTACTCATTGGGAGCTCTCTTGATAGTTTTCAGTTGCTCCAATAGAGACAAGTTGTCCCCTTTCTCTCCAAATTGGTTATGGAGGGCTGTGCACAACTCATTCCAATTTTGGATAGAGCCTGCCTCAAGGCTCCTGAACCATTGCAAGGCTTTCCCTTTGAATGAAGATGCCAGTAATTTGACAATAATTTCCATCTCAACAATCTCATGGATTGCACAAACATTAGCAATGTCTTTGACATGATCACTAGGAGTGGTCTAATTTTCTCTAGTAAAGTATGGGATGTTCTTCAATGCTACAATTGGAACTGGGTTTTATGCATTGAGAGCGAGTGGTTTTCTACCAGTAAAGTTGACATAAGGATTGGGTTGTGCCATTCTGATTGTCCTGAGAACCCTTGTTGATTGGATGAAAGGTCTACTAGGTGGAGGAGTTGATAGAGTTTTGTTTGGTCGAGATGGAGACCTTTCAATTCTTCTTCCTCTTTCCTCTCTTTCTGGGGATAATTGTAGATAGTTAAACAATCCCTCTTCTCTGGTCCTTGACCTTGTTTGGATCCTTCTCATGAATCTTCAAGCATGGACTACTGAAACCAGTTGATTATATCCTTTTGGAGTTGCTAGATGTGCAAATCAAGGCTCTTTCAAGCAAGAAACTTACAACAATTACACATCAACTTTGTTGTAATGAAGATGAAGACCTCTAAGGTCCCACTAGGTGTGCCAAAACTATTAGTGTTAGTGCAAATCTATAGCACCCCCTAAATGCTAAATGACCTTCAACATAAATGACCTTCAGTCCTCAGAATTGGGTCATTTAGTGTGATTGCACAACATTGATTTTTCTCCAAGGTGAGGTGAGAAAACTATCTCTAGAGAAAGGGTTCTTACCCCTCTGTTTAGGTGTATGCATGAATTTTGTAGAGGTTCAATGCTAAATCCTACTCTAGATTCCAAGGAGACAGAGTTAAAAAGATGCAAAAGGAAACAAAACTAAGTAAAAAATGGGTGATACACCAAAGGAGTGATGAACAATTGTTTTGCTGGTAAACACAAACCAGAAATTTGCATGCAATAGCCAAACAAAAATAACCAATCTTGTAATAGAAGATCAACTAAGAACAGTGAAGACAAAAAAGGGGTAAAAATCACCCACAGGCGTGTATTATTGCCCTATAGATTGATACAACGTGTTACAAATGGCCACAAGCTATAAATACATGCAATTTTAATGGAAGGTCTGATAAACTCCATGAATTCAGTTGCCAAAGGGAAGAGGGGAGTCTGCAAAACAAGAAATAATTGTCCAACCCCTTTACAATGAGTTTCAACCCTATTTTATAAATTCAACATGGAAGGGAAACAGAGAGAGAAGCAGGGAAAATAGTTTGAATCTCAACAACCACTTATTAAATGCCTCCCACAAAACTCTAACCCCAAATTATCTTGACTGCATCAATTTCTTATTCGGCGCCTTGAAGGAAGAGGAAACGATGGATCAGATTGAATCCAATCTAGTTTTTGGGGTGAAAAATAGATCTTGCATTAATGGCCTGAAGACATTTCTCCATTTTTCTCCCACCTAACCTCACCAAACTTAAAGTTTTATCTCTCCATGGCATAGATGAGGCTAAGATCTTCCCAACGGTGCCAGATCTTCATCAATTTTGGTGGTTGGGGGTCAGTTCTACATTTTTTTCCCATGCTAGAGACGTTTCTTCAATTTTCTCCCGTCCAAACCCCACCAAAAATCAAAATTGAAGCTTCCATTGTGTAAATAATTTCAATAACTTTCCAATGATACAAAATTTGATGAAAATCTGAGCTTTGGTGCGAAAGATATGCCCTTTGAAAATTTCAGGTGAAAATTAGGCAAAATTAGGTTAAAAAACGGGTTCGCGGGCCAAAATTCTCCCTTTTTCCCTCTTTTTTCAAATTTGGAAAATTTTCCAAAAAATCTCCACACCCCGCTCCTCTGAGACATGTGGCATCCTCTGATTGATCCGCTGGCCTCAGGAGAACATTCTACCCAATTTTCCCGCCTGGGAAAACTTTTCCAAAAGTCTCCCGCCGGCTCGACCTCTGCTTCCTACTTTGACTTCCACTTGGTCTGATGTGGACACGGGTCACCTTTTACTTTTTCCCTTTGGAATGAAAAGGGTTAAGGCTACAAATTACTTCTGATCCTCCACCTTCTCACTATTGCTTAATATGCAGCCACGTGGCCTCCTTAGACCTTAGGTATTTTCTTCCTTTGTGCCTTTGCGGGCTCGCGGGCTGAAAATTACCTTGGTGCCCTCTTAACCAAAAAGGGATGAGTGGCCAAATTTTCTCCCTGTCTTCCGCTTTTTTATGACCCACTAATTTCCTTGGTAAAATTTTCTAACTCTGACCCCGCCGGCCCGAGACTCCCTGGCAAATTTTCCTCCTTACCTCCGCAGGACCCCGCCCAGGGCAAATTTTCCCTATAAACTCCACCGAGCCATAACTCAAAAAATACAAGGAGTTAGGAGGACTTCTTTACCTTTCTAGAAAGGGGAAGAAAAATCCTATCTGATGAAGCCATCTCTATGAACTTTTGAGTGCTTTAAAGTTACAAAAATCTACCTGCAGACAAAAGGAAGGAAGAATGAAGGCAAGTTAACCAAAACAAACATGGGCTTATTTTGGATAACAGGAATAGGTCAAACAAAGGACTAAGAAATGGTACGATAGGCTTCACGTAGCCTTTGAAGATGAATGGCACACCCCCAAGGACTTTCCTTCAATGGTTGGAAAGGCAGTTCAGTTTGTTGTATATCGACACTTTTACATAGCGTGCTTCGCCATGAAGGATGGAGCATGTAGCCCTTGGTGTAAGTTTCCATATGCCTTCACATCAAGGTACTTCCAGGAAACAGCACATTGGTTCTCAAACATGCAATGCCTCACATTCAATGCAGACAAGGTATATTATGACTACCACACACTAAGGAAGAAATATGTGTATCAAGGGTGGCATGCATATATTGAAAGCCTCATTTAAGATGTATTGAGCATTAAACCAATAAGTTTTCTTGTGGGAGATATTGGAGCAACATTGGTGTACCTCTAACTGAAGCCCACGTTGGAGAATAACAAGTATGTGGAAGATAAGTTCACACTTCTAGCACCACCAAAGGGTAAGCACACAATGGACAACATCTCAGTGCCTAAGCCCACATAGCCAATTGAAGTGTAGGATGAGGAGGATGAGTGAGAGGATAATGGTGGTTTAGAGCATAGAGGTAGAAGACATCCTACAACCAAGGATGAAGATGAGCTTGCCACTGCACCACCTCAGCCACAAAAGGGGGATGATGAGGACTTGGATGCAATCCAAGGAGAGCACAGGTTTAAGATGGTGTTCAGGAGAATAAGGACCCATGGTGCTAATCTAAAAAGAGTGTAAAAATCACCCAGACTTTCTCCTTAAAAGGAGACAATCGAGAAAATGAGAAGTAAACTGAAGTTTAATGAGGAGGCAGAAGAATAAGAGGAAAGCACACCTAATTCTCCTACACCTCCAGAGAACGTAGAAGAACATAAATATGAAGAATTGAAGCAAGGAGAAGAGGAGGAAAAGGGAACAGATGAGACAGTTACAGAAACTAATCAGGACATGGAGGCATAATTCCCAAATATGGGGGCTCAAGTTCCTAAGCAACCTAGGTCTAGAATAACAAGTGGTGAGTACATTCCACCAGCCATGGGTTATGCACAAGACACAGGTAAAATTTTCCGCGCCCGTTTCCAGAGCACACTAACATAAAAATAATTATATGGCTTGGAACTAATGGATGAATATATGGCTACATTGCACACCTGGAAACAATTGTCATGGTCCATGCACACACACATGGATGAGCCAAATTTTGATGTGTGTGAGGAGTCATACATATCAAGGAGGTTGAATAAGACACCTTAGGCTAGACACATGACAGTAAAGCCTACAGTCATGTCAGATGAACAGGTAAGCAATGCATTAGTGAAAGTCTCAACAGAGGTGGCGAGGTGGAATCTGGACAAGGCTACCACAATTAGGGTGCTCAGGGAAGAGATTAAAACTAAGGATGGAGAAATAGTGCTCCTAACACAAGAGATAGACTTAACACAGAAAAATAATGTTGTATTTATCAACATTGCAGTGAAAATCGGTGATAATATTGTAAGGGCTAGACCCACACTTGAAGCCAAAGGCACCAAAGACATTTCCATCAAAAATACACTATGTAGGTACATTGGTGGACCTACTGTTTGAAGGTGAACCTCTGCGCATGCCAATGCCTAAGGATCCAGCACAAGAGGCAGAGCGAGAAAAGGCTTTAGTGATGCGGAAGAAATGACATACCAAGTATTTGAATAACATAGTAAGAAAAGTGCATCATGTAATAGGATAAGCAAACTAGAATAAGTGAAACCAAGATATGCAAATATAGTGAATGAGTGTGATGGAATGGTATGAAATGTGTGAAGGTGGAATGAGCACCATGCACCCAGCATATGTGTGTGAAATGAGGTTCATTTATAAGTGCCCCCATCAGTAGTCAAGAATGAACCATAGAACAAGAGTGCATCATCGGGAAATGGTTAGAAAATGTGTGATAGAAATATAGATCATGAAGCATAGAGCATGAAAACTGAATGTGAGGTTAATTTAATATTTAGAACCTTAGAAGATGAGTATGAACCATGGAGCTAGAGTGCGTCATTGTATTCTTATTTTCCCACTCAAACCATATACGTGCTAGCACATCACTCAGAAAGATTTGATCACTCACTCAAAGTGTGCAAAGATACTAGGTTCCTCTTTGTTACCATCTTACCAAGGTGTTAACATGCATATTTATATTAACCAAATCTCAAAGTGCATATTCCATTCTAACAATTAGATCCATGAAATAAATTTGGAAATGCACATAATAAAGAACACACATATAACATAAAGATTAATACTAGATTCACCATGCAATAACCAGTAACAGAGACATTAATAACTAGTAACCATCCAAAAATAACCATCATATTAATCCACCATGAAACATAGGTGTTTAATACACCAAAAGTATCAATACAAAGTTAGGCACGCATCATACCAACAACATAACTATGTCATAATCCTAGAACTAGTACTCGTGATTATGCTAAAACCATGTAAATTTATATATATATATATATATATATATATATATATATATATATTGGGGGTGGGGACTTTCCCTTGACCACTCCATCATTCTAAAAATAGGATGCATGCTAAAACTTGCCATGCGTTGTTGTAAAAGCAACTACAGAAGCATTCAAGATTCGCCTAATAATAGATAATCTATAATTAACTCTAGTTCTGCATCCTATTATTAGCTCAACCTCACATGGTGCTTAAACTTCTTCTCATTCCCAAAATAACCTTACGTAGCCTTCAAGTCTTCATGTCCTCGACCTACTACATGCTCCACACATAAATCCATTCTTAGCATGTGCATGAAAAATTGTTAATTCCCAAACTCTATCTTTTCACAGTGCACCCTTTATTTATTGAACTCCCACGTACACCTACGCGCCCCCTTTCTATAAGCCCCACCCTTATGCACCTCCGATACTTAGGAAATAATTTTTCCAGTCAACATTACCCCACACTAATGTCATTTCCACCCATGGAAATGGGTAATCATATCTTTTCTCTCTAAAAAATAAATAATAATGAAGTAAAGAATGAATGTATATGAAAGAATATTTCTACATCCCAGCACTATTCTTCTTCAGGAAATAAAATTTTAGGGTACTCATTCTTTATATCTTCTTCTAGCTCATTCTATTCACTGAGTACCATCTTTTCCTTTCCAGGAATATCTCCAAGTACTCCAGCCATCTCATCAAAGGTCATATTTTCACCCTCGTTTTGTAGCACCCTAAGAATGTTCACCAAACTAGAAACTATTCCATCCATTCCATCTATTCGTTGTGCTATCAATGTTCCAATTTCTTTTATCTTTTACTTGTGAGAACCTTGGGCTATTGTGAGCGTATCACACTTCTTTTCCAATAATGTCAGCCTCTCCTCACGCCCAAGATCTTCATTTTTCTTCATAGAAAGGACCTCATTTTCTTCGACCAACGTCATTGTTTTAATGATTGTCTCTTGATCTGCACATAACTTTTTTGTTGATTCTACCTTCTTCATCTCATCCTTCAATTTTTGGAGTAGGGATTCATACCCAACTATTTGGTGTGCTATTGTTTCATTAGTCCTTTATTTTTTAGCTGCTTCATCCTCCTTAGTATCTTGCCTCCCAAAATGCACATGATTTCCTCACAAGTAACATGTATACATCATGCTGAAGGAAATGCAAGGAATAGTGATATGAATTATCTATTTGTGCATCGAATTCTATATCTTCATGAATTATTTCCCCACCGATCTCTATGGTGAACTCTAGAATCTATTCCTTCCTTTCCTTTTCCTTCTTCTGCTATGCAATCAAATTTTCCATCTATGCTTTTAGAATTTTATCATCTTCCATCAAAGACCTTATATTAGTTACTTTATCAATATTCCTATGTGGAAGTTCATCAACCATATTATTTAAGGCATTACTTGCATGTTCATTTGCAAACTCTATGGGCCTCACCGTCTAATGCGGGCTATGATCCTTTTTCTTCATTTTCCTCTTAATGCACACATCTTCCTTAAAATCAAACTCATGCTCATCATTATGCGTATGCATACTCCAAGACAACTATTTTCTAGTGTGTAAGTTAGCCGCTGTAGATTTCATTAGCTCCCATCCATAAAGTTTCTCAGGCTCCAAAGTGCTTTGGAACCTTAAGCAAATGATCTTTATAGGATCATAAATATATCTAGTAGTAGGATTTTTATACATCCCCTCCTTATCTCTCCCTGAGTGCCTACCCTTAGAAACATGCACCCCTTTATATAATTTAAGGCCCCTCTGTAGCATATGATTATCCATTCATAGGCTCATTAGATGGTTTTCCTTTGTCCCTTCCTAGTTATTCCCCCTCATTTCCACCTCCTTCTTTGCACTTATTAAAGATTTCTATATCATATTTTACCTCATCCTAGTCTCTTTTATATCCAATTCAATAATAATTGGTTCTATTTTTGTGTATGTGATCCCATCTAAATCCTCATCCTTATCATCCTTACTTGGTACATATTTATATCACTTCATCTTCTCTTGTATAGGCTTAGTGGGAGAGGTATTAGGCTTCTTAGGCTATGAAGGGCCTACACTCACACTTGTACTTTATGGCTTTATTCTCCTCAGTTCCCTTATGTATTATTTCTCCTCAGTGCCCCCAACATCTATCCCTATTTCTCTTGCACCTATCTTCTCTCCAATGTTTCCTCCTTCCTCATGCTTTGGAGGAGTTTTCTGACATGACATTTTTTCTGTGTGTCATCGGGAAATGATTGAGATGCACTAGATGAATGATGGAGCATGTGATGAAATGTTCTTAGAACTAATCCCTCAACATTCACGTAAGAACCATAAGAACGAAATTGTGTCATTAGGGGGTAAGGTGATAAGAATAATCTACCAAAGACCAAAACAATGGGTGGTAGTGGAAACATGTGGATTGGATGAAGTATGAACATATGAACCAAACTAAATGTCATGTGTCGTGATTGTGGGGTATGCAGTAACTGGTGGAAAACCATGATATGCAGCAACATGAATAAGTGGATAATGTGAATGTAATGGATGCAATGAATGTGATGGTGGAAATGATGGATCAGGTGGAGAACAAACATGGTGTGGTGGAGCATGATGAAGAGACTAAGAACCTGATGGAGAAGACATAATTGGGGCATGCCTATGATGACGGGGTAAAGAAGACAATGAGTGCTCATGAGAGGTAAAAGAGATGATGTCAGAGTCCACTATTTGTTATAGCATTTCACATAGGGCAAGGAAATCATTGTCCCTTTGGCCAGACATGTGATGATAATTACAATAATGTTGGTCATGCTGACATTGCAAGAAGTGTGGAGGATGATGTTGGTTAGAGGTTAACTGAATCAATCCTCATTGATTAATATGTGAGGAACATCAAATGGTCAAGTGTTAGGATGAGGCATGTGAGGAGACTTGACATGCTCGAGAGGTGATAGGTGGTGGTATGTTATGTAGACTTGTTTGCATGATATGTAGACTTGTAGCATCAAGTTTTGGAGTAGAGTATGGAGATTGGTATGTTACGTAGATAGGTGGAGAATTTTTCAGGCCTCAAAATGTGACGTCATGTTAGTGTTAAGGCATCCAATTCTAGGGCTCTTGTGGTACATGAGAGTGATAGTGATGATGAGGTTTGACAGGGATGATAGTATATTATGTGGGGGGATTTCCCCTTAGTTATGAAACATGTTTTTGTGATGATGACTGTATGAACGATATATGTATGGAAACCTATGTTTGATATATGTTAGAACAATGTTTGATATGTTTTTCCATTGTAATGAATATGGTATGGTTCTCTGGTTATTGTTCTAGCATGTGTATTGTATTGTATGTGATGAAGATAAATGTGCATGATGATGTTAGTACTGGTAGATAAAATATGCATGGTAAGTGATGATGTAGATAAGTAATGTAATGTTATTGATAACATGTATAACACGTAGGTAATGGAATGATGATAATAGAATAAATTTGGAAATAGATGAGTTCATAATGAATATGTGAGAATGTAATATGATCATAATAGAATTAGGTGATGAAAATAGAAGGGGGGATTAATGATGCCCCCTCCCCCAACGTGTGAAAGAATAGGCTCAAGTAATAAGACCCCTTAGCAGTCAAGTATAATCCACATAAGCAATAGTGCGTCATTTTTAAATGATTGAGATGCACTAGATGAATGATAGAGCACATGATGAAAGGTTCTTAGAACTAATCCCTCAAGAGTTGTGTAAGAACCTTAAGAACACAATTGTGTCATTGAGGGGTAAGGTGAATAAACACCTACCAACGACCAAGATGATGAGTGGTGGTGGAAACATGTGGAATGGATGAAGTATGAGCATATGAACTAAAATGAATGTCACGTGTAGTGACTGTGGGGTATGCAGTAACCGACGGAAAATTGTGAGATACCACAACATGAAGCAGTGGATAATGTGAATGTGATGGTGGAAATGATGGATCATGTGGAGAAAAAACATGTGGAGGTGGAACACAATGAAGAAACTAAGCACATGATGGAGAAGACATAAGTGGGTTACACCTACGATGACGAGGTGAAGGAGATAATGAGTGCTCACGAGAGGCAAAGGAGATGATGTCGGATTCCACTATTTTTTATATCCTTTCACGTAGGGAAAAGAAATAATTACCCCCTATGGCTAGAGATGTGATGATAATTACAATAATTTTGGTCACATTGATGTTGCAAGCAATGTGGAGGATGATGTTGGTTAGAGGGTAACCAAATCTATTGCTCATTGAGTAATATGTGAAGCACATTATGTGGTTGAGTGTGAAGAGATAATTACAAAGGCTCTCATGAAGGAGGTGGAGTGGTGGAAGTAGGATCTTACAATGGAATAGGAGAAGAATGTAATGGTGGAGAAGAAGAGGGTTGATCTTGTTTAGAATGAACTTTAGACATTGGTGGAGATCACTTTGGATGCTCAATTGATGGTGGGAGTGGAGGAGCAGTGGATGGAACTATTGGAGAAACATGTAGGGGTTCCATGACATGTGATGATGAAATATCTCTTTCTATATCAATAACCTCATAACACAAGAGAATAAATGATTCAAAAGTGTTGTATTCTAACCTTTGTTTAAGTGGAGGATGAGACCATGATGAAAGAATAATTGTTTTTCTAAGTCACTAGGTCAGAAAAGGACCTGATGTATATAAACATTGAAGCATAAAATATAATCCTGTATAGGTTCATATGAGCTTTGATGTAATGTAGAAAGGTGGTCAAATGTAACCCTAAGGCCATTATTAATAATGAAGCGACAGAGGAAATCATCCTCCATGTCATAGAAGGTATTAATGGACCCAAAAGGTAGATGAGTATACCATTATAGTGCCTCGTCAATAAGATTGTAACAAAAGGCCTTGAGAAAAAGATGATCATTAGAGTAATTGGTCATAAGCATGTGGTAATGTAGGATATGATCATAAGGATCACCGGTACCATCAAAGCATGTGAAAGTAGGAATGGAAAAATATTTAGGGAAGGTGGAATTATGTTTTTTTTAGGAACAGGATTTCCATGTAAAGAATTATTGTCAATAGAGACATAATAGGATCTAATTTCTAAAGTAAGAGCATAAAATTGTGCTTGGAGTTATCATATAGCATGTATGAGAAATAGAATATCCTATGAGGGGATGGTAGAATATGGCAACAACGTATTAATTGGTTGAAGTTTTCCATTATGAGTAATCATAGGGATGTCAAGAGGTGATATAGTGGAGTCAAATGTTAAAGGAGTAGTGGTAGATGATGATGTAGGAGCTATAGGGTGACTAGTAGCAACAAGATCCCTAGTAGGTGTGGTGAGCAAGGAGGAAACCTCAATAGGTGAAGATGAAGTAGATGGGGTAGATGATGTGGGAATAGAAGAAGAAGAAGCAATGATGGGGGGTGACTCATGTACAATAGTAGAGGTAACCTCAAGAGAGGATAACAATGGAGTGGGAGAGTCATATATAGTAGTATGGAAAGAAGGAGACACATGATGTTGATTAGAAGAAGATGGGGTTCCAGAAATAATGCTATGGTCATCATAAGAATCAATAGGGTCATCAATGTAATACGAAGGATAGTGCATACTCGAATGAGATGTGTGAGGAGGACTATTAGAAGTAGTAGAAGACATAGGAGTGGTTGTAGGAGTGGCTATAGTAGGGGTAGGAGGTATACCCAATAAATAATCAATGATATAGTCATCTACAACATTAGGTGGCACATCTAAAGAAGGATAAGAATGATCACATGCAACTGGATGGTATGGTGTCAATGGGTGAAGGAGACAAGGTCATAAAAAAGGCATATACCTATAGGATAATCAACAAGATTAGTTGGCACATGTTGTTGGCCTTCTAAGTGAGCTTGTTGACTATCATTAGGTAAAACCATAGGAGCACTATATAAAGCCTTAAGTTCAACTATGGAAGCCTTATCATAAATAGTGTTGACACTAAAATGAGACATAATGAGAGAAAATAAGAACTAAGCTTAACCCCTAAAGAATAATAGAGGATCCAAAAGAAAAATGTTTGAAATGTAGGGTTCACCAGAATGATTAACTAAAAAGTAGAGAAATATAAATTTTTCTTATTTTATGATTTAAACTAAATAGAAACTAAATGTTATGTTGAAATGCTAGATTTAAACATTTTAGTTTGGTATTTTCATATATTGAAATAATGGAAATAGGAGGGATATGATACTAACCTTATTTTAACTTAGCTCATTATGTGTTGGATTGTAGTAGGTTGATATGTGGATTGGGAAAGCAGTGACTGAACAGCCTTAGGAAGGACACAATTTGTATATTTTCCTGTATTGAGTCACATGGGTGGGTACTGGGGCTCCTTGGGGAGCCTTGGTATGTGATTTAGGTGTTATAGACTACAAATCTTGGGACTTGATTTCAGCAGGGTTGCAATGTATCTATAATACCTTCATTCCTATCGCACTGGTGTCACAATAGTGTTTCTTGTGTCACTACAAATGATGTGTGAAGATCCACCTACAAAACCCTATTCAAATAATCAATTCCTAAAAATAAAAAATGCATATGAATAGGTCAGATTGACCTCAGCTACCAAACTAGTGGTCTTACAACTAAGCGTTGCACTACATTTTAGATTCCATGTAATTCTACGTGAGTCTATGTGTGCAATTTTTGGAAGTAGGGGGAAATAACTAGATGTAAAGATGAAAAATGTTGGATGGAATGGAAAGAATACAACCCTTTCCCCCTATGCTTATGTGATGCAGATGTAGAAGATGCCCAAATGCACTCCCTTGCCTTAGTAGATAGTTGACCTTGATAGTAAGATGTCTTCCCATAATGTAGTGAGTATGTTATGTTTATATGGGGATCTCTTGTTCAAATTTCGACACTAGTGACCCGAAACTACCGACTATGACCAATGGGAATGCACGGGGTAACCATTAAGACCAACCTCAAACAAATAAATTAAGACCACAAACTACGAAGACATGGGTGCCTAACATCATGGATTGGGGCACCTCAGGGTACCCCTGTACAACCCTAGGCGCCCTAGTATAGACCTAGAGATGACAACTAAGCATATTATGATACCTGAGAATTCCTAAAAATTTCCAAAAACTGCATGGACAAGTGATGAGTGAACTAGAAAAATGACAATGATGACTAACCAACTGAGAACAAGACCAAACGACAGGTGACTAGTAAATACTTTAATTACGAAGATCCATATATAAAATAGCATGCCCAAAGGTATAAATGTAATGGTAAGTGAGAGATTTTTTTACTATAATAAGGTAGCACCTACGACATCCCGATATAGCAAAGAGTTCAAGGGAGTGGAAATCTGTCAAGTGGAGATATGTCAGAATCGAACAGGTGGTAAGGCAAAATCAGCAGAAGTGGCTTCTTCATCAACATAGTTCTCTCTCCTTCTCTCTCTTTCTCTCTCTTCCCTTTCCCCTCTCACCCTCTTCCTCCATGTTCTTTTCTTTCATTGAGGGGTTGCACTTTTTCATTTTTTCTTATTCCTATTTTTTCGTATTCATTTAAATATGACTTTAGATTCAAATGCAATAAGTCACCCTTTATTAATAAAGGGGGACTTAATCCTTCACCCAGGAATATGAAAAGTCACATGTTTTAAGGGGACCCATGAAAATTTATGTAGGAGGTAGGCAAAGAGTCATTCTCATGTCTATAAATTGTAATGAAACCCTCATTCTTAAGGGTTGTCAACTTTGTATGATCAATAGAGATTACTACTTGTGAAGAAACAAAAGATATCATTATTTACTATTTTTCGTCTCTTTATGTTCTTTTATTTCTCACTATGTACATTTTTTCCAAATCATCAATGAAGAAGGAAGGAGTTTGTTTCCTTTTTTGATGAGGATATTATTGAAAAAAATTGTTCTTAATCTTATCTTGTCTTATTTCCAATTACAAAATTGTTTTTCTTTCTAATCTATGTGTGTTGAATTATTCTAATTAATGGTTTTAGGAATCTGATTTTATACCTGCAATATTAATCCCCCGTCCTTTTTTCCCACTCCATTTCCCACTCTCTCAGCAAATCCCTCCCTTAAAATAAATTGCAATATTTTTCTGTAGGTTTAGTGGACTGTCCCTGTTGTATCCCTGGTTGTAAGACCACCACAAAAATTAATTTCAAGAACATATAATAACATGGATTTTCTGATGTGAAATAGATAGATTGGCTAATCTAAATGAGCATCAGTTACATTAAACTCCTAGAAAAATGGAGATACAAACAAAATTACAAATGAAAATATAATATTGCAGAAGATAAGCACAACAATGTTATTGATTAGTAATATCTGGAGTGAATTACATGGAGTGAGAGTTTAGAATACATAAGAGATTGAACTCCTTAAAACAAGGATTCAACTCTAATCTTCAATCCCACAAATATCTCTTATATCTCCTAGAATCACTCCCACTATTCTCTCACATATCCCACCAATATCTTACTTAACAAACCCCTATTATCTGGTGAGATAAACTCATGTACACACATATATAATTTTAACCTATATTATCATAATGAGTTGTATTATCATGACGACTCTATTAATAATAATATTATAAATATATACAAGTTGTAAATACAACTCATCAATCACACAAATTCTAATATCACTCAAACTTACTAATGTAATATAAGAATATTACATTTAACTATTACAAACAATAATGTGAGCACTAATCCATGGTTTATTCCTAACATTCCCCCCTTTAGTGTGAACATGAATGAGTTATGTCTAGTACTTGCTCATGATACGATGGTTTTCAAAGAATACTATCAAATCCAATAGGTTTTCAGGATGAGTTGTGTGGCCCCTTCACTTGCAGGTGGCAAGAGGTCACTGATTAACTTCCTTCCTCCATCATGATGATGCTAACTTAGCCGAATTTGTCTTTGAGGCTCATTTTACAATTCCATTGGGTGTTGGTTTCAACCGATGATGCACCCTTACAATAATGATCAACTTTATATTTAACTAAAATAATAAAGCATATAATATTTTTATTGCTGGAAATCAGTCACTATTTTTTTACATAATAATTAGAAATGTCAGAATTGTTTCAACGATTTATTTTAAAATATGATATGGATTTTTGTAAATTTTTTACTGAAGTTTCCCATAATACAAATAAACAAATAAAAAAAAATTCAGAAAATTTTGAATCTAGGTTTTATGAGAAAAATAAGAATTAGCACTCACTTTTTTTTAAGATCAAAATCTAGAAAATGACGACGAAAGCTTCAAAACTCTTAGATATGCATTCAAGAGGTTACGGTTTTGTCCTGCAATGACTCTCATAGATTTTCCTTTCCTGATATGATATCAGATGATGTGAAATAGATAGATTGGCTTATCTAAATGAACATCAGTTACATTAAACTCATAGAAAAATGGAGATACAAACAAAATTACAAATGACAATATAATATTACAGAAGATAAGCACAACAATGTTATTGATTAATAATATCGTGAGCGAATTACATGGAGTGAGAGTTTAGAATATATAGGAGAATGAACTCCTTAAAACAAGGATTCAACTCCAATATTCAATCCCACAAATATCTATTATCTCTCCTAGAATCACTCCCACTATTCTCTCACATATCCCCCCAATATCTCACTTAACAAATCCCTATTCTATGGTGAGATAAATTCACATACACACATATATAATTCTAACCTATATTATTATCAATGATTTTTATTATCATGACAACTCTATTAATAATAATATTATAAATATATATGAGTTGTAAATACAACTCATCATTCACACAAATTCTAATATCACTCAAACTTACTATTATAATATAAGAATATTACATTTAACTATTACAAACAATAATGTGAGCAATAATCCAAGGATTATTCCTAACAGTTGCACCATTTAAGTAGAGTTACTTAGATTCCTAAAGTATTGGCGAATACCCATCAATTTGTCCACCTAATAAATTTTCTTGCCAATAGTTTGGAACCCACCATGGGGCAGACTTAGTAGTAATCTACACCCAAAATAAATCACAAGAATATACAAAAAAAAAATCAAATATTTAAAAAATAAAAAAAATTGGAAATTGAAGACTCATGAAGTCCTATGTCTCATATCCATGGCTATTCTCAGCAACCCTCTTGTCCAAAGGCCTAAATTACTATTCAATATACAAGAATACATTGTATCTGACTTAAGGGAATATATCTGACACAATAAGGAGAACTTTACACAATAATATTTCATAGCTACCAGAGTGTTAGACATTGAAGAAAAATGTGCTGAAAAAAGAGAAAGAGTGAGATAAGCTCAATTACAACAAAGAAGAGCTTAGGATAATCTCAAATCTATAATTTCATTGATCCTAGGTATACAATGTCACAATGATAAAGAGGAAATATTGATCCAATATTTGAATAACTCCAAGGAACTCTCTTCGTCTTGAAACTACTCTCACTATTGGTCAAAGTGGTATCAACCCATTAGACATAGAGTTTCCAAATCTCAACGACAATTTTTAATATTTTGCAAACATGGAAACTAAAGTAGAGGATGAAGCTAGAGAAAAAGTGGAAGTAAGAGTTGAAGCAGAGTTAATGGTAGAACTTGAAGCAGAAGTAATATCCAAGCAAGAGTCGTAGCCACAACAAAAGTAAGAGAGAGAATCAAATTAGAGGTTGAAGACGTAATGGCAGATGAAGATAGACCTCAACCAATATTACCATGGGGCAGGAACACTGGCCTACTTACACTTCCACAACCTCTCCATGAGTTACCAAGATGATCAAGAAAAATATTTCCAAATTTTAGGGGAGACGGTTCACAGCTCCTAAATGAACATGTAGTAGCCTTCATCACCGCTTGTTGTGTGTTGGTGTTGAACATGAAGATGTATTTATCATATTGTTCATGGATTATTTTCAAGACAAAGAAACTGAATGGTTATACCTTCTACCAGAAAGATCAATCACTTGTTAGGATGATATAAGAACTTGCTTCAAAGAAGAATTCAAGTCTACAAAAGATTGTCAATATCTCTTGGTTCAATTAGTGCATATGAAGAAAGAATCAAACAAAGGCATGAGGGATTTTGTAGCGAGATACAACAAAGTTCTTAAGAGGATACATCTTGAAGCCATGCCCTTGTACAATAATTTGAAAAGATTATTTATAATTTCTCAACTACTTGAAGTTGGGTTTATTCTTAGGAGGTCTTAACCTAGAACTTTGAAACAATCCTAAGATTACGCCATTGAGACGGAGGATGATTTAATTTTTCATGGAAACGTGAAAATTCCCAATGAAAAACAAAAGGGTCAAAGTTCTAGCTCTACTTCCACATATCCAATGATCCAAAAAATGGCCAAAGATATAATTGCTCTTAAAAAGTAACTCTCCTAAACTACCACGAGGAATGTGCCAAGAAAGATCAATCTCCTGAATAGACCGAGAATAACTCCACCTCCTTGTATTCTTACTCTCAAGGCACCACCAATCAATGCAACATGCAACACTAAATAACCAAAAGAAGAAGAAGAGGTGGAATAACCAGAAGAAGAAGAAGAAGGAAATGAAGATGGAAATGTTCTTGAGATTGAAGAGGTTGAGGGTTATGCTCAGAATTGTCTCATTGAATACCACTCAGAAAGTGAGGATGAGGATGATAAAGAAGCATTAATATTTTCATGTGATATGGTCACCTAATCTCAGTCTAAGAGGGGATTTCCCTCCTTGATGGGTGCAGAAAAAATGAACAAAGAGGAACCTCCTGTAGTGGTCCCATAGAAAAAAATCATCAACAGGGGATCTCCACTTCCACCATCAATGGATTTATCCAAGGAGAAACCAAACCCAATATCAAGAAGGAATACTACTATCATGACAAGTATATCCATTGGTGTCTCCCCCAATTCAAAATATAATTCTAAAGCCAATTTTTCACCTAATGATAATCCCAATAAATCCTCTAAGGATCAAACAAATTCTGCCACCCCCTTTCCTTCTAAACTCACTACCTCATCCACCAAAGATACTCAAGATCCTAAGGTAGCACCATCCTAACAATGTAATACCTCTTTCATCTCTAGAACATCAAGTTCACTCACCTTATCTCAATTTGATTATGTGGAACGTGTGAGAAAGACCAAAGTTCAGATCATGGAGATTAAATACTTTCAAACACACCCATATCAGTTCAAGAGGTTAGTCGATGTTGTCTAGGGTGGTAACCCAAAGATTAATACTATATATGCTAATCCTAAGGGTATACTACCCACACCACCTATGCCTTCTTTAGAGAACATGTTAGTGCTTAGTGCATCTAAAACTAATAAGGTTTAAACCTTCTACCTATCCCTCTGGAACTATAGAAATAGAGTATGGGACTACATTTATTTTTTTGATGCTTTCTCCATATAATACATTCCTCAAGAGAAGAATGAAAAGGATGACTCTGTTGTTGTCTCAGCCTCATTGGTGACTCCAAATTTGTCTTTTGATCAGGATAAGGTGACTAACGAAATGGTTTTCAGACCAAGTGTACCAGACAATGTGAACCATTGGAAGGTCTTTAATGATGATAGTCAACGCCTCACCTTATTGGAGTAGAAAGATAAATTTAGCAGTATCTTCTTTGACAGAAGTGAAAATCCACACTAGGATTTAGTAGTAGAAAAATATAAGGAAGGGATCGAAGGAGTTGATTCAAAGGGAATAAGATTCTAAAATTCCTAGTGTCACTTGAGGATATTTTCGACAAGCATGGCCGATTCATTAAATAAAGATCAAAGGAATCATCAAGGTGGATATCTAAGTTCGAGAAGGAGAACATTGGATCTCCAAAGAAACCCATAATGGTGAATATCATAAAGTTTTTCTCACCAGAAGAGAAAATAAGATTCATCTCACTGTTAAATAAATCTACTAATGTCTTGCCCTATTCCTATTATGAGATTAAATATTTCCAGCTGAAAGAAATGCATCACTCTATTCCTATAAATTTGGAACCCGAGCCTTTCAGGAAAAATAAAAGGCCTTCTAATCTAAAAATAGTAGATACCATTAAGGAGGAGATACTGAAGATGCTCAACACAAGAATTTTCTTCTCTATCCACCATTCCATGTGGGTAGTGAATATTATTCTAGTATGAAAGAAAAATGGAAAAATAAGGATCTGTGTGGAATTTCGTAACCCTAACCAAGCTTCCCTGAAAATAAATATTCACTCCCGATAATGGATCATATCTTGCAAGTGGTCACAGGGTCTGAAATACTCTCATTACTTGATGTATTCTCAAGTTACAATCAAATTGAAGTGGCAGAAGAGGATAGAACTAAGAAAACCTTCACAACACCTTGGGGTGATTTTGCATACATCATAATGCCTTTTAGTCTAATCAATACGGGAGAAAATTTTCAAAGGGCGATGGATATAGCATTCAAAGACCTTAAGCATTGTATTGTGATCTATCTAGATGACCTCATAGTCTTTTCAAATAAGTGAGGAGACCATATTCACCATTTGGAATAGGTACTCATAAGATGTAAGAATCATGGAATATCTATGAATCCTAAGAAGTGTATCTTTAGACTCACTGTAGGTAAACTCCTTGGAGAAATAATAAACAATGAAGGGGAAAACATTGATCCATAAAGAATAAAATCAATCCCAGAACTATCATTTCCAATGAGAAAAAAGGGAGTACATTCCTTCTTTGGCAAGTTTAATTTCCTCTAGTGCTTTGTCCCAAAATTTACCGAATTGACCAAGCATATAACTGTCATGATGAATCCAAAAACTAATTTCAAATGGAACAAAGAAGGAAAGATGGTGTTCGAGGCAAAAATATAAGAAATAGAAAAGGATCCTAGTTTTGTGCAACCATAATTTGATAAAGACGTCATCTTATATTTCTATGCTTCAGAGCACATGATATCAACCATCTTGGTGTAGAATAATGAAGAAGGTATAGAATCCCTAATCACCTTCATAATCTCACCTATGAAGAATCATGAATTAAAGTATAACTAGTTAGAAACTCATGCCTATGTAGTCATCAAGGAAGTAAACAACTTCATGTTCTAGATCCTCAATTCACACACGATATTGATGGTACCAGGATCAGCTATCAATTCCATTGTCACTCAACAAGACCCGGGATAAAAGAGAGGAAACTAGGTGGAAATAATCTAAGAGTATGATTTGGAGATCAAGCCTTCTAATATATTTAGGGGGAATGGATTGTGTATACTACTTGCAAAGGATGATGTGTTCATGGTCAAGAATTATACAGGAGAATGTCTATGTTGTGAATGTGTCAACAAGGACTTACCTCGCGTCCTTTTTGTAAGCATGAAAAATGGGTGGTATGCAAACATCACTTACTTCTTGACCTATGGTGAATTCGCTCCTCACCTTGATCATAAAATAATAATAACTCTCAAGCTAACAGTAGCTGAGTTTTTCATATGGAATCATGTGCTCTACAAAAGGGGATTCGATGGTTACTTTATGAAGTGTTTTGAAAAATAATAACAGGAGAAGTTTCTGAAAGCATATCATGATCAAACATATTAAGGACACGTTTCATCGATGGTCACAGCTCACAAGATCCTTCATTGAAGATACTACTATCCATCCTTGTTTTCGTATGCGTAGGAATGGGTTTTCAAATGTGAGGCATGTCAATAGTTTATCAGGAGATGACAACTCATCACGCTTCCTTTTAGGCCAGTAGTGATTAAAGAACCATTCCAACAGTGGGGTCTGGATTTCATTGGGGCCTTGAATCATCAATCGAGCGTAAATCCCACCTACATGCTCATGATGATAGATTATTTCAAAAAATGGGTAGAGGACATCCCATCAAAACAAACCAATACTAAAATAATGTGTAACTTCATTAAGGAGAACATCATTGTTCGTTTCAGTATACCCCAAAATATTGTGGTGGAAAACGCCACATATTTATCCTCTAGGGACGTAACTAAGTTTTACTATAGTTATGGGATTTCTCTGTCACACGCATTAGACTATAACCCACAAGGAAATGGTTAAGTGGAATCAAGCAACAAAAACATCATGACCATAGTCTACAAACTAGTAGATGATAATCAACAAGACTGGCACAAAAGGATATATGATGCATTGTGAGAAGATATAATAACCCTAAAGAAATAAATTGGTATGTATCCATTCTAATTGCTCTATGGTATAGAGGAATAAATTCCAATCATGGTGGAGATGTCAACGCTCAAGTTGTTTCAAGCAGTAGATGATGGGAAATATCATGATGTTATCGATAAAAGGATCCTATTTCTTGAAAATCTTGAAGAAGATAGATTCAAGGTGTTGGATAGAATAAATTTTCATCAGTTGAAGGTTAAGAGATTGTTTGATAAAAAGGAAAAGGCTCGAAAGTTCTGAGTTAGAGATATTATTCTAATTTTGGAAAAGAAAAGAGAGCCGAAGGGTAGTCATAGGAATTTTGACTCATTTTGGATTGGACCATTCTAGATCTGAGAAACTTGTGGGAATAAATCTTTCTATCTATCATATCCAAATGAAACATCATTAGAGTTGCCCCGTAGCAAGAAATATCTAAAATTCTATAAGAAATGAAATTGGGTTTTCCCACACATTGTACCATATGTGATTTAGATGTGTTTTTCCTTTCCCTTTGTATGTATTCTTTTCCTTTTGTGTGTTGTGGGTTTCCTTTTGTTGTGTGTGTGTGTGTGCTCCTTTCTAGTTATCTATTGTTTATAACTATGTGAAACCCAATGGATAAGGCACTGGTCCAATTTGTAAACTAAGATTCTATATTTCCTTCTCATACTTTCCTCACTTTGTTCTATCCATAATAAGTCCACAAGCGAGATCCAACTGTTTCCTTGTGTTTTTTCAAGGGAAAAATTCACTTGAAAACAATACAACTTTACCATAGTGTCAAAAAAAATTCATTGTAACCCTTCCTCGACACCTCTCAGTCCATCCCGTATGTTAGGCTTATCCCTAAATTGTATAATTTCAATATATGTGGTCTTACCCTCACCCATGTGTCAAAAAGCAGAAAACAAGTCTAAGTGATTCTTTCAAGATAGTAACTTTCAAGGTCGATTTTTCAGTAGGCTTGGATATGGCTATTTATAACCAATGAGTACACATTCTTTGAAGTTGAATTAAAGTACCAAATTCATCAAGGAGGTGTATACATGAGCTAGGATCACTTTTCAAGTGATTTAGAAAGATTCTAGAAAGATTCATAGGTTTAAGAGCCAATTCAGCAAAAGTGGGTTTTTGAGGCCGAAGGAGCTTGCACTATGAAAGAGACTTTGAGCTTTGGGAGATTTGGAATGATTTGGAGGAAAAAAAATATATCAGTGGAAATATAATTCAAATCCCTACATGGTGGTAATATCACATTTTTCACAACACCCATACCTTGCGTTCTACAACTCATTTTTTACAGATACAACTAGCGGTCCTGATCGCATTTTAAAGAATTTTTCAATCATAATAATACCTTAATACCCCTCCCATCCTTCTCAAAATTTATTTTATAGTCAAATTCATATACATAAGTTTCAATAAATTCATTCGGGAGACCATGATATGTCATTTTCAAGTTTCCATCCAAGGTACATGTTCCATACTTAGTCATTTTCTTTGGTACCACATGGTAGCATGAGGTTGAGGTGCACTTTAGGTGTCACTTTGTCCCTATCCAAGGGGAAAAGGGGGCAGAAAAATTCTCCCCCCCCCACCTTAATCCTCATACACCCTCAACATGACCCTGGGGAGCTAGGATAAACACTTTTCCTAAACTTTCTAGCACCCACACCAACTTCCACATGTGTGCCACTTGTCCTCACCAGGCTGAGGTGATTTTTTTTTTTGCATCCTCATGTCCAATTCCAAGGGGAAAATGGGATCATAAAAATGCATCCCCCCACCTTAGGCCTTGTGGTTCCATCATTTGACCCTGGAGACCTCCGTAAAGCACCCTTGGCCAAATTTTGAGCCCCCTCTCCTCGCTCTGCATGTTTGGCAAGTGTCACCTCCAGGCTGAGGCACACTTTTGGTGTCCCCCTATCCCATTCCAATGGTACAAGGGGGCATAAAAATATTCCATGCTTCCACCAAGACACTCATGTGACCAAAACTTGACCCCAAGAGCTTAAACTAAGCACTTTTCTCCTTTTCCATCACCCATGCATGTGTGCCATGTGTCACCCTAGAGCTAAGGCACACTTTATGTGTCCCCTGTCTTGTTACCAAGGGGAAATGGGGGGAAAAAAATGTGTCCCCCCTTCCTCTCTCCATCTCTTTCCTATAAAAACCACACTTAGCCATTTTTTTATTTCCCACCACATTTCTCCATTTTTACCTGGAACTCTAGCGAAATGTTTCCAAAATTCCTCCTTTTCCATTTTCCATTCCCATCCATTACACAAATTTTCTCATGATCTAAAAAAGATAAATCTATCAAAAATAAGAATTTTCAAAGGCTTCGAGCAAGAATATGAAAAAATAACCTATATTTGTTAAAAATACCAAATGACTGCTCCATCTATATTAATAGTTTTGAAGTTATAAAACAACTTAATACTAGTGTTGAGTCGTGCTTTCATTATTTTTGTATTTTTTTATTTTTTAAAACAAGTAACTCTACATTGTGTGAGACTTCCTCTAATAACATAAATTATATGTCACGTGTATAGTGAAATTTAATACCACCTCAACATGAATGTTTTCATGTAGCATCATCTTTGAGGCTATAACTATAGTTTATTGTTCCATCATAAGAAACTCTAAATTGTATTCGTTATGCAATAAATTTTATCCATACTCAAATATTTCTATTTTATTGTTGTATAATTAAATTTTCTTCATGATAAGGCAAGGACTAGTCATGATGCAACATCGTTAACAAATATTCCCTTCAATTATTTTTATATGAATATACTAATAATAAACACTACTTTCAATGTTAAATTAATATATTTTTTCATTCACCTATTAATACCATTAAATGACGCCTCAACATATATTAATACTTATGATGTGACATACATTACTAAATTTTTAAAAAATTTAAATTACAACATGAAATATCAACCTATACTTTTAATAAACAAAAGTTCCATCGAGTGACACCTAAACCTATATTAATAATTCTTGTATTATATACAACATTTAAACACTAAGAAATTTAATATCAATGTTTTTCCAACTAATGAAATTAAACCTCATGTGGTCTACACACACATATGATTTTCCAAGTATATAATTGGTTGATAGACATTTCCTCTTATTCCCACCTATGATACTTGTATCAAGTCACTCTCTCAGTAATTTATTTTTTTAAATTGAATCAATGAATTTTAATTAATATTGTAGACACCAAAATTGGGGCACACTCCCCTTGGTCCCTTGTCAAATAACCACCTCAAACATACTCATCTAACCATGGCCCCTTCCACCCCACATTACTATTAATTTAATTTAATTAATATATATCCTCACAATATTTATTATCTAATTATTTTAATTCCTACCCCACCACCTCACCTAGAGACCTCACCCTAGACCTATTCTTGGCATGTTTCCATAACTAACAATAACTAAGTCTTACTTGCCTTAATGAGCTAAGATTTGGTCTAACCCTAAAATCAATTCCTAAAAGCTCTCTAACCACATTCTTGCTCATTAGAAGGGAAGTTTATGTTCTAATATGTGAGAATAAGCAAATTAGGCCAAAATAAATTAGAAAGATCTGCCCATTTTAGTAAACCTAGGGAATCCTGCCCTAACAAACACCATTCACCCCTAAACCGATGCCGGTCAACCCAGAACCATCGTCGGTTACAATTTATTCACCTAAGCAACCTTGTTTTTGGGTGGGGACATTCTGAGAGCAAGGAGGGAGATCATAGCTGCATGTAAGTGAAACCAACATCTTTTCACGTAACCAGACATCCAGATCCATCACCAGGATAGATATTAAAGCATTGCACTCACGGAATCATTTTGGGATCCACTGCTATGATACCAAACACCATTATTCTGATCAACGACCATTACCATTCAGCCATCAAGTCTTCATCACTGTAAGTACATTTCTACCAACATTGTCCACTTTAGTGTAGTGAGTTTTTGTTATTTCTGTCATCAATTTATACTTTGCATGCTCATTCCTCCATCTCTTTCTAGCTTATAACTCAAATATCTCCTTTACCCACATCACCAAATCACCCATTCTTGCATGTTATTCATTCCTGAGTATACCTAATAACCCTATCAACCTCTTTATCCACCCTACCCTCCTTATTAGATCCCAGATCAAACCCTGTAATCAGTTTTCCTTGATTCTTTTACACCTCGACCTTACCGACCTTACTAGTCAGAATGTACATGAAAACCATCAACTGACCATCATAAACATGTACTCCTCCTTGTTCCTTACCCTTATCTGTTTCGTCATTCAAAAGGTAACGAAAACGGTGAAACAAATATATTAGTAAGGTATAGACTATTATCCTCATTTTGATTCATAATACATTTGTTAATCTTCAAAAATTAAGAAGGGTCCAAATGTGGATGAGCATACTGTTTCGCAGGCTCTCTTACAAGGTTATTTTTCTTTGCTCACATTTTGGCATGTCCGGTGGGAGTCGCAACCCTCTTCTTCCATTTTTGTTTCATTTTTATTTTTGTAATTTATTTGGTGTGTTTTTGGTGTTTTTGTGTTGATGTGTGCATTGTTGTGTTATTGTGTAGGTTCCTGGGAGCATTTGGAAGTGGTAGTAGTTTGCAAGATCAAAGAAAAATATAACATCTTTATTGTTATTATATAACAATTTAATGTTGATTAAAGGTATTTACTGTAGTTTTTTTAGCACAAAAATCAGTTTTCAAGTCTATTTGTAGGTGTTTTCAAGTATATCTATATTTTTCTGTATAAATAGGGTTTTTTCATTTCTATTATCTTTGCGCAAACATCCTATAGGAAAACAAAAAAGATCATATTTTATTAAATCAATTAGAAAAAACAAAAACAAATTTGATTTTATTTACCACATAAATCAGATCTTACTCTATCCCCTACCCCCTAATCCCCTACCCCCCTCCCCAGCCAGCTCAGTTGAGATGACCCACACCCTACTCCCACCCATCCCCATGGATGGCTCCCTTGATGACCTACTAGCTAACCCATGTGGACTTCCCCACAATCAAGCGCTAACCTGACCTAACAGCACACCCCTCATCTCTCCCCAATGACTTTCCCACACACCCCGCCGATATCTCTAGCTCAGCTCCTAACAAATTTACATCCTCCCCTCAACACCAACAATCCCTTGTAAAAATCCAACATTCCTGTTTCATTCTTTGAGACTAGTTTTCTTCCATGGTGACTGGTTTCGGTTTCGGTAACTGTTATCCAAAATGAGCCCCTGCTTATTTTGGCTAACTTTCTTTCATTCTTCCCTTCCTTGTGCTTCAACTTCAATTTTCACACATTTCAAGCACTCAAGGGTTTCTAGAAATGGCTCCATCATATAGGATTTTTCTTCCCCTTTCTAAAAAGGTAACATTTTCCTCCTAACACCTTGTACTTTTAAAGTTATAACTCGGCGGAGTTTCTTGGGAAAATTTTCCCTTGACTGGCCCGTGGCCAATAAGAATGCACCATGTGGTAGGGTAGAGTGGCGGATGTCAGGGAAAGTTCAAGTTTTTGGGCACTTTGGCTAAAAGTGCAAAAGGGAAAACTTTTTCCCTTGGGCCCACGGATGAATGAGGAGCTGAAACATGTCCAGTTGGCGGTAAGTAGCGGGGCGTGGGGAGAATTGGCAAGTGTTTCCCTTTTGGCTAAAATCCCAAAAAAAAATTTTAGGCCTGAAGGCATGCCGACTGATGAGAAGCGACCATGTGTCAGTGGAGTAGCAAAGCGCAGGGGAAAAGGGGGAAATTTTCCCAAAATGAAATCAAAGGAAAAAAGGAACAAATAAACCCGCGATCCCATCGACGAATCAAAGAGTGACACATGTCCAGTCAAGGCAGAGTGGTGGAGGCGTGGGGGAAAAGGGGGAAATTTTCTCAAAATGAAATTAAATGATAAGGGGGCAGGTTGAGCCTGTGATTCCACTGACGAACCAGAAGATGCCACGTGTCCCAGGGTGGCGGAGGCACAGAGTTTTTTTGGACAATTTTCCAAAAGTGGAAAAAGTGAATTTTAACCCCATGTGCCCATCTTTGAAATCTGATTTTGCCGCCTCAAAATTTGTGCCTGATTTTTTGACCTAATTTTTCCCTAAATCTTCAAATGGGCACATCTTTTGATCTAGAGATCAAATTTCAATAAAATTAGAATTTTTGGAAAGGTCTCAAGCCCCTCTATGCATTAGAGGAATAAAAAAATTATTTCTTGTAGGTTTTGAAGGAGAAAATGTCAAAACGTCTTTCAAGATTTTAATGCGAACCAGATTGCTTCAAATGAGTTGTTTTTTCTCAAATCCACCATGGTGGCTTTCTCCCACATGCCAAGGATGAAGAATCAGTTCGTTTTAGAGGAAGAAAACCCAAAAATGTCTTCTCACACCATAAATGTGAGATCAGATTGCTTTGAGAGTTGTGTTGCACCAAATTGATCATTTTTTCTCTCTAACATGCAAAGAAGAAATAGAGGAGGTCGATTTGATGGATTACAAGCCGATTTGAAAGGATTAATGGTGGGTGGTTGAGGAAAAAGATCAGATTTTTATTCCTCCTCTGTTTTCCCTCTCTTTTCTTCAGCTATAAATGTAAAAGATGTGATCTATTGTAATGTCGGACATTTTACTCTTGCAAGCTCTCTTTTCTCCCTTAGCAGGTAGATTTGTAGAGTTTTAGACTCTCATATAGACTGCAACACATATTTTTTCCTCATTACCGTTGTAATGCATTATATTAAACTTGGGAATGATAATGTATGTTCTGTGATTGATTTTCCAATCCTCTCATGTGTTAATCTTTCTCTTCTGATCTTTCATTACATTCTGGCAATCTATGCATGTTCTATGCTACATTCTTATGATCTGTGTTTATTTGTAAAACCAAAGTTCATCACTCCTTTGGTGTATCACTGTTTTAGCTTAGTTTTGTTTCCCCTTCCTTGCATTTTCAACTCTCTCCTTGGAATTTAGAGTAGGAATTAGTATTGAACCTATGCAAATTCATGCATACACCTAAACATAAGAGTAAGAACTAGCTTCAATCTGGAGAGTTTTCTCCTCTCTGCAAGGTCCCACACCTTGGAGAAAACTCAATGTTGTGCAATCACACTAAATGACCCAATTCTGGACTGCAGATATGAAAGTCATTTTGGGGTGCTGTGAATTTACATTGATAGTTTTGGCATGCCTGGTGGGACCTTAGAGGTCTTCCACTTCATCTTTTACAGGTTGATGTGTTCCTATGAATATTTCATCCTTTGGAGGTGATTTCAAACACATCTGGTGACTCCATCTGGTCAATAACTCATTCTCTGAGTTACAAACCAGTTTTCCATAATTTCCATTCATTCTTCTTTCCATCTCTTCCATCTTCTTTCATTCCATGAAGTTGTGCAATCATGACTTCATTTCCCCCATGGAATTTGCATTCACAATAGTAGTAATATATTCTAACTTCAACATGTTTCTCAAATCCTCCAGATCAGTATTTTGATCATATTCAAAACCAGTATGCATACCCATATGAGCAATGCCAAAATCAGTTTGGATATGAAGTACATCAAGCACAAGGGTATGCGGATTATGAGGGCAGTCATGAAGAAAATGTAGATCTACTAGAGAAGATCCAAAAGATGGAGGCAAGCATGGTGCAATCTAGGGCTCAAGCACAAATGAAAGCATTTGGAATCAGTTGTGGAGCACCTTGTCCATGGGTGGGACATTTTCCAAGGAATTACAACCCTCAAGAGAAACTTGACTTCATATTTGCAACACTGCCATTGTTTGCAAAGTGGACTGAAGGAATAGAGGTGTATGAGAGGAGTATTCAGTAACCTTGTCAATGGGTAAGCACACCATCTCATGCCTTTTCTTTCCCTCTTTCCCAATCTATTTTATCTTAGCAGTGTCAAGTTTAAAATCTCCATCTGTTGTCCCAAAAGTTGATTCCATTTCTCCATCCCCTAGTCTTCCACCCCATCTCAATTCTTATTTCCTTTTCCCTTCCAAGAAGCCATTCTCTCTAAAGAAACAAGATTTTCTACCTCCTCCAACACCACAAAAAATTGTAAAATCAATTGAGTCACAACCCACCCCTCCTCTTGCATTCCCAAATCCATGTTGGGAAGATAAAAATCAGAATGCCAGTCACGGAAAACAGTAACAAGAAGAAGATCAATACAAGGATGAAAAGATCAAAAATTTGTTGAACATGGCTCTCAAATTTGAGATTACAAAAATCCCCTTGATGGTGAAGACAAAAGAGGATGTTGGAGTTGAAGCAATAGTGGTGGTTGAGGCTAAGTTTGCAGTAGAAAAAGAACAAGAACAAGAGGAAAAGAATCAATAGTTTGTTGTTGATGAGTTGGCTGTCCATGTTGGCACTTTTCCCAAAGAAAATGCTGATCCAATTTACACTGCAAAATCAGTCATTGTGGAGGAAGAAAAACTAGCTCCAAACCCCATTGAAGAGGAGAAAATGGAAGAGATTAAATCATGTTTGAAGCCATTGGATGAAGGAAGCATTATTGATGAATTTATGCTTTCATTTGAAGGGGTTGATTTGATTAATGAAACCATTATGGAGATAATCAAAACATGTCCAAATTATGAGCAAAAGGCACAAGAATTTCCATGTTTCTCTCCCAATTCATCTCTCCAAAAATCTAATTTCTTGGATGAATTTGAATTGGCAAGTTGCATGTTTGAAAATGAAGTTACACATGGTGAAGAAAATGCATATTTGAAGGTCACCCATCAAGAGGGAAAAGCTTTGTTGCAGTGGGAAAACGAAGAGTTTGATGGTTTATCAGACTTAGAGGAATGTCTTGAGGAGGAGCCAACTGAAATTACAACATTCTCTTCTCCACCATTCATTCTCCAACATCAAGAGCCTTCTGCCACAAAGGAGAAATTCAAAAATAGTAGCTTGTGTTTTGTGACAGCTCATTGGAACCAAGATTGGAAGGTATTAATCTTCCATGTTTTTCATTAGAGGAAGAAGGAAAACAGTAGGAGAACTTCATCATTTCTTCCACATCATCCACCCAAGAAGGTCCATAAGAAGAATCCATTTTTGAGTTGAAAATCAAAGCTATCGGCATATCAAACGGATCATACCTTGCTCAATGAGGTATTTAGGTTCATTGGAGCCAAATGAGAAGCCACAACTAGTCATGCTTGCTTTTAAGCATGAGGATGAGCTACAAAGTACCAAGGATCAGCTGCCATACCTCCTCAATCCAAATGTAGAGCAACTAAAAGAGGTATCTAACTTGTTTTCAGTTGACACCTTACTGATATGGGTAGAAGACCAGCTTCTTGTTGATTTTACACTCATCCTAACAGCCATGATCAGCTCCAAATCAATTGCATGACTGCCCATTTTGAAGAAAGGAAGCTATTTTACACAGCCATTTTTTGGGTTTGTTTAGCCCATCTTTGCTTCCAATTAGAGTAGAATAGGTAGGTTTTCTTTCAGTAGAAGAAGTGCTTGTGCACACTCTACATATCCCACTTGGGGTATGTATAATTTTAAGTTTTGTACATAGTTTTTTGTGGTGCTGGTTTTTCTCTTGCACAGTTCATTTCAGTGGCATTTTGGTGAAGATTAGCTCCAAGTTCGGTAGGTTTCCAAGTGGCTAAGAGGTCATATTTTCATAGTTCAAACCAAAATTGATTATTAGGCTTAACTCCATGCCCAAAAGATGCTTCAAAGGCCATTGATCATTCATCTAGCAGGCAGATGACCCCTGAGAGTCGCTAAATTGTTATCCAAAATGAGCCCCCTACTTATTTTGGCTAACTTGCCTTCATTCTTCCCTTCCTTGTGCTTCAACTTCAATTTTCACACATTTCAAGCACTCGAGGGTTTCTAGAAACGGCTCCATCAAATAGGATTTTTCTTCCCCTTTTTAGAAAGGTAAAATTTTCCTCCTAACTCCTTGTACTTTTTAATTTATGACTTGGTGGAGTTTCTTGGGAAAATTTTCCCTTGACATGCCCACAGCCAATAAGAATGTGCCATGTGGCAGGGTGGAGTGGTGGATGTCGGGGAAAGTTCAAGTTTTTGGGTGCTTTGGCTAAAAGTGAAAAAGGGAAAACTTTTTCCCGTGGGCCCACGGATGAATGAGGAGCTAACACGTGTCCAGTCAGCAGTAAACGGCGGGGTGCAGGGAGAATTGGGAAGTGTTTCCCTTTTGGCTAAAAGCCCAAAATCAAAATTTAGGCTCGAAGGCCCACCGATCGATGAGAAGCCACCACGTGGCAGCAGAGTAGAGGAGCGCGCGGGAAAAAGGGAAAATTTTCCCAAAATGAAATTAAAAGAAAAAAGGGAAAAATAAACCTACGATCCCATCAATGAATCGGAGAGTGACACATGTCTAGTTAGGGAGGAGAGGCGGAGGCATGGGGGAAAAAGGGGAAATTTTCCCAAAATGAAATTAAAGGAAAAAG
Organism: Taxus chinensis; assembly: GCA_019776745.2. NCBI lineage: Eukaryota > Viridiplantae > Streptophyta > Pinopsida > Cupressales > Taxaceae > Taxus > Taxus chinensis. The sequence goes on along the minus strand of CM034154.1, from coordinate 750,107,860 downwards.
GGAGTAGGTTGAGCTTGCGATTCCACTAATGAACCAGAAGATGCCACGTGTCCTGGGATGGTGGAGGCATGGAGTTTTTTTGGAAAATTTTCCAAAAGTGGAAAAAGTGAATTTTGACCCCGTAAGCCCGTTTTTGAAATATGATTTTTCTGCCTCGAAATTTGTGCTTGAGTTTTTGCCCTAATTTTTCCCTAAATCTTCAGATGGGCATATCTTTTGATCCAGAGATGAGATTTCAACAAAATTGGACTTTTTGGAAAGGTATCAAGCCCCTCTATGCATTGCAAGAATAAAAACATTATTTCTTGTAGGTTTCGATGAATAAAATGTCAAAACATATTTCAGGCTTTTAATGCAAACCATATTGCTTCAAATGAGTTGTTTTTTCTCAAATCTGCCATGGTGGCTTTCTCCCACATGCCAAGGATGAAGAATCAGTTCATTTTGATGGAAGAAAACCCAAAAAAAACTTCTCACACCATAAATGTGAGATCATATTGCTTTGATAGCTATGTTGCACCAAATTGATCATTTTTTCTCTCCAACACGCAAAGCAGAAATAGAGGAGGTTGATTTGATGGATTACAGGCTGATTTGAAAGGATTAATGGTAGGTGGTTGAGGAAAAATATCATATTTTGCTTCCTACTCTATTTTACCTCTCTTTTCTTCAGCTATGAATGTAAAAGATGTGATCTATTGTAATGTTGGACATTTTTCTCTTGCAAGCTCTCTTTTCTCCCTTAACAGGTAGATTTGTAGAGTTTCAGACCTCTCATACAGGCTACAACACATATTTTTTCCTCCTTGCCATTGCAATACATTGTATTAAACTTGGGAATGATAATGTATGTTCTATGATTTATTTTCCAATCCTCTCATGTGTTTATATTTCTCTTCTGATCTTTCATTACATTCTAGCAATCTGTGCATGTTCTGTGCTACAGTCTTAAGATCTGTGTTTATTTGTAAAACAGAAGTTCATCACTCCTTTGGTGTATCACCATTTTAGCTTAGTTTGTTTTCCCCTTCCTTGCATTTTCAACTCTATCTCCTTGGAATTTAGAGTAGGAATTAGTATTGAACCTCTAAAAATTCATGCATACACCTAAACATAGGAGTAAGAACTAGCTTCAATCTAGAGAGTTTTCTCCCCTCTGCAAGGTCCCACACCTTGGAGAAAACTCAATGTTGTGCAATCACACTAAATGACCCAATTCTAGACTACAGATCTGAAGGTCATTTTGGGGTGCTTTGAATTTACACTAACAGTAACCGTCATTGATTTGTCCTCAACCGTCGCTGGTCAACCTGACCATCGTCAATTTCCTGTGTTTGATTTTTAAAATCTAGACATTGGTTAGATTCACCTTCTATACCCCATTACTCTTTGTTTCTACTATTTTCTATGTAACCTACAAAATACAGTCTTACCAGGCCAACACTTGTTCACATGGTGCTGACTTGCAGCCAGACTAATGCCCTCATATTCCACGCTAGTCATCAACCACTCCCACCTAGTCCCTCACCTCCTTCTGTCTTGTCACCCATGGATCCAACCTTACCTACCACCATTGCTACAAGAGACAAAGAGTTTACAAGACTCCTTGATCAGAATCCCACAGCCTTACAGTTCTACCTTTTCCACTCTTCCACCTGAGACTCCTCAGGTCAGTTGATATATGGCATGCCTGTATCCATTTCTCCTTCCCTTATTCTTGCTTTTGCATCAGCCCCAAATAATGTGGTGTCACTCTCACCTACTTCACCCCTAGTAGTTTCACAACTAGGACCCACACCTGACATGACCACTCCATTTGTAGTATCACTCACACTTGTCATATCTATTGTCCCCACATTGACCACCTAGGTCATAGCCTTGTCCACACCCATTGTCTCACATATACCCATTGCAACACAACAGCCCGTGGTTTCAATGACCCCTACTCCATCCCATAATATTTTCCTCTCCATCCCACAAACACTACCCCCAATCGCTACTAGAGTCATGAAGACTACCCCACCTACATACACATACTATCAACAACCCCCTATCTCATCTGTCACTCATTATGGATGCATACCCTCTATGTTAGTCCCTTATTCTAAAAATCCCTATTCGGCATCACCATACAATGGAATTTCTCCCCTGTCATAGTTTCAATACCAACCCCCTTATGCCACAAGAGAAACCCTTTCACCACAACCTACCAACAACCTCATCAATTTAATGATGGAAAAGATGTAAACACTAGAAGCGTCGATTTCTAGCTCACACAATTCCCTCACCTATGATGAAATTTTTAATGATCATATTCACCCGTCCATTCCTATTCGACCATACCCCATACATTGGGAAATGCCAAAATTCAACCACTTCAATAGCAAAGAAGACCCACAACAACATTTGCGGTCCTTTAAGCATGGGTGTTACCTGATTTCCCACGATGACGCTTTACTTCTGAGGACTTTCCCAATGTCCCTGACATGATCTGCATTGGACTGGTACAATGGGATACCAAGACACTCCATCTACTCATTTAATAAGGAAGTCTAAGCCTTCCTAGATCACTTCTCCATCAACATTGTTAAGAAGGTTACCATGACTAATATTTATTCCACACGACAGTATGATGATGATTCTATCGCTGACTTTTTCACTCACTGGGGCAGCCTAATTAACCAGCTCACATTTCAATTACCTCAAAATGAACTCATAAAGCTATTTACTCGGGCTTGTGTGACACATCTCACAAAACCTACAGGTGTAGAACTTTCACACTTTTGACAAGGCATTCACCATGGCACGAAAATCTAAAATTCATGCTATCGAAGAAAAGAAGATTCAAATTCAAAACAATAACATCGCATTCAAATCAAATGATGTTTCCTTTTATTTGAAACCACAAAACAACTATTCAAAACCCAAAGGGTCTGCCAATGTCATAGTTCTTAAGGTTGGTCCCCCTTATCAATCAAACCCAGCCAAACCCCCTTCCAATCTCTCTCATGTCCAAGCTTTCTAGTTCAGATGAGAACAATGAAATTACACTTCCATAGGAGAATATTACTCATCTATTTTGGAAAATCTTGTTAAGGATGTTTTCATTACCCTTCCATCCATAAAACCAAATACTGGTTTTGACCCTGAGCACCCCATGCCCGCATGGTATAAGGAACATGACTTCTACAACTATCATCATGTCAAAGGTCATAAAGACAATAACTACATCACCTTTAAGAATATCGTCTAAGAAATTTTAAACAATGGAGATCTAGTATTGGATAGCCCAAATGCACCCACTAACCAAAACCTACATATCTTCAAAAATCCATTCCCTAATCATGCCCCATCTTCCAACCACAATGGTGATACCTCAAATAATGATAGCAATGTCCACAAGGTCCACGCTATTTTTGATGACATACCAATTGCTTCCCAATTGCCTCATGTTCCTTTCATAGATGAAATCTTATCCCACGCTCCCCCACCTACACCAGAACCTATTTCATCAACTCATCTACCCACAGAGGAACCCCATTCATTTTCCCCTTCACCTATGGAAGAGTCTATAATCAACATGTCTCCTTTGACCCCTCCAAATTCTTAGCAGTTTTCAGTAGCACCTCTCCTACTCATAGAAGATGCAGGTCCACTGCCTACACCAACACAAGGAGATTCCACTTCGGCTGGCCTATCCTCTCCTCTACCCATAGAGAATCCTATCGAAGTACCGATGTCTTTTGATGACCCTTCCCCATCGGACCTTCAAGATCACATTGATCTACTTTTAGATCTCTTACCCAAGGAGTCTGAGGCTAGCCATTTCCCTGTATCTCAAACATATTTTACAAGGATTACCACTCAATCCACATCGGCCCCACTTACAACAACACCATTTTCACACTTGGCCAATCACCTGGATTATGTCGATAGAGCCTTACTTTGGGGATTCCTTCTACTTCTTATTTCAACACAAATGCAGCTATCACTTGCTGACAACTCCACTATCTATCCAAAGGTGTTTTACGCAACCAAACCAAACACAACCACAACTATTGTAATACCTTCCATGGCATCACTCATGGCCAAACTCGCACATCTACCCATAGGCCAACATAAATCTACACCCAAATCTATGCCTATATCATCTCCCGTACCTAAACCTATCACTACCTTAGGGTTCATACCGACAGCTAGCCTTACTCACTCACCCATCAAATTAGATTTATCCAGATATTCCAAAATTGACACCAAACTTAACCCAACCCCTAAAACAAAGATCCAATCTCCTAGACCTCATACACCAACTTTGTCTACCACACCATTATCGCCATCACCCCTTCTTTCATCCCTAGGACCTCACCCCTCAACCCTGGCCAAGAAACTCCCATCCACCAGTAAACCAAGAGCACAGCCACCCATTTCCCCATCACAGACCTATAATATACCCAAGTGACCTACATAACTTCCACCCTTACCCATGACCTTCTTACCACCCATAACTCCACTACCGTCAATAACTTCTTCACTACCCATGATACTTTCTTCTCTTTCACTCACACCTCCTACCCAACCCACACCACCTACCTTCACGACACCTCGATTACCCCCATGGGTAACCTACCCTCTTCTACCATCGGCTTCTCCCTCCACATCTCATATGCCCGTATCATCTTTACCCAAAAAGATACAACCTAAAGCTAAAAATCCGTTACCCTCCAATAAGGTAGTTAAACCAACCAAACCTTCTATCGTTTGTTCTTTTACCATACCCCTACCCAAGTAGATAAAAACCAATACCTAAGACCACACCACACACCAAACTAGTAGACCGACCTACTCCCCCTCTTGTAAAGAATCTTCTTCCATGATCAGCCACACTTATGCCCAAACCAACATTCACCTCCTATTGTGATCCACTAGCAGGGTCCTATGCCAAAATCCTAACCAATCTCCTTGAAACTTTTGTCATCACATTACCACTTCTTAGACCTTATGAACCACTCAAACCCAAACCAAAAGGGTTTGATGAAACCGAAATTTTTGCCTACCATCATGTGTCAGGATGCAATGTAGAGAACTATAAGGCTTTAAAAACTACCCTAGTCCAATTATGTCCTCAAGAAAATTTTGACAGCAATGATCTTATTGATGAGGACCCCATTTCACTTTCAAAAATTTCCATAGATCTTCTCTCGTTACCTACTCAGTGACCAAGATCTCTACCCCCACAACTCTTTGATCCATCCCTGAGATTCGAGATTAACATGGTTCATATAAGAGAGTTTTCCAAACCAACACCCAAATGCCAATGCACCCTACTCATTTCACAAGGATCATATCCCCCACTAGGGTTTTGTCCCTCATGTCACTATACCTTCCATGACACATCCTCTTCATCTTCCTCCCCTCACATTAACATGATCAACATTGCCACTCGTGCTTAGAAAGACAAGGGCAAGGAAAAATAAACTGGCCCATCAACCAACCTTATACCCAACATACCATCCACACCCATACCCAAAGTCATCGTTTGAGGTCCTGCATATCCTATTTTTGATGGGGTCACACATCACACAATGCTAAAACAACTATACCAATCCCCCCTCAAAATATCTTTATACGACCTCATCCAAACCTCAAATTCACATCGTCAAGCCTTCATGGAGGTCCTTCAATCTATCGAAATCTTACCAAATGACCCCACACCTATATCCTCCATCATTACCCCTCACCACGTATCCTCTCTAACTAGGTCCTTACCTTCCTCTACACCTCCACCCACTTACCAAGTGGTTTCCCTCAACTTTTCAGATGAAGAGATCACTCCCTTCCAGTCTGATGACCCCAACCCCATTGTTTTCATCTTTGTCTTTATCGATAATATGCACATACTATGCACTATGATCGATGTTGGTGCTAGTATTAACATCATCTCCTCCCATGCATATGACCAAATGCAAATACCTACCAATTACATGCATGGTAACCCTATTATCCTACGTTCCTTCGAAGACACCATGACCTCTACCCTAGGTATCATTGTTCTCCATGTCTGCATAGGTCCCCGCACTGTCTTGTATGTCCTAGAAGGGGAGTACTAGTATAACTTGTTGTTTGGCCGACCTTGGATCTGTGCTATGGGTTGTGTCCCTTCGACGTTACATCGATGCCTCAAATTTTAATACAAGGGACATAACTACACCATCCCTGCCTACCCCTAACTTTGAAGCCCTGTAACATGCTATATTGGCCCAATGATGTGCTTGTGCCAGTTAATGCATCTACCACTCTCACCACTTCACCTTCACCCACGAGCCCATTCACCAAAATTTCCACTACTTCTGTTGCCTCTAACCTTGCTATCCCCACTGTAGATGTAGCCTCTACTGTTAGCACCCCTATTTCCCCTTCATCTAGCAAACCATCTATACCCGCTACCCACATACCAACTACTAATCCCTTAGATGGTGTTTTTCAATGCCTCACTCTGGGGTAATACTACCTATACAATATTGATACCTTCCTCACCCCACAAGAGTATGGGAATCTACGTCAACTCCCCAGCTATGACATATACATTGGTGATGTTTTCCCTTATGGCCCTCCCCACCTTCACACCAAACTAGTGTATGGGGGACTTGATATGGCCATCCTAAACCAGACCATTTTCATCCAACCTATACTCCCTCACTAACCACCACTTCTCTCACATTTTCCTCCACTAGTGTGCATGGAAAGGATTTGGCTTTGGTTTTTATGATCAAGGCCACCATACTATCATTTCTTGTACCTCTTGTAAACACAATGACTGTAGTGGCATTGGTTTTGATAGTCCATCCTCTAAGAAGGTTCATGTCGACCATATCCAGGATGAGAAATCTTCCCCCTCTCATTCACCTACATTACCATCTTATCCCATGGAGTCCATAGATCCTGAATCTATTCCTCCTAACTTTTTTTTTCATAAACACCATTTCCTTAGGACCGCTAACCTATCAATGCAATGGCGAGGCTCCCTCTTCTCTCTCATTCCTATATGCTAACATGATCAATGATGATACGCCTTCAATTAATGTCATTCAATGTCAAGATGATGAGTCCATCCTCACCTACCTTGGTGCAGAAGACTATTATATTCATCAGTCGTTACCCTCTAAGATGTAAACCATGTTGAACAAATCAACCATTGAAATCAACATTAATACTCAAGATGACCCACACATTCTAAATATCGGCCAATCCTTAGACACTACTAAACATGAAGCCTTCACCTCTTTCCTGCAGGATCATAGCAACACACTTTCCTGGTCCTATGCCGATATGCTCGGTATTGACCCAAAAATCATGGTTCATAATATCGTAACCATTCCTGATGCCAAACCCATCAAACAAAAGCTACGGAATATGCATCCTCACATTTCTCTTCTGGTCAAAGAAGAGATTTAGTGCCTTCTCTTTGGTTTCCCTCATTCTACTCATTAATTATCCCCAATGGATTTCTAAGATCATTCCTGTTAGAAAGGCAATAGGGGGACTCTGTGTTTGCATATATTTTCATGACCTCAACCTCCCCTATCTCAAAGATGATTTCCCACTACCAGGCATTGACTAACTAGTGGATCTCACTGCTAGCCATGAAATGCTATCACTCATGGATGGTTTCTTGGGCTACAATCAAATATTACTAGCTCCCGAGGATCAACACAAGACTGCCTTCATCACCCCTTGGGGGGCTTGCTGTTATTGAGTCATACCTTTTGGACCATAAAATGTTGGTGCTATATATTAGTGGGCCATGACTTACATCTTCCATGACATCATGCATCGCATATTGGAGGATTATGTTGATGATCGGCTTTCCAAATCCAAGCATTGAACTAAACACCTTCCTATTCTTAAAGTCATCTTTGACCGCCTCATCAAGTATTGTGTTCGTCTTCAACCAAAGAAGTGTGTCTTTGTGGTACTTTCAAGAAAAATCCTAGGTTTCATCATTTCTTTGCATGGCATAGAAGTTGATCCTACTAAAGTCAAGGCTATTCTTAAAATTCCACCACCCACTATTCTCTGTCAACTTCGCAGCCTACAAGGAAAGTTGCAATCAATTCGTCATTTTATCTCGCAGCTTTCCGACTACTGTCAACCATTCCATCATCTTCTCAAGAAATATGTTTCATTCAAATGGGATGATGGATTCCATAAAGCCTTCGAAGCCTTTAAACAATACCTCCTTTAACCACCAGTGCTCATTCCTCCTAAGGATGACTAGCCCTTCTACCTATATATTTTTTCCACTGACCATTCTCTAGGTGCAATTCTCACTCATCGTGATGACCAACACTGAGAGAAAGAGGTTTATTACATAAGACGTACCCTTCTTGACTACAAAAATAGATATACCCATGCTGAAAAACTTTTCCTAGCCTTAGTTTTCATCGCCACCAAACTCCGCCATTACCTACTCAACCAAAAAACCTTCGTCATTACTAATACTGACCTATTACACTATATGTATGCCAAACCTTATCAAAATCAACGTGTCGCACATTGGCTTATGCTTTTGGCCAACCTCGACCTCAAATTCATCCATCAAAATTCCATCAAGGCCCAAACTATCACCCACCAATTGGCTGACGCCCCTATTTTTGAGAATAAACCCTCTAACTTTGAATTCTCATATGAGTCTATAGCTACCCTTTCCTTGGCCAAGCCCGCTTACCAAATGACACTCTTCTTCGATGGCTCCAAGTGTCAGCGTGGGGGTGGGGCTGGTGTTATCCTCATTCCGCTTAATGATGAACCTATGTCTTTGTCTTTCAAACTCAATTTTTATTACACAAACAATATTACTGAATACGAAGCACTCGTATTGGGTCTTCAGGCTGTTTATGCCTTAGATGTTAAGTCAATCAACATATTTGGTGATTCTCAGTCAGTCATAAAGCAAGTCAATGGTATATACCATTGTTGTAATGAGATAATTAAAAAGTATAAGCATTGCGTAGACATACTTTTTACCACCTTTGACCGTTACGCACTTTAAACCACTCCACGTTCTACCAATAAATTTGTGGATACCATGGCCTACTTGGCTTTTCGGGTTCTTCTTCGCCCGCTGACTCTACAATATTTGTCACCATATAAAGACTACAATCACCCTCTTATTTACCTCATGAAGTTTACTCCATCGGAACCGTTGCCCTTGACCCATGCGACCTTTGGTAAAAGCAATATATATACTATCTTTCTCTTTCCATTCTACCCACTGATCTCACTCGTAATGGACAACGTGACTGTCTTAAAAGTAACTCCTGTTATGTCATCATGGGTGGTCTTCTTTACAAACGTGGTTTCGACAACATTCTCTTGTGTTGAATTTTTAGAGGTCACTTTAGTGGTCTCATTGTCACAAAACACATTTTTCACCTAGGCTATTACTAGCCAACCCTAAAATGTGACTGTTATGATTATGTCAAACACTACGTGAAATTCCAGCAACATGCTAATCTCCATCACACCCCTAGTCATGCCTTACAGATCACGCAGGACCTTTGGCCCTTTTCTCAATGGGGTTTGGATCTTGTTGGTGAGATCAACCCCCATTCTTCACAATGCCACCAATGGATCATAACCGCTACTGAATATTACACTAAATGGGTAGAAGCCATTCCCCTCATTTCAACCAAAGCTGAGAAAATATGTGAATTTATCAACCATCACATCATTTGTCATTTTGGTATCCCTCACTGCATTATCACTGATAATGGAAAACAATTCAAAAATAAAACTCTACGTAAAATATGTGATGCTTTTGGCATTCAACTCAATTGCTCATCACCTTATTACCCACAAACCAACGGTCAAGCCGAATCAACCAATAAAACATTGAACAAAATTCTTATGAAGGTAGTCAATGATACTAGGAAAGATTGGCATACGCACATTCCTTTTTCCTTTTGGGCTTATCGCACTAGTATTCACACTTGGACTACTGCCACCCCCTTCTCTCTCATCTACGGTACTAAGGCTGTCTTACCTCTCAAAGTCTGGATTTCATCCCTCTGCATCTTACTACAAGACACACTCAATGACGATGACTTTCGCCAGGATTGTTTCGTGCAACTTGAATTATTAGATGAATGTCGTCTCAACGCTCTTGACCATCTCCAAATCTACCAAAAACGTATCAAACGTGCTTATGAAAAACGTGTCCACGAATGAACCTTCCAGTTCAGTGACCTCGCCCTGAAGGAAAATTAACATGTAACCAAAGAGGAGAAAAGTAAACGGGGAAAATTTTCTCCTAATTGGCTTAAACCCTATATCATTACCCATGTTTATGGATCAGGTGCTTATTTTTTGTCTTCACTCAAAGGTAAACCCAAACCTGAGCCCCTTAATGCCTTGCATCTTTAAACATTCTATTATTGGTATCAAGTCCTATATCACTTTCTATCAATTGATCACTCGTCCCTTGAACATTTTTCACCTTCCATATTATTCATTTTGAGGATCCACGACCAAACAAGAATCATGTGATTACCCATCACCTTTTGGCCTTGTCTTCAATATGAGTACCACGGCTCTACTCATAGCATGATTCTCATGGATGTTTTTCATCTTCTTCAATATGGAATCACATGTTCTTTCATCACTCGAAACCTCCTCTTCACAGTTAATCTTTGTGTGCTACGGTCTTGTCTTCTAAACAAGAACCTAATCATCCTCTATAGTCTTGTCCTTGACTTAAACGTCTAAAAAAAAGGGATACCACTCCTTGAGTCAAACTTCTAACAAAAGATGACTCCCTCAAAAGGGACTTCTCTTCTTTATATTCTACCACTATCAATAGACTGATCCCTTAAAGGATATCTATATACAGTCATTACAAAAATATAATAACTATTCAGAAGCTTCCCGCATTGATGAGCTTCATGAATACCTCAAGGAGATAATATACTCATACCATATAGACTTCCCGCATCGATCAGTCTATTAAAAACAAACAAATAAAGAAAAATATGAAATTTTCATCATGGACTTTCCTATTTTGGATTCTAGGTTTCTTTTTCTAAAATGCACGTCGTCATAGACTAAGTTACGCTAAACTTCCCATTCTCACCTCCTTGCCTTTTTTACCTAAATTCCTCGTTACTCAAGGGACTTTCCACAAATACGACATTTTTTGATCATATGACTTTTCTTCACCCTTAGAATAGTCCATTATGCAAGGCCTGTAGGGTCTTATGTTTATAATCCCATATAGGGTATGATAGACTCATTAGGGTTCTTATCAATTAAGTAGCTCTTTTACCACCTCTTACCATTCACCTTCCTCATTACCTATTGATTATCCTATACAGAACCAGATCCTCAACACCTATATTTAAAAAGCACTCAGCCATTCCTACAACCTAAAATCAATCATGCCTATGACCTACATCACCCATGCCTAGCACCTATCAACCCATTCCATTATTTCACACTAATCTTCCCTAGCTTATGGGAGAACTACATCGGCTTGAAGTCCCTTTTCTTCGGGACTATGTATGCAACACTCCAAGAGCATTGGGCCCTCAGAGGTTAGCTCAACCACTCTCTACCCTAACCAATTCCCTCTTCCCCTTTCCTATTCACATTCTACCCTAGTTAGTTTCCTTTTTATATCAATAATTGGAAATTTAACCAAACAAACAACAATTTTTTAACATCTTTACCATCATAACTTACACATTCATTTCATCGTGTCTACAATTTCTTTACCGTAATCATACATTTCCCTACAAATCATCTTAACATGATCACATCATCATTAATTACACAAATTAATGACTACAAAACTCAACCATACCTAACCAGCTTGACTCAATCATGCCTAAACCAACCTAACTCAATCATGCCTAAGTCAACATTGCTCAATCCATGCCTATGATTTGACTCCATCATGCCTAAATCAACCTGACTCCATCATGCCTAAACCGACCTAACTCCACCATGCCTACATGACCTTGAATCTATCATGCCTAATCCACTTGATTTCCACCTATATATATATATATATATATATATATATATATAACAATGAAAATTAACACATGTATACCATCCATACTATAAACACCATCATCTATAAATTAGACAGTATGTATAAAAATACATGTGAACATATATCCCAATAATACTCACAATCATCTCAATTTGCTTAGATACATCCTCACCATCTTTGGCATGCATGCCAGTATATCATCAAAAATTTCCAAAACTCTCATGTACATCCTCACTCTCATCAGAACGCAAGCCTGGTATATATCCAAAATAAATAACTATACAAAACCGATGTCCATACGGCTATCATATATCACCCAATTAGATATCCTCCATATTTATCTCACCTGTCCCGCTCCTACCTGTATCTGGGCATGAAGGGTCATAACCTACACCTGTGTAGTAGCCAACTAACCCTGCAAACTTGTAATCGACGCCTGTAGGGCAGCCACCTATGACCCCATCTCCATCTCCAACCTGTGCAGGTACCTATCCTTGCACTACCTAGACCTATAGAATGGCCACTTGTGCCTAAAAAATAGCAACCTATGCCTTTGAGCCTATCAGCTTCCCCTGCACTATACCACAACTTTGTAATTAGGGTCACCACCTGCCCCTGTAGGGCGTCCCTCTGTACTGTGATGGTGGCTAAATCTAGCTACCCCAGCCTCGGCGGTACTACTCGTAAATGTGCAGCCCACCACTGTCTGTATATATTTGTAACCATTGGCATCATCAATCCGCCAATCTCTCACCTGTTCCTACTGCCCTGGTTGGCACTTTCGGCTGGTGGTAGAGGTAGAGGCCTCTCCACATCATCCCTCCTATACTGTGGGAAATGTGGCAATATATCCTGAAGCAGCCCAAACTATCATCTAACCCCTATCCATAGGTATCATCTCGTACTCTCCTGCACGTCACCCCTTTATCCACCAGAGAAACTGTAACTCCTATAGCTCCTCTTCCATCCACCCATTTAATAGAAAACCCACATATGGCATTCATATGATTTCCACATAGGAAAACCCCTCTAGAAATCATATGTAATAGGCTACATCGTGTGTATCTCTAGCTTCTCAGTGCTCCCCAATCGTAGGCACCCATCACCTAAAGCCCACTTGAACAAAACCTGTCTCAAATGCATCATCCCAGGGCATACCGACTGGAGGCACACATACAATGTGCTCATACACCAAGAAATGGAGTAGGAAAGTACAACACAAGCTAAATCTCTGTAACTACCCATAAGCCCATAAATCTCTATATAACTGAACCAAGAATGTGGGGCACCCATTAAAAACAAGTCTTGTCCTCCACCATCTCATGCAGAACCCCTATCAATGATCGTGGGAATCTCCCACCCTCCGCATCTAGAAAATGAAAAGCAGTAGACTACCTTCATCAACAACACTACTAGCCTCATCTCCTCCAGATGGGCTTGGTACATATCTCCATAGCTCATACCGGTGCCACGAAACCTCATCTCTGCCAGCCCCTCACCAAACACGGTCAACATCAACTCCTCAAAAGCCTCTAAGGAGATAGAATACACATGCATCCCCACTATCAGTAGACACAGGATCTTGTACACATCCTCTAGGGTGACTATGATCTCACCCATCAGAAAATGGAAGGTATTGGTCGTTGAGTCCCATCTATCGATGAGAGTGACCATCAAACTCAGCTCTCAGACCATGTTCCAGTAGCATCTAACCGTAATCAGGCCAACCTCTGCAACATGGTGCCATTCCTTAGATGTCACACCCCCTCATACCTCCACGAGAAAGGGACGTACCCTATCCCACATCTGTAACTGGTCCCTTTCCTGCACCCAACAACACACTCTATTGTCAAAACCTTACCATATCGAATACACCCCTTACCTCAGCAACCTCGTCTCTAACCCTCCCTTCTTATCATACCCACCTAACCACTTAAATCTTTCTAGACCAATATACTCATGTCATTTATACCTACTCTCCTATTTTCCTCTCTTGAAACCTACCCTTACATCTCCTATCATATCCTTACCTCTTACCCTTACTCTCTATGGCCCTATTTTCCCATAAATCCAGCTGACATCGATCAACAACGACTGTTCTCAATCATGTGTAACTAACATCGGTCACCCATTACTTGACCGATGTTGACCAAATACCACCGATGTCACCCAACACTTGACCATTTTCGATCACTTTTGTGACGTCAAAATCCGCAAACCCCTACCATACTTTTCAAAAGTTCACAAAATCTACCCTAATCCCCCACTCTAACCTACCCAAACCTATCCTAGATTCATTCCCAATCCTATTTAAACTACATTGGACCTCCCCACCCCTCATTTCCTCCTCATTTTTTTACCCATACATTCCCAATAATAAACCTACGGCCAAATTTTCACAGACCTCCATAGAGAGTTGATGTATAGAGAGGTCGGAGTATGGGGCCTCCTCTTAGGGGTCCCATCAGGAAAACAGGCTATACCCAGATCTTAGTTAGGGGGAGCTTGCTATCATAGACCTTGGTAGACCATAGCTAGATCATTGGGATCCATGCCACAAATTTCAAAGGCACCTATTGGAGGTGCTACTCATTGGGGAGGATCAAGAGGATGTTTTGGATGTGGAGTTACTGGACACTTTTGGAGAGACTGCCCACAGAACCCTAACAACAAGGGTAAGACATAGATCTCAGAGCCTATGGTTGGTGACATGGGATGTAGCCATAGGATTTATGCAGTGGTTGAGAACCGCCAGGTAGAGCATCAGAGAATAGTCATTGAGACCACATGTAGCATTGGTGGTATTCCTACCTCTATATTGTTTGATTCTGGTTCTTTTGATTCTTTCATCACTCCACCTTTAGTAGAGCAATCTAGGCTAGTGGCAGTTAGGTAGGGTCTTAGTTGGGATGTCGAGATGGCTTATGGAGCCAAGATCTCTGTTAAATCCTTAGTTAAGGAGTGTGTAGTGGATTTGGGACCTTTCACCACTACCTCAGATCTTTGTATCCTTCTTTTGGGCTCGTATGGAGTCATTTTTGGTATGGATTGGTTATCTGCACATAGGGCCAGGATGGATTGTTACCACAAGACTATATCTTGTGCAGATGATTTGGGAGTTGAGTCGGTGATTTCAGGGGTCAGGAGACCGGTTTCTATTCCCACCATCTCCACTATGCAGCTTAAGCGGTGTGTGTGATGGGGTTGTCAGATGTATGTCTGTTACAGTCAGTGACAGATCAGAGGATGGGTCTAGTGGACCATCGCTAGATGATCATCCATCTTGAGAGAGTTTGTAGATGTCTTTCCAGGGGAGCTACCAAGGTTACCACCCCCGCATGTGAGATTGATTTTCATATAGATCTAGTTCTCAGAGCAGATCTTATCTCATGGGCACCTTATCGGATGACCACCCCAGAGCTCTATGAGCTCAAGTTGTAGCTTGAGGGCCTTTTGGAGAAATTCCTTATCCATCCTAGTGTATCCCCTTGGGGTGCACCAGTGATCTTTGTGAAGAAGAAGGATGGATCCTTACAGTTGTGTATTGATTACCACCAGCTGAATAAGGTAACGATCAAGAATCGTTATCCCCTTCCTCATATTGATGACTTGTTTGATCAGATGAAGGGAGCCACAGTTTTCTCTAAGATTGATCTTAAGTCAAGTTACCATCAGTTGAGGATTTTGGAGGTGGACATTCATAAGACCACCTTTCTGCACGAGATATGGGCACTATGAGTTCACAGTGGTGCCTTTTGGTTTGACTAATGCCCCCATGCAGTGTTCATGAGTTTGATGAATGGGGTATTTAGGGCCTTCTTAGATCACTTCATGCTCATCTTACTAGATGACATTTTGATATACTCACGTACATGTGAGGAGCACGAGGGGCACCTTCGACAGGTTCTTCAGTGTCTTTGTGAGTAGTAGCTTTATGGGAACTTGGAGAAGTGTGCTTTCTTTCAGACAGAGGTGCAATATTTGGGTCATATCATTTCTGGGGAAGGTATCACAGTCGATCCTTCCAAGATTAGAGCCATTATGGATTAGCTAGCACCCACTACAGTGACTGAGGTGTGCAGCTTCATGGGATTGGCAGGATATTACCAGAGATTTGTTCAGGACTTCTCTTAGGATTACGCACCCTATCACTTCCCTTCAGAGGAAAGGGAAGAAGTTTGTTTGGTCTGACAGATGTGAGAAGGCCTTCAGGACACTGAAGGAGTGCCTCACTACAACACCTATTCTTACAGTGCGAATCCACAGGGTGAGTTCTTTGTTTGCACAGATGCTTCATTAGCAGGGCTTGGAGGTGTGTTGATGATAGGAGGACAGAGTAGTGGCTTTTGAGTCTCGCAAACTCAAGGATCACGAGCTTAATTATCCTACCCATGATCTTGAGCTTATGGCAGTTGTGCATGCTTTGGTTAGATGGAGGCATTTTTTGCTTGGATGAAATTCACACTCAGGACAAATCATCTTGAGTCTTCGCCACCTCTTCACGCAGCCCAATCTCAACGCTCGTCAACAATGTTGGATGGAGTTGCTTTATGAGTATGACATGGAGATAGAGCATGTGAAGGGGAAGGAGAATGTGGTAGCAGATGCTCTCAGCAGATGGAGACATGTGGCTATGGCCACCTTCAGTGAGCACAGATTTGTGGAGCAGGATTCTTCAGCAGCTTCCTCTTGACAGCTTCTACATTGCAGTATGAGCAGAGATTGATTCACAGAGACCCCTTGAGGGGAAGTTTTGATGGTTTTTCCTTAGAGGTAGATGGTCTTCTCAGGCATAGAGGCAGGATATATGTTCCTAGAGATGGAGGCTTGAGGCAGGACATCTTGGTAGAGGCACATCGTGCACCCTATTCAACCCATCCCATGGTGAAGAAGATGCATGCCACCTTGAGACAGTTGTACCATTGGAGAGGACTTCTTCGGGACGTGGCCTAGTTTGTTTCATGATGTTTAGAGTGCCAGAGAGTTAAGGCAAAGCATCAAGCATCCAGCAGGCCTTCTTTATCCTCATGCTATACCGAAAGGAAGTGGGACACCATTTCCATGGATTTCATTGTTGGGCTACCTATGTTGAGATATCACCATGACGCCATTATGGTCACGGTTGATAAATTGACAAAAGTGGCTCACTTTTCTCTGGTAAAGACCACTTATACAGCTAGAGCAGTGGCACGAGTGTATTTGGATGAGATTTTCAGGTTGCACGGGATTCCGTCATGAAGATCATTTGTGACCGCGATCCTTTGTACACTTCACATTTCTAGACTACCATCCAGTATGTCCTTGGGATGAGAATCAACTTCAGCACAACATATCACCCTGAGACAGATGGACAGACTGAGCAATTGAATCAGATTTTAGAGGACATGCTCAAGATGTATGTGATGGATCAGCAGTCTAAATGGGAGGAGTACCTGTACTTAGTGGAGTTTCCCTACAATAATAGTTTTCAGAGTTTCTATAGGCATGGCTCCTTTTCAGGATTTGTATGGTAGAGAGTGTAGGACACCTCTTAGCTAGGATAGGTTAGAGGATAGAGTATCTCTTGGACCAGCTCTTTTACAGGACATGGAGTAGTAGGTGGTGTTGATTAGGCAGAGATTGCAGGAGGCACATGATAAGTAGAAGAAGTATGCAGATCAGCATAGGATCGACCATAGTTTTGATGTGGGCATGAAGGTGTTCCTTTGTGTCAGGCCACATAAGATCCCTATCCATTATGGAAAAGGTTCTAAGTTAGCTCCTAGATTCGTTGGTCCTTTTGAGATCTTAGAGCGTATCGGCCCTTTGGCCTACCATCTAGCATTGCCACCCAGCTTGTCTCACATACATGATGTTTTTCATGTTTCAGTTCTCAGGAGATATATTGCAGATCCTTCTCATGTGTTGGATTGGACATCATTGTAGGTGCAGGATTAGGGGTAGGTGATGGTGGAGCCCATTCTGTATCCTAGATCACAGGACCCTAGGCCTTTGAGGTAGAGAGGTTGATCAGGTTCAGGTGCAGTGGGACAGATATGATGAGACTGCAGCTACATGGGAGGATGCCCCCTTATTACGAGTTAGTTTCCACATTTGTTCCAGTGACTTCCAGGAGGAATTTGAGTCTAAGGGGAGGGGGATGTAGTGCCCACTTCCCTTTGACACCTTTTTATGCTTATTTTGATACTGTTGTTTATATTATGGACACTATTATGTTTGATTTAGTATGATGTTAGACATTTGATCATGGATTATTGTTGATCTTGATTTGGTTATGATGCATGATGATTATTAGAGACACTCCTATGTGGATGATGATATACTATTTGACATGGATGTTTTATGGATGTTGTTCGGACATGTGATTTTTGATATTATGAGTAGATCTAGAAAATGGATATTATAATGATGATGATATAGTTGTTGATATAAATTGTATGTGATAATGTTAAATTGCCTTGATGTTGTTGTGATTCACATATTTAGATGATTTTTTGATTATATTTATATTCATTTTGGATGTTCTGATATGGTCTGCGAGGCCAAAGGAGGTATTTTTGTTTTGCAAGTTAATATCACAACAAACATTCCAGTGGGATTGGAGACCAACCACAATGGAATTCTAGGTGAATTCGACAAGGTCACCATGGCAACTTGTTTTATTGTGTTGTGTTTGATTATTGTTAGGGATTCCCATGGGGGGAAACACCTTTATATGTGACCATGGGTTTTGTGTAATTATTAATGTGGTTAATTTTTATTATTGTTGTATGTATTTTATTTGTAATGCAGTCCCTTTCTTTTATTTAATTAAAATTGTGGTGGATTAATGTGAGAAAACATATGGTTAAAAGTTAAATAAATCAAATTGGGATATGGGAAAGTAATAATGGAAGTTTTTGGCTCTTTGTATTAAATATGTAAGGGATGTGTAAGTTTGTGTAAGAGTTGTGTAAGTCAGATTTTGGAGTATGAAACACTCCACCTCCTTGGAAATTCGAATTTGTCCTTGGATGGCTATTTTTGGAGGCTTGTGGGACAAGTAAAACTTGTCCCATACCTCTAAATTTAATTTACCAACCATACCTATGGTTGGAAGGCTGATTTTAGACCTGTTTTATGCATTTTATTAATCATGATGTAAGTTTTGATTGCACTCTCTTACATTTTATTTAATTTGGAGTCCTTTGGGGTGTGGGCATTTTGGAGTGTGCAAGTTTATTGTCATATTTTCACCCACCTCTTTATTGTGCTTTGGAGAATGAAAAACTTGTCTTTTTTGTTGGAGTTGAGGATGTGTGATGTGGCATCCTACATGGATCCACATCATCCTCTTCTCTTCCCTCTTCTATAAAATTCAAACTCTTTGTTGTTTTGGGTTGTTGGTTCATTTTGCAAACTTCCTTAGGGGTGCATTTTTGTTGTTTGGAGCTCTTGTGGACATGTGGAGGAGATTGGAGATAATTTCATACTTGGCATTGTTGTTTTGGGACTGTGTTTTTGGCATTGAAAGCTTGTTATTGGAAACAAAAGCTACCATGGAAAGGTAGGAGCTGAGCTCTTCTTTTTGTATTGTTATTTCTTTTGTGCATGAATGAATGGTGCATGTTTTTGATTTATTTGTTGGGAATGGTTGGGTAGAATACCATAGGAATGGTGTAGGAGAAGGCTATGGGGAATTCCTATGTGGGGGGCATAAGGGAATGCCAGTGGCATCATATTTTGTGGAGGGAGTTTGTGTTTGGGATCCACCATGGAAAAGAAATAGCTTGCATTTCTTACTTTGTGGGGGGCATAAGGAAATCTGTGGGGGTGAGAAGCATGGATATGTGTGGTGAAATTTATTGGTAGTTTGTTACTTGGTGGATGCCCAATTCCCATTGGGAGGCATAAGTAGCTTCCCCCATAGTCCTTTCTCCTTTGGCTTGCATGATCAAGCTTGAGTTATGTTTGAATGTTTTCAAATGTAGTTGTAAACTACACCTTTTTTGTTTGGACTGTGTTTTATATTGAATTATGCATGTTGAAAGAATGTTGTGTTTGTGGAAGCTAGTTGTTGCCATGGGTTGAATCACACCTCTTATTGTTTTATGGTTGGGGCTCAGGGGGCCAATGATAAAGGATGGATTCTCCTTTCATTGGATGTCTTGGTTGGGTGGAGAGCATTGCCTTTCCCCCACTTTTGTTGTGATCAATTTGGAAGAGAAAGAAAACTTGCATGTTGTTGTTCAACTGAAGAAGAAGAAGATGTAGTTTTGCCAGCCCCTTATGAAATGAAATTCATTTATAACCTTTCCCACTTGAAGTGGATGAAATTGTAATATATATTGTGAAGAAAAGATGGTGTAATTGGTTATGAAAGTTACTTATTTGAATTGTGAAGGAACATTTATATTTTGTTCTATTTATGGGAAAGAAAGAAATAGAATTTTATTAATTACATTCAAGGAATGGAAGAATGTAAAGATGTATTTCTTTTGAATTAATAAATAATTGCAAGAATTTTGCCTCATTTTCATTGTTGTGTTGAATTTGGAATATCAAATTGTGATTGGAAATCCCTATTTTGGAAAATGAAAAAAAGTGAAGGAAGGAGTGAGATGTAATTGTATTATTTGTCTTGTTTCAAATATATGATTTTAGGGGAAGGAAAAAAAGATGGATTCTTATTTCTTAATGATTGAGCTTGAAGAAGGAGAACACTTAAGTCTACTATGGATTGAATTAAATGTTTCATTGTATGGAAAAAGAGATAGTTAGATCTTTGTTTGAAAAGAAGAAGTGCACGTGGAAATAATGCAGTATTTTGTATCTTTGGAAATGTGTAAAAATGGAATTCAGTATTGCATTTTAGGCATTAGAATGGTTTGTTTAAAACAACTGAATGTATTAGATTGGATTAGAAATGAAATAGCACACTTAAATGATGAAATTGATATACAAATTTTCCTAGAAATGGATCTCTGTTGTAAACTTTAAAACTGGCAATTATTTAATTAAAATGTACAGTTCGGGCCTGCACATTATAATCAACTTGGAAATGTTAAAATTTAGCATGCTGCATTATCAAGGAACTCAAATTGATAAATAACATTTAAGAAAACAATTTAAAACATTGCAAAATCGAGCCCAATCCCTTCACAGTCATTTTTCTAAGTCAATTATTGGAAAAAATTCAAATTGGAATCAATTGAGCAAATTTACCTTCCTAAAACATTCTAAATCCTTCCTAGAATAATCCTCCATGTCTTTTGGCATGTTGAGTGAAGGAGGAGATCAAATTGAACAAAAATTTATAAGTCAAAATTTACCAGTTAAGGCTGTTTAAAATCCTGCAGGCATTTTCATAAAATTGACCCCTTAAACCTTATCAAAATGTGAAATTTATGATTCTTGTACAAAGAGGGCATCGAGAGATTTCCAGAAAGTCCTTCGTTTCCCAAAATTGAGCTTCCTAGAAAATTTTATGACCCTTTAAAGTTTTCCTACCTTGGCAGGAAAATTTGGGAAAATTTTCCCCTGGCGGGCCCGCGGCCTCAAAATTTTCCCATTGAAAAATCCTTAGAAATTATTTTTTCCTTTCCTTCTTGGGGAAAATTTTTAAATTTCCTCTACACTAGCCCGTGGCCAATCAGAGGCTAGCCATGTGTCCTCATTAGCAGGGTAGCGACTGGAGGTGGGCATTATTTTCATCCTTGGGGTCTTTTTAAAATGTTGGGAAATTTTTACCTCTTTCCCCAAACATAATTGATACCCACATCCATCGAGTACTGCCACGTGACAACATGGGGGGTGTTGGATTTAGGGGGCAGAACCCTCATAATTTTTTTTACTTTGAAAATTTTGTTTTCTCCCATCCCCCACACTCCTGCCCTCACCTTGTGTTATCCCCCATGGACGCGTGGACCTGTGCATGCCTTCTTCCCTATTGTCTCCCCCAGGAAAACCTCCCAAACTCTCATGCCGCCCTGCCTTTCCCTCTCCCTTTCTTCCCTGGACATGGATCACTTGGGCGCCATGTGTCCCTAGGAAGGACCCAGGAGGCACATATATGCAAATTTGAATTTTCCTCCCATGCACAGAACAAAACTTCAAACTACCACCCCACGACCCGCCAATCCGAAAAACGGGCTTCCTTCCCCGCTCGACACGTGTCCCCTTGGGGGAAATGTTGACCCCTAAAGTCCACTTGTCCATAACTGGAGTTTTATAAGGAGTTAGGAGGACTTATTTATATTGTTGGAAAGGTGAGAAAATTTTATCCAATGGGAATGATTTAGGGAAATTTTGAATGCTATTAAGTGTGAGAAAAATCAAGTTGAAACTCTGAGCCTGTTAGAGAGTGGGTATGGTGATATTTTACCCCCTGAACCTAACTGAAACTTATAACCCTAAAATTTGGACCATGTGACCTCTGAAAATTGTTAATAAATGAAAAGAATGTTCTAGTAATTTTAAAATTGTTCTGGAACCTGTTAGTGTCAACTGTTGTCTTGAAATTCTGGTTGTGGACACTTCTAAAAGAAAAAATTATTCCAAAATTTTCCTAACTAACCCTATGGTTCTATTTCTTGGGTCTCAAGTGGGTTGTTTTAATGGGCATCACATAGCATCACTTACCAATACAGGCTGGGCAATAAAAAGCGGCACCTATTGTAGACACCTAGATTTAGTTACATTCCCCTTAGCCCCTTGATCAGATAACCAACTTAAACATGGGCACCTAACAATGGACCCCCTTTCACCCCACATTAATAATTAATTTAATTGATTTTAATTAAACTAATATACCCATCCTCATAATATTCATTATTTTATTACCTTTAATTCTTACCTAATTTCCACCTCACCTAGACACCTCACATAGCCATCTCACCCTAGAACTTTTCTTGGCATGTTTCCCATAACTATCTACAACTAAGTCTTACTTACCTTAATGAGCTAAGATTTGGTCTAACCCTAAAAGCACACGCCTAATATTTCTCTAACCACATTCGCGCTCTTTAGAAGGGAAGCTTCCATGTTCTGATCAGCGACAACAAACCAACTTGGGAAAAAAGAAATTAGAAAGATCTACCCATTCTAGTAAACCTAGGGAATCCCACCCTAAACCGACATCAGTTAGACATAAACCGATGTCAATCAATACGGAACCGTCATCGGTTACCATTTATTAACCTTAGCAACATTGATTTTGGAGAGGTTAGCACATTCTGAGATCAAGGAAGGAGATCAGAGCTGAACTACATGTGAACCAAGCATCTTTTCATGCATCCAGGCATCTAGAACCATCATCCAGGATAGATCTAGAATCATTGCACCCATGGTAGCATTCCAAGAAGCCACTTCCATGGATACCAAACACCATTCATCTTATCAACCATCACCATTACCATTCTAGCCATCAAGTACCTGCATCATAGTAAGTATCTTGTCTAAACAACATTCTTCTATTTTCATTCTAGTGAGACTCTGTTACCTCTATGTCATTAGTTTCTACTTGAAATGCTCACTTCCTCCACCATTTATCTAGCATATAAGTTTGATGATATCCTTCACCCACACCATAAAATCACCCATACCTAACTGTTAGTTCATACTCTGAGTATTTCCTAACACCTCCCCATACCTACTTTATCCACTCCTCACCATCCTTCAGGTCAGATCTTAGATCAAATCCCTGCAATCAGTTTTCCTTGATTCTTTTACACCTTGACCTTATTGAAAACCTTACCCCTAATCATCATCAGTTCTATCACTAAACTGTCGTAGGTCATACAATACTGACATCGGTCTCTGTGTTTCATACCCTGGCCCAAGAAAAGAGAAACAATAACCTCTCTACCAATTGACCTAAACAACCCAGAATCAGACCCAGACCAGTCCCGAGTATTTTGACAACTCACTTCATCCTTTGTGATCTAACTATAGCCTAACCTGTTGTGATTAAGATTTTCTTATTTTACTAGAATGAGATGCCTAAATCATATAAAGTACAATATGAATTTAATTTATTTCTCACATTAATTTGTTTTAAACAATGGATTGATAGCCATCTAGGAAGTATCACACTTCTCAGAACTAGCACACGTTAGGCAGTCCACTGTCATATATCATTTAACTCCTCTTTTGTGGTTTTTTTTTCTATTATAGGTAGTTCCTCCTAGCCAAAAGGAAGCTCTTATAATTGGCCCCGGATTGAGAAGTCAAAATGCGCATGACAACCATCAACTGACTAGCATAAACAAGGTATTCCTCCTTGGCACTTACCCTTATCTATTTTTTCATTCAAAAGGTAAAGAAAATGGTGAAACAAATATATTAGTAAGGTAGAGGCTATTATCCTCATTTTGATTCATAATACATTTGTTAATCTTCAACAATTAAGAAGGGTCCAAATGCGGATGATCATTTTGATGTGTTGTTGTGTAGGTTCCTGGGAGCATTTGGAAGTGGTAGTAGTTTATAAGATCAAAGAAAAATATAACATCTTTATTGTTATTATCTAACAATTTAATGTTGATTTAAGGTCTTTGTTGTAGTTTTTTTAGCACAAAAATTAGTTTTTAAGTCTATTTGTAGGTGTTTTCAAGTATATATGTATTTTTCTTTATATGTAGGGTTTTTTCATTTCTATTATCTTTGCGCAAACATCCTATAGGAAAACAAAAAATATTATATTTTACTAAATCAATTAGAAAAAAACAAAAACAAATTTGATTTTATTTACCACATAGATCAAATCTTACAAAAAAAATAAAAAAATACCTAAACTATACTCTACCCCCTACCCCCCTCCCTAGCCAGCTCAACCGAGTTGACCTACACCCTACTCCCACCTATCCCCGTGGAAAGCTCCCTCGATGACCTAATAGCTAACCCATGTGGATTACCTCCCTAGTCAAGCGCTAACCCGACCTAACACCACCCCCCTCACCCTCCCTGATGACTTTCCCACACACATTGCCGATATCCCTAGCTCAGCTCCCAACCACTTTACATCCTCCCCTAAACACCATGAGCCCCATCCCTCTGTGCCATAGATACCCCATGACCTAGCTCCATACGCATAAATTCAACTTCCCTGAGTTGTCCCATTCTCCAATTTCCCATCGTCCCCCCGATCTCCCAGATCTTGAACTGCAAACCCAAGCCAGTCCTCATCATTTTCCCCAAGTTGAGCCATCACCATCTCGCCAAGCTTGCAAACAATCAAACCTTTCGATAATGATTTTTGGTTTGTTTATATGTAAATATGTTAAGTTTCTACATATAAGTTATGTTTATTCGATATGCATTACGGTTTCTTCTTATTATTTGTTTATTTCCTTTTTTATTATTATTTCTAGCTATATTTCATAACTTTAGTTTGTATTTCTATCTTGTTAATCATAATAGTAATAGTAATATTTTAATTACTTTTCTCATTCTCTAATCCTTTTGGTAGGTTATAATACTTATTATTTTTAAACACAACAACAAACAAAATTGGTTTAATTAATCAACTCCCTTAGGCTCATTTCATTTACTTTTTGGTTTTGTTTACTTACTTTCTATTAGACCTTATAACACTTAAAATAGGACCTTTTTAATTTATTTTTCACTTATTTTCGCCACATCGACTAATTGTGTAAATTTAACTTATGTAGGGTGCCTTGATATTTTTGGTCTATCTCATTCACTATTTCGTGACTTGTTATCACTATTTAACCATTTCAACCCCTTTTCATTGTTCTTTTCATCAATTTTCCTATAGTGGGATAGTCGTCAAACTTGCTAAAATAAGATTATTGGGTGTTTCGTTCCAATTTTTGTCATTTTTTAAAGCCATTTTGTGCACGTTTAATCATTTTGCAACATAGGCTAACACTTTCTAACGTGTTTTGCATGCTTTTCCTTTCTCTTTTTTTATGAGACTAATCACAAAATGACCACACGTATGCTCCTTCCTCTTGCTACTTAAGCAATCCTGGAAATCAGAAACATGATCGTTTCTCTTTTTTTTGGGGAATTAACACTTTTCACTTAATCAAATATTGTTTACCGTGTATGTTATTTCCTCGTGCTTTTTAAAGTGATCTTGGAAATAAAAAGCATGAATGTTCTTCTATAACCTTGGCCTCTACCTACCTCAGGAGAACAATCTAAGCTTTTCTTACATGACCTACTCTCATGAAGGTTAATAAACAATTTCAAACTACTAACTACAGGTTTCCTTTGATTGTGAGCTTCAAACTACTCATTCTTGTCTATATGGAATTGTTGATAAACAAGATAAAATGAATGTTTGTACACATTGTATTTGTAGGTTCGGATAAGGGTTAAAACCCGTATGCATAAATGTGGGAAGTTCCTTGGCATAAGCCATAAAAATATTTTGAAGATTACCATAAGAACCCTAAAGTAGTCAGCACATTAAGAGAATTGGCTCACGAAATGGGCACCTTTTATCCAAACTGACTAGTAAATCCTTGTGAGTTAGAGTTACGGATATATAATACTAGAGACCCTAGTGTGATTCATTTTGTGCAATATATTTTCTCATGGTTTCAAAGGCGGGTAAATTAAAAAATGGAAGTTAGTATACTGCTGACACCTAGTTGAGTAAACCACATGAGAATTCACACCTTGTCCAAGACAATCTAAGGTAGAGTCTTAACTACACCATTTTTCACTTTTCTCACATGTTACACACTTGTGTTTCACTTTTTTTATTCATTTTTTCTCTCTCATTCACCTTATCATTTTGTAAACATTTATAAGTCTCGAGTTATGGACATCCATATTCACACTTTAGCACTTTCATTCTTCTTAACTAAGTCTTGACATCGTGATACTCATTTTATCATGGTTAAGCACCCTCTTGATCACCTTGATCTTTCATTGTCATAAGTCTTAAGTTTAACATTATCTTGTTGAACACTAAGCATTCCACACTCTTACATCATCATCATACTTCACTTCCACTTTTTTGAATTAACAAAAAATTTCGTATCTCTCTTCCATCAACTTACATCATCGTATTGCACATTCAATTTATTGAATTGATGACATTATTCTATCTCACATTCCATTACTTATGACATTTCACTTTGTAATCAATTTTTTGCATTGACGACATCCTCATCACTTCTCTCTATAAATAATTCACTTTTCTTTAATTTTATCTTAGTAATCCAGCACTTTCCCCCTTGTCTTTTATCTCCATTGTTGCAAGATTTGTACCTTTTCATCGTCATTACTTCAGTTCTTGTGATGTCATTCACTATGTCATTATTTTATTACTCCCACTTCCTTGTTGTGTCTCTTCTCTTTTAACACACTTTTGTATAGAGTAGACATTTTTCATTGTCTTCTTAAGTCTCCCCTTTGAACATATTACCTTGTTAAAATTTGAGAAAATTCTTCACATTATCTTATGCAAGAGCATAATTGTAGATAGATAATTTTGGTTTACTCTAGGTTGTTGGGGTATCTTGAGTCTATCTAGGGTCATCGTAGTTGGTTTTAGACCTTATTGGGCTTCTGAGTTTGAATAATGGATTTTCCCTCATTTTTGTAATTTTAAAAATTTGAATCTAGTATTAGTATGTCATAGTATTAAATGTTAGTGTAAGAAGAATGTATGATATAATTAGAGTGTTAAGACACCTTTACTATTTCACTGTTGTCTTTACGTTTTCGAAATGACGAATAACTGTTAAGGGTAAGGGCCAAGGAGGAATACTTGTTTAAATGTTAGTCGGTTGATGGTTGTTGCACACATTCTGACTTCTTGATCCACAGCAGAATGTGAGAGCTTCCTTTTAGCTAGGAGGAACTACCTGTAATAGAAAACAAGACCACAAAAGGATAGTTAAATGATATATGATAGTGGACTGCCTAGCGTATGCTAGTTCCGGGAAGTGTGATACTTCCTAGATGGCTGTCAATCCACTATTTAAAACAAGTTAATGTGAGAAATAAACAAATTCCTATTGTAGTTGATATGATTTAGGTATCTCATTCAAGTACAATAAGAAAATCTTAATCATAATAGGCTAGGCTATGGTTGGATCAGAAAGGTGAGGTAGTTTTTCAGGGTACTGGGACTAGTCAAGGTCAGATTCTGGGTTGTTTAGGTCAATTGGTAGGATGATTGTTGGGTTTGTTCTTAGTCAAGGTATAAAACATAGAGACTTGATGTCGGTTGGGTATGACCGATGCCGGTTTAGGTAGAACCAATGATGGTTTTGGATAACCGGTGTGTTGGTATGGTTGAGGTAAAAGAAACTCAAATAGATCAAATGGCAGGGGGCTGATCTAAGGTCAAATGAGGTTGGGAGAGTGGATGAGAAGGTCTGTGGAGATCTCAGGTATACTTAGAAATGGATATTAGGTCAGAATGGTGATTTGGTGGTGTGGGTAAGGGAAATGGTAGGATTATAAGCTAATAAGAAATGGAGGAATGAACATGCAAAGTATAAACTAATGTCAGGAATGACAAAAGTTAACTATGCTGAAATAGACAATGTTGGTAGAGATGTACTTACTGTGATGTAAGGTTTTGATGGCTGAATGGAGGTGGATATTGATCAGAGGAATAGTGTTGGATATCATAGCAGTGGTTCCTGGAATGATTCCGTGAGTTCTAATGCTTCAATATCTGTCTTGGTGATGGCTCTGGATGTCTGGATACGTGAAAGAATGTTGGTTTCTGCTTGCATGTAGCTCTCTTCTCATCTTCTTTTCTCTCAGAATGTGCCAACCCAAAAACAAGGTTTTTTAGGTGAATAAATGGTAACCGAAAATGGTTCTGGGTTGACTAGGCAATGTCGGTTTAGGGGTAGCTGACCATCATTGGTTAAGGTAGGATTCCCTAGGTTTACTAAAATGGGAAGATCTTTCTGATTTCTTTTGGCCTAGTTCATTTATTCTCGTGGATTAGAATGGAAAGTTCCCTTCTAATGGGTGGGAATGTGGTTAGAGAGATCTTAGGCATTGATTTTAGGGTTGGACCAAATCTTAGCTCATTAAGGCAAGTAAGACTTAGTTATTAGTCAGTTATGGAAATATGCCAAGAATAGGTCTAGGGTGAGGTGGCTGGATGAGGTGAGGTGTCTAGGTGAGGTGGTGGGGTAGGTCAATTAATGTAATTAAATGATGAATATTGTGAGGATGGGTATTAATTTAATTAAATTAATATTAATGTGGGGTGAAAGGGTCCATGGTTAGGTGAATATGTTTGAGTTGGTTATCTGACTAGAGATCAAGGGGAGTGTGACCCAATTTTGGTGTCTACATTTTCCCCCTTTTTGTTGCGTAGCTTGTATTGGTAAGCGACGCATGAAAAAAAATAAGATGTGGTTGCCCCATGTGGGGGTGAAGGTGATCCCCCTCAAACTAGGAATGGATGAGGTAGAAGACAGAATCAGTGAGTGGTTTGATAAAAAGGTGGATGTGATGAAGAGGAAGGTGGATAATGGGGGTAATGGGGGTAAAGGTCCAATTGGGTAATCAAGGTAATGGGCCAGGGTCAAAGGTAGTGACAGTCAAACACACGCACGCACATGTATAAACTATGGCACGATACCAGGTTGAAGAGCATGCAAACTCTACATCGTCCAAGGTCGATAGGTTTATCCAAACAAAGGTTGAGGTGATTCTGGTATCCAAGGTATAGGATATGGTGTGGAAGCACATTCACAAGGTCAGGTGTAGGAACATTTAGGTATGTTTCTGGTACACCAAAGGTTGGGTCAGGATAAATAGGTCATGGTAATAGGAAAGGTAAGGTCATTAGGTCAAACAACACGGGTAACAGTGTCAAAAGGTATAGTGAGCACATGAGTTCATAGGTCACTAACAATGTTCCAGGTCCAAGTAGCTAGGTCACGGCATGGGTAGGGCTGAGGTATGGGTAAAATAACAAGTCCCAAAATGTAATTAAGGATAGGTATAGGTAAGGTAGGCATGGAGGTTGGTTGTAATAAGGGTGGGTAAGGTCAGATAGGTGGCTGGTTTGGTTAATTGTTGGTCAGAAATGGGGAAAGGGTATGGGCAAGAGTATGATAGGTAACCGATGCTCGGTCAAATGTAACTGGTGATGGTCTAGGTAAGTTGATCACAGTTTATTAGGGCAGAGGACCGATGTCAGTTTGGGTATAACCATCCACGGTGTGCTAGGGCACATGACTGATGTCGATTTAGGTATAAACATGTCGGTCAGGTCGACAAGGGGTATATAAAAAGAAAAAATCCATATAATACAGATTCATTTGTACATTTTGGTTTTTGTGAAAATGACAGAGCACTGAATGAGTTGTGCTTTGTCAGGAGGAAAGGATGAGGGATGAGATCTTGCTAAGGTGGAGAGATCTAGTTGGTTAGAGGAACCCAGGTAGATGGGTCCATGAGCACAGGGGGATCGATTATGGTTGGGTGGAGGTCAAGAGGATTGGATTTGGTGATTAGACATGGTAGAGGTGGGAGAAGGTTCGGGTGGACCACTGGCACAACGGCCAGATGTGCCACCTCACTGATGGCACCGAGATGAGGTAAGATCTAATCCATTCATTATTATTTGATATAAGAAGAACGGAATGGGTAGGTCAGTTTGGGCAGGGTAGAGAATTTGAAATGTGTGGTTGAATTTGTTGAGGGACTACGGGGTGGAAAGGTCATAGGTAGAGGAAAAAGGGTTGGGGGAGTAATTTGGGGTAGGTTTGGGTAGGTGTGTAAGGGAAATGGGAAATAAATGGGGGGAGAAAATGGGGGTTTTAGGCTTGGGGCACAATGAATAGTGACCGACGCTATTCAAGGTATGGCTAACATGTGGTCTTGTTACATGACATCAGTCAAAGATGAGAGGAACCGATGTCAGGTATAATGGATCCAGTGATGGTCAGGAGTAACCGAGTGTCGGTTAGGGTAAAAAGGGGCTAGAGGTCTAGGAGGGGTAAGGGGAAAGGTTAGGTAAAGTGGGTAAAATAGATAGCGGGTAGGGGAAGGGATTGAAGGTCAACATGTTGGTAGAAATTCAAGTGTTTAATAATGTGTGTGATTGGTTGAATGCAGGCCAGGGACCAACTACGGATGAGATATAGGGTACCTCCCTTGCTCGTGGAGGTACAAGGGGGGTGCGACAGATGAGGACTGAGTGCCATGTAGCAGAGGTTGACCTGATTGGGGTTAGACGCTACTGAGACATGTAGTCCAGGAGCTGAGTTTGAATGGTCACTCTCATCGACATATGGGACTCAATGACCAATACCTTCCATTTGCCAATGGGTGAGATCACAGTCACCCTGGAGGATGTGTACAGGATCTTGTGCCTACCGATAGTGGGGATGTAGGTGTATTCTATCTCCTCAGAGGCCTCTCAGGAGTTAATGTTAACCGTATTTGGTGAGGGGATGGCATAGATGAGGTTCCATAGTGCCAGTATGAGCTATGGAGATATGTATCAGGCCCATCTAGAGGAGATGAGGACTGGTAGTTTTGTTGATGGAGGCAGTCTACTACTTTGCACTACCGGATGTGGAGGGTGGGAGATTCCCATGATCGTTTATGGGGGTTCTGCATGACATGGTGGAGGACATGACCCATTTTGTATGGGTGCACCCACATTCCTGGTACAGTTGTATAGAGAGCTATGGGCTTATGGGTGGCTACGGAGGTTTAGCCTATGTGTTGTACTTTCCTACTTCATTGTTAGGCATATGAGCACATTGTATGTGTGCATCCAGTCGGTATGCCCTGAGGCATCTGAGTCGGGTTTTGTTTGAGTGGGCTTCACAGGCTGGGTGCCTACGATTGGGGAGTACCAAGTATCTAGAGCTACACACAATGTAGCCTATTACAGGTGATTACTAGAGGGGTTTTCTAGCATGGACATCATTTGGAGGCCCTATGTGGGTTTTCCATCATATGGGCAGATGGAAGAGGAGTCATAGGGAGCTATAGCTGCTCCGGTGGATAGAGGGGTGAAACATGCAAGAGAGCATGAGATGATACCTGTGGACAAGGGTTAGACAATAGTTTGGGTTGCTTCAGGATATACCACCACCTTTCCCACAAGTACAGGAGGGATGACGTGGAGAGGCCTCTGCCTCTACCACAGCTGACAGTGCCGATAGGGCAGGAGGAGTAGGTGATAGACCGGTGGATTGATGATGTCAGGGTGACTGATAGATACAGGCAGTGGTGGGCTGCACATTTACGAGCAGTACCACCGAGGCTGAGGCAACATAGATTTAGCCACCATCATAGTGCAGAGGGATGCCCTACAGGGGTAGGTGGCTACCCTGGTTACATAGTTGGGTATAGTGTAGGGGTAGTTGATAGGCTTAGAGGCACAGGTTGCCATTTTATAGGCACAGGTGGCCACTCTACAGGCCCAGGTAGCATAGGGACAGGGACCTACATAGGGTGTAGATGGAGATGGGGTACAGGTGGCCACCCTACAGGCATAGATTATAGGTTTACAGGGCCAATTGGCCACTGCACAGGCACAAGTTGTGACCCTTCAGGCCCAGATATAGGCACAGGAGCAGGATAGGTTCCCTCAAGATAGTCACAAGGCACAGGGACAAGGTCCCTCTTTATAGGTACCAATGGGACAGGGTCCCAAGAGATAGGTACAGGGGCCGAGGCCGATGGCTCCACCATAGAAAAATACCGATATGTAGGTTGAGGGATGTCTTGAGGCAAGGTCAGGTATTATCAAGATATTTTGATGGCTGCAGGGATAGATTTTCTATCCTATGGAGAGTATAGAGCACAACAGGCCTCGAGTGAGAGGAACAAGGTCGCATACCCATTAGTGTGGAGAGCACATGGGGGCCATCGAGCCCTGAGACAGGGTTAGGGTGAGGCCACCAGTTCATGGAGGCCAGCCCCAAGTGAGGTACCAACAGTAGAAATCTAGGGAAGACTGATGGTGGGTGGTGAGATGCTAGCTAGATGTCAGACGGGGGAAGAGGAGGAGGAGGAGACAGGTGAGATAGATATGGAGGATATCCAACAAGGTGATTTTTAATAGCCATATGTACCTTCTATTTTGTATAGTTTTTATTTTTTCTATATACCGGTCTATGCGTACCAAAGAGAGTGAGGATGTACATGAGGGTTTTTGAGATTTTGTGATGATATATCGGCCTGCGTGCTGAAGATGGTGAGGTTGTATATGAGAGATTTTGAGGAATTGTGATTATTATTTGTATCTATGTTCACATGTATGTTTACACAGAACTTTCCTAATTTATAGATGATGGTGTTTATAGTATGAATGGTGTACATGTTTTAATTTTCAACTTTATATATATAGAGGTGGAAATCAGGTGGATCAGGCATGCTAGAGTCAAGGTCGTGTAGGCAAGGTGGAGTCAGGTCATTTTAGGCATGATGGAGTCAGGTCATAGGCATGGATTGAGTCAGGTTGGTTTATAGGCATGGATTGATTTAGGTTGACTAAGGCATGGATGGAGTCAGGTTGACTTAGGCATGATTGAGTTTAGGTTGTAGGTATTGTTGAGTTAGGTTGGTTTAGGCATGGTTGAGTTAGGTTGGTTTAGGTATGGTTGAGTTTCTAATTCATTAATTTTTGCAATTAATGATGATGTGGATCGTGTTAAGATGATTTTGTAGGAAAATGTATGATAATGGTAAAGAAATGGTAGACAAGATGAAATGAATGTATGAGTGATGATGGTAAAGATGTTAAGAAATTGTTGTTTGTGTGTGTTTAATTTCCAATTATTGATATAAAAGGAAACTAACTAGGGTAGAATGTGAATAGGAAAGGGGCAGAGGGAATTGGTTAGGGTAGAGAGTGTCCGAGCTAACCTCCAAGGGCCCCATGCCCTTGGAGTGCTGCCTACATAGTCCCAGTGAAAAGGGAGCTTAGGTTGATGTAGTTCTCCCATAAGCTAGGGAAGATTAGGGTGAAATACTAGAATGGGTTGATAGGTGCTAGGCATGGGTGATGTAGGTGGCATGATTGATTTTAGGTTGTAGGCATGGTTGAGTTTAGGTTGTAGGCATGGTTGAGTGATTTTGTAAATACAGGTGTCAAGGATCTGGTCTTGTATATGATAATTAATAAGTAATGAGGAAGGCGAATGGTAAGAGGTGGTAAAAGAGCTTCTTAATTTATAAGAACCCTAATGAGTCTACCATACCCCATATGGGCTTATGAATGTAAGACCCTACAGGCCTTGCATAATGGGACTATTTTAAGGGTGAAGAAAAGTCACATGATCACAAATGTCGCGTTTGCAACAAGTCCCTTGAGTAACGAGGAATTTAGGAGAAAAAGGAAAGGGGGTGAGAATGGGAGGTTTAGTGTAACTTAGTGTGTAACAACGTGTATTTCGGAACAAGAAACCCAGAATCCAAAATAGGCAAGTCCATGATGAAAATTTCATCTTTTTCTTTATTTGTTTGTTTTTTTAATAGTATTGATTGATGCGGGAAGTCTATATGGGATGAGTATATTATCTCCTTGAGGTCTTCATGAAGTTGATCGATGTGGGAAGCTTTTGAATAATTATTATATTTTTGTAATGACTATATATAGTTGTCCTTCAAGGGAGCAGTCTATTGATAGTGGTAGAATATAAAGAAGAGATGTCCCTTTTGAGGGAGTCATATTTTGCTGGAAGTTTGACTCAAGGAGTTGTATCCCTTTTTGTTTTTAGACATTTAAGTCATGGACAAGACTATAGAGGATGATTAGGTTCTTGTTTAGAAGACAAGACCATAGTACACAAAGATTAACTATGAAAGAGGTGGTTTTGAGTGATGAATGACCATGGGATTCCATCTTGAAGAAGATGAAAAGTATCCATGAGAATCATGCTATGAGTAGAGCCATGTGTACTCATATTTAAGACAAGGCTAAAAGGTGATGGGTAATCACATGATTCTAGTTTAGTCATGGATCCTCAAAATGGGTAATATGGAAGGTGAATAATGCTCAAGGGACAAGCGATCAATTGATAGAAAGTGATATAGGACTTGATATCAACAATAGAATGGTTGAAGATACAAGGCATTAAGGGGCTTAGGTTCAAGTTTACCTTCGAGTGAAGACAAATGATAAGCACTGATACATAGGCATGGGTAACAATATAGGGTCCAAGCTAATTAGGAGTAAATTTGCCCCATTTACTTTTCTCCTCTTTGGTTACATGTTGATTTTCCTTTAGGATGAGGTCACTGACCTGAAAGGTTCGTTCATGAACATGTTTTTCATAGGCACGTTTGATACATTTTTGGTCAGATTTGGAGATGGTCAAGAGTGTTGAGACAACGTTCATCTAATAATTCAAGTTATGCCAAACGATCCTGGAAAAAGTCATCGTCGTTGAGCATGTCTTGTAGTGAGATGTAGAGAGATGGAATCTGGACTTCGAGAGGTAAGATAACCTCAGTACCGTAGACCAGAGAAAAGGGGGGTGGCAGTAGTTGAAGCACGAATACTAGTGAGATAAGCCCACAAGGTGAAAGGAATGTGCGTATGCCAATCCTTCCCAGTCTCATTGACTACCTTCATAAGAATTTTGTTCAAGGTTTTATTGGTTGATTTGGCTTGACCATTGGTTTGCGGGTAATAGGGTGATGAGAAACTAAGTTGGATGCCAAAAGCATCACATAGTTTGCATAGGGTTTTGTTTTTGAATTGTTTTCCGTTATCAGTGATAATGCGGTGAGGGACACCAAAGCGATAGATGATGTGATGGTTGATGAATTCACATATTTTCTTGGCTTTGGTGGAAATGAGGGGAATGGATTCTACCCATTTAGTGTAATATTCAGTAGTAGTTATGATCCATTGGTGGCATTGTGAAGAATGGGGGTTGATCTCACCGACAAGATCCAAACCCCATTGAGAAAAAGGCCAAAGGTCTCGTGTGACCTGTAAGGCATGACTAGGTGTGTGATGAAGATTAGCATGTTGTTGACATTTCATGCAATGTTTGACATAATCACAACAGTCATGGTTTAAGATTGGCCAATAATAGCCTAGGTGAAGAATGTGTTTTGCGACAACCAAACCACTAAAGTGACCTCCACAAATTCCATCATGGACTTCCTTAATGGTGTAGGGAATTTCAGAACTTGTAAGGCAGCGTAAGAGAATGTTATCGAAACCACGATTGTATAGAAGACCACCCATGATGACATAACGGGAGACACTTTTGAGAAAGGCACGTTGTCCATTATGAGTGAGATCAGTGGGTAAAATGGAAAGGGAAAGATAGTCTGCATATTACTTATACCAAAGGTCACATGGGTCAGGGGCAGCGGTTCCGATAGAGTAAACCTCACGAGGTAAATAAGAGGGTGATTGTAGCCTTCGGTGTATAGTGACAAATATTTTAGAGTGTGGGGTGGTTTGAGCGATTAAAGGTGAAGAGGGTATCTCAGAAGCCAAGCAGGACATATATTTTAGTATTTGAAAATTTATTGGTAGAACGTGGGATGGTTTATGTGGTAAGTTAGTGTAACGATCAAAGGTGGTCAAAATATGTATGTCTAAGACAAATGTGGTGCTTGTTATACTTTTGAAGTATATCATTACAATTATTGTCTGTGTACACTTCATGGTATATACTATTGACTTGGTTTATGACCAACTGAGAATCACCAAAGATGTTGATTGACTTAACATTTAAGGCATAATCAGCCTGGAGACCTAATACGAGTGCTTCATATTTAGCAATATTGTTTGTACAATCAAAATCGAGTTTGAAAGACAAAGGCAGAGGTTCACCATTAAGAGGAATGAGGATAACACCATCCCCACCCCCACGCTGACACTTGGAGCCATCAAAGAAGAGTGTCATTTGGTAAGCAGGTTCATCCAGGGAAAGGGTAGCTATAGACTCGTCTGGAAAGTCTAAGTTAGAGGGTTGATTCCTAGAAACAGGTGTGTCAGCTAATTGGTAGGCAATAGCCTGGCCCTTGATGGACTTTTTGGTGGATAAATTTGAGGTCGAGGTTGGCCAGAAGCATAAGCCATCATGTGACGTGTTGATTTTGATAAGGTTTGGCATACATGTAGTGTAATGGGTCAGTATTAGTAATGACGGAAGGTTTTATGGTTGAGTAGTTAATGGCGAAGTTTTGTGGGCAAACGAAAACTAAGGCTAGGAAAAGTTTTTCAGCATGGGTATATTGAGAATCGTAGTCAACAAGGGTACAACTTATGTAATAAACTACTTTCTCTCGGTGTTGGTTATCGCGATGAGTGAGCATAGCACCTAAAATAATAATCAGTGGAAGAAATATATAGGTATAAGGGTTGATCATCCTTAGGAGGAATAAGCACTGGTGGTTAGAGGAGATATTGTTTTAAGGATTTAAAGGCTTTATGGCATTCGTCATCCCATTTGAAGGACACGTCTTTCTTGAGCAGATGATGAAATCATTGACAGCGGTCAGAAAGATGCGAGATAAAATGACGAATTGATTGCAACTTTCCTTGTAGGCTATGAAGTTGAAGGAGATTAGTGGGTGGCATATTTTCAAAAATACCCTTGACTTTACTAGAATTGACTTCTATGCCACAAAAAGAAATGATGAAACCTAGGAGCTTGCCAGAAGGTACTGCAAAGATGCACTTCTTTGCTTGAAGATGAACGCAATACTTGATGAGGCGGTCAAAGATGAATTTAAGAATGAGCAGGTGTTTAGTTTGATGCTTATATTTGGCAAACAGATCATCTACGTAGTCCTCCAATATGTGATGCATGATATCATGGAAGATGTAATTCATGGCCTGTTGATATGTAGTAACAACATTTTTTAGGCCAAAGGGCATGACTCGATAGCAAAAATTCCCCCAAGGGGTGATGAAGGAAGTCTTGTGTTGATCCTCGGGAGCTAGTATTATTTTATTGTAGGCCGAGAAAAACATCCATGAGAGATAACATTTCATGGCCAACGGAGAGATCAACTAGTTGGTCAATGCCTAGTGGTGGGAAATCATCTTTGGGATAGGAGAAGTTGAGGTCACAAAAATCTGTGTAAATGTGGAGTCCCCCTGTTGCTTTTGTGATAGGAACGATGTTAGAAATCCATTAGGGATAATCAATGGTTAGAATGAAGGAAACTCAAAGAAGGTGCTAAAGCTCTTCTTTGACCAAAAGAGAAATGTGAGGAATGCATTTTCTACGGCTTTTATTTGATGGGTTTTTCATCAGGAATGGTTACGATATTGTGAACCATGATTTTTGGGTCAATACCGGGCATATCAGCATATGACTAGGAAAATGCGTTGTTATGGTCCTAAAAGAAAGAGGTGAAGGCTTCCTGTTCAGTAGCCATTTAAGGATTGGCC
Source organism: Taxus chinensis (assembly GCA_019776745.2). Classification (NCBI taxonomy): domain Eukaryota; kingdom Viridiplantae; phylum Streptophyta; class Pinopsida; order Cupressales; family Taxaceae; genus Taxus; species Taxus chinensis. Next base: position 750,069,482 of record CM034154.1, on the reverse strand, counting down.
GATCTTTAGAATATGTGGGTCATCCTAAGTATTAATGTTGATTTCAATGGTTGATTCATTCAACATGGTTTACGTCTGAGAGGGTAATGATCGATGAATATAAGAGTCTACTGCACCAAGGTAGGTAAGGATGGACTCATCGTCCTGACATTGAATGCTGTTAATTGAAGGTGTATCATCATCGATCATGTCAAGATAAAGGAATAGGAGAGAAGAGGGATCCTCGCCATCACATTGATAGGTCAACGGTCCCAGGGAGATGGTGTTTACGAAAAAAAAAATTTAGGAGGAATAGATTCAGGATCTATGGACTCCATGGGCGAAGATGGTAATGTGGGTGAATGAGAGGGTGAAGATTTCTCATCCTGGATAAGGTCGATGCAAACCTTCTTATAGGATGAAGTGTCAAAACCAATGCCACTACAGTCATTTTGTTTACGTGAGGTACAAGAAATGACAGTATGGTAGACTTGTTCATAAAAATTGAAGCCAAATCCTTTCCATGCGCACCAGTGGAGGAAAGTGTGACCGAAGTGGCAGTTAGTGAGGGAGTGTAGGTCGAATGAAAATAGTTTGGTTTGGGATGGAGGCTTGGGTTTATATGTGGTCATATCAAGCCCCCCATATGTTAGGTTGGTGTGAAGGTGGGGATGGCCATAAGGGAAAACATCACCAATGTGGATGTCATAACTGGGGTGTTGACACAAATTCCCATACTCTTGTGGGGTGAGGAAGGTATCAATATTGTATAAGCAGTATTCCCCTAAAGTGAGGCGTTGAAAAACACCTTCTAAGGGATTAGTAGTAGGTATGTGGGTAGTGGGTATGGATGGTTAGCTAGATGAAGGGGAAACAGGGGCACCAGCAGTAGAGGCTATAGCTGCAGTAGGGATAGCAAGGTTAGACGCAACAGAAGTAGTGGAAATTTTGGTGGATGGGCTCATGGGTGAAGGTGAAGTGATGACTGTGGTGTATGCCTTGACCGGTACAAGCACATCATTGGGTTGATATAGCATGTTACAGATCTTGAAAGGTGAGGGGTTGATAGGGATGGTGTAATTATGTCCCTCGTGTTCAAATTTGAGGCATCGATGTAAATTCGAAGGGACAAGCCCCATAGCACGGATCCAAGGTCAGAAAAGCAACAAGTTATACTAGAACTCCCCTTCTAGGACATAGAAAAGTTCCAGGATGGTTCGGGGACCTACACAGACATGGAGAACAATGGTACCTAGTGTAGAGGTCATGGCGTCATTGAAGGAACACAACATAATGGGGTTACCATGCATGCAATTGGTAGGTATTTACATTTGGTCATACGCACACAATGGTAGGCGTAAGTTTTGGTTTCGTCAAACCCTTTTGGTTTGGGTTTGAGTGGATCATAAGGTCTAAGAGGTGATAATGTGATGACAGAAGTCTCGAGTAGATTGGTTAGGATTTTAGCATAGGACCCTGCTAATGGATCACAATGGGAGGTGAATGTGGGTTTGGGTACAGGTGTGGCTGATTCTGATGGAAGAGGCTTTAAAAGAGGGGTATTAGGTTGGGTTACTAGTTTGGTGTGTGGTGTGGTCTTGGGTGTTGGTCGTATCTGCTTGGGTAGGGGCATGGTAGATGAACTGGAAATGGAAGGTTTGGTTGGTTTAACTACCTTATTGGAGGGTAGCATATTTTTAGCTTTAGGTTGCATCTTTTTGGGTAAATGGTGATATGGGTGCATGAGATGTGGAGGGAAAATCAGATGATGGAAGAGGGCAGGTTACCCACGGGGGTAACTGAGGTGCAATGGAGGTGATTGGTAGAGGTCGGGAAGAAGGTGTGAGTGAAAGAGAGGGAAATGTTATGGGTAGTGAAGCAGTTATGGACGGTAGTGGTGGTATGGGTGGTAAGAAGGTTACAGGTGATGATGGAGGTTATGTGGGTCTTTTTGTTACATTAGAGGTTCATGAAGAGGAGGTGGGTTGTTGCGTTCTTGGTTTTTCGGTAGATGGGGTTTGTTTTTCCAGGGTCGAGGGGTGAGGTCCTAGGATGTAAAAAAGGGGTGAAGGTGATAATGGCATAGTAGGTAAAGTTGGTGTATGAGTTCTAGGAGATTGGATCTTTGTTTTAGGGGTCAGGTTAAGTTTGGTGTTAGTTTTGGAAGATGTAGCTAAATCTAATTTAATGGGTGGGTGAGTAAGGCTAGCTGTCAGTATGACCCCTAAGGTAGTGATAGGTTTTGTTAAGGGAGATTATATATGTGTGGGTTTAAGTGTAGATGTATGTTGGGCTACGGGAAGAGGTGTGAGTTGGGCCATGAGTGGTTCTATGGAAGGTATTGCAATAGTTGTGGTTGTGTTTGTTTTGGTCACTCGAAACACTTTAGGATAGATAGTGGAAGTGTTAGCGAGTGACAATTGCATTTGTGTTGAAATAGGAAGTAGAAGGCATCCCCAAAGTAAGGCTCTATGGACATAGTCCAGATGATCGGCCAAGTGTGAGAATGGTACTATTGTAAGTGGGACTAGCATGGATTGAGTGGAAATTCCCGTAAAATGTTTTTGAGATACAGCGAAATGGCTAGCCACAGACTCTGTGGGTAAGAGATCTAAAAGCAGATCAGCAAGATTGTGAAGGTCTGATGGTGAATGTTCATCTACAGGCAGTGGTACTTTTATAGTATCCTCCATGGGTAGACGAGAGGATGGGCCAACCGAAGTGGACTCTCCTTGTGTTGTTGTAGGTGGTGGACCTGCATCTTCTATGAATAGGAGAGGTATCACTGATAACTGATCAGAATTTTGAGGGGTCAAAGGCGGCATGCTGATTATGGTATCTTCCACAGGTGAAAGGGAAAATGAAGGGGGTTCCTCTGTGGGTAGAGGATTAGATGAAATAGGTTTTGGTAAAGGTAAGGGAGCGTCGGCTAATATTTTATCTATGAAAGTAATATGAGGCCATTGGGAAGCAACTGGTGTGTCATTAAAAATAGTGTGGACCTCGCAGACATTGCTATCATTGTTTGAATTATCACTAGCTTGGTTGGAAGATGGGGCATGATTAGGGAATGGCTCCTTGAAGATATGTAAATTTTTTTTAGCAAGTGCATTCGGTCTATCCAAGACTAGATCTCCATTTTCTAACATTTCTTGGATGATATTCTTGAAGGTGATGCAGTTATTGTCGTTATGACCTTTGACACAATAATAGTTGCAAAAATCATGTTCCTTATACCACGCGGGCATGGGGTGCTCAGGGTCAAAACCAGTATGTGGTTTTATAGGTGGAAGGGTAATGGCACCATCCTTAACAAGCTTTTCTAAAATAGAAGAATAAGATTCTCCTATAGAAGTGTACTTTCGTTGTTCTCATCTGAACTAGAAAGCTTGGATAGGAGAGAGATTAGAAGGGGTTTTGGCTGGGTTTGATTGATGTGGGGGACCATCTTTGAGAACTACGGCATTATCAGACCCTTTGGACTTTGAATATTTGTTTTGGGGTTTCAAAGACGAAGAAGTATCATTTGATTTGAACGTGATGTTCTTGTTATGAAGTTGAATCTTCTTTTCTTCGATAACACGAATTTCTAACTTTTGTGTCATGGTGAATGCCTCATCAAAAGTGTGAAAGGTTTGCACCTACAAGTTTGGTTAGATGTGTCTAGCATAAGCCCAAGTAAATAACTCTATAAGCTCAGTCTGAGGTAGCTAGAATGTGAGCTGATTAATTAAATTGTGCCAACGAGTGACAAAGTCAGCGATAGACTCATCGTCATACTATCGTGTGGAATAGAGATCAGTCATGGTAACCTTCTTAACAATGTTGATAGAGAAGTTATCTACGAAGGCTTGGGCTACTTGATTAAACAAGAAAATGAAGTGTCTTGGTAGTCCACTATATCAGTCCAATGTCGGTCTTGTCAGGGACAATGGGAAAGTCCTCAAAAGTAAAGTGTCATCATGGGCAATTAGGTAACACCCATGTTTAAAGGACCGCAAGTGTTGTTGCAGATCTTCTTTGTTATTGAAGCAGTTGAATTATGACATTTCCCAATGTACGGGGTATGGTCGAATAGGAATGGATGGGTGAATAAGCTCATTACAAATTTTATCATAGGTGAGGGAATCATGTGATCCAAAAATTGATGCTTCTAATGTCTACATATTTTCCATCATCAACTTGATGAGGTCATTGGTAGATTGTGATGGAGGGACACCTCTTGTGGCATAAGGGGGTGGATATTGAACTTGATAGGGAGGTTGAGAATAAGGAACCAACAAAGAAGGAACATATCTAGAATGGGTGATAGATGAGATAGGGGGTTGTTCATAGTATGTGTATGTAGGTGGGATGGTCGTCGTGACTCTTGTAGCAATTAGGCGCAGTGTTTGTGGGATGGAGAGGACAAGATTCTGGAATGGAGTAGGGGTCATCGACACCACAGATGTTTGTGTTTTAATGGGTATTTCTAAGATGATGGGTGCAGATTGTGCTATGATCTGGGTGGTCGACGAGGGGACAACAGATACGATAGGTGTGAGTGAAACTGCAGATGCAGCATTCATGGTGGGTATAGGGCCTAGCTGTGAAACTACTAGGGGTGAAGCAGGTGAGGGTAACACCAAATTATTAGGGGATGATGTAGCAGTAGGAATAAGGGTAAAAGAGATGGACACATGCATGTCTTATATCAATTGACTTGAGGAGTCTTGAGTGGAAGAGTGGGAAAGGTAGAAGTGTAAAGTTGCGAGATTCTGATCAAGGATTCGTGCAAACTCTTTGTTGCTTATAGAAATGGTGGTAGGTAAGGTTGGATCCATGGGTGACAAGTTGGAAGGTGGTGAGGGACTAGGTGGGATTAGTTGACGACTAGTGTGGAATATGAAGGCGTTGGTCTGGCTGAGAGTCAGCACCATATGAACAAGTGCTAACCTGGTAAGATTATATTCTGTAGATGACACAGAAAACAGTAGAAATAGAGAATAATGGGGTCTAGGAGGTGAATCTGGTCAATGTCTAGATTTTGAAAATCCAACACAGGTAACCAACGATGGTTAGGTTAACCGGTGATGGTTGAGGGCCAACCGATGATGTTTACTTAAACCGATACCGGTCACTGTGGAAGAAAACCAGTCTCAAAGAATGCAACAAGAATGTTGGATATGTACTGAGAAAATTGTGTATGAAAGTAGGTATCAAATAGGGGAGAAATATGATGATGCCCTAAGGGAAAAAAACAAAATAGAAAGAGTGATGAAGGATATTCTAGGTAAAGTAAATAGAAATCTAGAAGCTGACACCGGTAAGTGTTTAACCAACAATGGTCAAATGTGAACAAGTGACGGTCACTAGACCAACATCGGTGACTGTGAAATTAGAAAGAAATGAAGAAAATGTCTTTTGTTAATTAAATTAAGTGAAGAATCAAACTCAAAAATTTGAGAATGGAGAGATGGGGTCCTGGCACACTTAGAAAAAGTCATAATACTCCAACTATGATGGTGGAGTGTGCAAGGAAGAAGAAAAAATGGAGAGTCGTAGTCTCACACCTCAAAACACAAATCAAGAAGAACGCTAAGAAAGAGCATGATCCTAATTGTGATTTTTTATGTTTGTTTATCTTATGCTATTTAGGATTGACTGTGTGTATTTAGAATGGAATTTTTTGGTTAGGAAGGCATCCTATGAAGAAGGATATCTAAAAGGAGAGGTTTCAGGTATGTTATGGTGGGGGTGGGTCATCCTTTGAGATGATGACTCGACAGAGGCAATGAGTTGGGGAGTACCTGCCAACCAGATCATGTGATCACTGACATATGTTCTTGGGTAAGATGTTGTTTAATAAATATGTGTATATTTTGATTTTTTGCAAGTTTGGTAAGACATGGAGAGATATAAAAATGTGCATTCTACGATTCTTTATGTCAACCATCAGCTGGGCATGAATTCCAACATATAGGTTGCCCTTAGTTTTAATGTGAGATAATAATGCAACAAATCAAAAGGCAATACAAGTGTTTTAAACCGAAATCGAAGTGTGATATTTGATGTAGCAAGTGATGAATAGGAAGAGGGATGCTCTTTCACTAATGCAATGCAAAATAAAGGAAGATGTGTTCTTTTTAAAAGCACCAAAAATATGATTGTTTTTAGATGATAAAAAGAAGGAGATTCATTCCAAAGAAGAAAATTAATGTGGAAGATTTTCGAACAGAAACAGACACACAACTTTCACCTAGGAATGAATAAATGCAAAAGAACCCTTGATGGGTCCCACTAGGCATACCTAAATGTTTCACCATTGTCTTTAAGTTTTCGAAATGATTAAACAAATAAGGGTAAGGGCCAAAGAGGAATACCTGTTTAAATGTTGTTCGGTTGATGGTGGTTGCACACGTTCTGACTTCTTAATCCATAGCAAAATGTGAGAGCTTCCTTTTGGCTAGGAGGTATTTCCTATAATGGAAAACAAGACCACAAAAGGATAGTTAAATGATATATGATAGTGAACTGCCTAGCGTATGCTACTTCTGGGAAGTGTGATACTTCCTAAATGGTTGTCAATCCATTGTTTAAAAAAATTTAATGTGAGAAACAAGTAAATTCCTATTGTTGTTGATATGGTTTAGGTATCTCATTTGAGTACAATAATAAAATCCAATCACGACATGCTAGGCTATAGTTGGATCTGAATGATGAGGTATCTGTCAAGGTACTCGGGACTGGCCAAGGTCAGATTCTAGGTTATTTAGGTCAACTAGTAGGATGATTGTTGGGTCTATTCTTAGTCAAGGTATAAAACACAGAGATCGACATCAGTTGAGTATGACTGATTTCAGTTTAGGTAGAAGTGACGGTGGTTGTGGATAACCGGCATCGGTATGGTCTAGGTAAAAGAAACTCAAATAGATCAAATGACAGGGGCTGATTTGAGGTCAAATGAGGTTGGGAGAGTGGATGAGGTCTATTAAGATCTTAGGTATAATCAAAAATGGATATTAGGTTAGAATGGTGATTTGGTGGTGGAGATAAGAGAAATATTAGGATTACAAGCTAATCAGTAATGGAGGAATGAACATGCAAAGTATAAACTAATGATAAGAATGACAAAAGTTAACTATGCTGAAATAGAAAATGTTGGTAGAGATGTACTTACTGTGATGCATATTTTGATGGTTGAATGGAGGTGGTTGTTGATCAGAGGAATAGTGTTGGATATTGTAGCATTGGTTCCCATAATGATTCTATGAGTGCAATGCTTCAATATCTGTCTTAGTGATGGCTCTAGATGTCTAGATACATGAAAGGATGTTGGTTTCACTTGCATGCAGCTCTGATCTCCTTTTCTTGCTCTCTGGATGTGCCAACCCAACAACAAGGTTGTTTAGGTGAATAAATGGTAACTGACGATGGTTCAAGGTTAATCGGCATCGGTTTAGGGGTGACCAGTGTCGGTTAAGGTGATATGCCCTAGGTTTACTAAAATGGGCAGATCTTTCTGATTTCTTTTGGCCCAATTCATTTATTCTCGTAGATTAGAACGGAAGCTTCCCTTCTAACGAGCGGGAATGTGGTTAGAGAGATTTTAGGGATTGATTTTAGGGTTAGAACAAATCTTATCTCATTAAGGCAAGTAAGAATTAGTTAGTTATGGAAACATGCCAAGAATAGGCCTAGGGTGAGGTGGTTGGATGAGGTGTCTAGGTGAGGTGGTGGGGTAGAAACTAAGGTAATTATATATTAAATATTGTGAGGATATATATTAATTAAATTAAATTAATGGTGATGTAGGGTGGAAGGGTCCATGGTTAGATGAGTATGTGTGAGCTGGCTATTTGACGAGGTACCAAGGGGAGTGTGACCCAATTTTGGTGTCTACATTTACTACTATTGTCTTAACTCACCCATCTTTTAACTCATCATGAGATAGCTTAATCCAAGTAGGGTTAGCTATGTGAAAACCCTAACTAACTTGTTCTTACTCATTTTTGTAAAGGAAATGCATCATGAACTCGAATTAGAGAAGGAGAGTGTGGTGTAAGGAAGAGAGGGGGAGTGTGTTCTCTGTACATGAGCCCTGATCGCTCTTAGAAGCTTGTTAATACCTTGTTTTCATTAGTGAAAGCTTCTTTGATGAGAATAAATTGTATGTTTAATAACTTTAAGTAAAAATATGTAATGATAATGTATGGAGTTGTAATTGCAATTCTTCTGTGAAGCTTAATTGAATATGCACTTATAGGTTGCATGAGCATGGGACAATCTATGTGCACATTATGTGGACCAAGGTAAGAAATTTTGTTATAAGTAATTGAAAATCTATTGTTTGGATAATTTTGAAGGATTCAAGAGATATGTGGTCTTTTCTATAGGTTTAAAGATAGTGGGAGTGCATTGAGTTTGTGGAAAGACACATTTAGTGTCAAGAAATGAGAGTGAGGGATTGACATTACAAAGTTATGTTGTGCATGTAATTTTGTGGAATGCACTAACTGTAAAAGTTAGGTTACTATCTTGAGATTAGGGTTTAAGATATAAAGTTATTGCATAATAATTTTTATGGGTGATGATATTTTTATGGATTCCCAATGGTTGAGAAATTATTGTAAAAGGGTAAAACACACTAAAGTCCAATAAAGGTTAATAAGTGGATGACTGTGTAAAGAAGGTAAGAATTGTACCTTGCCTTTTGTACTATGAAAATGATATTAATAAAGTGAAAGATCAAGTTTTAGAGTGAATCAAAAATCCATCAATCATGGATAGGGTCTTGAAATATTCAGAAGGACCTTGAAAACCTAGGTGAAGGAATAAACTAACAAGAAATCACATGTTTCAGTACTAATACTCTAGCCTTAGGATTTTTTACAGTGAAATTTTGGGATAAAATCCCGTGTGTGCACTCAGTTTTGAGGAATAATAGGGAGGACTCTCAATAAAATGGAGGTATATTTATACTTGAAAATCTAAGAAATAATCATCAAAGAGTCTAAAATACTTAGACAATGAGCAAATAGTGACCATACATAGTCTAGGAGAATTTAACAAAGAAGTACTTCTTGTATAAACCCCCGATTCAAGATATTTGAGTGGAAAGATTTGGGATGATATTAAATAATGATTCAAAGCAAGGATATGATATATGTACCTTTTTAAAAACTTAGAATATGGAAATTATGAAGGAAAAGTAGTTAAATACAGTCACCTACAGTCTAGAATTGTTAATATCCGGTTTGTAAGTTTGAAGGTAATGATTTGGTGAAACAGTTACATCTTTTAACCTTGTGTGATCGATGAAGTTTTGGAGTGGTAACCAAGGATGCTCGAAAAATTATAGTGAGTTATCATGGCTATTTTGGTGGATATAAGGGTGGAACAAGTGTGAAAAGAGTATAGAATGTTCATAAAGAAATGGATAATTGAAATGTGCAAATTCAGGTTCACTGGGTTGTTGCACATTTTGAGAGTTGAGTGAAGATATTTTGAGGGTGGGGTCCTTAGTTTATGAATATATGAGGAGTTGTAGATGATAAAATGTTTGAACAAGAAGAATCAGTGTTACAGAATAAATCAAGGTTAAGGATAGTGTTTAAAAATGCAAGTGATCATGCTCATTCCATACTTATATCTATGTGACAGTTGAAGACCAAAACATAACAGTGATTCTAAAATCAACCCATCAATGAATTTTTAAAGGGATCTTCTGGGATACATTAAATAGTGTGAAGGAATTATTTATAAGGATTATATACATATGGAAAATTCATCAAGAATATGTGAACAATGACTATCTTTTGTCATGCAAATGTGCAACAGGGAAATTAATAATTTTCTAGCATGAACTAATACCCCTGTGCCAAAATTTTCAAGTCCTATCCTTCCCAAGAACACCAATTCCACTTAGTCAATCTAGTGACCTCCTGTATGTTGTTAACTCAATCCCTTGTGTGATTTAGGAAAGTCAATTCAAACCCCTAGGTGATTTTAGGTGTTCTTGAAAAATGTACATTTCAGGCAGTCATGGGAAGGGCTATCACTGGTCTTGCTAGAATGAGCGCAACCCCCTGGAGTAGAGCATCAAAGAAAAAATAAATTTGGAGGTGAATTGAAGGTATAAAAACATCATGGAACTTATTTTAGAAGATTCAGGGAATATTTGGAGAGTTTGGAGCAGTTTGATCAAAAACAGGGTTCACAAGCCTAGGCAATGCACATGCCAAAAACATTATTGAGCTTTGGAAGGTGATTCCAGGAGCTCATGATAGATTAAAAGAAAAAAATACATCGTTGGAAAGGGAATTAAAATCCCTACAATATGGTGAGATTATTGTTTTACAAAACTTTGGCAAAATATGTCTGTAATAAGTTTTTTCAAGGCTTGGTTATCAAACCAGAAAAAAACTCTATTTTTTGGGGGCATAGATGGAAGAATCAAGATCTGAGAACCCCACCATTGGATTCAAAAGGAAAATTACAGATGTCACCAAATAATTCCATTGGAATCTCATGTTATCATCATTTCAAGTTCACTCTCAAGACCTCATACTTAGCCATATTTTGAAGTGGACATGTGTCAACTCTAGGAGCCTAATGGAATTTTATGTCCCTTTAGTCCCTCGAGCTAGGGGGCATGAGGGACAAGAAATCACACCCAGCCACTATAAGACCCATGATCACACATAGGACCTCTAGGATCACTAGTTCAGCCCCGAAGTGCTTGCGGGAGCTCAAAGCCTTCACCTTTGGATCAGTGCCACATGTCATCGCATGGCACACTGTGTAAACTAATGTCCCTCATGTCCCTGTCGAGGGACATCAGGGATAATAAAATTTCCCAGCACCCAAGGAGACTCCTAGTCATCCATGTGACCCCTTCAAGTGTGAATTTCTAGCCCCCAGGAGCTAGTGGAGCTAAATACTCAATCGTTGGATCTTCGCCAAGTGTCGCGATGAGGCACGACATGTAAATTGATGTCCCTTTCATCCCTCAATGCTTAAGGGACATCAAGGACAAAAAAATGTGCTCCACCCTTTTTATGAGTTTTTTGAATGATTTAAATCAAGCACTTAGCCATTATTTCCCCCCATTTATCCTTCACAGCTTCACACCTTGCCATAGCTCTGTTCATGTTTGTCCAGACACCTAGTCTGCCATTGCTAATCTGAACCAGTTCCATAATGGCCACAAAATACTCCACTCCATGAAAATACATAGGTTTCAGAGGAAGGATTGATCAAAAGAGTTGAAGAAATGAAGAATGAAGGGAAAATGAAGAGTTTTTTCCAGATAACCACAAAGTCACCCAATCGAAAAATATTCATATCTTACAAAATACAAGTTGGATTGAAGTTTCATCTTTTGAAGACTTACACATTTTTCAAGATGGTCAATATGAAATAAAATGGAGTTCTAATGGTTCCCTAAATCATTTTTTCCAACAAAAACCCCATTTCGTGCCCTAGCTCACATTCATCAGATTTTCCATCAATCTGACATTGGAAACGAGCTAAAAAACTTGCACACGGACTCAAAATGGAAAATGTATCACAATGGATTTTATTTCATCATGATCGGACACAAAAACCAAACCTGTAAATTTTGACCTCCATTAATGGCCGCCATGGTAGCTCTGTGCTCGAAGCCACTATCAGGAAAAAATTTTAAATTTTATTTCCAAGAATTATAGTGGGTGAAATCAAGTGAAATTTGGAAGATGTGACTGCAAGAATGAGCCGATCCAAAAAATTATGTTCCATCACAAACCAAGTAGTGGAAGCTCACTTTCTAAAAATAGTAATTTTTCCTATACAGACTTCCTATGTTTGGAAATTCACCATCAAAATCGGCTATGGCAAAGACAATGTGCACTAAAGATCACCAGGAAGCCAGAATGATTTCTGGAGTGGAAAAAAATGAAAATGACCACTTATTAAAAATAGTAATCCCCTTATATGGGTGTTCTACAAATAGTAAGTCAAACCAAGAAGTGGTCGAGGTGAAGGCAATGTGCGCAAGAGCAAAAGAAGGAGTTCATCACATCAAGATGGTCATGAAGAGGAAAAAATCACCTCTCACTAAAAATATTAAGTCATACATCTGGCCACTTACTATTAATAGTAAGTTACACTCAAAGGGTGGTTTTGGCACAATGGGACATAGAAGGATAATCATTCAGGGGGACATCATCGTTCGGGATAATCTATGGGCATTTCTCGCAGGGCATTCAAGGTCCATCCTAGGGAACTTGATAGTGTCTTTCAACACTCACTTCATGATTCTAGTCACATGTATATCATGTGTAGGGTGGGAGTTGCGGTTTTTAGCGGAATAGTTCATTCAGCTTGGCAAGCATTCGTGAGTGAAGATGAAGGATTTTCTCAGGGTGCAAAGAGTTTGGGGATGTAGAGTTCACTAGAGTGGAGCACTTCATTAAATCATCTAACAAGGATCATGAGGACTTCCTCAAATGCGGGTTCTTCTTCATTGGCAGTCCTCCTTAGTTCTTTTTCTCCTCTTCTTCTCTCTTCTCTTCCCCCACTTTCTCTCTTCCCATTCTAATTCTTTTTTGGGGTTGCACTTTTTCATAATGCCTTCAATTAATTTTAAATTACTTTTTTTAATGTAACAAGTCACCCTTAAGTCATAAAAGGGGACTTAATCTTTTCATAAGAATGTAAAACATCATAAGTAGTAATAAGGCATATGAAAAGGCAATTGGGGGGTAGACGAAGAGTCATCTCTCATTCTATAAATTGTAAATCTATTCACATTTCAAAAGGTTGGTGATTGATTTTGTAAACTCAAGAGTGCATTGATAAAACAAAGGAGATAGTCAAATTCTTCCTTTCCCTCATTCCCAAATTTCCTCCATTTCTCCACTATGTACAAATTTTGTTTGAGCAATCAATACAAGAAGGAGTTTCTAGCTTTCTTTGGCTAAGGGATTTCTTGATACTTTGGGCTCATTAAATTTTATTTGGTCGTATTGCTACTTGCAGAGGTTGTTTCCTCTTAATTTTAGTGCATGTGATGAAACTTCTAACTAGTGTGTGTAGGAATCTGTTTTTCTACCTACAACATTATTTCTCCTATCTCTTTTCTCACTCCCCTTTCTTGCTCTTTAGATAAAGTATTCCTTAGCAAGAGATCACTATCTTTTCTGCAAAGTCAATGGAGTGCCTATGTTGGATGTTGGGCCGAAAGGACAATAAGATAAAAATATCTTTTTACATGTGCATGCATATATGGTAGGTACACTGGTTAAGTAGAGGTACTTAGAATCCCAAAGTGTTGGTAAGAAGTCCATAAATTTGTCCCTGAAAAATTTTCTCGCCAACATTTTCTTAAGCTTTACCTTGAAAACTTGGGAAGCTATTAAACCAAGAAATAAAAAATGTAATAAAGGAGAAATAAAGGGGTGAATGTGATGAGTGGCATACCATGAGATGGTGGGTGAGGATAAAAAAATAAGAAACTAATTTAAACTCAAAGAATGAAACTAAATCATATTAGAAGGATTCTAAATATTAATATAAAAAATAAGGTCTAGAGATGGACCAAAGAGTGAATTTGAAAAGAATGATGATGATAGAGTGTGAGAGATTTAAGATGAGCTTTGAAATTAGTGAATAATGTGTATGAAGGATTTTAGAGGGATTTAAACATTGGTAAAGCGTTGAACACTAGAAAGTGACTTAAGTGACCTACTTGTAACTTAGTAAAAAGGAAGTAATTTTAGCTAGAAGGCTATATGGACTTAAGAAGGTAAAAAAGATAAATGGTGCAAAATGAACATAAGAAACTTTTTGGAATTTGTCTTTTCAAGCCTTGAATCATTATAAATAGAAAAATTAGATGAAGAAATGTTAGTTCTATAACTTGAGAAAAAGTGAAAATAGGGATGACTTTTGAATATTGATTTAAAATGAATGTTCTAACTTTTGTTGGTGATTGAATGTGTATGTGACTACACCATTTTCCTAAGTCTCTTCCCTTGACACATTTTTTTAAAGATTTGAGTATCTTCCATAGTGTTTTAAGTCTCCTCTTGTCACACTCACTTTGTCACAATTTGAGTTGACTAACTTCTTTCTTTTTCCTTTCACCTCTTTGCATACACCTTGTAAATAGTTCAACATCTTTCAAATTCATTCATATTTCTTAGCACTTGTAGTAATTTTTATTCCTTTCAAAGAACAAGGAAATCCCATGCGCATTGGCCTATCACCCAACGGGTGTTGGGCGCTCACCTGAAGCACGTGCGGGCACCGAGCCCCTCCTTTATGTGATTTGTGTGAGAATGCATTATTTATGATAGAAACTTAAGTGAAGAGAATGGAAATGAACTATACATTCATCTTAGAGCTCAGAACGGGCTTCTAGACCAATGTATTCATTTAGATAAGAAAAGCAATACAGAACATAGATCTAAATCATAACAGAAAGGAAATGCACAGGTGTTTACACCCACTCATATGAAATATATATAAAATTGATCCATACATATAAGTAAAACTGGAACCACATATATCCATATTAAATACGTTTGGTAATCACATTACATTCATTGAGGCTATCACAGATCACATATAATAGTGTAGACTAATGTCATGCATCAGAACTAGACTTAAGCCCTTCATAGTACAAAGAAAAATATTCAGACTCATCCCCTTGATCCATCATACTCCTACAAATCCTCTAAACCCAACCCATAGAACTCTCCCAGTATTTCTACATAGCTTTTCCTCTTTTCCATTCTAGGTATCTCCATATCTTTCTTCTATCTGGTGCTTGTATATATAGCCTCAGCAAGCACCGCCATGCCTTTCTGAAGTTGTAGATCGATTGCCAAGTGTCCAAGTGGTCCTCCATGGGAGCATGCTCCTTTAGACTCAAGCTCTCCATTCTTCACCATGATGACCTTCTGGAATCTTCTATTGCAAGGTATATTCCTTTCGTGGGCACCAAGTTGTCAGGTTGGCACCTTATCCACTCCGCATGCTGCAGTCGGGTCATGTTTTCCTCGTGTTCTACCTGATATGCCAAATATGGCTAAGTCCCAAAACCTTTTCTCTGCCTTGCACACGCGTGGCACTGGTTCTACTAAACCCTCCTAAAACCCTATCATGTACGTGCTTTCAGGCCTTGCACACCCACACGCCTTCTTGTACTTAGCCAATATTTTAGGGGCCCAACATCACCCCACACTATGTCTGTTCTCTGCCCTTGGGAACATTTTCTCAATGAATAAAGAATGACTGTCCTTGAATATTTTGGGGAAATAATAAAGGAATGAAGAATTTGGGGAAGAATGAAAGAATGGGGAAACTATGATTACTTATACAAGAGGAGAGGGAAATATTTCTTCAAGTCTTCCTCCAACTTATTCCAAGCATCGACTTTGTTTTGTGACTGTTGACAAAGGTCACCAACTAGGGTGCTCACCTCTTCAAAGCATATCCCTTCTCCTTGGGTATTCATCGTTTCCATGATCCCCTCCAATTGTTTTCCCAAATCCTTGAGCACATCCATCCTTTGAGTGATCTAGGGATACAACTCCTTTAGCCGGTTCTTGATTGAGCCCCGTAGGGTCTCAATAGCCTTTGATTTCTTCTCAACCTTAGCTAGAATTCTGTCACATTCCACTCTATTCCCCTTGTTCTTCTCTTGGAACTCCTTGAGCTCTATTTCATGAGTGGAAACTAGAATGCTCACCACTCTATCTCTATTGGTGCAGTTTCATAAGTGGCCTCAGCGACTTAGGTGGTGGCTTTCACATCAGCGAGGACTTTATTGTACTGAGAAATAATTGCCACAACCTTCATCTTGTCCTCCTTATCTTTGTGCGTTGATGCCTCTTCTATAGATTCTAAGGCCAGTGGTCACCTTTCCATTGTGAGGACATGGGTCAAGTCCTCTAGGAATTCCAGGGTGGATCCATACTTCTACGCTGGTGGTGTCAGATCTTGGATGCTTCAAGATAATGGCATCTATGATCATCTCTACTTCTTGTAAACCTTGTACACCCTTGCCTTCTCATATTTTAACTCATGCCTTAGTTGAGCACTGATTAGTTCTTCTTGCTTTAAGTCCTTGGTTCTTTCCCCGAGCTCTTCTTCCTTTTTCTCTAGTTCTGCCTCTATTAACTTTACCCTGTCATTCCTCCTAAAGAGTCTGGCTTCAACCTCAACCGAAACCTTGTTCAATGCATTGCAGATTTGTTTGTCTGATAGCTTGCTGAGTATTTACCAAGGGGTTGACTCCTTTTGACTCTGGTACCTTCATTATTTCCCCTTGGCTTACTTTGAACTCCAGCTCATCGATGTGGGACTCAAATGCCCAAGAAAGCATTTTCCTTGTCTGAGGGTATGCACCTTCCTCATCAAATGATGTCATAGCCAAGAGTTGCTCCATTGGTATGGTGCTTTGAAAGTGCATGCAAACACCTTGTTTGGATCATCAATGTAGCCCATCCCCTGAACTTGTGATGCTTCTGCACTCTTTCTCCCTGTGCGTGGCCTTAGGAAAGCTTACAGCCAAACTGGGATCTCCTCCCATGCTGCCATATTGCTTTTCTACGCTCTCCTCCTCAGCTTCCTTCATCACCACATCCGCGTTGCATTCCATTTCTTTCTCTACCAGGTCCTTGATGATTTTTTTTACTTATTTCTCCACGGCCTTGTCTACCTATTCCTTTGTGAGGCTTGGGGTCCTTTTTTCTTTTGTAACTTCTTTGCTTACCCTATTGTCTTGAGCATCCTCCTCTTCCTTTGCATTCTTCCTCCTGAAAAATATGTACTCATTTTTTCTTCCTCTCCTTCCTCCTCTGATTCATGTACTTTGAATACTGGAGGGCCTTGAACTACCTCAAGTTCATCATCATCATCTCTTTCTCCTCTATAGGCCTCCAAGCTCTCTGTATCCTCCAAGTCATCCTTCTCTATCACCTTCTACTTCTTCCTAACAGGAGATTCTTCTTTCTCTTCCTCCTCCTTTGGTGACTTCTCCTTCAGCACTTCCCCTTGAGTGCGTGGCTCTCCTTACTCCAATGCCTCTTCTGGGGTCTTCACCGGGGACTTCTTTCGGTGTGTGTAGGTGCTTAGCTTGGCACTTACCTCCTAAATGCCTACTGATTGTGTAGTCTGGACACTTGGGAGCCTTTTCTCTTACACCTCCTCTCTTTCTCTCTTCTTTGGCATGGGCTTCCTCCTTCCTGTAGGGTCTTCAGGGATGGATACATTGTTTCCCAAGTATGCGCCCTTTTCAAATTTTGGCCTGATGCACATATATACTCGCACCATGGTCCTTCCTGTAATTGGTAAAGTCAGGGGCTTCATCATCTAGACCTCGTGGGATACATAATTTTCCACATATGCACACTTTTTGGGGTAGATGAGCTTCCTACGTAGCTCTTTATGGTCTTGATCCACCTCACTAAGGTCGAAACTTAGTCTCTTGGCCTCTTTGAACCTTTTCACCCCTGGTTGGAAGTATTACGTGGTGAAGGAGAAGGGAAGTTTGCACCAGGGGCTCATTGTTTCATCTATCAATTTGAATCTGCCAATGCAGAAGTGTTGGTACACTACAAACTTTTCTTCTCCATCCAAGAGCATTGGTAGTTGCTCTGGAATCCTCCATTCCACCCCAAACACATCCCTCATTTGCTTGTACCACTTTTCCAAGCATGCTTTGTGAGTGGTCGTCATGGTCTCACAAGTATACTTTGTGAAACCTCTTTGCAGGTGACAATTCTTCTTCTGGGTACTCCCAAACAAACCATTTCTGGCCCATCGGGCACTCCAATCTCTGAGAAAACAATTATGAGGAGGACATTGCCAAATAGTATCTTCTCTCCCTCCACATGTTGTTAATGATTTCATCCATGATGAAGGTGGACAAGTTGTAGATAGTCCCCTCTGATATTTTTTGGCATACATTCAGCCATGCCTTGTTCACTTGAGTCCATCTTTCTTGATCATTGAGCTTGGTTACCAAGCACACGCATGCCATCCTCATCATGGGGTTTGGAATCTCTGCAATGTCAAAGTATCGTGATCCTTTCTTATAGTCATACACAGTCTACTATTTCCTTGATGGCCTCCTTATCACTTAGATCATCATCTATGCTCTCTCCCTCACAAGATAAGGCCTGTGAACTTAGAAATCAACTAGGGATTTATGCGCATCTTTCACCCCACGAAATAAAAATGGTCTTCGTGAACACGTGACATCAGCCACTGATAGAGGCACTCAGGTTTTCCAAAGTAGGGTAATTCATAAAGTTGCAGTAACCCTTCCTTCTCCAATTTAAATTTTACTTCATTGTTGTATATGGGCATGCCCTCTGGTGTCCTCTTGTTTGTTGGGTGAACCAACTCCAAATCCATTTCTTTCTCTATCATGCTGGTGCGATGATTATAGTCGCTCACAGTCATTTTCTGCAAATGAGACTCCCATTATTTTCCTAGCAATACCCCATCCGGGTATTGCATCTCCACGTACCACTCTTCATTTGTGCTTGCGACGGAAGCATTTTCTTCCCCTTTCCCTTGTCCCTTCTTCTTTTTAGGTGAGATGGTTTCTTTCTTTGGTTCCATTCTTCTAGTTAGGTTACACTTCAAACGTTTCTCCTTGCTCTGCTCTACCACTCTATCCAACCCCAAGACTCAATCTTGTGAAGAAACCCTCCTAACTCCATGCCCTAGCCATCAAACCCTAACTGGAACAATTCTTCCACAAGATGGTGCTTCTCAAAAACTTCCTCCATGCCTGTGTACTCCTTTCCTACTGGTTTGCGGATCTACTCTAGTCACACACTCTTAGATTTCTTAAATTCTTCTTCACACAGATCACTTTTGGATGCCCTAGTTCACGAGAGATTTTTTCACTTTGTAATCACAAGGTAAAATAATGAAGTGCCTGACTTCTTATTTATAGATTTTCCTTCTTTCCAACATTAAATTCTATTTTACCTACCACCATACTTAACACTAAATGTATAATTTTCCACCAAGCTAGCCTTACGCACCTTCACTTACGTGCCCAATCTTGCATGAAAAATTCTACAACCTTCTGGCGCACAAACAATCCATCCTGACAGAATAATCTTACATGTGTGTCAACAGCACAAAGGCACTTCTTTTGTCCTTCACCTGATTTTTTCTCTCACCTACCTTGTGTTTTTCCGTGCTTCTTCCTCCTCTGTACGTGGTTTCTCTGAAGTCTTATCCTGACACCAACCTTTTTTGTCCACCTTTCTTTTATGTGCTTCTTAATTCTTAAGTGTTTTGTATCCATCAACTGGGCCATTCACCGCAACTTCTACTTCCAATTCAACTTTGCACTATACTCTCACATCACTTCCACCCTACACTAAAACAATGTGCAGTCCTCTGTGCATATACAACCTTCAAAAATTAATGTGGTTACTAGCACCCAAGGCACAAAACAAACAACATAAAAAATGAAAGAAAGGGAAACACAAGAAAAGAAATTACATAAAGGGAAATTCTAAACTAACTTGCAATACTGCCTTATTACAAACACCAAGAAGACTTATTTATAGTAGGGCTTCAGCCTACTCCCATTGAAATGGCCTGGAAATCTCGTCCCATCTAGCACTCTCAACTGACACATGCACCTGAATCAAGGATGTCTGAGATGATATAGGGCCCCAACCAATGGAATTTCAACTTCTCAGGATGGCACATAAACTTGGAATCATATAACAATACCATCTACCCAACCTCAAATTGTTTGTTTTTGATGTGGTGATCATGTCATGCCTTTTGTTTAGCCTTTTCAGCCTTTTGACTCCACCTGGCCAATGATCATCTCTCATCTAATTTCATCAATTTGTCAATCCTTTCCTCCAACGCTTGTTTGTCAGCCAATCCTCCTGTGTGCTGTTATATGTAGAGAAGGTAACATGAATTCAATGGGTAGGATAGCCTCCATGCCAAACACCAATTGAAATGGTGTGGCTTTATTCAACCTCTTGTAGGTTGTCCTATATGCCCATAGAACTGCTGATACTTTGTCATCCCAATCTTGTCTACCAATGTCACAAATTTTGGTCAAGGTATGACTCAGTATTTTATTAAATGCCTCAGAAGTCCCATTTTCTTGTGGATGGTAAGGGGTAGTCTTATGATGAGCCACCATGAACTCTGCTAACAGAATCCTAACAGTCTCATTTAGGAAATGCATACCCCTATCACTAGTTAAGCTCAACGGGCAATCCATACCTTGTAATAATATTTTCCCATAGAAACCTAGTTGTTGTAGCCACTGTACAATCCTTGGTAGGCACTGCTTCTGCCCATCTTGTCAAATAATCATGCAAGTGATTACATAGCGTGATCCCATCCTATGCATGGTTGGAAAAATGGGGCCTACAAAATCTATGGCCCACTTTTCAAATGGCTCTGTACTTGGAATAGGGTGTAAAGGCATTTCATCCCTCCACCTTGGTTTTCCAAGGTGTTAACAATGATCACATGCCTTGCAATACTCTTTGCAATCTTGATATAGGGTCTCCCACCATAACCCAGCTTGCAATATCTTACACAGTGGCGTCCCCTGCATAGTGTCCACCTGCACTTCCTCCATGTGGCTCCTCCATAATATCCAGGCGCTCATGTTCTAGCATGCACCGACGTAACACTTCATCACCTCCTAGTTTGTACAAATCACCACTAACCAGCATGTAGGGTGTGTGCGCGTATGGCTAACTACTTCCTCTCTAATGCTTTCATCCCTTCTGGAACCACACCCATTTTGAGAAACACCACAATATCCTCTAAGTCTGAGGGTGCGCGCTATAACCTAAAAAGTTGTGCACGTCTGGCATGGTATCCTCAATGCTTTGTGCATCCTCTCCTGAGTCAATTCTAGACAAGTGATCGGGTCCATAATTACTCTTTCCTGGCTTGATAACCACTGTGAACTCAAATTCTTGGAATAGCAGGACCCATCGACATATGCACCCTTACAAAATGAGCTTGTTTACCAAGTATTTTAATGCCATGTGGTCCATGTAGAATACAAATGGTGTTGCCAGTAGATATTTCCTGAACTTGTGCAGTGCGTAGATCATGGATAGTGCTTCACACTCGGTAGTGGTGTAATTTTTTCTGTTGATGTTAAATTTCTACTTACAAAACACAAGGGATGGTCAATAATCCCTTCACCAGGTTGTGCTAGTACTTCTCCAATGGTTGTACCAGAGGCATCCACATGAACATGGAAAGGCTTATCCCAAACATAGGGAAACATAGTATGGGTGTGGTGACAAGCCTATCCTTCAAAGTGTCAAATGCCCTCTACTGTTGCCTCTCCCCAATGAAAGGAACTCTTGTGTCTAATAAATTCCTCTAAGGGCACAACAGAGATCTTGGCATATCCCTTGATGAACTTCCTATAGTAACCTGTATGCCCAAGGAATCCATGCATGGTGCTTTGGCTAGTAGGCTCCCCTAAACCCACAATGACTGCAACCTTGGTGGGATCTACTAGTAAGCCTTCCTTGCATATGATATGCCCCAATAAGGTTCCAAATGGGGTAGCAAAGACACACTTCTTGATGTTGAGGGATATCCTCAACTGCTGACACCTTTCAAACATTAGTCTTAAGTTATCACAATGGTCTTTGACTAGACCATACACAGTCCAATCATCCAAATAGACTTGAAGAAATTTATGGATGAAGTCCTGAAAGGCTTGTACTACAATGCACGAGAACACACAGGCACATTCTTCAACCCAAAAGGCATGACCGTATAGGAAAAACTTCCCCATTTAGTGGTGAAAGTTTTCTTTCTCTGTCTTCCTTTGCAATCCTCACCTAGTGGTACCCTGAGAACCCATCCGTGAAAGAGTAGACTTCATGCCCAGCCACTCCCTCTAATATTTCTTCAGTAAATGGGGTTGGGAAGGGATCAATGACACATACTGCATTCAAGTCTCTGTAGTCAACACAGATCCTATCCTCCCATCCTTCTTGATGTTGATGACCATTGGGCTTATCCATTCTGACTCTTCAACAACCTTAATGATACCTGACACTATCATTTTGTCTATCTCCTCCTTGACCCATACACGCAAATTTGGGTTCATCTAATATGGCCTCTTTCAGATTGGGTGCACACCTTCCTTCAACTTTATCCTCATCTCCCCCAAGGAATGGTGGATGCCTTTGAGTTCATGATACCCACGAGGGAATAAATCTTGGAACTCATGTAATAGATCAATGATCTTTGAGACCTCCTTCTCTGACCAATAGTCTCCAATGATAGCTTCCTTGGGTTCTGCTTCTGACCCAATGTTAACCTTCTTCATTTTTAGGGGCTCATGGTAGGCACACTGTCCTTTCATCAGCGCTATCTATAACATCACGTGTACCTATAGAGTGGTTAACATCTAGACTTTCCATTTCCTCCCCATCTATGACATAAACCATCTTTCCTTTTTCCTTCTCTATGCATGCATGCTCAAACTGCATCTCCTCTGACTCATCCTCATCAAAGCGTGCCTCTAAACTGGGCTCACCTAGAAAATCTAGTAGCCTGTCTTCTGTCCATGGCACTATCCCCCATCGTAAGGTGCTTGATCACTTGTAATGCCTTATCCACTGATGGCTTTGTGCTCTGATATTCAAAATCTTGGATGAGATCAGTTGTCATCTCCTACCAATTTCCCATCTGATGGCATGTTTCTGAGTGGATATACCACGTGCACGTATAAACCTTGTAGTGTGGAATATAACTTATGCACCCATAATGATGGTGGTAAGGCCTTCTGCACCTCCTATCGAGGCCTTCTCACATGCTTGGATATGAAATGAAGTGGTCTCTTTACCATGGTAGTCTTGTATGACCGTGGGCACGTTGCTCCTAGAAAACCTTATAGAAAACATGATTCTTACCTTGTGCCACTCTATGAGGTTCTCCCGATGTGTAGCCCACCACAGCACTGCAGTGTAGAGAATCCTGATAGGTTATAACTGAGCATTCCTCTTCTCATCGTCCTCATTTTTCCACTAAGCTTCCATGTCCCGTAAGAAAATTTTAGGGTATGCCCCTCCAGAGTAACTTGGAAACTTCTTTCCTCCTAGGCACTTGAGTGAGCACACCTTGGTCACTCTTGTTATAGACCCCCTCAACTG
Source organism: Taxus chinensis (assembly GCA_019776745.2). Classification (NCBI taxonomy): domain Eukaryota; kingdom Viridiplantae; phylum Streptophyta; class Pinopsida; order Cupressales; family Taxaceae; genus Taxus; species Taxus chinensis. Next base: position 750,046,335 of record CM034154.1, on the reverse strand, counting down.
TCACCCAATTAACTCATAGGTCTCATGTGCACCAATTGTCACATGCCATGCTTGTTGTATCACTCACAGACTGAGCATCCTCAAATTGGATAACTCCTTCTATAGGGTGAATTATCTCTGGGTCTCTGATGGAGTGCACATAAATTCTATCAAGGACCTCTTCTCCCAAAGGTTCAGTGTAAGGCACCAACTTCCCATCCATCAAAGGGATGATGACCCATTCTTCCTTGTTCTCAAAACTGATATATCCTTTGTTGAACCTCAGGTCAGCGTTGTTCTTATAGCACCATGGGCACCCAAGCAATGCTGGAAAATTGTCTTCCTCGGCGAGCGCCAAGACTTTGAAGTCCCCAGTAAACTTGGCCCCTTGAATGGTGATCACTACATCCTTCAATACTCTAATGGGAATTGCCTTAGTTTTTTTTTCCATATACAACACATTTGAAGATGGTTGTAATGAGGGCCTTCCCATTTGATGTTAGGAATCTAATGTAAGAACATTGACCTCTTCTCTCGTGTCAATCAATATGTTACTCAGTAGCCAACCATCCACAACTGCATTCAGTGTGATCTCTTTGTCATAGTCAAGGCTATGGGGAGGGAGGTTTGCATGTAACACCTACCTTTCGCGCTCTGCTCTGGTGCGTGGTACCTTCTCCTATAGCCATTCTCCTAGCAAGGGAATAATATTCTCTTTCCTTAACATTTTGCACACTTCCTTGACCTCATCCAGGTCCTTCTACGGAGCCTCAACATTCCTCCTTTGCTCCTGCTACCTGACTACTCCTTTAGACACTGGATTTCTCCCTGTAAACTCTGAATGACATCCATTGTCTCTTGATACACTTCCTTCTGATGGGAAGGGTCTGGATACTTCCCATGCACCAAATTCTTCTCTTGAGACTAGATTCCTTTTCCTTGGTACCTCCTTGGCACATGCAACCTCTACTCGTGTTGTCACCAAAATAGGTTCTAACCCTGACTCATGCGCCACTCTAGGCATCCACTATGTGTTGGCCTTCTTTATACTCACCATCCCATCTCCCTTTTCCTTCTGATGTTGTTGGATCATGTGCTCAAACAACTCAGGGCACTCCTCATACTTATGCTTCTTCCTGCACCATGAGCACTACAATAAATCTAGACACTCGTGCCTGTAATGTTCTGTAGATCCACAGTTATAGCAGGTTCCTCATGGGAACTCACTTCTCCCTCCTCTATGGTTACTACGACCACAAAATCCTCCACAAAAACCTCTCCCATGTGCCCCTCCATCCACGCATCCTTCATAACAGTGATCATCTTCCTTGGAACTACTGGCAAGGCTGGTCTGGCACACACCATGATCAATGGCCTCATGGATCTAGTCAATAAGCCTACAATCCTTAGTATCATGGGTCGTAGAGGTGTAAATATTGCAGTAGCAAGACACATTCTTCTGGATTGTGTGCTTGCAACAAGGGACATCTACTCACATCATGGTCCCCATGAAAAACTTCACAATCTACTACTATGGCGTGTACTAACTTCCGGGGGAAACTATCCTTGGCATGCCCCTCTACTTCATAATCTACACACCAAAGACCACTACGAGTCTCATGTGCTAAGTTTGTAGACAACTTCTCCAACTGCTTGGCCATTGTAGTGATTTGAGCCTCCAAAAAAGGGCTCACACTAGTATCAATGCTCCCAACTGCTTCAACACGTAAGGCAGCCTCTAAAGCCTCGCGCGGGTCAGTGAATGTTTTATGTGACAATGCCCTCCTAAATGGAGTGATCAACCCTCCAAAAAACCATTGAGCATGTTGTGAAGGGTGAATTTCATATGAAAATTTTGACAGGAGAGTTTTAAACCATGCATCATACTCCTACACACTCTCTGTCCATTCCCTGTTGGATCTCCTTCAAAGCGTTGATGCTCTTTTTCTCGAACTCCAGTATATGGAACTATGTTAGGAAGGCATTCTTCAATGTGGTGTAGTCTACCACCATCTGATGGGGGTCATACTTCCTATACCAGATATGTGCACACCCTTGCAACCTTGTTGCAAACTGACTTGCCTTCCACTCTAGGTAGTGATCCCCTTCGCACCCATAGTAATTCACACTTGTGCACATGTTCTGCAGCATCCTCTATACCTTGGTAATCTGGAAAGTGTAAAGACATCTCAAAGAACACTTGAGGAGGTGGCTGAGGCCCCTGTCCTCCTGATCTAGATCCTTGGTTCCCTCTGGTGTTTCCTCCTCCACTAGATCCACTGGATCCACTAGGTCCACCTCCAGATCCACTAGTTCCACCTCCAGATCCTCCTATAGCCAGAAATGGGCCTGAAGTGGTCACACCTAGTGTCCCCAACATTCCACTGAACTACATGCCAATGGTCTATGAGATTTCTCCACTTGCCAGAAGTGTATCCCATGCCACTCCTAGATGCATTTCCTAAACCTTGCATACTTGCACTTTTCCCAAAAATTCCTCCAAACACCGGAATGGTATGTGTAGCCATGGATGTTCCAAATGAAAAATTATATCTCCTGGGCACCGATCAGTCACTCCCACTGATACCAACTGGGTTATCAATACTTCTCCCTTGATTTGGAAAACCAAGCGCCAGGGGTTGGTCACCAGGTGGGTTCAGATGTGCACCAACGGCTCTTCTTTCTCCATGTGACGAAATCTCATCAGAAGATGAAGGGGCCTCTCTCCCACACTTGCCAAGATGGGGTAGCATAGATTTCTCAGGCTCCACGTCCTCCATGTGAACTTCAACACCCTCTCGTAATGTCTGCCTCCATAGATCCATCACACTTGTAACCTTGCATTTGTCTAGTCATCTCCCTTTCACGAGCTTCATTATACTTGAGTCATCTCTCCTCCCTTTCCTTTTCATCCATAATGTCTGCCATCTTCCTCCACCCTAGCTTCCTCTCCTAGTACTCAGATTAGCTTATCTAGCCATGGGGAATGCTTCTAAACTCAAAGTAATGACCAAGATCTTCATAGCTAGAGGAATAACACTAAAAAATGATCCTCTAGGCTCCCTCAGAAACTCAAACTCAACAACTTAAGGGAAAGAATACGTCAAAATGGCGTATTCTAAAGTGTAACTGGCCAGCACTCCCTTCCACCAATGATCAATAGCACACATCCAAGTCAGATCTACATCATGAAGCCTCTGATAGTCATCTTGGGTCCACACATGTGATCTATAGTACCAGCTTGATCTGGATGTGTATGTTGAAAGCCATTCATATAGCTCTACTGGGAAGTAGCAAAAGAATGTCTCATACAGCTCATGGTATAGGTTCTCTTCTACCCATCTACATGCATGCATTGAACTCAGGTCCAGTACTGAATATTTGAGAAAACTCATCCTCCGTGCTCTTGAACCATGCTTCAACACTTTCTAAAGTTAGGAGCTCTATCATCACACATCACAAGGACAAATATGCATGCCATTTCTCACAACAACTTCAGAAAAGAGGTCCCGACAATGAGAACCAAGATGTAGTCATTTTTATGCCTTTTAAAGAACAAGGAAATCCCATGCGCGTCAGCCTATCACCCAACAGGTGTTGGGAGCTCACCCAAGGCACGCGTGGGCATCGAGCCCCTCCTTTATGTGAGTTGTGTGAGAATGCATTATTTACAATAGAAAATTAAGTGAAGAGAATGGAAATGAACCATACATTCATCTTAGAGCTCAGAATGGGCTTCTAGACCAATGTATTAATTCATATAAGAAAAGCATTACAAAACATAGATTTGAATCATAATAGAAAGGAAATGCACAGGGTTTACACCCACTCATATGAAATATATATAAAACTGATCCATATAGATATAAGTAAAACTGGAACCACATATATCCATATTAAATACATTTGGTAATCACATTACATTCATTGAGGCTATCATTGATCCATATAATAGTGCAGACTCATTTCATGCATCAGAACTGGACTTAAGCCCCTCATAGTACAAAGAAAAATATTCAGACCCATCCCCTTGATACATCATACTCCTACAGATCCTCTAAACCCAACCCATAGAACTCTCCATAGTATTTCTACATAGCTTCACCTCTTTTCCATTCTATATCTTTTTCTCTATCGAGTGCTTGTATTTATAGCCTCAACAAGCACCGACATGCCTTTCTGAAGTTGTAGATCGGTTGCCAAGTGTCCAAGTGGTCCTCCATGGGAGCATGCTCCTTCAGACTCGAGCTCTCCATTCTTCGCCATGATGACCTTCTGGAATCTTCTATCACAAGGTATATTCCTTTCGTGGGCATCAAGTTGTCAGGCTAGCACCTTATCCACTCCACATGCGCAATCGGGTCATGCTTTCCTCGTGTTCTTCCCAATATGCCAAATATGGCTAAGTCCCAAAACCTTTTCTCTTCCTTGCACATGTGCACCACTAGTTCTACTAAACCCTCCTAAAACCCTATCCTATGTGCTTTTTCCTTACGTGCCCTTCTTCAAATAGGCCTTTCTAAATGTACTTTTTAATCCATCTTCCACCTTAGCATCATTCATTTTGTTAAGTGTTGTGAAGTCCCTCTTTTCATCACTCTTATCGTTCATTTTGTTAAGTTTTGATCATCTTCACTTTGTTAAGTGTTTTCTTCCTTAACATTCATTTTGTTAAGTTTCGAGCACATTTCACTTTTCACCCCTTTGTTGTACCTCTTAACACTCATCTTGTTAATAGTTTCCCTTTTTAACCTTCTTTGTCACTCAAGAATTGATCGCATTCACTTTTTTAAGTCTCTTACACCTTAGCATCACTCATTTTGTTAAGTGTTGTGAAGTCCACCTTTTCATTCCTCTTAACACTCATTTTGTTAGGAGTTAACCTTTTCACATCTCTTCGTCTCTCTTATCACTCATTTTAATTAAGATTTGATTGTGTCCACCTTGTCACGTCTCTTCTCTCTTAACATCCACTTTGTTAACGAGTAGAGCGACATCTAACTTCATATATTCCCTTTCCTCTTAACTCTCATTTTGATTAAGAGACATGAAATCAATTAACCATTTTCACTTCTTCCCTCTTAGCACTCATTTTTCTAAGGGTCAAGCCTTTTCATCTTCTTCCCTCTTCCATCTTATCATTCACTTTACTAAGGGTTTAGTTTTCCATCACACCTCTACTTATTCCTCCCCTCTTTCAATAATGGTGGAAACATGACATCATGAATATAGTCCTTTTCGACAGGAGGAAATAAATCCTTTCCATATCAACTCAGATGAAGAGGACAAAAACCAACTTAAAAAAACCTTCCATTGACGCCACTTTATGGAAAAATAAAGACCAATTCCTTCTTTGTCTCCTCCTAATGAGATCAAAATTCCCTTCATACTTTGATGAGGATGAATTGAAAGCCTTAAAGGGATGACTTAAATCTCCTAATGGTCCACCATTTGAGTAAAAAAAAACATGGCAATTAAGGACCAAGTAAAATTAATACTGATAATAAAGGAAAACCTAATGCTTCATCCTTTAATCCCAACCAAGATTTTCTTGATCAAATCAATTAAATGGTGAAACGGTTGGCTCTCTTATCCTCTACAGTCACTAACAATGATACCAAAGGCACCGAACACACAAATAAAAGTGACGAAACCTCCAAAAATCATTCTGAGACTCATAACAAGAATAACAATCATACAAATGATAAATCACCATTCATCCCATAAACCAATTCACCATTTTCTCAAGAGTGGAAAATGATGAAGGACGTCATTTCGGGCATGCAAAAACAAACGTAAAAAATTTAATTTTGATGAGTTATGTCCATACCCTTTTGACATGGACATCTTACGCATACCCTTCCCACACTCTTTTGAGATGCCAAAATTTGACAAAGGGAAAAACTGATCCTAGAGAGCATGTTAAGAAATTTTTCATGGCATGCCAAGAGGTGGCTTATAACGTCATCTTTATCTTACACCTCTTTCCTAAGAGTCTAGGTGGACAAGCTTTGGACTGGTTCTGACACCTTCTAAAGGGATCTATTTCTACCTTTGCAGATCTTTCTGAGAATTTTTTCAAACACTTCTCTTTCAACCTTGATTCTGAAATAACCATGATGGATTTGTGAAATTCCAAACAACAACAAAACAAGATATTTGCACAATTCTTACAACGATGGTGCGAAATTGCAATCTAGTTCCCATGTTCAATTAAGAAATAGATGGTTAGCATCTTCATCCCTAACCTTAACGATGAGTTGTCGTTTCACATGCAGATGCACTACCTCAAAAAAATTTAGGATCTTGAAAATGGAACTCAAATCGAAGAAACCCTCATTTATAAAGGCTTGATTAAGCCTCATTATAAAGATAATGGGCACAATTTTCATACCAATAAAAACAACCCTAGCACTTCTCATGATAAATCTAGGTACATCGACCACAACTGTCATATTATCAATGATGGTGTCACGGATAATCACAACGTGCACAACTTATAGAACAATCAATTAAAGAAGATTAAGTCCAAACCATTTGTCACCATTCCAAAAATAGAAACCTTTCCTCCTCTTCATGATTACAATCGAAGAAAATATACGTCCTTATGGGAATCTCTTTCAAATTATTTAAAATAGCTAACAAGTGCCAATATGGTTTCTTATCATATAACACAACCCTTCCCTGAAGGTGAACCTAAGCTAGGTTGGTATAGATCTAGCACATAATGTGATTCCTATCGCATTAATGGTCATCAAACGGAAAAATGTAAATAACTTCGCAACTATATCTGAGACCTCATTGACAAAGGATACATAGTAGTTAAGGATTGATCACCTAACCATGATACCAAGGGAAAATCTCATGAACATGGTGAATCTTTGAACAACGTCGATTATAAATCCATCATATCCTTTATTGATGATACTACTTCATGCACTATTGAACGTCAGTTTACACCTCTTGGAGAGAGTCTATCTAGTTTCTTTCAACAATTAGTAAAGGCCAACATGATTGAATATCCACCTACGAGACCCATATCTAATGGGGAACCCCATCCTACATCGTAGAATTCATCAAAATATTGTGAATACCATCACATGCATGGTCATTCTATTGATAATTGTACACATCTTTGTCATTATTTCTAAGACTTAATTGATGATGGAACCATCTCTATAGAGATTGATGATGAAGCTCTCACAATTGTTGACATGTCAAATTCCACAACTTCCAACGAAGAGTTGCATGTTTTCCCTTCTTTTGTATATACTGACATTCAACAAGATCACGATGAAATTCAAGTATCTCTCTCCAAATCAATCCATTTCTTCTACAGATTTTCTCCCACTCACCCAAACAGACATTGAACTTGTGTCATACAATAATCTCTAACACCTAACGAGAGATTGACCTTTCTCCAAGACTCTCTTTCAACCCTTGACATAACAAAAGAGGGTCCATCATTAAACACCTTTGAGCTTGATTCTATTCTTTCCATTCTGGATCCTACGCCTAACATCTCTAGTACTGTTGTTGAAACACAACCACAACAAGATTGGACACTTATGACAACGCAACCTTCTATGTCCATTACACCTCAAATGATCAATCTTGTAGGCATATCATTAACGATGATTCCTACATATCAATACATATACATGAGTACACTTTATGAGGTATGTATACCCAAGAATATCCTTATACAACCTTTTCAAGTTTTAATTCGTAAATATTTCGTTAAATCAATTAATTCATAACCTAGAAGGAGAAATGTTAACCATCTCCTCTCTACAGCATCTAAGGAACCCTGGGTATACATCTATAGATCCATCTTTTTTTCCTGACTCTCTTTCACTCATAGGTGAATATGAATCTCAACATATTCCCCACATCAACAATATTATTCTTACATCACATATGTCTCTCGATTTCATCGAAGACTTATCTACTCACACATCCTTTGACTTAGAACCTGTCCTCCCAATTCTATTACTTCAAGATCCATCGAATCATTTGATTTACTCCTTTAACTTGGATCATGTCTACCCAAGTCTCGTATTGTAGGACTTATCAAATATTTGGATTTCCTCCTTTTACTTGGACTTTTTCCATCCAAGCCTCATATTTTCAGACTTATTGAATCTTTCAATTCCCTCTTTTGACTTAGATTTCGTTCACACAAGTCTCACATTTCAGGACCATTCAAATTTAATAAACATGAATATTTTTCTTGATGATTCCATTTCAAATCCTCATTCTCGAAAATTCAAAAACTTAAAAAACATAAAAAGAAAATACAACTCCGTATTAAAGCATTGTTTGCAAATTGGAAACAAAAAACGTGTGTGTCAATAATGTTAAGAATTTCATCTATTGGTAGATATCTTGATCATATCATCATCATATATTTTCATTCTTCACCCATTACGACACATGGTTAACCTTGTCCCCATTGGGTATTGTGTGTCTCATCCCTATTATGGTTCTTACCATTTTAGATCTTTTTACCTATGTTTTTTTCTTGAAACTTACTGATGGAAACTCCCCCTTTCAAATAAGTTCTCTTTAACCAAAAAGCACTAAACTTATTTACTTGGTCCTTTTTTACCACCCATCTCAATCTACGATGTTGAACCCTTGTGTCCTGATAGTCGCATGAGGTTGAGACTTGGGGGCAGAATTTTCCTTCCCAATAAACACACTATCAACATACAAGGAAAATTAAATCAATCTAAAAATACAAAAAAACTAATTATAAAATCATTACACCTTTCATCCTTCATAGTCTTCGATGATAAGCCCATACTTCTTATTGGTAGTATGAGACTAGGGAACGGAGAAATCCCTTACTCACCTACATTTTTCCTTCGGTGTTGAGCCCTTTCATTTTACTGATGGCATGGGGCAACATGTAGGGGGTCCTTCACAAAATTCAAAAATTAATTAGCCAATAAAGCCTTTATGAAATCTTAATCAAAGTGCTTAATCAAAAAATCCCCAGAAGTAATTTATCTACTCATTTTAAAGAGAGACAAAAATTCCTTCAACCAATTTTTTCCAATCAGTAGGCCATCCATGGATCTAAGTCGACTCATAACCTATAAAGTAAAATCATCTTGGAATCAATCAATATAATCTTGACTAGAGATGAGTTACATTTTTCTCATATGGATCATTATTACACCTTGTGTCATCGCATCCATTATCTTCACTTTCATATCACTATTCATCTCATTTTCATGTCCTTTTTGGCTCTCGACGATGATCCCTCGCATCTTCCTAGTTGTGTGGAGTCACGAGTGCAGTGAAACACCCTATCATTTTATCATCTACATTTATGTCAATGGAATGGAATGCTTATAATTATTTTCACCTACTTTCAAGCAGTGTAACCCTTTTTACCAAGTTGTAAAATAACATAAAAAATTCAAAAAGGTTTCACAAAACTTCAAAAACAATATAAAATTATTCAAAACTCCAAAAATATAAAATTGTTCAAAACTGTCACAATTAAAACATTCAGATAATGTTTGACTAACTTTCAGCAACTGGATAACATAGTTCAACAATTTCACCATTTGATGGTGCTCCTCATTATTGTTCCAGATCATCTTTTAAAAATCATTTTCTTTCCCGTGGTGTATATCTATGCTCGTGGCAAGGAAATCATTTACCCTTTTGCAATATAATTTTTCTTGGGGCACACTTGGATTTTACATTTTAATCCAATTACAGATCAAACTTCAATGGGATCCAAAGAGTATCTTTTGGAGTATCTAAGTATCACTCCACTCTTCGTCCCGATCCAATCCTCTCGCATTCTAAGCTATCTCTTGGGGGCATTCAAATATGTCTAGTTCTTCAATGTGGAACACATTCGATAGTGTCATTAGATGTCATTTTTTGCACATTGTGTTGTACTATTGTTTTGTCAACATTGTGACAATGTTTTTTCTTCTTTCATTTTGTTATTTTGTTGTACATTTGTTTACCTTTACTTGTAGACCAATTGTAGGAAATTTATTCACATCTTAGTTCACATATAACTTTGGTGTGGTACCTTCCATGTTCATATTGGGTTTGTTTGGCAATGCTTGTTTCATGTTTTTTCGACTTGTATTGCATTGTGTTTTGTTTTTGGATCCTAGTTTATTTAATCCATGGAACCTTTATAACCCTTTTTACACCTACTCTGTATTCATGTTTGTTTTATTTTCCTTTTTTCTTTTCTTTTTAAAATTAAAAAAAATGCGCATATTTAAAAATCTTTATTCTTTCAAATCATGGTCAAAACTCCAAAAAAAATGCAACAAATACATAAGGTTTTCTAAAAAACATTCACTTATCCAAGAAATCCTACAATTGGAAAACCCTTGAAGTGAATCCTTTCAACATCTCAATACAATCTTGATAAATATCATACCTTTATTTATTACCTATCAAGTGATCATTCCAATCTTACAACTATCACTTTCTTCCCTTTGCATGATATGTTATAATTCTACTTGGGGAAAGTCACAAAATTGCTTTTCCTTCACATATAACTTCTGCCTGTGGAAATTTCTTTAGATCATTTACACGCAATGGATCCAAAAGAGTGTCATAAGGAGTTGTAAACTCCACTCTTCCCAGTTTAATCCTATTCCCACTTGTGAATTTACATCTACTTAATCATCATTGTGGCATGCATTAGGGTCATAGTTGATTAATCTTATTTTTTGACTTTGTGTTGCATTGTTGATGTTTACTTTTTAGGACCACCTTGTAAGTAGTTGATTATCTTGGTACCTTTATAACCCTATTGCCTACACCTACTCTGCATATTGGGTTTTTTTAACTTTTTTATATTTTCTTTGTTGTGGGTGTACGCCTTTTAGTCAACACATCTGGAATCCACTTAACCATCTTGATTCTTTTATAATCATGGTGAATTCAACTCTATTGTGCAACAACCTTTCTGAATAAGGTTTGCTCTAAATTTTATTCTCCAAATGATCATTCATGCTTGTTAGCACAGTCCTTCAACATCCTTGTTCCAATCCCTTGTCTTCTTCTTATCAAGCAATTTCTCCACCACCTTGTTGCATTATCCACCCGCTTGAGGGGGCAAATCCTCTATTATCCCATATAATGGCATCCTCAAATGTTTCCATTTCTTTATTCTTAGGGAAGCCAATAAGGACTCCATACGTCTACTATCTTTAAAGCACTATTACTTAGATAATAGAACTCATTAAAGAGGGGCAAATGTAGACACCTTAGAATGTTCACCATCTATCCAAGTATTGTCCCAGTACATCCAATTATTCACCCATTTGTTATTGGATCAAGCTAAATTGATTAATCAATATGCTTTGTACCCCTTCCATAGATTAATTAAATTAATCCCTAGTACCCCCTTGTGTTAAGGGGGAATTATCAGTTATTAATTAAATGATTAATTTCACATTAAGTCCACTGCACATGGCTAGTCAATTGCCACTTACATTCTCTACAGGGTCAATACCACATGAATCCACATCCTCTTCCTATGGTCTTGGACTGGCACTTATTAGAATCCTAGAAAGGTGGGGCAATAATTACACGTACAACCACTTTCATCTAATGTCAACTTTGCTTTGAAAATTTCATCTATTCCCCTAAATGCCCCAGCAATTGCTAAACACTCCTCATGTTATTTTTAATGTGCATTAGAACCCATTTCAACACAATTTCCAACTACTTCTTACCTCTATAAAATCATCCAAAGCTCCCTAAATCTTAGAATCTATCACACCCTCATTGGAAACACAGTACAATTACTCTGTCAAATTACATTCCAATATCTGCATATTGGAATCTCTCATCTACAAACTAAATCTTCGTAGCATTGGTCAGTCCACAGTTTTTTTAGAGGTCATCAAGAGTCACCTACAACATTTACAAGGTTACACAAGTAAAGTCCATTCAAACCTGACTGAGGTTTAGACATTAGAAAGGTTATGGGGAGGTTTGCATGTAGTTTGTTTATATCTCATTTAAAGTAGTTTTCAAAGTTGACATTACACAGGGGTGCACATAACTACCTCAACTCGTATTTGTTGCTTGCTTATGTTTGACTCTTTGCATTTGTCACTATTATGTAATTTGAGATCTATGTTTAGTCCATTGTAGAAAGCTTCACTACATTCTGACTGTAGGTTTACAAGCATGGTGATCACACCATAACTCTCTAAACCAACTCTAAGAAACCATAAAATATTGCTTACATTTGTATTATGAAGACAATCATTAGGTCCAATACCATGAACATTCCAGGCTTACCACTGTATGCATTTGGCTCTTTACCTAAGTGGATAATGATCATGACCTAGTGTGCACCACACGGTTCTAGTCAAATGATTTTGCATAGGTTTACTTTTTACCTGTTGATCTGTTTCACTCTATAGTTCGCAATTTGTCATATTATTTGACATAAACTTTTACTAGTACACAAGATAAGTTATTTTAATGAACCAACAAGCAATGTTACTTTCAATTGTATGGTTTAGACCCTGTTGTTGGAAGTATGCAGGTTCTTCATATCCACATACATTTAGAAAATATGATCTATTTTTAATCTATCAAATTATGCTTGTGAGATTAGAATCATCTCCAAATATGTGTCACTCAAAGATTAAATAGTGGCACAGGTCTATCCAATTTGACTCCCCTTTTTGTTAGTAAGGGTTAAACACTAAAACAATACCAAGATAAACGGGGTAGTGAATATGTGCAACACATGGTTTGGATGTTGTTAAATGAATTTAAAGCAACGCTGTTAAGCATTGTACATAAATAGGAAGAGAACATAACATTTACAATAACCAAGTAATTTTGATATTACTTTTGTCATATCAATGACTTGCTACATTATCTCACGGATTTTATAAATACCATGTGGTCTTAATTAATATTTAAACTTGTGAAATTTTGCAACGACCCTGGTACAACATTAAATACCATATTTTTCTATTCCCCTAGAAGTTGATCTTATTTTCATCTGTGTTCAAAACTAGAGTGTCCTTTAAAATTAATTCAACTATGATGGTACGCATGGATTAGAACTCAAACAATAACTGTACCATCACTAGATCCCAAAAACTTACAAATTTTCAAGTGTTTATTAGGTTGGCTAGAAGCTATTAAGATGGATTTAATACTCGGCATTAAATAAGACAATCATTTCTACACGATTCTTGATATCAAGGGAATAAAGGTGGAAATAATAACAATTCAATATCTGAATGAAAGTACCAATGACTATAAACTTGAAATTATTTACCAAAGGTTTTTTTCCCATAAAACAATCATGTTATATCAAACATGAATGGTGACAACTAATTTCCTAGATTTTGCAAGTTATCTATGGGGTTGAGTGGGTCGCATAATATTCATTCGACTAAATCTAGGCCAAAATTTTCAAAAAAAGCTGATGCATTTTTCTGTCTCTATGAAGAGGGTGACTACAAAAACTGGGTTTCCCTAGTTGCTCGCCCATTTGTTCATAAAAACTGATTTCAAAACCTATTTGGAATCTACTCTATACCAACATTTACAATTCAGGCATATGTAAGTAAATAAATCCATAGAAAGAGTAATCATTAACAATTTCGTAGACATATGCAATATTACAATTTAAGGAAATAAGATTCCTAACCAAATTAGGCAGCTGCACGGAATTTTACACGTCTTCCAAAGATTGTATGAGGAAAAGGACCCTTCTGTGAATGGGAACTCATCATATTATCTTCCAGGTACTGATTTGTTATTAACAAATATAAATGTCAGTTGACTTCTCATAACTAATTGCAAAACGGGGTATCCATGGGTTGGAAAAGCCCTAATTAAGCATCTCATCTATTCCTAACACAAATGGAATCATTTGACCATTCCTGGATCATATGAAGTCATCATTTCAAGACCCCCAAAATTTAAACAGTATAATTCAAAAATGCAAATGTTATAAAGTCACGTGAATTATTTATACCTTGATTCCTGTAAAAAGCCCTATTATTCGAACTACAAAACCCTGAATTGTGATTAATGTTCAAAGGGAAATAACTTAACATCGACCCAAGGTTTTTGTTCCAATTGAGAGGATATATCAAAAGTGTAATCCGTGGAATAGTAAATTTTGATTACAATAATCAAGTTTGATATATACTATAACCTTATATTCTTAATTGTCAATTCTCTTTTTTTCAACTTGAAAACCCTAAATTTCATTTTGATTACCCCTTAAGGTTTTATACAATTCCATTTAATTTTAATATTACATTTTTAAACATTAATATAAATTTCCAATTATGGATTTCCTAAAAAATAATGGAATTCATTATCCATGAATTAAAACCCTTAGATAGATGCATGAGTTGTACCCCCCCCCCCCACACATTTAATCAAGTACATATATATATATTTCCTCTGCAAATGACCTAAATTGATCTACATTTATGTACCCTAAAATGATCATTCAAAATAATAAACAATACAATTATGTACTTCTTCATGGCTTTAGATCTATTAAGTTCATACATACTATGTCTATTAAAAAGCTGATAGGTTGTAAAATGACCAAAACCATCCTTACAAGGTTTAATCCACATATAGGGATTACAATCTAAATTTCAAGGACTATAAAAACATTGAAGAGAACATTTGCCATAGGATTTGATATTGCTCCCCTCCTCATCCTTCACTCACTTAACTGTTTGACTGCTCCAAATATTAGTCACACCTCGAGTAGCTTTTATTATACTTGAGTGTACATTACAAGGGGGGTCCCTAAAACATAGACCGTACATTTCTAAAAATCTCTTAATTTTTTAATACTCTGCATTGTGGAGACACATAAATCATCAAATTTTTTTTAAGGGAAACCACTGCCCATTGAAAATTTGCACAATTACCCAATACTTGCAACTTTCGTACAAATGAATTCCAGCAAACCCTAATTTTCTACATGTATTAACCTTCTCCAACTACCTAATCTCTTCCACCATGTCTTCAACAAAATGATATTGTACATAGATTCTTCTTCCTCGAATCTACTAAGTATCCTATTGTGATTTTATTTTAAAGATTTTAAGATCTTTGACTTCAAAGTCTATCCTTAAATTTTTTGTTTGAAATCTCTAAGGCTAAACACAATATTTGGAACCATACAATGTTTTGCATGAGGGTTTGATATGCTACCACAGATTTCTCCACTTAAGAGTGCAAAATGTTTCGCTTGCTCAAACAATTTTATCATCCATGTTCTTATTTTTTCCACTATCTCTTTGAATTTTTACTCAAAAGCCTCCTCAAATCATGTGATTGATGTTCAAGTCAAATTTATGAATGGAGATGGCTACAATATTTATGGATAGGTACATGTAGAGAACAAACAAATGAGAAGTTGCAATGTGCAACAAACTGTGGTAGGAAAAATGATAAGAAGGAATATTTTTTATGGGTGATTCAACTTTCCTTTTTCAAATCACGTTTGCACAATTTCCTAAGAGTGAAATTAATGGTTACAACATCCTATAGACACCAAAACTTATGATAAAGGCATAAAAAATAGAAATATGACACCCTGATGATATTTTAATAGAACCCTTCGAAAGTTTAATCTAGGATAACAACTCACAAAAATATCTTGTATTAAATGTGTCGTAAGTATGAATTTAATGCATTCTCTTAAATTGTGACTTAAACAACGATAGGAGATGTAACTCTCTGAACTAACTTGTTTTTTAGGGACCTAAAGGGTGGGATTTGTGAATATATCTAAAAGTAGTAAATTGATATAAGGAAATGAATTTAGAAATGTAAATTGTATAACATAGATAAAAGCTAAATTTGAAATTTTGTAGCATAATGTGTACACATCGTCTGCGGATGAATAAACTATGATTATGAGAAAATTTTTACATAACATGAAGGATACTAAAATCTTCATTTCAAGGTGGTACAATGTCATGGAAACATATATACTCTCAAGTAGGTGGAACCCATAGTTACGCACCAAAAATGCTCCACTTATTTAGAATGCTCAGCTTTAGAAAATGATGAAACAAAGTTTAATGGGTTCTTACTTGAACAAGTATAAACATCAATGATGGTGGTATGAATATAAATCCAAAAGTGATTAACCTCATATGTCATAAATGAAATACGAAACTTGATCTACTTGTAGATGATCATTTGCATTAGAACAATACTAATCACTCTTGTTGTATTGGCAGACTAAATGGGACCTGAAAAGGGTAAAGAGGATATGCTTGGGATACACAACTTAAAGTGGGTTTCTAAAGAACAAGGTAAGATAATGATGAACCATAAATATAGGTGCACTAAAGAATACTTATGGGATAGCAAAAGTGGAGGGATTTTAACAAGGTGAGAAGTCAACAAGATGACCAATATGTCCCTTGAGAGTTGATATAATTACCCATCCACAAGATAAGTGTTCTAAATTAATGTATAATAACTCTAATAAATTTCACAAACAATTTTAAAGTTCTTAGAGTAAACAAATTTAATAATTTTTTTGTGCCTTGACCACTTCACCCAGTGATTTTTTACAAGTTTTTGGTTGAGAAAGCTACATATTTTACTTAGTGACGTTTTATTACCTTATATTTCCAATCCAAGACAGATAGTGCATACCTTAAATTTATTATGTCACATGATCACCACCATGTTTCTTCATAATATGATCTCACTTAACTAGTGTCTCCACTGATGACTAGACCACACACTTTTACATACTATACAATTTATAACTCCTTCATGATGTCACATGATTCCTATAGTGTCAGTAACATTGGGATCATATAGATATGTACTAACATCAGCATATTGATGAGCATACTGATGAATTAGTTGATGACCAGCTTGGTTATAAGCAACCATTGTAATGGAACATACCAATAATTTCATTAGTCTACTCCCTTGTATATTACCTATATGATTATTATATTCTTTGGAGTTGGTCACTGTACAACTTGATGGACTATAGAGTATATAGAAACCATTTTCATTCAATCTCTCAGCTTTTATATATGAGTTGTGCAGCTAGATATAAGTTTATCAATTATAGATCTTATCTAATATGAAGTCAATTGTATTTCTTATTCCTTCCTTTTTTGCCTACCCCTTTTCTACAAGTCTCTGCTTTATGCTTGTCAATGGTCCTATTTGTCTTTGTACTTTGTTTTGAAAATTCATTTGCATCCAATGGGATTCTTCCCTGGTGCAATATTGACAAGCTATCAGGTGTTGTTTTTCATCACTGACTAATACTCAGCATCCATAGCATCTTTCCACACTTTTGACCGTAGGGTTTCCTAGACATTATAGACGGGTCAACAAATTCAACAACTCTACTCATCAAAGAAAATTTTACTTCTTCTCGTGCTTTACTATGAGTCTATGGCCCAATGATGGATGTATCTGGTGGAGCATCCAATTTTGCATCTCGTATCATTTTAGTATACCACTTTGGCCATACACTATACTGCTCCCATGGGTCATAGTCCTATCTGATCATCACCATCATCCCCATCATCACTGTCATCATCAACTTATATTTTCACAACAAGTGAAATATCTTTGACATCAGGTGAGTTTGGAGAAAGTCTCAACTTCCTTCTTCTCAAATAACTCAACATCTCTATTGGTGCATAATTTTCTAGTCTTCGGATCCATCAATCTGTACCCAAGAGCCTCTTCATTGTAGCCAATGAATATGAGTTTTTGAGATTACATATCTAACTTCTTTCTGTTTTACTTGGGTATGTGCATGTTGTATTTGCACCCGAATACTCTGAGGTGTACAACAAATGGTTTACACTTTGACCATGCTTCATGTGGATTTACTCCATCAAGAGAAATTATGGGCACTCTGTTCAACAAATATATTGTTGTCTTTGTTGCTTCAGCCTATAATTTACTCTCTAGTTTAGAATCATCGATCATGCAACACACCATCTCCATGATAGTACGGTTTCTTCTCTCAACAACACCATTCTGTTGCAGTGTGCATGGAGGAGGCATATATTAACAAATCCCGTGAGCTTGAAGGCAGGCTTTGAACTCATTACTGGTGAATTCCCCCCTCGATCTAAGTAAAGAGATCTAATATGACGACAAGTATCATTCTCTACAACCACTTTGAACTTTTTGAAGTTCTCAAAAGTGTCACTTTTCTTACGAAGACAAAATATCCACATTGTCCTTGAATAATCATCAACACATAGCATGAAATAGTGAAATCTACAATTATTAAGTTGCATCAGACCCCAAAGATCGATATGAACCAAATCAAGCTTACTTGGAGCTCGATAAGTACTTTTCTGGAATAAAGATCTGGTGTTGTTTACCTGCTAACTAAATTTGGGCACTTATCTATATCCTTCTTGGGATATCGAAAAACCTCTCACCATGTTCATACCAATGAAGTGTGTCAAGATATTTGAATATTGATGTGACCAAGTCTCTGATGCCATAATTGTGCTGAGGAATAATTCTTAGCCACTAGCGCTTGATCATCCCTATCGAAAAAGTCAAGCTAGAACATACATCCCACATTGGAGGATTTTGTAAAAAAAATTGAACCTCTTGATTTGTCTCAAATCAAACACACTTTCTTACCAGAATGACTATCACAGTCAATCTTCAGATTATGATCTAGAAGCTGACTCGCTGATAGTAGATTCTTTGTTAACATGGAGACATAAAATACATATGATAATCTACAATTTTGTGAACCAAGAGGTAGAGAAATGTTCCCAATTCCTTGTATTGTGTAAGAAGAATAATCACCTAACAAAACATGGTTTTTCAAAGGTGTGTCCCTCATGGTAGTAACCCAATCTTTGTGCCTAGTCATGTGTCGAGTGACTCCCGAATCAATATACCAAACAACACTAGATGACGTGGATGGTTCATTGGAATGAGTAGTGTAAAAGAAGTCCTCATTTTCTGAATGATCTTCTTACTCATATACATTACCTTGTTGATGGGGTTTTCTTCGCTGGTTCCCCTTCTCCTGCACTTGCTTGTAGTATGACTATCCCTGATGAGGTTGCCAACTTTGAGGTCCAAAGTTGCTCGAAGAACCTTTCTTGTATGTGTTGAACCAAAAATATTTCAACTCATGTCCTCTTTTACAGATAGGACATTTCTTCTTTTGTTTGTCCCCTTGTTGATGATGTTTTTGGGAATTTTGAGAAGATTGAGCTTTTTCTTTTCATTTCTGATGAGAAGATAGTGCCTGCTCTTCTTCATCATCTTTGTTGTACATTGTTTCTTCTTATTGTTGTATATTCACTAACTTGTCAAAGGTAACTGTTTGATCTGAAAAAGTTTAGTGATGTCACAAAAATGCAGTAAGAATGAGGAAGTGCTCTCAGAACAATGGGAATGAGAGTTATATCATTAACCTCCTCTCCCAGGGCTAGAAGTGAATCCCTCAATTCTACAACTCTTTGCAAAAAATCTTCCATTTTCTTGATTGGTTTGACTTTCAGTGTATGTAACTGACTCTACAAATTTAATAGTGTGTTCTTGTTTCTAGCCTCGTACACGGTGCTTAACTTATCCCATGCTTCTTTGGATGTTTTGACGTCTCGAATGCGGGGTTGCACATCGTTGTACACTACGAACAAGATTATTAGCTTGGCATTCTGATTGACCCTATCAAATTGTCTTTGTTGGGCTGCATCATTTGGTGATCTGGTTGCGAAACCTTTCACAACAGGCCAACTCTCTTCAAACTCAAGTTTTCTTTTGATCTTAGTCTTCCATGCAACATAATTATCTCTTCTTAGGAGCTATGAGTCTAGAAGAAATAACTTAGGGGCATTGGTGCCCATTTTGCTCTGATACCAAATCTAGAAGGGGACGGAAGCCTCACAAATATTATTGATGTTTAATCAAATCATATACAATGGAGATGGTTGTAATATTTATAGATATTGTACAAGTGAGTACAAACAAATGAGAAGTTGTACAGGGAAAACAAATTACACACGAGAATAATAAAAAAAATATGATGTTGTAATAATGCAACAATAAACATGCATGACTACACAATATAAAAAATGTAATGGTTATAACATCAAAACCATATAAAAATTATACAACAACTAATTACCCTGGTGAATTACTAATTACCTAAGATAAAAATGTAAATACAATGCATAATTAACCTAGTAAACTAATTTTACCTAACACTAAACATGTTAAATGTAACCACTTATAAATCTTTAACAATCAAGATTTGTTTGCCCCCATTTTTAGCTAAGGCATATAACCTTTGAAGCGTAAAAGATGCCATTTCTGTATAAGGCTACATGTATATATTAATCATGTGTATCTAAACAATATTAGAGTTTCGACATAAATATGTGCACAAAATACTTGGAGGATGCAAAGAGCAATACAAAGGGTTTTGAGGAATGGATCGTTTAAGGGTAAATATGAGTGCATGAGGAGGACTGTGCACAAAAGGAGCATGATACGTGGAAAGGATCCAAAATTGGCATGGAGCACATAAAATGGGATAAGATTGGTACACAATTAGGGGCTAATAGGGGTGCACCGACTATCGATCTCACTTGATTTATTATACTTCAACTATACTTCTAGTTAGAATTGAAAATGCATTCTTGCATGTATGTAATGATGTTTATCTCGTAGCTAAAGTATGAGAGAGGGAGAGATCCATTCATACATAAGGACTCCTTATATTCTTTTGTAAGGGTTGAGACATTGTTGTCATTGTGTCTATTATTATTTTTGGTAGAGTATTAATTGATTAGCATAACAACCATTGATTTTGTATTACGTGACTTAATGTTATAGGACGGTGAACTAGAAAAACTACCATTGTTGGAGATTGAAGCCTTTACTTATGCTTGCATGTCATTGTATTCAAATGATACCAAAGAATACAAAAGTAATTTAGTCTCAATCTATATTGTCTATCATATGAGCTTGTATGCAATTGTGTTTGGTTGAATTTATAATCATAGATTTGAGATTTCATGTTATGTTGAGTTTTTGAGGGCCCATTAATAGATGCAATACATTATTCATTTTTGTTAATAATTTCTAATAAAGCCTTGGTAGTCTCATGAAGTGATATGCCGGTGTAGAAAATAATATATTTATTATGGTGGCCTAATAGGCACATATTCATATACCAAATTAGAAAAACACCAACATTCTGGTTATGTTTCTAGGACCCTTATTTGATTGGATGGTAAAAATGACAAGATAAGATAAAATGGATTACCTTAAATATGGTGGAGAAATGGTTTGAGGATTTGGAGCTTGCATTTTCTAGGAACTAACCGTGGAAAGGAGATGGAACCCAAAAGAAGTGGGTGTATAAGAAATTATGTGATTCAAACTAGATCTTTGCTTTCTTCTATGCTTATAAAGTGTGCTTTTAAAAATCTATACTCTGTTTTGTTTATTATTTTAAATCAATTTAAAAATAAATAAATTTAAAAATAAATGTTAATATGTTAATCCTTTTATGAAGTTCACAATTATTGATCCTCCTTAACTAATATATAAGATTTTGTGGTGCTTTGTTTGACCTATAGACTATAGTCTATGGGAACTTTTCAAGATTTGACTCCCTCTGCACCTAATTCGGTAGAGGTTCGAAATTATGAGCAAATTGATTACCACGACTTTTGTCCACTTGTCATTGTCGGGATAGGTAAGAAAACTATACTTACTTTATATTTTAATGCCAATACACGCTCGAGTTGAAAATGTGGTAAAGAAAACGATACCCAACCATATATATTGGTTATTAAATGTGGTCGGCCCCACATATATTGTCCTTCTTTAATTAAGTATATTTTGAAGTATGACGGTGAAAAATTCAACTCTATTATCTATTCCGAGAGGTAAGATTCACTTTTAATTGCAAAACCATTCTAATATCCAACTGCTATAGATTTTTTTGAATAAAATTAGAGTTGGACTTAGAGTGGTCCGTGGATGGTGGTATAAAAAGAGTTGTCTCATCATCTATTATGGTATAAATTTTAATAGAAACTATACAAAGTTGAGGTTAGTTATTTGTATAGGTATTTTAAACATATGTTTTGAAAAATGCTAGTAGATTTGAATAAAGATTTTATCTTAGATTTTCTACATACCATATTCATTGACAATTATATTGACTCTAAAAGATTCTTATTCATTAGTGACAAATGACATTAATCCAACTACATTTATGTGTGAAGCTCAATTTTTTTTCCAAAAAATAAAAATAGATTCCAAACTCCATCGCATGGTTAAAATATTATGAGTTTTTATTGACTTAATAGTAAAAAGAGGAAACTTGTAACCGACAATTAAATAGACGTCAAATTTACATTAAAATTAGTATGTGATGGTCACGAATGTCAAATTTAAATGTTTCATTAAGTGTTTATCCACATACATTACATTCCCATAAATAACCTCAATTGCCATTGTAGGATGCTTATTGACACAATTAAGAATAAAAATATAAAAATACAATTGTTTTTTACAATTAAAAGTAGTTGGTAGATATTACCTCGCGTATGTGCACATGTGCGTGCGTGTGTACACATCTAATTAGAATAATTATATCTTATTTACAGTACAAATTTAGAGACTAATGCCCAACCATATTTTATGAATAGATAGAATGATATTCATATCAAATAAAACACGTAAATGCAATACAAAAAAGTTATTTGACTAAGCATATGATAAAAATAATAATACACAAGAGGATAATTTGACTTACGTTTTTGGATGTCTCGCAATAATTTGGGTATGGAATTAGGGAAAATAGGATGCAATTGGGCTAAACTTGTTTTGTCTTGGAATTTGGACTATAGAACCTTGTTGGATGCTAGTGCCAAGCTTGGAAGCGGGTACCATGTGCCACGATCCTATTTGGCATTATTGTTTGGCACTTGCTTTCCACTTCTAATCAAATTAGGTTGATTCATCATTGCTTGTAGGGTATTTATGTACCTTCACATGTTCCAAATTATTCGCGCACACACTTGAAATGATAAATAACCCTAGTTTCCAACACTAGCACTTCAAACACATGATTAGATAACAAAAAACGGTTTTTGTATGTGGTGGAGTTGACATGCCCTTGGTGGCCGACCCCCTTGTTGATTTCGAACAAACGTTACACTATATTGCCCAAATGAGGGGTTGAAATATTTTGTAGTTCTCCTAGTGGTCGTTCAAGTGTGAATGCAATCTAGAAAACCATTCCCCTATATTCCCCTCATGCCTTAACACAAATAGTGCGTTTACCGATAGGTATAATGTACCCTTCATGATAGATAGAGTGTTGCGATAGAATGCTAAAATAAATTGCTTAAGTAGAGTGTTTGTAAATAAAAACCCTTGATGTGACTTTGGTGTATAGGGGCTTTATAACACAAGGCTTTTTAATGCTTTCGAATTGGCTTACTATACTCTTGGAAGAGTGTTGAGTGCTCTAGACTTGGTTAGGGCATGTTGTTTATGTCTTCTCTTGATTTAGGGGAGATTAGGAAAACTTTGCTAAGGATTTTGAGATGAAGATCAAATGTGCCTCGTGGTTTTCCAAGTAGAAACTTAATAGGTTCCAAGTGAGTAAATGAGAGTGTTTTATTTTCTTTTATACCTTTCCACAGGTAGGGCTAGATTAAGGCTTATGAGTTCCCTAGGCAATATTGGAGCTAATGCCTTTCATAAATTAAAAAAATATATAGCAGAAAAATAATTAACAATTACCAAATATCGTACTACTTGATATGTTATGCCTCTACCATCCAAAAAAAACTTGCTAATAATTTTTTAATCTTTTACTTCATAAAATTCCCAATTAATTCTCTAACACAACTCATCTATCATAATCCTCATTTTCTCATATATTTCCCAGCTTTGTATTCCCAAGTTATTTACATATTCACCTTTTTTAATCTTTCCTCCCAAAAAATCATCCAAGACTTCAAAACAACACAACGTATGAAAAATATTTGAGAATGAATTAAATTTAAGAATCCATCAACAAAAGAACTTGCATAAATATTTGAGGCCTCCTAAAAAATTATCTTAATAGAATTATGTGAATTTTATTTTATTTTTAATGAAATGGATTGAATTGGTATGCAAGGTTAACCACTAACTGCTACTAGCATATATTGTTAATAAAATGATTTAATCTTCATAAAATTGTAGTAAAATAAAATAAATTAGCACCCCCTAAATGTTGACACCCTAGGCAGTTACCTAATTTTCCTAGACCTTAATCCCCCTTTGTGTACCACGAGATATAATTTCACATTAAGGCTAATCTAGAAAGGGTATTTTAGATAAACTTAAGAAGAAATTTGACCATTGAAATGTAAAGGACAGTAGTGCTTAGCTCCTAATACTAGTGTCTAACAATACTGTCTGACTGAATGCTAATGTCTAGAAAACAAATGTTGTAATGAGAGTCCTGGGAGAGTTCTTCCATCGGTTAAGAATTTTCTATGAGATTTAGATCATTCATGTAGGTTTCTGAGTAGACGAGTGAGATAGTGAGGAGTATATACAATCCTTAGAAGAGAGAATGATAACAAGTTTATGATTAGCTTGTGTTCCCAAGTCTAAATTAAGGGATATAAGCCAAATTTGTAATTATCAAGCACCTAATTACTAGATCTAGGTGTCAAAATTTCCCCTTTTAATCTAGTAAAAGATAATTTCTAGGTTAAAGTAAATGTGTACTTAAGTGTGTAAACAAACTTTTTCTTTGCTTGATTTGCTTAATTGCTTTGAGTGTTTGAGATGTTGTAAGATGCGTCCAAGAGTGAAACTTGCAACTCAAGACTATATATCCAAGAGTAAGGAAGGCCTGCACCTATATATATGGAGCTAATTTTGATATGTATATGGAGAATACTATGCCCCCTTACTACTGGTGTAGGGAGACGGGGATCATACCAACCACACAAAATTGGGGGTGATCAAATCCATAATTTGACAGAGGTTGGGGTGTAGTTTTCCCAAATAGAATAGTCAAGAGGGTAGAGTAACTTTAAAACTATGTTATGAGTCTTGGGTTGTAATAAATCCAAAAATCAAAGAATAGTGGAACCATATGGGCCAACAAATTATAATTCCCTAGAACACTGGGTGTCACAACCCTAATACACATACTCTTAATGAATAACACCACTATCGAAATATCTAGGTTTGTAATTTCTTGAGCATCTTGAACTTCTAAAAATTTATTGAAATATAAATAGTAGTATGTAAGAAATTAATTCCCCCTATATATGTAATAAAATGTGGTGAATTTGTAACCTATATCTATCATAATAATCACACCCTACCATTTATAATAAATGCAATGAATATGTAATTTGTATGTGCCATCGTAATCACACCCTTTATATTTTTCATTAATGCAATGATCCTGTAAAGTAACATGTAATATGTCCCTATAATTTTATCCACATATATTCCATTAATATTTATGAAATAACCCCATTGAATTCCCCCTCTTTTAATAAAAGTGATATGTCATGTAGATCACTCAACTCAAAATAATACAAATGTATCTAATAATCATCATACTAAAGATGGTTGCGGGTGGCCATAATGTAGAGCCCAATCCAGATAGAGAGTGCATGATATAAATTGTGAAAAATAGAAGATAACAAACACAACAAACATAAAAGAACACAAACTCACACATAAAGTCATGTATATAATACATAAAAAGCTACATGGCCATAAACAAAGACACAATAGTGTTGCATACATAGAATAGGCCAATAGTCACATAATAAAATGATATTGAGGCCATAAACAAGGGACACCAAAGGGCCACCCACACATAATAGTCCAAAGACTGCATGCATACAAGAGATAAGCAATTAGTAATCCAATGTGTAAATAAGCAATAAAATGTTTTCAGAATGCACATATGACAAGATATACTAGTCCTATAACATAAACATGTGTTAGTCCCAAGATTCATGATAAAGAACATATATTACCATATATAATATATGAATACAACTAGAAGACATGACGTAGAAACTATAAAATAGAAAAATAACATCTAGTAGTGTAGAAGATGCCCCCGTTTAACAAGGTGACTAGATGAGAGGAAAGTCCAACATCTATGATCATGTTGAGTCTTGTGTATCTTGCATCATGTTCATATACATAATGAAACACGTGTGGGTATAAGATAGAATATTTTATATATCAGATCATGTGACAAATAAAAAATTTAAAGTAGAAGATGGTAAATCAAATCGTGTAAATAAGTCCTGCTTTTGTATGCTTGGTAAGTTTGAATGCTTTGGAATTTTTTAAATATTTTATTTTTTTAGTTTTTTTTAAATATTTTTAGTTTTATAATCATCTTTGAAATATTTGATGAAAAGTTCCAACGGAGAAGGGCAATGAATCATGCCTCAGTAAACAAATGTGATATATGTATTCGTGTGATGGCAATGAATAAGATGATGTGGTGTAGTAAAAGGATGTCGAGATATAAGAGCATGCATATTATGAACCACTAAAGGAGGCATGTGTGTTGATCAAGTACCTCATATAGAAATAGATTATGTCAGTTTAATCTTAGGATGTATGATAAATTGATTTTTCTGGGAAAATCCATTGAGTTAGATTTTCTTGATCTTAATTGTGGCTCATGTCAAAGAGATAGTAGTTTAATATTAAAATAACCACTATATTATTATAAATTTGAGTAGATGGAGGGATGACATAAACTTTATCAACTTCATTGCAATAGATATACTTGACATAGTTATGCATAGTAGAAGCAATAATGTGGAACTTATGAAGCCAAGGGTGCCCTAGTAAGATGTTGTATCTCCCAATACTTTGGAGAAATAGAAAAGGTGTAGATAGAATAGTTTTCCTCCATGCGAAGGGTTAATATAATATGTCAGATAGATCAATAGGTAGCTTGAGAATTAGGTTGTAGGAGTTTCTCATTATACCATGAAGTTTTATGTAATTTCATAATACACAATTTATCAAAACAACCATTTTCAATTGTAATACGATGAATAACCTTGTTATTATCATAACACACCCCTATTTTGTTACAAGGTAGGGGACCCACTTGGAAATTTAGAGATGGTAAATCAAATAAAATTCAGGATAATATTTCAAAGGAACCTTGAAAGATTTAAGAATTAGATATGCATGTTAAGGAGATGCATAAGGCCTCATTTCTCGAAGTTATATGGGTTTTATATTTTTTATCAATAAATGTGCTTTCACATACATATGGTAGTTTTTATTATTTGCAAGCATTTGGGTCAAACAAGCTTGGAATGCGGGGGTGTCTAGGATCGATGATAAATGTTTCTTGTGAAAGGAAGACACGATGACTATTAAATGTCACGTATTGGTCACGTATATTGATAAAATTTGGAGTACAAGAAAACATCGACGGTAGCCAAATGTCATGCAACGGTAAACTAAAAACGTCAAGTCACCGATTGTAACCAAGTCTCAAGGATTGATGTTATTTAAAGGTTGGTTTAGATTATGAAATTCATGTAGGAAATGCTAAATCAAACTAAGATTCATAATCAAAGGAGCTAAGTCATGGAATGTAAAATCCATAAAATGCACTTCGTTATTAATAAGCATAACGATGGTGCACGAATCAGTCACAACTGAAAATAATTAAGACAACTTCAGCCCAGACGCATTTCCATTAAAGGATATAATCTTTTGAATTTGCATCTACATAGAGCCATAGTTTAAGGAATGAAGTTAGTTTTTTTTACAAAGGATTCGACATCCAAAACATAGCCTTCCACTTCATCTTCTTTGCATGTGCAATAAATCAAAGATACTCTCTTTACCAAGTCTCTCTCTCATATTAAACTAAAGTCGGGAGGTACGACACTGTGACAACCAATTCAAAGGTAAATACTTATAATAGCAGGATGAAGATTACTATTAGAGACTCTGGCGTTCATGATATTGTAGCGAAACCATATGTTTACCTTTGAGATGATTTATTTGAATGTCTTCATAACTTATACACTTTGAGACAATCATATTATTTCAAATGCTACAGATGATAAGATGCCTATGCCAGACATGTCATATAATCAAAATATTGGTCAAAAATTTATGAGTGGAGAATACTTAATGGAGGAATTGAGGTCGTGAGAAACTAATTAATCAAAGGTGAAATAGAAATTAAAGTTACACTTAACTAGTGCCACATTTAGAAGAGGAATACAACTTTCCTTAGTTTTACTAAACAGGCATTTTGAGGAGGACAAGGATGATCATGTCAACCAAGCTTGGGTTCCCCTGTAAAGCATGATCATGGAAGGAAAAAAACCTAACTTTGGCAAATTATTAGATTTCAACTTTGGATTGTGTTGCAATGTGGAATTGTAGACACACACTTATGCACTTATTACTATTACATTATGCCTCTAGTATTTTGTTATATGCGTGATTGCTAAACAAGAAAAATAGATATTGATAACACTTTTTTTTACTTTACATTGACATGATTTTATCTTTTCATGCTTTAGTCCTCTACTTTTCTTAAATTAGCCCATTACTTTTGGACATCAAACAATGTGTTACTCAGTTGAGAATTTTCTATCTTATCTTTTATGCTTTCTAGACATAAGCACCTAGT
Organism: Taxus chinensis; assembly: GCA_019776745.2. NCBI lineage: Eukaryota > Viridiplantae > Streptophyta > Pinopsida > Cupressales > Taxaceae > Taxus > Taxus chinensis. The sequence goes on along the minus strand of CM034154.1, from coordinate 750,017,630 downwards.
AAGGGACAATAACGACCAATGCTACTATCTCCATGTGGATGCTTCTGTCCCTTCGCTTGGTTCTTATATTTTTAAAATTATACACCACTTGTTTACCTTTTCTAAACTTGTATTTATCACTTTGGGCCAGCTTCTACTGTTGTTAATTTCAAAATTCAAGAAAAGTAATCATATATATATACACAACCTACTAACTATTCTAAGGGGCGTTGTGCTGTTACACTCTATCTACTACTTGGGAAAAAAGAGAAACTTAAGGAGCGCATTTAGGCTGCATTATTCATGTCATAGGAAGAGAGATTCTAAATTTCATGACACATATTATCTTGGGGCAAAGTAGTTGTAGCCCACTATCTTGGTGCAACTTGTATAAGGACAACATAGCTTCAAGGGAAAATGATTTCCACCATACACACACCATAACTACATTGATTTTGAAATGTAGTGCAGTGCTCGGTGATAATTGAATTGGGATAACCATTGAGGTCAGTATGAATTAAGCATATGAATATTTTACTTGGTCTAATATGTGCTTGAGTCTTATGTAGGTAGTTAGGGTTTGTTTTATAAGTACATGTGCGATAGGAGAACCCTACAATGAAGTGGATGTGACAAAAAGTGAAGTGAAGGTGACATTATCGAACACTAAAATAACCAGGCCCATACCATCGCCATGACACTACTACCCAAATGTGGACACTAATCCAACCAATATTATCCCCTTCTGGCTGATACTATCCAACATAAGTTTTAGATCACTATTTTATAAGAAAAACACATACAGTCCAAACTGAGGTTGTTCCACCATCATTCCAGTCAAGAATAATTTCATACAGTTAGATAGTAGCTAAGTTACTTCTATCCTCTTGTTATTTTTACTTGTTCATCATTATATGTTGACATATTGCATGTTTCTGATATATCTAATTTCCTCCAGTCAGGTATGATTAAGATTTAAGTTTTGTTAAATCATTTAGTGAACCTACTTATTGATCAAACCCTAAATTGCCATATGATCCCTATTTTTCTTAATTTGTTTTCTTCTAATGGTTGACCATCTAATAGTTGACAATGCTCCCCCATTGTATCTTCATGTTCACATTCATAATGTGCTTGTTAAGCATTCCTTAACTGATCATGGATATGGTATTAATGTATGTAACATCTCTTTTATCCATTAAATAGGGATTTTCTGTTGCTGATTTAACTCCCTCTACTCTATTTATTCATGGCTTTGATAATACACCCAAGCAAGTGTTGGGAGAAATCACTCAAACCCATTATTGTAGGACCTTGCACTCTTAATGTTCTATGTAATGTTATGCCTATTCATATCAAATAATATCCTTCTAGGATGTCCTTGGTTACATATTATGCATATAATCCCTTCTACCCATGGCTTAACACACAATGCCCTTGCAACACCTTATTCCATGGATAATGCTCAAATAGATTCCATACCTCATATTGTTAATCCTTGTGATATCCCTCTCCTGCATGATCATGAAGACACTACTTACATTACACATAATCCTCCTCTTGTGATGGATGATAATGCTATTGAATTACATGATGAACTTTATGTTTTTACCCATGATAATCCTCCCACTATATATCATTTTCATCCAAATGGTTCTCAATCCCTAATGCATATTGTTGCACACTTATCTATATCTAGATCCTTTTTCCCTATCGTGGTTGTTACATCTACAATACCTAATGTGTTGGGACATTCACATCCCCATCACAATGCCACCATGACTGTGAAGTTAAAATTTGTTGCTCGGAGAAAATATTGATGTAATTCTAATGATTCCATGTTTACTGAATCCAATGTTACATTACTTACTGCAACTTACCTACCATAAGTACAAACCAAGTGTAGTAATTTGATAATGATTCTAGATGCTCTTACCTCACTCACTTTCCAACCTTATATACATGACTCATATGCTATATCTCATCTAGTTGCATCCATGGGGAAATCAATCCCTCTCTTTCCACATTTATGTCTACGGCTTCTGTAAACACCCTAAACTATCGTATTACACATTCTAAACCTCTAAAATCATTCCATAAATACTTCACAATACATTATGACCATTTTTGACTACTTGCAACCACTTTTAATATATTCTGATATTTTATGACCTTTAATGGCATTTTACAACATCATCCCGCAACTTCTCCTAAACATTTCTATTACTCGCACATGGTCTCAAATTACTAAATATTCATACTATAAACCCTATTTACACTCATATCCCATTCATGAGATTAATTAATTAATCCTATCACTCTTATTATTCATCCCTTATCCCATTAGTTAATTTTATTAGTTAATTTAAATGTCAAAACACTTAAATAAATCCTACAGTATCCATTTACTCCTCACCCCTTATTCACTTTCACTTCCCTAGTTAACATATCAAGTTAACAAGAGTAAAACAAATCAATTAAAGATTACATCATTAAATATATGTAAGAGGACAAGTTTAGATTAAATCAAATAATTCATTTGACTTAACTAAACATATATCCCATAAAACATGGCACTCTAAAATTAAAACAAATCACTCCAATAGCTAAAAGTCATGTCATTTTTTGGGTGAATAAAACAAAAGACATGAATTTAATATTTCAATGAAAAAATTAAAATAAACAAAATCATGTGCCACCTTTTCCAAACTCAAAAATAAATCATCCGCACAAGATCAAAACAACAATTCAACTCCTTAATTAGATTAGAAACTCAATTAAACAATTCAATCATGATTTAATTAACTTTAGATTAGACAAGTTAACCACACAAATCAAGGATTTGGGGAATTTTCTTCCCTCATCTGTAAATAATCACTCATTCTTCTCCAATTATCATCTTTGGAAGTTTAAAAATTTTCATCATCATTTTATTAGATTATCATTCAATCTCACACACCGTTATGTTGCCTAATTGATCACGAATCAACAATCAAATCAGTCATTCAATTTATTTGCTCGTATTTATACGATACTTCCATTTAAACATATTTGAAGAATCCACAAAAAAAATTGATCAAGAGATTCAACAAGCTCGGTGCTTCATTCCAAGCTTCAACGATCTCGTTCAAGGCTGTAAAGAGTTACGAAGGAAGAACTAGTTTACTTTTATGTGATTTTTTTCTTTCGTTATGTAGTTTTCCTCTGTATACATTTCTGGCATGCCCGGTGGGACATACTCACATATTTTTCATTTCTTCATAATTTTTTGTTAAATTAACCTTGTTTTTGTGTTCTTCTTGCTACTTTAGAATCACTGACCTATTTTTAATGCGTTTCATGGAGTAAATTGCTAGCAGTTTCAAAACAACGAGTCAAATTGGTTATGTTTTTACTATTTTGTGCAGCTACAGGTGATTTTCACTACCATGACATAATTTGTGCAAGCGTAGAATGCAACTTGCACTAGCGTAACCACATATACTTTTCTGTGAAATTACCTGCACTAGCTTTGATCTATTTACACTTATTTTCACTTACATGTGCTAACGTAACCACATCTGCATTTCTGTCAATTTACCTGTGCTATTGATCTATCTACACTACCATTCGCTTACATGTGCTAACATTAACTTATTTTCACTACCGTCAACTTACCTACGCTAGCATTGATCTATATGTGCTACCGTTAACTTACTTGCACTACCGTCAACTTACCTACCCTAACATTGATTTATCTACACTACCACTCACTTACCTATGCTACCATTTTCTTGTTTGTGCTACTGTTCTCTTGGATATGTTAACATTATAGAAAATTCCTTACTGTCATCAAAAGTATGTTAGCATCACAATAGGTAAGCTAACATTCTATGGTAAATTTCACCTTATTTTCTCAATTTTCCAACATCTTCTTTTTCATTTTTCTATTGTTTTATATGCATTTCTAACTCTGATTTACAAGTTATAATAGTGCTAACATATTAAGTCTTTGTTAATCTCCATTCGTTTTGGTTCGATCAAATTCAGGTATGCTCTTCTCTCGTGCTCTTGAGAATCAGAAATGACCATGATCATTTCCTGTTGTTTTCTTCTTACATTGTATTTGTATGAAAACTACTAATTAGTTTTGTGTAGGACTACATTGTTTGGAAATCTTACTAAAATCAAGCAATAAAATACTAACACGTTGTATGTAGGTTTCCTTGGTCAAATAAAATCATTTTTTTAATATTTTAATAAATATAAAACATTTTCATTATAAGATCAGATAAGGGTAAAATGTGTCCACTTAACTGTGGGAAGTACTTGGGCTTAAGCCCTAAAAATCATTTTGAGGAGTACCGAAATAACCCCAAAGTAGTTGGCACATTGAGAGGACTGAACACCGAAAAAGGTAATGCACTATCTGGATTGAGTAGTATCACCTGTGAGGAAAACTAAATGTTATATGTGGTAACGACCCCATTCTTAATTGATTAAGGGGTATAGTCTGTAGCCAGAAAATTTTCTAGTACGTGTACTCATTCAGATAAGTATTGGTGAGTGAATACTGTCCAAATACCTAAGAAGCTTAAAAATCAAGGCCAACCGATTCCTTTACTGTTTAGATTGCTAGTTTAAAATAGTTTGTGTTCCAAATCTCATATCATCCAAATTAAATCCAATTTGAAAATCAAAGATAACAAAAAAACTATCCTTTCTAAATCCAAAATCTAAATCAATTTTTTTCCAAATCTAATCAAAGTTTGTTCAATCAAAATCATCAAAATCTCAATCCAAGACTTATATTTTGGGTACCCATATCCAAGTATAAGCCTATCCAATCCAAATCAAAAGTCTTGAACGTTGGATACATACATCAAAATCTAAGCATATCAAATCAAAACACATATCTTATTAAGTCAAATTTATCTAAAAGTCAAATCAATTTTCACTTTAGGTTTTTTCCCTTTTTAGTAAAAAATGGTGGAAAATAGAAACAAAATTTATTACATCTTTTACAACGTGGAAAAAAATCCTTTTGATAAAGACATTTCATATGAAGAGGAAGAATCTATACAACCTGAGGTCAAACATCAAGAAAAAGAGAAAATAGATGAACTTATAAGACAAAACAAACATCAATTTCTTTTTCATCTCCTAAACATGGGAGCTAATTTACCTTCATATTTTGGTGATGATAATTTGAAACATCTTATAGGTAAAACCGAATCTAGAAAAAACAAACAAAAGTCTAGCGAATCAATAAATAAATTAAATGAAGCCTTATTAGATAAAATTCAGGAAATGACTAGTGAACTTGTTAGAATGGCATCAAAGGTTGCTAAAAAAATGAATAAAAGGCTCAACCAAATCATGAAACAAAGACAACCATAGACAGTCCTCTCACAAACTCTCCATTTGCACAAGAGTGGTAGAGCATGAAAGAAACATAAATGAGTTCATGTAAAAGTAAACAAAACAATTCAAATTTGAAGAGCTTTTCCCATATCCATTAGACAAAAAAATGTTACGTATACTATTTCCTCAATCCTTCGAAATCCCTAAATTTGACAAGTAAACAGGAAAACATGACCCAAGAGAACATATCAAAATAATTTTCATGACATACCAAGAGGTATCCCACAGTGAAATCTATCTCTTCTATCATTTCCCAAAAAATTTAGGTGGACAAGCCTTAGATTGGTTTTTACACCTTCCAAAAGGCTCAATCTCAACCTTCACTGACTTGTTGGAAAAGTTTTGTAAACACTTCTCCTTCAATCTATATTTTGAAATCACCATGATGGACCTTTGTAACACTAAGAAAAGGAATAAAAAAACATTCACATCATTTCTTAAACGATGGAGAGGAATTGCAAGCCAATTTCCTTATTCCATACCTAAAAAACAATTGGTGAGCATTTTCATTCAAAATCTTAATCCAGAGTTATCATTCCAAATGCAAATGTATTTCTTAACAAAATTTTAAGAAGTCATTGAAAAAGGAGCACAAATCAAAAGAGCTCTCCTAGCTAAGGGTCTAATAAAAACTCTTTCAAAAGATTAATCCAATAAGGAAAATCATCAAAATCATGATAAATCAAAAAAAATTCAATTGCAATCGAAATGTTGTGAACTATCAGGTCACTGATACTCATCATGTTCAAAATGTGCAAGATCAACCATCAAAATCAAATAAATCAACTAATTAACCAATCATAATCTCCCATGAATAAACTACTCCTCGTGAAGTCAAATGAAGACAATTCACACCTATCAGAGAAACTATTTCTAGTGTCCTCTACTAATTATCAAGTGCTAATATGGTAACCTATCCAATCACAATACCCTTTGAAGAAGGGAAACCATAAATCACGTGGTAAAAAGAATCAACATATTATGAGTATCATTGCATCAATGGTCATTAAATTGATTGGTGTATAAGAATTCATCATTACATTCAAGATTTAATTGATTGTGGTGATATTGAAATAAAAAACAAAACAAGTGACAAAACCTCAGATGAGAAACTTACTGTGTTGAAGGATCCATTTTCAAAACATGATAAAAATGACAAAGCTAAAGATAAGGTATAATCCTCCAACACTATTGATTTCAGTTCCATTATTTCCTTCATTGATCATACTAATAATTATGTAGCTACTATAAAAATTAATACTCCTACTTATGTGGTGAAAACATGACATAAAAAGGTTTGGGTACCTGTGGCTAAACATCCCTCCACATCAACTAAACCTTCAACACCTAATCTCCAACCTATCGCCAATCCAACAACCTCCAATGTTAATTCTTCTTCACACTCATATGATATTATCAAAAATTTGGAGAAGATGCATGCAAAATATCCCTCATGAATTTCTCAAGTCATCACCCACACTTCAAAATAGCCTTACTCGTACACTTTAGGAAGCATGCGTTCCTAAGGATATCAATTGTCAGTAGTTTCAATCCTTAATTTCCAATTTATCACCTAGTAGTCCAATCCTTTTATTTGGTCCTCATGACCTTTTGAAATCCAACACCCAAAGTAACAATTTGTTGTATATGATGTCATTCGTAACCCATCATAAAATCAAAATGTTTCTTGTAAATAATGAAGCTGCATTGAACATTTTCTCCATGAAAATTTTAATACGCTTTGTTCATAATCAAGAAAGTATAGGAAATAACATCATCACCATTCGTGGTTATGATAATAGTGAATGAAAATATTCCGGCACCATCACGTTATCCATAAAGGTTGGACCTCAAACATTGGATACCTTTTGTCATGTTGTAGATGTTGAAACCTCCTATAACATTCTTGGTTCATCCATAGATTCATACTATGTAGATTGTGCCTTCCACATTCCATCAGTGTAAAAAGTTCCCTTACGAAGGTAAAGAGTGTACCCTACTTGTTGATACTAAACCATTTGAGTATTATAAGCTCCTAGAGGGGAAATATATGCTCACAAATTACTTTCCTTTTGTGGATGGATCTAATGTTGGAAATTATAGGCACTGAGAGGGGGGTGAATCAATGCTTATTCATAATTCAAAATACAATTCAATTTTCTTTACTATGCTATGATGAAACAACAAAACCATTCACAAGAAATCAATAGGAGAGAACAAAAAGAGACAAGATTTATAGTGGGAAACCCTTGAAGGGAGAAAAACCCACTGAAACTAAAGCATTAGCTTGGACAAATTGTCCTATAAAATTTACAATGATTTCACTGTTGAGCATCCAATCAACTTGAAGCATCAACTACAATACTTTAGTCATGCTTCCACTTTACATTTAGCAAGCTTCTACTTGCATGAAATCTTCAACTCCCAACACTTTAGTCAAGCTGCCACTTGACCTTTATCAAACTTCTACTTGCATGGAAGCTTCAACACCTAAAACTTTAATGAAGCTTCTACTTGATCTTCTGTAAGCTGAACCTTACAAGGAATATTCAACTCCCTGTATGATAATTATTCACTTAGACTTCTTAAAAATGTTTTGATCACTTTCCTTGTGTTGTCTCTCACAATAAATTATGATCACCTATTCAACTCATCTTTCTTCTCTTTTCACCCTCCTTCTCATCTTGATTCCTCTCTCTTCTTGTAGTCACTTATTTACCCACTCAAATGCCTAGGCGTGCTGGCACTTCATCTAGATAGATCTAGATGCTCACCCAAAACACGTGAAGCTACCAGGTCCCTCCTTTGTACTGGCTTGTCAAGATGTTGACATGCATGTTCATATTTATCATTACCAAAGTATACATTCATATGTAGATCATTACAAACATCATAAGGAAACATAACAGATGAAACTATTACTAAGATCAATTGCAATAGGTGTTCACCATATTCAGATATATCAATTACCAAAATCCAACCAAAATTATCCATTCATAACATAAATATTACATCACTGAAGTTGAATGAATAACAATAGTCACCAAAAATTCATGCATGCTAGAACATCAGAGCATCATAACTCTATTACATCATGGGTCTTGTACATGGTACCCAAAACAATGCATAATAATACATATATAAGATTGAAGACTTGCCCTTCATGGCTCATGCATTCTCAAAATAGGCGACATGCCTAAAATAACCATGCAAAATCAGCCGCATGGTTTTACACAAAGGCTAATAGTAGATTAATCTATAAATAAAATCTAATCTAATCCTATTATTAGCGTGATCCATGAATGACATTTGATCTCCACTTTAATCCAAAAATAACTCTTTCTTAGCCACAAAGTCTTCTTGATTTTATCTTTACTTGGGCTGCACTCCAACCACTTTTCCTATTTTTATCCTGTGACATGCAAAATCGGCTAAGTCTTGGGCGTACCCTACTTCAGCTGACAATTGTGCACATCTGCCCATCCCAATTTTGTGCTTGACTGTTCCATGCACCCTCTTGATACTTGGGCAATTCGGCTAAACCAACATTACCCACACTAATTACATTTCTGTCCTTGACAATGGGTTTCATACTTATCTCTCCAAATAATAAAAAAATAAAGAAAAAGTTAATTCATACTTAAAATAATAGAATAAAAGAAAGAATAACCAATGCGCATCGATCTTCAGATGGTTACATGATTTCAAGGTACTCCTTGTTTATTGTAGCTTACACTTCATTCCACTCTCTGAGTCCCTTCTTCACTTTCTCTGGTACATCACCACTAATTTTCTCCATTTCTTCGAGAGTCATATCCTAACCTTTTTGCTTTAGTTCCCGGATTACACCATCCAATCATGAAATTATACCTTCCATGAAGTCCATCTTGCGCGCCACTAGCACTCCAAATTCCTTGATGCATTCTTCATGAGGATCTCTGACTACTTTAAGCACATCACATTTTTCTCCACCACTGCTAATATCTCTTCTCTGCCCAAGGTCTCATCCTTCTTGGGTACTGCAACCTCGTTCTCTTCCTACATTGTGTATGACTTAAGGATTCTCTCAGGATCCTCATAGTTGTTTAGCGCCCATCCTGCCTTTCTTAATTCACCCTTCATTTTTTGTAACAAGGCATCATACAGCCCAATCCTGTGCGCAATAGTCTTCCTTGTCTTATCCTTTTCTTTGGCTATTTCCTTTGTGCTCGACATCTTTACACGTGTTTCCTCCTTCAACACTAAGTTCACTAAGCACTGTAAATAATGCATCATAAAAGGAAATGTTCCAGTGACATGCTCTTCATACTGCTGGAGTTTCTCCAAAATATCTTCCCCTAACTCTTTTGACATGTGAAGGACAACCTTTTCCTTTTTCTCTGCTCTATCTTTTTCTTCTGTCAGGTGCTGGATCTATTCTTCTTTATTCTTCTTATCCTCCAACATTGTTCTAAGTGTGGAACCTCTTATCCATGTTGCTCCTTGCCACTTTTTCTGTCATTTTGGTTAAGGGATTGCTTACTTTTTCATCTGTGAAATCCATGGGCTTTACTGTGATGTGAGCAGTGCTCGATGATTTTTTATTTGGCACATTATGCGTGCTTCCTCTTTGGCGTAAAAATCTAGTTCATCCATGTGCATTTTCATCCTCCAACTCAACATCTTTCTTGTGTGCATGTTTCCTCCCTTGGGGTCTATTATCTCCCATCCATACAGTTGATCATGGGAGAGTGTACTCTGAAACCTCATGTGGATGATTTTGGAAGGATCATTAACAATCCTAAGTCTGGTGTCTTCATAATTTATTCTCCCTTCTTCCTCTTATAGAAATGTTTTTTTGCACCTTTGTCTAGACCTTAACTCCTCTCTCCCGATGTGCCCCCATGGTCACCTAATCGCCTTTCTGCACTCCACTCTCTTTCTTCATTCCATTTAATGCCACCTTCCTCCTCACGCCTAGTGTGCACATTAGTGTCGTGATGAGCTTCTTCTTCTCTAAACTCATCCTCTCCTTCCACATCAATAATAGGTTAAGTCACTATATCACGCATAACTTCATTAGATATCTCTTCTTCTGCTCTCTCCTCATTAGTTACAATATTGCGTCTTCTTTTGTGTTTCTTCAGCTAGCTTGGCTTCATAGTTGAAATTCTGGGTGACCTCCTGAGTGGTTATGTGCCACTACCTTGAGGCTTCTTTCTTTTGTCTAGAATTCACTTACCACCCTACTTAATCACACTACCTTCAACCTTTTCTTTCTCTATCTCTAGTGGTGTAAATTAACTTGCAGCAATTAATATGTTGTTCATTAATCTACAATAATTTTATTATCAGACCTAGGTGTAGACACCAAATTTGGGTCACACTACCCACGATCCCCTTTCAAACGGTTAACATAGCATGTTCATATAACCACGCTCCCTTATCCCACATTTATATTAATTTAATTACTTACAATTAAATTAATACCCATCCTCACTTTATCTATTAATTTATTTACTTTAATTAAATTAATTTACATCTCACCCAACCACTTCACCTAGAAACCTCATCATAAACCTATTCTTAACATGTTTATTTTAACTAAGATTCAATCTCTACTTTCCCTAACTAACTGAGACTAAGTCTAACCCTAAAATTAGATGCCTATTATTTCTCTAATAACATCCCCACTTATCTAAGCGCAAAATACCAACTTAGATCCGAACCAATGAGAAAAACTAGCCAAAAAGATAGCCAAGATATACTATTTTAACAAACCTAGGATTTCCCACCGTAACCGACACTGGTTAACCCTAAAACAACACTGGTTAACCTAAACTGTCATCGGTTACCATATATTCATTTTGCTAACCTTGTTCAAGAGGTTGGAATTTTTGAGAGGTGGATCATATTTGAGTTTTGGAGAAAGAGATATCTACATGCAAGCACGGACCAGAGCTTGTTCGAGCATCCAGACAACTCTAGCCAACACCAGGACTGATATGAAGTTATTGGCATTCACGGTAACATTCTTGGAAGCACTGTCGTGACACTGATCACCAGTTTCATAGATTAACCATTGTTATCCTCCACTAATCAGGGCCTGGAAATACAAGTAAGTGTGTTCTGATCTGCATCATTATATACCTACTTAAATTGTGGTTTCTTTAGTTTTGTTTATTAGATCCCATTCTCCTTTACATTCCACCATCCCCACTTTCTTATCAATCCACCCATCCAACCACCCACAACCGTTTATATCCCCATATATGAATCCTAGGTATTCATGAGCCTTCCTAGCATTTTTATGAACCTAACCATCCTTCTTACATTCTTTGTGCAATCATAGAGAATCCCCAAAACAAAGTTTATTTGATTTCCACCACTTAGCCCCTACCTATGCCGGTCACCTTGACTATCACAGGTTTCCCCTTTACCACCACTGGTCATCAGACTGACGTCAGTTATTGTATCTTCTAATAGAATTTCACTAAGTTGATTTTATCACCCCTAAAACCTCACAAAAACCTCACCCAAGCCAGATACACTACCTAAAGCCACTCCACAGACATCCCCATCTCTCTATGCAGATACAAAGAGAACATGGACCCCTATTTCTGACATTGAACTATTCTTCCCTTGTTCACCCTAAAACTTCATTGGTCATAGCTAAACCATCATCAGTCGCACCCTGACAAATATCAGTCTCTATGTCTGATAACCCAACTGAAGACATCAAGCTAATAACCCCTCCTAAACTACCTAGAACCATTTATAACCTTTACCAAACCTCTATCAGACCTGTATAAAATCAAAACCACCTATCCAACCTCCAGATCTGATCATAACCCTGCCTATTAGATTATTTTTGCTTATTATATTTGAATGATATTCCTAAAGCATATCAACTATAGGAGGATGTTACTTATTTACGTTATTTCTTGCATTAAATTACATTAAATGATGGATTGACAGCCATCCAAGAAGTATCACACTTCCCAGATCTAGCACACGCTAGGCAGCCCACTGACATATATTGTTTAATATTCTTCTTGTGGTATTGTTTTACATTTACAGGTAGTTCCTCCTAGCCAAAAGGAAGTTCTTCATGGTCATCCTGGATCGGAAATCAGAAATGCATGCACAACCTTCAACCAACTTCACAAATAGGTATTCCTCATTGGCCTATCACCCTCTATCTGTTTTATTAAATTTTATCAAAACTCCAGTGAAACATTTTGGCATGCCCAGTGGGACCCTCTCTTGGGTTCATTGTATTTTCTTCATATATGGAAATTTTGTGTGTTTCTTTCTTTTTGAAAAATACACATTTAATCTTCTCCCTGGTAACATTCTTTTCTTCTAATTTTCTAAATGACATTTATGATTTGGGGTTTAAAATGAATCATTTCTCTTTTTTCTTCATTTGTATAGTAGTGAAAGAGCACATTCTTGGCCTATTCATCATTTGCTACATCAAATTTAATTTTCAATTTGGATTCTAAAATCTGTTGCATTTCATCCTTGTATGCTGCATTTTAGATAACATTAAAAATTGAGGGAAACCTATACGTTAGAATTCATGCCCAGCTAATGGTTGACATAATTGAGTCATAGGAGCACTTTCTCTTCTCTCTCTCTCTCTCTACCAAACTGCACAAATAAAAATTCACACATCTTTTTAAAAAACACCTTAACTGGAAGAAGCTATCAATGATCACACAATTAGAGGAATGACGCGCCCAACTAGTTTCTCTGTCTAGTCATTAACTCAGAGAAAGGACCGCCCCCACCAAAACATAACCTGAAACCACCTTTTAGAATTTTCCTCTTCAAAGGATGCCTTCCTAACCAACAAAAATTCTATTTTGAATTCACAAGTCAGTCTTAAATAGCAGAAGCTGAACACATAAAATTCACTTATAAGATTGCATGTTTTTCTTAGCTTTTTCTTGAGTTACGTTTTGAGTTGTGAGGTTATGTTCTCCACTTTCCTCTTCCTTTCACACTCCACATCATAGTTGGAGTATTCTGACTGTTTCTGAGTGTGTCAGGGTCTAATACTATCATCCTCATACTTCTGGGTTGATACTCCATTTGACTCAATTCACAAAACTAATTTTTCTTCACTTCTTCAAATTTCACAGTAACCGGCATTGGTCCAGTGACCATCACTGATTTCCATATGACCGTCATCGGTTTACCTAACTGGTGTCGGTTTCCAACTCTTTTGTTTATTTTACCCAAAATAGCATTCATCACCTCTTCTGTTCTATTTAAAATTCTCATTACATCATCATATCCCTAGAATTCTAATATCATGGTCATATACGGTTTCCTCATTCCATTTTCATCAATTTTTGGTCTCATTTACTAAAATTGTTGATTTCCCATAGTAACCAGTATTGGTTACCGTAACTTTCATTGGTACCCCTTTAGCCATCATCAATTATTTAAATTGTTGTCAGCTCCTTTGTTATGATTTTTAATTAGAACATTGACCAAGTTCACCTCCCGGAATCTATCCTTCTCCACTTCTGCTATTTTTCTGTGTTATTTACAAAGTATAATTTACCAGCATAAGATAATTCACATGGATTTGACTCACTGCCAAACCAACGCCCTTGTGTTTCATGCCAACCTTTAGCCTCTTCTACTTAGCCTATCACCACCTTCTATCTTTTCACCTATGGATCCAACTCAGTCCGTAACCATTAGTACCAGTGACAAGGAGTTCATAAGACTATTTGACCAGAATCTTGTTTCCCTACAATACTACCTTGCCCATTCCTCCACCTCGGACTCCTTGAGATAATTGTTATACGACATGCTCATGTCTATCTCTCCTGCCCTTGCCCCCACTTCCGCATCATCTACTACTATCTTAACACTGCCTTCATCCACCTTACCCCATGTGGTATCTCAACTGAACCCCACACCCACTATAACTGCTACACCAATGACATCTATCGCACCCGTGGTGTCGACCATCCCTTCACCAACCACCTTAATCATGACACCATCTGCAACCTTTACCTCATATGTACCAGTTGTATCACAACCACCCATTGTGTCGGAAAACCACACCCCATTCCAAAACCTCGTCCTTTCCATCCCACAGTCTCTACCCCCAATTGCTACTAGAGTCATTACGACTACCCCACTTGTTTACATGTGATAAGGCCAAAATATCCCTCATCAATGTGTAATGAATGATCTCATTTTACTCTCCTTTTAATCAAGTTTGATTGCATTTCGTGGATTTTGTTTGATCTAGGAAAAGTTAGGATGTAATTTTCCATGTTTTGTTTGATTTAGTTCATAATGTCTTAAAAATCTTGTAATTCCTAACAAAGTGTGTGGAAATTCAGTTTTTTTGAATAAAACATGTCATATTTGGTCAGATAAGCGAAGTGTGAAGCAGCCAAAACCTTTTTTAGGAATTTAACGAAAATGTGGCTTAGCTCCGAAACTCCATTACTTAGCTCTAGGAACTTCATCACTTAGCTCAGGAAATCCATCACTTAGCTCTGGAACTCTATCACTTAGTTCTGGAACTCCAAAACTTATCTCCAGGAACTTTCGTAGTTAGATTCAGAAGGTTTCCATTTGGTTCTAAAACTTCTCCAGAGTTCCGGAATTAATGGGAATCTTTTTATTCTTTCAAAATATAAGTTATGGATTAATTAATGGGCCCTCCAATTAGGAACAAACCAACAAATTTCTAGTTCTTCACACTCCAGAAATACTTATGTAAGACCAACAACTGTATGTCCAGCTAGTTTTCTAAATTTCATATCTACTTTGGGCATCATTCGGTTTCACTAGAACCTGTAGGTGGATAGACAACTATTGAACACTCGTGATTGTAAATGAATCTTTAGATTGAGAAATCTATATAAAGAACCTAAAGATAGATAAAAATGATGATATAGATATACAAACATATACACAGTTAAGTTTTGTAAGACATAACAATTCAATAATAAGATAGCCATTTAATTTTGAGAGTCACCACACTATGTTAACTCCTGATTCGAGGTGAAGCAAGGGCCCAATCCTCCAAGAAACATGATCCTTTATTTTATTGATATTTATATCTTCAAGAAATTTGTAAAAATCCATTATTTAATAGTTATGTAAGTACTTTTGATACTTAAATTTTAATATGTTACATAATTTATTTATCATCCCTGCAGGTGTTTTGGTGTACATTTTTATTTCCTTAAAATACATTTTAAACAACATCTCCAAAGTGTGTTTATTTGTAGCAGTGTGTTTCATTATACAAAGTGTGTTTATTCTCAACAATATGTTTAAATTAAGCAAAGTGTGTTTATTTCCAGTAGTGTGTTCAATTTTGAAAGATTTGTTCATTTCAGCAATGTGTGGTTATTTTTAGCAAGTTTCTTATAGTTTAGCTTTAATAAGGATTTGGCTAGGGAAGTCTTAAAAACAATCTAAAACCCCCCCTAAAAAAATAAAAATATATAAAAATATAAAATCAATTACTAGTTCACTGATGCATTTCTCTTATTGTATATAGCTTCAGTACACACCCCTGGTTTGAATATGACATCGACACATGAGTCAGATTAAACTGAAAGGAATAACCCGACACCACATAATTTTTGGTGCTGTTGTCAGGGACTCACTAGTTAGAATTGTCTAATTGCAGGATGTCAGCATGAGGAAAAATTAATACATACAGTTCTAGTAATTGAAAAAAATCATTCCCTATGTGTTGTCGTGCAAGATGTGCAACTAAGGGAAATTGAAAAAATTCCAAGCATGAAAACGATAACCCAGTGTTGAATTTTTCAAGAACCCACTAGATATCCAAGACACCCCAGGTCTAATCCTTAGATTCAGTCCAAAATGACCTCCATGACATGATGTTATCTCAGTCCCCCTAGGTGATCCTTATAATAAGTAGTATTCATTCCCCCTAGGTGCATTTTAGGGATTTATGAAAAGATACTCACCTATACTCATAGTATCTGGGATAGGGTTGTATGCTGGCTCTTCCTAGGATCTGGATTAACCCCTTGGAGTAGACATGAAAGGATACTATTCATACTTATAAGAGGTGGGGTCTGAAGACCTTAACTGCTTATCCAATCCCAAATTATTTTGGAAGTTTTTGGGAGGTTTTGAGAAACTTGGAGCAGTTTGAGAAAAAATTAGGTTTCATAAGCCCCACATGAAAGTATACATACCTAAAACAACTGCCTTAGGCTTCAAAAGATGATTTCGGGAGCTCTGGATGTAGTCTAGAAGCAAAAAAAAATACCACAGAAAAGAGGATTTGAATACCTACATGATGGTCAAATCATATTGTTCACTACACCTTGGCATATAGGATTGCACAGGAATTTGCTTTGTAAGTGTACAAGTGGATGTCTCAAATCTAAAAATTTGCTTGTCATAGGGTATCATATGGATGAGTCTCAAGACATGAGACCCCCACCATTAACACGTGTAAAAATTTCCTTTATCCGTTCACCACCTAATATGAAAATTTAACCAACATATTCCCACACGGTGCTCAAGTGTGATTTTTCGTTGAGGACACGTTGCTCAGCATTCAGGAGCCTGGCGGGATTCATGTCCCTGACGGCCCCGAGGTTCAGGAAACACCAACCTGGTTTGAAAAATGTGCATCAGACCATCAGTGTGACCTCTTAATGACCCTCATAACGACACTCCAGACTTGACATTTCAGCCCTTAGGTGCATGTTGTTGGAGCAACCATTCCTTACCGTCGTCTAATCGGGTGCCAACATGTCAAAACAATCCAGGACCACCGTAGAAACTGAAAAATATTCTCTACATTATCATCCCATGATGTGAGTAGACCATCAGACCTTAAAGGGTATATTTCACTCAACCCCTATCTCAATAGGAATTATGGACACCCGCGTGATCAACTTGTTCAGCTCTCAGGTGCATTTTTGGAGCATTCATTCACTGCTGTCAGATCTGGTGCCATGTGTCAGCTCCAGGACCACCATGGAAAATAATTTACCTTATGTACCTAAGGTGGGGGACATAAAAAATGGAAAAATGTGCCCAACCCTTATGGTGAGTCATTTGGACACCCACGTGACCAACTTTCAGCTCCCACTACTTTAAAGCAAATTTTCTCACCTTCATTCCCTATCGTCGGATCACCACCATGTGTCGTCCTCTTGACCACCATATAATTTGATTTCACTCACATCCTTGAGGTCAGGGACATCAAACATGAAAAATTGCACCCAAGATTCTCCCTTCATGTTTTCAAAATTAAAAAATTCTAACTGCCGCTCAGTGCTTCCAACTGCTTCCACTCCAGTGCATAGACAAACTTCATCCTTCCTCTTCAAATCTCCTCCATACCTATGACTACAAAACAAAAAATATAAAACTCAAGTTATTCCCATCTACTCTGAAAGATGCAACAATGAGGTGGTTTATGGGATTAACATCCAATTTTATTAACACTTGGGGGAAAATGGAAACTGCCTTCCTAGAAAAATATCAGGACTACTATAGAGGGAGAAACAAAAAGGAATATTTTTTTATGATCAAACAGGAAGAGGATGAAAATATGGAAGATTATTTAGATAGATTCCTCTTTGTGAGTAAAAGGTGTGGATTTGTACTTCAAGAAGAGCTAAGAAAAACCATTTTTCTTAAAGGTCTGGATGATGAATCTAGGGAAGCCCTTAATTTAATGGGATGTGGAAACATTAATCAATTGAGAATGAATGATATTAAATACCTTTGTAGAAGTTATTCAAGAACAAGGGGTGGACCTAGGAAAGGAAAAACTGTGAAAGGTGCAAATCTAGGCATGAACAAACTTATGGATGAACTAGAAAACTTTAAAATAGATATCCTAGTTCAATTAACTTCCACCATGGATGGATTACAATCTAAAACAAATGCTAATACTGAACCATTAGCTATGTACTGTCCTAGATGCAGAAAGAAACATGCAATAAGAGATTTTCCTCTAGATAAAATAGAAAGATGTCTTATTTGTGAATCTAGGGAACATGAAGTGAATGCTTGTTCTCTTCTTCCATTCATAAAAAATCATCTTAAAAAAACCAACACTTCATCCACTACAGAAGAAGTAAATTTTTTTTCAGAGACAACCTATTCAGGGGTAGTTCATACCAAGATTTGTTCCTAATCCTTAGATTATTCCATGGGTGGCTCAGATGGTACCAAAAAATTAGAGACAACCACCTTGAACCCCTCAACCAACATGGAATCCCCAGGATTGGGTAGGACAAGCTTGGTATGCTCAAGGACACCAAAAACCATGGTCTGATCAAGGTAACCCTTATGCTTGTTCACAACCTAGGTGGAACCCTAATAACCATGTTCATTAGGATCTTATCCAAATCAACCGATCAGTGTGACAACATTTAGGGGAGTTAGGATGAGATTTTTTAGAATGGATCTCCATGAGTGATGCCCATGGTCACCAAATGAGTCATGCAATAATGTATTTACACATGGTGTTTACACATCATCCAGTGTACAAGGAGTTCAAAGATTCAGAGTCTCACTGCATTTGGAGCTTTTCATCAATGAGGATCAATGGACTTCATCGGGTGACATAGCTTCTTCCTATTTTTCCCTCTCTTATTTCTCTCTCCATTCTATTTTTTTGTTATGCGTCATCATTGTATTTCATCCTATTCACTTAAGTGACCTATTTCAAATTTGTAAAAAAGTCCATTTTCTCAGAAATACTTATAGGAGAAATACTTGAGATTCGTGGAAGGAATATAAAACTGGTGCAATGGAATTATGGGAAATTAAGAGTCATGTGAGGGAGTTGAAAATTTGATTCTATTCTAGTAAATTGTAAATCCCTGAATTAAACAAAATTAATCAAAAATGTTGGCGATTGAAAAAGACTTGGAACTCAAGAGTGCGTCATACCTAGAGACTAGCAAAGGTAGATAGCCAACTTGTCTTCGACTATCCTCTACTCTCAAATTTCCTCCGTTCTGAAATATGGGTATCCCAGAAGCCCTGTTGATTTCTAGTAATCAATAGGAAATAAAACAGTTTACATATAATTTCTTTGGTTAAGGGGTTTCTGAGAGAAACTTGATGATCAATGAATTCTATGATGGTCTTGCTGCTTTTCGTAAATTTGTTTCTTCCCATAAAAACAAGTGTTGAACCTTTCTAGCACCATAGTGTAGTATGGTATGAATCTGATTTTCTACCTGCAACCATTAGGGATCATCCTGACCTCTTTTCTCACTCCCCTGGTCCCATTCTTCATACAAAGTATTCCCTCGCAAGATATTACTTAGCTATTGCGACCAAAATTTCAGTAGAGTAACCCTTGGTTGGATCCCATTATTTTTGGGCAATGCTACCACAAAAATAGCTACATTTTCTCACACATTCATATAAGGTAGTTTGCACCGGTCAAGATGAGAGGGACTTAAATCTGCTATGGTAAGTGTTGGCAAGTGAAATTTCCCTAGAGTCCTTATCCACCCAACAAATTTTCTTGATAATCAAGAACAGTTTATAGGCTGGTGATCCTGATACTCTACCTTGGGGCAGAACTTGTAGCAGCATCTGTACCCAATGATACAACCATTGCAGGTTCATGAAAATTGGAGTTGGATAATATGATTAATCACCCATTGAATGAGCACCAATTGGTCTTTGGAATAATCGGAGATAGTTCCAGATCCTTCAGAATTATTTTTGGAACCTTTGGATTTAGTTCCAGAATCTTCGGACTTAGTTCTATAACCTTCATAACTTAGTTTCAGAACATTCATACTTATCTTTGGAATCACAACAATTCAATGCAGATGTAAATAATTTCACTCCACGAATGAATGTGGTTTCCTCTTTGGGAGGGTTAGAAAATAGATACAAAATTAGTAACCTTAGTCTCAAAGATATCACGGAATAGTAAGGAATTTTTGGAAAAAATAAATGATGGGGAGTTTGACCAATGACAAGATAAGCATCATAACTATCCCTACTATCCTTTATCCCAGTATTATTTCTCAAGGTAACTTTAAAGACATTACTACATATCATATGTTTTTACCACATTCATTTCCACTAAACACGTCTAGTGTAACCTTTTCAAAAAAATCAGTTCATCACACATTGGAACCAAATAAATCAAAATTCAACCACGGTAAAATTTTGAACATTAATAGCTGGTTAGAAAATGATCAAGAAGCTAAAATTGTTTGATGTCTTGAAAGGTTATATAATAGAGATTATGCTTAGAGTAGTATAAAGATACGAAAGGAATCCATCTAAGTATTTGTACCCATCACATTTATACTGAATAATGTTTAAACCATTTAGGAAAACTCAGAGAAGGATCAACCCAGCCTTGAAAGACATAGTCCGAGAAGGATATTGAAAAAGCTACTACAAGTAGGATTTATCTACCCCATCTCAGATAATCAGTGGCGTGTATCCTCTTTTAATTGTGCCTTAAAATAAATGGAAAATGGAGATTTTTTTTTTTTCTTATTATATGGAATTGAATAAAGAGCTACACTTACAAAATATTTTCCCTTACCATTCATAGATCAAGTTTTTAGACAAACCTTTTAGGTAAACAATACTTTTCCTTCCTGGATGGATTTATTGGATATAATCAAATCAGTGGTGTCTACTGAGGATTAGGAAAAAAATACCTTTACTTGTCCATGGGGTATCTTTGCCTACAAGGTATTGTCCATTTGGACTATGTAATGCTCCAACAACCTTCCAAAGGGTTTGTACTAATAATTTTTGTAGAATTTAAATAATGATTGTGTGGAGGTATACATGTATGATTTTATTGTGCATGGAGAAACATTTGATGATGCCCTTGAACAACACTATTTCGGACAAAAGTATTAACAAGATATGAGAAAAATAACTTGTCCCTTAGTCATGAGAAATGTTTGATGATGGTTGATGAGGGAATTGTATTGGGACACAACATTTCAAAAAGAGAAATTCAAGTTGACCAAGACATAAATTAGGATTATTTCAGAGTTACCTATTCCTCAAACCCCCACGGATATCAAGTCATTCTTAGGACATGTTGGGTACTATAGGCATTTTATCAAAGATTTTAGTAAAAAAATTGCCCCCCATGTTTGTCTGTTTTTTCTTACCAAGGATTATGAATTTTGTTGGGATGAAAAATGTACAACATGCTTTTTAAAATATTAAAGAAAAATTAATCACTTGCCCCAATATTAAAAGGACCTAATCTGGAAGAAACATTTTCACATCCAGATATATGTCTCAAATAACTCAATTGGTGCAATTTTGGGATAGAAATATGAAGAAGGGAAAATCTATTCTATTTATTACCTTAGTAAATATCTTACTCACACAGAAAGAAATTTACACCAACATTACAAAAAGAATTTCTGTACCGTGATCTATTCAAAATTAATAAGTTTAGACAATATATTATAGGGTATAAAATATTTGTACATATAGATCACTAAGACAATTAAGAGGTACTTAATAAAAAAACCCAATGGTTGGATGTAGGATAATTAGATTGGTTATTACTTTTACAAGAATTTGATATTACTATTGTGGATAATCTAAGAAAATCTAATGTTGGTCGCTGATTTCTTGTCAATATTAACCACTATAGGGGATCAATATCTAGTTAAGGACAACTTTCCAGACGAACAATTATTTTCTATTTCAATTTATACACCACGGGTTGCTGATATGGAAAATTATCTGTGAAACAAGGAAGTTTCCTCCTTTTACTAAGAAACAAGATGAAAAGTTTAATCAGAACCAATGCACCAATTTAAATGGTTAAATGAAATGTTATTTAAATGTGGTCCTGAATTGGTTTTATGTATGGGTGTGTGAGAGATAAGATGAGATCTTTGACATTCTTAGGGCATGTAATGATGGACCAAGGTGGAGGACACATTTTAAGGTGAAAATAACAACCCACAAAAAATACTTGGCATTGGCGCTATTATTGGCCATATCTGTATAAAGATGTGAAGAAAAATAAATCAAGCAGTGTGATCCATGTCAAAGGATGAGACAACCAAACTTTCAATATTGAAAATGCCTTTGCATCCTCAAGTGGAGAATTGAACCGATTTGAAAGGTGGGGTGATAGATTTTTGTTGGCACTTTTTATTCCTCCTTCACAAGGAGAACAACACATTCTTGTATGTATTTATTATGTAACAAAGTGGGACAGAGGGTACAGGCTTTAATAAATGCTAATGAAGATACAATTGGTGATTTTCTTTTGCACAAATTTATGATGAAGTTTTGTGCACCAAGAAGTAATAGTCTCAGACCAAGGGCCCACTATTTCATGTCCAATATGATCTAGACCTTTAAAAATTTACTATCAGAATCAATCATTAGAATTCATATCCCTATCACCCATAATCAATTGGACAAGAAAAAGTGATAAATAGGGAATTGGAAAACAATCTCATGAAAATAGTTGAAAGCAAGTAAGAAGAGCATTGGGTGAAAAGAGCTATTTGAGGTTGTTTGGAGCTTATAACATAACTTAGAATACTGCAACATGGTTTCTCACCATATGAATTATTCTATGGTAAGAATCCCATGTTACCCATTTAATTTTAAGTACAAACATTGAGGACAACAACCACATTAGGTATTGAATTAGATACAACATAAAAGGAACAGAACTCTACAAATCGATGAATTAGATGAGATGAGATTGGAAAGAACTTCAATAGATAATATATACTTCCAATACCAAAATGAAGCAATGGACATGATGCACCATATCAAGGAAAGGAAATTAAAGATAGGATACCAGGGCATTACTATGTGATTCTAAGTACTAGTAATTCTAAAGGAAAGTTGAGAACCATGGTGGTTAGGACCTTATCATATTGAGCATATATATGAAAATGACTCTATTCAGCTACTTCCCCTTGGTGGTAGCAGAAGGACACTTTTTGGTCAATATACAACAGGCTAAAACTCTATAGGAAGCCTGCCTATAAGGGATGAATTCTTGAAGAAAATTGAAGAAAACAAGGAATTTGATCATATAGAAGAACCTAGCTCTTCCAAAATGATCAAGTAATCAGATGCAAGGATCTGAAATAAAGCGAGGGGAATGAAAACTGGAAAATGGTGTTCTATTCCCCAGGAAATAAAAATCTCAAAATACAATAAAAATAAAAAAAATAAAAAAAAGGAAGGGAATGAAAATTAGTAAATGAGAATTCTCTTCCCAAAAACTAATTCTGTCAAAAGGCCAATTGAAAACTAGAAACAGTGGTTTGTCTCATCAATAAGTGGCTAATTCAAATAAATGCAACTTCTTTAGAATTTCAACTATCCTTTTTTAACCATTTTTGTTTTTCACTTTATTTTCTGAATGATGAGTCATTGAGGCAGATGGATTACATCAACAAGGATGGTAATTATGTCTTGATGTTATTAAAGGTCAAATTAAAATTCCACATATTCTGATTAGACTTGATTTAAGTTGATAGTATAATGAGTCATTTATTGCACATCTTGATTAAAGGGGAATTAATCATGAAGGTGATGTCAACTAAGGAAATGGAAGTGGTGGGATATTAATAATGAACCCCAATTTAGGTCGAATAAAAGAAAATTGGGAATAATTGCAGAGAAGTCTAAGAAGGAAATAATGAAGTCATATTTGGAGTTCCGCAGCTAAATCTAGCTAGTTCCAAAACCAAATCTAGTAGTTCTGTAACCAAATCCAACTAGTTTTATATCTGCTCTGAAATAAGTAAGAATTCAAAGTACATCCTCTTTTCCATGTGTATCAAAAAGAAGCCAGATCTAGAAGATGATACACAACTCCTTGGAGATGGAGAGGTAGCAACCATTTATTAACAAGCAAGTTGGCTGGATATATCTTAGGTAATGGGGAAAATACAATGATGGAATGGTAAGAGAATTTGTTGTGAATTTACCTAAGTCCATAACTAAGTTTAAAATCTTTGTAATTCACTTTACTGTTAATACAATAAGCAATGTATCTAGGGTACACATTATACATCTTACAAAATATGTAAAGGGAACCCTAAAAGAATTAGTAAAAAACTTAAGATAAGAGGGTGAATATGAATCCCAATACATTTATAATACTAAGAAGATAATAAAGGGGGTCAAAAGAGATAGCTTACCCAAACCCTTCGACAAAGTAGAATTATGGATCCAGTAAAGTACCTAACATGTGATGGCCAATATGGGACTGTTGGAAGGAAGATCCTTAAAATGCTGATATATCTTAGGTTTAGGGAAACAAAATAGGAGTCTCTAGTAAACCTTCATGGTTTTCTCTTTGATTCCATCCAAATAATGGCTCGGATATATTCTTGGGGTGTAGGGATGATTAGACTCCATGGATTAGTGCATCTGGTACGTCAACACCATTTTAGTTTCTAAGAAAAATGGAGAACAAGCATGAATAAAAAAGTTCAGACAAACTCTTGATATTATCAGTATGGGAATACTAACTCCCTTTCTCTTTTAAAATTAACTTAGAAATTAATCCCTCTAGATGAGAAAAATAAGGAAATAAGTGGAGTTAAAATACTAAAGAGGAGGAAGTTTGAAAGGATTATCAAAGTTGAAAAATATAACTACGGTTTATTTTTAAGAAACTCCCTCCTCTATAATAATACTAGAAGAAATGATACATGTCTCTTACAGTAATAGTTCACCCCAAGTTAGAATGTGAAGGAAAAATTAGAAGAAGTTCAAGGAGGAAGTTCCACTTCAAAAAATGTTATAAAGATCCTAAAAGAAAAAGAATTCATAAGAAGTTTAGGGAAACTCCAGCGGAATATTTAAAGTAGAAGAGGGTTTTAGGGAAAGAAGATACTGATATTTTTGGGCAACATGGAAATTTCTCCTCCTCTACTAAGTCAAATTAAGGAGTTGGAGGAAAGAAGATGAAATATTGCAAGAGACATGTTTTTCAGGAGATGGATGACTCAACAATACAGTTAGACGAGTAAGAACAATTGGCATATTGAGAAAATAAAAGGGAAATACCCTTTAGTGGAAGAACAATGCTCATTCCCTAAGGAACTCCCAGAGAAAAGAAGAAAAACACCAGTTTAGGAGCAGGCTTTGTTCTTTTCTAGGGAGAAAAAATTATAAGTAGGGAGAAAGATGAGGAATTGAACTTCCTCACAACACAAATTGGAGGATAGTGAAATGGTTGATTAAACTACAACTAAAAACTCATCTCATGGATAAAAAGAATGAAGAATTAACATGGTAGTAAAGCAGCAAATGGTGTAGAAAAAGAAAAAGAATTTGAGCAATTGGCTAGTGAAAATATTACCATGACAAAAGTACATCCAGTGGATCAAATTGTACAAAAAAAAATTGTCTTACTTGGCCACTCATGTAATTATGGGATGATACCTGCACAGAATATTAATGAGTTCAAAATATCAAATCAAGGAATTAAGAATCTATATGGAAGAAGAGAAGAAGGAAAGGAAAGAGTGGGAAGAAAACTTCTATAAAATTGAGAAAGAAAAATTTTAATGATTGGAAAAAAATATAGATGGTCTGTATAATGAAGTGAGAAAAATTTCTCACACGTGGAATACCTTCTCTTTCATACAGTGTCTTCCTAGAAGAACAATTTAACCGTTGGAAATTATAAAGGACTTCATGCAACCTTTCGAAATGAAGTAAAAGATGACTCAGAATTCAATGGCAGCATATTCCGCAACTAGTGCAGAGTAGAAAAAAATTCTTTGTGAATTTTTATCTCTACAAATTTATTTTAGAAAAGAACACATGCTTGATGATTAATCTATATGTGGGGGAAAATCCAACTTAAAGAATTTTTTTTATGTGCTCCCATAATCATAGCAGATTGGAAAGAAAGGGATACTAAAAAACTTAATAAAAAGCTAGTTCCTCTAGCCTATGTGTGAGATCTCTTTATGGAAAAACCATATGCATTTGTTCATACGTTTCAGGGTCCCATTCCTTTGATAGCCTGATTTAAGCAACATTATATTGCTAGCCTGCATTAAATTTTTGAGTGCCTTCACCTCATATGAAGAGAAAAACTTTGAGGAAATTTATGATGGATGCCTGAAGAGATGGGAATTCCTCACTGTAGCATTAAGAAGAAGAGAAGTTTATATCTCCCAAAAAATCTAATATGGATGTCTGGAAAGGGCTAGAATTTTATGTCAACTCATTCCTCAAATTTGTGAAAAAATGCATAGGTCTGTGGATGGATATGAGAAACAAGGCCCTCCTCTCCTTCATACACCCATGTCTCCATGATAGAGTAGAGAACCTCAGGATCCCACTCAATTTGAGGATTTAAAATAAGAAGCTAGAGGAAGGATCATGATACAACACTTCTAAACAGAAGCACTGAGACATTAATTTTTCAACCATTTGATCTTAGAAGTCAGTTGGAATGCAGAATTCACAATCCCAGTTTTGAAGAATAGATTTTGTAAGAGGACTAACAAACAAGTAAGTGTGGGGGAGATGATAAGGCCAAAATATGTCTCATCAATGTGCAATGAATGATATCATTTTACTGTCCTTTTAATCAAGTTTGACTGCATTTTATGGCTTTTGTTTGATCTAGTACAAGTTAGGATGTAATTGTCCATCTTTTGTTTGATTTAGTTCTAACATCTAAAAACTCTGTAATTCCTAACAAAATGTGTGGAAATTTAGTTTTTGGAATAAAACATGTCATATTTGGTCAGATAAGTGAAGTATGAAGCAACCAACACCTTTTTGAGGAAATTGGCTTCAATGTGGCTTAGCTCCAGAACTCCATCACTTAGTTCCAGAACTCCATCACTTATTTCTAGAATTCTATCACTTAGCTCCAGAACCTTTAGAATTAATTTTAGAACTCCAAAACTTAGCTCCAGAATTTTCACAGTTAGTTCCAGAAGGTTTCCATTTGGTTCTAGAACTTCTCCAATGTTCTGGAATCAATGGGAATATTTTTATTCTATCAAAATATGGCTATGAAGAAATTAATAAGCCCTCCAATCAAGAACAAATCAAAAAATTACCAGTTCTTCACACTCCAAAAATATTTATGTAAGACCAACTACTGTATGCCCAACTAGTTTTCTAAATTTCATATCTACTTTGGGCATCATTCAGTTTCACTAGAACCTATAGTTGGATAGACAACTATTGAACACTCATGATTGAAAATGCAAATTCGGATGGAGAAATATATATAGAGAACTGAAGATAGATAAATGATACAAATATATAGACATATACATAGTTAAGTTTTGTAAGACAAAATAATTCAATAATAAGATAGCCATTTCATTTTGAGAATATCATACTTTGTCAACTCCTAATTAAAGGTGGAGAAAGGGCACACTCCTCCAAGAAACATGATCCTTTATTTTATTGGTGTTTATATCTTCAAGAAATTTGTATAAATCCGTTATTTAACAGTTCTATAAGTACTTTTTATTCTTAAATTAAAATCTATTACATAAGTTATTTATCGTCCCTGTAGGTGTTTTAGTGTACGGTTTTATTTCCTGAAAAGAATTTTAAACATCTCCAAGTGTGTTTATTTCTAGTAGTGTGTTTCATTGTGAAAAGTGTGTTTATTTCCAACAGTGTGTTTCATTCTGCAAAGTGTGTTTATTTCCAGCAGTACGTTCAATTATGAAAGATTTATTATTTCAACAATGTGTGGTTATTTCAACAAGTTTCTTATAGTTTAGCTTTAATAAGGCTTTGGTTAGGAAATCTTAAAGAAACTTTAAAACCCCCTAGAAAATAAAAATAATAAATATCTACAATCAATTACTAGTTCAATAAGATTCTTCTTGTTGCATATAGCTTCAGACACACCCATGGTTTGAATATGACATCAATCACGAATTGATTAAATGAAGGGAATAATGAAACCCATCAACACACATCACTAGCAACCCCCAATCTCATTTATTTCTTATATGAGATATCTTCCACTTGCATCTATTCTCCCTTCATAGTTTTCATATTCGATACCCCCATATACTGGGATTCCGTCCACATCATACACCCATCATCAACATCCCTTTACTGTAGGAGGCACCCATTCCTCATAACCCACTAATGACCTCATTAGGATGATGATGGAAAAGATGCAAACATTAGAAGCATCAGTTTCTGAATCTACCAACTCCTTAACTCATGAAAAAATCTGTAATGAGCCTATTCATCCATCTATCCCCATTCACCCATACCCTGTACATTGGAAAATGCACAAGTTAAACCATTTCAAAATTTAATTAGACCTGCAACAACATTTGTGGTCATTCAAACATGGGTGTTATCTAATTTCCCATGACGATGCTTTACTGCTACAGACATTCCCCATGTCCTTGACAGGACCCGCCATAGATTGATATAGTGGTTTACCTAGACATTCCATCTAATCCTATAACCAAGTGGCTCAAGCATTCTTGGACCACTTCTCAATCAATGTCATCAAAAAATTCACCATGACTGACCTATACTCGACACGATAGTATGGCGACGAATCTATCACAGATTTAATTTCTCACTGGTGAAGTCTTATCAACCAATTAACATTCCAGTTACCTCTAGTTGAGCTTATAGAGTTGTTCACTAGAGCTTGTGATAGACACATCTCACCAACTCTGTAGGTACAAAATTTCTGTACGTTTGACAAAGCATTTACCATGGCATGAAAGCTGGAAATTCGTGCCATTAAAGAAAAGAAAATCCAATTGTGAAACAAAAACGCTGCATTCAAGTAACATGATGCTTCTTCGTCTTCAAAGCCCCAAAACAATTATTCAAAAGCCAAAAGATTTGCCAATATGGTAGTTCTCAAAGCTGGTCCATCCCATCCATCTAATCAAGCCAAAGCTTCCTCCAATCTTTCTCCTGTTTAGAATTTCAATTCTGATGGGAACAACAAAAGTACACTCCAATTGGAGAGCTATATTCTTCAGTCTTGGAAAAGATTCTTAAAGCCAGAGCCATTGCACTACCCCCCATAAAACCTCATACTGGTTTCGATCCCGTTCGTCCTACACCCGCATGGTATAATGAACATGACTATTGTAATTATCATCGTGTCAAAGGCCATAGTGACGGTAATTGCATAACTTTAAAGAATATTGTGCATGAAATGTTAGATAATGGAGATCTCATCCTGGATAACCTGAACGCACCAACAAATCAAAGCTTACATATATTTAAGAAGTCATTCCCTAACCATACACCATCATCAAATCAAAATGGTGAACCTTTAACCAATGACAGTAATGTCCGTGAAGTCCATGCTATTTTTGATATCATACCGGTCGTTCCTCAATTTCCACCTATTCCTTCTATAGAGGAAATTCTAACACGAGCTCCTCTTCCCATGGAGGACCATACCTCATCTAATCCTTCACCCACAGAGGAGTCTTCTTCATCTCCCCCTTCACCCATGGAGGAGTCCACAATTTATATTGATGCCATTTCACCATCTACCTTGCAACCTACTGATTAATCAATGGTATTAACTCTCCTACCCGCAGGAGAATCATCATCACTTTCTCCTCCACCAAAAGAGGAATCTACCTCATGCCACCTAACATCTCTCCTACCCATGGAAGATCCTTTAGACACGCCACTACCTATTGGGGACAATTCCCCATTAGCATTTTAGGATCCCATTGATTTGGTCTTTGCTCTTTTATGCATAGAGTCCAAGGCTAACCAATTAATTTTCTCATAGACATATTTTGTAGGGATTTCCACTAAACCAGTTACATCTCCTCTTGTAGCAGTGAATTTTTCACAACTGGCTGATCACTTGGATTACGTTGATAAGTTCATACTTTAGGGACATCTTTGGCTCTCCTTTTCAATTCAAATGCAAATGTTGCATACAGATACCTCCATGATCTATCCAAAAGTATTTACAGCAACCAAATCGACCCTGACCATGCTTATTGAAATGGATTATTCATTGTCACCTTTACCTACATCTGAACATTTAACCACAGATAAAACCATCCCTATGCCTAAGAACATACCCACACCTACATCTTTTCCCATATCTAGACCTATCACTACCCTAGGTATCATGCCGACATCCGGACTTGTCCATCCACTCGTCAAATTAGACTTATCCACACCTTCCCAAGTTCACACAAAAAATATTCCTCCACCCAAAAGGAAGAGGAATCTGTTGGGTGAAAGGCCAGTGTACATGGGATTTATTTCCTTTGTGATGGGTGTAATAATGACTACATCTTGGTTATGTTGCCGGGACCTCTTTTCGAAGTTGTAGTGGGAAATGGCATACATCATGATCTGTGTGATGAGTGATGATAGAGTGTTTAACCTTGGAAAGTGTTGAAACATGGTTTAAAAGCATAGAGGATGAATTTTCTCAGAGATTCAGAACTGGACCTAAGTTTGATGCACGTAGATGGGTAGAGGAGAACCTATACCATGAGTTATATGAAATTTTTTTCTGTTGCTTCCCAATAGAACTGTATGAATGGCTCTTAGCATATGCATCTAGACCAAGCTAGTATTATAGATCATGTGCATGGATCGAAGAAGAATACCATAGGCTACTTGATGAATCTTTAACATGGACTCGTGTTGTGGATCATTGGTGGAAAGGTGTGTTGGCTAGCTACACTCTAGAGTATGCTATTTTTACATATTATTTCCCAGAAGTTACTGAGTTTTAGTTTCTGCAGGATCCCAGAGGATCATTTCTATGTGCTATTCCTTTGACAATGAAGATATTGATTGTTAGCTTGAGTTTAGAGGCATTTCACATGGACGTCTAAACCATTCTGAGCACTGGGTGAGGAAGTTAGGGTGGAGGAAGATGGCATATATTACGATGGAGAAAGAAAGGGAGGAGAGACAACTTAATAATAGTGAAGCGTGTGAAAGGGAGATTGCTAGACAACGTGAGGTTGCAAGTGTGATGGATTTATGGAGGTAGACATTGTAGGAATGAGTTGAGGTTCATGTAGAGGACATAGAAATTGAGCAGTCTGTGCTACCCCATCTTAGCAAGCACATAAGAGATACCCCTTAGGATTCTGATGAGAGTTTGATGTGTGGAGAAAGAAGATTCATTGGCATGCATTTAAACCCACCTAGTGACCAAACCCTAGCACTTGGTTTTCTAGATCAAGGAAGGAGTATTGCTGACCCAGTTGGTACCAGTAGAAGTGACAGATATGCACCCAGGAGATACAATTTCTTAGTTCCCACTTTTATGGCTACGCATACTATTCTAGTATTCAGACTAGTTTTTGTACAAGGAGTAAGTACACAAGCCTTCAGTTTTGCATCTAGGAGTGCCGTGGGGTACACTAGTGGTAGTGGGCCATTATCACAGACTGTCGGCATGTAGTTCTATGGAACTTTGGGGACCCTTGGAATGACCACTATAGGACCTAGTGGATCAGGAGGAACAAAATCCAGTGGATCTGGTGGCTCAGGAGGCACAGGGCCTAGTGGATCTGGCAGCAGAGGAAATAACAGAGGAAACCAAGGCTCTGACTCAGGAGGATAAGGGCCCCAACCACCCCCTTAAGTCTTCTTTGAGATGTATCTGCATTTTCCAAATTACAGGGGTATTGAAGATGCTACAGAACATGTTCACAAATGTGAGTTTCTATGGCATGCAAAGGGGATCACAACCCCAAAGCGGAAGCCAAGTTAGTTTGCAACGACGTTGCAGGGGCATGCACATAGCTGGTATAGGAAATATGACCCTCATTAAATGGTAGGGGATTATACTGCTTTAAAGAAAACCTTCTTGGCAGAATTCCACATCCCTAAGTTTGAATGGAAGAGCATCAACACCTTGAAGGAGATTCAACAGGGAATGGCAGAGAGTGTGCAGGAGTATGACACATGGTTTAAAACTCTCTTGTAAAAATTATCATATGACATTCACCCTTCAGAACATGCTTAATGGTTTGTTAGGGGATTGATAAATCCATTTAGAAGAGCTCTATCTCATAAAAATTTCACAGAGCCGCATAAGGCATTAGAAGATGCTGTGTGTGCTGAAGCTATTGGAAGTGTTGATACTGGTGTTAGCCCATTTCTGGAGGCTCAAATTGCTGCTATGGTTAAGAAAATGAAGAAGTTATCTGCAAACTCAACTCATGAGACTTGCAGTGGAATTTGGTGTACAAATTGTGAGGTAGAGGGACATGTCAAGTATATTTTCCCCCAAAGGACATTACGCGCCGTAGTAGTAGACTGTGAAATTTGTCATGGGGACCATGATGCAAGTAAATGTCCCTTGTTATAACGTAAAATTTGGAATAATGTTTCTTGCTACTATAAGATATACACCTCTACAACCCATGATACTAAGGATTATAGGATTATTGATCAGATCCATGAAGCCATTGATCTTGGTGTGCGCTAGACCAACATTTCTAGTAGTTCTAAGAATGATGATCACCAGTATGAGGAGCACGCATATGGAGGCGCACATGGAAGGGGATTTCACAGAGGATTTCGTGGTCATGGTAACCACAGAGGAGGAAGGAGTGAGTTCCCACATGGAACCTATTTTAATTTTGGCTCAACAGACCACTACAAGCATGAGTGCCTAGACTTATTGTCGTGCTCATGGTGTGGGAAGAAGCACAAGAATGAGGAGTGCCCTGAGTTTTTTGAGCATATGAATCAACAACACCGGAAAGACAAGGGCACTACAATGGTAAACATTAAGAAGGATGACACACAATGGATGTCATGGGTGATACATAATGTAGGCTTGGAACTTGTTATGGTAATAACAAGAGCATAGGTTGTGCGTGTAAAGGAAATACCAAGGTAGAAGATCCTGGTTTCAAGGGAAGAAGTGGTACATGGGAATTACCCAGACCCTACGCATCAAAAGGAGGTATATCAAGAAACCATGGACGTCATTCAAAGTTTGCACGGAGAAATATAGTGTCTAAAGGAGCAGTCTAGGAAGGAGGAGAAAAGAAGGAAAGTTGAGGCGCCAAAAGATGACCTTGATGAGGTCAAGGAAGTCTGTAAAATACTTAGGGAAGAGAATATTATTCCCTTCCTAGGAGCATATATGAGAGAGAAGGTGCCACATTCCGGAGAAGATTGCGAGACGCAGGTCTTGCATGTAAACCTTCCCCCTCACAGTATTGACTATGATAGGGAGATCACATTAAATGTGGTCGTGGATGGATGGCTCCTTAGTAATATCCTCATTGAAACAGGCGTGGAGGTCATTGTTCTCACTTTAGATGCATGACATCAGATGGGAAAACCTACATTACAACCATCTTCGAATGGGCTGTATATGACAAACAAAATAAAGGCAATGCCCATCGGTGTCTTAAAAGATGTAGCTATCACCATTGATGGAGCTAAGTTTACTGGGGAATTCAAAGTCTTGGTGCTCACCAAGGCAGACAATTCCCTAGCACTACATGGGTGCCCACAGTGTTATAAGAATAATATGGATCTTTGCTTCAACAAGGGATACATAAGCTTTAAAAATGAGGAGGAACGAGTTATCATACCCCTATATAATGGGAAGTCAACACTCTATACTGAACCTTTGGGAGAAGAGGTCCTGGATAGAATATATGTGCGCTCAATCAGGGATCCAAAGATAATTCATCCCACCGAAGGATTTATCTAGTTTGAGGATGCTCAGTCCCTAAGTGAAACTACTAGTATATCATGCAATAATTAGGTGCATGGAACCTATGAATTGATTAGATGAAATTTGAGAGGATCGGTAACAAAGGAGACAAAGGCACGTATATTCCAGCACCTAGGAGGAAAGGAGCTACCTAAGTAATTAGGAGGAGCCTTCCCTGAGATCTTTTTGCAGAAGATGGAAGCTCAGGAAGGAGGAAAATAAATGAAAAGGAATGTTAATTTACGTCCTACTCAGAATTGCTGCGCGCTGGTGGGAAATGCATCGGGATAATCTCTCACAATAGTGCAAGGTGAGAATTTCCTTCTCTTTAAGGTTTTGTAGGAGCAACATGCCTACGGCTATAAAAGATTACCATGGTAAATAGACCACTTCCTTCCATATCCAAGCATGTGAGACAGCCTGGATGGGAAGCGCATAAGCATTGCCACCTTCATTATGGGTTCACAAGTTGTATTCCACCTTACAAGGTTGTGCGCATGTATGGTACATTCATTCTGAGACATGCCTCTAGATAAGAAATTGGCAAGAGATAGCAGTTGATCTCATTCAAACATTTTAGTATCAGAGTACAAAACCCTTGGTGGATAAGGCATTACAGGTTTTCAAGTGCCTTACCATTGGGGATAGTGCCATGGCAGAAGATAGGCTATTGGAGTTGCTAGGAGAACCTGGCCTTGAGGTGTACTTTGAGGAAGAAGAAACAAAGGAGATACAACTTGATCGTGCATGTTTGGAAAAATAAAAAGGGAAGATGGTGTATGTTATTGATGGAGAAGAAGTAGAAAACTTGGATGTTGATCATTCTATAGGGATGCACAAAGTCATAGACAGTGCTGATGAATGGGTGCGTGCCTATCATGAGCCTTTAAATACAAATAAGGTTAACATCGACTTAGAAGAAGAGCCTAAAGAGGCTATCATCATAGACTATTGGTCGGAGAGGGAAGTCTCTAAGATCATTGATCTTTTACGTGAGTTTGAGGATTTATTCCCACGTAGGTATCATGAGCTTAAAGGCATTCACCATTCCTTGGGGGAGATGAGGATAAAGCTGAAGGAAGGTGCATGCCCAGTCAGGAAGAGACCATACCAGATGAATCCTAACCTACACGTGAAGGTTAAGGATACAATAGATAAGATGATAGCATCGGGCATTATTGAAGCCATTGAAGAGTTAGAATGGATAAGTCCAATGGTAATTAGCATCAAGAAGGATGAAAGGATAAGGATCTATGTTGATTAAAAGGACCTAAGTGCAGTGTGTATCATTAACCCTTTCCCAACCCCATTTACTGAATAAATATTAGAGGGAGTGGCAGGGCACAAAGTTTATTCTTTCATAGATGGATTCTCAGGCTATCGCTAGGTAAGCATCGCGAAGGAAGACCAAAGGAAGATGAATTTCACCACTGAGTGGGGAATTTTTGCATATATAGTCATGCCTTTTGGGTTGAACAATGTTCCTGCCGTTTTCTTGCATATTGTAGTACATGCATTCCAAGAATTCATCCATAAGTTTCTTCAAGTTTATCTGGATGATTAGATGGTGTATGGGCTACTAAAGGACCATTGTGACAACTTAAGATTGATGTTTGAGAGATTTCGACAGTTGAGGATTTCCCTCAACATTAAGAAGTGTGTCTTTACTACCCCATTCGGGACATTATTGGGGCACATCATATGTAAAGAAGGATTGTTAGTAGATCCTGCCAAAGTTGCCGTAATTGTAGGATTGGGTGAACCTACTAGTCAAAGCGCAGTGCACAGATTTCTTGGGAATACAAGGTACTACAGGAAGTTCATCAAAGGATATACCAAGATCGCCGCACCTTTAGAAGAGTTACTTAGACAAAAGAGTTCCTTTCATTGGGGAGAGGTGTAACAGAATGCATTCAACAATTTGAAGGATAGGCTTATCACCGTGCCCATCCTACATTTCCCTTCTTGGGGTAAGCCTTTCCATGTTCATGTGGATGCCTAAGGGACTGCCATTGGAGCAGTACTTGCACAACCTGGTGAAGGGATTGTTGATCATCCCTTGTGCTTTGCAAGCAGGAAATTTACACCAGTAGAGCATAATTACACTATGAATGAGTGCAAGGCATTGTCAATGATCTACGCGCTTCATAAATTCAAACCATATTTATTGGTAACCCCTTTTATATTTTACACTAACCATATAACATTGAAATACTTGGTGAACAAGCCTGTTCTATAAGGGCGCATATGTCAGTGGGTATCATTGTTCCAAGAATTTGAGTTCACAGTGGTTATCAAACTAGGAAAAAGTAATTTCAGACCTGATCATTTGTCTAGGATTGATTCAGGGGAGGACACACAGAGTATTGAAGAGACTATGCCAGACGCGCAATTGTTTAGATTACGGTGTGCGCCCTCAGATTTGAAGGATATTTTAGTATTTCTCAAAACAGGTGTGGCACCAGATGGAATGAGGGGTTTGGAGAAGAAGAAGTTTTCCATACGCACCGCACCCTACATGCTAATTAGTGGAGATATGTACAAATGGGTCGTGATGAGGTTCTGTGCCGATGCGTATCAGAACATGATAGCATTACAATTATGAAAGAAGCGCATGGTGGGATTACAGGAGGACACTATGTGGGAAATGCAATTACGTGGAAGATTATACTCATAGGGCTTTGGTGGGAAACCATTTATCAAGATTGTATTGAGTTTTGCAAGGCTTGTGACCATTGCCAGTGCCTTGGAAAACTTGGAAAAAGGGATGAAATTCCCTTGCAACCAATATCCAACGTGGAACCATTTAAGAAATGGGATATTGACTTTGTCAGACCAATCTTTCCAGTGGCGCGAAGGATTGGTTCATGGTATATCCTCACTTGCACTAATTATTTGACAAGGTGGGCAGAGACAGTGCCTACACAGGGTTGTACAATGACTATTGCTGCTAGAGTTTTATGGGAAAACATAATCAACAAGTATAGATGCCCATTGATTGTGACAGGTGATAGAGGTATGCACTTCCTCAATGAGATGGTCAGGATTATGTTGTCCAAGTTCATGGTGGCCCATCAAAAAACCACTCCCTATCACCCTCAGGAAAATGGAATTGATGAGGCATTTAACAAAATACTTAGCCACACATTGACTAAGATCTGTGATGTTGGTAGATAGGATTGGGATGACAAAGTATCAGTCATTCTTTGGACATATAGGACAACCTACAAGAGGTTGAATAGGGCCACACCATTTTAATTAGTGTTGGTGTAGAGGCTATACTTCCGGTTGAATTCATGTTACCTTATCTGCATATAACACGCACATGAGGATTTGATGATGAACAAACACAATTGGATGAAAGACGATCACTCGCCAGGTAGAGCTAGAAGATGGAAAAAGTAAAACAAAAGGCATGGCATGATCGTCACATTAAGAACAAGAAGTTTGAGGTTGGGTAGATGGTGCTACTATATGATTGTAAGTTTCTGCGCCACCCTGGGAAGTTAAAAGTGCATTAGTTGGGTCCCTACATCATCTTGTACATCCTTGATTCAGGTGTGTGCTAGTTACAAGTGTTGGATGGGATGGGATTGTTAGAAAAATTCAATAGGAGTAGACTAAAACCCTACTATAAATAAGTATTTTTGGTGTTTGTAAATAAGGCAGTATTGTTAGTTAAGTTTAGGGTTTCCCTTAATGCATTTTCTTTACTCGTGTTTCCTTTTCTCGTTGTTGTTTTGTGTTGTGCCTTGGGCGTCGGTAATCTCATTAATTTTTGAAGGTTGTAACTGTGTAAAGGACCGCACATCGTTTTAGTGTGGGGTAGAGTAAGGTGGAAGAAATTAAAGAATGGAGCACCATGAAGGATTGCATTGGAAATCCCAGTTGAATCGCCCTGTGAAGGGAGTACATGCAAGGAAAGGTGAAAAGGATGGTTTGTGTCAGGATAAGGTTATACTGTAGATCCACGTACAAAATTGGAAAAAGTGCAAACACACACAACACGAGGTAGGAGAAAGAAAAAATCATGACAGAAGAAGTTCCTTCGGCACTAGTGACGTGTGCACAAAAGTTTCATGTCAAGATGGATTAGTTGCGTGCCAGAAGGTTGGGGAATTATCTGCGCAAGATTGGGTGTGTGAGTAAATGCGCTAAATAAGGGTTTGTTTGAAAAATCCACATTAAGTGTTAAAGTATGGAGGTAGGTGAAGTATCATTTAATGCTAAAAATGGGAAAAATATAAATAGAAGGTTAGGAACTTCATTATTTACATTGCGAATACAAAGAAAGAAGTGCTTTTGCATCATTGTAAACTAGGGCTTCTAGAACTGATCCGTGTGAAGGAAAATTTGAAGAGTTTGAGTGTGAGTAACTATTTTGGATTTACAAACCAGAAGGAAGGGATTTCACGAGCGTAAGAGAAGTTGTGAGAATGTGCTGTCTTGTGAAAGAATTATCCCAGTTAGGGTTTAAAAAACTAGGACACGGGTTTAAGGGGTTTTCTTCACAAGTTTGAGATCTAAGGATTGAAGGAGTGGAAGATCAGAGTAACAAGAAGAGATGTAAGTGATAAGAGGACCTAGAAAATGATACCCAAGAAACCAACCATGTCACCCAAGAAGCCAAAGGGAAAGGGAAAGGGAAGAGAGCCATCAACAACAACCAAAAGCATGAATGAAGAATGGAATGTAGAAATGCAGTACCCAGATGGAGTTTTGCTTGGGAAAGAGTGGGAATACCATTTGAGAAATATGGTGGTGAGTGATTATAACCATCACACAAACACAAAAGAGAATGAAATGACACTGGAGTTAGTGCAATCAACAAAAAAAGGACAGCAGAGGGTTTTCCCATCTATAACGATGATGTAAAAGTGAAATTGGAGAAGGTAGGGTTATTACAACTCTATGAGGTACCCTACTATGGAAAGCCTAAGTGGCTCTATCATTGGTTGATGATGCGCATGCATGAGGACCAATTTTACTTTGCAGGGTGCAAGATGCACATAACCCCTCAGCTGATTTTGAAGTTTACAGGCCTCATCTGCGAGGGAGAAACCATAGATTATTACCTGAGTGAAAAGGAAGTCATCAAATTAACCATCACTGCATATGATTACAAGAAGGGGTCAAGGTATTTTGATATTGTGGAAATCCCATATCCCATTACGAGAATGGTCGCGCACCTGGTCACAAAGTTAAATGATCAAGAAAGGTGGACACAGGTGAATAAGTCCTAGTTGAATTTTTGTAGAAGAATATCAGAGGGCACAATCTACAATTTATCAGCCTTCATTACAGATGAGATAATCAGTAGCACACAATAAGGAGACAAGGTACTATTTGGAAATATCCTCTTGATGATTGTATTTTAAGAGATAGGAGTGCTTGACGTAGTAGAAAATTTTGTTTAGGAGTATATGGCTAAAAATCCCTCGCTTGTGAAAAGATTTACAAAGTATACATGTGAAAAAATGATAGCCTCCCATAAGGCGCGCCTGGACAAGTGGTATAAGCACTTAAGGGATGTGTCCAGGGAAGAGTGGAGAATCCCAAAGCAA
The DNA here is from genome assembly GCA_019776745.2 of Taxus chinensis. NCBI lineage: Eukaryota > Viridiplantae > Streptophyta > Pinopsida > Cupressales > Taxaceae > Taxus > Taxus chinensis. The sequence continues at coordinate 749,977,991 of CM034154.1, read as the reverse complement.
CTACTAATGCTTACAGAGGGAGAAGATGATTTTACTGTGTACCAGCACTTTTGCATTGTTCGGTTCAATTTGGTGGATGAAATCATGAGCCCATGGTGTAAACTCCCATTCTCCTTCACCACCCAGTACTTCCAAGTGGGAGTTAAAAAGTTCAAAGAAGCAAAGAGACTAAGGTTTGACCTTAGCAAAGTTGATTAGGACCACAAGGAGATGTGTAGGATGCTGGTTTACCCCAAGAAGCATGTGTATATGGAAAATTATGTAGTGCATGAAGTCAGAATGATGAAACCCCTAACTTTATCAATTGTAGGGAATTCTGTGGCATGTTTATATCTCTGCATTAGGCCAAAGTTTGAGAAAGACACATACCTGGAGAATGATGTCTCCATACTTGAAGACCCTATGGGTAGAAGAAATCCCACACTCAAGAAAAGGGAGTTGGAAGAAGAAAAAGCACCAAGTGTGCATACTTCTCAGCCAGTAAGCGCGCCAGTGGCAAGCGCCAAACATAACACCTATGTGCGCAAGAAGAAGTCCCTGGTAAAGGAGAAGACCCTAGAAGAAGAGGTGGTAGAGAAATCTCTCATAGATGAGAAGTCACCAGAGGAATTAGAGAAGGCTGGATCCCTTGCGGAAGAGTCACCTCTCAGAAAGAAGCAGAGGATAGAAGAGGAGGCCAATTTGAAGGAAACAGAAAGATTGGAGAAATACATAGGTGAGAGGGATGACAATGAAGAAGATGATCTTGAAGGAGACCAAGAGCCACTTGTCTTCAGTGTGCATGATTTAGAAGAATATGGCAGAGAAGAAGAACATGAGTTCTTTTTCGTATGACACAAGGGTAGCCAAGAGGAGGAAGGCACCCAGGGCATGGGAAGAAGTGAGGAGGTTGGCATGCAGGAGTAGAAAACTCCAAGACTTACACAGGAGCAAGTAAATGAGGTGGTAGAAAAAGAAGCAATGAAAATAATTTAGGCCTTGGTAGAACAAGAATTGGAGCGCAGTGCTGACATAGTGATGGAAGAGGATAAGGAGGAAAGCATTGTAAGTCAATATGGGAGGAGGTCCTAGTTTAACGGTGAGTTTCCCCAAATCCATGCGCTTAGGAAGAATGAGCCTTGATATAGAATGAGGATAGGTCATGGACTATGTGGATGACCAAAGGAAGGTGCTACACATGCACTTCTAGAGCACTATACCCACTTAAAAAATTCTATCTATGGCATCATTTGACGAAGAGGGCATGTACCCTAGGACAAGGAAGATGCTCTCTTGGGCATTTGAGTCCCATATTGATGAACCAAAGTTCAAAGTATGGCAAGGGCAGGGAAAATTTTAGTGGCGAATATTCGTAATATGGCGAATATTCCATTTTTGAAAATTTTGAAAAGGTGAATTTTTTGGCACGGGCCAATGACCTATTCGCCTAAAAATTACACTTTAATTTTTTTTAGGGGTCGGCTTCGCCTACCCTTGAAAAATATCCCCTATATAAACCTAGATTATTCGCTAGGTAGAACACTTCTACTTCACATTTTTCAACAATATGATATATCCCGTATTATAGACGCGCGACAAGGGGGTAAGTTATTGATGCGCGACAAGGAGGGTTTGCAGACAAGGAGATACTGTAGATATTGACGCATAGTAGACGCATGACAAAGATTTTGTTGATGAGCGACATGGAGTTTTTTCGATGAGCAAGAAGAGGGCAAAGGTTGTAGACGCGCGACAGGATATTTGCTGTCGTACGTCAATAGACCTTAGTGACACACGTCACTAAGGCCTATTGATGCGCGTCACTAAGGCCTATTGACGCGCGTCAACAGGCCTTAGTGACGCGCGTCAATAGGCCTTAGTGACGCGCGTCAATAGGCCTATTGACGCGCATCACTAAGGCCTATTGACGCGTGTCACAGGCCTTAGTGACGCGCGTCACAGGCCTTAGTGACGCACGTCAATAGGCCTTAGTGACGTGCGTCAATAGGCCTTAGTGACGCACGACATTAAGGCCTATTGACGCGAGTCACTAAGGCCTATTGACGCGCGTCAATAGGCCTTAGTGACGCACGTCAATAGGCCTTAGTGACGCGTGTCAACAGGCCTATTGACGCACGTCATTAAGGCCTATTGACGCGCGTCACAAGCCTTAGTGACGCGCGTCAATAGGCCTTAGTGACGCGCGTCACTAAGGCCTGTTGACGTGTGTCACTACATTTTTTTGACGCTCTACAAGGAGGTACAACAGATATTGACGCATAGCAGACGCATGAAAAAGAGGTCGGAGGCTGCAGACGCGGACAACACCCTATTGACGCACGTCAATAGGTCTATTGACGCACGTCACTAAGGTCTATTGACGCACGTCACTGCATTTTTTAACGTGCGACAACAAAATCTCCCGTCGCGCGTTTGTAGTCTTCTGTCGCAGTGCTTGATAATCAGGTGAAATTTTTTCATACAACCCCCAAAAAATTCACCTTCCCATGAAACCGGTTCCGGGGATATTCGCCAGGTATTCTCCACCTCCGATTTCCAGGAGGTCTCTTAAAATGAACCCTGGGCAAGGGGAAATCATGTCAGTACCAAAGTCTAAGGGAGCTAACCCCTTGGTAAATTCCCAGCAACTCTCGGACGAGCAGTTGTGTAATGCGCTCAACAAGGTCACGGTCGAGGCTGAGGCTAGGCTAATTGGAAGAAATGACAGAGTAAAATTTTTGGAGGGAGAGCTAGAAAAGAAGGAAAAAGAGCTGGTTGAGAAGACTAAGGGCTTGAAACAAGAAGAGTTGATCAGTGCGCAGTTGAAGCGTGAACTAAGGGATGAGAAGGAAAAGGTGCACAAAGTATACAAAAGGGTAGAGTCTATCATGAGCACCATTATGTTTAAGCATCTAGACCTAACGATTCCTGCGCAGAAGTATGGATTCACTCTTGAATGCTTAGAAGATCTGACACGTATCCTCACCATGGAGAGACAACCATTGGCCCTGGAGTCCGCAGAAGAAGTGGTAGCATGCTTGGTGAAGGAGGAAAAATTGAAAGTGGTAGCAATCATTGCTGAGTATAGCAAGGTATTTGCAGATGTCAAGATTTCTACCCAATTTTCTGAGGTCATGTACGATAATTGTGTAGACAGGGATAGAGTGGAAAGCATATTTGTCACCACTCACGAAACAGAGATGAAGGAGTTTCAAGAGAAGAATAAGGGAAATAGGGCAGAAAGGGAAAAAATCCTTGCTAAGGTCGAAAAGATGTTTGAGGCCATTGAAGCCTTAAGGGGTTCAATAAAAAACTGGTTAAAGGAACTGTACCCACAGATTAATAGAAGGATGGACGCACTTGAAGACATGAGCAAGGGTTGGATAAAATTGTTGACACTATGAATGCTCAAGGAGATGGGCTAGGTTTTGGGGAGGTAAGTGCCCTAGTCGGTGATCTCTGATTGAGAGAAAAAAATGAAGTTGATGCATGGAACAAGTTGGAGGCCGACTTGTAAAAATATTTTCCTAGCTTGTTGTAATAATGCCATCACTTCCTCATTCTTTCTTCTTTCCAAAATTATTCATTCCCTTATTCTTTTTCCAAGACGTAAGTCTATTGTAATTCTTTATTCTTTGGAGAAGTATTCCCATAGGTGGAGAATAGGCATAGTATGGGGTGATGTTGGGCCCCTAAAATATTGACTAAGTACACCAAAGAGCATGGGCACACAAGGCCTAGGTTGAAGAATGGGCACGTAAGGAGAAAGCGCGTCAGGTAAGGTTCTAGGAGGATTTTAGAAAGGTTATGTTGCATGCCAAAAGACAAGGTCTTGGGACTTAGCTGTATTTAGCGTATCGGGTAGGACACAGAAAAGTGTGACCTGAATGTGCATGCAGAGTGGATAAGGTTTCAGCCTTACGACACGTTGGCCTAGGAAGAAATATGCTTAGCAATAGAAGATTCTAGAAGACATCATGGAAAAAATTGGATAGCTCAGACCTGGAGGAGCATGCTCCCATGGAGGACCACATTCAGACACTTGGCGATGGATCTGTAGCCTCTGAAATCAGGTTGGTGGTTGGAAAAACCTATATATACAAGCGCCTGCATAATATAAATATATATATGAAGAAGGAGAATAGAGAGAGTGGAGCTCTACAAAAATACTACAAGAGCCCTGTGGGATTGGATAGAGGCTATATAAGGAAGTAATGTATTAAGGGGCTGGGATATGAATATTTCTTTGTATGGATGAAGGACATGATCCCTTTTGTGATGTATGACTTCGGTCTAATCAAGCTGTGGTAGTATAATGGATCCATTGAATGTAATGAGGTTACAAACATGAATAAGTATGAATGTAATTGATTCGGTTCATATCTATATCTTTCCATTTCTGTTCATGGATGTTATGGAATATATGTAAATCCTTATGTATTTTCCTTTATGTTGTAGTTCTATTTGTTATAAGTACCCTCTATTTGGAATGAATACATTTGTCTAGAGTCCATTTTGAGCCCTATGATAATTGTATGTATCATTTCCACCTTTATTCATTAAGCTTCCTGACATAGATGATGGTTTCAAACTTAACTCACATAAAAGAGAGACTCGGTGCCCACACATTCCTCGGGTGAGTGCCCAACGCCCGTTGGGTGAAAGGTTGATGTGCATGAGATTTCTTTCCTTTGTGATGGGTGTAAAAATGACTACAACTTCCACCCTTGGAACCATTATTCTTCACGTTCATGTGGGCCCTAAAATTGTCCTCGAATTATTCTACATCTTAGAGGGGGAGTTCTAGTACAACTTGTTGCTTGGGCCGACCTTGTTTTCACATCATGAGTTGTGTTCCCTCAACTTTACATCATTGTGTAAAATTTGAACATGAAGGAAATAACTATACCATCCCAACTTACCCCGTGACCATTCAAAACCTATAACATGTTGTACCAACCAAATGATGTCCTTTTACCAGTTAAGGCATCTACCACTGCTGCCCACTTCTCCTTCACCCATAGCCCCATCCACCAATGCTGCTACCACCTCTCCCACGCCTAACTATTCTATTCCTACTGCTGCCATAACCTCTGTAGCTAACCTATCTACTTCCCAACCAACTAATACCCATCCTACCCAATCACCTAGTAGTTCATCTATTGCCACTACCCACATATCTACTACTGATCCCTTAGAAGGTGTGTTTCAATGCCTCACTCTGGGGTAGTACCGCCTCTAAAATATAAACACATTCCTTACTCCACAAGAGTATGGTAACCTATGCCAACATCCTCATTATGACTATTGCATAGGAGAGGTCTTCCTTTATGGTCCTCCCCACCTTTGCACCAACTTAACATATGGGGGACTTGATACTTCCACCTATTCACCTGAAATGCCATCCTAAACGCAACCATTTTCATCTGACCTCTAATCTCTCACCAACCACCACTTCACCCACACTTTCCTTCACTGCTACCCATGTAAAGTCTTTGGATTTGGTTTTTATGAACACAGCCATCAGACCATCATCCCGTGTACCACCCCTAAACAAAAAGAACATAGTGGTATCAGCTTCTCTGAAATATCCTTCAAGAAGGCTCGTGTTGAACTCATTCAGGATGAAAAACCTTCTCTGCCATGTTCACTAACGTCACCACCCTCACCCATGGAGTCTATGGATCAAAAATCCATTCCTCCTAATTTTTTTTCATGAACACCATTTCCTTGGGACCTTTGACCAATCAACGTGATCAATGATCAATGATCAATCCAGACATGATCAATGATGATACACCATCCATTAACATCATTCAATGTCAGGATGATGAGTCTATCCTCACCTACCTTGGTGCACAATATTCTCATATTCATCGGTCATTGTCTTTGGGGACGCAAACCATGTTGAATGAATTAACCATTGAAGTCAATATTAACATGCAGGATGACCCACACATTCTAAAGATAGGATAATCTTTAGATGCTACTGAACAGGAAGCTTTTACTTCTTTCCTTTGAGATCATAGCAATGCTTTTTCTTGGTCCTATTTTGATATGCTTGGTATTGATCCAAACATTGTGGTCCACAATATCATAACCATTCCTGAAGCCATGCCTATAAAAAAAAGCTATGGAAAATGCATCCGTACGTTTCCCTTCTTGTCAAAGAATAACTTCAGTGCCTTCTCTCGGTTTCCTTCATCCTACCTATTTATTATCCCCATTGGATATCTAACATCATTCATGTCACCAAAACAATAGGACGAATTTGCATTTTCATGGATTTCTGCGACCTCAACTTATTTTTCCTCAAAGATGAATTTCCTCTACCAGGTATTGACCAGCTAGTTGATCCCACCATTGGTCATGAGATGTTATCACTTATAAATGGTTTCTTGTTTTATAACCAAATATTACTTGCCCCAAAAGATCAACACAAAACCACCTTCATCACTCCTTGGGGGACCTTATCCTATTGAGGCATGCCTTTTGGCCTTAAAAATGCGGGTGCTACATATCAGCAGGCTATGACTTATATATTCCATGAAATAATGCACCACATATTGGAATATTACGTAGATGACCTTTTTGTCAAATCCAAACATCGAGCTGAGCATCATACAGTCCTTAAGCTCATCTTTGAGCACCTCATCAAGTATTGTGTTTTCCTTCAACCTAAGAAGTGTGTCTTCATTGTGCTCTCAGGAAAGCTCCTTGGTTTCATCATTTATTTGCATGGAATAGAAGTCAATCCTGCTAAAATAAGGGCTATTATCAAAATTCCTCCACCTGCAAACCTTCACCAACTTCGTAGTTTTTAATAAAAGTTACAATCTATTCGTCATTTTATTTTACAGCTTTTTGACTGCTGCCAACCATTTCACCACCTCCTAAAAAAGGACATATCCTTCAAATGGGATGATGAATGCCACAAAGCCTTTGGCATTGTAAAACAATACCTTCTCCAACCACCAGTGCTCATTCCTCCTAAGGTTGACCAACCCTTTTACCTATACATTTATGCTACTGATCATTCCTTAGGTTCCATGATCACTCATCATGATGAGCAACACAGTGAGAAAAAAATTTATTACATAAGCTGTACCCTTTTGGACTAGGAAACCAGGTACACCCATGCCAAAAAACTCTGCTTAGCCTTAGTTTTTGTCTCCACTACACTTCTTCATTACCTACTCAATCAAAAAACCTTTATCATCACCAATACTAACCCCTTACATTACATGTATGCCAAACCCTACCAACATCAGCATGCTGCACATTGGCTCATGCTTCTTTCCCACCTTGACCTTGAATTCATCCATCAAAAATATATCAAAGTCCAAACCATCACTGACTAACTTATAGACGCACCCCTTTATGGAAATCGATCCTCTAAATTCAATTTACTAGATGAATCCATTGCTACCCTCTCTTTGGATGATACTGTTTAATAAATGAACTTATTCTTTGATGGCTCCAAATGTTAGCGTGGGGGTGGTGCAGGTGTTATCCTCATTCCTCTTGATGGTGAACCTATGCCTTTATCTTTCAAACTATATTTTGATTGTACTAATAATATCGTTGACTATGAAGCACTCATATTAGGTCTCCAAATCTCCATCACCCTAGATGTAAAATAAATTAATATATTTGGTGACTCTCGATTGGTTGTAAATCAAGTAAATGATATATACCAATGTCGTAATGAAATACTCCAAAAGTATAAACCCCATGTTAACATACTTTTGACTACCTTTGACCGTTACGAACTTCAAACCACCCCACGTTCTACTAATAAATTTTTGGATACCATGGCCCACCTGGCTTCTCAGATACCCACTTCACCTAAAAACTCCAAAATATTTGTCACAGTACAAAGGTTGCAATCACCTTTTTATTTACTTTGAGATGTCAACTCCTTTGGAACCGTTGCACATGACCCATGTGCCCTTTGGTACAAATGGTTTGTAGAATACCTTTCCCTTTCCATTCTACCTCCAAATATTACTCGTAATGGACAACACACCTTTCTCAAAAGTGTCTCTCGCTATTTCATCATGGGTGGTATCATTTATAAACGTAAATTTGATGGTATTCTCTTACAATGCCCTATAATTTCTGAGATTCCTTATACCATCAAGGAAGTTAACGATGAAATTTGTGGAGGTCACTTCAGTGGCATAACTATCGCTAAGCACATCCTTCACTGTGATATTATTGGCCCACCCTCAACCGTGATTGTTGTGGCTATGTCAAACGTTGTGTGAAATGCTAACAACATGCTAACATTCATCACACACCTAGTCATGCCTTGCAGGTCGCACGATACATTTGACCTTTCTCTCAATGGGGTTTAGATCTCACCGGAGAGATCAATCCTCATTCTTCACAATACCATCAATGGATTATTACCACAATTGAATACTACACTAAATGGGTAGAAGACATCCCCCTCATCTCTATAAAAGCCAAGAAAATTCATGAATTCATCAACCATCACATTATTTTTCACTTTGGTTTTCCTAACCGTCTCATCACTGATAACGACAAACAATTCAAAAACAAAACCCTATGAAAACTTTGTGATGCCTTTGGCATTCAAATCAATTTCTCTTCACCTTACTACCCAAAAAAAATGCCCAAGCATAATCAACCAATAAAAACTTGAACCAAATTATTATGAAAGTAGTTGACGATAATGGGAATGATTGTCACACACACGTTCCTTTCGCCTTGTGGGATTACCGTATTAGTATTCACACTTTGATTGCTTCCACACCTTTCTCTCTGGTCTACGGTACCAACACTGTCTTGCTTCTCAAAGTCAAAATTCCATCTCTCTGTATTTCACTCCAAGATATGCTCAACGATAATGAATTTCGCAAGGACCATTTGACACAATTTGAGTTATTAGATGAACATCGTCTTAATGCTCTTGATCATCTTAGAATCTACCAAAAGCATATCAAACATTCCTATAAAAAATGTGTCCATAAGTGAAACTTCCAAGTCAACGACCTCATCCTGAAGGAAAACCAACATGTAACCAAAGAGCAGAAAAAGTAAACGTGGAAAATTCGTTCCTAATTTTCTTGAACCCTATATCATTACTTATACCTATGGATCATGTGCTTATCGTTTGTCTTCACTCGAAGGTAAAACCAAACTTGAACCCCTCAACACCTTGCATCTTTGACCATTCTATTGTTGAATCAAGTCCTATATCATCTTTTATCTATTTCAAGCTCATCCCTTGAGCACCCTTCACCTTTCATATTACCTATTCTTGGGGTCAACGACTAAACAAGAATCATGTGATTACCCGACACCCTTTAAGCCTTATCTTCAATATGAATACCATGACTCTACTCATGACATGATTTTCATGGATACTTTTCTTCTTTTTCAAGATGGAATCCCATGGTCATTCATCACTCAAAACCATTTATTTCATAGTTAACCTTTGTGTGCTATGGTTTTGTCTTCTAAACAAGATCCTAATCTTCCTTTATAGTCTTGTCCATGACTTAAACGTCCAAAAGCAAAATAATTTAAAATGAAAAATGGGATATAAATCCTTGAGTCAAACTTCCAGCAAAGAGATGAATCCATCAAAAGGGACATCTCTTATCTCTATCTTGCCACTATAAATAGACTTCTCCCTCAGAGGATAACTATAAAAAGCTATTCATACTGCACATAGTCTATCATAAAAAGGGACTATTCTTGCAAAAACAAAATAAAATATTCAGAAGCTTCCTGCATCGATCAGCTTCATGAAGACCTCAAGGAGATAATATACTCATCCCATATAGAATTTCCGCATTGATCAGTCTATCAAAAAAAAAGCAAAAATAGAAAAATATAATCTTTTTGTCATGGACTTGCCTATATTGATCTTGGGTCTCTTGCCACGTAGGCCTATTGTCTTGCACCAAGTTACACTAAAACCAACCATTTTCACCTCATTGCCTCATTACCCTAATTTCCTAACTTCTCAAGGCTAAATTTGGAGGTCACCTTAGGGCATAAGTCCCACTAATCTAAGGTTTCCTATGAATTTGACGGTTTGATTTGTCGAGGATGATCGTCTACAGTTTTCCCGGCACGCTTGGTGGGACAGTTAAAAGTGTACTATCATTTCATTTCATCAAGTTGTTGTGTTCTTAGTGAGATTCAACCTATGGAGGCACACAAAAAGCACATCTGGTGACTCCGTCTGGTCCAAATGGCCCATTCTAAAATTTTAGACCTTTCTTTCATCCATTTCCATTCATATTTCTTCCCATACTTCTCATTTTCCTTCATTTTATGAAGTTGTGCAATCATGGCTTCATTCCCGCAATGGAATGCAGTGACCCTCATTGTCCTACATGCTTGGAGCTTGCTTCATTGTTGGAAGGTTCCATTGAGCCAAAATCATCATCATCAGTTGGAGAACAAATCAGATTTTGGATCCTTGGATGAAGAAGAGATCATAGGAAGCTTCTTGCTTTCTTTTAATGATAAATGTTTAGATTCTTCTTCTATTAAATCTTTGTCAGAATATGATCTTGTGGAGTTTGATATCTCAAACTTTATAATTGAGGAGGAAGAAAAATACGATGACAAAAAGATCAAATCGGTCATCATGGAATGGGAAGAAGCATAATTACTTGTAGAAGCAAAGCAACATTCAAATCAGCATGCAAGCAAACACCTTCTTCAAAAAAGTCTGCAAGATATACTCATTCATGAGGCTAAGCTTCATAGGAATGGGAAAATAAAAAAGGATCATCCCATTGGTTCCTAGGGCCCATGCCCAATCGAATATCTAGTAGCGTGAGAGTCAATGGAGAAACCAATACCGGTCATGCTCACTTCAGAGAATGAGGATGATCTTCAATACACCAAGGATCAGCCACAACACCTCCAACCAAAAGATGAACATCTTGAGGAGGTATTCTTTTTGTTTATTGATACCTTGGATAGAAGAGTGGAAGGTATCTTTCCACTTTTGTTACAGGCCATAACTGTTGTTAAATTAATTGCATGGCCACACTTTTCAAAGAAGGGAATCTATTTCTCCTTGCCTATAGTAGGATTTGTTTAGATTTTCTTTGTTTTGGTTAGTGTATGAGTAGGAGTAGATTTTCTTTCAGCATAATAAGTTCTTGTGCACACTCTGCATGACTCATTTGGGGTATGTATGATTTATCTCTTTTGTATATAGCTTTTATCCGTATTGTTTCAAGTGGTGCAATACACCAGGTCTTGCAGTTGTTGCAACAAGGAGATCCATAGTTACCTATGATAATTGCAAACTTCAAATCATGAAAATATAAAGCAGCTAAAATAAATTAAGGAAGAATTTGGTTGGTTCTCTCTAAGAATAATCGTAACAAAATTTTACACCCGTACACGCAGTTTAGAAGAAAACAACGACATTTCAAAAAACTCTGGAATCAAGGATTAGATTATCTCATGATGATGATGCAGAATCCATACCCAATGGATACAGGTAGCTAGTTCTTTCCATTTAGTAGGCTAATGGTTCCCCATAAGTTGCCAAAACTGTTATCTAATTTCCTCCACTGCCCTTTGAAACTAGATAACAAGTAGATTCCTGCTGGATTAATCAAATTAGTCCTGAGAATCTTGAACCGATACAAAAAAGAGTCAAGCTTCCAGCAATAGGGGGAAGAAGCTTAGCCAAATCACAATGAAAAGTGGAGCTCAGAATGATTCAACTCGAAAAAAAGCAACAAACTCAAGGAAGGCACCATGTGTCAGCTCGGCTCAATTCCAAAAGGTGTGAGAGAAAATTAAAGCTCTAAACACCAGCATGACTTCAACGTGAGCTCGAATGGTAAGGGGCCTGCCAAGAGAGGGTCCTCATATTAATGTACTTGGCGAGTCCCATTATGAACTCATGGAAAGAAAGAAAATTTGTGGAAGGTGCCATGTGTAAGCTCAGTGCACTTTCAAAAGGTGCAAGAAAATCAAAGACCTTAGGGATGCGCTTGGCCTCAACATGGAGCTTAGCACAGATAGAATACGAATGCAAAGTAGTTTGTAAAAGATTGGTGGTAGGTTAATTAAATGCAGGATTAATCATAAATCCCACATATAATATTATATGATCAGATCTTTTAAGATATTGTGAGAGCCCGTGTGGAACGCCCAACTCCAAAGTTCAAATGAACATAAATTTTGACCCAGAACTCCAATTTTCACAAAATTGGACTTTTTGGAAAGATCTCAACATCCTCTATGCCAAAAAAAAATGGATTTCTTATTTTTAGTAAGGGTAGGTGGATGAATTTTTTTAGAGTAGGTATTTACCTTAGCTCATGTTCACCTAGGTACTTTATTTACCTTTATTGTATTCATCCTCACCCACTTATGTGTGTGAATATTTCTTTTTATATATTTAGATATTAGGGGGATATTATCTGGTTGTTAGGTAAAGTTCTTTCCTTGATCTATAGTATTGAATAGATCCTTGATGTCTATTTCTCTCATAAATCTATGGACTTAACTAGTTCTTTCCATGATTTATGACTTGATCTACGACCTTGACTGGTTCTTAGATTTTTATTCATTTCCTATATAAGAAAGGCCCATTCTCATTGTATTTCATTGAGTTCCATAATAATATATGATATTTCTACTCATTTATTTGCAAATGTTGTAAAGTTATTTTTGCGAATTACTTTCATCTTATAGATCGTGGTGTTTGATTAGCATCTGTGTTCTTGGCTTGGTATGGTCATATTAGGGATTAAAGCTTGTGATTCCTACTAGTAGGTGCTTAACTCCAACCCACTTTCATTTTATTTGTGTGGGTGAAGGAAAATGCATTTTATTCTATTTAAGTGGCAACTAAAATAAATAGTAGAGCATAATATTGAAAAGCTTGTAAATTTTAATCGGTAACTCGGTTTTGAGTGCCGTTTTTTGCAAAAGTGCTTGTTTTTTTCTCTTTCCATTAGAAATATTTATTTTGAGAATTTCACTATAATAATAAAGTTCCATATTGTAACACACACTTATTATAAAGTGCCAAAATATGGGGGAGGATCTTGTTGCATTGTTTAGGGGCCTTGTTGCATTACTTCATTCTTGAATTTAATTTGGTGATTTTTTGAGGATGGTGTCTTTATCTAATTCTACATTAGATCATGTTGAGCCATTAAATACACATAATTACCACACATGGAAAAAAAGAATAGAAATAATAATTAAGTGGAAAGGATTATGGGTTTTAAATTATTCAGAATAACCAGTGTTCATTAGAGAATATGATGAATTTCAGTACCAGTGCAAATTTGATGAGTGTATGGGTTTGATAGGAACTTATGTAAGTGACAGTCTTTTGTTTTATTTGGAAAAGTGTGAATCTTTTTTCAAAATATGGGAGAAATTGGAGGATTTATTTAGCAAGGTGGATCATATGAGAGCCATGCAACTTGAAATTGAGATCACCTCTCTTAATCCTAAAGATTTTCCAACAATTATAGACTATCTTACCAAGTTCAAGCATTTTTTGACATAATTTAAGGGGAGTGGAAGAGATAAGAAATATGAAGAGTGTGTTTACTTGATTCTATCCAAGTTGAGAGGACCATTAAAATTTTTTACTTCTACCTTTTTCTCTAGCATGGATGCCTTAGGTAACACATTCAAAATGCCTAAGTTAGAAACATTTTGTGAAATACTTGCTAGGAAAGAATCCAAATTATCTCACCTTGAGTCTTCCACCTCTCAAAAGGAATTAGTTGTATCTAATCCTTAGGGCAAGGGAAAACCAAACAGTAAAACCAAATCCACACCTTCTCCATCTCAATATGCTCCTAGACCCAAAGAAAACAACTCAAAACCCAAGGAGTCATCTAAATCCAAGAATAAGTCTATCTGTTCATGATATTTTTGTGGGGGTAGTAATAATGAAAAACATAGGTGTTATAAGCGGATAAAAGCCTTAGAGGATGCAGTCAAGAAATACAAAATTTCTATCTCCATGCCACATCCTTCTAATTAGCATGACAAAGCACTTAATGTTGTTGGGAGATCTCAGTCACTACTTGCAAACAATTGGGTTATAGATTCTGGTGCTTCTCATCACATGAATTCTTCCAAGGAGTATTCTGTTTCTCTAGGTTTGAGTTATACTTCCAAAATTGAGGTTGGAGATTCTTCCATTCTTTCTGTAAAAGGAAAAGTTGATATACAACTTGATGGTGGAAATATCTAAGATGCACTGTGTTCCTAACATCACTACAAATTTGCTTTATGTATATCAAATTTTTCATTCTGGTCAAGGAAAATAATGACTTTTACACCATATGGAGCAGAAGTATGAAATTTTTTGGAGCCTCATTCACTGGTTTCTCAGGGTATTGTTGATCATAGTTCTAGACTATATCACTTTGATGGTTTTGATGGCATTTCTTCTATAGGGACAGGATTGGTTTCTCTTTCAGATTCAAAGAGTAAGCTTTGGCATGAAAGATTTGGACATCTCAATTACAAATATTTGAAGGAGTTAAGCACTCATGGTATGGTAGATGGTCTTCCTAGAGTTTCTTGTCTTGAGGGAGTTTTTCATGGTTGTGCATTAGGGAAACACCACTAAGATCTTTTTACTAAGAATTTTTCTAAGAGAGCTTCTTCACCACTTGAGCTTGTGCATAGTGACTTGATGGTTTTTCCTACCCCATCTTTTAATAGAGCTAAGTATGCACTTACGTTTATTTATAATCCTTCGAGGCGTACTTGGGTTTATTTTCTCAAGTACAAAATTGATGTTTTTTCACACTTCAAACTCTTTAAGGCTTTGGTCGAGAAACAATCTTCTAGTTGTATAAAGAAACTTCATACTGATAATGGGGGGAGTACTTCAACAATGAGTTTTCTGAATTTTTGTCAACTCAAGGTATATTCACCAAAATTTTGTTACTCATACTCCACAAAATAATGGCTTAGCAGAAAGGAAGAATAGAACTTTGAAGGAAATGGCCAACTGTATGATGCATTCTAGAGATTTACCTCCTTTCTACTGACAGAAGCAGTTAATTGTGCTAACTACATTTAGAATCACACACCCCATAAAGCACTTGAAAATTTGACTCAAGAGGAAGCTTGGTCCAACACTAAGCCAGATGTCTCATTTTTTCGAGTCTTTGGGAGCCAAGCTTGGGCCTTTGTGCCAAAGAAGAAAAGGAAAGCTTTGGATAAGAAGAGAAAACCTTGATCTTTGTAGGGTATTGTGAGGACATGAGATCTTATCAACTTCTAGATTCTAATGCTCACAACGTTCTTTTTTGAACACATGTTCAGTTTGATGAGTGCTTCAATCCTCATGATTCTTCATCTTCTTCCATGCCTCCTCCTCCTTCTTCATCTCATATTGAGGATCCTTTCTTTGAGGAGGTTGATGAGGAGGTTATAGATGTCGTTGAAGATCCTATTCCCACTAATGTTGTCACTATGCCTAAGTGGGCTCGTACTATAGTTTCTGAGGTAACACCTTTCATAGAGGATATTCCACCCACTAGGAATCATCATGCACATTCTACATGTTCTGGAATTTTGTGTTAGGTAGTTTCTGAGGATCCACAATATTTTTCAAAGGCTCATGGGATACATGAGTGGGATGATGCAATGACATCTGAGTATTCGTTTTTGATGAAGAACCATACTTGGGATTCGGTATCTTTTCCTAAAGGAAGAAAGATGGTTAGGTGTAAGTGGGTATACCAAACCAAATACGTAGCTGATGGGTCCATTGATAAGTATAAGGCTCATCTTGTTGCAAAGGGTTTTTCACAAGTTGAAGGTACTGATTGCTCTAAGACTTTTGCACTCGTTGTCAAGATGGATTTTGTATGCCTTGTACTTTCTATTACTACATCACAGGGGTGGCCCGTATACCAGATGGACGTGAACAGTTCCTTCTTACATGGAGATCTACAAGAGGAAATATACATGGAGCATCCGAATGGATTTTTTTAGGATTCTTCTCTTGTTTGTAGGCTTTGAAGGTCTCTCTACGGTCTCAAACAAGCCCCTCGGCTTGGTATGAGAAGATGGATTCTTTTCTTCTATCTATTACTTTTTTTTGTTGCCACTCTGATCATACAATGTATCTCTAACATGTTGGTGAGTATATTATGATATTTGTCTTGTATGTTGATGATCTGTTACTTACTGGCAGCTCTTCTTCCCACATTCATAGTATTTAGAGGGCTCTTTCTACACAGTTTGACATGATAGATCTTGGGTTATTGCATTATTTCCTTGGTTTAAATATTTCTTAGACAAATTTAAGGATTCATTTGAGTAAGTAAAAGTACACCCATGATCTTATTTGGTGCTTTGATATGGCTGATTGCAAGCTAAGTCTATCTCCTTTTCATTCTGAGGTTACTCTTACTTCCACATGCACCACACCACTTTTTGATCCTACATTGTATAGGAAGTTGGTTGGGATTCTCATGCACTTAAACCATGCTCACCCTGATATTTCATTTGTTGTAGGGAATGTATCTTGGTTTGCACATTCTCCTCATAGAAGTCACTAGCAGGCTACTAAAAGAATTTTGCACTCTTTGCACAACACTTACCACTTTGGCTTACACTACACTAAGGGTTCTACTCAGTTGGTTGGGTATACATATTCAAATTAGCTAGGTTCTATTGATGACAGGTGTTCCACTTCTAGCTATCTCTTTTTTGTTGGTTTTTCTCTAGTTGCTTGGGCGTGTAAAAAGCAATAAGCTATTGCACTTTCATCTTTAGAGGCTGAGTATAGGGCAGCAGTTACAATGAGTTAGTAGATTATTTGGATTCGATAGTTATTAACATAGTTTGGATTCCCACAGGACTCACTGACTGTACTTTGGTGTGACAACCAAAGTGAAATTCACATTTCTCACAACCCAGTTGAGCACCAACGGACCAAGCATATTAAGATGCACATCCATTTCACTCGCCAGCACATTCAGGATGAATTTCTTTGCTTGGATTACATTCCAACTCAACAGTAGGTTGCAGACATCTTTACAAAGCCTTTTGCATTACATCACTTCCTTGAGTTGCGTGGAATTCTTGGGGTTTTATAAATTGATCTTTGGGGGTGTTCATGAGAACATCTTCTTTCTTCTTCTTCTTTATTTTTCGTTCTAGTAGGATTCTTTCCTTCATTTGGTTCGATATTTCTCCATGGATATATTATACATGACTACCTCATCAGGACTAGTTGTTGGGACTCATTCTGTGGACATGCCACTTCTATTTTGGCCCCTAGCTTCACTTGATGAGGGGGTGTTAGAGTGGGTATTTACCTTAGCTCATGTTCACCTAGGTACTTTATTTACCTTTATTGTATTTATTCTCACCCACTTATGTGTGTGGATATTAATTTTTATTTATTTAGGTATTAGGGGGATATTATCTAGTTGTTAGGTATAGTTCTTTCCTTGATCTATGATATTGAATAGATCTTTGATGTCTAGTTCTCTCATAAATCTATGGACTTAACTAGTTATTTTATGACTAGTTCTTTCCATGATTTATGGCTTGATATACAACCTTGATTGATTTTTAGATTGTTATTCCTTTCCTATATAAGCAAGGCCCATTCTCATTGTATTTCATTGAGTTCCATAATAATATATGATATTGCTGCTCATTTGTTTACAAAGGTTTTATGTAAAGTTATTCTTGCAAATTGCTTTCATCTTATAGATCATGGTGTTTGATTAGCATATGTGTTCTTAGCTTGGTATGATCTCGTTATCATTCCTTCTAAAAATAAAACTAACATCTTCAGCTCCAATAAATCAAACACTACACACAAAAATCAATATATACAAAAATTAATGAAGCATTGGTGGTGTTATTTTAAGATTGATCCCAATTAAAAGAGAGAGTTGGAAAGTGGTTGGGGAATGCATTTAATGAGCATGACCATCATTATTTCATTGTTGCAGGTCATGGGATAGGAGTCTTTTACAAGCAAGGTGTCATTGATTGTACTCATTAATTGCATCTTATAAGTGGTTGAAAAAGTGATTTCAGGATTGGACTCTTCTCTCTTTCTCATTCTATTTATTGTAATCTGGGTCTCATATCTAAAAAAAAACATTTTGGGGAGTCATTTGGTTTTCTTCTCTGTCTCAGTCCGTCTTCTGTAAAAGATAGAGGCCTGGAGCTCTAGCCTTCTTCCTGGGTTTTGTAGTAGCAATATTCCTCTTTTCTATTATAATACTGAGCACAATTTTTGGCGTAATAATATATTCCATGTGGTGCACTTTTTCCATCCTTTACGTATCTTTATTATCTCCGATCGCCTTTTTTTTCAAATAGAAAATGTGTATCTCTTAATGTTATTACTATCTTTGAAGTTGTGCTCAAGTAGTTTGAGGTAGCGTTCCATGTGATATTCTCTGGCCTGTGGTGCAATTTCATCCACCCTTTTTAGCTGGTCACCATTTCCCTTCTTCAAACACTTGCATTCTCGATTTATTTCTTACGAGACTTGTTTGGCGCATCGATCCCATTAAGTTTTATGTTTTGTTTCATTTTCTCTGACCCTCATCTCGTATAATAGAGAAGAGCTAACTTCTTTAAAATCTGGAGGTCACCTTAGGGTGCACGCCCCACTAACCTAAGGTTTCCTATGAATCTAATGGTCTGATATGTCGAGGATGATCATCAAAAATTTTCCTAGCACACTCAGTGGGACAGTTCAAAGCGTACTATCATTTCATTTCATCAATTCGTTATGTTCTTGGCAAGATTTAGCCACTAGAGGCACACACGAAGCACATCTGACAACTTCGTCTAATCCAAATGGCCCATTCTAAAATTATAGACCTTTATTTCATCCATTTCCATTCATATTTCTTCCCATACTTCTCATTTTCCTTCATTTTATGAAGTTGTGCAATCATGACTTCATTCCTGCAATGGAATGCAGTGACCCTCATTGTCCTGCATGCTTGGAGCTTGCTTCACTGTTGGAAGGTTGCATTGAGACACAATCATCATCGTTAGTTGTAACCAACCATGGATAACTTCATGATGTGGAGGAGAACAAATCAGATTTTGGATCCTTGGATGAAGAAGAGATCATAGGAAGCTTCTTGCTTTCTTTTAATGATAAATTTTTAGATTCTTCTTCTATTACATCTTTGCAAGAATATGATTTTGTGAAGGAGTTTGATCTCTCAAACTTTATAATTGAGGAGGAAGAAAAATATGATGAAAACAAGATCAAATCGGTCATCATGGAATGGGAAGAAGCATAATTATTTGTAGAAGCAAAGTAACATTCAAATCTAATTATTTTTAAGTTTTGTTTCATTTTATCTAACCCTCATCTCATACAATAGAGAATAGGAAGCTTCTTTAAAATCTGGAGGGCACCTTAGGGTGCATGTCCCACTAACCTAAGGTTTCCTAGGACTCTGACAGTCTAATCTATCGAGGATGATTGTCAACAATTTTCCTGGCACACCCGGTGGGACAGTTCAAAGCATACTATCATTTCATTTCATCAAGTCGTTGCGTTCTTGGCGAGATTTAGCCTATGAAGGCACACACAAAGCACATCTGGTGAATCCGTCTAGTCCAAACGGCCCATTCTAAAATTACAGACCTGTCTTTCATCCATTTCCATTCATATTTCTTGCCATATTTCTCATTTTCCTTCATTTTATGAAGTTGTGGAATCATGGCTTCATTCCTACAATGGAATGCAATGACCCTCATTGTCCTGCATGTTTGGAGCTTGATTCACTATTGGAAGGTTGCATTGAGCCACAATAATCATCATCAGTTGCAACCAACCATGGATAACTTCATGCTGTGGAGTAGAACAAACTAGATTTTGGATCCTTGGATGAAGAAGAGATCATAGGAAGCTTCTTGCTTTCTTTTAAAGATAAGTTTTTAGATTCTTATTCTATTACATCTTTGCAAGAATCTAATTTTATGGAGGAGTTTGATCTATCAAACTTTATGTTTGAGGAGGAAGAAAAATACAATGACAACAATATCAAATCGGTCATCATGGAATGAGAAGAAGAAACATTATTTGTAGAAGCAAAGCAACATTTAAATCATCCTGCAAGCAAGCACCTTATTCCAGAAATTATGCAAAATATCCTCATTCATGAGGATGAGCTTCAAAGGAATGGGAAAATAAAAAGGATCAGCCAATTGGTTCCTAGGGTCCCATGCCTAATCGAATATCTAGCAACATGAGAGCCAATGGAGAAGCCAATACCAGTCATGCTCACTTCAAAGCATAAGGATGATCTTCAATACACCAAGGATCAACTGCAACACCTCCAACAAAAAGATGAATTTCTTGAGGAGGTATTATTTTTGTTTATTGATACTTTGGATAGAAGAGTGGAAGGTATCTTTACACTTAAGTTACATTACATAACTGTTGTTAAATTAATTACATGGCCACACTTTTTAAAGAAGGTAAGTTATTTCTCCTTTCCTGTAGCAGGGTTTGTTTAGCATTTTCGTTGTTTTGGTTAGTGTAGGAGTAGTAGTAGATTTTATTTCAACATAATAAGTTCTTGTGCACACTCTACGTGACTCATTTGGGGCATGTATTATTTATCTCTTTTGTTTATAGCTTTTGTCTGTATTGCTCCAAGTGGTGCAATACACCAAGTCTTGTAGTTGTTACAGCAAGGAGATCCATAGTTGCCTATGATAGTTTCAAACTTCAAATAAAGAAAATATAAAGCAACTAAAATCAATTACAGAAGAATATGGTTGGTTCTCTCCAAGAATAGTTGCAACAAAATTTTACACCCGTAAAAGCAGTTCAGAAGAAAGCATTGGCATTTAAAGAAACTATGGGATCAAGGTTCAGATCAGCTCATGATGATGATGCAGACTCCATGCCCAATGGATATGGGTAGCTAGTTCATTCCATTTAGTAGGCTAATGTTCCCCCGTGAGTCACCAGAACTGTTATCTAATTTCCTCCACTACCCTTTGAAACTAGTTAACAAGAAGATTCCTGCTGGATTAATCAAATTAGTCCCAAGTATCTCAAACCGATACAAAAAAAGTCAAGCTTCCAGTAATAGGGGGAATAAACTTAGAGAAATCACGATGAAAAGTGGAGCCCCGAATGATTCAACTTGAAGCAAAGCAATGGACTTGAGGTGCCACGTGTCATCTCGATGTAATTCCAAAAGGTGAGTGAGAAAATTGAAGCTCCAAACACCTGCAAGAATTCCACATGGGGTCAAATGGTAAGGGGCCTACCAAGAGAGGGTCCTCATATTAATGTACTTGACGAGTCCCTTTACGAACTCACAGAAAGAAAGAAGAGTTGTGTAAGGTGCCACATGTCAGCTTGATGCATTTTCAAAAGGTGCAAGAAAAGCGGAGACCCTAGGGATGACCTTGGCCTCCACGTGGAGCTCAGCACAGATAGACTCTAAACCCAAAGCAGGTTGCAGAAGATTAGCGATAGGTTAATTCAATGTAGGATTAAGCATGAAACCCACCTAGAATATTAAATGATCAGATCTTTTAAGAGATTGTAAGAGCCTGCATCGAACAACTGACCCTGAAGTTCAAACGAGCATAACTTTTGACCCAGAACTCTGATTTTCACAAAATTAGACTTTTTGGAATGATCTCAACATCCTCTAGGCCACAAAAATTGGATTTATTTATTTATAGTAAGGGTAGGTGGGTGAAAATAAAAGAAAAATCTCCAGCTCCAATAAATCAAACACGACGCACAACAATCAATAAATACATAAATTAATGAAGCATTGATGGTGATATGTAAAGAATGAGACTAATTCAAAGAGATAGTTGGAAAGTGGTTGGGAAATGCATTTAATGAGCATGGCCATCATTATTTTACCACTACAGTTCCTGGGACAGAAGGAGGAGTCTTTTACAAGCAAGGTTCCATTGATTGCACTCATTTATTGCATCTTACAATTGGTTGATAAAGCAATTTCAGGATTGGACTCTTCTCTCTTTCTCATTCTATATATTGTAATCTAGGTCTCATATCTAAAAAAAATGTTTGGGGATTCATTCAGATTTCTTCTCTGTCTTAGTCCCTCTTCTATAAAAGGTAGAGGCCTGGGGCTCTAGCCTTTTTCCTGGGTTTTGCTGTAGCAATCTTGCCTCTTTTCTATTGTAATACTGTGCACATTTTTTAGAGTAATATAATATGCCATGTAGTGCATTTTTTCCATCCTTCGCATATCTTTGTTATCTCTGATCACCTTTATTTTCAAATAGAAATTTTGCATCTCTTAATGTTATTACTATCTTTGAAGTTGTGATCAAGTAGTTTGAGGTAGTGTTCCATGTGATCTTCTATCGCATGTGGTGCAATTTCATCTACCCTTTTGAGTCATTCACCGTTTCCCTTCTTCAGACAATTGTGTCTTGATTGATTTCTTATGAGGCTTGTTTGGAGCATCACTCCTATTAATTTTTATGTTTTGTTTCATTTTCTCTTACCCTCTTCTCAAAAAATAGAGAAGATCTATCTTCTTTAAAATGTGGAGGCCACCTTAGGGTGGACATCCCAGTAACCTAAGGTTTCCTACGACTCTAACGGTCTGATCTGTTGAGGATGATCATCAATAGGGACTGTTGGTGTCCATTTTGATCCTCTATTATTTTTCCATTTTTCCCCTTTGTTCTACATGCTCAAAAAACATTTTTCTTTGAATTTTGTGATCTGCAGCTCTCTCCCTCTACATTAAATGCCTTGAAATGCTTTTAAACTCATTTGCCTTGCCCCATTTGGAAGAAAAATGCATGTATGCTATGTTTTTTGCCCTAAATTTCCAAATCCAAATGCCTCTATCATTTTTTCCACTTTTCCCATCCTGTGGAGCTCGAATTTGCTCGTTTTGTACTTATTTTCCCTAAAAAATCCTTTTCTAGGGTTATAAATTGCTTTAAAACTTGTTCCATCTATCCTTTGTCCAAAAAATTCTTCACCCACGAAGAAAAAATCAAATTTGGACATCTCTGGCATTTTCTGTGTTTTTTGACGGACATACGGGTGTCCTTTGCTTGATAAATTTTAGCTCGTATACTTTGACATACGTGGCCACTTCTGGTTGGACAAGGTTCAATGGTATTTTTAGAAGACTTTGCATTTCTTTTGAATTTTGGGAAAAAATTACAATGCCCCTGCGCTCCCCAGGAGAGGACACGTGATAGGTGGGATGCAAGGTGGAGTGGTGGGGGACTTAGGAAAATTTTTCCTTTTTGGCGAAGCGAAAAAAGTTGAGGAAAAGCCCGTGGGTCCGTAATGGTGTGATAGGAGACACGTGGTGGGTAGAGCAGGTCGGCGGGCTGGTGGACCGGTGGAGGGAAATGAGAAAATTTTCATTTTTTTCCAGAAGACTTAGAATAAAAATTTGAAGCATGGCCCCATGACAAATCACAAGGCAACACGTGGAAGAGAAGAAACCAGAGGCGCGGACCCACGTAGACAAAATGGAAAATTTTCCCTTGGCGAAAAAGGGAGTTAAAACATGAAAAAAGATTGCGGACCTTCAACGAATCAATGATGGAAACTTGGCGAAGACAGAGGTGGAGGTGCGGGCCCACAGGGGAAAAGGTAAAAACTTTCCAAATTTCAAAAAAGGTTGGAAATGTGTAAAATGGAGCCGTGACCCCAGATCTAATAATATTATGCCACATGTCAACACCAGATTTCAAGGGCAAAGGGGTGGAGAAAAAATTCAAATTTTCCCATTTTTTCAAAAATGTGGAAAAGTAAAAAATGATCTTAATTTCATTCCCAATTGTATTTTGACACGTGGAGGGCCCAGATTGAAGGATAAAGAGCAGATCAAGGGTAACTGTACATTTTCATTTTTAGCCGCCATCTTTTTTCATCAAATTTTTAATGAATTCATGTCATTTTTGCCTTCAAGGACCAATGAAATTTTTTTTAAAGTTCAATTTGCAGATTTGAGGCATTTTTTGAATGGATTTTTACTCAGGCTCGAGAAAAATGTGAAATATCAAATTAAAAAGTTGCAGAGCCAAATTTGGGAAAGCATAAGATGAAATAATGAGAGAAAGGGGGTCTACATGCCTTGAGAATGAAAAACGTGCCTCCACAATGGATAATGATGAATATTTGTAATAATTTTCCTTTTTGCATGCCTGACATCTCCTGCTCGCAAAATTGGTTAAATGTCACTTTCATAATGTCATGAGTGGATTTGTAACAAACTTGATGCCATGGCATATTATTTTCTTGGGAAAGAAGGATCAAATTTAATTGAAAGATATATAATGCATGTTTTGAGACACGCAAAAGGTGGGGAGATTGAAAATCACGAACAAATTTTGAGAGAAGCCCATCTTCTATGAAAATTTCTAGGAAACTTGTATAATATCTTCTATGTTGGATCTTCATTCATGTTGAGTTGGTTACAAGTGTATAGCCATCACACAGATATGATATTGTTTAAATAACTCTCCCCTACTAATGAATCTAACAAGCTTTTGAATTAATCTGTGTTATTTTGGGTAATATGATGTCTGTTATCATTTTTAAATGTGTGCAAACTATTTTTCTTGTTCTTGTTGCAATCTTGCATTGAAAATATTTAGGAATCACATAGATCTCATTTCTTTTTGATAGTTTAGTGGTATTTGCAGTCTCACATTCAGAAGAGCTTTCATCTGATAAAGAGAAAAACAAATTTAAAGTCACTTTACCTTCCTTGACTGCAGAGATTACTTTTAAGCCTTTGGGGGTACCTTAGGCATGCTTTGATCAAAGATCTTGATGTTTAATTGGGTTCTTCAACTCAATATTTTGTGTTGAAGTCTCAAATATTGTGTGAAGAGTGCATACCTGGGCCTCCAATTCTATATCTCTTCTGGTTGAAAGAACATCCTGACTGTTTTGAAGCATTTTTTTCTGATAGTTGTTCAAATATTGTAGAAGTTGTCAAAGATCTGGCATAGTCAACTTTGTCTTGTCAATATCCCACCAAAAAATCATTCTAAACAACTTATCCTACCCATAATACCCCTGCATTGCATTTTGTGTGAACAAAAGAATACAGTCCATTTATAAAAATGCACAAAGCAAATCAAGATCATACAATGTCTTCAGTAACCCTTGCCTTACATTGAAACTATCTCCATAATCTGGGAGTGACAACTTGTGAAAGTAAGATTTGGAGTGTTGATCATATTTTCCCAAGGCCTTTTCATACTATCTACACAATTTGAGGGATATCTTCATCTCCTTCACCATCTGGGGGTTACAAAATAGGTCCTCTTACCTTGGTTGAAAGGCACAACCTAAAATAATTAGGACAAGATCAAGTCCTATTAGAGTGCTATCCATCTCTCCACAAACTTGAGTGCCAGTTAGATCACATCCTTAGGTACAAAATGACACACATAATGATCTATCTACCTTTAAGCTTCATGCCATATCTCTGATGCTGCTCAGACTGAAAAGGAGAGAAAATTTTTAATTTCCCCCCCTCTATTTGTTCATTATACCACAAAATTCAATTCAAAACAAGCAATAGGAGTTGGAACCTACCCCATCCCACTGCCTCCTCCTTGATGGCACCTTTAGTCTCTACAATGGTGGACCTCTACCACTCCCTCTCATTGCCGCCATGTCTTAAATCAATCTCTCGATCCTTCGGTGAATCAACTCATTCCACCTGATCATGTGGACCCATCTTCCTTGCTCTAAAACCCACTCACCTCTCACCCAATCAGCCTCAACTCACACCTGATACCGTTTGCCTCGACAAATCATTTTACTATTCTTCCTCCAGAGCCATTTTTCACCATGTTAAAATGTTAAAATGAGCACTTTTATTACGATTTTTATGTTTTAACCCATTGACAGGTGAACCGATATCGGTCTAACCTAACCGACATTAGTTCCAAGCCCTAGTGTATTGATATCGGTTCACATAGACCCATATCGATTTCACATGACCGATATTGGTCATGTTTCCCACTACCCCATTTGAACCACTCGCCCTAATAACCCATACCCCACTTTACCCTGTATACCCCTTGAATTACCTACACCTTGGCCTTACCCATGCCATGACCCATATACCTTAACTTGAACCTACTTTTTGTGCTCATTGAACGTGTGTGCTCGGTATACCTTGTAATGCCTTTAGCCATGTTGTTTTAGCCTAACAACCACACCTTGGCCTTACCCGTGCCATGACCCATATACCTTGACCTAAACCTACTTTTTGTGATTGTTAGATGTGTGTACGCGCTATACCTTGTAATGATGTTACCCATGTTTTTTTAGCCTAACCATACCTTGCCTAGTGCCGTACTCAAACATACCTAAACATTCCTACACCTCACCTACGTTGTTTTTATAGACCATATCCTATGCCTTGGATACCTAAATCACTTCACCCTTGTTTGGATAAACCTATCAACCTTGGATGACATAGATTCTGCAAGCTCTTCAACCTGGTACCGTGTTGCAGTCTATACGTGTGCATGCATTTGATTGCCATTACCCATTACCTAATTTAACCCTGGACCATTACCTATTACCTGGTTTGACCATTAACCATTCCCAATTTGACCTTGGCATGTTACTTATTACCCCAGTTTACCATCACCCTTTCCCAAAGTACCCATAATTTTCCCCACCCACCTTAACTTCCACCAACTACACATTTATCAAACCATTCACCGATTCTATATAACGCCTCATCAGTTCCTAGTTTGAGGGGGATCGCCTTCACCCACACATGGGGCAATCACTTCCTATTTTTGTTAGCGTCACTTACCAATACAAGCTACACGAAAAAAGGGGAAAATTTAGACCAAATTTGAGTCACACTATCTGTGATTCCCTTTTGAACTGTTAACATAGCATGTTCATATAACCACACCCCCTTATCCCACATTTATATTAATTTAATTACTTACAATTAAATTAATACCCATCCTCACTTTATCGATTAATTTATTTACTTTAATTAAATTAATTTACACCTCACCCAACCACTTCACCTAGACACCTCATCATAAACCTATTCTTAACATGTTTTTTTAACTAAGATTCAATCTCTACTTTCCCTAACTAACCAAGACTTAGTATAACCCTAAAATAAGATGCCTATTATTTCTCTAACAAAATCCCCACTTATCTAAGCACAAAATACCATCTTATACCCAAACCAACTGGCATAACTGGCTAAAACGATAGCCAAGATATGCTATTTTAGCAAACCTAAAATGTCATCAGTTACCATATATTCATTTTGGTAACCTTGTTCGAGAGGTTAGAATTTTTGAGAGATGGATCATTTTCAAGTTTTGGAGAAAGAGAGATGTACATGCAAGCATGAACCAGAGCCTGTTTGAGCATCCAAACGACCCTATCCAACACCAGGACTGATATGAAGGTATTGGAATTCATGGTAATAGTATGGGAAGTGTTGCCATGACATTGATCATTAGTTTCACAGATCAACCATTTCTATCCTCCACCAACCAGGCCTACAAATACAAGTAATTGTCTTTTGATCTGCATCACTCTATACTTACTTAGATTGTGGTTTCTTTAGTTCTATTTATTATATCCCATTCTCCTTTACATTCCACCATCCCCACTTTCTTGTCAATCTACCCATCCAATCACCCATAACCATTTAGATCCCCATATCTGACTCTTAGGCATTCCCGAGGATTCCTAGCATTTTTACGAACCTAACCATCCTTCTTATTTTCTTTGTGTAATCATAGAGAAGCCCCAAAACCAATTTTATTTGATTTCCACCATTAATCCCATACTGACGCCAGTCACCTTGACCATTGTCAGTTTCCCCTTTACCGCCATCAGTCATCAGACTGACGTCAGTTACTATATTTTCTAACAGAATTTCACTAAGTTGACTTTATCACCCCTAAAACCTCACAAAAACCTCACCCAAGCTAGATACACTACCTGAAGCCACTTCACAGACATCCCCATCTCTTTATGCAGATAAAGAGAGAACATGTACCCCTATTTCTGACATTTAACTATTCTACCCTTGTCCACCCTAAAATGTCATCGATCATAGCTAAACCATCATCGGTCGCACCCTAAGCGACATTAGTCTCTGTTTCTGATAACCCAACTCAAAAAAACAAGCTAATACCCATAACCAAGTTTCCTATAAGCATTTTTAACCTTTTCCAGACCTCTATCAGACTAGTAGAAAATCAAATCCACCTACCCAACCTCTAGATCTGATCATAACCCTACATGTTAGATTAGATTTGCTTATCGTATTTGAATGAGATTCCTAAATCATATCAACTACAGTAGGATGTTACTTATTTACATTATTTCTTACATTAAATTTCATTAAACAATGGATTGAAAACCATCTAGGAAGTATCACACTTCCCGGATATAGAACATGCTAGGCAGTCCACTAACATATATTGTTTAATATTCTTCTTGTGGTCTTTTTTTGCATTTATAGGTAGTTCGTCCTAGCCAAAAGGAAGTTGTTCATGGTCATCATGGATTGAAAATTAGAAACACACACACACAACCTTCATCCGACATCACAAAAAAAATTCCTCCATGGCATATCACCCTCTATCATTTTCATTAAATTTTATCAAAAATCTGGTGAAACACTAGGGATGTAAACTTTCAATATTGCTAGTGTTGTACGCACAGTTAAAGATTTTTGAGGAGTGTAAAGGTAAATTTCTGTCACTACAATTAAGAAATAGCAATATTGGAAATGAACTAGACTATGAGTGAAATGAATACTATGACTAAATAAAAGCATGTAAAAACAAAATATAGATAAAGGAATGAACTGCTACAATTCTAACCATGTAATGAATTAAAATAACAAACAAAAGGAGAGTGTTAGCAAACCGCAAGTGGGCCTTGCCTTGGGTGTTAATACCCTCCTAAGGAATGTGTCTACAACAATTTAACATAACTCATATTCTTATTTCATCAACATAAAGATTACAAAGTCGAAAATACAACAAGTTTCCCTATCTATGGATTGATCTCCTATGTATGCATCATTTCTACAAAATTAATCTTTTCTTTTTATATCTTTCATTACAATAGAGGCGTGAATAGATAAATTTCTACTATGGATTCTAATTAGATTAATTAAAATATCTCAACCAATAAATTCAGAAACTTACATGCATGTAACAGAAACTACTAAATAGATGTTATCATATAATTACATAACTTAACTAACCAATCAATTGATCAACCAGTTATTAAACTATGAGTTAAATCAATTAGTTTTTTTTTTAGTTACAACGCATAATCAAGTGATGGCATTAAGTCTTCTTATTGTTCACATAGCTTCTTCTTTTATCAACACGTGTGATCTTAGGTGTAAATTCCATGTTCTGAAAGCTCCCCAGAATCACGTATTTATGTATGTGTGTGACCTCCTTTGGTTGTGGACACTTTGATGTAGATGGGTCCCTTTGGCTGCATATCAGTTACTATATATAACCTCTTTATTGTTAATGAGTTCATTTGGCTACATGTTATTTGCTATGTATGGATCCTTTGTTGCATGTTAGTTGTTGCATATAAAAAATTCATTGCAAATAAGGATGGCATTTATACAAAGCATCATTTAACATCATATTGCAACCAAAAGAATAAATTCATACTCATAATCCACAAACTAAAGTAAACCTTAGTAATAATTATATTAACTAATATTTATGCCATGATTTTAAGTTATAATGGAAATGTTCAGCAGTATCAAAGGGAAACACAAGTTTAATGGTACAATTGGCTAAACAAAATATAGTAGATGAGGTGTTTAAAAAGGAAATAAAATGACTCATCACACCCCCATACTTAACTTCTTAAATGTCCTCATTCAAGATTCTTGTAGGTGCCTCTTTTGCTTTAGGATCTTCCTTAATGATATTGAATTAGCACCTGAAGTCAGTCAGTGTAGATGTTCCTTTTAGATCACTGAAGAACTACCTTGTATTTGTTCTGCATATTTCCATGATCTTGTCTTGTATCTCCTCATTTAGTTCCTTGTTTCTAGACCAATGTGGTATAGGATAGTGGAAAATTGGTGAATAATAGCTGATTAGAAACCAAGTTTTACCACATCCTTTGGAAAGTTATATGTATGCAGTTGTCCTCCTTAAAGTTGGAATGATATTATGATAAGAACGTATTTATTTCCTTTACATTTTGGAGGACATTTCTTTTCAGTGCATCCTACAAGCATGTACCATCTCTTGGCCATTAAATTTAATGTGGTCTTTGGATTAATCATGAGCTTCATGTCTCATCTGATTTACTCGTTGTCTAATTTGTTTTGTGTTGCATGTATTTTCCATACTCCTCAATTGTGTCCTCGATATTTAGAGCTTCACTCTTTATCATTAATGGTTGTACTTTATATAGGTGCATGTACTCAGCCATCTATTTTTCTCTATACAAATCATTGTTAAAATAGGAACATAGTGCCCTAATTAGAACATATCTAATGTAAAGTACTGGGATACAATCCCAATCATATTCAAGGGCATAGTTGTATTGATATAATTCACATAAAAGAAGTTGAATTTCACGAGGAATTTTCATGTATATCCTAAAGCAAGGTCTAGCTCCACTAATATAAAATGGAATATCATTGTTGATACAAGTATACTTTAACTGCAACATTTTTTCTTTCAAGAAAATGGCATAAATGTTAGATTGGCCTGCATTTAAATATTTCATTAGTCACTTGAATTGTATCTTACCTGATTTTTCTTGACTCTTTTGATTTTCCTTGTCCTTTACCTTGATGTTTATCATTTTCTTCAGTGTCTTGCTGATGTTGAATATTAATTCTTCCTTCTCCCTTTCTCATTTTCCCTGCACCTTATTAACATAATTTTGAAATTGTTGCACTCAATAATCTAACAAGGTTGTATGAGTGCAAATGGTTCCACAATCTAGTTTGGGGGGTGCTTAGAAAATTTCTTTAATCATAACCTATGGATATGGGATAAAATTTTGGAAAAATGGGGAAAAAAGTTCTAATATGGTCTCAACTGTATATTCAGTAACTTACAGGAATATCCTATTGCAACATTTCATCATTATCAGGTGAAATTTCTATGTCAATGTTATGAACAATATTTTCTATAAATTCTTCAACATTATGGGGAAAATCATCCCCAATTTCCATTTCAACAGTATGTGTTTCAAGAATAGCATGGTCATGTGTCTTCTGTATCATTTCTTCATGGTTATGGGTTGTATCCTCAATTTTTGTTGTTAATCCTTCATCGTCATGCTTATCATGGGTCTCCACAGTATGAAATTCCTCTACAGGGACTTCAATATGTCTAGCAAGGGGCCTTCTTGAATAGGTTTCCCATCACATTTTTCCACCTCATTCTTATCCATATCACATGTAACTTCAGCGGTCACCCTTGTCAACGTATATTTCAACATCTTCTACATCACTGTGTAGTGTGATTTTGATAGGTGTTCTAGGCTTTGAGGTTTTGGTATTTTTGGTACGCAGCCTATGTGAACGCATAGGACTGGATTTTAAAGATTTAGGGCTAGATTTTGAGGGTTTTCAAATGGAACCAGAACATTTTCCTATGATGTTAGATGAAGATGGTTCAGGTGTAGATATGCCAAGGAGGGTTTCTGTAACAAGAATCCTTTTAGTAGAAATTGGCCTGAGGATTTTTCTCTGGAGATGGTGGTTTCTAAAAAATAGGGGTTTTTATAGGCTGAGAGGTGGAAGTTGTGGGTTCGGATGAAGGTGTGGAGGAAATTTCTGCACTTCTCTTTCTTTTCTTCCTTTTTCCCAATAACTCATCAATTTGTTTCGACCTTGAAAAATATTCCCACTTCAATTCAGGGTGCTCCCTTTCCATTGTATGTTTCACAATCAAAGTGATGAGACAATGCTGAGACAAATCTAACCTTCCCATTTATGACTCCCTACTCATTCTTTTCAAAATTTCATTTAATAAATTGGGAACGTTAACATGTCTACCATTCTTTAAATTATTTATTAATTTGAAATAAACAGTATTCAATCTAGAGTATCTACCCTCACAAGTGAATTATTTGATAATGTAATTGGAAACATCATCCCAAAATGGTTTCAGAGAAGTGTGAAAATGTACCTTGTTTACCAGTCACAAAGTTATCATTTTTATCAACAAATTCACGTCAACCTTATTTTGGGT
Source organism: Taxus chinensis (assembly GCA_019776745.2). Classification (NCBI taxonomy): domain Eukaryota; kingdom Viridiplantae; phylum Streptophyta; class Pinopsida; order Cupressales; family Taxaceae; genus Taxus; species Taxus chinensis. The sequence continues at coordinate 749,945,753 of CM034154.1, read as the reverse complement.
TTTCCCTCTTAGGAAAAATATAACCTTCTGTAGGAAGCCCTGTTATTGTAGCTAGAATATTGTCATCCACCTTCACTACTAAACCTTCAACAATAATGTCTCCGTCCTTGAATGTGGCAAAAAATTCTCTCATCATGGATTCATTGAAAACTTAAAACTTATTGATATGCTCCATCCATCTATATGTTAAAAAATATTGAATTATTTGTGGGTGGTTGTGGAGCTATGAATGATCCATCATCTCATTATGAATCAGATCCCTACCCATTTTGAATTATGTAAACTACTTAGCTCTGAGGAAAAATATTACAGTTTGTATAGATTATGCAATAATTCGAGTAAAGAAGAGAGTTTAGAGTACTTGTGTTTTTTAATTCAGTGACCAACTCACACACAATGTAAAAAGGAATGCATTAATTTGATTTGAGGGTTGTAAACATGTGATGTGAGGTGGTATGATGAAGTGGGGTGACGTGGAGAGACAACTCATAAGGTGAAAGGAGGTGTCATATAATAGATTTTAAAAGAATTTTATGACATGGCATAAACATTAACTAAATATAATTATTCTATCTATACTTTATTAAAGTGAAATGAGTGTAGTTATCTCAAGAAATGTATCGGATGATGATGACATGTGCAATTTTATGATTTGTGCCTTTTTTGCATATAGAATTATTATTATGTTGCATGTTGAGGTGCCACAGTGTTATGGATGTTGTTACTGCAAGAGTATGTGAAATTCATACTATAGAATCCTTACTGAAATCAAATAATTCTCGGAGAGTGAATATGGACTTGCTTTGGTGCTATTCGTCTTCATTACCACTAGCTCATGCACATTTTTTCTTTACTTTCTTCATGCAATCATGAGTTCCATCAACAAGAAAACAAATCAGGGATTTTTTGCATGTTGTTGGAGGTGGACATTTAGTCTTTACACCATCTCCTTCTATCAGAGATCGTGCACTTTTTTGCAACAAATACACAAAATCCTGCAAAATAGAAATTCCTAAAAAAAACATGTTTGTTTAGTGGTGATGCTCACCAAGAAGGCTGATCAAATCAATTTTATTTACCATTAAATTATTCAGCAAGTTAAATATATCAAGCCTACTAAACATCTTATTCTTCAGCAACTTGAGAAGATGAACAAGTACGTTCAACTTCTTACCTTAACTCTGATGTTCTCATCTCCATCCTATTTTGAATTCCTCTGAATTGTTGCATGAAGGTGATCCTATCAGTTGGATTTTTGTACAACCTCAATCTATGACCATTTACCAGGAGTTTGAATCTCATAGGATCTATGGTGGTGAGTTTCACATCCCCATTGGAAAATATTTTCTCAATCTCATATGGGCCTACCCACATTGGTACCTGAGGTCTTTCCCATGTGGCTCCTTGTACTTTGAGTCAAATAAGAGATGCCCAATCACCTTCTTGAAATTAAACTTTGTTTTGCATGAATCTTTCATGCCATTTGATTCATCTTAATTGTTTGCATATCACTTCTAACTATTATGCACAATTTGTCTCCTCAAACTCAACTCGTTGTGCCATGATAATCCCTCTGCCTTTGATGTTTCAAACATTTATATGACTATCTACAAGTGAGAGCTCACTAATTGTGGGGACTTATGATCAAATTCAATACTCTGAGTCCAAACACTCCTCCATTCCTCGTTGAAAACACATGAACAAATGGTGTGAATATTTTTGTCTCAATGATTACCAAGTTGTGGTGAAGCCATTGAACTCCTAACACAATGTCTGATACTCCCATGACAATGACATAGATAGGGCTATTTAGCAAGTAATTTCCTATGAAGATTTTAATGTTATGGAATTTTCTAGAATAATTAATAGTATGCCCATCATCGATCATCACTTGAAATTCGGGAGCTGGATAAATAAAACAGTTCAAGTGCATCACCAACTTATGATTGATGAAGTTGTGAGTACTTCCCGAGTCAATTAAAATTGTTACCCTCTATTTTTTCAAGAATCCAACCACTTTGAGTGTTTGGGGGTGTTAATACCTGAAATCTCATGACATGATATCATTGGCTAGGGATCTCCTAACTCCCTCCTTTGGCTCAACAATGACCTCTATCTCTTCATCTTCATTTGTATCATCTTCTTCATTAGGCCCCTCAATGTAACTCCTCCTTTGGCTCAACAATGACCTCTATCTCTTCATCTTCATTTGTATCATCTTCTTCATCTAGGCCCCTCAATGTAGAACTTATTTTCAACACATTTATCTCCTGGTCCATATTTGTTGTTACAATTAAAAAATAACCCTTTTTCTCTCTTTTTCTTCAATTTGTTGAAGTGTTAGTTGAATTAGTCAAGGGAATGATGGTATCGGGGTGCTACAGTCTCAAATGTTAGTGAAATTTTCCCTCCTGTTGGAAAGAAAATTTTCCTCTACCCTATGTGCCATGATAATATAATCAAACACTTTAAGTGGATAAACGTACACACCTCATGCTCAATGTGGTCGTTAAGACCCCTAAGAAACATGTCATTCAAATTCCCTTCCATAATATTCTCCACACACAAGGATAGGTTTTGGAATTGATGAATATAATCCTTGATTGATCATGTTTGTTGTAACTTTTCTAATTAGTTGAAGTAATTCTCTAACACACTAGAACTATAATGCAATTGCAACAATTCAGTAACAATTTTCCATGTGACATTGTCAGTAACAATTTTCCATGTGACATTGGGACCATGCCTTCTGCCTTTGAGCACATAACCATTGATACCAAATGAATTGGTCAGGTTCAAGATACAAGGATATCATGGTCACCTTTTGTCCCAATGGAATTTGATGTAGATCAAAGAAATTATCCATTTGGTTAATACAACTGAGTGGATCCTTTTCATCAAAACTTACACATTTCCACTTTCAACATCATGTTTTGGGCCTACAAAGTATTTGGATTTGGATTGGGCTGGCTATAAGATCCACCCTGGCTAAGTTGTCCACTACTTTGACCTAAAGATCTGCCTCGGTTGATTTGAGTATGATTGAATTGAGGCTGATTTGGAAGATGATGATGAACCTTTAGATTTTTACTGAGTTTCGACATGATATCATCCAATCTTTGATTGATCTTGTCTACATCTCATTTACTGGGTCATCTCAGACTATAGGATTCTTAGATCATACTCAAGTTGGCTTACCTTATGATCCAAAAAGGTAAACCATTGCACTAAAGATACCGTAGTTACCCCTTATGACTCTAATTCCTCAACTATTACCTCATCCTTGTTTGGGGTTTTACCTAGAGTGACAAGATTATTTTTACTTCTTGTGGAAGGCCCCACTATGATTAGTGTCCTATAATTTGAGGTTTTGATATTTTTGGTATGCAACCTATGTGAACATTTAGGGTTCGGGATTTTGAAGATTTAGGAAGTAGGCAAATTATGAAAAAAAATGAAAGAGTAGACCCGAAACTATTTTCACGTCCTCTTTAGATGAAAATGATTTAAGAACTTGGAAAATATTCCAACAAGGGTTTTTGCAACCCTATAGAGTGAATGTTATGAAAAACACGAAAGATGATATAAATTTCTGCTAGAGATGGTAAGTTTCTGCAGGCTAAGAATCTTGAAATTTAGAGAGGAGCTTGGACTTAATGTGATTTATCAACACCACCAAAACTTATCTGTAGAAAATCTTTTCTATCCGTTTTCCTAATAGACTCATTAATGTTCTTTGAACCTTCATAATTAGGGTTCCCACTTGAGTGCAGGGTGCTAGCCGAGATCAAGTGTCTGATACACACTCATAGTAATGAGACATTACTTAGATATATCTAAATATACCCTTTGTGAAGCCCTACTCATTCTTTTCAAACACTGATTTAATATAAATATGGGAACATTAAGATCTCTATCATTCTTCAGAGTATTGAGTAATTGTAAAATGTATGATTATACAAGTGATGGAATATCTACCGTAACATGGTATAGGTATTTGATACATGTAATTAGCAATATGAAACCCTAAGTAATGAGAGAGAGAGAGAGAGAGAGAGAGGGTGACTTAGTCTGATTTCACATAATATGGAGATGAATTGGGTAGGTGAATAGCTGGAGCAGATTAGAAGTCAGTGTCATCAAGGCTCACTAAAGGGTTATGTCTTCTCAAGAAAAATGTGCAGGACATAAGCGCCCATGAGAGGACATGAGTACTTGGGTAACTAGTGGTATGGATTTGGGTGCTACCTGTGCACTACTAGATGCCCTTAGGTTCTGAAGCTTTTCTGTCGTAGGAGGAGCTTTGATGGTATATTTTATGTCTCTATGGATTCATTCCAATGTTTTTGTTTGCACGTGTAACCTACAACATAGATTCCTAGCTACACATACCCACAAACCACAGGTTTGAAAACTTAATAAAGTATCTATGGGTAAAATAGGGAGTTAGTGAATGACCTATTGACAGTCACTCGAAGAGTGAGATTACGACCGAGTGTTGACACTACATCTCAGAACTCCATGTAGTTACTGTGTGGAAGTGTGTGTACAGTGATGCCCTAGCAGATGCCCCTGTGCAATAATTTGAGTAAGTGATAGTGAGAGTTTGAAGTGCTAGAATGTATTCAAATTCGGTGACCAGAATCACATGCAGATGGAATAGAATAGACTTCCCCTCCTAATGTTGTGTATGCAGAGTGATATAACCCCTTGTCCCTTAAGTGAATGTGCTATGATGGAGTGCTTTGTAATGACGTCTTGTGCCATCTCATAAGGATGAAAGCTTAGGTGCATAGTAGATAGATGTTAGTACATGACCCCTTATGATTTGACACAAGCATATAACTATGTATATATATGATTCCCTTGTATTGATACTTTAATAAAGTGAAACTAAAGGGCACTTACCTCGATAAGTTGTACCAAATGATGTTAACATGTGCATTGCTAAAAGATTTACACCAAAAGACTGCAGATAGGAATTATTATAATGTTGCATGGTTGAGGAGTCATGCCGATGCAGTACTTATTGTTCTAAGCATGTGTGAAATTCATATTGTCTGAGGCTCATAAAAGATAAATCAATTAAATACTGGATAGAGAATATCGTACTTGTGTGTAAGGTCAACAAAAGTCATAAGGCATCACCAGAACCTCAGGACCAAAAGATGTTGTCAATCTCTAGTTTCTTCATTGCATTCAGGAAGTTATGTCATATATTAAACAAAATAGGGCTCTAAGACCTATGAAATGTTACCCAAGTGGACATAAAGTATTTGTACCATCTACATTCTATCAGCCCCCAGTTTATGTTTTTACAGTAAATACTCGATAATCATAAAATAGATAGGAGATGTGTACAAAAAACAAAACTTGTTAGTTGAGTGAGTGTAGATCAATAACATGTCTGAGTGGACATCAGTTTTATTTAGCATTGAATTGATTCACAAAAATGTGAAGTGTGGAGACTAGGAAAGGGAAGTATACTCATTATGGAGAAAAGTCAAAAGTATGTATAGTAGCATGTTTAACTTCTGAGCTCAACTGTAATGTTGCTGATGTGTATCTCTGTTTTTGACTTAGCCTATGAAAGAAGAGCATGAGAGAGTAGCTCCTATCAGTTGCGTATATGAACAACATCAGACCTATTGACCATGTCACTACTAGTAAGCAAAGAGTGTAAAAATGTGTATAAGGAAAGTGTGCACCTAATCACGTAAGAGGGCATTGAGATAGAAGATTTCCTCTATTTGCATATAGGAGTTGCCATGGATTTTCCCATGTTTTCCCATGGTGAGTCCTTGTACTTGGGCGATCTCACATAAGAGAGCCCAGATCACCTTCTTGGGAAATTACTCATGCCATTGAGTGAGTTTTTTCATGCGATATCATGACCAAGAGCAAGTTCTTTTGGGTGATCAATTCTATGTTGTAGCACAACATAATCTCCTGCACTTGCGTACAACTTGTTGAGATCCTAGAGAATGCTAATATATACATTGAGCTTCTAAGAAAGAATCTATTCCTAGCTCAATTGAAAATGTCTTTCGGGCCTTTTTTATTTGTTTGTTATACTTTTATTAAAAGTATTACACACCCTATAACCCTATCAATATGGTGTGAAGCCAGATGTTATCTTCCAAGTTATGGCCTTGGACACTAGCGCCCAGTTAGGACAATAGCACCCTAGAAGTGCTCCTATCCAATATCTCCTATGGAGTGCTCTTGGCCCTTTCTCCCCTTGGATTCTCACTCTTCCTTGGGTCTCTTTTACTTCAACTTGACGCATCTTTTATACTTTTGGGTTGGCCTTCATAAGTTGTCAATTACGAAATTCAAACAAGGGAATCACACACACACATTGCATTTAGCTAGGTATCAGAAATAAGGGGCTTCAAGCACTGAAGCATGTACATTAATTTATCACCAATTTATCTTGGCACTCCAAACCTCATGAAGATGTGGTCACATAAGCATCTATATAGCACATTTCTCACTCTTCTGATTTGGACAAGGGCTGCATCACACCCATACACAACATAGTGAGTGGAATTTGTATTCTATTTCAAAATCTCACACATTCTGCTGACATTTACTGATCTATTGGGATAATGAATTCTAAACTCCATTTATCACATGGTGATAACTTGTAACTAAGGGCATATTAGGGCATCATTACATCACACTTGGTCACACAGAACCCATGTGGAGTATGAAATGTAGTCCAATGCTCGGTGTGCTCATGTTTTATTAACTAAGCTATAAATTGAAACTAATATCTACATAGCTTCAAAAGAAAATGCTAATTAAACAATGAACCATCAAGATAAGAGCTTAAAGGAAATGCTTCTTCAATGCATAAATGAAACTACATGCTAAGCTATTTCCTACTCTCTATGATTGCTAACTTAAACTATGAACCTATGAAGAACATAAACAATCAAAGTGGATTGTTGCTTGATCTCAAGGATTGAGAATGGAATCTCACCAAGAATGGCTACAAGGCCATTTTGGATCTTCCCATATTACTCAATTTTGAGTGAAAGGATGCAAGATGGAGAAGCTATTTCCAACAATGGAGAATGACTCAAGATCAAAATGTTTATAGTTTGCACTATTCAAAGCATGGTGCAAGAAGAAAGGTAAGAAGGAGGGTTCTTTATATAGCTTTCCTGAAGAGGCAAGACTAGAAAATTGATGAATGTGGGATAAATGTAAAACAAGATTAGGAATGGATAAGGTTGCTTTATAAAAGGTAATATTGATTTAGAAGAGTTTAATTTGTCATTAGTAAGTCATGGGAGTTGGGGGATGTTTTAATTAATCAAAGGTGATTAATTAATAGGTAGAGGTAAGCTTATAGAAGCTAATTAGAGGAAAATTAGTATGATTTGTGGGATGTAAGAGAGGAATTTGATCCAATAAATGGTAATTTATTGATTTAGAGTTGCGAGTGTAATTAATTAAGTCGGACATACATTAATTACAGAAACAAGTAGAAGCAGATATTAATTAACGAAAGGTCTATTAATTGACATCCTTAATGATATGAAGGGTTCTAATGAGCTAATTAACGTTAAAGGTACCGTTAATTAACGAATATGAAGAGGAATGTTAGCTAATTAGCGGAAAAACAATAATTATTACAAAAATGACGAGAAAAAAGGATAATTAGTGCAATCTTAGCACTAAAGCCTGCGTAAGTGGAGTTTAGGTGTCTAGGTGTTTACATTTTCCCCTCTTTCAAGTGGCATAAGTGACGCCACTTCAAAGATAGTAGACAAGTACAAACAAATAATTTTTTTGAAGAGATAGAAGAAAAAATTAATAGAATGAAGGATTCCCCCTCGAGTGTCGATGGGGTGATGAAAGAGGGCGATTGACGATTGAAAAGATGAAAGAACAAAATAGAAGAAGTATAATAATTGATCCCTATTTCCCCAAGTTTCTTTTGAAGAAAAGTGTTGATAGAAGGAGAGTGATATGGAAGAAAAATGAAGATGAAAAGAGATGGATATAGCTATCATCTTGCCAATGTAAAAACCAACTTTATTTCATCATTTTGATTATGATCGACATCATCGTTCCTTATTAAAAAGAATGAACAGAAGTGTAGTATGACATGAAAATTCATATACAAACAAATGTCCATAGCTAAAAACACCAACTCCATGCAACATAAAAAATGCAATGCAATACGAGAAAGTAAAAGATGCCTAACTCCTTGCAACATACATAATGCAATGCAATACGAGAAAGTAAACAAGATAACCTGAAAGAGAAACATAATGCAATTTTTTTGTTATCAAGCTTTGATTCCGACATGTGTGAATTAACGACAAGGGTTAAAAGATGGTGCCCAAAGAAAGGATACATGCAAGGGGAATAACGGAGGACACTTAGGTCCTATGAAAAGCAATAGTGCACTATGAAACAGTACCAAGCAACTCATTGTGCCCTAGAGTACAGACATAGTAAGCAAACCAAATTTGTTAATGAAGGTAGATCAAGATGATCCACGATTCATGCACAAGAACAAGCAAGAACCAAAGAGTGACATTTTGTAGGATGATTTTTATTGTTTTTGTTTTTTTAGAAACATATTTGAATGTTTTTTATTTTGAAAGTTTTCTGAAACTATGTACAGTAAATCAAGAAATGTGGATGCCCCCAATGATAGATGGGATGTACAAGGGCAGAATGCCACACGTATGAGAAAGTGAAGATGCTCATGCCCCAATAATTAGGTGGGATTATTCAAAGATAAAATATTCACACGTTGAAGGGGAATCAAGGAAAATATAAAATAGGTTCAATCATGAGGGAGTAAGGATGCCCCCAACGTAAGCTGGCCAAGAAACACATGAGAGAAAGGAAGTAGAAAATTGTCTTATTAAAAGGGGAAAAAGGTTGCTGCAAACATGGAAAAGAGGACATCTGATACACATGGATGTTCTAAACTATTTTAAAAGAATAGAGGATGCTATGAAAATATTTAGAAGGTGGTCGATGAAAAAGTGATTAGCCCAAGGTACAAATAATGAGACAAGACATGCACTAAAGTAAGAGTTTGAACAAGGTCCAAAAAGTAACACTTGATAACATACTAATCATGTTTACTCATCGTGATCCCGTGTGTGCACATGGAAATGAATTACCTCTTGAAGGAAAGAGTTGATAAATAGTAAGTGAAGACACTAGCCAATGTGTAGGAATGATTTAGTTTGAAAGGTGATTTGTGAATGGATTGTGGAAGGAGAGTTGTACATTGATCCGCTGCCAGCTAGGTGTCCATAGCCCCGATGGAGATGTATTTGATTCTAATCACAACATTTCTCTACTGCCAGTCAGACATCCATAGCCCTAGTAGATATTATTGGAAATACCCCAAGAGAGAGTTATATATCAATTTTATTTTACTTTTAGGTTTTGCTTTTTGATTGATTGATTTTGATTCTTTTTCTTTCTGAAAACTTATTTCAGCTCTCTTGTTTGATAAGGGGTTAAGAACCACTGATGGCTTGATGGAAGGATTTGGAAGTGATTGTGATGACAACATTGGCTAGTGTCAACAAATATGCCCAAAAATTCTTCTCAATAAGTTTATTATATGTAGATAGTGATAGGATCTCTAAGAGGTCATTCGTTCTTTAATTTACCAAGGTTATGAAAGACCAAGGTCAAACAAATACCATAGAGATAAATGTCACAAAATGTGTACAAAATAAGCTAACCCAAAATATCATCGAAGGGATGAAAATGGTGGATGAATTGTAGAGGAATATGAAAGAAAGGGAAGAAAGAACATCCATGTGTACGCAATACCTGATTGCAATGTTTGATCTTTGTACCTTTGATTTTGTTTTTGTAATGTTTTAATGTTTTCTCTTTTTTTTTCATATTTTTGAACTATTTTATGATTTTTTAAGAAATTTTATGTGTTTTGGGAGATTGAGATCAACCATGTCACTCTACATGATAGGATCTAACAATTATGTTCATGATTTCCTTGATAAGGGAGACTAAGCACGTTTATTTATCAAGAGTGATATTATCCCCATTATCTTGATGATCATGGTGAGTTCACACTCAACAAATGACTATGGTTTGTTTTGAAACATGGGTTTCATATGTGGGAGCTTGAGTTCCATATCCATAGGTTTTTTCACTTTGCACCATACTTGATGGGTACACTGGTGTGCATTCTGGAATCAAATTTGATTTTGAATTTTATAATCATTTGAGTTGTTGGGAGGTTTGGAGCTCTTCATATTTTTGATTTTATCTTGATAAAGAATTTGTCTAGGTTTATTATAAGCTAATGCTTGAATTTTTTGATCCCAAGAAGTGGGAGAGAATGTGGACGTTTAGAATTGATATGAGAAATGATGATGAGGCTTGACCATAATCATTGGTAGAAGGAGAATGTGATGGAAGAAAAGGATATGATCCAAGAATTGAATAATATGGGCTTACCAGGAGGTGAGCCACAGATAGAAGATGGAAGGCTACTTGGATGTGGCCCCAGTATAGAGGAAGAAGGGTTACTAGGAGGTGAGTCATTAGATAGAAGTTGATGGACTATTAGGATGTGGCCCAAGAATAGAAGATGATGGGCTACCAGGAGGTGTCCCATAGATAAAAGACAATGGTGGGATATTAGGACATGTCCCATGAATAGAAGACAAGGGGCTAGTTGGTCGTGCCCCAAGAATAGAAGGTAATGGGATATCCGGAGGATACCCATAGATAGATGATGAATGGGCCCATATATAGAAGACAAGGGGCTAGTTGGACGTGCCCCTAGAGTAGAATATAGTGGACTACTTGAAAATGCCCCACAAATAGAAGAGGGAGGGCTATTAGAAGGTGACCCAAACCTAGAGGAAGATGAAGGGCTACTTGGTGTTGACCCTATAAGAGATTGTGATTTAGGAATTGTGATAGACAAAGAGTGAATTGGTGATGAGAAGATAGGCCATGGATCAATGTAAGACCTAAGAGTTTCATCATGTAATGAAGAATGTGAAGATGGAAGAATAAGAGGAGGATCAAGTTGCATGATCTAAGGCTCTTCCTCCATTTTTTGATAAAAGGAATCAACCTTTTCCTCACAATATGAAGACACATCGAAGTCTAAAGAGAATCCTTGCTCGTAATCTGTTAGAGGAATATCTTCATGTGCCCCTATAAATGCCTTGATTATTTATTCATTCTGAAAGAGATCAATCAGTATGAGTTGTTGATCGACCACCAGGGGTTGATTGGAAGAAAGAGGTTCAATTGGTGTGGAAGACTTAGAAGATGTTTGATGATGATTGATATAAGAAGATGACATGGGGGACAAAGAAGATGTGGAGCTAGATGTCTCGGGAGTAGAAGAAGGTGGTGTGGACCTACCTATATGATGGTATATCATCTATAAACTAGTAGGATTAAGTCCAAAGTCTATAGATTATAACCCATGGGTCAATTTAGACATTTGAATAGAAGGAATTTGAGTCACACGAATCTTCAAAGAAGGAAGGCTTCTGGGGGTGATTGATGAAGAAGGTCCTATAAAGAAGGGGAGGACCGTGATTCAAGAATTGCATTGGATGAATAATAACAAGGGTCTTGCGAAGAAAGAGGGGACCGTGATTCAAGAATTGTATTAGATGTTTGATTGGAGGGATTTGGAGTAACACATATCTTCAAAGGAAGAAGATGTTGTTGAGGTGATTGATAAAAGGGGTCATGTGAAGAAAGGGAGGACTACAACCTAGGAGTCATATTAAATGTATGATGAAGAGGGTCCTACGAAGATAGGGAGGACCACGACGTAGGAGTCACAATATATGAATGATGAACATAATTTTTGGTGAAAAAAATATTTAGAGGAGGAGAATTTTGTTTAGGTGACTGATAATAGAGGTCCTGTGAAGAATGAGAGGATAGTGACTTATGATTCAAATTAGATGAATCTAAATAGTTGTTTGGATCCGAATCATCAGAATAATCGAAGGAAATATTTGGATTTGAATCCTCAAAAGAAGAGGAAATGTTAGGATTAGAATCAGAAGAAGAGTGGGGGGAACCCGAATAATAATTTGGATCAGAAGTGTCCAAACCATACCACCGACTATGAGATGAAGGTGGGGAATGGGTTACCCAGGCATTTTCTAGCGTGAAGAACCAAATGACGTTTGGTCATGATGAGTGTCATTTGATGTGAACTCTAAAACTTTGATTCCTTATTGTTATATGTATAAGGAGACCTTGTGATAATCATTCATTTTTGGTGTGTGTTGGGTTCAAAGGTATAGACCTAGATTGTATGACCAAACTTCTTCAAAGTGAAGAAGGTTTCATGTTGATTTGGGCAACATAACGACAACCAACTAGACATTTCATAAAGATGGGGATGTTTGTGTGATTTTCCAAAAGGGAAGCTAAGGACAACATACATTGTGATGACTCAAGATTGATAATCCAAAACGGTTTGGAGGCATACATGTCAAAGGATTGATAAAAAATTTAGCAACATAAAGGATACAAAGGAAAGATCTCAAGTGTTCGATTGATGAAAAAGTTTCTTGATAAGAAATGTTTTTTCCAAGGTTTGAAAGATACGTTCAAAAATGATCATGAATTTAGGAAAAAACAAGAAGATCAAGAGGATCAAAGACCCAAAGGATTGTCCTAGAAACTAGTTTATAAGGCAGATAAGCACAAGGAACAATCATGCGAGTTAAAAACACAAAGAAAAAATAATTTTTTTATTTGATAAGGTAAAAAGAAGGGATGGGCTCCTAGAGGCCAAGTATAAAAAATATTACATCATGAATGAAACAAAGAGGGGAAAAAAAGGAATAGGACTTGAAGAGTTAAACAGGCTTAACTCCAAAATAGAGAAGGGGGTCCAAGAATTGACGAACAAAAGAGAACTAAGCCATTAAAAAAGAAAAATAGTAAAAATTCCTCGAAAGTCCGCAGACAGTTTAGGGTAAGTTCCATTAGTTAGCTTTACTTTTATTGGAGGTTTTAACCTCCTTGATCTCATATTTCATGATAGGATCAGTATTCAACTTCTTCTAGGGGTTCATCAACGTCCTCCTCAGTATCCTCCTCAGACTCCTCCTCATCCTATTCTTATTCATCAAATCTGATCCACCTCCTTTTGTGCTTCTCTTTTTCCATAGCTTTCAGATGAGCCCCCAAATCCCAAACTAGAGTGTCCAACTACTTGATATCCCCACGAATATTCTTCTGGGCCAAGAAAATTTTCTTGGTGGATTTAATGCGATCAATCATGCCCTTACTCACCACTGAGTGAGTCTCTTCCAAGACCTGGACCACTATCTCCAAATACGATAGTTTGTTCTTCCACATATCAAGACCATGCTATCCTTCCATAAACACTTTATCTTTACCCTTCGACCAACTAACTTCTTCCTAATTGGGCCCCTAAAAATATTGTCTAATTACAAAACAATGCATGGGCGTGTAAAGCATAGTTAAAGAAGGGCACACAAGGAGAAAGCACACAAGATAAGGTTTTAGGAGGGTTTAGTAGAACAAGTGGCAACGCGTGCAAGGTATAACAAAGGTTTCAGGACTTAGCCATATTTGAAACATCAGGAAGAACATGAGAAAAGTGTCACCTGACTGCGCATGCAGAATGGATTAGGTGTCAGCTTGGCGACATGTTGGCCTAAGAAGGAATATACCCTATGATGGAAGTTTCTAGAAGACCATCATGGCAAGGAGTGAAAATATCAGGCCTGAAGAAGCATTCTCCCATGAAGGAACACCTTGGGACACTTGATAGTAGATTTTCAATTCCCACGAAGGCTTGAAGGTGTTGGGAAAATCTATAAATACAAGTGCTCGGTAAAGGAAAAAGGGGGGATATACAAATATATATTAGTAGAGAGTGAAGCTCTACAGATATATTGCATGGAACTATTACTAGTACTTACACATGCTAGAAAAGGTCTCCAGTCAGAGAGGAGGTGCTAAAACAAGAAAATCCTATCACAAAAGAGAAATCACTAGAGGAGGAAGAAGAAAGAGTATAATCTCCTATTCTAGAATCCTTAGTTAGGAAGAAACAAAAGATACTAGAGGAGGCTGATTCAGAGGACACAGAGAGCTTAGAGGCCTATAGAGGTGAGAGGGATGATGACAAAGAATATGAACTTGAAGAATCCCAAGGACCACCAGTGTTTGAGGTGCATGATTCGGAGGAAGAAGGTGAGGAAGATAAAAATGACTATCTCTTTGTGTGGAGGAAGGGAAGCCAGGAGGAGTAAGAAGCCCAAAGTAAGGGATAAGGTAGAGATGTGAGTATGAAAAATTAGACTCCAAGCCTCACCTAGGAGAAGATAAATGAGGTGGTAGAAAAAGAAGAAGTGAAAATCATTGAAGCCTTAGTAGTATAAAGAGTTGGAGCGCAGTGCTGAATTAGTAATGAATGAAGATAAAGAAGAAAGTGTGGGCAAAGATCATGATAGTAAAGGAGGAGGCCCTAGTTTGATGGTATATATTCCTAAGGGAACACACATAAGAGGAAAACACACAGAGATCCAGGGACCAAGAATGGACTATATTGATGATCCAAACAAGGTGTTACGCACGTGTTTCAAAAGTACTATTCCACCAGAACAACTCTTGGCCATGGCATCATTTGATGCAAAAGGTGCCTACCCACAGACAAGGAAGATTCTTTCGTGGGCATTTGAGTCCCACCTCGATGAGCCCAAATTTGAAGTAGGCCAAGGGGAATTGATGGAAGTGCTGGAGTCTAAAGGAACTAACCCCTTGGTGAACACTCAATAGCTATCTGATGAGAAAATCTGCAATGCGCTGAACAAAGTCCTTAGTTGAGGTAGAAGCTAGGATTTTTGGGAGAAATGAAAGAGTGAAGTTCTTAAAAGTAGAGTTGGAGAAGAGGGAAGAGGAGCTGGAGAAAATAACTAAGGAGTTACGACATGAATAATTAGTCAACACTCAGCTAAGGAGAGAATTAAAAGAAGAAAAAGAAAGGATGCACGATGTCTATAAAAAAGTAGAGATGATCAGAGATGCCATTTACTTGAAACATCTAGATCTAACACCACCTACGTAGAAGTATGAATCCACCTTGGAATGCCTAAAGGACTTGACCCACGTCCTCACAATAAAAAGACAACCCTTGGCCTTGGAGTTTGCAGAGGAGGCATCAACACACAAGGAAAAGGAGGACAAGGTGAAGGTTGTGGCCATTTTGGCCAAGTATAAGAAATTCCTTGCAAATGTGAAGATTGCCACTAAGTCGCTAAGACCCGCCTATGAAAATTGCACCAATAGAGATAGAGTGGTAAGCATTTTGGTCACCACCCATGAAGCAGAGCTCAAGGAATTCTAGGAGAAAAACAAGGGGAATAGAGAGGACCGTGAAAAAATTCTAGCCAAGGTTGAGAAAAAGTTAGAGGCTATTGAGACCTTGCAGAGCTCAATTAAGAATTGATTGAAGGAGTTGTATCCCCAGATCACTCGTATAATGGATGCACTTAGGGATTTGAAAAAATAGTTGGAGGGGATAGTGGAAACAATGAGTACCCAAGGGGAGGGGCTATGCTTTGAAGAGGTAAATGCAATAGTTGACAAACTTTGTCACCTGACACAGAGTGAGGTTGATACCTGGAATAAGTTGGAGGATGACTTGATGAAAATTTTCCCTCTCCTCTTGCAGAAAGAATCAAAGTTCATCATTCTTTCTCTCTCCCCCTAAATTATTTTTTTCTTTTATTCTTTACCATGCCATTCAAGAATGATCATTCTTCATTCTTGAGTAAATGTTCCCACAGATGGAGAACAAGTGAAGTGTGGGGTGATGTTAGGCCCCTAAAAATATCGAATAAGTACAAAACAACGTGTGGGTACATAGAGCATAGTTAAATAAGGGTGTGCAAGGAGAAAGCACACAAGACAATGTTTTAGGAAGGTTTACTAGAACAAGTGGCACATGTGCAAGGTAGAATAAGGTTTTAGGACTTAGCAATATTTGATGCATTAGATAGAACATGATAAAAGTGTAACCCAGCTGTGCATGCGGAATGGATAAGGTGCCAACATGGTGATAGGTTGGCCTAAGAAGGAATATACCCTGCGATGGAACTTATAGAAGACCATCATGGTAAGGAGTGGAAAGCTCAGTCTTGAAGAAGTATGCTCCCATGAAGGGACCATCTTGGGACACTTGGTAGCATATTTACAACTCCCAGGAAGGCTTGAAGGTGTTGGGAAAAGCTATAAATACAAGCACCTAGAAAAGGAAAAAGGGGGGGATATACAAATAAAGATTGACATATATAGATTAGTAGAGAGCGGAGCTTTGTAGATATATTGCAAGGAACTCTATTGGGTTGGGTAGAGATCTATAGGAATGTTGTCTCCTAAAAACAACTCTATGTTTTCATAGCCAAATCCAAAATTTTTGAGCTCACGCCCTTTGTTTGTGTCTAAGGCAAGTGTGAGGATTCAAGAAATTAGATAAAACTATTCCCTTGAGTTGTTTAAACCTCCGTGTTGCTCATTTTTTTAGAAATCCTCCTCTTCCTAGTCTTTGCACGTAATATCCTTTTGCCTCTCCCATTTTTGATTGAAATGGTTCAATTGTTCTATGGCCCGGGGTCGTTGAATCACTGTTTTTCCTTCACGCCTCTGGCTTGTGAAGAAAATTTAAAAATTGGACTTAAAATGACAAAGTTCTCTTCTTCTTTGTATTTGTCCATAGTCGGAAGCGACGAGCATTTCTTTCCCTCATCAAATTTTACCTTAGCATCCCCCAATGATACATTGGGTCTCTCTGGTTGGTGTGGTCCACTTATACTTTAAAGACTCAGTGGATGCTTCCACGTGTTGCAATGACATAATTCCAGGGGGCAGTCTTCAATTGAGCGCGGGCTCTCCACATGTCCCAGGTTCAAAATAAGGGTGAAATTAGCTAAGTATGGGAAGGCTCAGTGGATGGCTCCATGTGTCACAATGGCACAATTCCAGGGGTAGAAAGGGCCAATTACCAGATCAGCGCTGGATCGCCACATCACAAGAAAAAAGTCAAAGGCAAATCTCACCATGGTAAAGTTAATTCAGAGGAGCGAGCCAGTGGAGGGATTTGAGATTTTGAGCCTTTTGTGAAAAAGGCTAAAAATAAAAAAGGAACCCACAACCCTGAGCAGGCCCGTGGGGAAAAAAGTCAAATCTTAAGCCCGTAGGGAAGGGTCAATGGTTAAAAGGTTTAGAAAAAGAGCTGCACCTCCATTCCTAATCATAGCGTGCCATGTGTCTTAGTTGAAAATTCAAATTAGAGTAGCGGGCTGGTGGAGGAAATTGAGTTTTTGATCTTTTTTTCCAAAAAGGTTAAAATGTTAAGGAAAGGGCTGTAATCCCATTTCCAATAAGAATGTGCCATGTGTCCTATTGAAAAGTCAAAGTGGGGCTGCAGGCCAATTTGTTCCAAATTTCAAAATCTCATAAAAAATCACAAAATGGGAAAGGCTTCCCCTGAAATCGCTCCAATCCTCTCCTGCCACGTGGATGGCCCAAATTCAAAGTTAGAGGAGAAAATCAAACGGTCTAGATTTAAACTGGCAAATCAAATGTAACGGTTGCTTTGCAAGGTCTGGTTTTAGCTGCCATGAGCATTTTCTTCATGATAGAGGAATTTGAAGAGGCGTGAATGATTTTTAATGTCGTAATGGTTTCTTGTGAAGAATATAATGAATTCTCGATGTCATTCCAGGGGTTGGTGATTAATTTCACAAAAGACCAGAGTGCTCTGTACCTGAAAAAGATGGAAAACACCACACTTCTTCTATTCTTCTCTTCTTCCTTGAATTTCTTCCATCCTCAAGCTATGTACAAAATCTGCTAAAGATTCAATAAGAAAAGAAGGAATTTTTTGCCTTTTTGATTGAGGAATTAATTGGTACTTTGCGATCAATGAGTTTCATTCGGTCTTGTAGCTTCTCATGTGGATTGGTTTCTCTTCCAATTATAAATGCATGTAAACGAAACTTATAATTAATGTGTGTGGGCATCTGATATTCTACTCATAACATTAATTTCTCCTGACTCCATTCTCACTCCCTTTCCCCTTCTCAGACAAAGTTCTTCTCTAGTGAGAAATTGCTAGCTTTGCCACAGGGTCAGTGGAGTGTCCCCTGTTGGATCTCTGGTCGAAAGGCCACCATTGAAATCCGCCATTTTTTCAATGCATATACGAAATCTACACCATTCAAGTAGAGGGACTTAGATTCCATAGTGTTGGCTTGAAACCCACCAATTTTTCCACAAGACAAATTTTATCGCCAACAGTTTTTTGGCGCCCACCATGGGGCAGATCTTGCAGCATCTGCACCTAAAAATGACCTCAGGGTTATATAAATTTTTTTTTGGAGATTGAATAATCACACAAACTACATGGATGTAAATCATGGCTATTCAGAGATATCCTCCCACTGAGAGACCTTATTTACTCTTTCACATCCAAGAAGACATTGCTTCTGATTTGAGAGAAGCCATTTGGCACAATAGACAAAGTGTCAATCAATACTTTATTACCATAAGGAATTTGGACCTGAAAGAGGAATGTGCTGTCAAATTAGAGAGACAGAGACAAATTCCAGCACCCCAAAGAAGAGCATAAATCTTCAAGCTAGCTGAGAAAAGATACACTCGATAATTGAGGCAAGGAGGACAAATTGATCCCACATTTAAAGAGCTTGAAAGAGAGGTAGTTGCTGAAGAGGAGATAAGAGCTCAACTTGAAGAAATAGAAAGACTCCAACTCGAAGCAGAAGAAAGAGCAGCAACAGAAGTAACCTTAGCAAGATTGGAGGTTAGAAATAGGAATAGAATGGGTGATCATGAAGATGAATTACACATTTCTAACATGCCATGGGGAAGAAATACTAGTCCACTCACCCTTCCACAACCACTTCATGACCTCCCAAGAGGCTCAAGAAAGAACTTCCCAAAATTCAAAGGGGATGGTTCTCAACTCCAAGAAGAACATGTACCAGCATTCATCACTGCTTGTGGAGTGTTGGGAGTTAAAGAAGAATATGTTTCAGTTAGGATCTTTGTGGAGTGATTCCAAGAAAAGGATGTTGAATGGTTCTACATGCTACCCCTAAGATCTGAAACATGTTGGGAAGACATAAGGAGTGCATTTGAGCATAGGTTCAAGATCACAGAATATTATCAGGATCTATTGGTCCAATTGGTTCAGATGAAGAAGGAGACCTCTGAATCAGTGAGAGATTTTGTAACAAGGTATAATAGGTTAAAAAGAAGGATCCCAGAAGATGTGGCCCCCTTGAATTTTTTTTGAAAAGGTTCTTCATCAGTGCTTTACCACCAGAAGTTGGTTTCTTCCTCAGGAGAGCCCAACCAAGAACATTGAGGGAAGTTCAAGACTTTACAGTTGAGACTGATGATGATCTAATTCTTTTAGGAAAAGTGAAAGGACCAAATGGGAAGTAAAAAGGTCAGAGTTCAAATTCAATCACCACTGATCCCATGTTTCAAAAAATGGAAAATGACCTATTTTCTTTGAAGAAACAGTTGTCAAAAATTGCAATGAGGAATGCTCTAAGGAGACCAAATCCCCCTAATAGACCAATAATTGATCCACCCCCTCATAGGTTTTCTCTTGAAGCACCACCAGTCAATGCCATCTGTTACACTGGGGGATTATCAGAAGGAGCAGAAATTGAAGAAAGTGAAAAAGAAAGCATGGATGACCATGAAATACTATCTTGAAATTGAAGAGGTTATCATGCATAATGGCCTGATTGAGTACATTGATGATGAGGAGGAAGGTGATTAAGAAGCTCTACGTTTTTCATGTGCTATTTTCACTCGTGCACAATCTGAGAATGGTGTTTCAACCTCAACAATTGCAGTAGATGATAGGAAGAACAAAGAAGATTGTTCTGCCAAGCTTCCACAAAACAAGATCATCAGTACAGATGATCACCACTACCACCTTTCTATGGAATCAACCAAAGATAAATCATACTCACTATTTGCCAAGCATAATGCTATTGTGCCAAGTAATTTTTATTATTCTCCTCTCAACTCAAAATTTATCAAGATCAATTCTCTTCTAAATGTTGGTTCTATAAGAACATCTAAATTTCAATCAAAGACAACATCCTCATCTCCTTCCAAGCCAAGTACTACATTTGAAAAGGAGAACCAAGTACCAAAAGTAACAAAATCCCTATCATTTAAATCCTCTCTCCACTCTTGGAACCTCTTTCTCATCTACCATATCTCCATTTGACTTTATGGAGAATGCAAGCAAAACCAAGGTTCAACTCTCTGAGATTGAATACCTACAAACACATCTTTCCCAATTTGACAGATTCATCAAAGTAATCCGAGGTGGTAACTCTACATCCCCCAATATCTAATTCTAAAGGCTTACTTCCCACACCATCTTCTCAAAACATGTTATTCCTCAGTGCCTCCAACACAAATAGAGTTGAGCCTTTTTACCTATCACTTCTCATCAAAGGTTTCAAGCTAAACAATTACATTGTAGACTTTACAGCCTCAAATAATGTGATGCTAGAAAAAGTTACAAATGCTCTTGGCCTTAATTTGACCCAGGTAAATGGCACATGCTACTCAATGGAATCCAAACAAGTTCTATTGGTAGGAAGGATTAAGGATGCTCAGGTTACACTAGCTGATTACCCTGACAATAAGATACTCTTGACCATTCTGGTGGTAGACATCCCAGCATCATTTGGTATGTTGTTGAGTAGAAGTTTTTGTAGAGATCTAGGTAGAGAAATAAAAATGGAATTAGTCATCTGCAACTATCCTAGTGAAAGGAGAAATGAAGAAGTTGTTATGAGTCAGGAAGATGAAATTCATAGTAAAGAAATTTGATGATCCAAAAGTTAACATATTTTTTCAAGATGGTGGGCTAGGAAAATACTTCCTTACATCACAAAAGGAAGAGAAATTGTCCACTCCTCATGGAAGAAGAAGAAGATCAGATTTTGACAATGGAGTTTGATGTCAGTCATTCTAAAGTACGTTCAAGGGCTGGTGTAGTATTATACTCTCCCTCCAATGAGGTATATCCTTTTACCTTCAAACTACAATTTAACAAAACAAATAATACATGCAGAGTATGAAGCATTGCTCTTAGGCATGAATGTAGCAGAGGACATGTGCGAATCAAAAAGCTAAGATGCAAAGGTGGTGCAGAAATTTTGGTGAAGCAAGTTCTGTAAGCAATATCAGGTAAAAAATCCCTGACTCAGGTATTATAGAAACAGGGTGTGGGACTGCGTTGAATCCTTTGATGAATTTTCCATTGAAGCTATCCCTAGGGAGAAAAATGAAAAGGATGATTTCCTAGCAGTGTCAACTTCCTTATTGACATCTCATCCCTCTTTTGGGCAAGGACAAAGTGACCATTGATATGGTGTTTAGACATAACGTACTAGAACAATACAAATCACTAGCAGGTCTTCAATGATGAAAATCAGATCTTATCCTTCTTATAACAAAGTGATAACTTCAATAATATTTTCTTTGAAGGAAGTGAAAAACCACACCATGAATCAGTTCCCAAAGAAGATAAGGATGGAGTTGAGGGGATTGATGAAGAGGGAGTAATCAAACTAAAAAGAAACAAAATCTCCAAATGCCTAGTTTCTTTGGAAGATCTCTTTGAAAAGCATGCCATGTTCATCCAAGAAAAAGAAAAGAAGTCTTCTCGGTGTCCATCTGATTTTGATCAAGAAAACATTGGCACTTTAGACAATCTAAGGATGGTTAATATTGGTAAATGCTTGCTCACCAGAAGAGAAGAGAAAGTTTGTTGCTCTGCTAAAAAAAATACTCATACGTGTTGGCTTATTCCTATGATGAAATAAAATCTTTTCAGCCAAAGGAAATGCACCACTCCATTCCTTTGAAGCAAGGAGCTAAGCCCTTCAGGAAAAAAAAAAGGCCCTATAATCCAAAGATTGCTGATATTATCAAATAAGAAGTGACAAAGATGCTCAATTCTAGAATCATCTTCACCATCCACCATTCAACCATGGCTGGCTAACATAGTGCCAATAAGGAAGAAAAATTGGGAAATAAGGATTTGTGTAGACTTTGGAAGTCTGAATCAGTCATCTCTCAAGGATAAATACCCTCTCCCCAGTCATGAATTATATTCTACAAGAAGTCATTGGATCTGAAATTATCTCTTTACTTGATGGATTCTCATGGTACAACCAAATCAAGGTGGAAGAAGCGGATTTGCATACAAAACAACCTTCACAACACCTTGGGGCACTTTTGCCTACAACAAAATGTCTTTTGGCTTGATCGATGCTAGAGCCCACTTTCCAGAGGAAAATGGACTTGGCCTTCAAAGATTTCAAATATTGCATTGTCATTTACCTGGATGACCTCACAATTTTATCAAAGAGGAGGGGAGATCATATATGTCATTTGGAGTAATTCCTTGCAAGATGTAGAAGACACGTCATTTCTCTAAATAGTAAGAAATTCATTTTTGGAGTCACAGAAGGTAATTTGCTGGGACACATTGTGAACAAGCATGGAGCAAACATTGATCTTGAGAGGGTCATATCTATCCAAGCACTAGCCTTACTAACCAGCAAAAAGGGATTTCATTCATTCTTTGGAAAGGTAAACTTCCTTCATCTATTTTTTTCCTGAGTTTTTCTAAACTGACTAAGCATATAACTTCCATAATGAAGCCTCAAGCATAGGTTTCAAGTGGAATAAGGAAGGGAAAGACAACATTTGAGGATATCAAAAAAGCCATTGCCAAAGCTCTAACTCTTGTATCTTCATATTTCAACAACGAGTTCATCATGTATTGCTATGCATCAGAAGATACACTCTCTGTTGTCCCTTGTTCAAGAAAAATGATGAAGGTTTAGAGGAACCCATTGTCTTTCATGAGCTTTCCTTTGAAAAATCATGATCTAAATTACAACCAATTGGAGAAACATGCCTACGCAGTGGTTAAAGTTGTTAAGAGTTTCAGATTCTACATTCTTAACTCCTCATACAATGGTGATGGTCCTTGGAAGTAAAATCCAAGTCCATTTTTACTCAACAAGATCCTAGGGCTAAGAGAGAAAGTTGGATTGCAAAGACCTAAGAGTTTTACTTGGAGATTAGACCCTCTAATCTGGTGAGAGAAAATGGTTTGTGCAAGCTGATTGTGGAAGATGAAGCTCTAAAGGCTCAGCAGGGAGAAAAATATGGTGTTTGCTCAACCTGTTCAGGAGACAGTCCGCAAGCACTCTTTGTCACCACTACTGATGAGTGGTATGCTGACATTGCTTACTACCTCACTTATGGATAATTCCCTCCTCATCTTGATTACAAAAAAAGAAGGACACTCAAGCTAAAGGAAGCCAAGTTTGTGATCTGGAACCATGCACTTTACAAGAGAGGCCTAGATGGTTGTTTCCTCAGGTGTGTAGGTAAGGACCAGAAAGAAAAGTTTCTCAGGGCCTACCATGATCAAGCTTGTGGTGGAAATTTCTCAACAATGGTAACTACACATAATATCCTCAAAGGAAGATATTATTGGCCCTCCATCTTTGTAGACACTCAATATTAGGTTTCCAAATGCAAAGCACGCCAAAAATTTGTTGGAAAGCCACAAGTAGCTACATTGCCACTCAGGCTTGCGGTGATTGAAGAACCATTTCAGTAATGGGGGTTAGATTTAATTGGTGTTTTGAATCCTCATTCAAGTGCAGGGAACTCTTATGTAATCACTACAACTGATTACTTCACCAAGTGGGTGGAATCCATTCCAACCAAGCAGGCCAGCTCTGAAATAGTTTTCAACTTCATCAAGGAGAATATCATTGTTCATTTTGGAATACCATAGAAGATTATTGTAGAAAATGCCACCTATTTCTCTTCCAAGGAGATCACAGAGTTTTTCTATGGATTTGGAATCTCCCTACTCACTCCTTTGACTACTATCCAAAGGGAAATGGTGAAGCTGAGTCAAGCAACAAGAACATTGTTACCATTGTTTGTAAGCTGATTGATGAGAAGTAAAGGAACTGGCACAAGAAATTATATGATGTATTGTGGGATGATAGGATCAATCCTAAGAAGGTAATAGGTATGTCACCTATCCAATTGTTGTATGGAGTTGGGGAAGAGATTCCCCTCACAATTGAGATGCCAGCACTCAAGTTGTTGCAAGAAATAGAAGTTGGTCAATACAAAGACTCCATTGACAAGAGGATCCTCTTTCCAGAGAAGCTAGAGGAAAGCATATGCCAAGTGGTGGATAGAATTAAGGAACACCAATTTAAGGTAAAGAATATATTTGATAAGAAGAAAAAGGCAAGAGAATTCAAGGTTGGAGATTTTGTCCTGCTGTGAGACAAGAGAAGAGAACCATAGGGTAGCCATGGAAAGTTTGATTCATTATGGCTCGGCCCGTTCCAAATTCATGAAGCTTATGGTGAGAATGTTTTTCTCCTCTCATACATGGATGGAACACCATTACAATTTCCTTGAAGCAAGAAATTCTTGAAACTGTATCATCAGTAAAAGCAGGTTGTCCCCCACCTTTTACCATAGTTGCTTTCATGATGTGTTTTTTCCCTTTGCTATTGTGTGGTTTTGGTTTTGTTTTGTTTGGTTTTTATTGTGTGTGTTTTGTCTATGTGTTTCCACCTCCTCCCTTTATTTCTCATAATTTTACATGAATCTACAAGGCCCAATGGATAAGGCACTAGTCAAACGTAATACGTTTCAAAAGTTGAGATTCTGGATCCTCATGTCATGCTCTAGCCATGTCCAGTTCACGCCATGCCCCCAAGCTAGAGCCAACTATTGTCTCTTGAAAACAAATTTACGTTTTCATAGTCAAATCCAAAAATTTTCAGCTCACGCCCTTCATTGGTATCTAAGGTAAGTTTGAGATTCAAGAAATTAGCTAAAACCGTGCCCTTGAGCTATTTAAACCTCAGTGTTGCTCATTTTTTAGAAATCCTCCTCTTCCTAGTCTATGCATGTAATATCCTTTTCCCACTCCCATTTGATTGAAATGGTTCACTTGTTCTATGGCCTGGGTTATCGAATCATTGTTTTTCCTTCATGCCTCTGGCTCATGAAGAAAATTAAAAAATTGGACTCATAATGATGAAGTTCTCTTCCTCTGTGTATTTTTCCACAGTCGGAAGTGACAGGTGTTTCTTTCCCCGTTAAATTTTACCTCAACATTCCCCAATGATACGTGGGTCTCTCTGGTTTGTGTGGTCCAGTTATACTTTAAAGACTCAGCAGATGGCTCCATGTGTCGTAACGACGCAATTCCAAGTCTAATTTTGGGGGGCAATATTCAATTAAGTGTGGGCTCTCCACGTGTCCCAGGTTCAAAATAAGGGTAAAATCGCCTAAGTATGGAAGGCTTAGTAGATGGATCCACATGTTGCAGTGGCATAATTCTAGGGGTAGAAAGGGCCAATTACCAGATTAGTGCTAGATCACCACATCGTGGGAAAAAATTCAAAGGTAAAGCTTGCTATGGTAAAGTCAATTCAGATAAGCGAGCCAGTAGAGGGATTTGAGATTTTGAGCCTTTTGTGAAAAAGGCTAAAAATAAAAAAGGAACCCGCAACCCCGAGCAGGCCCACTGGGAAAAAGTCAAATCTCAAGCTCCTAGGGAAGGGTTAAAGGTTAAAATGTTTAGAAAAGAGCCACACCCCCATTCCCAATTAGAGCGTGTGACGTGTCTTAATTAAAAAGTCAAATCAGAGTAACAAGCCAGCGGAGGAAATTGAGTTTTTGAGCCTTTTTTCCAAAAAGGTTAAAATGTTAAGGAAAGGGTTGTGATCCCATTTCCAATAAGAATGCGCCACGTGTCTTAGTTGAAAAGTCAAAGCAGGGCTACGGGCCAATTTGTTCCAAATTGCCAAATCTCATAAAAAATCACAAAATGCGAAAGGCTTCCCTCCAAAACCACTCTAATCCTCTCCTGCCACGTGGATGGCCCAAATTCAAAGTTAGAGGAGAAAATCAAATGGTCTAGATTTAAACTTGTAAATCAAATTTAACGGTTACTTTGCAGGGTCTGGTTTTAGCCGCTATGAGCATTTTCTTCATGATAGAGGAATTTGAAGAGGCGTGAATGATTTGTAATGTTGTAACAATTTCTTGCGAAGAATATAATGACTTCTTGATGTCATTCCAGGGGTTGGTGATTGATTTCACAAAAGACCAGAGTGCTCTGTACTTGGAAAAGATGGAAAATGCCACACTTGTTATATTCTTCTCTTCTTCCTCAAATTTCTTCCATCCTTAAGCTATGTACAAACTCCACTCAAGTTTCAATAAGAAAATAAGGAATTTTTTGCCTTTTTGATTGAGGAATTAATTGGTACTTTGTGATCAATGAGTTTCATTCGGTCTTGTAGCTTCTCCTACGGATTGTTTCTCTTCCAATTATAAATGCATGTAAATAAGAATTATAAGTAATGTGTGTGGGCATCTAATATTCTACTCATAAAATTAATTTCTTCTACCTCCATTCTCACTCCCTTCCCCTTCTCAGACAAAGTTCTTCTCTATTCAGAAATTTCTAGCTTTGCCACAGGGTCAGTGGAGTGTCCCTATTGGATCTTTGGTCGAAAGGCCACCATTGGAATCCACCATTTTTGCATGCACATATGAAAGCTGCACCATTCAAGTAGAGGGACTTAGATTCCCATAGCATTGGCTTAAAACCCACCAATTTTTCAACAAGACAAATTTTCTCACCAACAAGGAAAAAGGATGTAATAAGGGGTTGGGATTGTAAATTTTCTCTTGAGAACTGAGGGGTACAAACCCAACTATGATGTATGAATTTGGTTTGCACAGCTATGGTAGTCTGTAATGGATTGAAAGGATGTAATGAGGTTACCAAACTTGATTAAATAAGATTATTAATGATTCTGATCCATACTTATAGCTTATAGTTCTGATTCATGGATGTTTATGGAATAAATATAAATCGTTATGCATTTCCTTTCTGTTTTGGTTTCTATCTATAATCTATTAAGTGTCATTCGGTATGGGATGACTATATTTGTCTAGAATCCATTCTGAGTTCTATGATAAATGTATGTCTCGTTTCCACTCACTGTTTTTAAGTTCTTATCATAGATGATGTTTTCCATTCAACTTGCACAAAAGAGAGACTCGGCACCTGTGCATGCCTCGGATGAGTTCCCAGTACCCGTTGGGTGATAGGCTGATGCACATGGGATTCTCTTGTTCTTTGATGGGTGTAAAAATGACTACATATTGGTTTTGTTGCCAAGACCATTTTCAAAGTTGTAGTGGGAAATGACATACATCTAGCAATGGAATATCTCTCATACCATTGGCGCGTAGTTTAGCGAGATGTTGGGGACACTAGGTGTGATCGCTTTAGGCCCATTATTGGTCACAGGAGGGTCTGGAGGTGGAAATAGTAGATTGGGAGGCACAGAACCTAGTGGATCCAGTGGATATGGAGGAGGAAACATCGAAAGAAACCAAGGATCTAGACTAGGAGGACAGGGGCCTCAGCCACCTCCTCAGGTAATATTTGAAATGTCTTTACACTTACCAGAATACCAAGGCATAGAAGATGTTACAGAGCATGTTCATAAGTATGAGCTATGGCGCACGAAGGGAATCACAACCACGGAACAGAAGGATAGTCAATTTATAAGAACATTGCAAGGGTACGTGCATAGCTGGTATAGGAAGTATGAACCCCATCAGACGGTGGTAGATTACTCCACATTGAAAAATGTCTTCCTAAAAAAATTCCAAATCCTTGAGTTTGAGCAGAAGAGCATCAATTCTCTTAAGAAGATTCAATAGGGCATGGTAGAGAGTGTGCGAGAGTATAACACGTGGTTTAAAACTCTCATGTCAAAATTGTCATATGACATTCACTCTTCACAACATGCTCGATGGTTTTTTGGAGGGTTGATAACACCTTTCAGAAGGGAATTATCACATAAGACTTTCACAGACCCGTGTGAGGTGTTAAAAAATTCTCTGCATGGTGAAGCTGTTGGGAGAGTTGATACTGGTGTTGGTCCATTTTTAGAAGCTCAAATCACTGCTATGGCTAAGTAGTTGGAAAATTTATCTGTGAACTCAGCCCATGAGACTCGCAATGAAATATGGTGTATAGATTATGAAGTAGAGGGGCATGGTAAGGATAATTTCCCCCAGAAGACAGTACGCGCCATAGTAGTAGATTGTGAGATTTTTCATGGGCTCCATGATGCGAGTAGATGTTCTTTGTTGCAACACATAATAAAGAAGAATGTATCTTGCTACTGAAATATCTACACCTCTATAACCCATGATACTAAGGATTGTAGGCTTATTAACCAGATTCATGATGCTATTGATCTTGGTGTGTGCGAGACTAGCCTTGCAAGTAGTTCTAAGGGTGATGAACATGGTTATGAAGAGCGCGCAGATGGAGGTGTGCGTAGAAGGGGGTTTTGCTGAGGATTTAAGGGTCATGGAAACCACGGGGGATGAAGAAGTGAGTTCCCTCAAGAAACCTATTTTAATTGTGGATCTATAGAGCACTACAAGTGTGAGTTCCTAGAGCTATTGCAGTGCTCCTGGTGCAGGGTCAAGAAAAAATATGAGGAATTCCCTGAGTTGTTTGAGCACATGAGACAATAATACCAGAAAGCGAAGGGTGTTGTAATGGTAAGAATAAAGAAGGTTGACACATAATGGATGCCATTGGTAATATGTGGGTCAGAATTGAATCCTGTTTTGGTAAAAACACGAGCAGAAGTGGCACACACCAAGGAAATACCAAAAAAAAGGACCGTGATTTCAAGAGAAGAAGTGGTACATGGGAAGTAACTAGACCCTTCTCATCAGAAGGAGGTATACCAGGAAACCATAGATGTCATTCGGAGTTTGTAAGGAGAAATCTAGTGTCTAAAGGAGCAGTCCAAGAAGGAGGAGCAAAGAAGGAATGTCAATGCCCCAAAGGATGACCTAGATGATGTTAAGGAAGTATGTAAGATGCTAAGGTAAGAGAATATTATTCCCTTACTAGGAAAATGGTTGCAGGGGAAGGTACCACGTGCCAAAACAGAGCACGAGAGGTAGGTCTTGAATGCAAACCTTCCCCCTCACAACCTTGACTATGATAAGGAGATCACCTTAAATGCAGTCATTGATGGTCACTCCTTAGTAATATCATCATTGACATAAGAGCATAGGTCAATGTTCTTAACATGGATGCATGGCATCAAATGGGAAGACCTGAATTACAACCATCTTCGAATGTGTTGTATATGGAAAAAAAGACAAAGGTAATTCCCATCAGTGTCTTAAAAGATGTGGCTATCACCATTCAAGGGGCCAAGTTTATTGGGGACTTCGAGGTATTGGTACTCACCGAGGAGGACAACTTTCTAGCGTTGCTTGGTCACCCATGGTGTTACAAAACTAATGCTGACCTATGATTCAATAAGGGATACATAAGATTTGAAAATAGGGAGGAATGTGTCATTATATCCTTGGCTGATGGGAAACTAACACCCTATAACGAACCCTTGGGGGAATAAGTCCTTGATACAATATATGTGCACTCAATCATGGATCATGAGATAATTCATCCCACAGAGGGAGTTATCTAGTTTGAGGATGCTCGGTCCATAAGTGACACTACTAGTATAAGGTGTAATAATTGGGTGCATGGGACCTAGGAGTTAATCGAATGACATTTAAGGGGATCGGTAACCAAGGTAACAAAGGTGTGTGCAGTCCAGTGCCTAGGAGGAGAAAAACTACCAAGTACTCGTGAGGGGATAATTTTGAGGATTTCTTGCGAGAGATGTAGGCCCATTGGAGAAATGAAAATGAAAGAAGAGAAATTCTCAATTATAACCTACTTGGAACTACTACGCACTGGTGGGAAACACATCAGGAGAACCTCTTAGCATGGAGTGAGGTGAGAAATTCCTTCTCTGTAAGGTTTTGCAGGAGTAACATGCCCACGACTATAAAATACTAACATGGTAGAGAGACCGCTTCCTTCCATATCCAAGCATGTGAGATAGCTTGGATGGGAAGTGCAGAAGTGTTGCCACCTTCATTATGGGTTCACAAGTTGTACTCCACCCTACAAGGTTGTCCTTGCACATGGTATATCCACTTAGAGACATGTCATCAAACTAGTAATTGGTAGGAATTGGTGGCTGATATCATTTAAACATTTGACTATCGGAGTACAAAGCCATCAGTACATAAGGTGTTGTAGGTTCTCAAACACCTTACAATAGGAGATAGTGCTATGGTGGAGGAAAAAATACAAGAATTGCTAGGTGAACCTGGCCTAGAGGCATGCTTTGAAGAAGAAGAAACAAAAGAGATACAACTTGGGCATACATGTATGGAAAAATAAAAAGGGAAGATGGTGTATGTTATTGATGGGGAAGAGGCAGAAAGCTTAGATGTTAACCATTTTGTAGGGATGCATGAATTCATAGATAATGCTAATGAATGGGTGCGTGCCTATCATAAACCATTAAAGATGAAAAAGTTAACATCGGATCAGAAGAAAAACCCAAAGAGGCTATCATTAGAGACTATTGGTCGAAGAAAGAAGTCTCTAAAATCATTGATTTGTTACACGAATTCCAATATTTTTTCCCATGTGGGCACCATGAGCTTAAGGGAATCCACCATTCCTTGGGGGAGATTAGGACAAAGATGAAGGAGGGTGCGTTCCCAATTAGGAAGAGACCATACCGAATGAATCCCAATTTCCGTGTTAAGGTCAAGGATGAAATCAACAAAATGATAGCATCAAGTATCATTGAGGTTGTGGAAGAGTCGAAATGGATAATTCCAATGGTGATTAGTATTAAAAAGGATGGGAGGATAAGGATTTGTATTGATTACAGGGACCTGAATGGAGTATGTGTCATTGATCCTTTCCCAACCTGATTTACTGAAGAAATCTCAGAGGGAGTGATAGGACGAGAGGTCTACTCTTTCACAGATAGATTCTCGGGCTATCACTAGGTAAGAATTGCAAAGGAGGACAAGAGGAAGATGACTTTCGCCACTGAGTGGGGAATTTTTTCCTATACAGTCATGCCTTTTAGGTTGAAGAATGTGTCGGTTGTGTTCTCACGCATTGTGGTGCAAGCTTTTCAGGACTTCATCCACAAATTTCTTCAAGTTTACTTAGATGATTGGACAATATCTGGGTTAGTGAAGGACCATTGTGACAACTTAAGGTTGATATTTGAAAGGTGCTGGAAATTGAGGATATCCCTCAAAATTAAGAAGTGTGTCTTTGCTACCCCATTTAGAACCTTGTTGGGACATATAACATGTAAAGAAGGCTTGTTAGTAGACCCTGCCAAGGTTGCAGTAATTGTGGGATTGGGGGAGCCTACTAGTCAAATCATAGTGCGTAGATTCCTTAGATACATGGGTTACTACAGGAAGTTCATCAAGGGATACACCAAGATCACCTCACCTTTATAAGAGTTACTTAGACACAAGAGTGCCTTCTTTTGGGGAGAGGCGCAGTAGAAGGCATTTGACACTTTAAAGGATAGGCTTGTCACCGTGCCCATACTACGAATCCCCTCTTGGGATAAGCCCTTCCATGTTCATGTGGATGCCTCAGGAACCACCATTGGAGCAGTACTTGCATAGCCTAGTGAAGGGATTGTTGATCATCCTTTATTCTTTGCAAGCAGGAAGTTGAGATAAGTGGATCAGAATTATACTACAACTGAGCATGAGCAACTTTCAATGATCTACGCGCTCCAAAATTTTAGACAGTATCTGCTGGAGACCCCTTTTATATTTTACACTGACCATATGGCATTGAAATATTTAGTGAACAAGCCCATTCTACAAGGGCACATATGTCGATGGGTATTATTTTTCCAAGAATTCAAGTTCACGATGATTGTCAAACCAAGAAAAAGTAATTCTAGACCTGATCATTTGTCTAGAATTGATTTAAGAGAGGATGCATAAAGCATTGAGAATACCATGCCAAATGCACATATATTGGGTTGTAGCACGTGCCCTCAAACTTAGAATATATTACAGAATTTCTCAAGACATGTGTAGTGCTAGAAGGAATGAAGTCATTGGATAAGAAGAAGTTGGTTATACACACCGCACCCAACATGTTGATTCATGGATATTTATAAAAATTAGGATGTGATGAGATTATGCATCGGTGTGTGCTAGAACATGATTTCCTAGCCATCATAGAAGAGGCACATGAAGGTAGTGCATGTGGGCACTATGTAGGTGACACCACTACATGCAAGATATTGATGGCTGAATTATGGTGGGAGACCCTGTATTAAAACTACAAGGAGTATTGCAAGGAATGTGACCATTATCAATGCATTGGAAAACTAAGGAAAAGAGATGAAATGCCTTTGTTCCCTATTCCTAGCACCAAGCCATTTGAAAAGTGCACTATAGACTTCATAGGCCCTATTCCAATAGCGGCGCGTAGGAATGGGTCATGTTATATAATCACGTGTACAAATTACTTGACAAGGTGGGCATAAGCATCACCTACTAAGGATTGTACAACAGCTACTACAATAAGGTTTCTGTGGGAAAACATTATTACAAGGTATGGGTGCCATTTGAGTTTGACTAGTGACAGGGGTACCCATTTATTAAATGAAATAGTAAGGATTCTGTTAGTAGAATTCATGGTGGCTCATCACAAGACTACCCCTTACCATCTACAAGAAAATGGAACTGTGGAGGCATTTAAAAAAATTCTAAGTCATACCCTAACAATTTTTTTTGATGTTGGTAGACAAAATTGGGATGACAAAGTATCAACCATTCTTTGGGCATACAGGACAACCTACAAGAGGCTAAATAAGGTCACACTATTTCAATTGGTGTTTAACACAGAGGTTGTCCTACCAGTTCAATACATGTTACCATCGCTATGTATAGCACACACAGGAGGGTTATCAGATGAACAAGCGCTGGAACAAAGAATTGACAAGTTAATACAATTAGACAAAAGACAATTAATTACTAGGTGGATCTAGAAGACTGAAAAAGTAAAACAAAAGGCATGACTTGATCATCACATTAAGAACAAAAAGTTTGAGTTTGGGCAGATGGTGTTACTATATGGTTCTAAGTTTTTGTGCCATCCTGGGAAGTTAAAATTCCATTGGTTGCATCCGTACATCATCTCATAAATCCTTGATTTGGGCACATGCTAGTTATAAGCACTGGATGGGACGAAATTACTAGGACACTTCAATGGGAGTAGGCTGAAGCCCTACTATAAATAAGTCTTCTAGGTGTTTGTAATAAGGTAGTATTACCAGATAGTTTAGGATTTCCTTTAATTCATTTTTATTTTCTTGTGTTTCCCTTTTTCGTTGTTGTTTTATGTTGCACCTTAGGCGTAGGTAACCTCATTACCTTTTAAAGGTTGTGAATGCATAGAGGAAGATGCATCATTTTCTTGTGGGGTGGAATAATGTGAAAGAAAGTGTAAGATGCAAAGTACCAGGAAGGATTACATTGGAAATCCTAGTTGAATGGCCCTATGAACGAGGATGGTTGGTGTCAGGATGTTGGGCCCCGATCATAGCTTCTAAATCTTAAGGGCACATAGGTGCACATGGTTGGAGGAAGCACACAAGTTAAGGTGCATAGGGCAGTATTCAAAATGCTTCTTGGAGAACCTAGGGTGCATGTGCCATGCGAAGAACAATTTGGGACTTAGCCATTTTTGGCCTTTTGGGTAGGACACATGAAGAATGTGTTCCATTTGGATAAGGTTCCAGCCTGGTGACAGGGTGTCCTGGAGGGAATATACCTTGCGATAGAAAGATCCAAAAAGTTAATCATGACATGGAGAGGCATGCACCTGGGGCAACCCATACCTTGACACTTGGGGCCAGATCTGAGGCTGCAGAGGATTTTGTTAGAGCTCAGAGGCATATTTATATGTGCACCTTTGGCAAAGAAGAGAGAGAGAGAAGTGAGGTAGCGGAGCTCTGCAGAATTACTGCGAGAACTATGGGATGAAAATGGGTAAAGAATTATAGTAAGGATGTAATGGGGAATGAAATTTTTGTTTTGTGGGAATACATATATGAATCCAGAGATGGCGCATGACTATGGTCTGCGCCTCTGTGATAATTTGTAGCAATACTCTAAATAAATATGATAAGGTTACCATCATGTTTGCATTAAGATCTCCTTCTATATTATCTACATGTTTTTACTCTACTTTTGATCTTGTATAGTCCTGGACCTCACTTGAATGGTTAAGTATATTAGTGGATTTACAACTCTTGATTCTATTATTTTTGTTGCACGCTTTGTTTCTATTATGACTGAAGGGGTGTAGAAGTTATCCTGAGCTCTATAACTCTTAATGTCTGTTAAATCACTAAGTTAGAATCATGAACTATGCCTTCCGCTAGACTCACATAAAAGAGAGAATCAGCTCCTTCTCGCGTGCCTCGGGTGAGCGCCCAGCACCCATTGGGTGATAGGCTGACGCACATGAGGTTCCCTTGTTCTTAGTGGGTGCAAAAGTGACTACATCTTGGTTCTGTTGCCGGGACCTCTTTTCAAAGTTGTAGTGGAACATGGCATATATCATGATCTCTGCAAAAAGTGACGGTAAAGCACTTAACACTTGAAGGTGTTGAAGATTGGTTTAAGATCATGTAGGACGAATTCGCTCAGAGATTTAGTACTAGATCTAGATTTGATACGTGAAGATGGGTGGAAGACACTCTTTGTCATGAGTTGTATGAAACCTTCTTCTGCTATTTCCCAGTAGAGTTATTCAAATGGCTCTCGGATTATACATCTAGATCAGGGTGGCATTATAAATCACACCCTTAGACCCAAGAAACGTATTAGAACCTATAAGATGTTGATCTAACGTATACCCATGCTATAGATCATTGGTGGAAGGGAGTATTGACTAGATACACTCTGGAATACACCATTTCAATGTATTCCTTTCTAGAAGTTGCTGAGTTTGAGTTCTTGCGAGAGCCCAGGGGATCATTTCTACATGCTATTCCCCTTGCAATCAAAATCTTGATGGTAACCATGGGTTTAGAGGCATTTCTTATGGCCGGCTAAACTACCCTGAGCAATAGGTGAGGAAGCTAGGTTGGGGAAGGATGACTGATCTGACGACTGAATAGGAAAGGGAGGAGAGACGACTCAATTATAACGAAGCCTATGAAAAGGAGATCAATAGACAACACGGGATTACAAGTGGGTTATGGAGCCAGACATGGTGGAAAGGAGTTGATGTTCACACAAAGGATGTGGAACCCAAACCGTCTATGGTACCCCATCTTGGTAAGCGCGGGAGAGAAAACCTTACAGCTTTTAATGAGATTCCATCACGTAGAGAGAGAAAATTCATTGGCACGCATCTGACCCCACCTAGCGATCGAGTACAGTTGATCCATTTGATATCAGTGGAAGCAATCGATCGATGCTTAGAACATACAATTTCTCATTTGGGACTTCTATGGCTTCACACACTATTCCGGTATTTGGTGGAATGTTTGGACAAGGCACGTATATAGCTGGTTTTGGAAGCGCATTAGGAAGTGGTGGAGGAACTACGAATAGGATTGGTACTAGTTCACAAACTATCAATGCGTAATTCAATGGGAAGATGGGAGCATTCGGCATGAAAAACACAGGCCCTGTACTTAACACAGGAGGATTTGGAGGTGGAAGTGGTGGAGCTGGTGGCTCAGGATCTAGTAGATCTGGTGGAGGAGGAAACAATGGAGGAAACCAAGGGATTGGATCGGGAGGGCAGGGGGCCTCAGCCATCTCCTCAATTATTTTTCAAGATGTCTCTACACTTACCAAATTACAGTGGGATAGAATATTCCACGGAGCATGTGCATAAGTATGAGCTACTATAGTGCGTGAAGGGAATCACGACCTAGGGTCAAAAGGCCAGTCAATTTGTGGTGACCTTGCAAGGATGCGTGCATAGTTGGTATAGGAAGTATGAACCTCATCAAAATGTTGTGGATTATACCGCACTGAGAAATGCATTCTCGGCGGAATTCCACATACCTGAGTTTGAGAAAAAGAGCATTAGCTCTCTCAAAGAAATCTAGTAGGGAATGGCAGAGAGCATGCATGGATATGATGCGCATTTTAAAACTCTATTTTTAAAACTGTCTTATGATATCCACCCTTCAAAACATGCTCAGTGGTTTGTTGGAGGGTCGATCACACCCTTTAGGAGGGTTTTATCTCATAAAACATTCATGGACCCACGCGAAGCTTTGGAAGCTGCTTTACGCGCTGAGGCAGTTGGTAGTGTTGACATTGGTGTTATCCCATTTCTGGAGGCTCATATTGCTGCCATGGCTAAGCAATTGGAGAAATTATCTGCCAACATAGTTCCAGAGATTTACCGAGGGATGTGGTGCATGGATTATAACATAGAAGGGCACACGAAGGATAATGGTGGGATATGTACTCGGAAGGTGGTACACACCATAGCAGTAAACTGCAAAATATGTCACTAGGACCATGATGCAAGTAGGTGCCCCCCTGTTGCAGCGTGTGATTTGTAAAAATGTATCTTGTTATTGTAAAATATGTACCTCAACCACACATGACACCAAGGATTGTAGATTGATTGACCAGATTCATGAGGCAATTGATCTTGGTGTGCACCAAACTGGCATTGCTAGCAGTTCCAAAGGGGATGAACGTCGGTATGAGGAGCGCAAAGATGGAGATGCATGAAAGAGGGTTTTGTGGAATATTTTGTGGTCATGGTAACTGCATAGGAAGAAGTGAGTTCCCGCATGGGACATGCTTTAATTGTGGAGCCACAGACCATTATAAGCGCAAATTTCAAGATCTTCTATAATGCTCCTAGTGTGGAAAAAACATAAGTACGAAGAGTGCCCAGAGTTATATGAACTTATGAGTCAACAGTACCGGAAGGATAAGGGCGCTGCCATGGTGAGTATTAAGAAGGATGACGTGTAATGGCTTCCATGAGTAATATGTGAATCAGAACTAGAGCCTGTTATGGTAACAACAAGGGTGGAATATGGGCGCATACGGGAAGTGCCTAGGTAGAGACCTCTGGTTTCAAGAGAAGAAGTAGTACATGGGAAGTATCCAAACCCATCTCACTAGAAAGAAGTCTACCAGGAAACCATGGATGTAATTCAAAGTTTACAAGGGGAGATCCAATGCTTAAAAGAGTAGACTAGAAAGGATGAGCAAAGGAGAACCGTAGAAGCACCAAGGGGATGACTTGGATGAGGTTAAGGAGGTGTGTAAACTACTGAGGTAGGAAAATATTATTCCCCCACTAGGGGCATGGTTAAGAGAAAAGGTGTCATGGACCAGGGAAGAACACGAAAGGAAGATCTTGCATACAAACCTCCCACCTCACAGCCTTGATTATGACAAAGAGATTACCCTAAACGCAGTAGTGGATGGATGGTTGCTTAGCAACATACTCATTGACACATGCGTGAAGGTTAATTTTCTCACTCTGGATGCTTGGCATCAAATGGTAAGACCTGCATTACAGCCATCTTCAAATGTGCTGTATATGGAAAATAAGACAAAGGCAATGCCCATAGGTTTCATGAAGGATGCGACCATTACCATTTAGGGGACTAGGTTCACTGGGGATTTTGAAGTTTTGGTGCTTGCTGAGGTAGATAATTTCCCAACTCTACTTGGGTGCCCATGGTGTTATAAGAATAATGCAAATCTCTGGTTTAACAAGGGGTACATAAGCTTTGAAAACAAGGAAGAGCGGGGTAGATATACTGCTGGTTGATGGGAAGTCCACCCCCTATACTGAACCCTTTGGGGAGGAAGTCCATTACGAAATATATGTGTGCTCCATAGGAGATCCAGAGACCATCCACCCTACAAAAGGAGTCATCCAGTTTGATGATGCTCAATTTATCAATGATACTACCAGTATAGCATGTGATAATTGGGTGCATGTGACTTATGAAAGGATCAGTAACCAAGGTAACAATGACACGTATAGTTTGGCACCTAGGAGGGAAGGAAATAACCAAGTATTCTAGGGATGCATACCTTGAGGTCTTTTTGAGAGAGATGGAAGCTCACTGGAGGGAGGAAGAGTGATGAAGTATGCTATGTTATGTTTTGATAGGCACAACAACAAGGTGGTGGGCCGCGCATAGTGAGAACTTGTTGGAATGGCATAAAGTTTGAATTGCGCTCACTGTCTAATTCTCAAAAAGTAACATACCCACCGCTATCAAGGATTACAATGGCAATGAACCCACCTCTTCCCACATCTAGGCATGTGAGAGGGTTTGGGGAGAAGGTGTGGAAGCTTTACCACTCTCCCTTTGGGTGCACAAGCTATATTTGACACTACAAGGTTGTGCGCGTGCTTGGTATCTCCATTCTGAAACACACCGCCAAACGGGAAGTTGGCAGGAATTAGCAGCTGACTTGGTTCACACATTCAAGTACCAAAGTACCAAGAAACTAGTTGATGAGGCGTTGCAGACTATCAAGCACCTCACTCTGGGGGATTGTGCCATGACAAAAGATAGGTTAGTAAACTTACTCGGTGGACCTAGCTTAGAAGCGTGGTTCAAAGAGGAGGAACCAGAAGACATATAATTTGAGTGTGCATGTGCTAAAAAGGAGAAAGGAAAGATGGTATACATTGTTGATGGAGAGGAGATGGAAATCCTGAATGTCGACCATTCAGTTGGGGTGTGAAAAGTAGTTGACAGTGTGGATGCATGTGCACGTGCGTATCATGAACCACTCAAAACCAAGAAAGTTAACATCGGCTCGGAAGAGGATCCCAAGGAAGCTATCATTGGGGACTACTTGTCAGACAAGGAAGTATCAAAGATCATCGATCTCTTGCATGAGTTTAAGGATTTATTCCCGCATGGATACCATGAGTTGAAAGGTGTCCACCATTCATTGGGGTAAATGAGGATAAAGTTGAAATATGGTGTACGCCCGGTCAGGAAGAGGCCTTATAGGATGAATCCTAACATGTGCGTAAGGGTTAAAGAAGAGCTAGACAAGATGATAGCATCCAGTATCATTGAGGCTATGGAGGAATCCGAGTAGATAAGTCCAATTTTGATCAACATAAAGAAGGATGGGAAGATTAGGATATGTGTGGATTACAGGGAATTAAATGCTATTTGTATCATAGATCCTTTTCCCACCCCCTTTACTGAAGAGATTTTGGAAGGAGTTACTGGGTGTGAGGTCTATTCCTTTACGGATGGATTCTTGGGATATCACTAAGTAAGGATTGCCAAGGAAGACCAAGAAAAGACAACTTTCACCACCGAGTGGGGAAGCTTTGCATACACAATCATGCCCTTTGGGCTGAAGAATGTGCCCACTGTATTTTCGCGCATAGTGGTACAAGCATTTAAGGACTTCATCACAAGTTCCTTCAAGTATATTTGGATGAATGGACAGTGTATGGATTGGTAAGGTACCATTTTGATAACTTGAGGTTGATGTTTGAAAGATGTCGGCAGTTGAGGATCTCCCTCAACATCAAGAAATGTATCTTTACAACTCCTTTTAGAACGTTGTTGGGACATATCATATGGAAAGAGGGCTTACTGGTGGATCCCACGAAAGTTACAGTTATTGTAGGGTTAGGGGAGCCTACCAACAAAAGCGCAGTGCATGGATTTCTTGGACACACTGGGTACTACAGAAAGTTCATTAAGGGATACGTCAAGATCGTTGCACCTTTGGAAATATTGCTCAGACACAAGAGTGCCTTTCAGTGGGGAGAGGCACAATAGAGGGAATTTGAAACTCTAAAAGAAAGGCTTATCACCACACTGATTCTATGATTCCCATCCTAGGATAAACCTTTCCATGCCCACGTGGATGCCTCTGGTACAACAATGGGAGACATTCTTGCTCAACCAGGGGAGGGGATTGTTGATCATCCCTTGTGTTTTGCAAGTAGAAAGTTGACACCAGCAGAATATAATTATACAACGACTGAGCACGAGGCATTTTCAATGATCTATGTGCTCCACAAATTCAGATAATATCTTTTGGTAACTCCCTTCATATTCTACACTGACCATATGGCCTTGAAGTATCTAGTAAACAAAGCAATGTTGCAAGGGCACATATGCCGTTGGGTGTTTTTATTTTAGGAATTTGAATTCAAAGTGGTGGTAAAATTGGGAAATAACAATTGTGGGCTAGATCATTTATCAAGGATTGATTTGGGAGAGGATGCGCAGAGTATCAAGGAATCCATGCCAGACGCACAACTATTCAGGTTATAGCACATGCCCTCAGAACTAGAAGACATTGTCATTTTTCTCAAAGAAGGTGTGGCACCTGAAGGGATGAATGATTTGGAAAGGAAAAGGTTAGCCATACGCGCCATGCCCTTCATGTTGATCAATGGGGATTTGTATAAGATGGTCTGTAATGAGGTTTTACACCGGTGTGTA
Organism: Taxus chinensis; assembly: GCA_019776745.2. NCBI lineage: Eukaryota > Viridiplantae > Streptophyta > Pinopsida > Cupressales > Taxaceae > Taxus > Taxus chinensis. The sequence goes on along the minus strand of CM034154.1, from coordinate 749,905,164 downwards.
TTAGAACATGAATGTGTAGCTATAATAGAAGAAGCCCATGGTGGGATTGCTGGAGGACACAATGTAGGGAATGTAACCGTTTGCAAGATCTTAGTTGCTAGACTATGGTGGGAGATAATTCACTAAGATTGTATTGAGTTTTGCAAGGCCTGTGACCACTGTTAGGACCTTAGAAAACATGGAAAAAGGGATGAGATTCCCTTGCGCCCCATCACCAACGTGAAACCTTTTGAAAAGTTGGCAATAGATTTTGTCAGACCAATCTCACCAGATGTGCGAAGGACTAACTCACGGTATATAATTACCTATACTAATTATTTGACAAGGTGGGTAGAGGCCATGCTCACTAAGGATTGCACTGCAACCACGACTACTAGATTTTTGTGGGAGAACATTATCAGTAGGTATGGGTGCCCATTAAGTTTAACAAGTGATAGGGGCACTCAATTCTTAAATGAAACAATCAGAATTCTATTGGCATAATTCATGGTAGCCCATCACAAGACTACCTCTTATCACCCTCATGCAAATGGGACTGTAGAGGCATTCAACAAAATCCTTAGTCACACATTGAATAAGATATGTGACGTGGGTAGGTAGGATTGGGATGATAAGGTGTTAGCAGTCCTTTGGGCATATAGAACAATGTATAAAAGGTTGAACAAGACCACACCATTTCAACTGGTGTTCGGTACGGAGGCTGTTTTACCGGTTGAATTCATGTTACCATCTCTATGTATAGTGCACGCAGGAGGGTTAGACGATGAACAAGCACTAGAAGAAATAATTGATGAATCGATAAAGTTGGATGAAAGGCACTCACTAGCAAGATGGAGCCAAATAACTAAAAAAGCTAAGCAAAAGGCATAGCACGATCACCACATTAAAAACAAACAGTTTGAGGTTGGCCAAATGGTATTGCTATATGACTCAAAACTTCTACGCCATCCTGGAAAATTGAAGGTGCATTGGTTAGGTCCTTATGTAATTTCATACATCCTTGATTTAGGTTTGTGTCAGTTACAAGCGTTGGATGGAACAAAATTACCTAGACACTTCAATGGGAGTAGGCTGAAGCCCTACTATAAATAATGCTTCTTGGTGTTTGTAAATAAGGTAGTTCTACCAATTAGTTCAGCATTTCCTTTTATATTTTTCCTTTCTTGTTTTTCCCTTTCACGTTGTTATCTTGTTTTGTGCCTTGGGCGCCAGTAACCTTATTACTTTTTGACTTATGAATGCGCAGAGGACCACACATCGATTTAGTGTGGGGTGAGGTGATAAAAAGAGGCATGAAGTTATTCTGTAGGAGGATTGGGTTGGCAGACCATTCAAACTGACCCTATTGAAAAGATGCATTAGGAAGGCAGATGGATGACAAAATTAAGTTACATTGGAAATCCACGTACAAAGGAGAAATTGTAAAAACACGAGGTAGGTGAAAGCAAGAATCACGAGGATGGAAGAGGTGCCTTTGGCGTTGGTAACACGTGCACAAGAGTCTTCTATCAAGATGGATTGTCTGCACGCCAGAAGGTTGGAATTTTTTTTGCGTAAGGAAAAGTGCTGAAGTCGGGTTTGTTTGAAAAATTTCGCATTAAATATTGTCATACGGTGGTAGGTAGCCTAGCCTTTAATGCATAAAATCGGGAAAAGCTATAAATACAAGGATGGACAGTTCATTATTTTACTTTGTGAAAACAAGGAGAACGATTTTCTTTCAAGAGCTAGGGTTTTGGGAGCTAACTCGTGTGAAGGAAAATCTAAAAAACTCACGTGCAATCAGTCTGCTAGATCTACAAACCAGAGCAGAAGTGATTCATGGGTGTGGGGAATGTTGTGAAAGAATGTGGTGATCATAGGAGGAAAATCAGAAATTAGGGTTTGTACTCTAGGGCATGGGGCGCGTGAGGAAAAATCTCAAATAACTCAAAAGTAAATAGGGAATGAAAGCAAAGGGTAAAGTGACAGCCACAAAACCAATTGATAAGCCCACAGCACAATCTAAGAAGGGAAAGGGTAAGCGAAAAGGAAAGAAGAAAGAAGAAGAAATCCCTTTGGATACCAATGAGGAATGGTACTCAGAGATACAATACCTGGATGGGGTTTTTCTAGGGAAAGAGTGGGAGTCCCACATTAGACAGATGACCGTAATCGATTACAATCACCGATCGAGTATAATTGCAAAGGAAATGGCGTTGGAGCTAGTGCTCCCCATAAACAAACGAACACCTGACGGGATGTCAATCTACAACAATGTAGTCAAGGTGAAAATGGAGAAGGCAGGGCTTCTCCAACTTTATGAGTTTCCATACTTCAGGAAGCCCGAGTGCCTGTACAAATGGTTAATGACGTGCATACATGAAGATTTCTTCTGTTTCACATGGTGCAAAATGCGCATAACTCCCCAGTTAATCTCACACTTTACAGGCCTAAGCTATAAAGGGGATGCGATCTTAGATGACCTCCAGGATGAGGAGGCAATTAAGGAAACCATTACATCCTAGGATTATAAGAAGGGATCAAGGTACTACAACGTCATGGATATCAGTGATCTGGTGATGAAAATGGCCACACACCTCATTTCCAAGCTGAATGGACAAGAGAGGTGGACCCAAGTGAGAAATCCTTGGTTAAATGTCTAAAGGAAGGTCGTAGAAGTCACCATGTACAATATCTCCCTATACATAACAAACGAGATCATAAGCAATGCGGAGAACGGATGAAAGATATTGTTTGGGAACATTCTATTAACCATTGTGTTCTCAGAAATCAGGGTGCTGGAAGCATATGATAAGTTCATATGGGAGTACCCCGATGAAGACCCTTCACCCGCAGACAAGTTCTAGAAGTATACTTGTGAGTCAATGACAGGGGTACACAAGGTGCGCTTGGATAAATGGTAGACACGCCTTAGGAACGCATTTGGGGCTGAATGGAAAATCCTTGAGTAACTCCTCGTGGTGACTGAAGGAGAGGTAGAGTTCATGGTATACCAACACTTCTGCATTGGAAGATTCATCTTGGTGGACAACAATTGGAGTCCCTGGTGTAAACTCCCCTTCTCATTTACTACCCAATTTTTCCAAGTGGGAGTGAACAGGTATAAGGAGTTGAAGAAGTTAAAACTCGACCTATCCACCCTTGACAGTGAACACAGAGATATGAGAAAGAAGCTGGTCTACCCAGGGAAGCACGCGTACGTTGAAAGGTATGTGTCACAGGATGTGCACATCGTAAGGTCAATGACCTTACAGATTATTGAGAGCGCTACTGCCACAATCTACCTATGCATAAGGCTGAAGTTTGAGAAGGGTGTGTACATAGAGAATGAAATATCCATCTCAGAAAACCCCATGGGAAGGAAGAATCTGGCACCAAAGCACAAGGAGAAATAAGAATAAGAGGAAGAACAAGGGGTGGTGGAAAGCCAGAATGTAGGTACCGTGGGGGCCGAGTACCTATGTCTGAAAGAAAAGGAGAACAGTGGTGAAGGAAAAGACCCCAGAGCCTTTGAAGCCACCATCCCCTGAAGAACCTTCAGATGAAGAAAAGACAACATCCCCGACTCTAGAGTTTTTTGTAAGGGAGGAAGAACAAGGAACAAAGGAACAAGGGTCTGAAGATGCAAACGACCCGAATGCCTATCTAGGTGAAAAGGATGATGTTGAAGGGGAAGAGTTGGAGGTGGATCAAGAGCCAATTGATGTCCATGACTTGGAGGGAGAGGAAGCAGAGGATAAAAATTATGCCTTCATCTTTGTAAGGAGGAAGGGAACCCAAAGGGAGGAATGTGCACACAAACAAGAGAGGAGTGAAGGAGATAGTACCAAGGAGCCAGATATGACCAAGCTCACTAAGGAGGAGGTGAATGAGAAGGCAACAAGGGAGGCAGAGAAGATAATCAATACCCTAGCCGAAGAGGAGTTGGAGCGTAGCACAGAGCTAGTGCTTGGTGAATTCAAAGAAGAGCAGAGGGAGAAGAGTGTGGGTAGCACAAAAAACCCAACTCTTTTGGTAACTATTCCCAAGGGTGTGCGCACAAGAAGTAAACATGCGGAAGGGGGGAAGAACAACAATGGGTTACACTGATGACCCCAAAAACGTTTTACGTGCCCATTTACAAAGTACCATGCCCACCAAGGAGCTCACTTCCATGGATTCCTTTGACCCTAAGGGTGGATACCTGCGAACGAGGAGGATGCTATCATGGGCATTCAACTCCCACCTCGATGAGCCTGAATTCGAGATTAACCAAGGAGTGGTATTAAAGCTATATGAAGGAAAGGGGGACAACCCCATTATAAACACACAAAAACTATCATATGAGCAAGTGTGTAACACGCTCAACAAAGTCTCCGTGGAAATCGAGGCTAGACTCTTCGATAGAAATGACAGGGTTAGAGTCTTGGAGGACCCGTTGGAGAAGAGGAAGGAAGAAGTGGTGAAGCTAACGAAGGATCTCAGCCTTGAGAAATTAAACAACTCTCAACTATAGAGGGAGCTTTAGGAGGAAAAGGCTAGGGTACGTGAAGTTTCCAAGAAGGTCGATCTCATCTCCCAATCGATTATCACAAAACACCCGGACCTTAACCATCCCACGTAAAATTATAGATCCTCCTTGGAATGTCTAGAGGACTTGACTCAGATCCTCACCATGGAGAGACAGCCCTTGGCATTAGAGTCGATAGAAGAGGTAGTGGCACACTTGGAGAAGGAAGACAAGTTGAAGGTTGTTGCGCTCATGGCTGAATACAACAAGGTGCTCACCGATGTAAGAACAACTACACAAACCATGGGGGTTGCTTACTACCATTATGTAGATCAAGACAAAGTGACAAGCATACTACTTGCCAGTGATGAAGCTGAGCTGAAGGAATTCAGAGAAAAGAATAAGGGCAATAGAGCCGAGTGGGAAAGGATCATATCCGAAGTAGAAAATAAATCCGAAGCCATTGAGAACTGGCGAGTATCAATCAAAACCTGGCTAAAAGAGCTCTACAAGGTCATCACAAGGAAGATGGATGCCCTGGAAGATCACGCTAAAGAACTGGAGACTGTGGTGGAAACCATTACCACACAAGGGGAGGGGCTAACCTTCGACGAGGTGAGCACCTTGGTTGGCGACATCTACACTAAAGCCCAAGAGGAAGTCAGTGCTTGGAGTACACTGGAGGCTGACCTCCAGTAAAATTTTCCCCTTCTTCTTCTTTAGGAAAATTTCCCCCTATTCTTTCTCTTCCCCATTCTTTATTCTTCCCCCCATTCATTTCCAAGGGAAGGCCTTGCATTCTTTTTGCACTGAATTCTTTGAGAAGGTTCCCGAGGGTGGAGAACATGTGAAGTGTGGGGTAATGTTGGGCCCCCTATCATATCTTCCAAATCTTAAGGGTGCGTAGGCACACATGGCCGGAGGAAGCGCGTAAGTTAAGGCATACAGGGCAGTCTTCAAAAGGCTTCTTAGAGAACCCAGGGCACGCGCGCGCCACGCGAAGAACAATTTGAGAATTAGCCATTTTTGGCATTTTGGGAAGGACACAAGAATAATGTGTTCCATTTGGATAAGGTTCCAGCCTAGTGATAGGGTGTCCTGGAGGGAATATACCTTGCGATAGAAAGATCCAAAAAGTTAATCATGACATGGAGAGGCATGCACCCGGGGTGACCCATACCTTGACACTTGGGGCCAGATCTGAGGCTGTAGAGGAGTTTGTTAGATCTCAGAGGCCTATTTATACATGTGCCCTTGGCAAAGAAGAGAGAGAGAAGTGAGGTAGCGGAGATCTGCAAAATTACTTCAAGAACTATGGGATGAAAATGGGTAAAGAATTCCAGTAAGGATGTAATGGGGAAAATGGGGAATGAAAATTTTGTTTTGTGGGAATACATGTATGAATCCAGAGATGGTGCATGACTATGCTCTACCCCTCTATGATACTTTGTAGCAAGACTTTGAATAAATATGATAAGGTTACCATCATGTTTACATTAAGATCTCCTTTTGTATTATCTGCATGTTTTTACTCTGCTTTTGATCTTGTATAATCCTGGACCTCACTTGAATGGTTAAGTATATTAGTGGATTTACAACTCTTGGTTCTATTATTTTTGTTGCACACTTTGTTTCTATTATGATTGAAGGGGTGTAGAAGCCGTCCTGAGCTCTATAACTCTTCATGTCTGTTAAATCACTAAGTCAGAATCATGAACTATGCATTCCATTAGAATCACATAAAAGAGAGACTCAACTCCCTCTCACATGCCTCGGGTGAGTGCCCAGCGCCCACTGGGTGATAGGCCGGTGCGCATAAGGTTCCCTTGTTCTTAGTGGGTACAAAAGTGACTACACAGGATAATACTACATCTTGGTTCCACGCACAAGGGAGGAAGAAGTACCTTCAGTGCTGGTAATGCCCGTGTAAGAGTGTTTTATTAGATAGTTTGTTTATGCGTCAAAATATTGTAGGATTATCCGTGCAAGGTTGGGCGTGTGATTAAGGGTGCTAGAGTTCAGCTTAGTGGAAAAATCCACAATAAGTGTTGAAGTATGGTGGTAGGTGAAGTAGAATTTAATTCTAAAAAGAAGGGAGAATGATAAATAGGATGTTGGGAACTTCATTTTTGACATTGTGAATATGAAGAAAAAGATCTCTTGCGAAGTAGGGTTTCTAGAGTTGACCTGTGTGAAGAAAAGTTTGAGGAATTAAGGCGTGAGTGACTAGATTTGTTCTACAAACTAGAAGGAAAGAAGTTCACGGGAATATAAAAATTGTGGAGAAGAACCGTCTTGTGAAAAAGGTTATTCTAGTTAGGGTTTGGCAGCTAGGGCACGAGATGAAAAGGATTTATTCACAAGTTTGAGGTCTGAGCTTAGAAGGGGTGGAAAAGTAGAGCAAGTGAGAGAAGTTGAACTAATAAAATAACCTAAACCATGGCACCTAAGAAACCAATTATATCACCTAAGAAGCTGAAGGGCAAGGGAAAATAATTAGAAAACCCCGTAAGCATGAATGAAGAATGGTACGCAGAGATGCAATACCCAGATTGGATTTTTCTTGGGAAGGAATGTGAGTCCCACTTAAGAAAAATGAAAGTGAGTCATTACAACCATCACAAAAACACAGCAGAAAAGGAAATGGCGTTGGATTTAGTGCACCTGAAAAACAAGAGGACACCAGAAGGTTTACCTATCTATAGCGATGAGGTAAAAGTAAAGTTGGAGAAGGTGGGATTGTTGCAACTATATGAGTTTCCTTATTTTTGAAAACTTGAGCACCTCTATCAATGGTTAATGTCACACGTACATGTGGACCACTTTTACTTTGTAAGGTGTAAGATGCGCATAACTCCTTAGTTGATTTCAAAATTCACGGGCCTCATCTATGAAGGAGAGAGTATAGATGATGACCTAAGCGACATGGAAGCCATCAAAGCAACTATTTCCGCATATGATTACAAGAAGGGGGTCACGGTAATTTGATATCGTGGAGATCCTAGACCCTGTCATGAGAATGGTTGTGCGCCTGCTGACAAAGCTTAATGACTAAGAAATGTGGACACAGGTAAATAAGGGTTGGTTAAATGTGTGCAGGAAATTATCAGAAGGCGCCATTTACAACTTGTCTACCTTCATCGCAGATGAAATTATCAGCATCACACAAGAGGGAGACAAGATACTCTTTGGAAATTTCCTTTTGACAATTTTGTTTTTAGAAATTAGAGTGCCAGATCTGGCAGATAAGTATGTTTGGGAATATCCGGAGGAAGACCCCTCGCCCGTGAAAAGATTCACAAAGTACACTTGCGACAACATGATGGTTTTTCACAAGGCACACCTGGGGAAATGGTATAAGTGCTTAAGGGATGCATTCAAGGTAGAATGGAGGATCCCAAAACAACTACCAACACTTACAAAGGGAGAGGCTAAATTTGTAGTGTACTAGCACTTCTGCATTGGCAGATTCAGGCTGGTAGATGAAACTATGAGCCCCTGGTGTAAACTCCCTTTCTCTTTCACAAAATTATATTTTTGTTATCTCAGTTTTGAGTTTACGCCAAAAATATCAGCTAACCCTGCGAAATTTTTAAGCTGGTTTTGCAAAATTTGCCTTTATGAGAGATAATCAGGTTTTCGGGTTTCACAAGTAGGACAACATGTGTTTTGAATGTTTCATGTCTTGTGCTCCCCGAAACCCGAAACCCGCTTCAAGAAAGGTGAGTCGGGTTTGCGGACCTCCCGAGCATCGGAACAGGCCTTTGTCAAAGCATCATGCTTTATGTCGATTGTTTCCCACAACCTGAAACCTGAATTTCCTAAGTCCTTCATGTCGGGTTTTCAGAACTTTAAAGCATCTAAACATCTCATGCTTTATGTCGATTGTTTCCCAGAACCCGAAACCTAAATTACTCTAAACACCTTTGTTTCGGGTTTTTGGATATCCTGAGCATGCTGACATGGTGTTAATTCCGAGTTGTCGGGTGGATTGGCACGTGCCAGCTGAAGTGTATTAATTGAAAATTTTCATATATATATGTGGATTTCCACGTCATTTTTACCAGACGTACCTTTACCTTGTGGATTTTCGTGCATGCTTCTTTGACCCCAAAACCTAAAATTTGCCTCTGTGCCCGACTGCATTGCTCATTTTTGATCATTCGTTATCCCAGTTGAAGGTATTTTTCTTCAGTCTTTCTTTGTGGTTTTTATGGATTGATTATGTGAGGAATTCGTCCAAATTTCGCATCAGGGTTTGGGATTTTATCTTTTCCATTTTAAGGGTTGTTTTCTAAAACCAGGTTTATGTTTTAGGGTTTATCTCTTTGGATTTATCATTTTGTGTTATTTCCCAGAATGTTGTTGTAATTAAAATATGTTTGGAATATAAATGATGAAGAAAGAACTTGCATGTTTTAAATTCAACAAAAACCCTATTCCCTCTTCTCAGGTTTTGAAGGGTGCTGTGCAGTATAAAAAACCCGCAGTATATCAAAAAATTTGGCGTGTCGGGATTTCCAAAGTCTCTGACATCTTCAAAATGCTGGGTTTTCTCAATTCTCTGACATCCTCAGTGCATCGGGTTTTTGGACTCCCCGACATCCTCCTCAGTGTGTCAGGTTTTTCCACCCTTCCGGCATCTCCAGTAGGTCAGGGTTTTATCAGTGTGCAACATCTCCTGATCTCTGAAACTCTCCTTCTTCGAAATCCTTCATGTCGGACCCTGGTCCATCGCAAGAAAATACTGAGAAGTCAGGAAGGATGAAATACAAATTTAGAAAGGTGGAGTCTCCATCCTATATCGATTGCAATTATGACATCCGAGATACAGAGCTCGGAAATATAGATATGGAGGATTTCTGGAGTAGGGTAAAGAGCTCTTCCCAAAATCCATGGATGAAATCGATAGTCGATAGTGGTTTACCTCTTGCAGTGGGTTTTCCTATGTCCGTTCAGTGCCCTGAATTCATCTTAGCTTGCACTTCGAGTTATGACTCTGATTCCCGTTCTGTGAGAAACCAGGCGGGAGAAGTTGTGATCAAGTTGGATGGAGGTTACTTCGATGACTTCCTCAAGCTGCCCAATTTTGAAGAATATGGAGAGTTAGATATCAAGTCAGCTCAGAAAGCTTGGGATAATGATCAGGAAGATTGTATCAAACACGTAAATAAGAAGTTCTTGATCAAAGCCAAACTGGTTGTTTCTAGATTCCCAAGACTTGTCCCCAGAAGTGATTTCATTCAGGAAATCAATGACATCATCACTCTATTAAGTCAAGTTTTTGGTTTACCTGAATCAAATGTTTTCCAAGGGTGGATGTATCAGTTCATGATCACCATTAAGAAAAATCAACAAGGAATTGATTGGGGAACTCTCATTAGTAATGAGATAGATTCCCAAATGACAACAGTCTTGTCCACGAGGAAGTTTTATATGTCCTCATATGTCACCTATGAGGAACTATCCCGGGTTGGATACCAAGGGAAACAAGACGGTGGACCATGTTTATCAGTATTTCCCTCAACTGATAAGAAAAGGGTCTCAAAACCAATTCAGAAGGGTAAATGACACCTTCTTTTACGAAAACATCTGCAGGTTAAACCTTGAATTAAGGAAAACAAGAGTCTCAGATGAGGCATGGGCTGAAGTTTCCAAATGGGGTTGTGTCTTCTTGCAATTCAAGAAGTTCACATATCTTCGGGTAGTCATGTACCCAGGGGATCCTTTCCGTTTTCCTAGGTATGACAAACTGATCCTGATGGAATTGGTTAGGCAATTGTTGGATTTTCACAAATTCCAATAGAGTAAACATAAGGCTGCTGTATCTTTCCAAATTTATATTGGAAGATACACTTATTCGATAGTGGTGAAGGCTAAGAATGTTGTTCATGAGCTTCAAGATAAGTTGAAGATGCACATGAAGCCCCGAGACGGGTTTGATTTCCGAGGAGTCCTTAAGGCCTATGGAACTCTGAACCTACACAAGCCAAGCATAGAAGACATTTGGATCGATTTATGGGATGAATTTGCTGTCCGGAGAAAGGATCATAGCAGATTGACATTTGTTGAGATTCAAACGTTTGAGCTCGCTAACTTACCAGAAGGTACTAGTGACAATGAAATTGTTCTGGATCCTTCCTATGATGGACTGAATGAAGATCAATATGTTTTCCCACCTATTGATTGGTTTGTCAGTGAAAAAGCCTCCATTACGGATAGGTCAGCCCTGATTCTCGCACGTACCAAAGCTTGGCTCGCCTCTTGGGAATGAGTTTTAAAGATGATAAATTTTCAAAGTTGGCTGCTACAGAGGTGAGGCCCTCCAAAAAGGGAAAAGACAAAAGACCTTTTAAAGGCCCTATAAAAGTCAAATTTGTCAAGAAAAGAAAGGAAAGAAATATTTTCAATTATTTCTCCAGTTGAAACAGTGAATGTGCCAGAATCACCAACACCACCAGAAATAGGAGAAATTTCTTTGGAAGGAGAAGTGAACCAGCCACTAGTTCCATCATCTGTTGACTTTCCAACTCAAGGGATCTTATCTCTTACATCTCAGGCTTTGGAGTCAGAATCTACGATTCCTCCTTCACAACCACTTCTGCCTCCTCTTTCCCCATCTACTTCTTCAGTCATGGCCAGTATTTTCTCTGGACTCTCACCCCTCTCTGCTGGGACCCAAGTAATCACCAACACGCCCCCTCTTGTACCTCTTTTTATTGAATTTGCTACCACATTGGTAACTATTCCTTCTCCGCTAATAGATCCTTCTCCCCCTGAGAGTATGATACCAACTTCTACAATAATGGCAAATCCCTCTGATACACCACAATGGCTACTCGAGAAAACTCCGAGGAAGAGGAAGGTGATTGTACCCATACCAGCCTTTGATTTTAGCTCACTCAAGGCTTCTACTACTAAATCAGCCAAGAAACCCAAAATAGTTTCAAGGGTTTTGGTGGACGCTTCAGGGCATAAGTTCGCAGAGATCACCACTCCCGCGACTGACAAAACTAAAGAGGACATAACAGCCTCTAATTATCAGATAACCAGGGTGGCTCTAGGAAAAGTGACAGCAGAAGGGGCGCAATAGGATACATGCGATGCTACGAACGTGCTGTGCCAGAAGTTGAAAGAAACAAAAGACAACAAAGATGAGCTTAAAGGAAAGGTGGAGCAGTTGACAGAGGTTTTGCTTAAGCTCTCAAAACCCCTTGAATCCATACCATCTTCTTCTGTCCCTGTCGGATTCGATTTCTCATCAGTGCCTACGATTGAGAGGATTAATAAAAAAGGAAGGGTGGTTGATGAATGGACCCAAAGGCTACTCCAACAGGGGAAGGAAGTGATTCAAGACATTGTGAAAATCTATCAATCTTTGGGGGACATTCAGAGTGATGGAGAGAAGATGGACGATGATTTCTCTTAAGAAATTGGACTTCTTAATTTGACTTTCGAAGCTCTCCAGGCATTAAAGCAAATACCATCACAACTCTTGGTAGAAGAAGGCATCATCCCACATGCGGATAAGCATTTCCAGCTGACCAAAGCCATCAGGTTCAGGCTGAATATTCTTAACAAAGCCTACGGTAAGTTGAGAGAATCAAGGGATAAATTGATTGATAGCAAAAGTGATCTAGAAGAAGAGTAGCTAAATATTTGTCGAAAGGTGTTAGTTGGAAACTCAGGCATCCTATCAGCTGATGATATTTTCGAACAAGTCCAAGAGTCTGTTCAACATGAACCAATGCACGGATTTAGTATTGAGATCATCGACCGGTTCGTAAGAATTGAACATTCTTTTGGAGGCCTTGAGAAGGCTCAGCAAAAGATTGAAAAAGCTTCCTGGCAGTGCTAGTGATACCCCATGAAACCTGTAAAGTTTTGAATGATCATTCCACTGCGCATAATGAAAACAAAATGCAAGGCATAATTCGAAAGTTCCAAGAATTTCAGAAACAAACAAGCTTAGCTGGAGGAAGATAAAGATGAAGGAGCGAAAGATGAAGATTCAGATTAAGTCTTGATGTTTTCATGTCATTTTAATTTTGAAATTGACATGTCTTTTTCATTTCTGTTTCGTCACATTTTTGAATCATATTTTTGACTTGGACTCCTACATGAGAGTCAAGCAAAATAGAACTCTTTTTAAAGAACACTATTTTCTAGGATTTATCCTATTTTCTCTCTACTCCTTTTATTATAAATAAGGGATGCTTATGTATTCCAAAGGGTCGAGATTTTTGAGATATTGTGGAGCTATTGGAAAGAAGAAAAACATTGTGTTTTCTTTTAATCATTGTGAAGAATAGGAGTTGATATTATTTTGCAAACTTTGTGTTGTGGGATATATCTTTCTTAAGACATTGTTCTTACATCCATAATCTTAAGCTATTCGTTGTTTAGCACCTTAGTGTTTCTAATCATTTCAGACATTATATTTATGATCTAAAGCCCGTATGATTATTTTGTGCTCTGTGTTTACTCGAAAGAAAATATGTTTCTCTCATTTCCTTTTCATTGTGTCTTCTTTCATCATAATAGTTTCCAACCCAGTTCATTTATGAAAGCATTACCATCTTTGCATCGCATGTGGATGTGGATTTCGGGATTCTATCCCAACCCCAATGGTTAGATTAGTGCTGAATATTGTATATATTGTTTTTGCTGTGTTTTAGATTAGTAATAAGTAGAGCAGCCTCACCTGTCTTTGAGGAGGGATTTAATCCCCTATACTATGGTTGAACCTCATATTTTGGATTGACAAAATATCCAACCAACACAGTGTAGAGTCAAAGGGACACAACCCATGGCATGGATCCACGGTGATTCGAGAAAAAAGTTGTACTAGAACTCTCTAGGTACATAGAGAGAGTTCTTGGATAGTGCGGGGACCTTTTCGCATTATTCATGGAGAATGATGGTACCCAGGGTCAGAGGTCATGGTGTCATTAAAGGACCATAGCACAATTGGGTTACATAGCATGTAATTGGAAGGTATGCATATTTAATGTGAGCTACACATAGGAGGAGATGATGTTAATACTATGCACCACCATCGATCATAATGCGTCAAATGCATATATTGTGATATTCAATATGGATGGAGATGAAGTAGAGTGGGATTGGGGTCCTTAGATAGGAAGGGAGTGATATCTTCATTCACAAAGATGATGGTGGCTACTTGGCAAGTAGGTGGAGGTGTAGAGCAAGGTGAAAACTTAGTGAGAGAAGCTACATGATGAGGGGTAATGATGGAGGATACGAGTGTGGAAATCAATTGTGTAAAACCTTAATCAGATTAAAGGACCTCAATCAGGGATTGCACAATGTTTCACTCTAAAGGTTTGAATGAGGTCATATAAATGCACTTTTTGAGGGATGGGTCCCACCGGGTGATGCCAAATTGTCTTAATCATTGTCTGCAATGTGTGACCCCCATCGACGAAATAGGATATGTAGGACCTCGAATGGTGACCAAGGGTATGGGTGCTAATAGTATTTTTGGGTATAGGGTTGGTTGATGAGCTATCCACCTTTCCTTTTCCTTTTCATTTCTGAGCACGAGTATCAACTTGAACCATGTTAATCTGAGGGGAGGTGGATGGAGAAGGTGTGTCTTGAAAAGTATAATGCCATGAGGGGGAACTATCCTAGCAGTGGATAAGAGCCTTACAAGAATGAGTTAGGGCACAGTGACACTATGGTAGGTGGTTTGGCTAATTCCCTAATACGGACTGTGTTGATATCAAATTTTGGAGGTGGGATACTTCCTTGGTTACGTTGATGGAGATACCCATTTGTTGAGTAGGTAATGGAATGTAAGATTTTGGGATATTGGCGAAGGTGGAATGGGATCCTCAATCCAGAAGATCGTCATCGTCAAAATTATGCTCGGGAGGACAAAGTTGGATAAAAAATGGTTTTCAAGGCCTTACAATTTTCAACATCATGTCCTGGCATCACAATGATAGACACAAATATTGGTCAAATCTAAACCCTTTTGGTTTGGGTTTAAGATAGGTTATGAGGTCAAATCTAGTGGTAATGTGATTATGGAAGTCTCTAAGAGATTGGTGTTGGATATTAGCGTAGGACCCTGCTAACAGATTGAAATAGGAGGTGAGTGTAGTGTTTACCTAGGTACAGGTGTGACCTCATATGTGAAGGAAGATGCTATTAAAGGAGGGGAATGGGTTGGTCCACCAGTTTGGTATGTGGAAGTGGTCCGACGCCGGTCTTGGTATGCATCTGACGTTTAGGTAAAGGTGGGGTAATAAGAGCTCAGGTAGTGGAAGGTTTTGGTTAGTTTGAATACCTTAGACTGGAGGGTAGCAGATTCTTGCTTTAGGTTGTACTTTTTTTGGTTTATGGTGATGCAGGAGTACGGGAGGTGTAGAAGTAAAATTCATATGGTACTCAAGAGTAGATGGAGGTAGCCACTGGGGAAACTGAGATGCAATGGAGGTTATTCGTAGAGGTTGGTTAGAAGGTGTGAGTGGAAGGGAAGGGAGTAGTCATGAGGTAGTGAAAATATGGAATGGCAGTGGTGGTAAACAAAGGTGGTAAGAAGGTCACAAGTGAGGGTGGGGTAGTGTAGCTACTTGGATATTAGTGGGTCGTGAGAAAAGGTGACTTACTGTTGTGTTCTTGGTTCACGGTGGAAGAAGGTTGGATGGCCAGGGGATGAGGGGTGAGGTCCAGGATGAAAAGGGGTGAAGGTGATAAGGCAGTGGTACGTGCAGGTTGGTTATTCACGCCTAGAAGGTTGTTACCTTTTAGGGTGAAGAAGTTAAAAGTTGGTCTTGGGCAAGGTTGTGCTAGCTATGGTCTGTTTGATTATGGATGAGTAAGATGTCGGCATTTACTTGGTAGTGCATGGGGTAGATAAGGGAGATGCTACCTACGCGTGGGAAACTCAATTTGGGTATAGACTTGTCTTGGGTTATGCCTAAATGACATAGAAGGTGCATTCCACTAATGGTTGTATTTGGTTTGACCACCATGGCACTTTTGGATAGTTGTGCAGGTGTCAGTGGCAGTAACAGTTGACCAGCATGGGTTGAAGGAAGGACAGATTCCCCAAAGTGAGGTCTATGTGGCCATAATCTAGGCAAAGTAGCCAAGAAAATGGTCTGCTGTAAGTGGGTCTGATGTGGAAGAGTAACAATATCTGTAAAATGTGTTGAGAAACAAGATGCTAACTTCACACTCCGATAGATATAGAGTTGGCGAGAATATTTGGTCAAGATCTTGGAATTCGATGGAGTCATGTGCTCTAAGGAAATTTTCTAAAGAAGTCCTCTAGGGTAGAAATTAGAGGTATGAGCGTGACAAAGTGGACTTAGTTAGGTATGGAAACATGGACATGAATAGGTCCCCTATGAGTGAGAGGTGTTTGATGAGGTAGCTCGTTAATTAAGAGGTTTGCCAGGAGGTTAGTATAATTATGGGCTCTTTCAGGGTGAATCGAGAATTAATAGAATGGAGTGCCTCTGGGGAGGATTGATGCAAATTCTTATGTAGGAGGGGATCATCGGGCTAAATTTCAATGTAAGTAACCAGGGGGAAATTGGGCTAACTGATTGTTCAGCGGTAAGTATAGTTGGTTACCTTATTCGACTAGGCGTAGATCAGGGTTGAAGTGTGACCTAAGTTGGGTTGGCTAGACAGGCATGATTACGGAATGGTTTTACTCTAAAGATATGCAGAAATAATGGCAAATTGCCTTATGATGTTCATTTGGGTTATCCAAGACTAATTCTCTTTTTATCTAACCATTTGAGTGGGTCTTTGAGATATATGGCTTGCAAGGTGATGTAGTCTATTGTCTAGTGCACTCTTGACACGATGACCAATGTTCCAACTAGTCATGTTCAATTGAACCTTCATATAGGTGTGGGGTGATCAAGATCAAAACTAGTTGTGGACCTCTCATAGGTCATCTTAAAGGTATTTGGCTACATCTATACATTTTATGATCGAAGAAACTTGACAAAAATCACACAAGGAGTCCGCGTGGGATAGAAGGCCAGGATTGAAGGTGCATGAAGGACAGGAAGGACCCACGTGCAAAGGGCCAAGTTCAGATTTTAGGACTTAGCCGGATTTTGAGCATGAGAGACCTATTTTTAGAAGATGGCATGTGGAACACATCAACGATGCAGAGATGTGTGCGCCATGCATTGTCTATATTTTAGAGAAGTCAGCTCAAAGCATGTCTATGCATGGAGATGAGCTAAGAATAGAATGGACACTTCAGTTAACTATAAGACAACTTTATATAGTGCACTTATCATGTGTGGCTATAATTGAAAATGATGCGTGGCTATTAATAACATGGGACCTATTTTCAGAATAGATAAGCGGTGAAGGGCTAAGTCCCCACCCTATATATATGTAGTGAATGTGACCTAGGAGTGGGGATCATGAGTAGATATGTCTAGGTACATCACAAAGTGTAAGTCGGTAAGACATAAATATGATTAGTGGATTTCAAGATGGATTCACGATATCAGATCCATGCACGTGCTAGCAAGTATTGAGGAATTGGATACATATACTGTAAGGAATATTCTAACGGTTTATTAATAGATGGAAGTTATTGGCTGAATCTAAGTGAGCATTCCTATTTGGTAATTGGGTAGTGCATGTTCTTAATTCAATGATGCTTATTGTTTAAGCTTACTCTTTCATAGATATTGAGAGATATCGCATGCATTGTAGAACAGATGGATTAGTTATGGATCTATATAATTTGGATATCGCTTCATCATACGTGGTAACATCCTGTTCTACAACATCCCTAAAGAGGGACCTAGTACAATTTGTGACATTTCGGGTGAGCACTCAGTCTAGGTTGAGTGATGTGCCATCATGACTAGGGTGTTATCTGAGTGAATTCTAGGCTGCATCATTAATTCCGTGTTGCTGAGACCTCTTTTTCAGTTGTTTTCAGGATGGTTCGTGATGAAGATGTACCGGTTAACTCTATCAAGTATTGAGGAATGGATACATGATCTGGAGGAAGAATATGCACGACGGGTTCAACAGTGGATCTGAGTTTAATGCACATGCACTTGGGTAGAACAAAATCTATATGACAACTTATATGAGATATTTTTATTAGCTATCTTTCTAGTAGAATTATACGAGTGGCTTACTGCTTATGCATCTCAGTGGAATTGGAGGTATCGCGCACTTGTCTAGACACAGGAATAATTTCATGCCCTTTATGATGCTGGATCTGATCTAGACTCAAACTAGTGGATACGTGGTTTCATGGTGTTCTAAACAGTTATATTCTAGAATATTCAATTTCAACGTACTCTTGCCCAGAGATAGATGAATTCCAGTTTTTGAGGTATCTAAGAGGAACATATTTACAAGGTATTCCACTGGCGATCAATATCTTGGAAGGTAACTTTGAACCTGGAAAGTAAACCAATGGCTAACTAAACTTCACCACGCGTGAAGACAGGAACAGGTTTGGTATTAAGATGGCAGATCTAGCGGTAGAAAAGGAGAGAGAGGAAAGGTGGCTTAAGTATAATGAGGCATGCGAGAGGGAAATAGAGAAGCAGTCATTCTATTGCAGAAAGTATGGCTGTTGAGGAGAGAGATGGCTCGTGAAGGATTTACAGGCTCATGTAGAAGACGTGGAGCCAGAGCATCAGGAACTCCCCCATCTTGGAAAGCATGATAGAGATCCCTTCTTGGCCTCACATGGAAGTGTGCCAGCAGAGACTACTTGGGCCAAAGGTGAACACATCTTAATCCACCTGGTGACCTAGCCTTTGCGCTTGGTTTTTAGTATCTAGTGATGACAAGTAACCAACAAACTAACTTGGGAAGTAGGAGAGCAGGAGTAAGGGGAGGTATCAAGTACATCAATGGTAGGACAGACAGTTCAATATTATTTGGAGGAGCATTCTTAGGCACATCATCCACACAGAATGTAAGCACGTAGAATGTTGGATTCACCTCTGGAAGTGGAACTACCTCACAAACTGTAGGGGTTCTAGTATAGTACTATTATCAAAGCACATGGGAGTACTATCTACAGGTCCTATTCCAACTACAGTGGAGGATCAGAGGTATAGGTGGTTCTAGTTCTAGTGGATTTGGTGGTTTTGGAGGTAGAGGGAACACATGGAGGTTCTAGATTCAGGTGGTCAAGGTCCCACAACAACCACATAATATTTATATGGAGATGTCTGCTTCATCTCTCAGAGTATAGAGGTATAGAGGATTCTGTTGAACATGTGCATATGTGTGAAATCTTGTGGTGCACGTTAAAGGGATCAGGGACTATGCTGAGTGAAAGGAAAGTCAAATTCGCTACTACATTACAGGGGTGTGCACACAGCTGGTATAGAAAGTTTTACCCTAATCAAACTTGCATGGATTATGCAGCACTAAGGGATGCTTTCTTGAAAGAGTTCCATATCCTTGAGTTTGAGCAGAAGAGTATAAGTGTGCTCAAGGATATATCAAGAAAGGCACTACTGAGAGTGTATGTGAGTATGATGCTCATTTTAAGACACTTCTATCTAATGCTTATCTTATGATATTCACAGCTAGCCAACATGCACAATGGTTCGTTGGAGGATTGATTACACCTTTTAGAAGGGCACTGTCACATAAGACATACACTGGATCCACGTGAAGCACTGGAAGTAGATTTGCATGCTGAGGTAGTTAAGGAGCATTGACACTGGCATTTAGTCCATTACTTAGAGGCACAAATTGCAGCTATGGCAAAATAGTTAGAGAAGCTATCAGCAAATTTATCCCATGAAACGTGCTCAGGAATTTGGTGTACAAATTGTGAAGTGGAAGGTCACACCAAGGATAGTTTCCTCACATATGTAGTATGCTCATTACTGTTGGACTGTGAGATTTGTCATTTGAATCATGATGCTAGTCACTGTCCTTTGTTATAGTGCAATGATAAGGAAGAATGTATCTTGCTTTTGCAAGATTTGTAGGTCCATGACCCATGATACTAAGGATTGTCAGTTGATTGGTCAGATCCAGGATGCCATAGACATTGTAGTATGATAGACAAGTATAACAGATAATTCTGAAGGGTAGGAATGAGCACCAGGATCGGGATCATAATCAAATGCGCTATGATAGGAATGAGGGGCATTTTGAAGGAGGTTGTGGAAGGGGACGTGGATATCATGGTGGATATGGAGGACGAGGCCGATGGTGGAGGAAGAGGCGAGTTTCCTCGTTGGAACATGTTATACGCTGTGGATCTCCTAACCAATACATAGGTGTGTCAATGTCCTCAGAATATTACATGTTCTTTCTATGCGGAAAGAACCATAGCTATGAAGAGTGTCTAGACTTATATGAGCATCTTGAGTAAGCAAGTGGCATAAGTAAGAAAACAAAGGCGTCAGGGATGGTTAGAATCTAGCACATGGTAGAAGATCAGTGGATGCCCAAGATAGCACCAGGGACCTGAGGCATTAACAGTGAAGATTACTACATGCGTTGAAGTTTGCACGTGCGAGAGAGGCATTACACTAGAAGCCTATGATCACCAAGGAGGAGGTTTTGCATGCAAGGTACCTTAGATCCTGCTCATCAGAAGGAAGTTTACCAGGATACCATGGAAGTGCTAAGGAATCTTTAGGGTGAGATACAGTAGGTAAAGGAGCAAAAGAAAGTTATCAGAGACCAGTCCAAACTGATATCGATGATCTACGAGAGGTGTGCAAAATGTTGTGCCAAGAGAACATTATTCCACTATTGGGAAGTTGGTTTAAAAGGGAACACTCCACGCGCAAGTCTTGAGACCGGATGACATATTTTGCATGCAAATCTTCCCCATGATAGCATTGACTATAGACAAGGAAATTACTCTAGAATGTTGTTGTGGATGGGTGGCTTTTGAGTAACATATTGATTGATACAGGTGTGGAAGTAAATGTGCTTGACATTAGATGCTATGGGTACAAATGGGGAGGCCTCCATTGCAGCCATAATCTAATGTGTTATTCATGGCAAACCATGGGACTAAGGCCACTCCCATAGGAGTATTGAAGGATGCATCTATAACTGTACAAGGGGCCGAAGTTCACTGGGGATTTTGAGGGTATTAGCACTTGCAGAAGTAGACAATTTTCTAGCCTTTGCTTGGATGCCCTTGGTGTTATGAAAATAATGCTGACTTGAGATTCAATAAGGGATATATCAACTTTGAAAACAAGGATGAAAGGGTTATGACACCTTTGACAGATGGGAAGTCTACACCCTATGTTGAGCCTCTAAGTGAGGAGGAATTAAACATAGAGTCTATATACATGTTATTCAGGACCTCAGAGGCCAACGAGCCATCAAAATAAGGAATCCTACAGTGGGAGGATTATCATTCTATTATTGATACTACAAGTATTTATTTTGATAATTAGGATCATGGTACATATGAATTAGTAAGGCGGTGAGGTGAAAATCATGGTTACATGCAAGAATAGACTTCATTCAATTCGATGGATAGGTAGCACAGTACCTTGGTATATAGGAGTACAGAAAGATCTTTCTACCTTTCTGAATGCCATCGAGGCATGCAGTGGAATAGATCCAGGTTAGGACGGAGGGATATGTTAGTCTATACATCTATGCTTGGGATAGTAGCACATGCGTTGGTGGGTAGTCCATAGAGATAATCTTATGGACTGGGAAGGAGATTGGAATCATCTTTTTCTACTAGGTTTATAAGAAGACAATGCACCTATGTAAATATGCACTTATCAATGGTGATCAACCTATTTAAGTATCACATTTTAGCAGTGTGAGAGATTCTAGACAATAGGCATAGGAAGAATTACCACCTGTCATTCTGGGTGCATAGATTGTATTCTGCTTTCCAAGGATGTGCATGTATGCTTGGTATGTATATGCAGAACAACGTAGAGAAACTGGGAACTGGAAAGAATTTGACTGCAGGTATGATTCTAGACCCTTTGACTACTTTTCTTGACTCAACCTCTTGAATAGCAAGAGACATTAAAATTTTTCAAGAGCTTAACTATGGGAGATAGTGTAAAATTAGAAGGACATCATTCAAGAATTATTCAGTGAGGTATATTTTGATGCATGTTTTGAAGAAGGAAGAAGAAATAGACTCCAAACTACTTGAATGCACGCTTGTCATTGAGAAAAGATAGAAAGGAAAGATGGTCTACATCATGGATGATGAGAAAGTTGAGAACCTGGATATTAAACATTCACATGAGGGTACACGTGAGGTCTTAGATAATGTAGACAAGGATGCACATGCACCTACATTGAACCCATGAAGACAAAGAAGGTGAATATAGGTTTGGAGGCTGAGCTCTAAGGAGGCCATAATTGGAGATTACTGGTCAAACTCAGAGGTAGCAAATATCATCGAGTTACTCAGGGATTTATCAGGACTTATTCCCTCGAGGATATCATGAAATTAAAGGCTGTGCATAAATCACTTGGGGAAATGAAGATCAAAGCTTAAGGAAAGTGCACGGCCAGTTAGAAAAAGACCTTATAGAATGAATCCTAATTTACACGAAAAGGTGAAAGAGGAAATTGATAAAATATTGAAATCTAGAATTATCAAGCCCCTTGATGAGTCAGAATGGGTTAGCCCAATGGTGATTAGTATCAAGAAGGACGGAAGTAAGAATTAGGATATGTAGTGGACTACAAGGAGCTGAATGTTACATGCATCATAAATTCATTCCCTGCGCCATTCACTGAGGAAATTACTAGAAATAGTTGCAGGGTGCAGAAATATATTCTTTCATAGATGAATTATATGGGTATCATCAGGTTAGGATCGCTCAGGAAGATCAAGAAAAGACAACATTTACTATTGAATGGGGCAGCTTTGCCTATATTGTGATGCCTTTTGCATTGAAATAATGCACCTATGCTGTATTCTTGCATGCATAGTTGTTTCAGGAATGTTCAAAGATTTTATTCACAACTTCTTATAGGTTGACCTAGATGATTGGACAGTATATGGGCTTGTGAAAGATCATTGTGAAAATCTACGATTAATGTTTGAACGGTGCAAACAATTGAGTATCTCTTTGAATATCAAGAAGTGCATATTTCCTACATCATTTGGGGTACTCTTAGGACATATAATCTGCAAGGAAGGTTTGCTAGTTAATCTAGCCAAGGTTGCAGTCATTTTAGGCCTAGAAGCGCACTTATAAGTCAAAGTGACGATGCATGGATTTTTTGGTCATACAGGATATTATAGAAAATTCATCAAAGGAGTATGCCAAAATTTTTGCACCCTTGGAAGAATTGCTAAAGGGGAAAGGTACATTTTATTGGGGAGAACCGCAGAGTAGCGCGCATTTGAGATATTAAAAGAGAAACTTACTATCGCGCACACATTATACACATTTCCATTCATGGGATAAAACCATTTCATGTGCATGTGGACGCTTTTGGTATGGCTATTGGTATTGTATTAGCTCAACCTGGTGAAGGTATTATAGATCACCCAATTTTTTTTTCTAGTAGGAAATTAACTCCTGTTGAAGAGGAATTATACAACTACGGAGCGTGAAGCTTTGTCAAAAATCTACTGCATTGCATACAAGTTTCGACAATAATTGCTAGTAACACCATTTGTGTTTTATATAGAATCACATGGCATTGAAGTAATTAGTAAACAAGCCAGTCTTGCATAGGGGCACATATGCAGATGGGTTCTCCTATTTCAAGAGTTTGACTTCACAGTTGTGGTGAAGCCAAGGAAAAGTTATTCTGGACTAGACCATTTATCTAGGAGTCAATTCAAGAGAGGACTGCACATCCAATTGAAGAAAAAATATACGATGCACAGTTATACATGTTACAACATGCATGCAATCTGAATTCAGAAGACATTACTGTACTTTCTATGAACAAGTATGGCACCAAAAGGAATGAAATGCATTAGAAAAGAAACATAGTTTCTATACACACGACACCATTTATGTTAATCAATGGTGACCTTTACAAGCTAGGAAGAGATGAAGTATTACACCATTGTGTATTAGAGAATGAGTAGAAGGATATCATGGACAGAAGCTCATGGTGGTATTGCAAGAGGCCATTATTTAGGTGATGTGACTACCCAGAATATCCTAATTGCTAGATTATGGTGGCAGACACTATATAAAGACTGTAACTATTATTGTAAGGTGTGTGATCATTATTAGCACCTAGGAAAAATAGGGACAAAGAGATGATATGCCTTTGAGGCCGATTACTAATGCTGAAACCATTTGAGAAATGGGCCATTGACTTTGTGTAGTACTTATTTCACTAGCTAGCGTGCAGGACTAGGATCGTGCTATATTATTACTTTCACATATTATCTCACACGACTGGGTAGAAGACAACACCTACGAAAGACTATACAGACAGCTAAAACAACTAGATTTCTATGGGGAGAATGTTCTTATATGACATGGGTGTCCTTTAAGATTGATAAGTGATAGAGGTACAAATTTTTTGAATGAGACAATCAGGATCTTATTAGATGAGTTTATGGTTGCACACCATAAAAATACACCTTACCATCCTTAGGAAAATGGAACCACTGAGGCTTTCAATAAGATTTTGACCTAGACATTGACAAAAATTTGTGATGTTTTTTTTATTATTGGTAAATAGTTTTGAAGGGACTATACCTTGAGTAGAAAAAGGCTCAAAAACCCAGATATCAAAAGAAGAGAAACCAAACCTAGAAAGGAAAAACACCATACACTAGGAGGCTCAACAGCCAGATAATACAATATAGGAAGCAAAATAGGATCAAGATAGAAAATGATCCGAATAAGAGTAGAAGAGACCAAAAATGAACGAGAGGGATCCACCACTGGTCATCCCAGCCAAAAAATAGCAACAAAATCACCAAAAAACAACAACTTCACCACTAGTAAACAACAACAGGGCACCGTAATAACTTGACAGCTCGGTCAATCTTGGCCTTAATCATTTGGAGTGAGATGAAGAATGCAATGGCCATGGCTTGGGATGGATCCTTCAAATATTCTTGGGAAATTGCAAGATCTCGGTTGTCCTTTGATCCCCATATATCCTCGGTAATGCCATTGAGACTGCATATACTTCACACATGTTGCTCTATAAAATTATAGATAATTTTAAGAGCTGAGAGGATACAGTCATTACGCCCTTTTGCATTGCCAAACCTGGCATCCAGAGAGAGAAGCTTCTTGAATATTTCAGCAGAGTGGTATCATCTTCTTCAAGAGTTTTGCAATTTCCTCTTGCCCTTTTGTTTTATCCAAATCCCTAATAGCACTCTTTAGGTCATGAATCTCTTTTTCCATCTTATCAACCCTGACCAACAGGTCCACTTCCTTAGAATCCTTCACCATTTTACTTATGTGAAGTAAATTCTCTGCAAGTTCCAGATCTTTATGGCTTCTTAAAACCCTCTGTGAAGATGGTAGAGGGACCTTGTCTTTCTTATCTTTCCTCTTCCTGCTGGGGGGTAGCAATGTCAGGTTCTTTATCGGCAAGGGGAGGAATGAAGGTAGGGTGGAGTAGGTTGGGGGTGGGGGGCAGGATAAGTAATGGTGGTGGAATGAGAAGGATCAACCCTTGGTGAAGGGGGAATAACCCTTGTATGATTTTGCACCACCCCCAAGAAAAGATTTCTCCAAGGAATTCAGAAAATAATGAGGAAAATTTATGGTAAAGTTCCTACGAAAATGATTAAGGAAAAATTAAGTGCTTCTAGGGGATAGTGACAAATCTCCCCTCCAAATTAACGTACGTTACCCACCATCCTTGAAATCTTAGTGAAGGGCTCATGAATAGATGCTACTTTGATGCTAGCTGTCACAAACTCCAAATTCTCGCCCTCATTGAGAAACTTTTTAGCCTCCACCTCTCTGTCCACGTGCTTGTTGAAGAATTTGGTTCCGTCCAGATTGAGCCCAGTGACCTGGGGAATTAGCTCCTCAGAAATATTGACCTTGATATTACTATACTCTACAGTGTAAATCCTCCAGCCATTCGTGAATTTTATTGAAATATCCTGATTGAAACCCTGAATCTTTTCAATAAAATTTGTAAGACCCCCTTTTTTGCAAATAGTTCCAGAGAACTGTATCATCTTTCCATGCTGGATTATGGGTGGGATTAGTCTTCCAAGTGGTCCCCCATTTTGCCTGTGTTGCTTCTACTTCTTACAATGGTAAAAATTTGAAATCTATACGAATCATACTCTGCTTTGCTTTTGAAGACCTCCAAAACATGTGGAAAATTGTAATCATTAATCCTCACTTTGCAATGAATAAACCGCTCCTTAGCATCTGCCCTACATCTATTGATAATTATGCTCCAAGTCATGCATATCTTTGATGATGTCATCACGTACTTTAGTAGGAAGAGTGTCGCCCCTTAGCTAAGTTTGCAAATGTATTGTTTACCCCAATATTTTCCAAACCATCTGCCACACTATTGCCTTCCCCGGTAGGTATGTTTGATTTTAAAATTATCAAAATCTTGCAAATATCAATAGCTTCAGTTATCAAGTCCCCTGAATTGACCAGCTTAGAGGTTGTTTTTGGTTTAAAAATTGATAATGTTCAACGAATCGCCCTCAATTATAATATTGGAAATATTGCAATCTCTAGCTAACCTTATTCTCGAAAGCGCTACTAAAGCTTCCGAGTAGTGATTGGTTTGCCTACCCATTTTTCCAGAAAAAGTAGCAACAAAAAAACCTTTTGTGATCTCTAATCACTCCACCACCTCCTGAATCCCCAAGATTTCCTTTTGAGGCCCCCATCAAAATTCAACTTGTGCCATGTACTGGGAGGCTGAATCCATTGGACAATGGATCTATCAATGCTAATGTTATTCTTGTTCCTAACAGTGCCAATGTTCAAAGTAGCCAAAATGTGCTCTTCTTCCTTAGGGTAAAATTCTATTTTTAGGGGGTTTAAATCTTTCAATGTTGTCTTTTACTGCAATGATATTTTTTTGTAAACTTTTTTGCATATCTTTCTGGTATTCCTGAAAATGACATCATTTCTAGCTTTCCAGACTTGCCACATTGGTATGAGGGAGAACCAGTTGCCATAATCTCCTCACCACACAGTGCTTGTAAGGAGAGTTCCATTGTTCCCATGCCTATAGACAAGTATGGGGAAATATCCATTCCTGATTGTAAGTTTTCAAAAATAAGATGCCATATTTTGGAAGCATACTTACAATGCAGAAAGAGGTGTTTAATGTCTTTTGCTTCTTCCTGACACATGCAACATTTGTTAGGCATGATAAATCCTTTCTTAATGAGATTGTAAGTAGTGAGGATCTTACCTTTAATGATAAGCCACTAGAAGAAATTTACTCCAAGGGTTAGCTCGGGCATCTACAACTTACGCCATTCAATGTCACTTTCAATAGAGGCAAAGAAAGAATTGTAGCTAGATTTAACCGGGTACTCTCCATCAAAGGAATATTTCCAAATAAGTTCATCCTTATGATTTTTAGGACTGATATGTATTAGGGAGAGATGACTCTGCATGGATGAAATAGTAGACTGCATATTATCCTCATCTACTTTGATCTGTTTCCATTTCCTTTTGTTGTCAATCACCTCAATATAGTCCTGGAATTTCTTCCCATAATTTCTAATAAGGTTATCTTTAATGTGTCCATAAGAGGTAATCCAGTTAATGTTCGACCATTTTTCATTCCAGAAATCAATGTCTTATCCATCTCTGAGCTTCTAGATGTATCCATGGGAGAGGATATGCTGGAGAAGATTATTCCAGAAAATTGATCCATTCGGCAGTAGCTGATCAAAAAGGAAGGAATTCATGTTTTGATGGGAAATTTATTTGATTTTGATCAACTCGGTCCATGGATTCTTCTCTTTTATAAGCCTCCAACCCAACTTTGCAATTAGAGAAGCATTCATATTTTGGATATCTTTGATGCCTAAACCCCCTAATCTGCGTTGGCTTACAGACCTACTCCCAAGCTACTAAATGGTACCTAAACCTGTCTTCTGTGCCATGCCATAAAAATTACTTTTGGGTTTTTTCAATGCTATTCACCACTGCTACTGGAATGCTGAACATCGACATGATATAAATAGGTAAGTTCTGAAGAGTGCATTTTATTAATAAACATTTTCCAGCACTTGATAGTAAAGCACCTTTCCAACCAGCGAGTTTTTTTCTAAAATATCTTAAGTAGATAATTCCAAACATCATTAGAAACCTTACTAGTACTCATAGGGAGCCCTAGATAAGTAGCTAGAAGGGATTTGATTGTACAGCCAAGAATGAGAGAAATATTTTTTTGTCTTTTAATAGGAGTATTGAAAAAGTAGACTGAGCTTTTTTAAAAGTTTACTTTCTGTCTCGAGGCTTCCTCATAAAATATTAGAATAGTTTTGATAGCCTTAACTTCAATGATTGAGGCCATCAGAAGTAGGATAGTGTCATCAGCAAACTGCTGGTGAGAGGAAACCTGATTTCCAGAAGTAGGTTGAAAAACCCGTTATCATACAAATATGAATAGCTTTTGAAATAGATCGGCTTACAGTGTCAGCCATTATGATGAACAACAAAGGGGATATGGGGTCCCCTTAGCGAATTTCCTCTAGTGCTAGAAAAAAAACCAACAGGTTCTCCATTGATAACCACTGAGAATCTAGAAGAGGATATGCAAGATTGGACAATTTTCCTAAATTTATTTTGAAACCCAAACTTGGACAAAACCTCATCCATGAATTTCTAGGGGAATCTGTCAAATGCCTTATGCATGTCTAACTTGATAGCCATCCCATCTGTTTTACTTTTATCCATTGAATGAATTGTTTCATGAACCATAATAACTCCATCCTAGATAATTCTACCTTGTATGAATAGGCTTTGTTGTTGGGAAATAATTTCCATTAGAAGAGGTTGTAGTCTAGTGGTTAAAATATTTGTGAAGATCCTATAGACTACATTAACAAAACTAACTGGCCTAAAATTCTTGAAATCCTTTACATCTAGCTTCTTAGATGCAAGCACAATATGTGTATTACTTTAATTATTTATTAGATTTCCAGTTCTGTAGAACTCATTTATAGCTTTCAGTAGATCTTTAGAGAAAATTTCCCCAACATATTTGGAAGAAGTTTGCAGAGAAACCATTAGGGCCCGGAACCTTGTCCCCTTCCAGAGAAAAAATAGCTTTTTTTAAAATCTTCAATGGTGACTATTTTGGAAAGGCTCTTAAATCTCTCTTCAGGCAGCAAATTATTAGGAATGGAATCTAATAGAAAGGAGGCCACTTGCTCGTTGTAGGAATTTTTCTCTGTGAGTAGATTCTTGTAGAATTTTAGGGCTTCAACTTTGATGTCCTTACAATCCATAGTAATGGTACCATTTCCCTTGGAGACTTCAGAAATTATGTTACAAGCCCTATTCTTGAGGGTTTTCATATGAAAGTATTTTGTATTTCTATCTCCTACCTTTAGCCAGAGAGCTCTAGATTTCATTCTCCAAAAGGTTTCCTCACAGCTGCTTGATATTATGTAGGTCAGAGAGCATCTTTTTTTCCTTTTGATGATCCTCAAATGTCACACCTTTCATTGAGACTTTAATCTCAAACTCTTCTAGTTGTTGTTTAAGCTCTTTCTTTTTTTCAAAAAGATTACCAAAAAACCTCTTTATTCTAGATTCTAACCAAAAATTTGTGATGTTGGAAGAAAGGATTGGGATGATAAAGTGTCAGCTGTTCTTTGGGCAAATAGAACACCTTATAAGAGATTGAAAAAATCCACACCGTTTCAGTTGGTGTTTGGTGCAGAAGCTATTCTTCCTATAGAATGTATGTTACCTTCTTTGCGCATTGTGCACGCTAGATGTCTAGATGATGAGAATGATTTAGGAAAGCTTATAGAGAAGATGATTTAGTTGGATGAGAAAAATCCATAACACGATGGAGTTAGAAGCAGGAAAAGGCTAGGAAGAAAGCATGGCATGACAGAAACATAAGGGATAAGAAGTTTGAGATTGGAAAAAAGGTAATTCTTTATAACTCTAAGTTCTTGCGCCATCCAGGAAAGCTCAAAGTACATTGGTTGTGGCCTTATGTCATTAATCACATACTTGAATCAGGTGCTTTCCAGTTAGAAACACTTAATGGAACACGATTGCCAAGTTACTTTAACTGGAATAGGCTGAAGCCTAACTATAAATAAGTATTCTTGGTGTTTGTAATAAGGCAATATTTCGATTTAGATTAGGTTTTTTAATTTTGTATTTCCTTAACATATTTCATTCATTATCGTTATGCATTATCAATTTTAGTTTTTGTTCTTGTGTAATAAGCCCGCTTGCATAAATGAATCTAATTACTATGTGAAGAATGTTTATGCACAGAGGACTGCACATACTTTTAGTGTGGGGTGGTAATTTATATCTAGGTACAAGACTGTGGGAATTGAAAGGTGAAAGGAATAAGCTGCTACGGGTGTGCTTTAAGTTAAAAGAATATTTCTTCTCAAAAGTGACCAAGGATGGAGATGAATGAAAGGAAAGTATAACGCGAGGTAACCAGAGGCCATGATAACTACCAGGAGAAGGTACAATGATGAGGTCCTTAGTTGCAAGGGTGTGAGCTAAAGAGAGGCCTGTGACCAAGAGGGTAGGAAGATGTGCTAGAAGGTTATGACTGGGGAACGAATATGTATGGCATGGAACAAACAAATTTGGTCAATGAATGAGAGGATATTTGGTAGGTGAAGGGGCAATAAATGCATCAAAATTTGAAAAACTATAGAAAGATGGGATGCAAATTCATTTTTACTGTTGCGATTTAGAGTATTTGAAAGAAGCCAAGTGCGAAGAGCTGAGTGATCATTTTAAGGTGCAAGAGGTGTGTAACCATTCGTGATGAAGATATTTGTGCATAGAAGAAGCTTGTGTCCCCAGTGGTGAAGGGTTTGAGAAAAGCGAGGTGACAAAGATGAGCTAGGGGGCACATAATTTCACTTATGGAATGCTGAATTGAACTAGGGTTTGCTTTGCACCTTGCAGAATTTGAGCAGTAAAGGATATAAAATGGATTGCAAGGTAGAAACGACACCCCAAGAAAGCAGTTGTAGCAGGAGTGAAGGGAAGGAAGAAGGTGGTAGAAGAAGAAGAAGAAATGGTTCCAGAAAGAAATCTTTCTAAGATGCAATATCTAGAGGGGGTTATCGTTGGCTAGGAGTGGGATTATCACATAAGGGAAAAGCAAAGTGTGTGAGTAGAATCACCGTATACCATAGATAACAAGAAGGATCTTGACGCATTTTTGAACATGAAGACAAATAAATGCACGGCAGAAGA
This sequence comes from Taxus chinensis, assembly GCA_019776745.2. Lineage (NCBI taxonomy): Eukaryota > Viridiplantae > Streptophyta > Pinopsida > Cupressales > Taxaceae > Taxus > Taxus chinensis. Next base: position 749,874,303 of record CM034154.1, on the reverse strand, counting down.
TACGTCAATGTATGATGATGTTGGTTAGAAGCTCTTGCAAAACGATAGGAGCTTACCAACTTTATGAGCTCCCTTATTTCAGGAAGTATGAGCCCTTGTACCAGTGGCTCATGAGCAGAGTACATGAGGATTTTTTCTACTTTGTAGGATGTAGAGTCATAATTTCAGCCATGCTCATCTCCATGGTAATGGGGGTTGAAAGGCACATGAGACAATTTGTGAGATAATCTAACAAATAAAACCACAATATTGGAGACCAGAAAGGAGTTGGGATATACAAAGGGTTCACGTGGTATGGAAATCAACAAACTAAAGAAGTATCCAGTTGTATAAGTGGCCAAACATCTCATTACAAAGCTCAATGACCAGGAAAGGTGGTCACAAGTGAACACCATGTGGCTGCACATTGCCAAAAATATGTCTGAAGGAGTAGTCTACAAAATTTTTGCCAGTATATCACAGAGATAATCGTTGAAGAAGCATGCGCAGGAGGAAAGATCAAATTTGGAGTTGTTTCTTTTACCACTAGTGTTCATGGAGATCGAAGTACATGATGGGCTGAAGGAGAAGGGTATCCAATGGAACACAAATCACCTGCAGAGCGCTTCAAGAAGTACTTATGCGAGGGATCCATGACAGAGCAGGTTAAGCAATTGGATGAGAAGTGGTATGATAGGATCCAGGTGGATTTTGAGGAATAATGTCTCATCCATAAGGACTTGCCTTTGGTGGTTAGAAAGGCAGTTCAGTTTGTTGTATACCAGCATTTATGTATAGCGCGGTTTGCCATGAAAGATGGAGCATGGAGTTGTTGGTTTAATTTTTCGTATGCATTCACAACAAGTTACTTCCAGGCATCAATACATAGGTTTACAGACATACGATGAATTATTTTCAATGCGGATAAGGTAGATTGCCAATTACCACACACTAAGGAAGAAATATGTGTATCCAGGGCCGGGTGCATATGTTGAAATACTCATTTCTGATGTTTTGAGCATTAAAACAATAAGTTTGGTGGTGGGAGATATTGGAGCAATGCTGGTGTATCTCAAAATAAAGCCAAAGATGGAGAATAACAAGTATGTGGAAGGTGATTTCACACTTCCAACACCACTAAAGGGAAAGCATACAATGGAGAACATCCCAGTGCCTAAGCCCATAGAGCCAATTAAAGTGGAGGATGAGGAGGAGCGTGAAGATAGTGGTGGTTTGGAGCATAGAGGTAGGAGACATCCTACAAATAAGGGTGAAGTTGAGCGTGCCACTACACCATCTCAGCCACAAGAGGGGGATGATGAGGATTTGAAAGCAGTCTAAGGGGAGCACAAATTTAAGAGAGTGTTTCAGGAGAATAAGGACCCAAGTTACTACTCTAAACATGGTGCGCAGATCACCCATATTCTCTCCACAGAAGGAGGTAATCATGTAAAAAAGGAGGAACTTGAAGTTAAATGAGGAGGAAAAAGAGTCAGAGGAAAGCACGCCTAATTCTCCTACACTTCCAAAGAACATAGAAGAATAAAAGGGTGAGGAATCAAAGGAAAGAGGAGAGGATGAAGAGGGACCAGAGGAGATATCTACAGAGACTATTCAGGACATGGAGACATAAGTCCCAAATTTGGAAGCTAAAGTGCCTAAGCAACAACATTATAGAAGAACAAGTGGAGAGCAAATTCCACCAGCGATGGGGTATGTAGAGGATGCAGGTAAAAATTGTCCACGCATGCTTCCAGAGAACAATAACACAGAAGGATTTATTTTTCTAGGAGCTAATGGATGATGATATGATGACTATGTGCACTCGAAAGTAACTATCATGGTCAATACACACCCATATGGATGAGCCATGACTTTGATATATGTGAAGAGTCATGTGTTTCGAGATGGCTGAAGAAAGCACCACAAATTAGACATATGACGATAAATCCTATTGTCATGTCAGATGCGAAGGTCAGCAATGCATTGGTGAAAGTTTCTACTGAATTTGCGAGAAGAAACATGGATAAAAGATGTAATGATAAGAGGATGCAGAGATAACAGGCATAACAAAAGAGAGGGACTTTAGTGAGCAAAAGATATAATGAAGTATTTATCAGCATTGCATAGGAGATTGGAGACAAAGTCATAAGAGCTAGGCCACACTTGGAGGCCAAGGTACCACATATGTTTCCCTCATCGATACATCATGTAGGAAAGTTGGTGGACTTGGTACTTGAAGATGAACCTCTACTGCATGCCAGCACTAAGGAATTCAAAAACAAAGGCATAACGACACAAGGCTTCAGTGATGTGAAATATTATATCCTATGAAGGGCTGCTGCAAGAGCTATAAGAAGAATTGAAGAAAACATACCTGGATTTTAACATCTGCATAGCTCCAAAGGTGCTTATTAACATACATACCATAGAAGAAAACAATGAGGTCCAGAGAGGAATGAAGGATGAAAACATTGGGCCCACGTAGAAAGATTGTCTATGGTTAACCAAAAGCACGAGGCCCTGACAGCAATGCAAGAGCCACACAAGACTCAGCTAGAAGAGCTTGGGAATATCATTACACGAAAGATGGATCTTCTAGAAGGAATAATGACCTCAATGTCCGGCATTGAGTTGGTTCTAAAAAATGAAAAAGGAGAGATTGCAAGGGATGAATTGGAGTCCATTAACTGTGGACATTCCAGAAAAATTAGAACAAGCACTCGTTGAATGGCAAGCCTTGGAGGCTAAAATAAAGGAGGAGTATCTAGAGTTGATACTTTGAACTGATTACAGCAGAGGCTACCTCATAAAACATTCTTTATTCATCTACATTCTTTCTTATTCTTTCAATTCTTCTGTTCTTTACTTCAATTTTTGTAGATACCCATTGTCAGGATGAAAATGATATTAATGTGGGGTAATGTTGATCAGAGAACACTTGAAAGGACTCACATAAGAAGTACACATGGGAAAGTAGGCCAGGTTTAAGGGCGCGAATGGATAGGAAGAACGCACATGTGGAGGGAAAGTTTAGTATTCGAAGACTTAGCCGATTTTGTGCTATGAAGGCCTATTTTTAGAAGATGGTGTGCTGAACATACCAACGATGTAGAGACGTGCATGCCACACATTGTCTATCTTTAGAGGATTGGAGTCGAAGCACTTTTCGTATGGTGAAAATATAAGAATAGGATTGTCACTTTAGTTAACTATAAAAGGTCTATAGATAACACACTTATATGTGTGGCTATGCTTGTAAACAGTGCATGGCTATTAGTAGCATGCGGCCTATTTTTAGAATAGATAAGCGGTGAAGGGAAAGTCTCCACCCTATATATATGTAGTGAATTACCCGAGAGAGCGGGATGAGAGAGATATATAGGTATATGCAGAGTGTAAGAGGTAAGCATAAAGAGATATATGCATATGACTGGATTACTGTATCAAATCCATGTGCGCATTAGTATAGAATGCCATTATTGTAAGGAGCTTATGTGTTTATTAATAGATGAAAAGTTATTTGTTGAATCTAAGTGTCATTCATGTGTGTAATCAAGTAGTGCATGTTCTTGATTCAATCATTATTATTGTTTAAGCTTTTTATTTCATAGATTTTAATATGGCATTGCATTGTAGAATGATGGATTAGTTATGGATCTATATGTTTATTTCCTTCATCACGCTAACATCGCTACTACACAAAAACCTAAAGAGGGACATGGTACCTTTGTGCACTTTAGGTGAGCATTCAGTCTAGGCTGAGTGATGTGCCAGTGTGTCTAGGGTGTTATCTAGTAAAGTATATCCCTACATCAGTACAAAATGGCATGTCGGCGCATAAAGCATAGTTAAAGAAGGGCGTGCAAGGAGAAAGAGTGAAGGACAATGTTCTAGGAGGGTTTAGTAGAACAAGTGGCGTGTGCGCAAGGTAGAACAAAGGTTTCAAGACTTAGCCATAGTTGATGCATTAGGAAAAACATGAGAAAAGCATGACCCAACTACACATCCAGAATGGATAAGGTGCCAACATGATGACATGTTGGCCTAAGAAGGAATATACCCTGTGGTGGAAGTTTCTAGAATACCATCAAGGGAAGGAGTGGAACGTTCGGGCCTCAAGAAGCATGCTCCCATGAAGGACCACCTTGGGACAACTTGGCAGCAGATTTGTAACTCCCGGGAAGGCTTGAAGGTGTCGGGGAAAAATCTATAAATACAAGCACCTAGTAAAGGAAAAAGGGGGGATATACAAATATAGATTGATAGATATAGATTATTAGAGAGCAGGGCTCTGTAGATATACTACAAGGAACTCTGTTGGGTCGGGTAGATTATCTGTCAGAAAAAGGATGTAATAAGGGGTTGGGATTGTAAAATTTCTCTTGAGAACTGAGGGGTACAAACCCAGCTATGATGTATGACTTTGGTCTTCACAGATGATGGTAGTCTGTAAATGGATCCAAAGGATGTAATGAGGTTACAAAACTTGATTGAATATGATTATTAATGATTTTGATCCATACTTATAGATTACAATTTGATTCATCGGATGTTTATGGGAATAAATATAAATCCTTATGCATTTCCTTTTTATTTTGGTTCCTATCTATAATTTGTTAAGTGCCATTTGGTTTGGGATGACTGTATTTGTCTAGAATCCGTTCTGAGTTCTTATGATAAATGTATGTCTCGTTTCCCACTCACTCTTTTTAAGTTCCTATCATAGACGATGTTTCCCACTTAACTCACATAAAAGAGAGATCAACGCCACATACATTCCTCAGGTGAGTGCCCAACGCCCGCTAGGTGATAGTTTGGTGTGCATGGGATTCCCTTATTCTTTGATGGGTGTAAAAATGAATACACTATTTTTCCATCCCTTCCACATTCTTCCCCACTCCCATCTACTTAGAAACCATATTACCCTCCCTCATCTTGGAGAAACACTTAGCTAGGGTAATAACCGTCCTCATCCTCAATTAGGGGGCACAGGTTTATCCCCAGCCAGTTTCCCATTTCAAAACAAGAAAAGAATGAGACCCTTGTGAATGGGGGACTCCACCTAACTCCATTGGAAATCCTTCACCGCAGTGGTTAGAGACATAAATAAATAGAAGGGAATACTAAGATTTTTCTTATGTCTGAACATGTTCAGAAAGGGAAAGTGGTGGGTATATATCCTTGTGATAATTTACCCTCTGGGGTAAGATACTTCATATATGTGTAGACAAACCTCCCTCCACACCCCATGGAATGCAGGTTCGAGTGAAGCCATTAGTGAATTAATGGATAGTTTCCTTTCACACATAGAAAGTATTGAAATTGTACTCTCTCTGATTCTTATCCTTAAAGATTTTTAGACCTTCCATGTCCATGCCAGTTATACGGGAAATGGCCTCCTCTGACGTATCAATTTCCATGCCATGGATAACTTCCTTCTCCTATTTTCATGCCAGCATGAACTCCATAGTAAGCGAAGGATCATGCCCTTGGATTCTGGTGATAAAGTTCCTGAAACCCCCAATCCTAAACAAGTGCCACATATTATTATCCCTCCACAATACGGCCATGGATGGATGAATCGAATCTAGTTCTATCTCTCTGCCCATGATGGCCAATATTTTTTACTCCAATGCTCAACACATTTAAACCTGCAAATTTTGATATCTTGACTTGCCTTTCCAAGAATATCTTAAACCGGACTCACTTTTGCAATATTGGAAAATGAAACCATTATTCTCCCTCACTCTGTTTAAGGTGAATTTATTACGACTTTTCATGATTAATAATATCATTAATATGCACAGGTATGACATCACCTTTTTTCCACACTTTGAAATCATTACTTTGAACTCCATCATTCGTAAATATGTCCACATAATTATTTCCGATGTGATGGATATGAGTGATGATATGGGAATAAAATTACTTAGATGCTCTTTAATATCATCAATAATATTATCCAAAGCCCAATTATTGTAACTAGTCTTACTGATGGCATTTAAAATGAGAAGAGAGTCCCCCTTGATAAGAATGTGTTTAATCTCTTTTTCCTTAACAAGACTGACACCCCAGAGAAGAGCACGTTCTTCAGCCAAATCATTACTATGAATCCCCAAAGTTCATGCATAGGAAAATATCTATTCCCCATTATGGTCCCTGATTATGCCCCCTCCCCTAGTCAGGCCAGGGTTTCCTTTTGAAGCTCCATCAAAATTAAGTTTGACTTTTCCCCTTTCCGGTTTGGACCACTTAATGATAGTGGATGGGAATCTGACTTGAGGAGGAATGAAGGTGAAATGTTTGAGAACTTCCTCTTTTATGCTAGAACAAGAATTTTTAGTCTTCACCTTAATGAGATTGGAGTTATCTTTAATCGAGGAAATCAAACTAGCACTAACCTTTTTGATGTTAGCCTTTTGATTTCTAAAGATGAGAGCATTCCTTTCCTTCCATAAGCTCCAGATAAAGTGGAGAAGGGCCATTTTCTAGGTAGCCACAAGAAAGGGGTACCTAAAAGGACAATCCCATTGAAACCAACATTCCTCAATGGAGTTAGGGAAGACCCATTGTACTTTGAAAAGCTCCAACACCTTGGAAAGCACCACTTGAGTGAAGAGACAAGATATTAGAAGGTGGTTGACACTTTCTTCCTCTTTTTTACAAAGAAAAATTAATGACCAAAGAACAATGAATGATAAATATTCAATGGATCAAAGTGATTTTCATAAATGGATAAGTCAAAATGATGAATAATCATAAGACACAATCACGCAAGGTTTGTTTCAAACCAATCAATTATTGAATTACTTCCTAAGTCTGTTTCCAAATGATAGTTTGTGTTTCAAGATGATTAAGAAAATGTCACCACTTATTTCAAGTTCAAATAAATGAACAACGTGTAAGTAATAACAAGAAGTTAATGCAATCCCCAAACAAAGTATAATGAAAGTGATCTTGAATCCAATCAAGAACTATATCCCAAAAAGTGGTAGTTACAATTATGAATGACACAACAATACTGCCAAGATATGTTAACCAAACTTTATGAAAAAGTAAGGTATTAATATCAAGATAATATTGATATAACGCGCACAAGTGGTAAAACTCAACACTTTTTAAAATTGAGGTAGTAATTGAACTCAAACTAAAGCTAGAGTATACCTAGGAATTGTTAAAGTATATATAACATAACATCACAATATAGATAGTTAGGTCAAGTTTACAAGAAACAAGACATAAATTCCAAAATTGTAGCAACACGATATAAACAAGATAAAAATTCAAAGGAGAGGCAAGGTGATGAATCTAGCCTAACTATGATTGAAGATCTTGACTTGTGTATCAAGATTAAAAAATGCTACCGATGATATGCAAATGTCTCCATGCACTTTAGATGTTTAACAATTGAGCCGCAAACATGGATGAGTGTAAACAGACATAAAAGTGGTGACACAATCAATTGGAAATAAATGTGTGGTCACTCTTATTTTGATCAAAAAAATTTTAAAATAAAGTGAAGAAAGTAGTACAAGTGGGGATGAAAAAAGTTGGCCTCACTTTTGTAGAGTTTCACCTCACCTTATGGCGAGTGAAAAACTAAGAAAAAGTAATGCTTCACACATTTTGTGATGAATGTTGGCTCCTTACAACAACGATTTGGTCAAGTTGGATCCAAAGACTAAATGTATTTCCTAGGTGGTTTGCTCAACTAGGTTTCATAGGTTATTTAAGAGTGAGCTCGGTTTGCTAAGGTTTTCCAAGGATTATCTCAGATTTACTTTACCCCCTTCAAGTAAAATGGGAAATAAATGCGTCCATTATGTAGTGTCATTGGGGTCACAATATGGATAACTTTGACGCTAAATATCATGTGTATACTAGTCAAGTAGGTGTGCGGAGCAGTTCCCATTATTTCCACAAGGTTCCCTCTTATGTGGACTACTTTGGGGTTCCTAGGACCATCCCCATTGTTGTAGCTTAAGGCTTATGCCAAAGGGGTTATGTCCTAATTTTAAGAGGATGGAGCATACCCTTATCTAAACTTGTAAATTATGTGCTTTTAATGTGGTGTGTTTTTTTTATCTTTTATACTTAATGTGGTTTAATCATTTTCCGTTTGGAAACTTGTAACACACGTGTAGTTAGAAAAGTTTGTTTCGAAATTCTTTCTTTGACAAAAATTTTTAGGTCCTGAACTCAAGTGTTAGTAGTTCTCCAAGAAAATCACATTATTTAAAAGAGGAGTAAGAGTTGATTTTGATCCTCAATATCATCCAAAGATGCAAGAGAAGAACATACACAACAAATAATCCAACTAAAAAGTAAAGGAAAACTTTACAATTAATGAACCATATAAAAATATTGATAAATGTGTTAGGATTATACTAGTTGTACAGATAAACAAGCATGTAATGAATAACATAGAAAATGTAAAACAAAAAAGAATTCAATAAAAAAGAGACACAGATTTAACGCGGTTCACCCAAAATGGGCTACATCCACCAGAAACATCCAATCCTTTTATTCAATCCAGCAAAAAATCTCTCTCACAGTACATCCACTGACAAAATGAGCCTCATAAATAACGAACCTTTAAATATATTAGGGTTTTTATCATTTCAGGGAAACATAGAAAACCACTCGTTAGATCTGTGACCCAATAAGGAACGGTCCAGATTTCACAATGCATAAATACATATAAAATGTGGCTTATGGGGGCACTGCCCCCAAACCCACGTTGGGGCACGTGGCCCTCAGACCCCCCATCAGGGGGGCCATCCCCCTTGGACCCCATAAGGGGGACAAAGCCCCCATTGTAACCCCCATAGCTATCAGGATCCATAACCAACAATCTCCCACTTGGAGACTAATTGTTGTAACTCCACCACTACAGCTCATTCTTGGACTTTTCTTCTTGGCTTGTTTCTTCCACTTCAAGATCAATCTTGAAGACCCATAGAATTTGAATGAAAATAAAACTTCTCCTTTGTCATTATCTTAGTAAACATATCAGCAGGATTATCATCTGTATGAATCTTCACCAACTCAAGCTACCCATCCTCCAACACCTGTCGTATGAAGTGATATCTTAGCTGAATGTGTTTGGTTCTAGAATGAAAGGCCAAGTTCTTTGTCAGGTGAATTGCACTTTGAATATCACTATGTAACTAACAATCCCCTTGTTCCTTACCCAAATCCTCCATGAACCTACTCATCCGTAACATTTCCTTAATTGCCTCAATCACTGCAACATATTCTGCCTCTATAGTAGATAGGGCAACTAACTTCTGCAACTTTGAGATCCAGCTGACTGCCGCATCACCAATTGTAAACACATATCCAGTAGTGATCCTCCTACTATCCACATCTCCTTCCATATCTAAATCCAAAAATCCTTGTAAAGTATAATTTGACCCTGTGAAGCACAAGTGCCTACTATCAAGTACCTGAGAATCCACTGAAATTCCTTCCAGTGTTCTTTACCCAAATTTTCCATATGCCTGCTAACAACTCCCACTACTTGGGAAATGTCTATCCTGGTACAAACCATGGCATACATGATGCTCCCAACTACTGAAGAATAAGGAAACCGTTCCATATAATATTTTTCCTCTTGTGTTATTAGGCATTTCTCTTTACTTAATCTAAAATTCCCAACCAATGGTGTACTAACTGGTTTCGCATTCTGCATCTGAAACCTTTCTAACACCTTTTCTACATATTCCTCCTGAGACAACACCAATTTATTATTTTTTCTATCCCTCTTTATTTGCATACCGAGGATTTTCTTTGTTGCACCCAAATCCTTCATAGCAAATGTTTGTGCAAGATTTTCCTTAAGCTTTACAATTTCCTGCATATTAGACCCTTCTACAAGCATATCGTCTACATATGATATAAGAATAATGTAGCTCCCACTATCCAACCATTTAAAGTACACACATTGATCTGATTGACATCTAGTAAAACCATGCTCATGCATAAAACTATAAAACTATAAAATCTATAGACAGTAAAATTAGGTCACACTCCCCTTTTGTCCCTCGACATATAAGCACCCTTTATTACATTTACCTAGCCATGATCCCCCTTCACCCCACTAATATTAATTTAATTATATTAATGCATTATCCTCACTATATTTGTTTTTTAAATATCTTATTTAAATAATATCCCCACATATAGTTCACTTAGACACCTCACCAAGCCAACTCAACCTAAGACATATTCTTAGCAAGTTCCCATAACAAACTAAGACTTACCCAAACCCTAATAATTCAATGCCGACATTCCCTCTAACCACATTCCCGCATGCTTACAAGGAGGTCTCAGTATAATCTGCAGGATAATGACATGATACCCAAAGAAATCAGGAGGATCTCTCTAGTTTAGTAAAAATAGGACAATCCCGCCTTGATCGATGTTAGTTACCCCTAACCGTCACCGGTTAAGCCGGAACGTCAACAGATTACCCATTTTAACCCCTAAACTACCTTATTCTCAAGGTTGGAAAACATTGGGAAAAATTTTGATGAGCAAGAACATATCTCAGAGAGATAATGCATCTTCAGAGAGCCAAATTCCATCGAGAAAATCACATGCGAGGAGGGAGATTAAGCATCTTCTCCTGCACAACCATCCCAACTATGATTTGATCTATCCAAGCAAAGAGGATTGTACATGCAGCCCATGTAGAAGCTTTTCTTTAAGTTGGTGATCACTTGGAACCTTTAAACCCATCATCAACACCTCCATCCCTCTCACTCAGACATTCAAGAACGGAATCCAAGTAAGTATAACATCATACTTTCCTGGTTATTTCATTTCAACATCATTTTATCATCCATTGTTTATCTTGCTCCCTATTGACCTTCTCTGACATTTTCACATCCATATACCCATTAAAACCTTGCGAAAGCCTACTACAATAACCCAATACCTTTCACCCCAACTCAACCAAATTCCTTTGTGCAATCATAGAGGAGACCACAACTTGTTCTGTGAGATTTTCAGATCTAATAGTGACCGGCGCGGGTTGCACCAAACTGCCATTGGTCACCCCTAACCGACACTGGTCTCTGTATTTGCCTACACAGCCATGAAAAGAAGACCTACCCACCAAATTTCATCCCACCCCCATTTACCTGTGATCTACTAGAGACCTCTATCAAACCTGCAGAGACCCAGAACCAATCATTTGACCTTTGGATTCTATTCTAGCTTAGCCTGTTATATTAGCTCTATTTCTTATTGTGTTTTAAAGTGAGATACTTAAATTATTTTAAAATAACAATAGGATTTACTTTGTTTACAACATTAAATTGTTTAAAATAGTGGAATAACAACCATCTAGGAAGTATCATACTTCTTGGATCTAGCTTACGCTAGGTAGTTCACTACCCATATTGTTTAATTCCTTATGGTGGTCTTGTTTTCATTACAGGTATTTCCTTCTAGCCAAAAAGAAGTTCTCACGATCAGCTGTGGATTCGGAAGTCATATGCATGCAACAACCCATGAACCAACATTTGAACATGTATTCCTCATATGCCCATTACCTTATCTGTTTCGTCAACACTTAAAAGAAACAATATGAGAAAAAAGTGAAACAATTTGATTAGTGCCTGGTGCTTTAATCCATAATTTCTTTTACTGGTGCCTTTTTTCTTGCAAAAACCTATGCATACATTCCTGGTGCACAATATACCATTGTGTGTTCATTTCCAAATCTAAAAAGTGTAAACACTAATTTTCTTATTTGGTAACTCCACCTCAACAAGCACTAAAAAAACTAAAGGAAATGACTTTGTTTCTCAAAGTTATGGGGGTGCACACACAAGATATTTCATTTTTGGGATCATGTGCACTTTGAAAATTATAGTGAAAGAGCATCCCTCTATCCACTATCCAAAAAATATGAAAAATTAGTGGTCATCCAATCGTCACATGGTCGATTAGCTAACTATCTACTAACAAGTGCATTTAATTGTGATTTATTGCATTAGCTCAAATTAATGGGGGGGTGCAACAAAAACGCTTGAAGTCTTGATCATTTTTACACAAAAATAAATGAACTTTGTGTGCGCACAATAACTTTTAGCCTCTTAATCTCAATCATTTTAATTTTTTTTAGTAATTTACTGAACTAGATTCCAAGATCTACAGTACTTATTCTTATCACTTCTTCAAATTTTGAGCATAGGCATTCCAAATTACCTAGATGAAGCTGTAGGTGATCACTGATTTTAGGAAAAATATGCCCCTTTTTGGCACCCTTTTGGCCCCCCATCTTTGTGCACTTACCCTGTCGATGTCATACCTAGTGAACTAGCTAGTGCCAACATTAACCATTATACAATACCTGAAACCTCACATAGGAAGATTTCCTTCTCTGTAGTAATGCCATCCTCACCATAAGGTCTGATATTCACTCATGTAATATGTCTAGTCCCTATATAGCATACACTAAGACAAACATATTGGGTAAGGAACTCCTAGGATTGCATATGGTAAAGAGGTTTTTGCTTAGCAGATGTTATTGAGGTGAGAGAGCATGTTGATCACGTTTATTTGTTCATCCTTAGGGAAGCTCCTCAGTGAAACCTAAGTGTATTATAGCTTTCAGGTGATTTATAGACCTGGGCCAATAGAGAGGATCATATCCCAGAATTAGTAGATCTAATAGTGGATCAGATTTTAACTTCACAACCACTTGGAGTGGTCACTGTTTCAACGTCATAGGAACTATTGTTGTGATTACCTCTGACCACAATCGGTTATACCCAACTGACGTCGGTTCCAAGCTACTCATACTAACCTACTCAAGGAATGAAATGTGGACTTCAAAGATTGTGTTCCACTAATTCACAGTCTCTTTCCAAGGGGGGATGAGGATCCCATTGACGAATTTAAAAAGTCCTGATTTATTTAGCAAATAACCCTGTCAGTATCATGCACCTTCTGCCAAACAAATTGTACTCACTGATATCATGTTTCTAAGAGAAATGACCGGAAAAGTGGTTAGGTGCGTTATTAGAGAAGTTAGGATACTAGTCCCTAATCATTTTTGGCTAGCCTGGTTGACTAAGCTAATTCTTGCTAAGCCAGGTTATATGGTCCTAGGGAATATACTGTTCTTAATCACTTTGGTTCTACATAAGTTCCTGTTGTTCTCTGTACTCCCATTTACATGAGAAGCAACCCTACCTAAAAAAGTTGGAGAATGTTTCAAATGGTGCTAACATGGAATTACAAGCAAGCATTTTCGTATTCCATGTTTGATTGTGTCAATAACTATCACACAATGGTCCTTCACCATTCTCAAATAATGTCACCAGCCATGGATCCCATCTAACCTACGTACTATCGCAATTGGAGTTATGAAAACTTATGCATGACTCCTTGAGTATAAAAGACTACTGCACTTGTAAGCATATGGGTACCTTTCCCACTCATCCACTCGAAAATACTTTCAAGGTTAGTTGATATACGACATGCCTGTAAACTATCCCCTGAACTATGTATGGGACCAACTGTCTACAATAGCCCTATATGGTTACTATGCTGCCTGCATCCACACTAGATATGCAGTACTATTGGATAGTGATGGGTTTTGAGACCCACTACGACTGTGAGATAACAATTGACCTATATGTTGCACCCATTACATCCACCGTACCCTCAATTGGAACTACCCTAGATACACAACCTCAGTCTGACCCTAATAAGGGATACATACTATGTGGAATACATTCCCTCATATAGAATCGCAACAGTAGAAACCTAACCCATATGAAGAAAATGGTTACAGATCTTCCATAAAAGTGCACAATAAAATAACACAACACAAAGAGACAATATTTAATGTGGTTCACCCAATTTGGGCCTTCCACCGCCCATAAACATCACTTGCAACAGATTTCTAGTTACAAGCCACTGCTCATTCCAGGTACAATACCCCCTATCTCACTGCCTTCTATGCTCAACAAACTCTACATGACAGCCCCCATACACTAGAGTGCCACCCCTGTTATATTCCCAAAACCAACTTCCTTACACTATAATAGGCATACCAATCATCACATACCCACCAATGACCTAATTAGACAACTGATCTTGGACAAGATGTTTTACGATTGGAGGCATGGGTATTAAAACCATGGCTCCCACAACACTGTCACCATATGACGAGATGGGTGCAACGAGCCCATTCACCCATGAGAAAAACACATTTCCTCGATCATATCATGGGCACGTTGGGAAATTCCCAAATTTGTTCACTTCAATCGCAAAGAAGACCCCGACAAGATAACACTTGTAGAAAGTGTACAATACACGGGTGTTATCTGATCACTCATCTTCATGCACTTTCTCACATGAAAACAGGATCCACAACCTAACACAACCTTCACTAGTACCTGATGATTAGGAGGTAGTTATAGAGGGTTACTTATACAATCTATGTTAGACTAATTCAATTGGGTTATTATAAAACTTCGTGAATTATTTCTCTATCAATGTCGATTCAAGAAGGTGCTAAATATAGACCAATGGTTGGAAAATTCCACATGTCAGTATGAGGTTGAATACTTTTCTACAGATATATAGTTGGTCGCTGGCACAGCCTGATAAATCAACTTTTTTTTAAACTGCCACATGAGATTGCAGAGACAATATTAGTATGCGTGTTATTTTCACTATGAAACATTTTGTTCTAAATATCGCAGAGTATTTTAAGTCAGACCTTGCAGTTGTACAAAAAAATCTGACACATTCGATTAAGCTAAAGTGCATTATGGTACATCGAGTCTTAGAGATTTTGTTGCCATCTAAGAGAAGAAAATCTAGATTACACACAATAAGAAATCAGAATTTATTAGCTGAATGTTTTTTTTTCCTCTTCCAAACCATAAACAAATTATTCCCGAGAGCTAAAAACTATTTCTATACGTAGTGGTGATTTTAGGCTATGCCCAGCTCATGTGTTGGTTTAGGATTACATACTCATCTATTATCTTTTTTTTCCATACTTTATCTATTTTAGTTTCTTGGCTAGGTTTGTGTAGACTGCATACCCCAATAATATTGGGCCTAATTTTCCCAACAAACTTGTTTCATTTGTGCAAAGCGTTATGAAATATTGTGAGCCATGAAAATTCCACCCATAAAAAACACACACTGATTTTGACCCTACTCGCCCCATGCCTGCATGGTAATTTCATAGAGGACATGATTTTTTTTAGACAAGGTTATCAAGTAAATTGGTCATAGTGAGGGGACCTGTATCACTTTCAAGAATACCTGTGTACAAGAAATGCTCGAGGGAAAGGTGATTGACATGTGGATAGATCCAAATGCCAGCCCCCCAAAAATAATCTAAAAGTGGCTTTAAAAAAGTGTTTCCCAACCATGCTACTACATCTAATCAACAACATTGAGACATAAACTAACGATACCCATTCCCACGAGGTTCACACTATCTTTACCCATGGGTATCTGTAACCTCTCATTTACCCCACAGTGGGTTCCATACAGGAGATTTTTATTTTTACCTCCTCACTACCACATCTAGAACCAACCTCCCTTGTTCCTTTACCCACAAAGGAACACCTTTCATCTCCTTCATCACCTACGGAGGGGTCATCCGCTAACATTGAGACCACCTCACCCCTGGCTTCTCCACTTAGAGAACCTTTACCTACAGTACCTCCTCCACCCATCGAGGAGATCCCATTACCTCCTCCACCCATAGAGGAGCACTCATTATCTCCTTCACCTGTAGAGGAAGCACCCATTACCTCCTCCACCCACAGAGGAGCACCTATCTGTTCCTCCACTTATAAAGGATCTCCCATCATCTCCCCCACCCATCATAGACCCAGTTGAGATACCTTTTCCTTTTGGTGAGAATTCTCTATTAGTTACCCAAAATCCAACACATGTACTTTCCGATCTCTTACCCATGGAAGTTGAAGTTGGCCAATTCCCCATCTCTAAGATGCATTTTACTGAGAATTCCCATTAGGTCCTGACCAACTCCACCCACATAAGTACCATTATCACATTTAGTCGATCACTTAGATTATGTGGATAGGGATTTACTATGAGGGATGCCTCTTACTCCCTATCTCAACACAGATGCAGATATCACTCACTGATACCTCCAGTATATACCCAAACACATTTCGACCAATCAAATCAAATACAACCATTGCTATTGCAACCCCTTTCACATGATACCCATTAGCACTCAAACCACACCCTTACCCATAACATGACCTACATCTAAACCCAAACCCATACCCATAACATTTACCTCCACTAAACCTATTACCACTCTAGGGGTCACCCTAACCACCATCCTTACTCATCAACCTATTAAACTGGATTTAGCTACATCATCCAACATCAATACCACACCTACTGATAACATCCAAACCAAAGAAATAAACTCATCGACCTCATACCCCAACTATACCAACCACGCCCACACTCATCCCATTTTTCTTAATACTTCGACCACCCAACCATGGTCCTAAGCACCCTGCACCCATCCATGAACCAATAACAAAACAACCCACTCCCTTCCTCACAAACCTCTAACCTACCTAGGCACACAACATGGCTTATGCCCGAACCTATAATCACTTTACCACCAATACCTCTACTACCTTCAGCTATTGCTTCACTACCCACTACACTTCAATCACTGTCCCTCACACCCTAAGTACGACCCGTGTGCCATCTACCTTCACAGTGCCCTCGTTATCCCCATGGGTAACTCACCCTCTTCCTCCATCTACTTTTCCTTCTAGACCTTGTATGCCCACATTAACCTTTACCTAAGAAGGTGCAACCTAAAAAAAAAAACCTCACTACCCCATAATAAGGTAGCCAAAACAACCACACACCTTCCTACTTGTCCATATATTGTAACCCTACCCAAACAAACACGGACCGAAACCTAAAACCAAACCAGGCACCTAAAACTGTAACTTGACATCGTTCCAACTCTTCCAAAAACAGTACCTCAACAATCAATCAAACCTACACCCAAACCCATGTTCACTTCCCATTATGATCCACTAGTAGGGTCCCATGCCAAAATTTTAACTAACCTAATCGAGACTTATGTTATCACATTACCCACCACTCTTACCTTACGAACCCCTCAAACCCAAGCCAAAAGGGTTTGATGATACTAAAATTTTTGCATATCATCATGTGCGAAGGCATGATGTGGAGAACTGCAAGGCCTTGAAAACTATCCATATCAAATTTTGTCCACTAGAAACCAACTTTGATGATGACGACCTTCTTGATGAGGATCCTACTTCACCAACACCCATCCCCACACTGCCCACTCAATAACCACAACCTCCACCCTCACAACTTCTATAGCCACACCCAATATTTGAAATTAACATGGTTTGCATATAAGAGAACTTGCCATGCCACCACCCAATTGTCATTGCACCCAGCTGGCCTCATAGGGTTTTTCTCCTCCGGTAGGTTTTTTCCCATTCATGTTGTTATACCACTCATCCTCCACCTTATCCATTTTCCAAATTCCCTCAAATCAACATGATACACGTCACTACATGTGTGCAGAAGGGCAAAGAAAAGGTAGCTGACCCACCAACCAATCCTATACCCAACATACCATCTGCACCCATAACTAAAAGAACTATCCATGGCCCCATGTACCCCATTTCTAATGGCGTCATACATGACACCATCCTCAAACAATTACACCAATATCATCTCAAAATGTGCTTATACGACCCTCATCCAAACCTTGGAATCCCATCGTCAAGCCCTCATGGAGGTTCTTCAATCTATTGAGGTTTTAACCAATGACCCTACACTCATAGCCTCCATTATCACACCCCATCATGTAGCCTCTCTCACCAAATTACCACTTGATCCTCACCTCACCTTGTTCACCAAGTGGCCTCCCTTAGCTTATCAGAGGAGGAGATCATGCCACACCAAAATGATGACTTAGACCTAGCCCTCTTCATCTCTGTCCACATTGATGAGATATGGGTATTCTGTGTGATGATTGATGGAGGTGCTAGCATTAACATCATTTCATCCCATGCATTTGCTCAAATGTGCATACCTGATAATTGCATGCATAAACATCCAGTCATGTTTTGTTCATTCAATGATGCTATCACCTCCACACTAGGCACTGTCATTCTTCACGTTTGCGTAGGCCCCCACACTATTCCAAAATTGTTTTATGTTTTGGAAGGGGAATTTCAATATAACTTGTTACTTGGTAGACCCTAGATCCATGTAATGGGTTGTGTTCCTTCCAATTTACATCGTTGTGTAAATTTTGAACACGAAGGACACACTTATACCATTCCAGCTAACCCATCACCTTTCAAAACATGCAACATGCTTTACCGACCCAATGATGTTCTCATACCTATCAAACTGTCTACCTCCGCAACCAATACAACTTCAGCTACACCTCCGCCTACTAGTACAGTCGCTACCTCAGCCACACATACCTCCTCTATTCCTACCGCTGCTATAACCTCCACGGCTGACCCATTAACTTCCCAATCCATTAACTCCACCTCCGCATCGACCTCCAAAAAATTATCCATACTAGCTACCTACATACTAACCACCGATCCCTTAGAAGGTGTTTTTCAATGCCTCACTCTGGGGGAGTACCCCCTATATAGTGTCAACACATTCCTTACTCCGCACGAGTATGGAAGTCTTCACCAACACCTTCACTATGATCACTGTATAGGAGAACGCCTCCTTTATGGTCCTCCTCATCTTCCTACTAGTCTCACCTATGGGGGAATTGATACTACCACTTACACACCTGAACCACCATCACAACCCCGCCCATTTTCCACTGACTTCCAATCACTTACTAATCACTGTTTCACCCACACCTTCTTGCAACACTGTGCGTGGAAGGGTTTTAGTTTTCACTTTTACGAGCAAGGCCTCCGTACCATTATTCCATGTACCACCCATAAACATAATGACCGTAATCATATTGGCTTCCCCGAACCTCCTACCAAACAGGCCCGCATTGAACTCATTGAAGACCCCAGCCCTCCTCCACCTTCATCTTCGTCACTACCTTCACCCACTCCACCTTCATCACCACCCTCACCGACAGAGTCGATGGATCCTGAATCTATCCCCCCTAACTTTTATTTTTTTTCATAAACACCATTTCCTTGGGGCCTTTGACTTATCAACACAAAGGCAAGGCCCCTTCCACTCTTCCATTCCTATATCTTGAGATGATTGATGAAGACACACGTATAATTAACATCCTTCAATGTCAAGATGATGAATCCATACTCACCTACCTTGGTGTAGAAGACTCACATATTCATTGGTCATTACCATCTAAGATGCAAACCATGTTGAATGAATTGACTATCGAGATCAAAATTCATACTTAGGATGACCCTCACATCCTAAAGATCAGACAATCTTTAGATGGTGTTGAATAAGTAGCCATCACTTCTTTTCTCTGAGATCATAACCATGCTTTCACTTGGTCTTACACAGACATGCCCGGTATTGACCCCACCATAGTGGTCCATAATATTGTAACCATTCCCGATGCCAAACCTATAAAAAAAAACTAAGGAAAATTCACTCTCGCATTGCTCTTCTTGTCAAATAAGAACTTCAACACCTTCTTTCCATTTCCTTCATCTTACCCATTGATTATCCTTGTTGGATTTCTAACATTGTCCCTGTTACTAAAGCAATAGGGGGACTCCGCATTTGCATGGACTTCCATGACCTCAATCTCACCTGCCAAAAAGATGACTTTCCCTTGCCTGGTATTGATCAATTGGTTAACCTCACCGCTGGTCACGAGATGCTCTCACTCATGGATGGCTTCTCAGTTTATAACCAAATTTTGCTTGCCCCAGAAGATCAGCACAAGACCTCATTCATTACCCCTTAGGGAACCTTTTGCTATTGAGTCATGCCTTTTGGCCTTAAAAATGCTGGTGCTATATATCAGCATGTTATGACTAACATCTTCCATGATATCATGCATAACATATTGGAAGATTATGTGGATGATCTCTTGGCCAAATATAAACTTCGCGTTGAGCACCTCACTGTCCTTGAAACCATCTTTGACCGCGTCATTAAATATTGCATCCGCCTTCAACCTAAAAAGTGCGTCTTCGCGGTTCTCTCAGGAAATCTCTTGGGATTTATTATTTCCCTCTGTGGTATAGAAGTTGACCCTACTAAAGTCAAGGCCATTCAGGAAATGCCTCCGCCCACTAGCCTTACACAACTCTGTAGCCTACAAGGTAAATTGTAGTCCATTTGCTGTTTCATTTCACAATTATCTGATCAGTGTCAACCATTTCATCATCTACTTAGGAAGGAGGTCTCATTTAAATGGAATGATGACTGTCATAAATATTGTAAGGCCATAAAATAGTACCTTCTCCAACCACCCGTACTCATTCCACCTAAATATGATCAACCTTTTTACCTATACATATCAGCTACCGATCATTCCTTAGGAGCCATGCTCACTCATCGTGATGAACAACATAGGGAGTAGGTAGTTTATTACATAAGCCATACTCTTTTAGACTATGAAACCCAATACAAACATCCAAAAAATCTTTTCTTAGCCTTAGTTTTCATTGCCACAAAACTCCGCCATTACCTACTCAACCACAAAACCTATGTCATGACCAACACCAATCCCTTACACTTCATGTATGCCAAACCTTATCAAAATCAGTGCATCACGTGATGGCTTATGCTTTTAGCTGATCTTGACCTCAAATTAATTCACCAAAATTCCATCAAGGGCCAAGCTATCACCGACCAACTGGCTGAAGCACCTATTTCTGGGGATCAACCCTCTAATTTTGACTTTCCCCGATGAGTCAATTATTACTCTTTCCCTAGACGAACCCCCTTACCAAATGACACTATTCTTCAATGGTTCCAAGTGTCACCATGGGGGTGGGGATGGTGTTATCCTCATTCCTTTGGATGGAGAACTCATGCCTTTTTCTTTCAAACTAGAATTTGAATGTACCAACAATATTCCCAAGTATGAAGTGCTTGTACTAGGTCTCTAGGATGCATATGCTCTAGATGTCAAATCAATCCACATCTTTGGTGATTCACAATTAGTTTTAAAGCATGTCAATGGCATGTACCAATGTCGTAACGAGATACTTTAAAAGCATAAACATCATGTAGACATACTTTTGACCACTTTTGATTGTTACACCCTTCAGAACCATCCCACGTTAAACTAACAAATTTGTAGATACCATGGCCTACTTAGCTTCCCAAATACCTCGCTTCCCCTACCGATTCCAAAATTTTTATCACTATACAATGTCTCCATTCACCTTCTTATTTTCCTCATCATGTTTACTCAATTGGAAATGAAACCCTTGACTTGAGTGACATTTGGTATAAATAATACTTGGACTACCTTTCCCTCTCCATCTTACTTCCTGATCTCACTCGTAACGGACAACATGCCTTCCTTAAAAAGGTATCTCATTTCATTATTCTAGGGGGAATCCTCTACAAACATGGATTTAATGGTATTCTCTTACAATGCCTCACAAGTTTTGAAATCCCTTATGTCATTAAGGAGGTTCTATGATGGCATATGTGGAGGTCACTTTAGTGTCCTTGCTATTGTTAAGTGTATTCTTTTTCTGGGCTATTACTAGCCGACCCTTAACCATGTTTTTTGTGACTATGTCAAATGGTGTGTGAAATGCCAACAACATTTCCAACCTTCATCATACACCCAGTCATTCCTTACAGGTCACTCGTGACCTTGTGGCCTTTCTCTCAATGGGGTTTGGATCTTGTCAAAGAAATCAATCCTCATTCTTCCCAATGCCATCAATGGATCATAACCACTACTGAATAATACAAAAAAGGGGTGGAATCCATACTACTCATCTCCACAAAAGCCAAGAAACTATGTGGGTTCATTAACCATCACATCATTTTCTACTTTGGTGTCCCTCATCGCCTCATCACTTGATAATAGAAAACAATTAAAAAACAAAACACTGTAAAAACTTTGCGACGCCTTCGGCATTCAACTTAGTTTTTCATCACATTATTACCCATAAACCAATAGTCAAGCCAAATCCACTAATAAAACCCTCAAAAAAATTCTCATGAAATTGGTTCACAATATTAGGAAGGATTGGCATATGCACATTCCTTTTTCTCTATGGGCCTACCGCACCAGTATTCACACTTCCATTGCAGCCACACGCTTTTCACTGGTCTATGGTAAAGATTCTTGTTCATGCCACTCAAAGTCTAGATCCCCTTACTCCGTATTTCTCTCAAGGGCATACTTACTAATGATGACTTTTGGCATGACTGCTTAAAACAACTAGAGTTATTAGATGAATGTCGTCTTAACGCTCTAGATCACCTTTAAGTTGTACCAATAACGTATCAAACATGCTTGTGACAAACATGTTCATGAATGAACATTCCAAGTCAGTGACCTTGTCTCGAAATAAAATCAACATGTAACTAAAGCAGAAAAAGTAAACATGGAAAATTTTCTCCTAATACTAGCTTAGACCATACATCGTAACTCATACCTATGGATTAGGTTCCTATTGTTTATCCTTGCTTGATGGTAAACCCAAACCTGAGCCCCTTAACGCATTGCATCTTTGACCATTCTATTGTTGACTCATTGTCCTAACTCACCCTTTGTCTCTTTACAAGATCTTCCCTTGAGCGCTATCCACTCCATATACCTCCCTAACGATTAAAAAAGAATCATAAGTGAGTACCCATCACTTGTTATCTTCTCTTGAATATGTGTACCATGGCACTGCACATAGCATGATTCTCATGGATACTTTTTTTCTATCTTTAGATGAGATCCCATGGTCATTCTAGCTTTCCTTTTTGAACAAGATTCCTATCCTCCACCTTGGTCTTGTCCATGATTTCAAAGACCTCACATGGGACCAAAATCCTTAAGTCAAACTTCTAATAAAAATATGACTCCCTCAAAAGGACATCTTCCTCTCGACAAAATTACTACTATAAATAGATTTCTCCCTCGAAGGATAGCTATGCAAAGCTCAAAAAAATGAGATAAACTGAAGCTTCTTGCATCGATCAACTTCATGAAGACCTCAAGGAGTACCATATTGTTTATCCCATATAGACTTCCCGCATCGATCAGTCTATCACAACAAAAAAAAGCTTTTTATTCATGGAATTTACCATTGTGACCTCGGACCTCTTGCCTAAAAGCCTTGTCACTCAAAACATATACAATTAATTACCTTTCACCCACCTTACCATTTCCAATCTCATTTCCTCAATTGCCTCAAGGGGACATCTTAGAATTTCAACATTTGGTGATCCTGTGACTACCTTCATCATAGAACAATTAATCATGCAAGTCTTTCGGGTCTGTATGTTCATCACCCCCTCCACGGTATGATCTACTTAGTATGATCCTACCCCTTCAGGTGGATTTATTGGCCCCCCTCTTATCTTTTAACCATATTTTTTTTACGTTTTTATTACCTTATACAAGACTTGGTACTCGACGCTTACCTTTGCGGTAGTCCTCCCCTCTTGCCATAATCACCTTCACCTACATCCTTTTACCTACAATCTACCCATACCTATTACAGCTAAACCCACAACATACCCAAAAACCTACCAACTCATTCTCATATTCTTCCCTAGCTCATGGGAGAACTACATCGGCCTGAGGAACCTTTTCACTGGGACTATGTAGGTAGCACTCCAAAGGCATGGGGCCCTGGAGGCTATCTCGGCCATTTTCTACCCTAAACCAATTCATCAAACCCATTCCTAACTCGCCATTTACGTCACATTTCACTTAGTTCCCCTTTTCTAACAAAATATTGAAAATTATGCCACATACATAACAAGTTGCTTACTACAGCATACATTTATTACACCTACCATCCTCTCTATCATCACTATGCATAGATTATACAACATTTCACATATGACCCATAGTATCATTCATTTCCAAAATAATGAATCATAACTAAACCTCAACCATGCCTACCAAACTTGACTTGATCCATGCCTATAACCTAACTCCACCATGCCTATAACCTAACTCAATCCAATCCTATACCTAGTGACTCAACCATCAACCATGCCTATAACCTAACTCGATCCATGGCCTATAACCTAACTCCACCATGCTATAATCTGACTCAACCATGCTTATAACCTAACTCAATCCATGCCTATAACCTAACTCCACCATGCCTATAATCTAACTCAACCATGCCTATAACCTAACTCGATCCATGCCTATAACCTGACTCAATCCATGCCTATAACCTAACTCCACCATGCCTATAACTTGACTTGATCCATGCCTAAACCAACCTAACTACCATCATGCCTATAACCTAACTCGATCCATGCCTAAACCAACCTAACTCCATCATGCCTAACTCACCTAATTTCCATCCATATCAAAGTAACAAATCCATATCTCATCTAACACAAGCCATACATCTAATATCTCATAAAAATATTAACACATCACAAAATACCATGAATCTCATCATATAAATCAATAAATGTGTATCTCAAAGTACATGCCTATCTCATCATGGCCATCATCTCAAAAATGTCGGCACGCAGGCCGATATATAATACAAAATGTCATAAGAACGCAGGTCGATCTCATATATACTAAAGGAATGAATGAATCAATACCAAAAATCTTCAGCATGCAGGCCGGTATATGATTAAAATATACAACACAATCACTCGTACATCCTCACTATCTTTGGCACATAAGCCTGCATATATATCAAAAAATAATCACTAGTATACATTAACAATTGGGTGGCTACATATCAGACATCTCGTCGGATGTCCTCCATATTTGTGTCACCTCCACCCTTGGCCTCCTGTGTCCCTACTGGCATATCACCTAGCTCTAGCCATCATGCATTGATGGCCTCTCCCCTGATTAGGCCTCGGAGCTCGCTAACCTCCTATGCTCTCCACACTATGTGTGCCAGATCTCGTCCTCTCACTGGACACCTGTTGTGCCCTGTACTCTCCGTAAGAGAGGAAGTCTATCTCAGATGCCATGAGCTGGTGCTGATAGTATCTTGCCTCACCTATGGCATCTCATAACCTGAATATATGCATGGTCTGTAGTGGTCCCCATAGGTCTCGGCCCTTGTACCTTCCCTGCGCCAGCCTATGAACTGGGACCAGCTCCCTATTCCTGTGGTGCTGCCCCCTACCCCTGTGCCTGTATTTGGGCTTGTAAGGCCCCAATCTGTTCCTGGGTTGTGGCCAACTAGACCTGTAAACCTGACACCTAAGCTAGTAAGGCTACCACCTGACCATTTCTATCTCCATCTCCTCCATCACCTCCACCCTCTCCCTTCACCATCTGGTCCTGCAGACTGGCCACCTATACTCGTAGCTCTACTACCTCTACCTCTGAAACCTCCAGCTATGTTTGTAGGTATACCTATCTACGTTATCAGCATCGCTACCTACCCCTGTAGGGTGTCTCTATGCACTATAACGGTAACTAAGTCATGTTGCCCCAGTCTTGGTGGTATGGCTCATAATTGAGCCACCCACCACTGCCCTATACCTATCTGTGAATCTAGCATCATCAATCCTCTAATCCACTAGCTACTCCTCCTCTCCTGTAGGCATTGTAGGTTGTGGTAGAGGTAGAGACCTCTCCATGTCATCTCTCTGATACTAACTATGGGAAGGACGAGAGGGATATCCTGTACAAGCCCGAACTTCCATCAGACCATGTCTACTTGGATCATCTCATCCTCCCCATCACGGTGACCTTGTATCCACCTATCTAGTTAGAGCTTAGCTAGCTCCTCATACATGTGCCTATATGAGGGGAATCCCACATATGGCCTCTAGACAATGTCCACTCTAGACAATGTAAGGATATTACTTGTATAAATCAGAACATATACAGTAGAATAACATGAGAGAACAGAAAAATATAGGTAAATGATGATAATATGCTCATATAATAGCTTTTCCACTTCGAGGAGGAAACCTCCAATACCACTTCTAGGGGGTAACCTCCAAGCCATACAATAACACTCCAATACTCAATATGATCCTTAACTACAACCTTCTAACCCCTATATATACCATTCTAACCTATGGCCAATACTAAGGCCGACCTTCTAAACATAATAAATCATAAATGAATGATATAATAAGATAAGGGGATGTGTGCCACATGTCGGCATCTCCATCAATACATATACATCATAACATTATATCCCATGTGAACCCATACATATAACTAAGGAGATGTGTGCCACATGTCGGCATCTCCATCAACCCATATACATTATAATATTATATCCCAAGGTACAAAGCATACCTATTCTATGTGATCAATGTTGCTACTACCCCTGTAGGGCATCTCTGTGCACTATAACGGTAGCTAAGTCAGGTTGCCCCAGTCTCGGTGGTATGGCTCATAACTGAGCCACCCACCACTACCTATACCTATCTGTGCATCTAGCGTCATCAATCCTCTAATCCACTAGCTGCTCCTCCTCTCCTGTAGGAATTGTAGGCTATGGTAGAGTTAGAGGCCTCTCCATGTCATCTCTCCAATACTATGGGAAGGATGAAGGAATATCCTGTACAAGCCCGAACTTCCATCAGCCATGTCTACTTGGATCATCTCATCCTCCCTGGCACAGTGACCTTGTATCCACCTCTCTAGTTGGAGCTTAGCTAGCTCCTCATGCATGTGCCTATATGAGGGGAATCCCACATATGGCCTCTAGACAATGTCCACTCTAGACAACCCCTCCAACAACTGCCAAAAAGTGGGCCACATCATATGTCAGCCTATCTGACCTCCACTCTTTTGCAACCGGCACCCATCTCCTATATCACAACCACACAAATCTCACTGGGAATGCATCTACTCATGACATCCCTATAGGTCAAACACAGACTATGTGTTTGTAGGCCCCAACAGTGCAGTATAAATGTACATCACAGGCTAAACCTGTGTAACCGCCCATACACCCACAACTCTTTGTATAGCTGCACCAAGAATGTCGGTGCCCAGGTGAAGCATGTATCATGCACCATCATATCGTGGAGCACCCCCATCAGTGATTGGGGAAAGCATCCACCCTCTACATCAGGTAGTGCATAGCAGCACATTACCTCCATCAATAAAACCACTAGCCTCGTCTCATCCGGATGGGCTAGGTACATCTCGCCTTAGCTCAAACTAGTGCTATGGAATCTCAACTCCACCACTCCCTTGCCAAACACTATCCTGATCAGATCCTCTGAGGCCTCAAAGGAGATAGATTACACCTCGGCCCCCAATATGGGTAACCGTAAAATCTGGAACTCATCCTCCAGGGTGATAGTCATCTCACCTGTCAGAAGGTGGAACGTGTTGGTCGTGGAGTCCCATCTATCAATGAGCATGACCATCAAACTAGGTTACTGAACAGCATGTCAGTAGCACCAAATACCACTCAAGCCCACTGCCTCCACATACTGCACCTCCAAAGGGGTTGCTAAGTTGCACAATGTCACCAGTACCAACGGAACCCTGTCTCACATATGTAACTACGATCTCCCCTGTATTCAATCTAAGCACAACATTAATCTACATTTACCATGACCATATTCACCACTTATCATTACCCTCCACCCTATTTTTACTTTACCCATCTTAAATACCTGGCCCACATCCCTTTTAGACCCTTGTGCCCAAGATCCTGACAAGTGCCGATTCATCCTAACTGACTCCGGTCACCCTTAAACTGGCATCGGTCAACTATTTGGTGATCGATACTGATTCCCCTTTACCGACCACCATTTACCATGTAACTAGCATCGGTCACCTGTTTGGTGACCAATCCTAGTTCCACCCAACTGACGCCAGCCAAGCTTAACTGACACCGGTCACTGTCGCAGAAAAATACGTGACTTCCCAAACCCCCTTTTTTTATAACCCTCCCCCCTGCCCTTTTTACCCCACCTATAATGACCTAAACTCCCCTTAGACCCATACTCACCCCTCCTATATAATCTTCTACCCCCCCTCCCCCTCTTTTTGGCCCGTTATTTCCCCCATACCTGATTTAACTTTTTCCCAACCACAAAATACAAAAAAAAACCACAAAACCCTACAAATGACAACTATCACAACCTCTACTCTATCTAATTAACACTATAGAGTTAGGCGCTTACCTCGTCACGCTACTGTCGTCTCAATGGCACATTTAGTCGATGTGTTGATGGCTCCCTCGATCCCTCTCCAGCCTTTTCCATCCCTCGAATATCTACCCGTAACCTCTGACCAATCAACTCTCTAACCTTGATCCTGTGGACCCGCTACTCACCAACCCAACCCTCGTCATATCACACTTCCCACTCACTGTCCTGTTTCCTCCGGATACTTTTCTCACTTTTTTCTATTTTTTTCTTTTCTTCACACTACAAATAACAAATGAATAATAAAAATGCAAATTTTTTGTTTTTATACAAAACCTGACCTAACCGACGTCGATTCCCCTTGATTGGCATTAGTCACGTGCCCTACCTAACTTTCGCTGGTTTTCCTATACTGACCATCGGTAATCCCTAACTGCCATCGGTCACCCTCACCTACACATTGCTCTTACTTTTCCATTTTACCCCACCCTTTACCTTGCTCCTTTACCCCATCCAACCTTTACCCAACCCATTCCCTTAACTTTCCTGACCTTATCACTTCCTACCTCCATTTGGTCCTCCTTTGGGGACTTCTTATTATTTTACCCCTACTTTGGCCTTACCTATGCCGCAACCTAGATATTTGGACCTGGACCATCACTAGTGACCTTTGACCTCATGTATTTGCCATACCTTACAACACTGTTACCTATGTTGATTGACCTAATAACCTTACCTAGCCTATTGTCGTGACCGTTTATCCTGACCCTACCTTTGGTGTACTGGAACATACCTACACATTCCTGCACCTAACCTACATTGTGTTTCCTGACCATACCCCTATACTTTGGATACCGGATTCGCTTTAACCTTGTTTGGATAAACCTATCGACCTTAGAAGATGAAGAGTTTTCCTACTCTTCACCCCGAAAGCATGCCACAGTTTATACGTGTGCGTGTGTTTGACTATTGCTACCTCTGACCCTGACCCATTACCTAGATTTCCCAAGAAGACCTTTTACCCTTTTCCCCTATCCCACTTTCCTTTTCCTCGCATTTACCTTTTATCAAACCACTCACTGCTTCAGCCTGCTACTTTGTCAGTTCCTGGTTTGAGGGAGATCACCTTCACCCACACATGGGGCAACCACATCTTATTTTTGTTAGCATCGCTTACCAATACAAGATACGCAACAGAAAGGGGGAAAATGTAGACACTAAAATTAGGCCACACTCCCCTTTTTTCCCTGGACATATAAGCACCCTTTATTACATTTACCTAGTCATGACCCCCACCTTCACCCCACTAATATTAATTTAATTAATTTAATTAAATTAAAAATCTCACTATATTTATTATTTAAATATATTATTTGAATAATATCCCCACATACAGTTCACTTAGACACCTGACCAATTCAACTCAACCTAATACCTATTCTTAGCAAGTACCCATAACTAACTAAGACTTACCCAAACCCTACATTCCCTCTAACCACATTCCCACATGATCACAAGAAGCTCCCAGTCTAATCCACAAGATAATGACATGAGATCCAAGGAAATCAAGAGGATCTCCCTAGTTTAGTAAACCTAGGAAATCCCACATTGACTGACATTGGTTACCCCTAACCGTCACCGGTTAAGCCGTAACCGCCGTTGATTACCCTTTTAACCCCCAAAACAACCTTATTCTCAAGGTTGGAAGCAAAAATTTGAAGGTTGGAAAACATTGGGAGAAATTTGACGAGCAAGAAACCATCTCAGAGAGATAACACATCTTCAGAGAGCCCATTCTAATGAAAACTAACATTCAAGGAAGGAGATTGAGCATCTTCTCCTACACAGCCATCCCTGCCATGATCTGATCTATCCAAGCAAAGAGTGTACATGTAGCCCATGCAGAAGCTTTTCTTTAGTTGGTGATCACTTGCAACCTTCAAACCCATCATCAGCACCTCCATCCCTCACACACAAATATTTAGGAACTAAATCCAAGTAAGTACAACATCATACTTTTGTGGTTATTTCATTCCACCATCATTTTATCATCCATTGTTTATCTTGCTCCCTATTGACCCCTCTCCACATTTCCACCTCTATATACCCTTTAAAACATTGAAAAATCCTACTCTAGTCACCCAATACCTCATCCCAACCAACCAAAGTCCTCTGTGCAATCACAAAGGAGACCCCAGCTTGTTTGCCACATTTCCATATCTGACAGTAACCGGTGTCGGTTACACCTAACCGCCGTTGGTCACCCCTGACTGACAATGATCTCTGTGTTTGCCCACACAACCCTGAATAGAGACCTCCCCACCTAATTTTATCTCACCCTCATTCACTTTTGATCTACTCGAGACCTTTATCAGACCTGCAGAGACCCATAACCAATCATTTGACCTTTGGATTCTATTCTAGCTTAGCCTGTTAGATTAGATTTATTTCTTATTGTGTTTTTAAGTGAGATACCTAAATCATTTTAAAATAACAATAGGATTTACTTTGTTTATAGATTTTAATTGTTTAAAATAGTGGAATGACAGCCGTCTAGGAATTATCACACTTCCTAGATCTAGCTTACGCCAGGGTAGTTCACTGCCCATTGTTTAATTCCTTCTTGTGGTCTTGTTTTCATTACAAGTAGTTCCTCCTAGCCAAAAGGAAGCTCTCACGATCGGCTGTAGATTTGGAAGTAATACACGCATAATAACCCATCAACCAAAATTTTAATGGATATTCCTCCTACACCCATTACCCTATCTGTTTCGTCAACGCTTCAAAGAAATGATCTAAGAATCAAGTGAAACACCTGCTAACAACTCCCACTGCTTGAGCAATGTCTAGCTTGGTAAAAACCATGGCATACATGAGGCTCCAAACTATTGAAGAATAATGAAACCATTCCATATAATATTTTTCTTGTTGTGTTGTTGGGCATTTCTCTTTACTTAATCTAAAATTCCCAACCAATGGTGTACTAACTGGTTTTGCATTCTGCATCTGAAACCTTTCTGGCACCTTTTCTACATAGTCCTCCTGAGACAGCACCAATTTCTTATTTTTTCTATCCCTCTTGATTTGCATACTGAGGATTTTCTTTGTTGCACCCAAATCCTTCATAGCAAATGTTTGTGAAATTTTTTCCTTAAGCTTTACAATTTCCTACATATTAGACCCTTCTACAAGCATATCATCTACATATAATAGAAGAATAATGTAGCTCCCACTATCTAACCATTTAAAGTACACACAATGATCTGATTGACATCTAGTAAAACCATGCTCATGCATAAAACTCTAAAACTATAAAATCTATTTACTAAAACATGCAGAATGATCAGAATTTCTTAATGTCTTTAGTAACCTTAGCCTTGTGTTGAAAATATCTCCATCTTTTAGAAGTGATAACTCTTATGATTTAAATTATGGAGTATTGACCGTAATTTCCCAAATTTTTCTTCATAAAATTTGTATAAAATAAGGACATCTCCATCTCCTTCATCAAACAGAGGTTAGACTATGGGTCTTCTCACCCTAGTTGAAAGGCACGACCTAAAGTAGTGAGGATAGGTCAAATCCTCTTAAAGGTGTTAACCATCTCTCCACAAATCTGAGTGACAAAAGGGCTAGTTAGATCTCATACCCGGCTACAAAACAACACACAGCATGATGTATATGTCTCAAAGCTTTGTGCCCAATCTGTGATGCTGCTAAGCTTGAAAGGGAGAACAAATTTGGATACCAACACTAGTAGTGCCATTGTCGGGGATCTTTTCTCCGTTTTCGAGGACATTTTTTCCGTTGCCGGGGACTATTTGAGCTCTGAAATTTATTTTTGCGGAAACAACACTGGTGGCGTCGTTTCCAGGGACTCTTTGAAGTATTTTACAAATGTTGTACATACAAACCCTAGTAATGTTCCTTACATGATATAAGTGCAAATACATTGCTGAAACATCATTATCTATTCAGATATGTAAGAATTGCTCAAAGTTTTAAGTTCTGAGCACAATAATTCTAGCCTATACAATTACTTGCACTAAAATTTGTATCATCATTGATAAATTTGGGTATAAGAAGAACATATCTTGTAAGATTTGCATGAGTCTGGTATTGACAGAAATTTGATAGGTCTTTCATAGTGCATTTACAAAAACTAAGGTGAAAATCATTAGTGGCGACTCTGTGTTATTTAAAATCTCAATAAATACCAGTGTGTTAACATATATCAAGTAATATTTATCATTAATCTATGTAAAGATGGAAGGAAGAACATATTTCTTCACTGAGGACCCTAGTAGAAGGTTATTTCAAGAGTTGGGAAAGTCTAATTCAATAGGAGGAAGAATTTTGAAGGTTGTTGGAAATCAAGCATCAAGAAAAGAGATCTCCATTGGTGAAACTGATCAGCCTATGATTAAAGATTGCAATAATTCCTCAAGTGAATCTAAATTAGGTAGTCTTTTTGTTGAATTGAATTCCTCATCTGGAGAGGGGCCTTCATTTGTATTTAAAAGATTTACATCTCATTTTGTCCCTGTATTCTCCAAAGATGATAGTATCTTCTAAGAAATAAAGCCTTTAGAGGGAAATCATTCTAAGAATTGCATCCCTATACCACACAGACTTCTCACTCCTCATTAGTTTGCATCTCACCTCCAAGGTCATCTCCTTAAAATAATATGTCTCAGCCTCCAGCTAGACCTCCATTTGTTAATACTTTTGGTCCCATCAAATTTAGAGGTATGGTTGGCTATCCAAATGTTGTGCCACAAGATGTAAGAAATAGATTTCCTAAGTTTAAGGGAAATAATGCAATCACCAGTGATCAACACTTGAAGATCTTTCTCAATATGATGGAGGAATTTGAAATAGAATTTGAGGATGTGTACATTAAATTGTTTATCCATACTCTAGAAGAAAATGCAAGGGACTGGTACAAATATTTTCTAGATAATTCCATTGATTCTTGGAAAGAAATGAATAATTATTTTAGGATTGCAGTATGGTGATAGAACAAACCCTAGGTTTCTTTTATCAGAGAGTTTGAAAACATCAAGAAGAATCCCTAATGAGTCAGTACATGACTTCAATACAAGATTTAAAAAAACCTTGATAATACTTCCTGTTAGAATTTGAGGCCTTGTGATCAGTCATGTCTGATCAAAGTATACTAGATGCATTTGATAAGAAAGGCTACATATACTATCTAAGAGACACGAACCCCAAAAAATTGAGGCAATCCTTGACCATGGTTATGCAAATAGAGAACAATATCAAGGCAGTTAGAAAACCTCCAAAAAGGGAAGGTGTTAAAGCTGGTCAACATAGAAAAACCCCAATCAAGTAAGGTTGCTGGATCTTAGAAGAGGTTGTGAAGACTTTGGCGGGGGCTATCAATGAGATCTATTACAAAATAGTCCAAACTGAGAAAGGAGTTGGGTAGAGTTCACAAGGACAAGCAAAAGGCACAAAATCATGGCCACATATTTGGAAATCATCACTAGGGGTGATCAAAGGTAACTGATGACAGAGGCAAAAGACTTGTAGGTTTTGGAGGAAATAGGATAGCCCCAAGCACAGAGAAAGTATAATGGTGCCTTGATCCTTTGGCTGCCAGAGTTGTTGCTGTTGAGGAAGAAAGATGCAATTGATTGGTGTGTTAGATGTTTTCATGCCTCATTCTCCTTTTGAAGAAAATCAGCAAGTTAAAGAAGCTAATAAGCTAATGATGAAATTGATGATGATATATGCATGATGGGTTGTATCCACTATCTCACAATAAGGGGCAACCTCAACTGAGGTGATAAATGCACGACCTACCGCCAGTTTTTAGAACTGCATTCATATGGTACCATATTCTTCCTCCCTCTCATACTTTTGAAATAGATACGGTACAAGCTTTTGAAATACCTAATAATGAATTTGAATACTTAAGAGATTTAATGATAAAGAAGTATGATGGAGGAATCCCATATGAGGAGGATAGGAAGTTATTGATGAATGTTGTTGTTGCCCAAGAGAAATATTATAACACGAGAAGTAAAGTTGTCAAAGGGGCAGGCCCTCAAGCCAAACCCAAAACTCCATTGCTTACTAGTATTCCTAAAGAATTTCCTAAGAAAGATGCATCTATCCAAAGGCCTTGTTGTCCCAAACAAAATTCATACTTCTCCTCATACCCAAACTGTCAAAAATCCCATGTACCATCTTATGAGTTTGTCAATCTCCCTCCCAATGCTGCCTTTCCCAAGTATGTTCCATATGACATTTCAAATATTTTTTGAGTCAAATCAAATTTAGTGTTCCAATTTTTGAGCTGCTTAGGATTCCTGAGCACAAGAAGAGGGAATTTGAGTATTTGGGATTGAAAGAAGAGAAAATTACCCTAGGTAGAAATGTAAACATTGTGGAGACTCCTCCAATCATTGAAGAACTAGAAACACCACTAACATGGGAAGATCTTGGGGAAGCACCTGAGGTTTATTTGGGAACATCTTTGGTTGAGTCTCAATTGAATGTTGATCCATTTTTCACAACTCTGATCATTAAGGAATAGATTGATGCACAATTGTATGTTTGATTTGGGAGCATCATGCAATGTAATGCCTCTTGAGGTCATGAATGAACTTGATATCAAAGTAAAAATAGCATATGGAAGTGTACTGTCATGGACTCTAGAGAGCTGCCAGTTGTTGGATGTGTTAAAGGATTGGTGGTACAACTTGCAGCTTATCCAGGGTAAGAACTTGAAACTTGATGTTGTTATTGTGGATTGCCCTACCAAATGGGGTATGCTGTTGTCTAGAAAATGGGCTA
Organism: Taxus chinensis; assembly: GCA_019776745.2. Taxonomy (NCBI): domain Eukaryota; kingdom Viridiplantae; phylum Streptophyta; class Pinopsida; order Cupressales; family Taxaceae; genus Taxus; species Taxus chinensis. The sequence continues at coordinate 749,839,233 of CM034154.1, read as the reverse complement.
CAAGTGTTGGTGGGAGTGTTCAAATGGATATGTCCTATGCCACCATCCCGATTGAGGGAAGCCTTGTCAAATTGTATGGAGAAAAGAAGATGTTGCATCTGATAGAAGATCCCAACAATGCCTCTTATGAAGTGTTGTACATTGATGTTGATGTTGATAAATTTGTTACCAACACAACCCCCAATTGTACTGATGGTAGAGAACACAAAGTATTGATCAATGTAACATGTCTTGAACAAGTAGGGATCTCCTTGGACTTTGTTGTTTTATGGAATCAGACTCTAAATTTGGAAATGGTACTGGTATTGCTCTGATTTCTCCAAGCATGGAAGAGTTTGTTTTTTCTTGAAAACTTAACTTTGAATTTTCAATATTGCAAAGTATGAGCATTATTGTTAGGATTAAGAACTAATTAGAAGTATGATAGGATGTTATTGTCAAGGGAGATTCAGGAACTGATTGTCAAGAAAATTAGAAAATTGTATGCTACCTAAAAATCACAGAATGAAACAATACAAGCATGCAATCTAGGATTTGATTGAAATGTTTGAATCTTTTAATATTGTGTACCATGATAGAAATTTTAATGCTAGGATGATAGACAAGTTAGAGGAGTGCTTAGGATCTAGATTTGGGAATGTGTTTCAGTGTATTCATTTTGTGAGTATGAAGTTCAAATACTAACAAGCCCATCTTTTGTCCCAATAACGTTAAAAATTGGTAAGTGTTTGATGATGATGTAGGTGAAATGGTTTCTTGAGAACCAAGGCGAGTTTTTGACCAAAATATAGATTGGGAACCTATGGTGTGTGTTGCTGAAGGAAAGGTTAAGATATATGTTGAAGAAATTTTAGGTGCTCATCTAGACCAGATCCAGGTACTAGGAGGCATAAAGATGATATGTAGCACTTGAATCCAATGTTGATAATGTTGATTGCATTATTAAAATAAGTATGTTGGATTTCAAGAGATGTATGAGGAGCACGACCTGGGCATAAAGGAAAAACCATGTAAGCCAGTCTCAACCATACAAACCCCCAAGGGCTAGCCATGCGAGTGGTTGGGAAGCAATCTCAGTAACAAGATAGGAAGTAAGGGTATGTCAATTGTTGAAGAAATATCAGGATTTCCTAGCTTGGTATTATTCTGAGTTAAAGGCATACAAAGAAGATTTGTTTTCCAGCATGAAATTCCTCTTGAATCTAATGCCAAGCTTGAATTTCAGGAAAAAATAGAGGCCCTGTGGATTTAATCTGCTCCTTTCTATGAAGATGCATGAAAAGTTTCAAAAAATAGGGATGAGGTCATTCAGCACATGGTACTCATTTGGGTATGCAAACCTAGTGCATGTTATGAAGGTAAAGAATGGTGATTATGTGTTGTGAAACCCTAGCAGGAACTTGAAGGTATAAGCATCATTTTTATTCTAATGACCCTCTACCAATTTACATTGAGAATTGATGCAATTTGATAACTTTTTCTAAGAATTAGATCCACTCCTGGATGGTTTCTCTGGATATAATCAAGTTGTGGTGAAGGAGTCAAAAAGAATGAAAGACTTCCTTTACCACTCCTTGGGGAATTAGGTCTATGTCAGGATGCCTTTTGGCTTAATAAATGCTGGAGAAAATTTTGGGTGATTAGTGGGCCTAGCATTTACTAGTTATATTAAATGGGAGTTTTTTGATTTTTGTTTTGTCCTATGATGTCAACTATGTTTTCTAGTCATTATGAAATGCATCACTAGCAACAGGAGAGAACTGCTGCCCTATTTGTGTAGAGACTATGGCAAAGGGTTGAATCCCAATGGGTGCCACTTTCAAGGCAAAAGTTTACAGAGCTACTTGGTCACATTGTATTCCTTCCACTCATGGGGTCTAGAAGAGAGTTAAAGCCATCATGTTATGGAAATTTATTCATATTAACTTATAGTGGTGACTCCAAATTTTTAGCTTAGTGGGTTGATCTGAATTTATTATCAGGTTAATTCATACATGAAGATAAGGGCAATTGGTCTTTGGTTGTTAAGGGCCCTTATTCAAGATTGACTTCAAATAGGTGAAAATACCTTCTTCGTAAAAAGACTTAGATGGGGATTACTTTGAATTTCCCATTCATGCTAGGCATTGAAAAGGTGAATTGATTGATTCCTCAGAATCAAGGTTTACTCCATTGTACCTAGTCCTAGTCCTTAGTGGCCACTTTTGATTTCCGTTTCTTGGTTTTTGCCTTAGGGGAACTTTTATTATTGTTCTACTTTGAAAAGAACATATTCCTTGACTCCATGAGCACATGGTCTATTTTGGGCACTAAAATTTCATGTATTTTCATAAAATTATTTATTACTCCATGGAATGGTTCCCATCCCATAGTTGAAGCTGTTTGGGTGTGCTTGATTCTAAAAGATGAAGCCCTAGGGTTTTTCCTTGAAATGTTGTTTAGTTTACGGGATAAGTGACTTTCGTGCTTGTTCTATCTCCCCGTTTTGCATACATTGACCCTAGACAAATAACCTGTCGCTGAAATTCATGGTTTTTTACAAATTTTGTATATTGACACATGTGTGATGAATTTTGCGCTTCTTTAAAAACTTGACCATAGTACTTCTCCTTTGTAGTTGTAAGTCAAGGAAACAAGTGGAGAGGCTATGATATAAAGTAGAAAAGGGGTAGAATCAACGTTGTTGTGTATTGCATCTATTTTTCCGCCATTTTTGCTCCAAGACTCTTGGAGATGTGAAACTACACACTATTTTCATCATTTTTTTTGAAATTCCTTGTCGTCCCTATCTGTAAAGTGCCATTGAATGGAGTCAAAACTTAATTTGTGAGTCCAAGGATTGTTAAGATTTTCATATTTTGAAGTTGAGAATTGCTCGGGAGACTTGTTAAAATGGGAATTACTAGAGAAGATGGATGCGGGATGGAGTTGCATTGGGAAAGAAAAGGAAAAGGATGAAATGATGAAGGTTGCATGTGCAAAAGGTGAAAAAGGTGTTGCCTCAAGAATGAAAAAGGATTACCTGTCAGATCCAATACTGTGCAGAGCATCCAGAAAATGATTAAAAAAGTGATTTCTCACATGATAGTGAATTAGAATGATTTGAAGGACTTGAAAAAATTTGTGACATGGCATCCTGAGTCATTAGTTGCGGGCCCAAGAAATCATGATCAATTCATAGGTTGGTCCACTTGGTAGATTTCTGGATTGGTGAATTTGTGAAATTGTCGATTGTCTGAAATTTTTATTGGTAACAAGCAAAGGTCCCTTAGTGGGTATTCTTCTTTTTTGGGGGGGAAATTTGAGTGAGTGAAATGTATAAATGCAATGAGAATACTGGTTCTTATCAAAAGGTCAGGGGGTTGAATTCTTAAGAGAAAATTTTAGAAAGCCATGTATTCTGAGATACCAATTGGATAAAGTGGGTTCTTTCTGCGTTAGATTTTGATATCATGTCAAGTTGGTTGAATGTCTAGCCATTGGGGAATCACTATAGATTTCTCTCTAGAAGCTTTCCCCTGTTGATGAATCTAAGAAATTTTGCTTAATTTGTGTTCAATCTCTAGAAATTTGTGTCTAGGGTTTGTTTCAGAATGTCTGTAAATGGTTTCTTTTGTTCCTATTGCAATCTCCACATTGACTAATATTTGTAAAATCACATAGGATCTTGTCCATGGGAAAATTCAGTGGCATTTACAATTTCATTTTAGGAAGAGCCTTCATCCTTGAGATGAGATAAACAAATTTAAAATCGCTCCACTATCATTTGTTTATAAAGATTTTCTGTAAGTCTTTGGGTATACCTTACGCTTGATTGATAAAATATTTTTGTGTTTAATTGAGTATTTTAACTCAAGAATCCTTCATGCTAGATTCTAAAATATTGTGTGAAGAGGTGCTGATTACTGGGCCTCCATTAAAGCACACCTTCTATGTTGAAGGAACATCTTAACCATTCATGAAGCTTTCTATTGTTGAGATGTCCTATTGTTTGAAGTTTGTTAGAGTATCTAGTATAATCAAGAATCCTGCTTAATCTCCCACCAAAATCATTCAAAAACCATGAATCCATCCTGAATTACCCTTGTTTTCCTTGTATATCAATCAAAGGAATAAAAATCTATTTACTAAAATATGGAAAGAACAATCAAAATTTCTTAATGTCTTTTTAACCTTGGCCTTGTGTTGAAGAATATCTCCATGGTTTTAGAAGTGACAACTCTTAAGAGTTAAATTATGGAGTATTGACCGTATTTTCCCAAGGTTTTCTTCATAAAATTTGTGCAAAAGTTCAAGGACATCTCCATTTCCTTCATCAAATAAAGTTTACACTACGGGTCCTTTCAGCTTGTGGTCGAAAGGCCTCACGGAAAGTAGTGAGGAGGTCAAATTGTCTTGAAGGTGCTATCCATCTCTCCATAAATATGAGTGACAAAAGGGTTAGATAGATCTCATCCCTTTGAGCTACAAAATGACACACATCATGATCTATTTGTCTCTAAGCTCTTTCCTAATCATCGCTTCTCAGCTTGAAAGGGAGTCATCTCGCCTTGCGAGAGTCATAGGTCTTAGCGAGTCAAATGACAAGTGTTAGATTCTGTCATAGAATCTGTCATTGTCATTTGTGTCAGTGTGTCATAGGAGTTACATTCCTTATTTGGAATTGTAATTCCTCCTTTAGTGGCATCATATGTGTCAGTCATGTCATATGCGTCAGTGGCGTCATAGGAGTTACTTTCCTTGTTTAGGCATGGGGGTTTCACAACACCCCTATTTGTACTTCCTTTTTTCGATCTATGAGGATGAGCAGATATGTTTTCTTATTTGCATATTCTTTCCATTGTTTGAATATTGCTTATTGTGTTGGAGCTACGATGTTACCATTGGAGTGCAACTTTGTTGTGGTGCATTGTTTTGATATTGGTTCTCGCATATCCCTCTTTCATGGTATTAGAGCTGGTTTCGGTAAAACGTGCACTCTTCATTTATCAGTTGCTTATTACTTCTAGTTTCTTCTTATTCCCTCATGCAAGTTTTTTTTATTATTACTTTGGAATCGTATTTCTCACCTCGCATTAAGGTTTCAATAGTTGTAAGTTTGAGGGGTTTTTCGTGGTTCATTTTCAAGTGTTCGTGGTTTTTTCTGGCTTGTTAATTCTTGCGTTCTTGGATCATGCATTCCATCCACTTGTATATTGGAGCTCTCGCTACCTTGGTTCTCACAGTTTGTTCATTGCCTCTACATTGACTCACCAATGATTGCTTTGCTTGGAATCGGGATTGTTTGTAGTCTAAACGTGGGTGTTTTGTATTGTTCAAGGTCTCAATGTGGTACTTTGGCTTAAGTTCTCCCTTATGGTGATATAACCGAACCGTGCATTGGATCTTTCCCACGCATTCCTATTTTTTTCTTATTTCCTTACATTGGCTTCATTGGTTTGTGTAGCTCGTATTGGTTCGGTGTACTTTTTCATTGACTGTGGTTTAAACATCTGTGGGCTCAGTTTTGATCCAAATTCGAGTCTTCGTTGTTTTGTTTTAAATTGTTTGTGCTTTTGTGAGGAAGATTTCTTGCATTCGCTCATCTTCTTTTGCATCGGTTGGACTCGGCTCTTCCACTGTGCATCCGCCTTCAACTCGAGCTCATGGTACTGGGTTTGTTCCCTTATGATCAGATTGTGTGTTTTTTCCTTCTACCGCTGGTTCGTTTAGAATGGTCCTTGGAATCTTGTTGACTCCTAGCTATTCAACGACCCCTGGTAACCGTTATACTTCTGCAGAATTTTCTGGGAAACACAAACCTTTGTTGCTCCACATGGCTCCCAACTGTGACAGTCCTTTATGTTCCTTGCCCTCTCTTGTCATCCATTGCAATTTGCCAACACATTGCACCCTGCCATGTTGTATTTCTTAGACCATTCACTCTGTTGACTTGACTGTTACCCTGAGCATTTCAACAACCTAGCAAGTTGCTTCCCAATCAACTCATGCAAACTTTTGGTCTTCTCGAGCAGCTTGGTCAACACTGCCCTAGCTCATGTCATATCCATCCTTTTTAGAATTGATTATTGGTAAAATCAATCACCTTTAATGTTTTAAGGTTAAAAACATTTATTTCATTGGCATTGTAATAAATTTTTGGTGTGTTTTTCTTGCTTTATTGTCCTTCCTTCGAGTGTCAAAGATGGAGGGTGAGGTTCGGGGTTGGCAAGAGGCTAATACCCCCTCCAATAAAAACAGACCCTATTTAAAATTTGATGTGATTTCCAATGAGCATACATATGAAACCCTTTGAATGTGTTTAGGGAAATTTTTAAATCCGTTTACAGGGCTTATTGGCATTTTCCATCAGTTGTGGGAATCATTTTTTTGCTATAACTTTTGATTCGTTGCTCGGTTTTGAGAACTTATTTAGTCAAAATTGCATGTTTTTTCAAACACTAGATGATGGGATTATCAATTTTGTAAATGAACTATTTTATAAAGTGCCACATTCTTGGGGGTTTCATTGTATTGCTTGTATCAGCTCATTTCAAATCATCTTGAGCCTTATTCTATCCCTTTTATTCCTTGTGGACTTGTGAACACGTCCGCCACAATCTTACAGAAAAGGGATTCTTTCGTGTGATTGATGAGGCCACATATTGGCATGTTTTGGCCCCATATAAATCCTTTTTGAAGCCTCTTACACATACAGTTTTGAGACTTTTATCTCCTCTTGATGGTTGATATGAGATAAAGTTATGATTTTGCATATATTTAGTTTTGTATGTTCATTAAGATCTAATATACTTATTTACTTTGGTGAATCTTGTCTTTTGTGAAAATTGATGTTTCTGATGTCTCCATGAACAAATTACAAGATGCCATAAGCTTTTGAAGTAGTAGGCCCTAGCCCGTAGCACTCTAGTTGTGCTCCAGTAGCACGTAGCACTCTGGCTGTGCTCCTACAGCAACCCGTAGCCACTGGATGGGCTCCTAATGATAAGAGAGAATCATGGACATTCAACAACTAATGAGGCATCATAAAGTATATGGAGCTCAAGCATATGAAGCTGGAAAATGAGTTAACCAAGTGGTAACATTGTTTGGACAAGTCTAAGAAGTCTTTGGGTGATTTATCTTACCCGTAGCAAGCTCCAGACCTTCCCGTAACATCTTCTAGAACTACCTATGCAGCAATAGAGAAGTATGCACCTCTAGCTACCTATAGCCAAAGAGAACTTATCCAGCTCACACCGCAGTATAAGACAAAAAGTGCCAGCTATCCTAACACATCATATGTAATGTTATGGTTATTTTGTTAAGTAGTTTTGTAATTAGTTCTTATCATGTAAATAAGACAGGAATTAGCTATCTTCACTCAACAAATATGAAACAGAACAACTATAATTTGTTTGAGTGGTTTTTTGATCATATTCCTAGTATAGAATAAGTTAGTGATCTGTCTATATATATATTCAGATAGAAATGTAAGAAGGGAACATGAGAGTAATAGATTAAGGAATGAAGTGATAGTTGTATGAGAGAAGCAAAATTGTAATTGTGTGAAGAAAAAATATATTAATGTGATTTTGTGCTCTTAAGTTCATTGTAATCTCTTTGTTGTAGCAATCTTTAATTGCTACAACTCAATAGATGAATCGTTTATCTTCTTGAGTAGTTTTGTGAGTTTCTAGGGTAGGATCGGAACTCACTTCTACACGAGGAAGGGCCCCCTTGGAAGGAATTGTAGGGAAGATCCTATTCCTCCATTTCCTATTTATGTTGTGTGGATTGATTATCAGTTATTCATTTCATTTCTAAAAGTTAATGAGTGCATAGTGTGTTGAGTTTTAGATCTACAAATCAGCAACCTCCATAGTTTACTTTCCAATTTGCACAAACATTACTTTATACTCTTTGATGAATTTCTAGCCTACAAAGACTTCACTCCAAAGTACTGTAGCATATATTTTGTAGGCCTTTGAAAATCTTATGCCCCTGGGTTGATATTTAATGAACAGCAGAGTATGAGACCTAATATCATTGGTTGATTATTTTGCACATCATTTTGGCATCATTTCCAAGGAAGGTGTCCAGAAAGTACCATAGAAGTGATTCAATTTCCCACTTTCATTCAATTCACGCTTTCATTTCCCACTTTCTAGAATAACCATTCATGCTTTCTAGAATAGTCATCCTACTTTTTAGATCAGCTTTCCTTCCTGTTATTTCAAAAGCTTTCTAGGAGCTAGAATTCCTGCTTTCTAGGATAAATTTGTCATTACCACATTGCTCAATTTCTTGCAATAGCATTAAGAACCAACCCCCTCATATATTTTTTTTAAAAAAAAAGAAAAAAAAGAAAAATACAAGGAAAAAGCAAGAGAGAGAGCTGGAAAATTTATGCATAGAGAACGAGACTCGTTTCAGAAGATTTTTGCTAAAGCAAAAAAAACTTGTGCAGCAGAGGAGCTACTTATCTCCCAAGACAAGGAGTATACTTCCACACAAAGAAGAAGAGTGGTAGAGGAGCTGAAACGTATTCAAGAAGAAGAACAAGAAGTAGAGAATACCTTGGCCATGCTAGTGAAAGAAAGACAAGAGGAGGATTTGAACGAATCCCATACTCCACGAGGAGAAAGAACACCAGAATACCTACTCAATTCAGCAAGTTCTATTACAACTATTGTCCGCCCACCGTACAACACCTCAAGTATCTGTACATTATCGTACCAAGGGGGAGGTTGATTAGGAATTTGAGGAAATTATTCTGAAATCTCTTGGGATCTGTATAACAAGGAAATACGCCATGGATCGAGCATCAGGAAATGAAGTTGAAGGTAGAGAACTTGCTGCCTCCACTTTTGAATTCCCAATTGTAGAAACCACATAAGATACTCCTATGAAGAATATTCCACCCTCAGCCCTCCCACACTTCAGGGGGATGTTCCAATGAGGATCCAGATACATTCCTATTTGAGTATGATGTGTTATGCCGAAGCTACGACTACCAAATGGATGAACAAAATCTCAAGCTCTTTCCATCCACCTTAAAGGATGCAACACTAAGATGGTTCATGGGACTAGGGGGAACATAGTTAGTAGTTGGGATGAGATGAAGAAAAATTTTCTGACCAAATATCAAGAATATGGAAAAGGTAGAAACTTAAGAAGAAATGATATATTCCGCATGACTCAAGACGAGGATGAATATTTGGAAGACTACACTGGAGAGGTTCACCTTCACTTTGCAGAAGCATAAGAAAACTAATCTCAGCCCAGACACACTCAAGCTAGTATTTCTGAAAGGAATATGAGATGACTTCTTGGAATCCTTAGACCTCATGAGTGGAGGAGATGCATCTCAGCTAACCTTTGAGGAGATGCAACAATTGGGGAAGAATTATTCGAGATCAACGTTGGGTAAACTTCAGAATAACAAAATGCTGCCAGCATCAGCCAATGGGATCTCTAAAGCTGATGTAAGTAATCTGCTATGGGACATGAAGATGGATATAATCATCCACATGGCCACACAGCTGGATACACTACACACCAGACAGAAACAACAAGCAATGGACCAAGCCCTTATGGTCTACTACCCAGATTGTCGGAAGAAGCAAGCTGATTGCAAGTGTCAAGTTATAAAGATGAATGTAGCAAGCATTACATCTGAAGAACCAGATTCCGTAGTCACTGCATGCCATAGGAGGAGATGAAGACCAAGTGTTCTACGTGGCATAAAGGAAACCTTGGCAGCCAAGGAAAAACTATCCAGGTATGGGATCAAATTCACCATTTTCACAATCATCATTTTTCAATCAAAATGCAAATAACATGCCTAGCTGGAGTAATCCCTAGATGCCCCCAGCCCCTCCCAACCCACATTGGCCTATGCAACAACCATATAATCCCAATCAATGGTAGCAGTATCCTACTCCACCCTGGAAAAATCAACCATGGCAGCCCCCACACTAATTAATGGCAAAACCAGCCAACCCAAGGTCCACAAAATCTTGCAAACCCATGACAAGAAACCATGGAGAGGGAAACAACCTTGGGGAAATTAGCAAGGTGGGTTCCCACAACAACCACAACATCCTGTAATAATGCCAAACACACAACTAGCAAGACCGAGCTCAAATACCTACTCAACCTGTGCCAAATCCTACCAATAAGTTGGCTCAACCAACATGTACTGCTGAAATAACACAGTACCCCGCTTATACAGTGGACATCAATGAAGTCCACCTGCATTCAGGAAGAACTCTACCACCTCCAAGTCTCACCCATAATGAAAAACCCACAATATCCATTCCATAGTCTACACCATAACCACAGGAGGATCCTGAACCAACCAATAAAGAGAATGCAGAAACAATATCACCACCCTTCCCAGAACATTTGAACCTTCAACACACTCCTGTTGAACCTGAGTTTGATATCCTAGGGAAGCTGAAGAATGTTTGTGTAAAGATCCCTTTATTTCAGGCCATTAAATATGTCCCCATTTATTCCAAGGTAGTCAAATATTTGTGCCTTCAGAAACATGGAAGGAAGAAGAAGGATCCTAATACAATCCATGTCATTGGAAAATTGGTAGAAATCATGCTGGGAGGAATGTTACCATAGAAATATGCAGACCCAAGCTGTCCAGTTGTCACTGTTTAGATCAATGGACAACAAGTCCATAATACCTTGATTGATCTAGGAGCTGCCATCAATTTCATAACAATGGAAACAATGCATAAATTATACCTACAACATATTCATACCACATCTACAATGCTATAAATTGTAGACAGATCGACAGTACGATGAGAAGGAAACATAGAATATATTTTCATATCAGTAGATTCATGGGAGTGCCCTACAAATTTTATTGTATTGCAGCCAAAAACAAAAACCTTAGAGGATATCCGCTGATCTTGGGAAGGCCATGGTTGGCCATTACAGATGCTATTAATTAGCCGTAGATCTTGCAACATATATATTTCAAATGGGAACATCACCAAACAACTAGTTTTGTACCCCACCGACATAGGTATCACAAGACAAGGACCGGCCTTTCTGGATTAAAGAAGAAGAAGAGGTACCCATCTGCCCTACTTTAACAATAGATCATGCATGCACATTGACAGATCTAGAAGAGGATACCATCATCTCCAACATACTGCAAAACAACTATCAGGTAGAACAATCCACTCCTGATAATTTCCTTGTATTCATTGTCATTTTTCTAATCTATGGTCAAAAGAAGAACCAGCTGAAAGTGATCAAAGGATCTTCCTTCAGCTGTTGCCACACAACTGCTTCCACACAGTTGCAGCCACATGCGATCAATCAACAACATAGAGAAAATGACAAAAGCCACAAAATCCATAGAAATAATGCCAGGAAAGACATTCCGCATAAATAAAAAATTAAGTATAGAAGAAGAAATAAAATTGACAGCCATATTGCATGCAAACAAAGGAGCCTTTGCATGGGACCATGAAGAAATGCAAGGCATCAACCCATAAAAGTGTACACACCATATTTACATCAAAGATGAATTAAAACCCATATGCCAACCACAATGGAAGATGAACCTAGTAGTAAAAGAAATAGTCATGGCTAAAATACAGAAACTCTTAGATGCATGATTCATTTATCCAATCTCTAATAGCTGTTGGGTTTCTCTGTTAGTCACTGTATCCAAGAAAGGAGGTGATTGGCATATATGTATAGACTAAAAATAATTGAATGCAACTACAAGGAAGGACCATTTCCCAATACCATTTATTGATCAAGTGCTAGATACACTTGCAGGAAAGAAATACTTTGTATTGTTATATGGTTTCAGCATATACAATCAGATCCACATTGCTCCTGAGGATAAAGAGAAGACCACATTCACATGCCCATGGGGAACATTTGCATATGTTGTCCTACCATTTGGATTATGTAATGCACCTGCCACATTTCAGCTAGTAGTCCTCAGAATATTTTCAGATCTCTCACATGACTGTGTAGAGGTATATATGGATGACTTCACCGTCTATAGAGACACATTTGAGGTATGTTTGAATAACTTGGAAAAAGTATTAAGATGTTGTCAAGAAAATCATCTATCCCTAAGTCATAAGAAATGTTTCATTCTCATGGAGGAAGGGATAGTGCTAGGACACCATGTCTCTGATGTACCGTAAAAACAAAAATATGTACGTAGCTTCTTGGGTCATGCTGGTTACTCTTAGAGGTTCATCAACAATTTCAGCAAAATGGCAGCCCCATTGTTCACCTTGCTAAACAAAGATGCTAAGTTTGTATGGACTCTCGCCTATAATGAAGCATTCAATCTATTGAAATAGTTTCTCATATCAACATCCATATTATGTGGACTAGACTGGGGATTTCCTTTTCACATACATACAAATGCCTCTGATACTGCCCTAGGTGCAGTACTAGGATAGAAAAAAGGCCATCTCAGCTATGCTATCTACTTTGTCAACAAAAATATGCAAGCAACAGAGCTAAACTACATGGTGAAGGAGAAAGAATTCTTGGCAGTTGTATATGTAATCAACAAGTTCAAACATTACATCACAGGCTATCAAAATTTCATACACACAGATCATGCTACCATCAGGTACCTCATGAATAAACCATGAGTATCCGAAAGAGTGGTAAGATGGCTTCTCTTGTTGAAAGAATTTGACATTACCATACTAGATAAACTAGGGAAGGACAACGTTGTAGCTGAATTCCTTTCAAGATTACAAAGCAATCAAGAGGGTGGCATAGTGGATGAATCATTTCCCGATGAGCACCTCTTCACCCTCGCTCTCTCTACACCCTGATTTGCTGATATAGTAAACTACCTAATTACTTTTCCTCAAAAGAGAAGCATGCCTTGATATGGAAAAGCAGTAAGTACTCTTGGATTTTTGGTTTTCTCTTCTATACTAGACCTGATTGTGTAATAAGAAGATTTCTATGAGAAGATGAAGTAGTTGACATTCTCAAAGCATGCCATGATGAGCCATGTGGAGGACACTTTACAACCAAATGAACAACAGTAAAAATCCTAACTGCTGGATACTACTGGCCTATGTTGTATAAGGATGCAAATAGATATACAACCCACTGTGATAAATGCCAATGTATGGGGAGGCCTACAGGGTCAAATGAAATGCCATTACAGCCTCTGTTGCAACTGGAACCTTTTGATAAATGGGGAATGGACTTTATTGGATCTATAGACCCCAAATCAAACAACAAAGAGTACATCCTTGTATGTACAGATTATGTCACCAAATGGGCTGAAGTAAAAGCACTGGCACATGCTCAAGATGAGAAAGTAACAACCTTATTATACGAAGAAATATTCACAAGATATGGTGTACCAAGGGAAATAGTTACGGATCAAGGGCCACAATTTACTGTTGATCTCATTACTGACCTAGTGGAAGAATAAATGATAAGACACAAGAAGTCCACTCGATACCATCCACAGTCTAATGGTCAGGTTGAAGTCATGAATAGAGAATTAGAAAATATCCTAACCAAAACATTCAATCTATCAAGAAAGGATTAGGAGTCTAGACTCCACGAGGCTGTATGGGCATACAGAATCACATGGAAAACAACTACTGGCTTCACACCATATGAGATGGTATATGGGAAGAAACTAATGCTGCCAATAGAATTTGAACACAAAACTCTGAGGACTATAGTAGAACTGGGAATTGATATTTCTGAAGCACACAAGCAAAGATTGATGCAACTCAATGCTTTGGATGATTACAGACAACAAGCACTTCAAAACACTTAATTGATACAACAACAATGAATAGGATGGAATGACAGATACATCAAGCCTTGACAGTTCACACATGGAGATCGTGCCCTACTGTTTGATTCAAAATACAAAGACCACAAAGGAAAATTGCAAACAAGATGGCTTTGGCCATACGAGATTGAACATGTCTATAACAGTGGTGTAGTCCAACTACAAATAATTGATCCAGTAAGATTCAAACTCCTGGTTAACGGTCACAGACTCAAAGTATACAAAAAACCCTTATCAAAGGAGAAATTTTCACAGCAAGTGTAGCAGTCCATGCAGACAAACCCTCATATCGACCCACCAAGTTCAAAGGAAAAGGTGATTGATGAGGAAGGAAGGGAGGATGATCTCTACCTCCCATCGGAAGAAGATTGAAATGTTGTATATGGACCTTAACAGGGCCATAATAAACATTCTGATATAGGCAGTAGCAGGATTTTAAATAAATAAATAAATAAATAAATATATATATATATATATATATATATGCTTGCTAGCTGCTCAGAACTATGAAAAAGGGCTTGAATGGAAAACTAGCTCATTGGCCATTCAGGGGAAAAAATTGAAAAAAAGGAAAAGAAAAAATGTGTATTTTTCAAGAAATATGGAAAGCAAAACACCTCAACCAAACCTGCTTAACACTGCTTTTGCCACTTCCAGTTGTTGCGGGCTACTCAATCAATTACTACAGGTAACATTCTAGTTGTTGCAAGCCACTCAATCAGTTGCTACGGGAAACCTTCCAGTTACTGCGAGATCCTCAAATAGTTGCTACAGGTAAACTTCCAGTTCCTGCAGGCTCCTCAAACAGTTGTTACGGGCACTTTCTAAAAGTGCTACAGGTAAAGTTTTGAACATCCACAGGCATATTTAGAAGGAGGTAAGGTAAAATCTAAGTCACAAATAATTGCATAAAGCATAATTCATGTTACAGGTACTCTTTCCCTTCCTACAAACATTCCTTGCTTGTTACGGGAAACCCCTTGGTTAAATCAAGCTACCTATTCAGTGCTATGGGCCACCTCATGATCGCTAAGGGCACAATTTCAGAGTGCTACAACAAAGTACTACTACGGGTAGTCATGATAAGAGATGCAAAAATCCACTCCAAAACATGCAGGCATCATACAAAAGAAGAAGGAATGTAAGTTTATAAAAATCACAAGCATCATGCAAGGAGGTATCATTTTTATAGTTTTTCACATGTTGCAGATGCATAAATAGAAACAAGGACCTCCAGCCGAGTCCATGAGGAACCTCATGTCCCATCTACCTAAGCATAAAAATTGCATAAACAAATTCCAGAAGAGCAATCATTTTTCAAATGATCCTTGTAATCAAATTACTCATTGGAAGAAGTGTTGCATGCCAAACCCTTGGACAAAGCATATTCCCATAAATAGGTGTCATGTGGAGGAAAAATAGGTGACACTTAGGTAAAAAGATAATATCTACAAGTAGTAAGTATTTTTTTTCTTGAAAAGACATGTTAAAATTAAATATACGCCTTAATCATTTACTTTTTTTCAATCACCATCATGAGGGGACATTAATAAGTTCCTTCAGCAATAAATATATGGCACATCTGAAACATGTTTTCACTTGAGATGAGTGACATTTGTCTAGGGGAGGAGGTAGGATTGGATCTCGCTATGGGTAGATTTAATTAGCCACAATACAAGAACCGAGGAAATAATGATGCAAACCTTGATTAAAGGGGACAATTAAAGATTGCACCTGAGATGTGATGAAGCAAAATAGAAAAGGGTGAAAATCAACACAGAGAGAAAAAAAATTGTCTGCAGAAGCTATGGGAGGAACAGTTGTTTGCAGAGATCCCACTAATGTCACACCCTTGAGAAATAACCCTCATTGATGGGATACATTTGAATGGGATGGATGGACAAATTACTTCCAACTGCTAACTAAGTACTCGAATGAGAGAGTAGAGTAATTTGCAAGCACATTCAATGAACAATAAGCCACGGTAGTTGGCACATCATTTCCAGTAACAAAATACTTGATTGGCCAAGTGATAGGACTCCCTCAAAATGGAGAAAATTGGGAGGAGAAACCCAATGCATAGAAAATCAGACAATAATTCTTCCAAGGGGAGAAATACAATTAGACAAAAGGGGGTATTGAGACAAGAAGCCTACTTGAGGCTTGGAGAGAAATTGGTACATTCATCATCAACTACTTCGCATGCAAAGGAAGGTATTCCCTACTCTATACAATGTAATTTAAATACTTAAATCAATTGAGGCATGGAATAGTAATAAATGTCCCAAACCACTTACTAAATAGCCTAAAGAAAATGGTAAAAGAATATCATAAAGGGGTAAAGAATGCCTTGTCTCATCATTGTCTGATCTGGCTAATCACCAAGCAAGGCCTCCAAAACATCCAACATAGGATTGATTTAAACCAGGTAATAGGGAATCCAGACCGGCCACCTACAACATCAGAAAAAGAGAAGAGTCAAGAAAAAGTTGAAGAAAGAGTGGAAAAAGAAGAAACCCCTGAGAAACAGCCACAATAAGAAAGGAGGTAAAAAAAAAGCATATCATAAGGGTCGATAGAGAGAGATAATAAGATTCTAGCATACCCATAGTAAGAAATACTAGGAGCTTTGCTGCTAGGGGCAGAAGAAGAAGGAGGCTCATCATTTCTTTAGAAAAGGAAACCACAGAAGAGGTAGTGTAGACACCAAATTTGTGTCTTACGACCCCTTGTGACCCGCATCTCATTTCGTAACCTAACCTCACCACCTAAACCTTACACAATTATTTATTAATTATCTTATAATTAATAAATCCACATCACCTTACCTGCCACCTCATTTTGCCACCTCATCATGACCTAGGCCTAACCCTAAACTAATCTAATTAAGACCTATAACTTGGTCTACATCCACACCCATGACCAATGACCCCTTTCTCGCACCCAAAACCGACCTTCTAGTCACTTGATCAAGCCCGCAACTAATCCCTCAAGAGAAAAGGAGGGAAAGTTGGCTATTTTACTAAAAATAGCCCACTTTGACCTGACCGATACCGGTTCCTACTCGACCACCGTCGGTTACGTAACCGCCATCGGTTCCCTGTAAATGGGCTCCCCTAACCAGAAACAAAGGTCGAAGGATTTTGGATCAATCAAGATCATCATAAGCGATCGAGAGAATCCAGATTTTACTTGGCCGAGCAGAGACAAGTGAAGAAACAAGAAGAGTTTGCAGCAAAGGAGATCAAGCCCAAGACTACAACTGAATAACCAGAGCCCTGTGATACTCATCTGATCATCAGGAGGGAGATATCTCATCTTCTGGGTGTTATGCCATAATACCTGATTTCTACCTTTGTCATCATAGTTCTTGGATCTGCATCCTCGTCAATAACCAGTAAGTTGTATCTTGTATGTCCTCTTTTATAACATTTCTTAGAATTTTGAATCACAGCCGTCATTAATCCATTCCTGGATCTACTACCCAGCAACACATCACATTTAACTATCATTCATCTACCCTCTCATCACTCCGTTACCTAATCCCACTCATTTACTAGCCTTACAAACATCACAACCACCCTATAACCGACCCTCACCAAGAGCCCCTAAAACATACCCCTACCGATATCAGTTAGCAGAAACCGGTATCGGTTATTGTGACTCAAAACCAGAAACCAACCTTTCCCCCTACCTATTTCAATGAAGCAATTAAATTGTTATTTTACAATATTTCATGTTAATTCATATTAGCAGGGGAACTGACCACCTTTGAAAGGAAGTGTTATATTTCCTGGGCCCAAGGCAGTTCCCTCATTTATTGTCTAATCAAAATATTGTGGTCTTGTATTCTTATTTACAGGTAGTCCTTCCAAGACAAAAAGGAGTTCTTCACAATCAACCTGATCTCTCTCTACGGTACGTGCACACCATCTCGACATTCAACAGGTATTCCTCCTAGCCCTAACCATTATCTGTTTCTAAAAGGAATGAAAGGATAGAAGCAACTCTATTCCCAAAAAGTTGAAACATTCCAAGTGAAACATTTTGGCACGCCCGGTGGGACCCATTTTGGGTTTCTTTCTTTCTTTCTTGCTTTCATATAGGGAGCATACTTGCCGTTTTATTTTTCTAAAGATATTCATAAGGTATTTTGTTATTTTGGTAAAAGAACTTTCTTTGCTTTTACATCTTTGCATTAGTGAAAGTCATCTCTTTTGCTTCATCGAATATCATTTTCGATTTGGGTTTAAAACACGTGCATTACATTCTTGCTTGTTGTTTTCAATTCTAGTGAACATAGACTAAGTAACAGGTCGTACACGTGGGGGTGATTTCCACGGTATTGACAGGAAATTAATCTTACTTTCACTACACAACACATACCGAATCACTTCACAATTAACACAACAGCTCAAACATCCCCCCTTTTTCCGCGGTATTCCTCCGCCTGATTGAGGTAACCTTATAAGCCAAAACAAACTTGACATTTCCCCTAAGTCTTTTGTTTAGGATTCTGACATCATTCTACATCTAAAGGCATAAGCCCACGAAATTAAAATTAACCCTAGGGTTAGTCTCTGGATTTGCGTGTGCATCTTGCTTGTTTTCAGTTCTGTTTTCTCTGTCATACTCTGTCTTCTGTGATCACCTCAGAACAATTTGATAAGTGTACTAAACATTGTTAAAAATCAAATCAGCAGCTTCTTATATTTTTCTTATACCAGTCTTATTACACCGACATCATTTAGCTGACCGACGTCGGCTAAACTCTGACCGACATCGGTTATTAGACCGATATCGGTTACTATCTTTTACAGTTCCTGACAAACCAGCAACCTGCCAATTTCACCATTCTAAGGCTGTTTATGTTCCCGATAGATTGAAGCCCTACTGTATACTCTTGTCCATGGTTGTTATCACTCGTAAGCAAGCCGCTGCAATGGTTTCACATGCGTGCTCTGTGCCTTTTTCTGAATCACCCCCTTCACATTCTATAGGGAACCCTACAGACACTAGTGATATCCCCAAAATTCCTATAGGAGATAAAGAATTTGCCAAATTTCTGGATGCTAATCCTAGCGCTGTACAATACTATTTGTCTCATGCCCCTGACTGTACACCTGACGGTCAACTCCTTGTTGGCATGCCTATCAGTATAGCTGCTCATTTAGCTCCCTTCTCCGCCTGATAACTCCGTTTTGCCTTCCTGCATCCTTAGTCCCGTCGCCTAATCCTTAGCAGCTTCAGGGGTTCATACGGCACAGATTGGCTTTCCTTTAGTTAATCTTGGGTCCAACATGTCATTACCGCTGACTACTCCTACCTCGTCTCTCTTGCAGACTGTTCTGTTTATGACTTGCTCTCTGCCACCTATCCACACGAGATTTCCTTCTCAAGCTCCGCCCACCTTTTCATTTCCACACACATATCCGGTAACCTCAACAGCTTATATAGGACATCCCTATTCAGTTGCCTCAACACATTCGTCCTCCATACCTTATCAACATTTAACCCCACCACTTGTCTAGCAGTGGCCCTTGGCCCAATTTTCCTCCGTTTACCACAACCACACCATCATCTCATCCAACTACTGATTTAATTAAACAAATGATGGACAAAATACAAAATCTAGAGGTTTCTGTTTCAGGAAGTCGTAACGCCTTGACATACGAGCAAGTTTTTCGGGAGCCTATCCACCCTTCAGTCCCCCTTCATTCATATCCTCCTCAATGGGAATTACCGAAATTTACCCGTTTTAATAGTAAAGAGGATCCTCAACAACACATGTGATCATTTAGACATGCTTGTTATTTTATTCCTCATGATGATGCCTTGTTACTCCGCACCTTTCCCATGTCCTTATCAGGACCCGCCTTGGAGTGGTACAGTGCTTTAACCCAACACTCAATCTTCTCTTTTAACCAACTAGCCCAATCTTTCTTGGATCATTTCTCCATTAACATTGCCAAGAAAGTATCTATCACCGACCTCTATGCCATCCGACAATTTGAAGACGAATCTATCGTAGATTTTGTTGGGCGATGGCGGGGCCTTATCAACCAACTTACATATGCCTTGCCTCAGGCTGAACTTATCAAACTTTTTACACGGGCATGCGCTAAGCACATCTCTCCTACCCTTGAAATTCAAACTTTCCACACATTTGATGAGGCCTTTACCATGGCTCGGAAACTAGAAATTCGAGCCTTAGAAGAAGAGAAATTGTGGTTGCACAACAAAAACCCCAATTTCTGAACTCCAGATTCTATAAATAAACCAAACACCACCACTCCTCACACATCCACTTCTTCGAAATCAAAAGGAGCTGTCCACGCGGTGATGGTCAAATCTCAAGCACCGTCTAATACCCCACCAAAAACCACCTATAAATATAAAGCTGAGCCCATCAATTACACTCCCTTGGGAGAAACTTATGGCGTCATCTTGGAAAAATTGCTCAAAGCTGGAGCTATCACCTTGCCTCCTGTTAAACCTCACTCCAGGTTTGACTCCACCCATGCTATACCTTCTTGGTACAAAGAAAATGACTTCTGTAACTTTCACCGCGTAAAGGGACATAGTCATGAAAACTGCAAGATGTTGAAAAACATAGTGCAGGAAATGGTTGATGCAAGGGATATAACCCTCGATAATCCTAATGCCCCTGCCAACCGAAATTTGAAAATCTTCAACAAACCATTCCCGAATCACTCTTCCAATAGTAACATAAACCAGGATATCTTAGCCAAGGAGAGTGTTCATGAGATCCATGCAGTTTTCGACTCCCAGCCAAAAGCCTCTATCGAGAACATTTTGAATCAAGCCTCTTCACTAACACAGGGGCCCGAACCTCCTTCACCATCATCAAGCCAAGGCGAAATCATTCCTTTACCCATGAAGGAGTTAACTGCCCAGAGTTCTCTTCTCATAGATGAGTCTTCTTACACCACATCCCTACAAGACTGCGAACGGATGTTATCTAACTTATCTATTTCCCAAACGTCCCCTACTACCACTCTTGTTGCACAAGAGGAAGGCTCGCTACTCCTTTTGTCATCCTTAGACGAGAAACCTCTTGCACCGACATCACCAAATTCTTGTAACCATGTCGAATCCTCTCAAACATGCCCTCCTACCTATTAGTTCTTCATCGCCTAAATATTTTCAGCGACCGGTTGACCTCTTAACACCTATTGATACAGTGCCTCATCTACCCCCTGTATCACACCCACAGTGGACCGGAATCACAACCCACCTTTCTTCCATACAAAAATTCCAATTCACACCTGAAGACTGTCATTCTCCGGAAGATAGATAAGTCCTATGGGAATGTTTGAGTACCCCCTTATTCTACTCAAATATAGATGACCGATACAGACACCTCTACCATATACCTGAAGTGTTTACAGAAACTCAAAATGCCTATGTCCTCATCTTCACCCCCCCGCATCTCTACCCAGTATCTCATCCACCTCTGTCAGCCTAACCAAATCTTCCCCTACACTTGGGACCTCACCAATACCCAGTCTAACACACCCGCCTAAGTACTAGATTTATCCAAAAATAAAGCCGCCCCTCCACTTAGGAGAAAACCTCAATCCGTGCCTCTATCACAATTAAAACCATCATCGTCACACCTACCTTCCATATTGGGACCTCATCCCTCCACCTTGCATCAATATATCATACCTCCTGTGTTTTCTTTAAAACGACCTACGCCTTCTGCACCCATACAGAGATCTAAGGGTATATCAACATTGTCACCCCACGTATCCTGTCCACCCATCAACCCTAAAAAAATTTCATCATCAAAGGACTTGTTTGCCGTCACTCCTCTTTTGTCGCCATTGTTTCCGGATACCACGTTATCTGGAGCCTCATCATCTAACCAGCTAAACGTAGCTCCTGCGCCAAAGAAACCACGTTTAGTTAAAACCACGTGTCAACACCCCTTGGCTAAACCACCACCCGTACGAACCAACCATGCCCAAACATTACCAAAACCTGCTCAATCAATACCCTCATCCTCCTCCGATTTTGACCCACTCAAAGGATCATACGCCAAAATCCTTGCTATGTTGGTGGAGAATGCGACCATTTCTCTACCCCCACTTAGACCTTATGACCCATCTAAACCTCGACCTATAGGTTATGATGAGTCTAAAATCTACGCTTATCACCACACACCAGGACATGATGTGGAGGGATGCAAAGCTTTAAAATCCATCCTTCGTCAGTCACCTCTCTCAGATAGAAAGATTAAGAAAGACAACTTACGGAGGGAGAGACCTTTGGCTTCCATTCCCTCTCCTATACCACCTGTCCCCACCTCACCAATATCTATCATTATTACAACCCCACCTCTTGAAGCCCATGATTCATCCCGACCATCTTCCTCATCTCAGGTCCACGAGATCAATATGATTAGTGTTGCTACTCGAGCGCAGAAAAACAACGAGAAAGCGAAAGAAAGCACACCTGCGTCCTCTCTTTCTCCATCCACCATCCCGATTGCACCACCACCTAAAGTGGTTATTCGTGGACCCCCGCTTACCCCGTCTCTAATGGAGTTTCCCACCGAGCCATGATCAAACAGCTTCACCAATCACCTATAAAAATGACACTGTATGATCTCATTCAGACTTCTGAATCTCATCGACAAGCTCTCGTTGAAATCCTTCAAGGGATCGAGGTCTTACCTAATGAAACCCTACCTGTTACCTCCATTCTAACACCCAATCATGTTGCTTCCCTCACCAAACAACCTACCGCCCCAACCACTTCTGTCTCTATACAACAAGCTGCTGCAGTCAGTTTCTCCGAAGACGAAATTGTTGACTTTGGTACAGAAGATCCTGACCCTGCTCTTTTCATCTCAGCTTACGTCCGGGACATTCGGGTACGTCGTGTTATGATCGAAGGGGGCACTAGCCTAAACATCATCTCTTCAAAATCCTTCCAACAAATGAATATCCCTTCTAGCTACATGTGTGCCAACCCCATCATGTTGCGGTCATTCAATGATGCTATTACCTCTACCTTAGGCACCGTGATCCTTAACATTCGTGTAGGACCACGTACTTTACCCCGAACTCTTCTATGTCCTTGAGGGAGAGTTCCAATACAATATATTGCTAGGTCGCCCTTGGATCCGGGCTATGGGATGCGTTCCTTCAACCTTACATAGATGCATAAAATTTGAGTACGAGGGAAAGTCCTACACCGTAAAACCTGATCCTCCTCCCTTCAAAACCTGCAATATGTTATATCGCCCTAATGATGTGCTTGTCCCAGTCAAGACACCCATTCATCCAACCCAACCATCCACTTCAACCACACCTCTACCATTCACTTCAACAGCACCTACACCTTCAACCCATGAAACCACCGTCGCAAAAACCACTTCCCTTCCCGCAGCTAACATCCCAACCGCAGACCCCTTAGTAGATGTTTTTCAACGCCTTACGCTGGGGGAGTATCACCTATATAACGTTAGTTCTTTCCATACCCCATAGGAGTACGGACAGGTACATGCACATCCTACCTATGACCGTCGTGTGGGGGAAGTAATCCCCTACGGACCACCTCACTGCCGCACTAACCTAACATATGGGGGTGTCGATGCATCTTCCATTGCCCCTGAGCCTCCTCTTGGTGTGGTTCCTTTCCAATCTGATTTTCAATACCTGAAAAATCGTCGTTTCGCCCTTACCTTCTTGACTCGCTGTGCTTGGAAAGGCTTTGGTTTTGGTCTTTATGAACAAGGCCGACATACAATCATCCCCATAACTACTCGCAAGCACAATGATCGTAGTGGTCTCAGATTTCTAGGAACACTTACACCAAAGGAACCTCGTGTCAGTTGTCTTCTAGAAGATGACGACGTCACCCCTACCAAACCATCATCACTCATTTTGCCTTCGTCACCCACAGAGTCGATAGATCCCGAATCTATCCCTCCTAACTTTTTTTTTTCATAAATGCTATCTTCCTAGGTCCTCTCACTTATCAACACGATAATGAGGACCCCTCTTCTATCCCCCTTCTGTATCCAGACATGATTGAAGAGGACTCACCTTCAATTAACGTTGTTGAGTGCCAGGATGATGACTCCATCCTCACTTACCTTGGTGCGGATGACTCTTATATTCAACGCACCTTACCATCTGAAACTCAAACCATGTTGAACGAGTCTACTATAGAAATCAACATCCACATGGAGGAGGATCCTCACATTGTGAAGATCGGACAATCCCTTAGCGCATCAGAACAGGTCACCTTTACTACCTTTCTCCATACTCGCAACCAAGCTTTCGCTTGGTCCTACGCTGACATGCCAGGAATTGATCCTGACATTGCTGTCCATAACATTACCCTGAAACCCGATTCCAAACCAATTAAACAGAAATTGAGAAAAATGCATCCACGCATTGCCCTCTTGGTCAAAGAGGAGCTTCAACGACTCCTTTTCTGTTTCCTTCATCCTGCCTATTGACTATCCTCAATGGATTTCTAACATCGTACCTATCACTAAAGCGACGGGGGGACTTCGGATATGCACGGATTTCTGAGATCTTAACCCTCGCTTGCCCTAAGGATGACTTCCCCCTACCTAGTATTGACCAACTTGTTGATCTCACTGCGGGCCCATGAGATGCTCTCTCTCATGGATGGCTTTTCAGGATACAACCAAATTTTGGTTGCCCCTACCGATCAACATAAAACTACCTTCATAACTCCTTGGGGAACCTTCTGTTATCGTGTAATGCCATTTGGCCTTAAGAATGCTGGTGCAACCTATCAGCGGGCTATGACCTACATTTTTCATGACATTATGCACACTATCCTTGAAGATTACGTCGATGATCTTCTTGGCAAATCTAAACATCGTAGTGAACATCTCGATGTTTTAACCATTATTTTTGATCACCTGTTACAATATTCTGTCCGTCTTCAACCAAAGAAATGTGTCTTTGGTGTCCTTTTTGGGAAAAACTTCTTGGCTTTATCATCTCTTTGCGTGGCATTGAGGTCGACCCATCTAAAGTCAAAGCTATCCTAGAAATGCCCCCACCTACTAACCTCAAACAATTGCGTAGTTTACAAGGTAAGCTCCAATCTATCCAGGCGTTTCATCTCTCAACTCTCGGATCGATGTCAACCTTTCCATCACCTCCTTAAAAAAAGACATTGACTTTCAATGGAGTGAAGAGTGCCACCAAGCCTTTGAGGCTCTCAAAACTTATCTCTTGCAGCCACCCGTGCTTATCCCACCTCAGGATGACTGCCCTTTCTACCTTTACCTTTCCGCCACCGACCACGCTGTAGGGGCCATGCTTGCACATCGTGACTCCGAGAAATCGCAGAACAAGCCGTTTATTATATAAGTCATACTTTGGTGGACTATGAGACTAGGTATACACATGTAGAAAAGTTGTGCCTAGCCCTATCATTCGTGGCCACCAAACTCCGACACTACCTCCTGAATCACAAAAACTTTCGTCATCACCAACACGGACCCCATCCATTATATGTATGCCAAAACCCCATCTAAACCAACGCATCGCCCGATGGCTCATGCTCCTCGCCGACCTCGACCTTGAGTTTGTCCACTAGAAATCAATCAAAGGACAAACCATCGCAGATCAACTCGCGGAAGCCCCTTTACCTGGGGCGCAATTTACCAATTTTAATTTCCCCGACGAACTCATCGCCACTCTTTCACTCAGGGAGGAGTTTGTATCCAATGACCCTCTTCTTTGATGGATCCAAATGCCAAACGCGGTGGAGGAGCCGGCATTGTTCTCATTCCTCTCGACGCTGAGCCTATGCCTCTCTCATTCCGACTTGATTTCCCCTGCACTAATAATACTGTGGAATACGAGGCCCTTGTTCTGGGTCTCCAGGTTGCGTTACACTTAGGTGTCAAATCTATCAATATTTTTGGGTGACTCTCAATTGGTAGTCAATCAAGTTATGGGCATCTACCAATGTAAAAATGAGGAACTTCAAAAGTACAAACACTACATGGATTCACTTCTAGCCTTATTTACTCACTATTCTATCCAAACCATTCCTCGCTCCACTAACAAATTTGTGGATACTATGGCTTGCTTAGCCTCGCAAATTCCAGCTTCATCAACTGACTCTGACATTTTCGTCTTGGTCCAACAACTCTTTGCCCCATCTTACTCAGCCCCGGTTGTTTGTATGATAAATAATGTGTCTGCTAATTCACGGGATACCTGGTATCACCCAATTTCATGACTACCTTACAACCTCTGTTCTCCCATCTGAACTTACTAGTACCGGTAAAACGCGCTTTTCTTAAACGCGTTTCTTGTTATGTCGTTACTAGGGGGACTCCTTTATAAACGTGGCTTTGATGGCATCCTCCTTCGATGTCTCACCGGCGCGGAGGGTCACCTATACCATCCAACAGGTCCATGACGGTATTTGTGGTGGACATTTTAGCGGCCTTGCCATGGCCAAACGAATCCTTCGCCTAGGTTATTATTGGCCTACTCTCAATAACGATTGCTACGAATATGTTAAGCGTTGTGTTATGTGTCAACAACATGCCAACCTTCAACATACTCCTAGCCACCCGCTACAGGTCGCCCGAGATCTTTGGCCTTTCTCACAATGGGGTTTAGACCTTATTGGTGAGATTCATCCATCCTCTTCGCAACGTCACCGATGGATAATCACAGCAACCGAATATTACACAAAATGGGTGGAGGCTATTCCAGCTCATTTCAACTAAAAAAGAAAAAATTGTAGAGTTCATTAACCACCACATTATCTGTCGTTTTGGTGTTCCTCATCGCCTGATAACAGATAATGGAAAATCTTTCAAAAATAAGTTGTTGCAAGACCTTTGTGACAACTTTGGTATCAAACTTAGTTTCTCATCACCCTATTATCCACAAGCGAATGGACAAGCCGAATCTTCTAATAAAACCCTAACCAAAATTCCTTATGAAAGTTGTCAATGAGTCCGGAAGAAATTGGCATGATCACATCCCCTTTGCCCTCTGGGCTTATCGTACTAGCATTCGTACCTCCACTAATGCCACACCTTTTTCTTTGGTATATGGTACCGAGGCTGTCTTGCCTCTCGAAATACAAATACCCCTCCCTCAGAATATCTCTTCAGGATATTCTCACCAACGATGATTTCCGCCAAGAGCGGTTAGCCCAATTGGAGCTTCTTGACGAGCGTCATCTTACAGCTCTTGATCACCTTCAAATCTATCAAAAATGCATCAAGCGTGCTTATGATAAGTGACTTCATGAGCGTACCTTTAAGGTTGGTGATCTTGTCCTCAAAGAGAATCAACATGTAACCAAACTAGAAAAGAGCAAACGTGGAAAATTTGCTCCCAATTGGATTGGGCCTTACATAATCACTCACACTTATGGATCAGGCACTTATCGTTTAGCTTCCTCTTAATGGTAAACCTGAGCCTGAACCCCTTAATGCCTTGCATCTTCGACCATTCTACTGTTGAATTTAGTGTTATATCACTTCTTATCTACCTACCGCTCGTCCCTTGAGCTCATTTACCGTTACATACACTTTGTTTCCTACATCTTACAATCAAATCAAGCTCACATAGTTTGATTCCCACCTCCCCTTAAACGATGCCTTCCCTTTTTAGTCTAGTCCATGACTTCAAAGTATTAAAATGACACATTCTTAATTATATGCTTATGGGATTTTCTTGAGTCAAAACTTTCTACCAAACTAGATGCTTTACGCCAAAAGGACATCTGGCTCTCTAAATTATATATAGACTGCTCCCTCGAAGGACAGCTATATGCCAAACTATTGCTGCTATTATATATAGACTTGCTCCCCCGAAGGACAGCTATGCACTAAAATCACATCTGCTACTATAAATAGACTGCTCCCTTGAAGGACAGCTATACACAGTCAGCCTTTATCAGAAGCTTCTCGCATTGATCAGCTTCGTGAAGACCTCAAGAATAATACAATCAATATCCCTTGTAGACTTCCCGCATCGATCAGTCTATATTCAGTAAAATAAAAGCCACATTCAAAAGAACTTTTGAGTCATGGACTTGTCTATTTAGGGTAGGTTCTCTTTTCGTCAGAACACTCACTTTGTAACAAGTTCTCCGTACCTCAGCTATACCATCCACCTCACCCTCACCATTTGTTTAAACTCAAGGGACGTAACGTACACCCCGATATATTGTGATCATACAACTCTTTTCACCTATTGACTTCTCGTCTATGCACGGTACCTAGGGGTTCAAGCTCATCCTGCATTAATATGTGGTTTGTTTAGCTCTTTTCAACTACAGAGTAACTTTTTCCTCTTTGACTCGAATCTAGGATTATGTGTTGATCTTAATCAGGACATGGTTCCCTACCACTTGGGTAGGCTAACTTTCGCTTCACTTATACCTATTCCAAAATCACCAATTCATTACCAACACCAACAACATTACCCTACCAATATCAATATCAATATTTTTACCAACCAACAAATTGCCTAACCATACCTAAATTTTCTGAATTCACCTCTCCCTGGTCTTAAGGGAGAACTACATCGGTCTGAGGCCCCTCCTTGCTTTGTGCAATGGGCTATGTAGGTAGCACTTTGGAGACATGGGGTCTCCCAAGGTTAGCTCGACCATCTCCTACCATAACCTATCATGTGTGGTAAATATAAATATTTTTGTGTATTTCTATTTTAATCACATTCCTCTTTATCCTTTTTCAAAACACTGAAAAGTCAAAACACAAAACATTCTTATTATTATCGTAACTCAAATCAACATACATATTCAGTTTTATTTAGATGTTAAACAAATACATCTTCTCTATCATCGACACGTAGGTCGGCATCCTTATTTATTCTTATACCTCGATAACATTTACTTAGACCCTCACGCCTCATCCCGAACCAGGTGATGATCGTGATCGTCGACGCCTCTCGCCAGGCCTCTCTGTCCTCAAAGGTACCACGGCTATTGGTACCCGCCCACTGATCTACCAATCTCTCTTGTAACATATGAATACGCTCCCCTCGCATGGAGGTATCTCACCTCTAGTCCCTCTGCCCGTGACTCCACAACCGCTAAAAATCCTCTTGCCTCATTCACCTACGTTTGGAGCTGATGAACTAAACTCTGCAGACGATCTCTCTCCGCTGTAATCACAGCTATGTCAGGATGATCACGTACCCCTCGTAGCTCTTGTTACCCACCATAATCTATAGGCCTCTGTCGTTCCTGCATCCATTACCCTGCGATCGGTTTGCTATCTCCTCTGGTCCTTCTGGAGGTGTTGGCCGGGGAGGTGAGAATGCTGCCTCGGCATCGATCCTCATATATGGTCTATAAGCCCAAGGGGTATATCCTGCACAAATCCAAATTGTCGCCACACACGATCTAGAGGAATCCTCTCATACTCACCTGGCCTGTGCCCTGCCGATCCACCTCAATCACTCTACACCCCTCAACTCCTCTGCTATATTCTCTGTTACCATATAGTTCCCGTATGGCCTCCAACAGATATCCACCATCGTCACCATCTCCCATACCTGCCTATAATACTCAATGTCACCCGTCACGGCCTGGGATCTTGCCTCTTATTCTGTCTGGACCCATCGTCTGAATCCCAACCTCTGCACTCCGGTCTCTCCTGACTGGATGGGTCGGCCTATTGGTCGCACACAAACAATGTGCTCATAGGCCCAACAATGTAATAAAAATGAACAATCTAGTGTCGTCCTGTGATTTCGTCTACAACGCCCATAAACCCCTGTATAGCTCCCGCCAAATATGCAGGTGCCCATGCAAAAAGTCACGTTCCTTTCTATCATTTCCCAAATAACACACATCAATGCTTTTGGAAATCTTCCCCCATCCACCCTCGGTAACGCATAATATCCAACCGCTATCATTAATATCACTGCTAACCTTGTTTCCTCAGGGTGTGCTGCATACATTATACCATACGTGAATGTCAAACCTCGCTGTGTCAAATCTCGTGCGTATGGACCAAATACTGCTGTTATCACTCCCTGTGCTGCGCTAGGTAATGCCTGATATACTGGTCTTCCTGTAATTGGGAGTCTCAAAATACGGAACACATCTTCCAATGTCACTGTCATCTCCCCTGTTGGCAGATAAAAGGTATTCCTTTCTGGATTCCATCTCTCAATCAACGCCTGTAAACATAGCATGGTTACGTGTGATTCATGAATAATAGCGGATTCCACTTAACCCCAAAACGATTTATCAATGTCCCATTCAGCTGGTGTTACATCCGCTCGGATTCGTGACAACAGCGCTGGCACAGTATCGTTCATCCTTAACCCTGCCTCCGCCTGCACACATCAAACCGACACACAGCCATTCAATAAATCAAATTCCCAAGGGTTCTTTCTCACATTCTGGAAATTCCTACAGCAAACCGGCATCAATTTTAGATAACCGGTATCGGTTCCATAACCGATACCGGTTATCTTAAGCTGATATCGGTCAATATCGACTTTACACAAACCTGCCTAAAACAAAAACACCACCTATAACAATAATTTGATCGTTTATCTCCTTCTCTGTACATACAAGCATGCCCGAAACCCCTGACTACCTACCCCCATCACATTCACCCTATCCCGAATCATTGCCTATCACCTTTTCTTTCTCTACTTAATCTCCCCACATCCTATTCACAAAACATGCAAGAATCAAATTACAACCAAGATGTTTACCTCTTGGGCTGCAGCAGCTTGAGGTGGCACTTGTCTTCCCTCTCGTCCCTGCCTGCTGGATGCTTCTCCTCGTTCTGCCATGTTCACCACCCTTTTCAAATTTTACCTTTTCTGCCTTCTGAATCTCCACTCACATTCACTTTCCCCTGTCTCTTTTCTCCTTATCACTCAATTCTCTCATGCAATTACCTGTCTCAGTCGTCAAAAAAGCGTCGCATTCACGTATTTAACTTCTTGCATGGCTCTCAAAATAAGAACTTAAGTTGCCACCCAAGCTTTTCTATTTTTAGAAAAAGTCCTCCCTTTTCTAAAGATAACCGGTATCGGTTATGTAACCGATATCGGTCTATCATAGATACCGACATCAGTTATTTAACCGATATCGGTCATATCCCTATCTTTTTAAAAACTATAGTTCTTTTCTTTATTTTTACCTAAATTTTGAGGCACCGTCCCTTTTTCCTGCATCACAACACCATTATCTATAATTTTTTCATCAAATCCACATCTCATTACAATTTCATCAACATCATCTATCTATATTACAAAAACAACCAAGCCATCAACTAACGATATCAAAAAACAATCAATCTATACACCATTTTGGATCCAACTTAACAGCTACATACATTCAATTTCACAAAAACCAGCGACAAAACATACAAACATTTCATAATACAACATGTCAATTAAACTCATCATTTATATATACATACATACATCCCATCAACAAAAGACATCAACATCATTAATATATAACACCATGTAAATCAAACTCATCATACATTAAATATCACAAACCATTTTTCAAAACACTTAACACATTTTTACGCACAACATGTGGGTCAAATCATCATATCTATATATATACAAAAGTTTCAAATATATAATGTGCCCTGCATCGGGGCCTCTATGATCTCATAATACAACAAAGCCGGCACGCAGGCCACAATAACTGTCAATAATCTTCGACTCGGCTCACAGGCCGGTCTCTCATATCAAAAACATACTCGGCTCGCAGGCCGGTATCAACTGTACAACCCCGTACTCAGCTCGCAGGCCGGTATATACAATAAATGAATGAATGAATAAATGAATACATAATATCTAGGCACGCAGGCCTCTATAAACATAGCCGGTTCGCAGACCGGTGCCCCATATCCAATGAACCAATACAAAAATATGCAGGGACCCCTCAGCTCTCTCCACCACCCTCTGCCTGTCTGCCTACTAGTCCCTGTGCTAACCTCTCGCCTCTTACCTGTCACAGACCCACCGGCTGTGGCTGCACCTCCCTGAGATCTCTGGCTCCGAGAGGTCTCTGCTCTATGTGCTGCATATGGCTGATAATCAGCCCCGGTACCATCAAGAATATCCTGATAGTACCGAGGGCCTCCGCTCTAGCCTCCATATAATGATCTTGAGCCACCGTAGGTGCTGGGGCTGGTCCCCTGACACCTAATACCAGTGCCCCCTGTGCCTGTGCTGGTGCCGCTGGTGGTGCCTGTGGCTGGGGGTGGTACCTGGTACCTGTGCCTGTGCCGGTGCCGCTGGTGGTGCCGCTGGTGGTGCCACTAGTGGTACCTGTGCCTACTTGTACCTGAAGCCTGGGCTAACTGCCCCTATAAGACACCAATTTGTGCCTGTGTAGCAGCAAAGCTGCCCCTGTAATAGCTATACCTGGCCCCTGAGCTGATCCCTCTCTGCTATCACACCGCTGCCAAGTCTGGCTGTGCGGGCTGTGCTCTCCTCGCAGCTCTCTCTCCTCCCGGCCCACCAAACCCAAAATGCTCCCTGTGTAGCCGACATCATCTACGGTATCATCTGCCTGCCTCTCAGCAACCCAATCTGGGTCCACGGGCTGTGGTGCAGGCAGTGGGGCCTCTACATCATCCCTCCGGTACTGAGGGAAGGGAGGTGGCTCATCCTGTCGTAGCCCCATCTGCCTGTCGTACCCTCTCCAGGGGTATCCTGCTCATACTCCCCTGGCCTCCGTCCCCGCAATCCAGAATGTATACTGGATCCATCTCAGCTGTGATCGGGCTCCTCCACGGGGGTGATGACCTCTATACGGTCCTCCATACAATATCTACCGCTGTCAGGCCCTCTAACATATGTCTGTAATAAGTGACGTCCCCACCCTGCAAGCACTGCTCGTGGCTGGCCCACGACCCCCCAAACCACCTCTGAAAGCCGTATCTATAGATGACCTATGGGCCCTAGCTGCTGGGGCAGCCCTACTGGTCCTAATGCATATGATATGCTCATATGCCCAACAGTGTAGTAAAAACGTCGGGCAAATCCCGAATCGCGCCATCCGGCGATAGCCCCACAGCTCTTGGTATAACTGCACCAGGTATACTAGTGCACAAGCATAACATGTGTGCTCCTCCACCATCTCATGTAGCACCCCCATAAGCACCCATGGAAAGCGGCCTCCCTCTGAGTCTGGGAGGGTGAAGCAGATGATCCCGATCATCATCAGCACGGCAAGCCATGTCTCATGGCGGTGGGCTCGGTACATATCCCCATACGCGATACTCACGCTGTGATATGTCAGTAGCGTAGCTGCATCCCCGAATACGTGTAGGATGTTGTCCATGGCTGTCTCAGCGTCTACCTGAAAGACTGCCTCTCCATCAATCGGTAATCGAAGGATGCGATACACATCCTTTAATGTGATGGTCATCTCTCCAGTCAGGAGATGGAACACATTGGTTGCCGGATCCCATCTCTCGATGAGGGAGACCATCAAACTATGATCCCTGTCAATCGATTTGTATCACTAGACTCCACCGAGTCCAACCTCGCGCATGATACCCCACTGCGCTGCGGACACGTGTGGCCGCATCCGTCTCAACAGCGGGGGCATCCTGTCCCACATCGTCAGCTATTGATGTGCCTACAAAACCAACTCACTACATTAGCCCTACTCTTTATCACAACATCTAATTATACCTTCTACACCCACCTATCTTACTCTAAAAACCTCTACGATATCCCCCTCCCTCTTCACACCCAAACAACAACCTAAACCATACCAAAACACTCAAACAATACCAAAACACCTCCGCCACAACCCAAACCATACCAACACACCCAAACAATACCACAACACCCAAACGAACAACCCAAATAATACCAAAACACCCAAACAACAACCAAAAATTCAAACCAACAACAAAACCCAAACCAAAAAAAATAACTAAGGACCGGTACCGGTCACTTATGACCGACACCGGTCCCCTTCACTGACGCCGATCGCTATACGACCAACACCGGTCACTCACAAAACTCCGTCCACCAAAAAAATCATGACCGATGCCGGTCGCTTAGCGACCGACATCGGTCGCTGTAAAATTCCAGAGCCGAACCTCGCGCGGCTCCCCCAAATCCATTTTTTTCCTATTTCTCCCTCTATACCCGCCCAAACACCCTAAAAACCTACCCACCCAGCCGCCTTGGCCTATTTAACCTATCTACCCTCTCCTTTTTTCAAATCATTTCCATTTATTAATTATTTTATCAATATCTAACATTCCTACCCAAAACCCAAATACAACATAATATACTCAAATCCACACAATGAGGGGTTTCGAACCTACCGGTACGACGACACATCGTCGTGGTGGGATGGGTGGTGGTGGTCCAGTTGGTCCAGCACCTCCTACTCCTCCTGGCTGTGCCATGGCTCTAACTCCCCTCTGCTGGGTCCTCCACAAATCAACTGCTGCCTCCTACTCACTCGGGCCCACTACTCACTCACTCCTCCACTCAAATAGCGCCACCTCAACCAACAAATGCTCCAATCTTAATAATCCACCTCAGACAACTCAAATCAGTTTTCAAATTGCAAATGTGACAATGACAGGCCGTATTTTTCTTTGTATAGGTTTTTGACCTATAATCGATATCGGTTTTATTATGCCCTAAGGAACTGGTATCGGTCCCCTAACCA
Organism: Taxus chinensis; assembly: GCA_019776745.2. Classification (NCBI taxonomy): domain Eukaryota; kingdom Viridiplantae; phylum Streptophyta; class Pinopsida; order Cupressales; family Taxaceae; genus Taxus; species Taxus chinensis. The sequence goes on along the minus strand of CM034154.1, from coordinate 749,804,699 downwards.
ATATCGGTCATAGATAATCAACATCGATTTTATTCCAGCTTTTCCCCCAATTTCTGCCCTTATTTACTAATCGCCCTTTCTTACAAACATCGCCTATATCAACCTTTGCTACAACCCCTTTGTTAACCCATTTGGCCTGACCCAAGGCCGTAACCAACCAATTTGGCCCGACCCAAGGCCTCACCCCAACCATTTTGGCCCGACCCAAGGCCGTAACCAACCAATTTGGCTCGACCCAAGGCCTCACCCCAACCATTTGGCCCAACCCAAGGCCGCAACCCAACCATTTGGCCCGACCCAAGGCCTCACCCCAACCATTTGGCCCAACCCAAGGCCGCAACCCAACATTTGGCCCGACCCAAGGCCTCACACCAACCATTTGGCCCGACCCAAGGCCACAACCAAACAACTTGGCCTGACCCACGGCCCTCACTCATCAATCAGCCCGACCTAAGGCCATACCACTTAAATACCTCGCTCAACATCAACAAAATACACTTTTATCCACCCATCATGTAACTTTTGTTCACTCGAGCTCACCTGTTCATGTTTTAGCATGATTAGGGTCCTTGACTTGATCTATCGACCAACTTTTCCTAGACTTAGACCGTGACGTTTATCTCAACCAAACCAACCATTTGGTACTGCCGAACATGCCCAAACGTTCCGATACCTTACCTGTTATATACCCTAGAGCTACTTCCTATGCCTTGGATACCAGGATTATATCACCCTTGTTTGGATAAACTATCGACCTTTGCCTATGCATTGCTGGTTTGCTCATCAAATCATGTACCCTAGTCGCATTAATGCATTTCCACGTGCGTCTGCTTCTTTGGACCTACCTCACCACCTCACCATCATCTCCACACCATTTACCCTTTATCAACCCTATCCCTGATTTCACGCTATCTCAATCTGTGATAGATTTGAGGGGGATTACCTATACCCTTAACAGGGGAAACCACTTCATATTATTGTCCGTGCAGCTTTACAAAACAAACTACATGACAATAAGGGGCTAATGTAGACACCAAATTTGTGTCTTACGACCCCTTGTGACCCGCATCTCATTTCGAAACCTAACCTCACCACCTAAACCTTACACAATTATTTATTAATTATCTTATAATTAATAAATCCACATCGCCTTACCTGCCACCTCATTTTGCCACCTCATCATGACCTAGGCCTAACCCTAAACTAATCTAATTAAGACCTATAACTTGGTCTACATCCACACCCATGACTAATGACCCCTTTCTCACACCCAAAACTGACCTTGTAGTTACTTGACCAAGCCCGCAACTAATCCCTCGGGAGAAAAGGAGGGAAAGTTGGCTATTTTACTAAAAATAGCCCATTTTGACTGAACCGATACTGGTTTCTACTCGACCACTGTCGGTTCTGTAACCACCATCGGTTCCCACTAAATGACCTCCCTTAACTAGAAACAGAGGTCGAAGGATTTTTGTGGGATCAATCAGGATCATCAGAAGCGATCAAAAGAATCTGGATTTTACTTGGCCGAGCAGAGACAAGTGAAGAAACAAGAAGAGTTTGTAGCAAATGAGATCAATCCCAAGACTGCAACTGAATAACCAGAGCCCTGTGATACTCATCTGATCATCGGGAGGGAGATATCTCATCTCCTGGGTGTCAGGCCATCCTACCTGAGTTCTGCCTTTTTCATCACAATTCTTGGACCTGCATCCTCATCAATAACCAGTAAGTTGTATCTTGCATGTCCTCTTTTATAACATTTCTTAGACTTTTGAATCACAGCCGTCATAAATCCATTCCTGGATCTACTACCGAGCAACACATCGCATCTAACTATCATTCATCTAACCTCTCATCACCCCGTTACCTAATCCCACTCATTTACTAGCCTTACAAACATCACAACCACCCTACAACCAACCCTCACCAAGAGCCCCTAAAACATAGCCCTACTGATATCAGTTAGAAGAAACCAGTATCGGTTATTGTGACTCAAAACCAGAAACCAACCTTTCCCCCTACCTGTTTCAACGAAGCAATTAAATTGTTATTTTACAATATTTCGTATTAATTCATATTAGCAGGGGAACTGACCACCTTCGAAAGGAAGTGTTATATTTCCTGGGCCCAAGGCAGTTCCCTCATTTATTTTCTAATCAAAATCTTGTGGTCTTGTATTCTTATTTGCAGGTAGTCCTTCCAAGACAAAAAGGAGTTCTTCGCAATGAACCTAATCTCTCTCCACGGTACGCGCACACCATCTCGACATTCAACAGGTATTCCTCCTAGCCCTAACCCTTATCTGTTTCTAAAAGGAATGAAAGGATAGAAGCAACTCTATTCCCAAAAGCTGAAACATTCCGAGTGAAAAATTTTGGCACGCCCGGTGGGACCCATTTTGGGTTTCTTTCTTTCTTGCTTGCTTTCATATAGGGAGCATACTTGTTGTTTTCTTCTTCTAAAGATATTCACAATGTATTTTGTTATTTTGGTAAAAGAACTTGCTTTGCTTTTACATCTTTGCATTAGTGAAAGTCATCTCTTTTGCTTCATCGAATATCATTTTCGATTTGGGTTTAAAACACGTGCATCACATTCTTGCTTGCTGTTTTCAATTCTAGTGAACATAGATTAAGTAACAGGTCATACACGTGGGGGTGATATCCACGGTATTGACAAGAAATTAATCTTACTTTCACTGCACAACACATACTGAATCACTTCACAATTAACACAACAACTCAAACATCCCCCCTTTTTCCGTGGTATTCCTCCGCCTGATTGAGATAACCTTATAAGCCAAAACAAACTTGACATTTCCCCTAAGTCTTTTGTTTAGGATTCTGACATCATTCTACGTCTAAAGGCATAAGCCCACGTTAATTAAAATTAACCCTAGGGTTAGTCTCTGGATTTGCGTGTGCATCTTTCTTGTTTTCAGTTCTATTTTCTCTGTCATACTCTGTCTTTTGTGATCACCTCAGAACAATTTGATAAGTGTACTAAACATTGTTAAAAATCACATCAGCAGCTTCTTATATTTTTCTTATACCAGTCTTATTACACCAACATCTGTTAGTTGACCGATGTCGGCTAAACTCTGACCGACATCGGTTATTAGACCGATATCGGTTACTATCTTTTACAGTTCCTGACAAACCAGCAACCTGCCAATTTCACCATTCTGACGCTGTTTCTATTCCCGATAGATTGAATCCCTACTATGTACTCTTGTCCATGGTTGTTATCACTCAGAAGCAAGCCGCTGCCATGGTTTCACATGCCTTCTCTGTACCTTTGCCTGAATCACCCCCTTCACATTCTATAGGGAACCCTACAGACACCAGTGATATCCCCAAAATTCCTGTAGGAGATAAGGAATTTGCCAAATTTCTGGATGCTAATCCTAGCGCCGTACAATACTATTTGTCTCATGCCCCTGACCATACGCCCGATGGTCAACTCCTTGTTGGCTTGCCTATTAGTATAGCAGCTCACTTAGCTACCACTTTTCCTGATAACACCGCATTGCTTCCTGCATCTTTAGCCCCGTCTCCCAATCCGATGGCTTCAGAGGTTCATACGACACAGATTGGATTTCTGTTGGTTAATCTTGGACCCCACATATCATCACCGTCAACTGCCCCTACCTCATCTCTCTTACAGACTGCTCCGTTCATGACTTGCTCTCAGCCACCTATCCACAAGAGCTTTCCTTCTCAAGCTCTGCCTACCTTTTCATTCCCATACACGTATCCAGTGACCTCAACATCTTATATGGGACATCCCTATTTGGTCACCTCAACATATTCATCCTCCATACCTTATCAACACTTAACCCCACCACTTTCTAGCAGAGGCCCTTGGCCTAATTTGCCTCCATTTACCACAACCGCACCATCATCTCATCCAACCATGGATTTCATCAAACAAATGATGGACAAAATGCAAAATTTGGAGGCTTCTGTTTCGGGAAGTCATAGTGCCTTGACATACGAGCAAGTTTGTCGGGAGCCTATTCACCCTTCTGTCCCCCTTCATTCATATCCTCCTCAATGGGAATTGCCTAAATTTACTCGTTTTAATAGTAAAGAGGATCCTCAACAACACTTGCGATCATTTAGACATGCTTGTTATTTGATTGCTCATGATGATGCCTTGTTACTCCACACTTTTCCCATGTCCTTATCAGGACCGGCCTTGGAGTGGTACAGTGCTTTAACCCAGCACTCAATCTTTTCTTTTAACCAACTAGCCCAATCTTTCTTGGATCATTTCTCCATTAAAATTGCCAAGAAAGTATCTATCACCGACCTCTATGCCATCCGACAATTTGAAGATGAATCTATCGCAGATTTTGTTGGACGATGGCGGGGCCTTATCAACCAACTTACATATGCCTTGCCTCAAGTTGAACTTATCAAAATTTTCACACGGGCATGCGCTAAGCACATCTCTCCTACCCTTCAAATTCAAACTTTCCGCACATTTAACGAGGCCTTTACCATGGCTCGGAAACTAGAAATTCAAGCCTTAGAAGAAGAGAAATTGCGGTTGCGTAACAAAAACCCTAATTTCTGAACTCCAGATTCCACCAAAAAACCAAACACCACCACTCCTCACACATCCACTTCTTCTAAATCAAAAGGAGCTGTCCACGCGGTGATGGTCAAATCTCAAGCACCGTCTAATACCCCACCAAAAGCCACCTATAAATATAAAGCCGAGCCCATCAATTACACACCCTTGGGAGAAACTTATGGTGTAATCTTGGAAAAATTGCTCAAAGCCGGAGCTATCACCTTGCCTCCTATTAAACCTCACTCCGGGTTTGACTCCACCCGTGCTATACCTTCCTGGTACAAAGAAAATGACTTCTATAACTTTCATCGCTTAAAGGGACATAGTCACAAAAACTGCAAGATGTTGAAAAACATAGTGCAGGAAATGGTTGATGCAGGGGATATAACCCTCGATAATCCTAATGCCCCTACCAACCGAAATTTGAAAATCTTCAACAAACCATTCCCGAATCAATCTTCCAATAGTAACATAAACTAGGATATCTTAGCCGAAGAGAGTGTTCATGAGATCCATGTAGTCTTCGACTCCCGGCCAAAAGCCTCTATCGAGAAAATTTTGAGTCAAGCCTCTTCACTGACCCAGGGGCCCGAACCTCCTTCACCACCATCAAGCCAAAGCGAAATCATTCCTTTACCCATAAAGGAGTTAACTGCCCAGAGTTCTCTTCTCATAGATGAGTCTTCTTACACCACATCCCTACAAGACTGCGAACGGATGTTATCTAACTTATCTATCTCCCAAACGTCTCCTTTTGCTACTCTTGCTACACAAGAGGAAGGCTCACTACTCCTTTTGTCATCCTTAGACGAGAAACCTCTTGCACCGACATCACCAAATTCTGTAACCATGCCGGATCCTCTCAAACATGCCCTCCTACCTATTAGTTCTTCATCGCCTAAATCTTTTCAGTGACCGGTTGACCTCTTAACACCTATTGATATAGTGCCTCATCTACCCCCTGTATCACACCCACAGTGGACCGGAATCACAACCCACCTTTCTTCCATACAAAAATTCCAATTCACACCTGAAGACTGTTACTCTCCGAAAGATAGACGAGTCCTATGGGAACGTTTGAGTACCCCTTATTCTACTCAAATGGAGATGACCGATCCAGACACCTCTACCATATACCCGAAGTGTTTACAGAAACTCAAAATGCCTATGTCCTCATCTTCACCCCCCGTATCTCTACCCAGTATCTCATCCACCTCTGTCAGCCTAACCAAATCTTCCCCTACACTTGGGACCTCACCAATACCCAGTCTAACACACCCGCCTAAGCGACTAGATTTATCCAAAATTAAAGCCGCCCCTCCACTTAGGAGACAACCTCAATCCATGCCTCTTTCACAATTAAAACCATCATCGTCACACCTACCTTCCATATTGGGACCTCATCCCTCCACCTTGCATCCATATATGATACCTCCTGCGTTTTCTTTAAAACAACCTACGCCTTCTGCATCCATACAGAGATCTAAGGGTATATCAACATTGTCACCTCATGTATCCTATCCACCCATCAACCCTAAAAAAATTTCATCATCAAAGGAATTTTTTGCCGTCACTCCTCTTTTGTCGCCATTGTTTCTGGATACCACGTTATCTTGAGCCTCTAATCACTAATGGAGTGGCCCACCGAGCCATGATCAAACAGCTTCACCAATCACCTATAAAAATGACACTGTATGATCTCATTCAGACTTCTGAATCTCATCAACAAGCTCTCGTTGAAATCCTTCAAGGGATCGAGGTCTTACCTAATGAAACCCCGCCTGTTACCTCCATTATAACACCCAATCACATTGCTTCCCTCACCAAACAACCTACCACCCCATCCACCTCTGTCTCTGTACAACAAGCTGCTGCAGTCAGTTTCTCCGAAGAAGAAATTGTTGACTTTTGTACAGAAGATCCTAACCCTACTCTTTTCATCTCAGCTTACATCCGGGACATTCGGGTACGTCGTGTTATGATCGATGGGGGTGCTAGCCTAAACATCATCTCTTCAAAAGCCTTCCAACAAATGAATATCCCTTCTAGCTACATGTGTGCCAACCCCATCATGTTGCAGTCATTCAATGATGCTATTACCTCTACCTTAGGCACCGTGATCCTTAACATTCATGTAGGACCACGTACTTTACCCGAACTCTTCTATGTCCTTGAGGGAGAGTTCCAAAACAATATGTTGTTAGGCTGCCCTTGGATCCGGGCTATGGGATGTGTTCCTTCAACCTTACATAGATGCATAAAATTTTAGTACGAGGGGAAGTCCTACATTGTAAAAGCTGATCCTCCTCCCTTCAAAACCTGCAATATGTTATATCGCCCTAATGATGTGCTTGTACCAATCAAGACACCCATTCATCCAACCCAACCATCCACTTCAACCACACCTCTACCATTCACTTCAACAACACCTACACCTTCAACCCATGAAATCACCGTCGCAAAAACCACTTCCCTTCCTGCAGCTAACATCCCAACCGCAGACCCCTTAGTAGATGTTTTTCAACGCCTTACACTGGGGGAGTATCGCCTATATAACGTTAGTTCTTTCCATACCCCACAGGAGTATGGAAAGGTACATGCACATCCTACCTATGACTGTCGTGTGGGGGAAGTAATCCCCTACGGACCACCTCACTGCTGCACTAACCTAACATATGGGGGTGTCGACGCATCTTCTGTTGCCCCTGAACCTCCTCTTGGTGTGGTTCCTTTCCAATCCGATTTTCAATACCTGACAAATCGTCATTTCGCCCTTACCTTCTTGACTTGCTGTGCTTGGAAAGGCTTTGGTTTTGGTCTTTATGAACAAGGCCAACATACAATCATCCCCGTAACTACATGCAAGCATAATGATCGTAGGCGTCTCGGATTTCCTGGCACACTTACACCAAAGGAACCCTCTCATACTCACCTGGCCTGTGCCCTGCGATCCACCTCAATTTCTCTACACCCCTCAACTCCTCCGCTATATTCTCTGTTACCATATAGTTCCCATACGGCCTCCAATAGATATCCGCAATCGTCACCATCTCCCATACCTGCCTATAATACTCAATGTCACCCATCACGGCCTGGGATCTTACGTCTTGTTCTGTCTGGACCCATCGTCTGAATCCTAACCTCTGCACTCTGGTCTCTCCCGACTGGATGGGTCGGCCTATTGGTCGCACACAAACAATGTGCTCATAGGCCCAACAATGTAATAAAAATGAACAATCCAGTGTCGTCCTATGATTTTGTCTACACGCCCATAAACCCCTGTATAGCTCCGCCAAATATGCAGGTGCCCATGCAAAAGTCACGTTCCTTTCTATCATTTCCCAAATAACACACATCAATGCTTTTGGAAATCTTCCCCCATCCGCCCTCGGTAATGCATAATATCCAACCGTTATCATTTATATCACTGCTAACCTTATTTCCTCAGGGTGCGCTGCATACATTATACCATACGTGAATGTCAAACCTCGCTGTGTCAAATCTCATGCATATGGACCAAATATTGTTGTTATCGCTCCCCGTGCTGCGCTAGGTAATGCCTGATATACTGGTCTTCCTGTAATTGGGAGCCTCAAAATACGGGACACATCTTCCAATGTCACTGTCATCTCCCTTGTTGGCAGATAAAAGGTATTTCTTTCTGGATTCCATCTCTCAATCAACACCTGTAACATAGCATGGTTACGTGTGATTCGTGAATAATAGCAGATTCCACTTAACCCCAAATGATTTATCAATGTCCATTCAGCTGGTGTTACATACGCTCGGATTCATGACAATAGCGCTGGCACAGTATCGTTCATTCTTAACCCTGTCTCCACCTGCACACATCAAATCGACACATAGCCATTCAATAAATCAAATCCCCAAGGGTTTTTTCTAACATTCTGGAAATTCCTACAGCAACCGCCATCGGTTTTAGATAACCGGTACCGGTTCAATAACCGATATCGGTTGAAATCAACTCTACACAACCTGCCTAAAACAAAACACAAACTATAACAACAATTTGATCGTTTCTCCTTCTCTGTACATACAAGCATGTGCGAAACCCATGACTACCTACCCCATCACATTCACCCTATCCCAAATCATTACCTATCACCTTTTCTTTCTCTACTTAATCTCCCACATCCTATTCACAAAACATGCAAGAATCAAATTACTACCAAGATGTTTACCTCTTGGGATGCAGCAGCTTGAGGTGGCACTTGTCTTCCCTCTCGTCCCTGCCTACTGGATGCTTCTCCTCGTTCTACCATGTTCACCACCCTTTTCAAATTTGCCTTTCTGCCTTCTGAATCTCCGCTCACATTCACTTTCCTTGTCTCTTTTCTCCTTATCACTCAATTCTCTCATGCAATTACCTGTCTCAGTCGTAAAAATGCGTCGCATTCACGTATTTAACTTCTTGCATGGCTCAAAATAAGAACTTAAGTTGCCACCCAAGCTTTTCTATTTTTAGAAAAGCTCATACTTGAATAACCGGTATCGGTTATGTAACCGATATCGGTCTATCATCTACCGACATCGGTTATCTAACCGATATCGGTCATATCCCTATCTTTTTAAAAGATATAGTTCTTTTCTTTATTTTCTACCTAAATTTTGAGGCGCCGTCCCTTTTTCCTGCATCACAACACCATTATCTATAATTTTTCATCAAATCCACATCTCATTACAATTTCATCAACATCATCTATCTATATTACAAAAATAACCAAGCCATCAACAAATGATATCAAAAACCATCAATCTATATACCATTTGGATCCAACTCAACAGCTACATACATTCAATTTCACAACCCAGCGACAAAACATACAACATTTCATAATACAACATGTCAATTAAACTCATCATTTATATATACATACATACATCCCATCAACAAAAGACATCAACATCATTAATATATAACACCATGTAAATCAAACTCATCATACATTAAATATCACAAACCATTTTTCAAAACACTTAACACATTTTTACGCACAACATGTGGGTCAAATCATCATATCTATATATATACAAAGTTTCAAATATACAATGTGCCCTGCATCGGGGCCTCTGTGATCTCATAATACAACAAAGCCGGCACGCAGGCCACAATAACTGTCAATAATCTCGACTCGGCTCGCAGGCCGGTCTCTCATATCAAAAACATACTCAGCTCGCAGGCCGGTATCAACTGTACAACCCGTACTCGGCTCGTAGGCCGGTATATACAATAAATGAATGAATAAATAAATGAATACATAATATCTAGGCACACAGGCCTCTATAAACATAGCCGGTTCGCAGACCGGTGCCCATATCCAATGAACCAAAACAAAACTATGCAGGGACCCCTCAGCTCTCTCCACCACCCTCTACCTGTCTGCCTGCTAGTCCCTGTGCTGCCTCTCGCCTCCTACCTGTAACAGATCCACCGGCTGTGGCTGCACCTCCCTGAGATCTATGGCTCCGAGAGGTCTCTGCTCTATGTGCCGCATATGGCTGATAATCAACCCCAGTACCATGAAGAATATCTTGATAGTACCGGGCCTCCACTCTAGCCTCCATATAACGATCTCAAGCCACCATAGGTGCTGGGGCTGGTCCCCTGACACCTAATACCAGTGCCCCCTGTGCCAGTGCTGGTGCCGCTGGTGGTGCCTATGGCTGGGGTGGTATCTGTACCTGTGCCGGTGCCGCTGGTGGTTCCTGCGCCTGTGCCTGTACCTGAGCCTGGGCTAGCTGCCCCTGTAAGACACCTATCTGTGCCTGTGCAGTAACAAGCTGCCCCTGTAATAGTTGTATCTGGCCCCTGAGCTGATCCCTCTCTGCTATCACCGCTGCCAAGTCTGGCTGTGCGGACTGTGCTCTCCTCGCAGCTCTCTCTCCGGCCCACCAAACCAAAAATGCTCCTGTGCAGCCGGCATTATCTACGGTATCATCTGCTGGCCTCTCAACAACCCAATCTGGGTCCACGGGCTATGGTGCAGGCAGTGGGGCCTCTACATCATCCCTCTGGTACTGAGGGAAGGGAGGTGGCTCATCATGTCGTAGCCCCATCTACCTGCGTACCCTCTCCAGGGGTATCCTCTCATACTCCCCTGGCCTCCGTCCTGCAATCCAGAATGTATACTGGATCCATCTCAGCTGTGATCGGGCTCCTCCATGGGGGTGATGACCTCTATACGGTCTCCATACAATATCTTCCGCTGTCAGACCCTCTAACATATGTCTATAATAAGTGACGTCCCGCCCTGCAAGCACTGCTCGTGGCTGGCCCACGACCCCCAACCACCTCTGAAAGCTGTATCTATAGATGACCTGTGGCCCTGGCTGGTGGGGGAGCCCTACTGGTCTAATGCATATGATATGCTCATATGCCCAACAGGGTAGTAAAAACGTCGAGCAAATCCCGAATCGCCTCATCCGGCGATAGCCCCACAACTCTCGGTATAACTGCACTAGGTATACTGGTGCCCAAACATAACATGTGTGCTCCTCCACCATCTCATGTAGCACCCCCATAAGTGACCGTGGAAAGCGGCCTCCCTCTGAGTCTAGGAGGGCGAAGTAGGTGATCCCGATCATCATCAGCACGGCAAGCCGTGTCTCATGGTGGTGGGCTCGGTACATATCCCCATATGCGATACTCGCGCTGTGATATGTCAGTAGCGCAGCTGCATCCCTGAATACGTGTAGGATGTTGTCCATGGCTGTCTCAGCGTTAACCTGAAAGACTACCTCTCCATCAATCGGTAATCGAAGGATGCGATACACATCCTCCAATGTGATGGTCATCTCTCCAGTCGGGAGATGGAACACATTGGTCGCCGGATCCCATCTCTCGATGAGGGCGACCATCAAACTGTGATCCCTGTCAATGTAACACCCTGAACTGTTGTTACTTCCTCCTGAGCATACAAGTGTTGATATGTGATTTCTTTTGTAAAAAGGATGTGTTCCTTTGATTGAGAAGTCATGCTTGATATGTACTGTATCTTCTTTGTAGATTGCAGATCTTTGACTGAGTCGGAATGTGATTGGACTCTTTTATTTCTTTCATTTTACACCTGAGTTTAATCTGACCTTAGAATGAATTATGGAGTTATCCATATATAACACCTAGCCTTGGATAAATGGTATTGATCCAAGTGGTGCTTTAAGTTTATTCGTGATGAATTAAAAATTATAGACCTTACGCAGGTTGTAAGGTCTGGATGCATTGAATCAGCTAGTCCGGAGTATAACTCAGGCTGATCGTGTTAAATGGATTGGTTCCCGATATCGTGATATATCTGGAAGGTCTTGATCGCGGACCAGGTAATAATTCAGTTACATATAATTCTGTAGCCTAATGGTAGTACAGGAGTGAACCCTTCTCGAGAATGTATGTTGTAGGTTCTTTTTCTGAGCATTTGAAATGTTAGACCTAACTGGATTTATTAAGGTTCGTAACCTAAAACTAAACTATAACCTAGGGGTTAGATTAGTGTTAATCTAACCTAGACCTAGGCTAAGAGCTAATGTTTTAAGTTAGTATCTATGTGCTATGAGGTTAGACTAGGTGTTATCCTAAATCCTAACCTAAGTTACTAACCTAACTATTGAGCAAGAAAAGGGGACATATGTAAAGGTGCGAACCATAGGCGGCGGTTTCTATGTTATTAAATGCATGGATAAGCATGAGGGACAGGTAATTTGGTGGAGGTTTTTAAAGTAGTTAACTTGAGCCGATGTGGTAGGTCGCCAAAGTTGGAAATGGTCTTTGGTGTGTATTTTTCCATCACCAACTATGGCAGTTAGTGGCAGTGGGGATTGAGTGGGAAATTGGGAGTAAATTCCATTTATGAACTCGATGTTCGAGCTCGGGTTTCGCGGGAAGGCATGCAAACTGGAAAGTTAATGGTTTGTTTGGTTTTTCTTTTGCTCCGGTTTTCCCTCTGTCTGATCTCTAGTTCTTCGCACCAGTCTTCTTGGTGTTGCATGGCAAGTATGAACGTAACTAGCTCTTTTCTCTGGCAAGGAAAATTTATAAGTCATGGAAAGAGAAAATTTTTGTTGGTGGATCTAACTTGGAAAAGAAGGAGAAGGTTCAAGCTCTTTCAGTGGTCTGCTTCGAAATTTTAAGCAAATATCTAGGCATGTTAGGCCGTAACCTTTAAAAATATTGCTTTCTTTCAAGTGATTTCATTAGAACAACTCTGTTCAGATGATTTATGGGTTTAGATGATTTTATGGAAGTTACGGGTCATTTTGTTACTGTATCTTCTTGCTGTTCGATTTTCAAATTTAACCCTTGATGGGTGTGTGTTGTATTTCGAACTGTTGCTCTGTTTTATTATGTTTTGCATTCCGGCGTAAGTCTGTGAAATGTATGCAAGAAGGATACTTGACCTGCTCTGTGAGAACCCGTGCATGCTTCTCTTGCTGGGTTCAGGCTACAGTAGAAGCTTGTTGTTGATACTTGTTGATTGAGGCTTGTTGTTGATTCTTGTCAGAAAAGATACTGTTGGACTTTTGTGTGAATGTTCAGTTTTATTAGACTTCTTTGTAAGTTTTGTCATGGTTATTATAGATGGTGGTTACAGAATCTAGTTGGGTTTCGCTATGGTATTTAAAGTTATTTGTGAACAGATAACTTGTTGTGTTTTAGTATTTCATTGCGGCCTTTTTGAAATTGTGTTTCCCTTGCGTTGAGGTTATGGGATTCAACCCGTTGATAGTATGTAATATACATATATTATTGTATTCAAAACTACTCTGTGCAGTCCATTGAATGATTCATAAATTGTGGACCACTGTTGAAACTTCGTATATATATATATTTGAATATTGGTAATTTGATTTTTATCTGAGTCTTGGAGGAGTAACAAGTATTACGACCTCTGTTATTTTGTAATGAATACCTTCGTGTTGCAAGGAATTTTTGGTACAGAATCTTTGGGTGTATTTTTACGTTTCCTTTCTGTGTAAGCTTGCGCGAAAAATATGGAAGAGGCTCAGTTGGATTCCTTGTTACAAATTTAGTTTTTAGCTTTTGAATAAGCCTGATTTGAATGTTTACCATTGTTGGCACAGTTAGAATCATTATCTATTATTTATCTTGTATACTGTTGTTTTGACACTGTTGGGATTCCTTGAGTATTGAATGATATCAAGTATCATGGCTCTGTACAAATGGGTCATGAATACCATACTTCAAATTCTGAATACGTTCAGATGTGAATACAAAATGTTATGTTTCCTTTCTGATTATCCCAGTTTGATGAGGCTGTGCATGTTACGGATTTTGTATGATAATCTCTGCATAGTCTTAGGGAAACATTAAATTGCTTAATGCCATGGAGTCTATTGTTGACTGCGATATAATAGAAGTTATTTGATTTTGACCTTGCGTCGAAAAGCCTTACTATGTTTAGTAGGGACTAGCATGGGCTGTAGGTTGATGTAAGGGACTGTTGGCGTGTTTACATCTTCTGTTGTATGGATATCCATTCTTGAGCTTGATTGAACTTAGGAGTTGTCGGCTGCACCTCAATAGGCAATGGCAGTGAATATCCTCTTATATGTCACTTCGTGTGGGAGGTCATGCTGAGTCTGTTTGGTAGATAGTCATCGATATTGGTGTGTTAGCTACTATATAAGAGTTTTTATATATTTGATTTTATCAAAACAGTGGTTCTTCTTGTGGCTCGTCTGACTTATTCGTATGCATGTAAGGTGAATGCTTTCCATTTGAGGAGATGGTACAGTCATGAACTTGTTGAAGGGAAATATGAATGACTTGTTTTCATTCTCTTCTATTATGAAAATATATGTCGATATTTTTACCTAACCATTAGAACTGTTTTTAACATATTGATGGAATCATGATTTGTTATGATATTCCTTTTACTGTTGAATGAAATGATCTGTCTGAAGTTTACTGTTTTTGGAATTCAGATGGATAGATGATTTGGATACTTTCATTCTTCTTGATCCCTAATATTTTGATGGAATATTTGAGAAGTAGTTAGGACTATTCTCTAACGATAATAGAGTTACACGTTTGTAGTCATTTTTTGTATTACAAAAGCATAGTCTGAAACATGTATACTGTTTGGTGAATTGATCTCATTTAAACAGGTTGTTTAATGAAAATAGTTGGTGGATTGCAATTTTTTTAAGAGTTAGTGCTTATCATGCTCAGTTCATCGAACTGACCCATGTTGACAAATTTTGTAGATGGTCGCCGTAAGTGGTAAAAAGCATGCAGATCTGACAGGATGTTCAGATTGTTTAACTTGGTTTATGATGAATTCAGGTTGATTTTCTTTAAATGTACTATAAGAGGAAAGATGGTTCTTCATCCGTTGAGTATTGTATCGAGTATGTTGAATGCATAAAATGTATTTGATTAGTTCTGAAAGGAATGGAAATTGATATTTGTTACTTATGTGTTTGTATTCTTATCTTGATAGTTTGACCTTCTTCAGTTCAAATATCTTGAGAGCATTGTATTATTGTATAATTTGGAAACCTTTGTGATTATCAATGTAAACTTGTAAGAATATGTGACTGAGTACTTATGATTGTTTAGCAATTCTAGTGTGTTCTATCTAAAGCTAAATTGAAATATAGATCACTGTCTTACTAGAAACTAGGGTTAAAATAAACCTAAACAGAACGCTAAACAAGCTGAATTAAATTATTAATCCCTAGTCTTGATTATGCCAGGAAAACATTTAATTGGATTCTTAATCATTATATCTTGATACTAGTAAGTATGATATAAATTCAGTTATGAGAACTGATATAAACCTAAATGGGGTTCAGATGGCAATCTCATGTGAAGTTTATGAGCTATTGTCCAATTTCGTTGATTTAGAATTATGCATATTCTATGAACTCCTTGATGAGACCTTGGCCTTAATAACTTCTCTATGTAGTGAGCTTTATTGAGAAAGGTCATTCTATGATGAGGAATCCAGGGATCAGGAAAGGCTAACCTTAGGGGAACGTCTTTTAATATAATTTAACTCAATGTGCGTAACGCTTATTAGTAAGTAGATATTTTTGAGGCGGATTTAAAGGTTGATGGCACAAGTCAACTGCAGCGCTGTACCTTCAAGAAGATTAGGATCTTCTCGAAGATATAATAATGCAGGAGACTTATGATGACACCCTTTGCATTGATCGTTAATATTTACACCTTTAACTCGAACAAGTTACTTTGGGACCGATCAGGAATGTGGTCACATTATATGGCTGCCTAGGAGACTCGGGGTATCATGACACACTGGTTTAACTAGGGTTGACCCAGTATGTCATCTTATCCCTAGTCCTCGAGTGCATCCATATAACGTTGTCACCTTACTAATCTGTTCCCGAGTGATTAACCTAGGGATAGGAGGGACTGACAGAAGTCGGTATAAGACATTCTACATAACATAAGAATGGGGTGAAGGACGTATTCTAGATTGACGAGTATGACGTTAAGGAATACGAGACATAAGCAGTATGTTTCAAATCTTTGGCCAAAGTATCACAAGCTGTTGATTGCGTTGTCCTGAGTCACCTGGTCTAAGGGATGAGATGCCAATGAATAATGGTAACAATTATTCAGTTAGGTTCCTTGGACAGAGCATTCTGAATCCCAGAATAGGGAAGAGAACCGCAAGAGTGATGTGTGAAATAAAAATGCTAACTCTTATTACTCATGAATAGATCGGTAGATTGCCGAGTCATGGAATGAATAGATCAAAGGTACTCCGAGTCATTATAGCTGCATATGGTTATCTATTATATGAATGGTTATTTGATTTGTGAGTTCTAAATTTTGTATTTAGAACCAGGAAGCATTTATCAAAAAAGAAAATTGACTTGTTCTAATATATAAAATGAGGATGTTACATCTTCGTATCAGAGCAGAAGGTTGCAGATCTTGGGCCTATTGTGTCCATAATCTGATGAAAACCTAAATTTTCTTGTAATAGAAAATGGTTAGAACAAGGGGGAACGTTGCAAATAATGCTCCACTAGAAGGAGGGGCGGCAACAACCCAGAAACTTGATGAGATCCTTTTTACCTTGTTGGACACAAGAGATCATTTAGCTGTACTTGAACAGCAGGTGATGGGAAATGAGGAGGATGAAGAAGCTAATATTAACAATCAGCAACCTCCTGAGGAAAACCCCAATATGGGTGTTGATGTTAATGCTGGGAATGCACCTGTCCAACCAGAAAACAAAAAGGTCAGATTGGCAACAGAACTCACTAATGATATAAAAAGGATAAGCCCACCTAAGTATGATGGCACCATATTAGGAGATGGAGCTGAGAACTGGCTCAGTGAAATGGGGAATTACTTTGCAATAAGGAACTTCTCAGAGGAAACCAAAGCTATTTGGGGAGCCTATCAGCTTTCCCACAAAGCATCTTCGTGGTGCGATAGCCGTAAAGCTGAACTAAATATTGATGAGACCAATATTACTTGGGATCAATTTAAAGGCTATTTTAGGCAACGTTGGCTGCCACAACTTTTCTATGATCAGAAAATGACGGAATTCCAGAACTTAGGTAAAGGGAAGCTAACGGTAACTGAATTCTAGGAGTGGTTTACAAAACTCCTCAAGTATGTACTGCAGTATCAAACTGACGAGAAGTTCAGAATACGGAAATTCATCATGGGATTGAATCCCGTGATAGGGGGAGAGGTCGATGTTCACAGTCCAACCACTATGGAAGGAGTTGTTGAAAAGGCCATAAGGCAAGAACAGAAATTAAAGGCTATTTCTGCTCATAAAGAGGAAGTGTGGAAGAAGACTGCAAATCCTTCTTCAACCTCTCTTACACCCAGAAAGGGACCATGGAAAAAGTTTGGAAACAAGAGTAAGTTTCCAGGAGATAACAGTAAGAAAGTAGTAGTAAATAAGCCTGCTGGAAACGTAAGGGATAATTTTGCTAAAAATTATAACAATGGGCAGAAGCCCTATGGAGGACAATGTGACAATTACAAGGTTGGAGGCAATTTTGAGCCTAAAAAGGGACCTATAGGAGGCTGCTACAATTGTGGCAAAGACCACTATGCAAATCAATTCCCTTTGAAGAAGGATGATCGTAATCAGCAGCATAAGATACATGCTGCAGTAGCAGACAAGCAAGCTAAAAAGCAAGTGACACCTATAGAAGTTCCGGGTAAGTTATTTGACATACCTGTCACTACTCTTTTTGATACAGGAGCTACTAAATGTTTTATTTCTAATAAACTTGCTTCTAAACTAAAGAGAAAAGCTGGAAAAATGGATAAACCTTGGACTGTACAGTATGGTAATAACTCTGTTCATATAGTGAGTATGTGTCTTTTTGGGGGTAGTCCTTGACTTACCTAATTTCTCCACGGAAGTTGACCTCTATGTTACACCCTTGGGATCGTATGACATTGTCATCGGTGTCAATTGGTTAGCTGACCATAAAGAAAAAGTAGACTGCTATGAAAAAGAACATAAAATTTCTAGATGATCAGCTGGAATCAGTAGAGATTTAAGGGGTGAAACGGGAAATTTCAGTTAGAAAACTGTTAGCTATGAAGCTTAAAAAGGCTAAAAAACAAAGGATGTACCATTTATGCAGTAAAGATATCTGAATCTTCAGAAGAAGATGATGATTCCATGAAACGATTTCCTCTGCTACAAAGTTTCAGGGATGTTTTTTCTTGAGGAATTACCAGGGTTACCACCCAAGAGAGAATTTGACTTCACCATTGAAATCAAACTAGGAACATAACCTATTTCCAAAGCACCTTATCGGATGACTACTATAGAGTTAGTTGAGCTTAAGGCACAGTTGCAAGAAATTTTGACTAAAGGTTTGATTAGACCAAGTGTTTCACCTTGGGGTGCGCCCGTGATATTTTTGAAAAAAGAAGGATGGAACGCTTAGGCTGTGTATTGATTATCGGATGTTGAACAAGGAAACAATCAAGAACATATATCCACTTCCAAGGATCGACGATCTATTTGATTAGATGCATGGAGCAGCGGTTTATTCTAAGATAGATCTTCGATATGGCTATCATCAGTTAAGGATTATAGAGGAAGATATTCATAAAACAACTTTCTGAACAAGATATGGACATTATGAATTCACGGTTCTACCATTTGGATTAACTAATGTACCTGCAACCTTTATGAACTTAATGAACAATATTTTTCAAGAATATTTGGACAAGTTTGTACTTGTATTCTTAGATGATATTCTCATTTATTATAAAATCGTTGAGGAGCAATAATGAGCATTTAAAGATAGTTTTAGGAATTTTGAGAGAAAAAGAAAGTTGTATGGTAAGTTATCCAAATGTTCTTTCTTTGATTCTGAAGTTCACTATTTGGGTCATGTCATAAGTAAAGAAGGAATTACTGTAGATCCTTCAAAAATAGTGGCAATAACTGAGTGGCCTGCACCAAAGAATGTGCACAAAGTAAGAAGCTTCATGGGTCTTGCTGGTTACTATAGAAAAATTTGTAAAGGATTTTTCTAAAGTAGTTGCACCAATAACTTCATTGCAAAAGAAGGATAAGAAATTCATATGGAATGATAAGTGCGAAGTGGCTTTCAAAAGTCTGAAAGACCAGTTGACTTCTGCACCTATATTAGCTATACCAGACCCTAATGGGAGTTTTACTGTTGTAACAGATGCTTCTAGGGAAGGCCTTGGAGGTGTTTTGCTACAAAATGATCAAGTCATAGCATATGAAAGTAGAAAACTTAAATTACATGAGCTGAATTATGCCCCTCATGATTTGGAGCTTGCTGCAATTGTTCATGCACTTCAAGTCTGGACACACTACTTACTTGGGAAACCTTTTGAGTTGAAAAATGATCACTTAGGACTGAAATATATTTTCACTCAGCCTAATCTTTATGCCAGACAGAGAAGATGGTTAGAATTTTTATCACAATATGGACTTTGATATTAGCTATATCAAAGGGAAGGAGAATAGAGTAGCTGATGCTCTAAGTCGTAGGAGGCACATTTCTTCTCTTGTAACATTAATAACTCAGTTCAAGGATGAGGTAAAAATTGCATCAGAATCTGATGCATACTTTCAGCAAGTAAAAGTAGCGCTTGTTGCAGAACCTAATGATGAAAGGTATAAAGGTTTTCATTTTGATAATGAAGGAATCTTGCATTATGAAAACAGGGTATACGTACCTATGCTGAATGATTTGAGAAAGAATTTGTTAGTTTAATTTCATAATTCACCTTTCTCTGGAAAACCGGGGTATCACAAAGATGCTTGCTGATTTGAAACAGCAATACTTTTGGAAATGTATGAAAAAGGATGTCATAAATTTTGTGACCCATTGTTTGGAGTGTCAGTGGGTTAAGGCAGAACATATGCACCCTGCTGGACTGTTATATCCTCATATCATACCGCAGTACAAATGGCAAGTAATAACCATGGGATTTTGTATAAGGATTACCCATGTCCAGGAATAAACATGACGTTATCCTGTTAGTTGTAGATAAACTGACTAAGGTAGCTCATTTCATCACTGGAAATATAAAGGATGATTCACCAGTGCTAGCCAAAAGATTCATACATGGAAATTTTCAGATTGCATGGTGTACCAGAATTGATTATATCTGACAGGGATCCAAGAATGACATCAAGGTTTTGGCAAACGCTTAATACAAATCTTGGAACGAAACTAAACTTCAGTTCTGCATGTCATCCGGAAACGGATGGACAAACTGAGAGGGTAAATCAAGTGTTGGAGGACATGTTGTGAATGTATTGCATGGATCAATAGTATAAATGGGAAGAGTATCTTCCATTAGTTGAGTTCGTATACAACAACACTTATCACTCATCTCTTAAAATGGCACCATTTAAAGCACTTTATGGAAGAAAGTGTAGAACTCTTGTTAGTTGGGATAGTGTTGAGGATAGAGTGGTAATTGGACCAGAGATTCTCACAAAAATGGAACAGTAAGTTAAGCTAATTCGTGAACGATTAAAGGAAGCAACAGATAGACAGAAGAGCTATGCTGACCTTTAAGTGGGTTGATCGCAGGTTTGAGCTTGGTGAGAAGGTTTTTCTTCATGTTAAACCTAGAAAGAGCTCTATAAATTTTGGCAAGGCTGCCAAGTTATCACCTCGATTCGTGGGACCTTTTGAAATTGTCGAAATAATCAATCCTATAGCTTATCGATTAGCATTACCACCTGCTTTATCTCGCATGCATGATATTTTCCATATTTTTTTGCTTAAAAAATACGTTTCAGATCTGTCAAATGTTTTAAATTGGAATTCCTTGCAGGTCCAAGACCCAGGAATAATCGTGGTTAAACCCACACGAGTGCTGGAAACTCACCAATTGCATTTAAGAAATCGTGGAATACAGCAATGTAAGGTCCAGTGGGACCAGTTTAACAAAGAAAGTGTAACTTGGGAAAATCTAGAAGAGATGAAAATTGCTTTTCCTTCTCTTTTTCAATAGAATGAAATCTGTTGACAAAACATTCTTTATGAACATATTTTTTTAAAGTATTTATGAAAGGCAGATGAAGGCAAACATTATTCAGGCTGAATAAAATGTGTTGTGACATTGATTTCTGGAACTATGCAAGTTGGAAAATAGTTGCATTGTTTTGTGAACTAATAAATTGGTTGACCTGAAGGTTAATTTAATATGTAATCATCGGGACGATGAATATTTTTAGGGGGGAAGCATGTAACACCCTGAACTGTTGTTACTTCCTCCTGAGCATACAAATGTTGATATGTGATTTCTTTTGTAAAAAGGATGTGTTCCTTTGATTGAGAAGTCATGCTTGATATGTACTGTATCTTCTTTACAGATTGCAGATCTTTGACTGAGTTGAAATGTGATTGGACTCTTTTATTTGTTTCATTTTACACCTGAGTTTAATTTAACCTCGGAATGAATTATGGAGTTATCCATCTATAAGACCTAGCCTTCGATCAAATGGTATTGATCCAAGTGGTGCTTTAAGTTTATTCGTGATGAATTAAAAATTATAGACCTTACACAGGTTACAAGGTCTGGATGCATTGAATAAGCTAGTCTGGAGTATAACTCAGGCTTATCATGTTAAATGGGATTGGTTCCCAATATCGTGATATATCTGGAAGGTCTTGATCGCGGACCAGGCAATAGTTCAGTTACATATAATTCTGTAGCCTAATGGCAGTACAGGAGTGAACCCTTTTCGAGAATGTATGTTGTAGGTTCTTTTTCTGAGCATTTGAAATGTTAGACCTAACTGGATTTATTAAGGTTAGTAACCTAAAACTAAACTATAACCTAGGGGTTTGATTAGTGTTAATCTAACCTAGACCTAGGCTAAGAGCTAATGTTTTAAGTTAGTATCTATGTGCTATGAGGTTAGACTAGGTGTTATCCTAAATCCTAACCTCAGTTACTAACCTAACTATTGAGCAAGGATTAAGGGGACCTATGGAGGGGTGCAAACCATGGGCGCTAGTTTCTATGTTATTAAATGCAAGGATAAGCATGAGGGACAAGTAATTTGGCGGAGGTTTTAAAATGGCTAACTAGAGCCGACGTGGCAGGTCGCCAAAGTTGGAAATGTTCTTTGGTGTGCATTTGTCCATCGCCAACTATGGCGGTCGGTGGCAGTGGGGATTGAGCGGGAAATTGGGAGTAAATGCCATTTATGAACTCGATCTTTGAGCTTGGGTTTCACGGGAAGGCATGCAAACTGGAAAGTTAATGGTTTGTTTGTTTTTTCTTTCGCTCTAGTTTTCCCTCTATCTGATCTCTAGTTCTTTGCACCAGTCTTCTTGGTGTTGCATGGCAAGTATGAGCATAACTAGCTCTTTTCTCTGGAAAGGAAAATTTATAAGTCATGGAAACAACAAATTTTTGTTGGTGGATCTAACTTGGAAAAGAAGGAGAAGGTTCGAGCTCTTTCAGTGGTCTACTTCGAAATTTTAAGCAAATATCCAGGCATGTTAGGCCCTAACCTTTAAAAATCTTGCTTTCTTTCAAGTGATTTCATTAGAACAACTCTGTTCAGATGATTTATGGGTTTAGATGATTTTTATGGAAGTTACGGGTGATTTTGTTACTGTATCTTCTTGCTGTTTGATTTTCAAATTTAACCCTTGATGGGTGTGTGTTGTATTTCGAACTGTTTCTCTGTTTTATTGTGTTTTGCATTCCGGCGTAAGTCTGTGAAATGTATGTGAGAAGGATACTTTACCTACTTTGTGAGAACCCGTGCATGCTTCTCTTGCTAGGTTCAGGCTACAGTAGAAGCTTGTTGTTGATACTTGTTGATTGAGGCTTGTTGTTGATTCTTGTCGGAAAACTTACTGTTGGACTTTTGTGTGAATGTTCAGTTTTATTGGACTTCTTTGTAAGTTTTGTCATGGTTATTATAAATGGTGGTTATAGAATCTAGTTGGGTTTCATTATGGTATTTAAAGTTAATTGTGAACGGATAACTTGTTGTGTTTCAGTATTTCATTGCGGCCTTTTTGAAATTGTGTTTCCCTTGCGTTGAGGTTATGGGATTCAACCCATTGATAGTATGCAATATACATATATTATTGTATTCAAAACGACTCTGTGGAGTCCATTGAATGATTCGTAAATTGTGGACCACTGTTGAAACTTCGTATATATATATATATATATATATATATTTGAATATTGGTAATTTGATTTTTATCTGAGTCTTGGAGGAGTAACAAGTATTACGACCTCTGTTATTTTGTAATGAATACCTTCGTGTTGCAAGGAATTTTTGGTACAGACTCTTTGGGTGTATTTTTACGTTTCCTTTCTGTGTAAGCTTGAGCGAAAAATATGGAAGAGGCTCAGTTGGATTACTTGTTGCAAATTCAGTTTTTAGCTTTTGAATACGCCTGATTTTAATGTTTACCATTTTTGGCACAGTTAGAATCATTATCTATTATTTATCTTGTATATTGTTGTTTTGACACTGTTGGGATTCCTTGAGTATTGAATGATATCAAGTATCGTGGCTCTGTACAAATGGGTCGTGAATACCATACTTCAAATTCTGAATACGTTCAGATGTGAATACAGAATGATATTTTTCCTTTCTGATTATCCCAGTTTGATGATGCTGTGCGTGTTACGGATTTTGTATGATAATCTCTGCATAGTCTTAGGGAAACATCAAATTTCTTAATGCCATGGAGTCTATTGTTGACTGCGATATAATAGAAGTTCTTTGATTTCGACCTTGGGTTGAAAAGCCTTACTGTGTTTAGTAGGGACTAGCATGGGCTGTAGGTTGATGTAAGGGACTATTGGCGTGTTTACGTCTTCTGTTGCATGTATATCCATTCATGAGCTTGATTGAACTTAGGATTTGTCGGCTGCACCTCAACAGGCAATGGCAGTGAATATCCTCTTGTATGTTGCTTTGTGTGGGAGGTCATGCTGAGTCAGTTTGGTAGATAGTCATAACTATTGGCGTGTTAGCTACTGTACAGGAGTTTTGTTATATTCGATTTTATCAAAACAGTGGTTCTTCTTGTGGCTCGCCTGACTTATTCGTATGCATGTAAGGTGAATGCTTTCCATTTGAGGAGACGGTACAGTTATGAACTTGTTGAAGGGAAATATGAATGACTTGTTTTCATTCTCTTCTGTTATGAAAATATATGTCGATATTTTTACCTAACCGTTGGAACTGTTTTTAACATATTGATGGAATCATGATTTGTTATGATATTCCTTTTATCGTTGAATGAAATGATCTGTCTGAAGTTTACTGTTTTTGGAATTCAGATGGATAGATGATTTAGATACTTTCGTTCTTCTTGATCCCTAATATTTTGATGGAATATTTGAGAAGTAGTTGGGACTATTCTGTAACGATAATAGAGTTACACGTTTGTAGTCATTTTTGTATCACAAAAGCATAGTCTGAAACATGTATACTTGTTTGGCGAATTGATCTCATTTAAATAGGTTGTTTAATGAAAACAGTTGGTGGATTGCAATTGTTTTAAGAGTTAGTGCTTATCGTGCTCAGTTCATTGAATTGACCCATTTTGACAAATTTTGCAGATGGTCGCCGTAAGTGGTAAAAAGCATGCAGATCTGACAGGATGTTCAGATTGTTTAACTTGGTTTATGATGAATTCAGTTTGATTTTCTTTAAATGTACTATAAGAGGAAAGATGTTCTTCATCCATTGAGTATTGTATCAAGTATGCTGAATGCATAAAATGTATTTGATTAGTTCTGAAAGGAATGGAAATTGATATTTGTTACTTATGTGTTTGTATTCTTATCTTGATAGTTTGACCTTCTTCGATTCAAATATCTTGAGAGCATTGTTATTATTGTATAATTTGGAAACCTTTGTGATTATCAATGTAAACTTGCAAGAATATGTGACTGAGTACTTATATTGTTTAACAATTCTAGTGTGTTCTATCTAAAGCTAAATTTAAATATAGATCACTGTCTTACTGGAAACTAGGGTTAAAATAAACCTAAACAGAACGCTAAACAAGCTGAATTAAATTATTAATCCCTAGTCTTGAATTATGCCAGGACAACATTTAATTGGATTCTTAATCATTATATCTTGATACTAGTAGGTACGATATAAATTTAGTTATGAGAACTGATATAAACCTAAATGGGGTTCAGATGCAATCTCATGTGAAGTTTATGAGCTATTGTCCAATTTCGTTGATTTAGAATTATGCATATTCTATGAACTCCTTGATGAGACCTTGGCCTTAAGAACTTCTCTATGTAGTGAGCTTTATTGAGAAAGGTCATTCTATGATGAGGAATCCAGGGATCGGGAAAGGCTAACCTTAGGGGAACGTCTTTTAATATAATTTAACTCAATGTGCGTAACACTTATTAGTAAATATATCTTTTCGAGGCGGATTTAAAGTTTGACGGCACAAGTCAACTGCAGGGCTGTACCTTCGAGAAGATTAGGATCTTCTCGAAGATACCACAATGCAGGTGACTTATGACGACACCCTTTGCATTGATCGTTAAGATTTACACCTTTATCTCGAACAAGTTACTTTGGGACCGATTAGGAATGTGGTCACATTATATGGCTGCCCAGGAGACTCGGGGTTTCATGACACACTGGTTTAACTAGGGTTGACCCAGTGTTGTCCACTCAAAATTCCCTACTCTGATAAAAGTAAAATTTCAAAATTTTGAGTTATTGAGTGTTTTTCCCTAAAGTGCCTAAGTCGTGAAAATTGAGAAAGTCTGTGTTTTGGGTCATTTTGTGTGATTTTCGGGCCTGTCGGAACTTTTTGTCCCAACTGTCCCAAGTACGAAAGTGCATTCTGTTCCCCGATCAGCCGAAATCCCCGAAGTTGTTCCATTTTCGGGCCCGTCGGAACTTTTTGTCCCAAGTGTCCCAAAACTTTTTGTGCGAGATGTTCCAATTTCGGCCGAAACACCCGAACCGCGTACTTCGCACTTTCTTGTTCCAAATTTCCCAAATCAAAAAGTGCAAGTTGTTCCATTTTCACCCGAACCGGCCGAGTCGTGCACTCCAGAACTTTTTGTCTCAAATGTCCCAAGTTCAAATAGGCCTTTTGTTCCATTTTCGGCCGAAACACCCGAACCACGTCCTTCACGCGTTTTCATCCCAAGTGTCCCAAAATGCATTTGTGCATCTTCTCCCCGTTTCGCCCGAACCGGCCGAGCCGCGTGTTTCACGCATTCGCGTCTCACATGTCCCAAGCATACCAAGTGTCATTCGTGCTTATTTTTCCCGCTCTACCCGAATATCATGCTTATTCAAATTTGTGGTTATGTATTAAATGCGCATTCATGGTCTTTCTCTCTCCTAAATGGCTATTTAACGAGCATTTCCCCTTTGCATTTTTCACACTACTTCCATTGCTATATTTTGCTCGAACCCTTACAATTTGCAAACCTACGCACGTTCCCCTCCCTCTGTAATTCCTTCCAGAGTCTAGGTTGCCCCTCTGAAACTATCAATATGAAGATCAAATTCCAGGAACAGGAACAAATTTCTCCACTTGAGTCTGCCGTTTGCAATATTGGGGACAACAAAGCTCGTCATCTTGACTTCGGCGATTTCTGGGTAAGGATGGTGGATGCAAACCCTACACCAATGGCGCAGATGATTCACGATAGCGGTTTGGCTTTCGCCGGAGGTTTCCCAATCTCAGTACAGTGTGCTGATACCGTGCTTTCATGCGGAGCTCACTTCGACCCCGCTTCGAGTGAATTGACTAATATACATGGGGAACTTATCACCAAATTGGATGCTGCCGCCATCGGCACTGCTCTGAGGATTCCAGAGATGGATAATGCCATAGTCATTTCTCGGGATCAGGCACAGGCCCTGTTCGACCAAGACAGTGACAAATACAAGGCACGAGTGGCGAAGTCCTAGCTTAAAAACCCTAGGAAGGGAGCTTCTCATCTGACCAAAACCCTCTTCCGAGCAGATTTCAATGAAGAGTTGTCAGACTTCATAATCTTGCTGGCTCGGGTTATGGGTTTGCCCTCTACCAACGAATTTCATTTCTGGATGTGCCCGCTCATCAGCATGGTGTGCGAAGGAACGCAAAATATCAATTGGGCAGAAATCATAAGCATGAATTTGATGGAGCAGCTGTCCAATGTGCAGCAAACGAAGAAGTTCTACATGACTTCGTACTTGATGTATACCCTGGCAGCGTCGCGGCAATAGTTTGGCTTTTCTTACATTGATGTACCTAAAGATGATCCAGTATATGCTTACTGCCCGCAGTTCACCCTGGAGACCAGTAATCGTAATTTCAAAAGGGTCAATGATGCTTTCACCATGTACGTGGTCAGACTGCTCAAAGGTAATACTACTAGAAGGTTTTCAGATGAAGCAATGAACCTGATATCACAATATGGTGCTTATTTCATCCAATTCAGGAAATTCTCTTATATCAGGCTCGCCGGCTACGAGGGCACCCCTCTGAGACTGCCCATGTTCTGCAATGATAAAATGGCCTTGATAGAAGTATGCAGACAGTTAGACAAGTTGCACAGAACCTGCAGAGATAAGAAGATTTATGGCTTGCACTTTCCCATCTCTCTGGGAAACTACACTTGTAAAACAGCTCTGGATGCTCAGAACATAGAAAGAGCCCTGGTTCCTATCACTGTTCATTTCTTCAAGCCAAGAACCTGCTTTGACTTGAAGAATTTTATTGAACAGAACATCAAGATAATCTATCATCATAGGGCAGATACAGAAGACTACTGGGATGATTGTGCAGATGATTTTGAAGCCAGGAGAAGGCATTGTGGCAGGTTCTCCCTGCAATTGATCCAAGAACTCAGTCTGTACCAAGTTCCTGAAGGTCTCCAGGATGACAATTCTGATCTATACTCGTACGAGTATGAAAATGTGATTAAGCACACTCCTTTGGAGGACCTGGATTGGAACAGGAAAGAGAGGGATGGTCTGGCTGAGATCCTTGCTCCAGTCTTAGTCAGGACTAAGGTTTGGTTTGACAGGATGGTTCGAGAATTCAGGAGGCATTCAGGAGAATCCTCTTCTAAGGATGCTTCAACACCAAGAAGAGAAGCATCTATTCCAAGATCAGAAACCCCAGTGAAGAGCCCTCCTGCCTCATCAACACATGGACCTGTAGTTTCTACTCCTTCTTCATCCCCTCAAGTGTACCAAAAGAAGCTCAGGGAGGTTAAGAAGGAACCTGTGGAAAGTGACCCTCAAAGAAAGTAGGCAGAATTGCCTATGGGACCAGAGAACATCATTGTTCTCAGTGAAAGTGAAGAAAGCGAAGTACCAACTCTTGCAAGTGCTCCTGAAGATCCAGCTGATAAAGATAAAGAAATCTAGAGCATTGAGCTTTCAGGTAATGTTTATTCTTCTGCCACAATTTACCCAAGTGCCCCACTCACCTCTCGACTCGAGTCAATAGCTGCACAGACCTTGAGCGTCATGAGCTCTCTGTCTCTTGGTCCCCTTGTTCCTCCTGCTGATTCTTCTTCCTCTTTTGCATGGGTGCAACCTCTGGTTGACAAAAGGAAGAGGAAATTTTCCTCTCAGAGTTCAGGGACAAATTTTGATGCTGTCGCAGCCTTGTTGGGCACCACTCCTTCTCGTGCCAAAAAATCCAGAACTACCTCCAGAATAGTGTCTGATGCTCAAGGCCAGCAATTCTTGGAGATTGCCAAGCCTTCAACGGATAAATCAGAACAGGAATTGTAGGTATCTGACTTAGAGCTCTCAAGAATCCCAATGGGAGAGTCTACCCCTGAAGGTGAAATTCACAACCTCCAGGAAACAGTCACAAGAGTCATTGGGAGGGTAGAGAAAGGGCAACAAACTATTGAACAGTTGGAAGAACAGGCCCAAGTTCTCACAGGTTTCATCAAGTCTCTTTTGTCTAAGGACAAAGTTTTGGACCCTACCCCATTGACTACTCTTCCACCTCCAGTAATGATAAGCCAAGATGAAGTGCAGAGTATTAAATATATGCACAAGCATTCTGTCTATGGCAGAGCTATTGAAGCCATGGTGGAAGAAATGCTTGTTGCTGGTTTAAACTTCATCGATGAAGCTTTCAAACTCCACGAAAAGGTGAGCAATGTGCAACTGAAGCTCTCCTCCACTATCAATACCACGGATAAAGAGCTCAAAATCTGGAGCAGTTGCATAGTAGACATTCGCCTTATGGGACAGACAGATGAGAACATTTTGCTGGCGAATAAAGTTTTTGATGATGCAAAGGACAATCTATCAAAATCATGGGTCTACAGTGTGGAGTGGAAGATCAGAGTCCTCGAGGAGGCTTTGGGAGAAATGAAAAACAACTGGCAGAAGGGCGAATCCTTCAAGACATTGGTTGTCTCGGATTTCAAAGATATACATTTTCATCTTCAAGATGAAACTTCTGGTGCGCCCCTTTCCTTACAAGAGATCAAAGCTCAGTTCAGAGCTTTTGTAAATGACAATTTATTCAAAGAAAGCTCCATCTCCAAAGAAAAAATGAAGGAGATCTGCTCTCTTCAATCTGCCATCGAAGAAGCAAATAAAGATTATCATACTCATGTCGAGTTTGATAAAGAGATGGAGAAGTGTCTGGGATTTTGGACTCAGTCTGCAGCCAACACGTCAGTTCCCTGTGGTAGAGACATAGCTGAGGCGTTGAAGAGATTCAGACAGCGGATTCTGAAGTCAGTGGGTCCCTCTCAGTGATCGGACACTTGTCTTCTTCCCCATTCTTTTCTCTTCTTCCCTTTCTTTTTCTGTTTTCTTTGTAATAGGTTGAGGTACTGCGAGTTGGCAGTCCTTAACTATTCTTTAGTAAAAGAAACGGTTACAAAAAGTAACTGACTTGTAAGCTATATAATGGTATTTTCTACGCCATTCTAAAGGGGGAAGAATTGGGCATATTTTCTGAAAGTGTAAATAGATCAGAGAGAAATCAATACAAAAGGGCTTTCCATTCATTGTCTATCTAATCTTTGTTATCTCTGTGTTTTCATTTAATTTCATGAAGATCATTTGTTTATAGTTCGTTAGTCTCACTTATTGCATATTTTCAAATATTGCGAGTATAGTGATCTTGTACAACCAAGAAGGAACTTTGTGTCCTTGATTAATGAATCTGAAGAAGGTTATTTACAGAACTTTGTGTCTGGTAATCTCGTCTTGTTCATCCAATGCAAACGATCTTGTTTTAAATTCACTGCAACTTCGCATACATAAAGGATTATTCTGTTATCTATAATCCTGCATGTTGCTCTTCTGCTCATACTCGTATTCCCTTTCCTCAGTCCTTTTGTAACTGATGATCCTTGTGGAAAACACTTTTGTAATATCCAAGTTCAACCATAAAATCATGTTTTGTATATTTGTAAATAAGTTCGTTTCTGAATAAGGGAACCTCTCCCATTAAAGAGGAGGGACTTCTTGTCCCCTGACTATTGCTCTTCTTAAAAGTCCTATTTGACGACCAACACCCTGTATGTCATCTTATCCCTAGTCCTCGAGTGCATCCATATAACGTTGTCACCTTACTAATCCGTTCCCGAGTGATTAACCTGGGGATAGGAGGGACTGACAGAAGTCGGTATAAGACATTCTACATAACATAAGAATGGGGTGAAGGATGTATTCCAGATTGACGAGTATGTCGTTAAGGAATACGAGACATAAGCAGTATGTTTCAAATCTTTGGCCAAAGTATCGTAAGCTGCTGATTGCGTTGTCCTGAGTCACCTGGTCTAAGGGATGAGATGCCGATGAATAATGGTAACAATGATTCAGTTAGGTTCCTTGGACAGAGCATTCTGAATCCCAGAATAGGGAAGAGAACCGCAAGAGTGTTGTGTGAAATAAAAACGCTAACTCTTATTACTCATGAATAGATCGGTAGGTTGCCGAGTCATGGAATGAATAGATCGGAGGTACTCCGAGTCATTACAGCTGTATATGGTTATCTATTATATGAATGGTTATTTGATTTGTGAGTTCTAAATTATGTATTTAGAACCAGGAAGCATTTATCAAAAAAAAAAATTGACTTGTTCTAATGTATAAAATGAGGATGTTACAGTCAATCGCTCTGTATCGCTGGACTCCGCCGAGTCCCACCTCACGCATGATACCCCACTGCACTACGGACACGTGTGGCCACATCTGTCTCAACAACGGGGGCATCCTATCCCACATCATCAGCTGATGACGTGCCTGCAAAACCAACTCACTACATTAGCCCTACTCTTTATCACAACATCTACTTATACCTGCGACACCCACCTAGCTGACCCGAAAACCTTCGACGAGAGCCCCCTTCCCGCGTGCACACCCAAACAACAACCGAAACCATACCAAAACATCAAAACAATACCAAAAACCACCTCCACCACAACCCAAACCATACCAACACACCCAAACAAATACCACAACACCCAACGAACAAACCAAATAATACCAAAACACCAAACAACAACCAAAATTCAAACCAACAAAAAACCCAACCAACAAAATAACTAAGGACCGGTACCGGTCACTTATGACCGACACCGATCCCCTTCACTGACGCCGGTCACTATACAACCGACACCGGTCACTCACAAAAACTCCGTCCACCAAAAAAATCATGACCGATGCCGGTCGCTTAGCGACCGACATCGGTCGCTGTTTAAAATTCCGGAGCCGAACCCCGCACGGGCCCCCCCAAATCCATTTTTTTTCCTATTTCTCCCTCTATACCCGCCCAACACCCTAAAAACCTACCCACCCAGCCAGCCTTGGCCTATTTAAACCTATCTACCCTCTCCTTTTTTCAAATCATTTCCATTTATTATTTATTTTATCAAAATCTAACATTCCTACCCAAAACCCAAATACAACATAATATACTCAAATCCACACAATGAGGGGTTTCGAACCTACCGGTACGATGACACGTCGTCGTGGTGGGATGGGTGGTGGTGGTCCAGCTAGTCCAGCACCTCCTGCTCCTCCTGGCTGTGCCATGGCTCTAACTCCCCTCTGCTGGGTCCTCCACCAATCAACTGCTGCCTCCTACTCACTCGGGCCCACTACTCACTCACTCCTCCACTCAAATAGCGCCACCTCAACCAAAAAATGCTCCAATCTCAATAATCCACCTCAGACAACTCAAATTGGTTTTCAAATTGCAAATGTGACAATGACAGGCCGTATTTTTCTTTTTATAGGTTTTCGACCTATAACCGATATCGGTTTTATTATGCCCTAAGGAACCGGTATCGGTCCCCTAACCGATATCGGTCATAGATAATCGACATCGGTTTTATTCCAGCTTTTCCCCCAATTTCTGCCCCTATTTACTAATCGCCCTTTCTCACAAACATCGCCTATATCAACCTTTGCTGCAACCCCTTTGTTAACCCATTTGGCCTGACCCAAGGCCGTAACCAACCAATTTGGCTCGACCCAAGGCCTCACCCCAACCATTTTGGCCCAACCCAAGGCCGTAACCAACCAATTTGGCCTGACCCAAGGCCTCACCCCAACCATTTGGCTCAACTGAAGGCCGCAACCCAACCATTTGGCCCGACCCAAGGCCTCACCCCAACCATTTGGCCCAACCCAAGGCCGCAACCCAACATTTGGCCCGACCCAAGGCCTCACCCCAACCATTTGGCCCGACCCAAGGCCATAACCCAACAACTTGGCCCGACCCATGGCCCTCACTCATAAATCAGCCTGACCCAAGGCCATACCACTTAAATACCTCGCCCAACATCAACAACATACACTTTTATCCACCCATCATGTAACTTTTGTTCACTCGAGCTCACCTGTTCATGTTTTAGCATGATTAGGGTCCTTGACTTGATCTATCAACCAAATTTGCCTAGACTTAGACCGTGACGTTTATCTCAACCAAACTAACCATTTGGTACTGCCGAACATGCCCAAACGTTCCGGTACCTTACCCGTTATATACCCTGGAGCTACTTCCTATGCCTTGGATACCAGGATTATATCACCCTTGTTTGGATAAACTATCGACCTTTGCCTATGCATTGCTGGTTTGCTCGTCAAATCATGTACCATAGTCGCACTAATGCATTTCCACGTGCGTCTGCTTCTTTGGACCTACCTCACCACCTCACCATCATCTCCACACCATTTACCCTTTATCAACCCTATCCCTGATTTCACGCTATCTCAATCTGTGATAGATTTGAGGGGGATTACCTATACCCTTAACAGGGGAAACCACTTCATATTATTGTCCGTGCAGCTTTACAAAACAAACTACATGACAATAAGGGGCTAATGTAGACACCAAATTTGTGTCTTACGACCCCTTGTGACCCGCATCTCATTTTGCAACCTAACCTCACCACCTAAATGTTACACAATTATTTATTAATTATCTTATAATTAATAAATCCACATCGCCTTACCTGCCACCTCATTTTGCCACCTCATCATGACCTAGGCCTAACCCTAAACTAATCTAATTAAGACCTATAACTTGGTCTACATCCACACCCATGACTAATGACCCCTTTCTCGCACCCAAAACTGACCTTGTAGTTACTTGACCAAGCCCGTAACTAATCCCTCGGGAGAAAAGGAGGGAAAGTTGGCTATTTTACTAAAAATAGCCCACTTTGACTGAACCGATACCGGTTTCTACTCGACCACCATCGGTTCCATAACCGCCATCGGTTCCCTGTAAATGACCTCCCCTAACCAGAAACAGAGGTCGAAGGATTTTTGTGGGATCAATCAGGATCATCAGAAGCGATCAAAAGAATCTAGATTTTACTTGTCTGAGCAGAGACAAGTGAAGAAACAAGAAGAGTTTGCAGCAAAGGAGATCAATCCGAAGACTGCAATTGAATAACCAGAGCCCTGTGATACTCATCTGATCATCGGGAGGGAGATATCTCATCTTTTGGGTGTCAGGCCATCCTACCTGAGTTCTGCCTTTTTCATCACAGTTCTTGGACCTGCATCCTCATCAATAACCAGTAAGTTGTATCTTACATGTCCTCTTTTATAACATTTCTTAGAATTTTGAATCACAGCCATCATAAATCCATTCCTGGATCTACTACCCAGCAACACATCACATCTAACTATCATTCATCTACCCTCTCATCACCCCATTACCTAATCCCACTCATTTACTAGCCTTACAAACATCACAACCACCCTACAACCAACCCTCACCAAGAGCCCCTAAAACATAGCCCTACCGATATCGGTTAGAAGAAACCGGTATCGGTTATTGTGACTCAAAACCAGAAACTAGCCTTTCCCCCTACCTGTTTCAACGAAGCAATTAAATTGTTATTTTACAATATTTCGTATTAATTCATATTAGCAGGGGAATTGACCACCTTCGAAAGGAAGTTTTATATTTCCTGGGCCCAAGGCAGTTCCCTCATTTATTGTCTAATCAGAATCTTGTGGTCTTGTGTTCTTATTTGTAGGTAGTCCTTCCAAGACAAAAAGGAGTTCTTCACAATCAACCTGATCTCTCTCTATGGTACGTGCACACCATCTCGACATTCAATAGGTATTCCTCCTAGCCCTAACCCTTATCTGTTTCAAAAAGGAATGAAAGGATAGAAGCAACTCTATTCCCAAAGAGCCGAAACATTCCGAGCGAAACAGCTAGGGTCTTCTCCCTAGGTACCTATAGTAAAAAAAAATACCAAGGATAATGTACTGCAGAATACAAGGGGCTTGGTCTCCAAGAAGATGAAAGGTGCTACATTTTCCCTCATTTTGATCAGGTAGCATTAACATTTTTTTATTAAGGAAGAAAATAACCCCTGAAACCTAAAAAATGATGCAGGAGGTATCTAATTAGATGATTGATGAAGTACTGAATAAGCACTTCTCAAAACACTAAACCATGTACTAGAAAAGTGTTTGTAGAGGAATTTACCCTCCAAGAAAGTTGAAATTTGAATATTTACAACTTGTTATGTAATCAACTCTTATGATAATGAGTGAAAATAACACCACATATTTGTCATATCATAGATTTCAGTTTTAAGATTAGCACCTCAATTGGAAGAAAATTATAAGAAGTCTTTATCAGGATATGGAGGATATTTCACAACTATGTACTAGAGATATGGACAGATCAGACCAAGTGAGGGGGTTGTAAGAAAGAATATAGGAAGTTGTTGAGATACCACAACATCCTAGAAATTGGACCAAATGAGGAAAGTGAAGGGAAACTAGATCCAAAATATCTTGACTATACTCTGGAGCAAGTAGGGAAGGAAATCTACATTTAAGAGAGACATGATAAGAGGAAGTCTACATGGAGGGAACAGGAGTAGTGGTTTTTCCACAGTGTAATAGGATCCTCTAGAAGGCATGAATGAGAAAATACTCCCATTTTGGCATAGAAGATCATGTTGTAATAAGGTAAGAGCCTGTAATAAGAACCTGAAGATAAACCTTGAACCAAAATATCAAGTGTGGATGTTGAATGAGAGTGTATTAATGAGACCTTACTCCAAATGGTCCCAGTAGACAAGAACAAATTTAGTATCTCATAATCTTACAAAATCTAAATTGTATCTACTATGAGTTTGACCATGTCAATTTAAGGAGAATAGCTTATGTTGAGGAGTGAAGAACCATTTCTAAGGATCTTCTCTATATACATCTCTTAGAAGGTAATTAATGTTCTTAAATTGCTTATGATGCTTGATCGGACAAGTTTTGGCCTTTGTTCAAAGATTCAAAGGGCTTGTTGAATTATGGAAACAACATGACCCCATTCTTGGAGAAGGTGGATTTCTATGAAGCAAAAATAGTATTGGACTCAAGATGACACTTAGCAATTATTTATAATCCATGATTGCAACAAGGATTTTAGAATGTTGGGATTTTTTTTCAACGTGCTATATGCCCTATAGCTATAGAAGGACAATGGTTGAATTTCAGATATGAGAAAGCTAGATATTAACTTTTCTCCTATGCTCATGGATGACATGGAAACCCTCCTTTAGGGTGTATAGAGAATCTAAAAGTGATCACTCATTTGCATAGCTGAACGAGATTTGAATCTATAAGATTTGCTATAGGTAATAAATGTAAAGTGGGGTTTTGAAGGTTTACCTAAGTGACATACTTCTGGATTTACTTCACATCTTAAGGAAAACTAAAGATATAGATTGATAGTCCTAAAAGATGCAGATGAGTAGCTAGATATGGAAAAAGAGTCTGCCTTAATGATAGAGGTGTGAAAGTGGTTACCCTGAGGACATGGGTAGCAGAATGGGTAAGGAATTGGTATCATTGGATAGATTGGCTAGATGGCATCTAGGCAACATGATAGATAGGTGTCCATAACCGATACTTGATATTCTTGGAACTAGATCACCACTCTACCAACAAATTATGTATCTTAAAAACCTTCACAGACTGTGTTGAGAAGACTCCACTAGAATATGGGAAATAGAAGATTCATAAGGGGACCTAACAAATTTTAATGCAGGCCTTAAGAAGAGAGTTCATGATCATAGATAGAATATGATAAGATTCATCATCCACATGTGATGGATAGGATTGAGGTAATTCATCCCTTGCTCCTAGTCTTCTAGAATGCCATTCACTAAGTAATCAATAGAGTTCAAATAGTACTTTTTTTTACTGTGCACATTGTTGACTATAAGTCAGCCTTATGAAGACCCATGAACTTGGGATAATGGGAGGTCTCTATGAAGTGTGGCTAGATAGGTAATCAAGACCCCTTATGAGTACATGAAATATTGTGCCCTCAAGTATGATCAAACTTTCAAAGGGATGAGTAAGAAGCTAAGTTGGGGGGGTGTGATTAGGCCTACACAATGGCACTGTTTTGGACCCATAATCAAGTCACTTGAATTGATTTATCTAGTATGAGAATAATACAATCTTTGAGAATTTGAGTCTGGGTAATTGATGGTCAACCTATGAGATACAGAGAACTAGGGATTTTATATAGATGATTTAGTGTCTTGTACCTGAAAAAAATTAAGAGGTAGTATACTTATTCAAATATCTCTCCTAGCAATCTTGGGTAACTTCCATACACATTCTGATGCTTCTAATGTTATTCATTGTAAATATTACAAGATGCGCATCAAGATCACTTGGCACAGTCCCTTGGTCACATTTTCCCTTCATGCCCCTTTCGCTTTCCCTCCTTCCACTTTTCCCTTACGCCCACTCTAGTTACGCATTCTCCTACAATATCCCGTAACAATTTGGCTGTCCCTTCCTGTAGTAGCCCATAGCCACTGCTTGCTTTAATCGATAATAGAGAATCCCTAGCCCTCAATAAGAATGCGTCATCACCCATTACTCTGTAATTGAGCATATGAAGCCTTCACCATGATGTTAACTCAAGTGACACCATTGTTTGCCTCATTTCCCTACATGAAGTCTTTGTGTGACTCCCTCTATGCCTTACCTCGTAGCAAGCTACCATGATGCCCTTCCCTCTAGTATCATTCCGTGTTAGGTAACCTTTTGACATTCAATAGAGCTGTATGCATCTCCAGCTAACCGTAGTCAAAGCGTGCCAATAGGGCATCGACATCATTACAACAAGATTAAAAAGTAACAGCGTGGCAGAAACGAATCAAGTATGTCACATACTTGACCATCATTTCAGCTAAGTCCGCATTGCAATTACGTGTCTTATGGGTGTAAATAAGACAAGAATCTAACTATCTTCACTCAACAAATATGTATATTTTGAACTACTATAAGCTCATTTGAGTCAGCATGTTATCATAAACTTAGTCATAGAAGTAAGTTAGACATCAACTATAGTATCCTAAATATATAATCAGACCTAGAAATTTTGGTGGATCTGAGTAGTAATGAGATTAATGGGAATGAAGTGATATTTGTATGAGCATTGATGAGTAGAATTGTAAATGTGCTCCAACCACCCGATTATGATATCATCTGCCCTCCTTTGCTTCTTCAACTTCATTGTAATAGGCTTAGTTGAAGCAATATTTCATCGCTACATATCCAGGAGGATTTACAGGAATTCAATGTTATCCTGTTGAGTGGTTTTGTGAGTTACAAGGGTCAGGATTTTTCCTCACTTCTTCCCAAGGAAGGGCCTCCATCGGAATCATCTATAAATATAAGAGATAGATCCTCATTTGTTTTGTGTGGATTGACTCTGGATCACTTATTCATTTCATTTCTAAAAGCTAAGGAGTCCATTATTGTCTTCATTTTAAGATCTGCAGACCTCTAGATCTAGCTCTTACAAATGGATATCATCCTCCTTCCAATCATTGTACACAGCTCTGTGCATTTGTGGAAGTAATAGAATCTGTTGTTTAGTGACTATTATCTAGTCCTACATGTGTTTTCATTCCTCCTTACTGGAGCCTTTACTTTTGTGTTGTGTGCTGATTGAAAAGCTATTTAAAATCCCTTGTAGTTCCATATTTAGTTGTGCTCCATGACAAATGATATGAGACCTAGATATCGTGGGTTAATGGATGTGTTGCTCATGCCTAGCCTCCCTGTCACGTATTTCCTTTCATTTTCTCTCAAAACAGATAGTGTTCATCCCTCTTTTCTGGTGCTATCACCTCGTTAGTGTAGGTCTTGCATTACAGTGTTATCCTTCTATCCCTAGCCCAACTTAACATTGATTAGCTTAGTTTTCCAATCTTCCATGTTACTACGTTGAGTAGCAAGGTAGCAGTAGAATACTAGATAGAGGAACACAGTCACTTCTAATTGAAGATCAACGTCACTAAGCTACGTAAAGATCCCATAACTATGGGGGGTGTGATATTGTTCCATGGGGTGGTTGTTAAACACCTCGGCTCCTTCCTTCTATATTCTGAGACGTGGGTGAACGTTTCATTATGGATATCTCGAACAATAACCAATAATGAAAAGGATTAATTCAATACGAATAAAGGAGATCTACAAGCCTATTGGCCTAGACGATAGTCAATGAATTATTTACGTCTAAATATTGATTGTTAGAGATTCAGAGCCTGATGATGTCACCAAAAGATCTATCTTGGGTCAACCATACAAGATGATGCAGCCATAGATCTTCAAAGGATGTCCATAGCTTTCAATTCTAGGGTCTTCCATCACTGAAACTTCCTTGAGGATCCATGAAAGATTATGGACAACGCCCGAGGAGATTTGGTTCTGTGAAGTTTAAAACCTATGAATCTTTAGTAACACATGAGTTAGAGAATGAACTACTAGGATGATACCAATCCTATTGGTATCATAGTGTGAAGACTTGTAGGCCTTATTTTCAAAGTTATTCCATATTAGACTACTTCTAATGGAATGTAAAGTGGATTTAACGAAAGACTACATACATATTGAT
Organism: Taxus chinensis; assembly: GCA_019776745.2. Taxonomy (NCBI): domain Eukaryota; kingdom Viridiplantae; phylum Streptophyta; class Pinopsida; order Cupressales; family Taxaceae; genus Taxus; species Taxus chinensis. The sequence goes on along the minus strand of CM034154.1, from coordinate 749,765,204 downwards.
CTTGTTGACTATTTCTAAGTTAGGTCCTGAAGACTGCTGTCTTCATATTCAAATTTCTATGCCATGAGATCAACCTTGAGGATAAGTGGCAAGAAGAATTCCCTAATTTGACAGTGTTTCATCTTAATAAGAATTCAAGAACAGGACCAAGGTGGATTCAGAATTGGGACTCTAAGATCTAAGTGAAATAGACTTGTGGATGAATAAGGGCAAGAAAAATGAAAAGAGGTGAGGAACTAAGAGGATCCATAGACCTAAGGTGAAAGAAACCAATTGGGTGAACGATCTCCCAGTGAATCCCATGAATAACACTTGAGAAGGATGAAGGGCTTATGAGCAATAGATATGTCATAGTGTAGAATAAGCTCCTATTGTAAGTATCCTAACCAGAATGAGAATAGATTGATTTCGGATAGATAAGATTGAGGAGTTAGAGTCCATGATATAATATGAGAATCCAATAAGTTAAATGGAGGATGAATCCATCAAGAAGGTAAAATGGCCAATTGAGCTACTAATGGAGAAGTCTTCAAAGTAGGCAAGAGATGATTGCCTATGGAGAGATGAAAAGAAGAAAGGTAAGGCCCTCATAGCTAGATCAGCTATATCATAAACTTGGATTATCTATTCCAGTGCCTCACACCTCATGGCTTCTTCAAAGGTTGAATTCTATAACATTGAACCATGTGGCATGTCCCAAATCATGTTGGGTGGTGACACTCATGTGTCAGTTTCTGATAGTGAATAGGTAGAGATAGAAGGTGGAACATTTAACCAAGTGTTGAGTGTTCCCAATATCCTATTGGTTTACCAAATCACGCACCTTGGTGAAATAATGCAAGTGGAATTTGGTCCTAACTTGGTGATCATTCGTGAGCTTAACTATGATTGCACTGCGGCAGAGGGAAAGGTGGATCACCATTCACGGTTGTATACCTTTGCCCACTTCTATTCTAATTCGATGCCAAATTCCTTTCTCACTCATGAAAATGAGGTTAGCAAGTTATGACATGAGAATTTTAGGCATCTAAATTATCGTTACCTTGAACAATTGAGCCAAAATGAAACGGTCAATGAGTTACCTCGAGTTAAGTTTTCTAAAGGTCTTTGTGAGGGTTGCACCCTCGAAAAGCACCCTAAAAAAAATTTGATAAGGGAAAATCCTAGAGAGCTACTCATCCCTTGGATCTTGTTCATAGTGATGTTTCTGGCCCCTTTCCATCTCCTTCTTTCACTAGAGCTCTATATATACTAACCTTCATTGATGAATTTTCACGTTATACTTGGGTATATTTTATTAAGCTTAAGTCTAAAGTCTATGAGAATTTTCAGAACTTTAAGGCTCTTACTGAAAAACAAGTGGAACGGTCTATCAAGGTTCTTCGAACTGAAAATGAAGGCGAGTATGTGAGAAATAGGTTTGAGGATTTCTACACTTATGAGGGGATTTCTTTACAACATACATTTTCTTACATCCCTTCCCAAAATGTAGTTGTAGAAAGAAAGAACTAAACTCTAAAGGAGATGGCCTGAAGCAGTGAATTGTGATTGTTACATTATAAATCATGTTCCACACAAGGCAGTAAAGGGGTTGACACCCTTTCAATCCCTTTTTGGACACGAGCCTGATGTTGAGCACTTTCAAGTTTTCAGATCCAAGACTATGGCTTGGATTCCCAAGAAGAAGTGCAAGGCATTGGATCCACAATCCAAACCTTATATCTTTTTCTAGTATCCTGATGGCGTGAAGGGATATCGATTGTTGAACCCTATAACACATGAGCTCTATATTGAGAGGAGTGTAAATTTTGATGAGTCATCCTTGAATTTTACTTCCACTGAGGTTATTTTTCCCATTGATTCAGATTTTGACTCATCAGATGATGATGTTGTTGAGTGAGTTCCTCCTCTCCCTACTCTTCCCATTCCTCAAACTTCTGATTCTTCTGATTATGATAGTAGTGATGATGAGAAATATGTCCCTTCTCACTCGAGTGAAGAATCTTCCGAATCTTAGCTTGAAAATTTGGGACCTCTTTGGGTCAAGAAAACTTTACAAAGTGTTGGAGATTTAGTTGGAGATCCTTCAGATGAGAGATGTACTCACTCGAGTTTCATTAGACCCCACTCCTTCTTTACCTCTGCTTCTGATCCACCATATTTCCAGGAAGCTTTTGGGATTCTTGAGTGGGATTCTACTATGGATGAGGATTATTCCTCACTCATAAATAATGAAACTTGGGATCTTATCCCTCTTCCGAAAGGAAGACAAATCATTCGGTTTAGGTGGGTATATTGAACAAAGTATAGAACCAATGGGGAAGTTGAGAAGTATAAAGCGCGACTTGTAGTTAAGGTTTCTCTGAAGTAGTTGGGGTTGATTACTCATAAAACTTTTCTCTGGTTGCAAATATGACTTCCATTCAATTGACCCTTGCCATAACTGCCACTAATAGATGGGAAGTCCACCAAATGGATGTTAAGAGTGCCTTCCTTCATGGGGACCTAGAGGAAGAGATCTATATGGAACAACCTATGGGTTATGTCCATGATCCATCCCTCGTTTGCAAGTTAAAGAAGTCTCTCTATGGCCTTAGACAAGCCCCTCGGGCTTGGTATGATAAGATGGACTCCTTTTTACTTGCATCAGGGTTCACTCGGTGTCACTCTGACCCAAATGTGTATATTCTGTGGTAGGATGACTCCATGCTTATTCTTGTTCTCTATGTTGATGACTTGTTGATCATGTGTAGCTCTTCCTCTATCATTAATTCTGTGAAGATATTCTTGGCCAACAAGTTCTCCAAGTCTGACTTAGGATTGCTTCATTACTTTCTTGGGATCCAGATTTCACAATCTGACTCGGGAATTATGATAGTGCAGCCTAAGTACTCTCTTGATTTGATTTCTTGGTTTCACATGTCTGATTGCAAGTCCTCACCTACTCCTTTTATTTTTGGGGTCAAGTTGGTTTCTAATTTCTCTTCCCCCTTGGTTGATGGTACCCTTTATCAGAAGTTGGTGGGGAGCTTGATCTACCTTACTCACACTCGGCTAGATCTATCGTATGCTGTCGGGATCATGTCCAGATTTATTCATGAGCCTCATGAGTTGCATTTAAAAGTAGCAAAGTGGATCCTTCACTATGTTTGTGGAACTCACATAGATGGTATTCATTACTTAGGAGGGACTGAGATTGACTTGGTTGGATTTATAGACTTAGATTGGGCTGGTGATCTAGATAATTGGAAATATACCTTAGGCTACAGTTTCACTCTTGGTTCAGGTCCTTTCAGTGGGTCCGGCAAGAAGCAGAACACCATTGTCATATCATCGATAGAAGAATAGTACATAGGATTAGTTAACGCTACCAAAGAAGCTATTTGGTTACAGGGTATCTTGACAGAGTTTGGTATCCACTTTTGGTGGCCTACCATTATCTATTATGACAATATGAGCACTATCTCAATTTACAGAAATCTAATTCAACATTAGTAGATGAAGCACATTGAGATTCACATGCACTTCATATGGGAGTTGATACATGAAAACATCATCGACATACAGTATGTTCAAATCGCTGATAAGGTTGCAGACATATTCACCAAGCCCTTCACTGAGGTGAAATTTCCTCACTTCTGGTCTCTTCTCGGGGTGATGTCTGTTGCATCCATCCATCTTCTTCGGGCTATATGGTCCTCCTTCTTCTCCTCTTCTTCTTTTGAGAAAGATGTTGTTTGTATATGGGCACCTTATCAGGCCTTTAGTTTTCAGGCCCCATTTTGGCACATCTTTCTTAGTTGTCTAGGGGAGTCTTATTTTTTGTTATGTCTTACCATGACCTCGGCCTCAGGTTTGATGAAGGGGGGGTGTTGGTGTGTGTGACCTGCCTAGTAATCATCCACATCACATGGTGAGTCATCTCACCTTGCGAGAGTCATAGGTCTTAGGGAGTCAAATGACAAGTGTCAGATTTTGTCATAGAATCTGTCATTGTCATTTGTGTCAGTGCATCATAGGAGTTACATTCCTTATTTATAATTTTAACTCCTCCTTTAGTGGCGTCATATGTTTCAATCATGTCATATGTGTCAGTGGTGTCATAGGATTTACTTTCCTTTATTTAGGCATGGGGGTTACACAACAACCCTATTTGTACTTCCTTTTTTCGATTTATGAGCATGAGCAGATCTGTTTTCTTATTTGCATATTGTTTCCATTATTTGAATCTTAATTATTGCATTGGAGCTAAGACGTTACCATTGGATTGAAACTTCGTTGTGGTGCATTGTTTCGACATCGGTTCTCACGTATCCCTCTTTCAATAAAAGGTTCATTCCCTTAAAATAAATAATCAAATTTCCAAGTTAATCCAAACGTTAAAAAGATGGAGATCAAAGTTGTTAAAATAGAAGATCATACACAAGCTTTGGTTTAAATCAAGTAAAGAATGGAAATACAACATTGATCAAAACATTGGACATGTTGGAAAATGACCATTTTTACAATAAAGTGAAATCCTATAGGTTCTGTAAGTATAAATCCCAAATTTATGTTTTCATTGAATAGTTCACTTCAATACCTTTCCAACAGAAAAAAAAGAGTCATTTCGAGTTCGGGAACAAAATTTATGGCCTCTAGAAGATGGGTTACACATATTCTCTTATGCTCACGGGTATGCACTTAGCATGTACCCAAAAAATGTCAAAAAAACACCCCTTAATATGCAAAATGGCCACATTTTTCCAACCAATATTCAATTTTTATAATAACCCATCACATTAATATATTAATAGAAGACTCAACGCTATCAAACATTAACATTCATGATCAAAAACTTAACATTTTCAAGAAATTGACAAAACTAACATGTAGAATGTTCAAAAAGTAAGCTCTGAAAAGGAAAACATGATGAAATCTTGAAATTTTCTCACCAAGATTCAATTTGATAGCAACCCACCACATCAATATGTAAATAGAATACTCAACACTATCAAACACTAACCTACATGCTCAAGAATTTAATATTTTTCAAGAAATTGACAAAACTAGCATCTAAAATTTTGAAAAACTAAGCTCTATAAATGAAAACATGATGAAATCTTGAAATTTTCTCACAAGGATTCAATTTTGACAGCAACCCACCACATTAATATGTAAATAGAATACTCCACACTATCAAACACTAACCTAAATGCTCTAAGAGTTTATGATTTTTAAGAAATTGACAAAACTAACATGTAGAATGTTGAAAAAGTAAGCTCTAACAATAAAAAAAACATGATGAAATCTCGAAATTTTCTCACCAAGATTCAATTTTGATAGCAACCCACCACATTAATATGTAAATAGAAGACTCATCACTTTCAAACACTAACCGACAATGCTACATCTCTATGCAATGTTGGCCAGTAATAACTGATTGTCAACACTTTTTGTGTTCTTTTTGCAACAAAATTTCCTCCACATGGTTCACTATGGTAGGATTTGAGGACATCATAAATTTCCTCATCATCTATGCATCTTCTCATAACACTATCTTTCCCTGTGTGAAATAGAAAACCAACTATCCAAGAAAAAATCACACATTTCTCAACTATGTATTTCTTTTTCAGAATATAAATAGCATGGAGGTGTCCTACCTGAGACTAAATAATTAGCTATATGAGCATACCAGAGTGTTCTAAAAGAAATGGAAAATAGGTGCTCATCTGGAAAAGATTTATCCACTACTTTTTCTTCATTGTTATTCTCCATTCTTGAAAGAAAGTCATCTACAACATTGTCCTTACCAGGCTTATCCACAACAGTGACATCAAACTCTTGCAAGAGTAACAACCATATGATTATTTCGTCGCTTACAACTAGTTTGTTGATTAAATATTTAATTTACTACATGATCAGTCTAAATGAATACTGGATAAATTGTGATGTAGTTCCTGAACTTATTGATGGCACAAAAATTTGCCAAGAACTCTTTCTCTGTGATTATATAGTTAAGTTCAATGTGTTGCATGTTCTTATTGACATAGTAAATTACATAGTTTAGAATTCCATATATTTTTCCTAACACAACCCCAATGGTGTGATCTGAGGCATCAATGTGAATGTGAAATGGAAAACTTCAATCTATTCCTCTTAACATAGGTACAAAAGTCAACATTTGTTTCAAACTCTAGAATGAAACCTCACATTTATCATTCCACTCAAAGGCAACATCTTTCCCTAGCAGGATAAATAATGGTGCTTAAATCTTACTGAATTCATATATAAATATTCTATAATACCCAACATGGCCTAAGAATATCCTCACATCCTTCTTCTTCTTGGGTGTTGGCATATTTATTGTAGTCATTCTTACACCCACAAAAGAACAAGGGAATCCTATGCATGCCGACATATCACCCAACGGGTGCTGGGTGCTGGGTGCTGACTCAAGGCATGCATGGGTGCCGAGTCTCTTTTTATGTGAGTTAAGTAGGAAACCATCATCTATGTCATGAACTTAATGAATGAAGGTGTAAATGAGAAATACAATCATCATAGGGCTCAGAATGGCCTCTAGACAAATTTATTCATTCCAAACAGAGGATACTTACATATAACAGATAGAACTACAATAGAAAGGAAAATGCATAAGGATTTACATCTATTCCATAACATCCATGAACATAAATGAAAAGATATATAAATGAACCGAATTAATTACATTCATACTTATTCATGTTTGTAACCTCATTACATTCAATGGATTCATTAGACTACAACAACTTGATTAGACTGAAGTCATACATCACAACAGGGATCATGTCCTTCATCCATAAAAATAAAAAATTATATCCCATCCCCTTAATACATTATTCCCTTATAAATCCTCTACCTAATCCCACAGTGTCTTACAGTATTTCTGTAGATCTCTGCTCTCTCTATTTTTCCTCTTTCTTCTATCCGATCTATCTCTATATTTCTCCTGTGGTCACTCACATATATAGGCATCCTAAAGTGCCAACTCATCCTTCTACAGCCTCAAATTCAGTGTCAAATGTATGAATATGGTCATCCATGGGAGCATAATTCTTCAGATCTGAGCTCTCCAATCCTTGTAATGATGGTCCTCTGGAATCCTCTATCGCTAAGCATATTCCTTCCCAGGCCAATCTGTCACCAGGTTGGCACCTTAGCCACTCCGCATGTGCATTTGGGTCACACTTTTCTCATGTCCTACTCAATTTGCCAAATATAGCTAAGTCCCAAGGCCTTATCTTCCGGTGTGCAACACGGCCTTTCTAAAACTCTCCTAAAAGCTTTCGTTGCATGCCTTCTCCTTTCACAACCCTTATTCAACCTAGGACTTGTGTGCCCATGCACCTTGGTGTACTTAGTCAATATTTTAGGGGCCCAACATCACCCCACACTACACTTGTTCTTCACCCACGTGAACACTTCTCCAATCAATAAAGAGTTACAGTAGACTTACATCCTGAAAAAAGAATAAGGGGATGAAGAATTTGGGAAAGAAGAAAGAATGGGGAAGTGATGGCATTATTGCAACAAACTAGGAAAATCCTTTTGCAAGTCATCCTCTAACGTTTTCCAGGAACCGACTTTGTTTTGTGCTCTCTGGCATAGGTTTCCGACTAGGGTGATTACCTCCTCAAAACCTAGCCCATCTCCTTGAGCATTTATAGTGTCAAAATTTTTCTCCAACTCCTTGCTCATGTCTTCAAGTGCATCCATCCTTCTATTAATCTATGGGTATAGTTCCTTCAACTAGTTTTTGATTGAAACCCTTAAGGATTTAATGGCCTCATATTTCTTTTCAACCTCAGAAAGGATTTTGTCCCTTTCCACCGTATTTCCCTTATTGTTATCTTGAAACTCCTTCAGCTTTGCTTCGTGAGTGGAAACCAAGATGCTTTCCACTCTATCCCTGTCTATGCAATTATCATACGCGGCCTCAGTATATTGGGTAACAATCTTGACATCTGCAAGTAACTTTCTATACTTAGCAATGATTGCTACCACTTTCAATTTTTCCTCCCTCTCCAAGCGTGCTGCCACTTCTTCTACAGACTCCAGGGCCAACGATTGCCTCTCCATGGTGAGGATGCACGTTAGATCTTCTAAGCATTCAAGATTGGACCCATACTTCTACATGGGTGGCGTTAGGTCTGGATGCTTCAAAATAATGGCACTTATGATGGACTCCCCCTTTTTTTATACTTCTTGCACCTTCACCTTCTCATCCCTTAGTTCATGCTTCAGCTATGTACTGATAAACTCTTTTGGTTTCAAATCCTTAGTCTTCTCAGCCAGCTCCTTTTCCTTCTTTTCTAGATCTCCCTCAAGAAATTTTACCCTGTCATTTCTTCCAAAGAGCCTAGCCTTAGTCTCGACCATGACCTTGTTGAGAATATTACACAATTTCTCATCTGAGATTTGCTGGGCATTTACCAAGGGGTTAGATGCCTTAGCCTACGGTACTGGCATGATTGGCCCTTGGCATCCTTTGAACTCTGGCTCGTCAATATGAGACTCAAACACCCAAGAGAGCAGCTTCCTTGTCCTGGGTTGAGCGCCCTCTTTGTCAAATGATGCCATAGCTAGAATTTTTTCCATGGGTATAGTGCTCTGAAAGCACACGCATGGCTCCTTCCTTTAGTCATCAACATAGCCCATGACCTGTCCTCATTTGGTATCAAGGATCTTCCTTCCTAAGTGCGCGGCTTTAGGGAAACTCGCTATTATATTGAGACCTCCTCATACAATGACTTGTTCTTTCACAACTCTTTTCTCCTTATCCTCTTCCATCACTATGCTAGCATTGCACTTCAATTCTTGTTATACCAAGGCCTTGATTATTTTTTTTGCTCCTCTTTCTGCCACCTCATTTACTTTCTCCTATGTAAGGCTTGGAGTTTTTTGCTCCTACACACTAACCTCCTCATGTCTTCCCATGTTCTGTGTGCCTTCCTCCTCCTGGATACCTTTGTTCCACACAAAAAGGAACTCATGTTCTTATTCTTTGTTGTCTTCTTTTGAATCATGCATGCTGAAGACAATTGGCTCTTGATCTACTTGAGGGTCATCTTCTTCATCATCATTCCTATCACCTATGTATTTCTCCAGGATTTCTGTCTCCTCCAAATCAGCCTCCTCTTCTCTCCTCTACTTATTTCTGAGAGGTGACTCCTCCACAGGGGATTCAGCCTTCTCTACTTCCTTTGGTGACTTCTCATCTGTGAGAGGTTTCTCTAATGCGTCTTCTTCTAGGGTCTTCTCCTTTACCAAATACTTCTTCCTACGCGTGTAGGTGTTATGTCTGGCACTTGCCACCAGCACGTTTACTAGATGGGTAGTCTGCACACTTGGTGCCTTTTCTTCTTATCTCTCCCTTCTCTTGAGTGTGGGATTTCTTCTCCCCATGGGATCTTCAGGTATGGAGAAATCACTCTCCATGTATGCACCTTTCTCAAATTTTGGCCTAATGTAGAGATATACATGCACCACGGTTTTTACTACAATTGTTAGATTCAGGGGTTTCATCATTCTGATTTCATGTGCTACATAATTTTCAATGTATGCGCACTTCTTGGGGTAGAATAGTGTCCTACGCAATTCCTTGTGGTCCTAATAAACTTCACTAAGATCAAACCTTAGTCTCTTTACTTCTTTGAACTTGTTAGCTCCCACTTGGAAGTATTGGGTGGTAAAGGAGAATGGGAGTTTGTGCCATGGGCTCATGGTTTCATCCACCAACTTGAATCTTCCTATGCAGAAGTATTGGTACACAACAAACTCATATTCTCCCCTTGTAAGCATCGATAGTTGCTCTGGGATCCTCCACTCTACCCCAAATGCATCCGTTAAACACTTATACCACTTGTCCATGTGCGCCTTTTGGGAGGTTGTCATTATTTCACATATATACTTTGAAAATATTTTCTGGGTGAGGGATCTTCAACCAGATACTTCCAAACAAACTTTTCTACCACTTCAAGCACTCCTATCTCTAAAAATACATTTTTTAGGAGGATATTTCCAAATATTATCTTGTCTCCTTCCTGTGCGCTGTTGATTATCTCATCTGCAATGAAGGTCGATAAATTATAGATTATGCCCTTTGATATTTTTCTACATACATTCAACCAAGCCTTATTCACCTGCATCCACCTTTCTTGATCATTTACCTTTGTGACTAGGTGTATGACCATTCTCATGACAGGATCTAGGATTTCTGCAATATCAAAATACCTTGACCCCTTCTTGTAATCATATGTCGTGACGGTTTCTTTGATGTCTTCCTTGTCACTGAGGTCATCATCTATGTTGTCTCCCACACAGATGAGGCCTATAAAATTTGAAATCAGATGAGGGGTTATGTGCATCTTGCACCCTATGAAGTAAAAGTGGTCCTCTTGCACACGCGTCATCAGCCACTGATAGAGGCACTTAGGCTTTCCAAAGTACGGAAATTCATAGAGTTGCAATAACCCTGCCTTCTCCAACTTCACTTTTACCTCATCGCTATAGATGGGAAAACCCTCTAGTGTCCTTTTGTTCATCAGGCACACTAACTCTAGATCCATTTTCTTCTCTATTGTGCTTTTACGATGGTTATAATCACTCACCGCCATCTTTCTCAAGTGGGATTCCCACTCCTTCCCCAGCAAAACTCCATCCAGGTACTAAATTTTTACATACCACTCCTCATTCATGCTACTGGTTGTTGCTGCTGGTTCTCTGCCCTTATCCTTACCCTTTGGCTTTTTAGGTGACATGGTCAGTTTCTTGGGTGCAATTTTATAGGTCCTCTTATCACTTCAATCTCTTCTTGTTACTCTACTCTTCCACTTCTTAGATATCAACTTGTGAAGAGAACCTCTTAAACCCATGCCCTAGTTTTTCAAACCCTAACTGGGATAATAATTTCACAAGGCGGTGCCTTCTCACAACTTCTCTTACACCTGTGAAATCCCTTCCTTCTAGTTTGCAAATCCAAACTAGTTACTCACGCTCAAACTCTTCAAATTTTTTCTTAACATGGATCAGTCCTAGAAGGCCTAGTTTGCACCAATGCAAAACTATTTCTCTCTTCGTATATGTAAAGTAAATAATGAAATGCCTCAAACTTCTATTTATAGTTTTTCCCACTTTGTAACATTAAATTATACCTTACCTACCAATGTACTTTAACACTTAATGTAGATTTTTCAAACAAACCCGACTTTAACACTTTGACTCACACACCCAGCCTTACATGGACAATTCTCCAACATTCTAACATGTAACCAATCCATCTTGATAGGAGACTCTTGCACTCGCATAACCAACACTGAAGGCACTTCTTTTGTCATGATTTTTGCTCTTGCCTACCTTGTGTTGCTTTTGCGCTTCTTCCTTTCTTGTACGTGGATCCCAAATGTAGCCTTATCCTGACACCAACCATCCTTTTTCACCTTTCCTTACATGTACTCTCTTCGTAGGGCCATTCAACTAGGCTTTCCAATGTAATCCTTCCTAGTACTTCATACCTTAATTTCTTCCACCTTACTCCACTCCACACTAAAATGATGTGTGGTCCTCTGTGTAGTTACAAATTTCAAAATCTAATGAGATTATCAGCGCCTAAGGCACAACAACAAAGAGAAATTTGAAAATGAAACACTAGAAAAGAAAGTGCATTAAGGTAAATCCTAAACTAATTGGCAAAACTAACTTATTTACAAACACCAAGAAGACTTATTTATAGTAGGGCTTCAGCCTACTCCCATTGAAGTGTCTTGGAAATCTCATCCCATCTATCACTTGTAATTGGAACACACCTAAATCAAGGATGTACGAGATGATTTAGGGACCCAACCAATGCACTTTTAACTTCCCATAATGCAACACAATCTTAGAATCATACAGTAAGACCATCTGCCCAACCTCAAACTTCTTGTTCTTAATGTGGCAATCATGCCACGCTTTTTACTTTTCCTTTTTAGCTATTTGGCTCCGCTTAGCGAGTGATCATCTTTCATCCAGCTTCATTAATTTATCAATCCTTTCTTCCAAAACTTTCTCATCAGCCAACCCTCCTGTGCGTGCTATTCACAGAGAAGGTAACATACGGCTGATACCTTGTCATCCCAATATTTTCTTCCGACATCACAAATATTTGTTAGGGTATCACTAAGTATCTTGTTAAATGCTTCCACAGTTCCATTTTCTTGTGGGTGATAAGGTGTAGTTTTTTGATGAGCCACCATGAATTCTGCTAACAAGATCCTCATGGTTTCATTCAAAAAATGTGTACCCCTATCGCTGGTTAAACTTAAAGTGCATCCATACCTCATGATAATTTTCTCCCACAAAATCCTTATTGATGTAGCTAATGTACAGTCTTTAGTTAGGGTTCCTCTTCCCACCTTGTTAAATAGTCCGTGCAAGTGATTACATAGCGTGATCCAGTCCAACACGGCGCTGGTGCAATAGGGCCTACAAAGTCTATTTCCCATTTCTCAAAAGGTTCAGCACTAGGGATAGGGTACAAAGGCATTTCATCTCTCCTTCCTGGATTACCAACGTGTTAAAAATGGTCACACAATTTACAATATTCCTTGCAATCCTTATACAGAGTTTCTCACCACAATCCTGCCATTAATATTTTACGTGCGGTGGCATCTCCTTCATAATGTTCACCTGCACTTCCTCCATGTGTTTCCTCTATGATGGCGAGGCACTCATGCTCTAGTACACACCTATGAAAAACTTCATCACACCCTAGTTAGTATAACTCCCCACTAATCAAAATGTAGGACATGTCACGTATGGCTAGTTGCTTTTTCTCTAATGTCTTCATCCCTTCCAGTGCCATACCTGTTTTAAGGAACACAAAAACATCCTCCAAGTCTAAGGGTGCGTGATGCATCCTATAATTTACTAGATAACACCCTAGTCATGCTGGCACATCACTTAGCCTAGACTGAGAACTCACCCGAAGCGCATAAAGGTACCAAGTCCCTCTTTAGGGTTGCATTAACAAGAGGTTAACATGATGAAGGAAGTAACATATAGAGTCATAACTATCTCATTATTCTACAATACATGCTATCCTCAGATCTATGAAAGAACAAGCTTAAACAGTAATCATGATTTTACCATTAATACACACTACTCAATTACATAGAATGACACTTAGATTTAGCCAATATCTTCCATCTATTAGTAAATACAAAAGCTTATTATAGTATTATAACAGTGCGTGTATGGATCTGATACACACATACATCCAAAATCACACATACACTACTCTCTATGATACCCCCTTCTACTATGCACCTAACATCATATATATAGGGTGGGGACTTTCCCTTCACCACTTATCTATTCCAGAAATAGTGCACATGCTAGTATTAGCCACACGCCATTTGCAATCATAGCCACACATGAAAGTGTGCTACCTATAATCCTCTTTCAGTTAACTAAAGTTTCATTTCTATTCTTAGCTTTTCTCCATGTATAGACGCTTTAAACCACTTCTCCAAATATAGACAATGCATGGCACGTGTGTCTTTGCATCGTTGGTGTGGTCCTCACGCCATCTTCCAAAAATATATCCTCATGCCCAAAACTAGATAAGTCTTGAAATTTGAACTTGCCTTCCATGTGGGGTCCTTTTTTTCCTTCCGTTCCCTTGGTTCTAGGCCTTCTATCCTACACAAACTCCTTGTGTGTGTTTAGATAAGTATTCTTTGATCAACATTACCCCACACTAATCTCATTATCGTCCCAACAATGGGTATGTTAAAAAATTAAAGGAAATTATAGAATAATGGAAAGAACAAGAATGAAATAATGTAGACAAAGAAAGAATTTTTATGAGGTTTATTTAGGTAACTCCCTCTGCATCAGTTTGTTGTATCAGCTCTGGATACTCCTCTTTTATTTCAGCCTCTAAAACCTGCCATTCACTGAGTGCCTATTTCACTTTCTCTGGGATATCCATAGTAATGGATTCCAACTCATCCCTCACAATTTCTCCTTTCTCATTCTGCAAACCAAAACAACACTAGACATGGATGTCATTATACCTTCCAAAAGGTCCATCTTCTACACAATTAGCTTTCCAAATTATTGTAGCTAAGTCTTGTGTGGCTCTTGTGCTGCTGTCAGGGCCTCACGCTTTTGTTTAACTAATGACAACCTTTTTGTGCAGCCCAGTGTCTCATCTTTCATTGCTTTCTGGACCTCATTATTCTCTTGTGAGGTCTTGTTGTTGATGAGAACTGTACGTACCCAAAATTGTAAGGTACTGTACTGCGGAACGATGTAATAAGTGCCCCAATGATGATACACGTCTCTTCGCAAGGTGTTCGGGATCCAGACAAGTTTTACAGATATGCCTTAACATCCCGCATGCCCCGCTTAGCCCCCGTGTGCTTTGTTTTCCCTCTTTTTCCCTCTTTTCTTGGCTTCTTGGTCTTCAGTGATGAAACCGCCGCCCTGAACAGGGCGGCGGTCCTGTAACCGCCGCCCTGAGCAGGGCGGTGGTCCTGTGCGCGTTTTCCAGAATGCTCTTTTGACACGACCCGCGTGAAATATCACGACTCCCCAGCTTTTTTTGCCGACTTGAGCATGCATTAATGTTTTTGGTCCCCTGGAATAGTGTTTTTATTTTGTTTAATGTTTAAGAGTTCAGTTTGGATTTGATCTTTGGGTGTTTGAATTCCTATAAATGCATGGTTTGTGCACATGCAAAAGGCCCCTGATTCTTGTTTAGAAACTCATCACTTTCAGTAGTTAAGTCTTCTAGTTTGCTTAAGTTTGATAGCATACCTCATTTCATACTTCATTAGTATTGTGTTGCAGCTGGTAAGCCACATATCCAACTTGTGCAAGTGCAGACATTATTTGGGCCACCATTTTCACTCCAACTTTCATGTTTTCAGTGCTATGTCCCTTTAGTTTGCTTAGGATTGGCAGTATAGTTTGTTGCAGGTTTGTTTTAGCTTTGTGTTGCTGTTGGTAAGCCACAGATCCAACTTGTGCAAACAATATTATTGTTTTGGAGTAAAATAGTCTAGGCAGCCATTAAAGTTGCAGGTTTTGCTCTTCATACAGACTAGTCTCAGGTTCTGGACGCTTTTTGTTGCATGATTCGCAGTAGACCCCGCTAGGAATTGCATAGGCCAAGCTCTGTACTCTTGCGCTATCCCTCTCCTATCCGCATTCTATTCTGTCTGCATTCTGAAGGCTGTCCATTGATCCAAATATCTATTCTTGTTGATGCAAGCATTCCACGCTTTTCTGGATTCACGTGAGCACAAAGAACGAAGAGATCATACTGAGGGGACAAGAACACACACACCGTCGGATTCGCCAATGTTCTGCGAAATCCAGGTTCCATCTTTCAAAGTTTTAGTTAGAATTTATCAAATAACGTAGCTAATCATTTTATTTCAGTTATTTCTATTCTCGATATTGCCAGGGAGGTTGTGGGGATTGATAGTTTCTGAGAAACTATGATTCATTCCTCACTTCTGAGGTAGGATCGAGAATCCTGCAGATAGATTAGTTATTTCGTTGTTTAGAATAGATATACAAAATTGCAAAGACAAATAGCTACAATCGGCTATTTTGTTTGTTTTACGTTATTAGTTTAGTTGTCGATTCTAAATATTTTAAATAGTTGCTTTCTTATAAATTGCCAGAAAATACAAAAAAGAAATTATATATGCTAGAAGTGCACTTAGATTTTACTTTATTATAGTTTGTTTCATTACTGCTTTTGCATGACAATTACGGGACCTAGGGAGCCCAGGGAATACATTTTTGAGCCAATTGTGCCCCAGCCCAATAACGTAGTGGCAATAACTGATATCGACCAAAACCTTAGGATACAAGTCTTCCAAACAACAACAGACTTCCAACAGATCAGGGCACAGTTGAGAGGATTAAACATCGAAGACGACCAAGCATATCTGTTTTGGTCAAATCAGCCAAACTACAGATTACCCTAGAAAATACCCACATGACTGTAGAAGGGCTCGAAAGAGAACAAACATTCGGGTGTGATCCTTTAGTTCCACAGCCAGACGTTGGAGACACCCTAGTAGATATAGATACCAGCTTAAGAATCCAAGTTGCGATAACACCTGTAAGGTATTCTGAGAAGATCGCACAACTGTTGGTTCTAAACATAGAAGCTAAAAAAGCTTACGACTACTGGATACTAGGAATCAGAACTTGATCTCCCGTATGACCATAACGGGACCGCAACAACCAAGAGTCTATGGTTGTGATCCACAGATCCCACAGCCTAACGAGTCCATAAGAGAATTAGACATAAACACTGGCCTACGTAAATTAGTATTTCAGTCTACTCCGATTCCACCTCTCATCATTCAACAGTTATCCCTACTAGACACAATAACCAACAAAACTAGAGAATTTTGGACTAGGCCAGAGAATCGTCCATAGAGTTGACTGTATCCACCTTATGACCCTATCAGGAGAAATACACGAAACCATCCCGGGTCATTTTCCACGCATCCCACAACCCATAGATCGAATCACGCCAGAGCTCGATATTGATTGGAGCCTTCGAGCAGTCATCCTCGCTGATCGATCTATCACACCAGTCCAAGTTAGAAGGGCCGTCTTTGCTTTAGATTCGCAAATACCATTAGTGTGTGTCGAAGACAATAGACTGCCTAACTAGTTTGCCTGCGCATTCTACCCACACCGGCTGTCTCGGCATGACCTCAGGAGGTTGGGTACGCAGAAGAGTTACTTATTGATTCTCAAGCTCACCTGTCACTTTTCCGACGTACAAAATTGGTGAACCCGACGTGAAACAAACAATTTTTTCACCTTCTCTTTGAAAAGTTTCATCTTCTCCAAATCACCTTCGCTCCTTCCCATTATTCTGCGGGTATTCATATACCCCCCGAATATGTCAGGATTCGATGCATACGGCAGACCCCTCTTGGGTCTTGAGGCATATTATGCCCAACAGAATAGGCAGTCATCACCCTCACTCTCAATGTGGGGCGACAACTATTCAACTAATCAGTTGTCAACACAAACACCAAGGACTAGATATAACTCGTCCTTCCAAACAGAGGGGTTGGAGCAACTTGCTCAAACACAAACAGAACCTTCAGGCTCGAACAATATGACATTAACTGGAGAGTCTGCTTCATCTCCTCAGGTATTACTCAGACCGCCTATTAGTAGACAGTCAGATCCATACTCAGTTCTAGATGACAAGTACTCAATACATTATCCTAGGAGTGAACAACACTCTCAAGGCATGTACCCGCCTGTAGGAACTTTACAGATACAGCCCGAGTTCTCTCCTCAAGAAAATTCCCCTATGCCATCACGTATGGAAAATACTCTCAGAGAAACTTGGCAAGATAGCAATCAGTTCATGACAGGCTATCACATGCCTATACAACACCAGGATATACAACAAACGCCACCAAGGCACAATATCGTGGCTTCACCGAACGAAGTTAGAGGATTAGAACTTGCCCAAGCAAGTCAAAATTCGAGATTCATACAAACAGGGAGTTCCAATCCTCCGCACCATCCTAGCCAAGTAGATCTCCTCACAGGAATAGGCACGTTAGGTATGACTCCTCAATATTCACAACAAGTGCCAACTAGACCCACCATCGCTAGCACTGTTCCTCCTGGTCCAGTACAGAGTAATCCATTCCTGGATAGTACACCTTCGTACTTAAACATGTACTCCAAATCACCACAAGGGGATATGTACTCATCCCCCGGCGTGTTTACTCAAATACAGGGATTGCCTTATGCCCCTGCTAACGCGTACATTACGCCATATCAACAACCCGTTCCGCCACCGCCTCCTCAACAGGCACCATCAATGGTTGAGACGTATGCGATAGGGACTTATTCAGAATATTTAAAGGAGCCCTTAGATTTCACCATACGAAGCGTTATGCTTCCAAGGCCTCTTCCCGATTTTCCCAAATACAAAGGAGAAGGAGATCCGAATGCGCATATCAAAGCTTACGCTACAGCCATTCGAGAATTACTCCCATGGGATGGGGTTGTTGCTAAAATATTCCCCAAAACGCTGGAAGGCATTGCCCTCAATTGGTATTACAGAATACCCGAGGCTTCCATACATTCATTCAAACAACTCGTGTCTGAGTTCATCAAAGCCTTCGACATGAACAAACTACTAAGGACAGGAATCAGGGAGTTCTTGCACATCAAGTAAGAACATAACGAGTCTGTTGCCCATTTCATCCAAAGGTGGCGCACAGTCCTTTATTCCTCGGCAAGCACTCCAAACATGGATCAGATGGAGCTATGCGATTTATTCCTTCATTCTCTTAGCAGAGAAGTGAAGGAAGAAGTCCAAAAGTTCCCACTAAGGACTTATGACGAGGTACTTGAGAGCACTCTGCGAATTGATCAGGCAGCGATAGATAGTGGCCGTAAGACGTATGGAGAAAACGGGAGGTTAATCACCTCTACTCAAAATACTACAACCACCACAAGCGTCAATCAAGGACCCAAAATCCTTAACAAAAATCGTGGGGTAACAACAGATGGGGTAACTGACCAGCCCAAGAGGGTAAATGTCGTTAATGCTCCATCACAAACAAGCAACCAAAGAAACAACAATTTTACCCCGACGATCAATACGATGGATTTTAATAATCCACAACAACAACAACGGTGAAATCCCATACAAGGACCAAGCCAAAACTCCTTTGGTTATCAAAACCAAAGTCAAAACCAGAAACAACAATTCCAAAACTTTAGTCCTAATAGGCAAAAGTTTGATCAGAATTTTAGGCCACAATATACACCAAACCAACAAAACGGGAATTACAACCCCAATTCTTATTGTGGTTTCCATAAAATTCAAGGGCATGACACTAGAACGTGTCGTGATTACAACAAATTCATGCAACGCTTGCCAAATGAGCAAAAACAATTCTTTATGGATATGTTCTTAACAGATCCTACGTCACCAACGGCAAAAACCTTCGCAGGGGCAGTTTCCCCTCAGAATGCCCCTCTCAAGATCTTTAATGATCCACTCCCAAGTCATGATAACGATAGGTTGAAACCAGCTGGAACAAACAAAGGTGCAATAACAGGAAACAACGATCACGAGGCCTCAACCTCGCTAAATCCGTTAGTCGCGCCACAACTAGGAAGTCAACCACGACCTAAGGTAGTTGGATTAGTAGAGTTAGACTCCGAATTACCCGTTGAAGCAATTACGAGAACACGAGAGTATTTCTCTCAACCAAGTCCAAGCCACCTGCCGGAAACAGATAACATCCAGCAAATCATAGCAAAACCTATGGGTGCTTACGATCTAATTAATGATCTAACAAAAACCTTCTCGCATATTTCATTCCTTGATTTACTAAAGAATTTCCCTGCTCACAGGGCTGCTCTTTTAGAAGCGTTAGGTTTGGGTCATTTAGTTAGTATCACTCCACACCGGAAGCGCAAGTAAATCATATAGACTTTGATGTTTATCCACCGGGACAGGCGGATAGGGATGTTGAATTCATATTCGAAATAAGTAAAATGCCTACAGATGCTGAGATCGTACGCCGAGGCGATCCAGCCCTACACTTGCAAGTACAAGTTTATAATAACTATGTAAAACGGGCAATGGTTGATGACGGGGCTGCAGTTAACATAGTCCCTTTCTCTTTTCTCCAAAAATTGGGATATGGAGAAACAAACTGTTCTACTACACGAAACACCTTAAGAGGCTACGATAGCCTTAAAGCCACGTCGATAGGAACCATAATACTACCGGTCACTTTGGGACCTAAAACAATCCTGACTGAGTTTTATATTATAGATCGGGAAACTAACTATAATATGATCCTCGGCCGACCATGGATACATCGAATGAAGGTAATACCTTCCACGCTATTTCAAGAAGTAAGATTCTTACATCTGGGAAAGGTATTTGTAGCCAAAGGTGATCCAAAGCCGTTTGACGTACACCTAGCTGATTTAAAGAAAAGACCAGGTATACACTCAGAATTTGAACTTCCAACAAACCAACTTAGCAAACCCTCTGACCCAAAGCCAGAGGAAAAGTTGGTACCTACGACGGATCTTGAAACTACCAACATAGCCAAAACAATTCCAACCCCTAAAGGTAAAACTAAAGAAATAGTATCATTAGGGACTACTGCAAAGATCGTTGAGTTGATAGAACAAGATTCACCAATGTTCTTACCATTTGATTCAGTAGGTATCGGATTTTCCCTAGGTGTTGGTTCCTTGCTAGCAGAAGATCTCTGTATGGTAGAAGTAGAGTGTGCAAACACAGCTGATACACCTACATCCATACTCCTGGCTAAGTATTGGACTCTCCATTTCGATGGAGCTAAATGCCGTTATGGAGCAGGGGTAGGTATAATTCTTACCTCGCCCGAAGAGAAGGTCCTCCCATTCTCTTTTAAATTAAACTTTGAATGCACAAACAACAGCGCTGAATACGAAGCCCTCCTCCTTGGCCTCACCTTAGCCAAAAGAATTAGTATTGATAATATCAGAGTTTTAGGAGACTCGCAGTTAGTGGCAAACCAAGTTACAGAGGTATATGAAACTAAAGCCGAACACTTGCAACTTTACAAGAACGCTGTATTGTATTTAAGCAAGGCATTCAAATTCATATCCATTGAAGCAATCCCGCGAGAAAAAAATCTTCTCGCCGATTCAATAGCAACCTCAGCATCACGTTTTACTCCAAACAATGAGCTAGAAGATACTCATTTCACGGTATCCATTCGTAACGAACCATTAATAAAAACAATGATGGATCCTCTTTCAAACGGAAGTAAATCTACCGTCCTAGACCATGTTGGAAATGATGCGGCTACTTTGGATTACTTAAATGCCTTTGCAGCACTACATCTCTCCTATCACACGCTAGATTTATCTCTGATCTCGCATTCATCTTCCTACTTCGGAAATCCTGTAATTAATCTTCCCTCACAAAAAGAGCCTAATATATACGTGGTGGAAAACGGGGATGATATAGATCTACCTCCGGCACCACCTGAGTTCGAAGAGGGTAATGCCTCTTTAATTGAAGAAACAATCGATGTCAATATCGGAACAGAAGATGAACCATGAATTTTAAAGTTAGGTTCTTCGTTAACCCTAGAGGAAGTGGAAATACATACTCAGGTTCTCAAAGAACATCAAAAGGCATTTGCATTTAATTACAAAGAGATGACAGGAGTCGCACCCCACATTGCGGTACACAACCTCGTCACTAGATCAGATGCAAAGCCAATTAAACAAAAATCAAGACCCATAAAGCCCAAAGTAGCCCTCATGGTAAAAGAGGAGGTGATAAAACTCCTCCAAGTAGGATTCATCAAGCCAGTTGACTACTCCCAATGGGTATCTAACATCGTTCCCATTCTCAAGAAGAATGGAAAGATACGCATCTGCATAGATTTTCGAGATATCAACAAAGCTTGCCCTAAGGACGACTTCCCTTTACCATCCATAGACGTTATTGTTGATGCAACAGCAGGTTTTGAACTCTTGTCTCTCATGGATGGATTCTCGGGATACAATCAAATCAAAATATCCGAGCAAGATCAAGCTAAAACCACGTTCATAACTCCTTGGGGAACCTATTGTTACGCTGTTATGCCATTTGGTCTTAAGAACGCCGGTGCTACATACCAGCGGGCCATGACATACATATTTCACGATTTAATCCATAAAATCGTGGAATCCTACGTAGATGACTTGTTGGCTAAGGCCAAGAAGCGTTGTGACCATCCTGAAGTACTCCGCATCATCCTTTCACGCCTGATAGAATACGGAGTCACGCTAAATCCAGAAAAATGCGTATTTGGTGTAACAGGAGGAAAACTCCTAGGTTACATCATATCGTCACGAGGGATCGATGTTGATCCAGCCAAAATTCGGGCTGTCCTCGAAATGGTCCCACCCTCGAATGAATCTGGAATCAGATCATTTCTCGGAAAGCTGGGTGCAATCCGGAGATTTATCCCGGATCTAAGCTTCGCCGTTCATCCAATCAACAATTTACTCAAGAAGGACTATAGCATTGATTGGACTGAAGATTGTAATGAAGCTTTTGATGCAGTCAAGTGTTTCCTGCTATCACCACCTACGCTAATGCCACCAAAGCTAGATCGCCCTTTAATTTTGTACTCACGAGCTACCGATGTTTCGTTAGCTTGCATGCTAGCCCAAGAAGACGATGACAAAAGAGAGCGTGCGATTTATTTCATTAGCCAAACATTGCTCGACTACGAAATGCGCTATACACAAGCAGAGCGAGAATGTCTGGCCATAGTCTTTGCTACTAAATGCCTAAGACACTACATGCTAAATCAAGAGACAAGGGTCATAGTAAAGACGGACCATTTACGGACTTTTCTCACATAAGGGTCCTTGTCCAAAAAAGCTGGACGTTTTATAACCTTAATGGGAGAGTTCGAATTAACTTTTGTAAACCAAAAGTCAGTTAAAGGGGAAATCATTGTAGATTGGTTAGCTGATAACCCGCTAGACGGAGGCGACTTAGTAGACTTAGACTTTCCAGATGAATGCGTATACTACGTCGAAACCCGACCTGCTATATCTGAGTGCCCTTGGTACGCTGATATCATTAGCTATATCATGGACCATAGGTATCCAGAAGGAGCTACACCTCAACAAAGAAGATGGTTACGCATTATCGTAGCTAAATACGTCATTATAGAGCAGGTGCTCTATCGGAAAGCATTCGATGGAATGCTCTTAAGGTGTGTTGACACAGAAGAGTCCAAGAGGATTCTCCATGAATCCCATAGCGGTATATGTGGAGGGCACTTCGGTGGCCATGCCACTGCTCGAAAAATACATCGAATGGGCTATTTTTGGCCCACTCTAGAACATGACACAATAGAGTTTGTATGCAGGTGTCATAAATGTCAGGAGTTCTCTCACAAGATCCACATGCCGGCATAAGCTTTGCAACCGATCGCTACTCCGTGGCCCTTTTCTACATGGGGCCTAGACTTAATAGGGAAATTCTCTCCCTCATCCACAGACGGCCACAATTTTATAATTACGGCCACAGAATATTTCACTAAATGGGTAGAGGCTATGCCTCTTACAACTGTACCTGGTTCTGTAATCGCTAAGTTCATTGTGAACCAAATCATTTGCAGGTACGGTATCCCGCAAATCATTATCTCAGATAATGGAACTTCTTTCAAAAACGAAGAAGTTCGTGAGCTATGCAGTAAGTTCAAAATAAGCCATCATACGGCTTCCTTATATTATCCCCAAGCCAATGGGCAGGCTGAAGCAACAAACAAAACGTTGAAAGCCATTCTCCTTAAAACGGTAAAAGAAAACAAACGGGATTGGCATCTAAAGTTATATCCGGTCTTGTGGGCCCACCGAACCTCTATAAGAATGCCAACAGGAGCAACTCCTTTCTCATTGGTATTTGGGTCAGAAGCAGTTCTCCCACTCGAAGTTGAAATCCCCAGTCTCCGCATTTCGCTACAAGGGATTCTGGATGAGGACGCTTACAGAGAAGCATGTCTTTCTCAATTAGAAAGTCTGGATGAAGCTAGGTTAGATGATGAACAACGACATAGAGTCTATGCTGACCGGATGTGCCGGCAGTACAACAAGAAGGTCTATGAACGTGACATATACGAAGGTGACCTAGTTCTAAGGTTAGACAGCCGGATCGACAAGAAGACCGGCGAGGGAAGGAAATTCCGGCCCAAATGGTTGGGTCCATACCGAGTCATGAAGGACTACGGAAATGGTGCATACCTCTTATGCACGCTAGAAGGTGAGGATTTTGGCGAAACAGTCAATTCTCTCCACCTCAAACGTTTCTACGCGTAAGCAGCTAGCGCTGCCTATATAACTATCTACATCGCATTTTCATATAAATTAGGATCATTTTGTCCACTTGTTCTTACACAAATTGTGATCAGGGAATCTTTTCTCAAAGCAACTTATTTCAAACTCGTGATGTTTCCGGCATAAAGTTCTTTAATCATACTTCTCCATCTTCAATATCATCAATCAACTCAGAATCTTTTATCAAACAAAATCAGACATGACGAAGTCCTAATGGTAACCATACCAAGCTCTGCAAGTTTGTTCTCACTTTGGTTTCTTCTTAGGATAGGTGTCTTGCCTATGGTCTGTTCTAGAAGCTTCATGGTGTCACATCTGTCCCATATGCACATCTCTTTGGAAATAAGAATATACTGACATTTTACTCAAATAGACAAGTCAAGAAGTGATTAAACAGAAAATTTTATTTTTACACATTTCCTTGCCCCACCAACCTTCGGTGATGAGCTTGCGTCTCTTACTAGTGACGTAGGGTTGGGAAAGGATGGAAATGCCCTTACTCGCCTATGCCTTGCCCACGATGATAAACCCATGTTTCTTACAGGTAGCATGGGGCAAAGTGTAGGGGGTCCTCTAAACAAAGTAAATGTTAAAAGGTCATAAACAATCAATTCAAACTTTGAGTCAATAATGAATGAATCAGATGTTCAAAAATTCCAAGAGAGTTAAAAATCCTAAAAACCCAGATTTTGTCTACTATGTGGCCATCTACGGGTCTAAGTCTGGATAAACCGCAAAGCAAGTTGCATCCAAAACTATGAAGTCATTTAGGTAGAATAAGCTTGTAGTTTTTATTTGGTTCCACCAAAGCTTCGTCTGTCTTTCGTCACTATCACTTCACCATATTCCATAACTTGTGCCCTTCTTGGCTCTTGGTGATGAGCCCTTGCATCCCACTAGTTGCGTGGAGTTAGGAGTGGGGCAAGTTAATTTGTTCATCATACTGATTATTTTCATCACTTTGCCAAAACAAATCATGAGGTACCCAAATTGCTCACAGAAACTAAGATTTAAGATCACAATATATCTACAAAATCATGTATCAGCATCATGAAACACGAAAAGAAAGCAAACATTTGCATCATCTGTTTTCCATTGCATACATTCTAGAAAGCATATAATACATACATCATAGTATACACGAGGCAGTTGGAAATAAAGAAAGTAGAATACAAATGACAAGTTTTGATCCAAAACCGACGCATATATATAAATAATCAAAGTTTATATACAATGCCATCATGCACTAGGCATAGTCAAAACGCTCAAAGAGCCCGTAATACACAAAAGAATCTAAATACAAATACAGAAAGCCAAGTGGCCTCTCAACCCCTGCGCGATCCCGCTGAAGGTGCGCGCCCTCGCCTAGGACTCCGGCTACGCTGGCGCTCTAAATGGACAGAAGGCTCGGGTTCCCTAGGGGCAGTCGTAGTCTCGCCATGAGAGCAGCTCCTCATAAGACGCTCGGCTGTCCTATAGCCTGCCAACTCTGTATGGAGAGTTGACACCATCTTGGCCACATGCCAAACGGGAGCAAAGACGTCAGTGTGCTTGCCGGCTGCTGAGGGCTCTCCGGCATCCACGGATAACTCCGCATGGGTCTTATCCATAGGGATCATCAGAGAATCAATGCAAACCCTACGGATTAGATCCCGCCACTCATCAACAGTCTCTGCAAAGCAAAGAAAGAAAAACGAATTAGGAACTAGGCAAGAGGTTAAAGTGTACACAATACAAATATAAGGAGAGTTAACATTCAAATACAAATCCTAAAACAAACAAGCATTGAAAGGAGGAGAGGATAACTTACTCGGATCACCAGGCCTCCAAGATGGGTCGCCAGGGCCAGGACCCGCTGTAGATGCCGCTGCCGATTGAGGAGCTGCTCCTGTAGTTGGGGCAACATGGCCCCCCGTAACTGACTCATCATCTCCACCATGGCCTCGGGAGAGTGGCTCCTCAGATGCCACGGTCTCTCTCTCTGCACTCTCCTCCTCCCTCTCTGCCCGCAGAATGTCCTGAGTATCATGCCACTCAGGATCGCTCTCGTCCGTCTGCTCCTCTGACCCTCCCTCTGTGTGCTCCTCAGAATCGGAGTCAATATCTATGGGGTCGTCACTGCTATGAGCAAGACCTGCAGCAATCTGAAGTAATGGTGCCTGAGGCGCACCAGCTCTCCCTCTGGCCCGAACTATCCCCCTGGCTGCAATAGGAATGCCAGGGGTAACCACTGTCCAACCACGGCCTCTAGGCCCCCCTCTAGCCTCTTGGACTGATCTATAAACAGGTGCTACTGGAGGAAGCATAGCCGCGTATGGAAGGCCAAACTGCTGAGGAACCCTGCTAAAGGGGTGTACCTCTACCCGTCCCACATGATCGATAAGCTGCCCTGTGATAGAGCAGGAGACCAATATCGTGGTCTCCTCTCCCCATATACCAGCCATAAGCTGGTACGGTGTAGCCTCCATGTCTGCCGTAGTAAGGGTGGCTACTGGCTGGTGAGGTGCTCTAAGCACTGACATATCTGACCATCGGGCTGCCCTCACCGCCCTGGGATCTGCCACCTCCACGCCTCTGCCATACGGAATGAAGCGCTCATACACCCAACTCATGACTAGAGTGGGGTGGCTCAAGGACTATCCCTGCAATCGGACCACCATGTATAAGTCATGGTAGGTGGTCCCCAAAATATCCGCGCCCCAGGGGTATTTCCGGCCATGTCCCTCTATCTGTGTAATGATGGGGCCCCAACAGTATAATAAGGTGTCCCCTCCCTTGTCCCCGATGAGTCTCGAGGCAAGGATCCCCATAATAGCCTGTCGAAAGATAGGGATGGGCAAAGAAGGAATGGATCTGACTCGCACTCCCTTCTTCGGCCCCGTGGAAATAGCTGCATCTCCCATATAACCAGCCCACTGAGCTATCTGTGCCTTGGAACCAGCTGTCTCAAGTGTGAGTCTCCTCCCAATAATCGGGACCCCCAGGATGCGGTAAACATCCTCCAAAGTGATGGTCCACTCACCACGGACCCCTGGCAGTCGGAAGGTGTTCCGATCTGCATCCCAATATGAAAATAGGTCACAAAGAATGTGACTGGACGGAGCAACGTGGGGCACACGCGATATACGCAATATGCCGGCCCTCTGCAATGTGTCCTCCTCATCTGCTGAGAGGGCATCCAATACCCCGGGCAGCCAGTCACACTCTCTCTCCCGGCTCCATCTAATATACTCCTCCTTCACCTACATACACCCAAAAACACACAAGGAAGAGTAAGTTAGTATCTAAACAATATCAAGAGAAGCATAAAAACATGTACAAATGCTAAAAATGCAAGTACAAGCTTTCAAAATAGGTTCTTTTGCATTCTGTTCGGAACCGCCGCCCTGAGCAGGGGGGCGGTTTTGTAACCGCCGCCTTAAAGGCGGTGGTCTCATGACCGCCGCCGTGTACAGGGCGGCGGTCGCGGTCCGAAAACCCGCGCGGGTTTTTAGGCTTAAAAAGCCCAAAAAATGCAAAAAATGACCATTTTTATCAAAAATGGAGCCTACCCAGTAGGCGCCCCCCCTAGATGGACCCTTTAAACCAAACATTTTCGAAAATAACCCCCCCATTGCAAAGAATTTAACATTTCAAATCAGAAGGGGGAAAAACAAAAGATTGAAGAAAACCAACCTGTGATCTCGCAGGGTGACGTTCCGCACGTGGAGGCATGATCTCTATCTCACTGCGGACGTTTTGACTCTGCTCGTGTGAGAAACCGTCACCGTGGGTCCCAGAGCTCGAAATCAACCAAATCGACTCGCGCGAATGAATAGGAAAATGGGCCCACTTTCATATATATAACGCCCCGATTCGTTTTAAAATATCTTTTTCACAGGTTCGGAGCACCGACGGAGGTAAGCTTCTATCCTCGCACAAATGGTACGTCCTCTTTCTCTATTATTTTAACGTTTATTTTCCAAATTATTGTATCTATCTGCATTTGAGTTCTCTTTTCATTTCGCAGGTAGCGGGAATTTTGGACGGCGACATTTCAACACACGGGTGTGTAAGGTATAACTTCTAACTTCCCATTTCGGGACGGCCATACTCGGAACCACCGTTTTACGCCTCTTCATGGCTAAAACGATTCTCCAAGGGGGCAATATGTACGTACCCAAAATTGTAAGGTACTGTACTGTGGAATGATGTAATAAGTGCCCCAATGATGATACAGGTCTCTTCGCAAGGTGTTCGGGATCCAGAGAAGCTTTACAGATATGCGTTAACATCCCGCATGCCCCGCTTAGCCCCCACGTGCTTTGTTTTCCCTCTTTTTCCCTCTTTTCTTGGCTTCTTGGTCTTCAGTGACGAAACCGCCGCCCTGAACAGGGCGGCGGTCCTGTGCGCGTTTTCCAGAACGCTCTTTTGACGCGACCCGCGTGAAATATCATGACTCGCCAGCTTTTCTTGCCGACTTGAGCATGCATTAATGTTTTTGGTCCCCTGGAATAGTGTTTTTCTTTTGTTTAATGTTTAAGAGTTCAGTTTGGATTTGATCTTTGGGTGTTTGAATTCCTATAAATGCATGGTTTGTGCACATGCAAAAGGCCCCTGATTCTTGTTTAGAAACTCATCACTTTCAGTAGTTCAGTCTTCTAGTTTGCTTAAGTTTGATAGCATAGCTCATTTCATACTTCATTAGTATTGTGTTGCAGCTGGTAAGCCACATATCCAACTTGTGCAAGTGCAGACATTATTTGGGCCACCATTTTCACTCCAACTTTCATGTTTTCAGTGCTATGTCCCTTTAGTTTGCTTAGGATTGGCAGTATAGTTTGTTGCAGGTTTGTTTTAGCTTTGTGTTGCTGTTGGTAAGCCACAGATCCAACTTGTGCAAACAGTATTATTGTTTTGGAGTAAAATAGTCTAGGCAGCCATTAAAGTTGCAGGTTTTGCTCTTCATACAGACTAGTCTCAGGTTCTGGACACTTTTTGTTGCATGATTCGCAGTAGACCCCGCTAGGAATTGCATAGGCCAAGCTTTGTACTCTTGCGCTATCCCTCTCCTATCCGCATTCTATTCTGTCTGCATTCTGAAGGCTGTCCATTGATCCAAATATCTATTCCTATTGATGCAAGCATTCCATGCTTTTCTGGATTCACGTGAGCACAAAGAACGAAGAGATCATACTGAGGGGACAAGAACAAACACACCGTCGGATTCACCACTGTTCTGCGAAATCCAGGTTCCATCTTTCAAAGTTTTAGTTAGAATTTATCAAATAACATAGCTAATCATTTTATTTCAGTTATTTATATTCTCGATATTGCCAAGGAGGTTGTGGGGATTTATAGTTTCTGAGAAACTATGATTCATTCCTCACTTCTGAGGTAGGATCGAGAATCCTGCAGATAGATTAGTTATTTCGTTGTTTAGAATAGATATACAAAATTGCACAGACAAATAGCTACAATCGGCTATTTTGTTTGTTTTACGTTATTAGTTTAGTTGTCAATTCTAAATATTTTAAATAGCTGCTTTCTTATAAATTGCCAGAAAATACAAAAAAGAAATTATATATGCTAGAAGGGCACTTAGATTTTACTTTATTATAGTTTGTTTCATTACTACTTTTGCATGACAATTACGGGACCTAGGGAGCCCAGGGAATACATTTTCGAGCCAATTGTGCCCCAGCCCAATAATGTAGTGGCAATAACTGATATCGACCAAAACCTTAGGATACAAGTCTTCCAAACAAAAACAGACTTCCAACAGATCAGGGCACAGTTGAGAGGATTAAACATCGAAGACGACCAAGCATATCTGTTTTGGTCAAATCAGCCAAACTACAGATTACCCTAGAAAATACCCACATGACTGTAGAAGGGCTCGAAAGAGAAAAAACATTCGGGTGTGATCCTTTAGTTCCACAGCCAGACGCTGGAGACACCCTAGTAGATATAGATACCAGCTTAAGAATCCAAGTTGCGATAACACCTGTAAGGTATTCTGAGAAGATCGCACAACTGTTGGTTCTAAACATAGAAGCTGAAAAAGCTTACGACTACTGGATACTAGGAATCAGAACTTGATCTCCCGTATGACCATAACGGGACCGCAACAACCAAGAGTCTATGGTTGTGATCCACAAATCCCACAGCCTAACGAGTCCATAAGAGAATTAGACATAGACACTGGCCTACGTAAATTAGTATTTCAGTCTACTCCGATTCCACCTCTCATCATTCAACAGTTATCCCTACTAGACACAATAACCAACAAAACTAGAGAATTTTGGACTAGGCCAGAGAATCGTCCATAGAGTTGACTGTATCCACCTTATGACCCTATCAGGAGAAATACACGAAACCATCCCGGGTCATTTTCCACGCATCCCACAACCCATAGATCGAATCACGCCAGAGCTCGATATTGATTGGAGCCTTCGAGCAGTCATCCTCGTTGATCGATCTATCACACAAGTCCAAGTTAGAAGGGCCGTCTTTGCTTTAGATTTGCAAATACCATTAGTGCGTGTCGAAGACATTAGACTGCCTAACTAGTTTGCCTGCGCATTCTACCCACACCGGCTGTCTCGGCATGACCTCGGGAGGTCAGGTATGCAGAAGAGTTACTTGTTGATTCTCAAGCTCACCTGTCACTTTTCTGACGTACAAGAACCTCTGGAGCTGTGCATACATTTAAATCTTGATTTTCTTTCTTTAATAATTCCTATAATGCTTGCAACAACCCCTCATAAGATGCAATTTTTCTCATCACAAATGCTTTCTCTCGTTGAGTATCAATTTATGATCTTTCTGGCGCTTGCATACACAGAGTCTCATCTTCAAGCACCAAGTCCACCAACTTTCCCACATAGTGTATCACTGAAGGAAATGTCTGTGGTACCTTGGCCTCCAAATGTGGCCTTTCTTTGATTACTTTGTCCCCAATATCCTCTACGATGCTTATGAGAACCTCATTCTTATTTTTGTGTAAAATCCTTCTCCTGTGTCAAACGCATTATCTCTTCATCCTTTTCCTTCACCTCTTCATGCAACGCTCTGATCATGGTGACCTTATCCATGTTTCTTCTAGCCACCTCAGAAGAAATTTTCACCATTGCATTACTGACCTACTCATCTGACATGATAGTAGGCTTTACTATCATGTATCTAGCCTGAGGTTCCTTCTTCAGTCACCTCGAAATGCATGACTCTTCACACACATAAAAATCAGGTTCATCCATGTGGGTGTGCATCAACCATGATAGTTACTTTCTAGTGTGCACTGTTGCCATATCTTCATCTAGTAACTCCTAGCTGAATAATTCCTTTTGTGCTATCGTGCTTTGGAAGTGGGCACAAAATATTTTTCCTACATCCTCTACATATCCCATGGCTAGTGGAATATGCTCCCCACTTGTCCTTCTATACCTTTTCTACTTAGGAACTCTAGCCTCCAAATTTGGGAGTTGCATCTCCATGTCCTGAACACCTTCTGTAGTTATCTCCTATGACCGTTTCCTTTCTTTTTCCTTCTCCTTTGATACCTCACCCTGTTCTTATTTTTCCTCTAGAGGTGTAGGGGAGTTAGGCATGCTTTCCTCTGACTCCTCTATTTCCTCATTCAACTTCAGCTTCCTCCTTCTCTGCATGGTAGCATCCTTATGTGGGGATATTCAGGTGATTTGCACATAGTGGTTGGGGTAGCATCTTGGGTCCTTGTTCTCCTAAATACCAATTTTAAACATGTGCTCCCCTTGGACCGTATTTAAGTACTCTTCGTCCCCCTCTTGTGGCTAAGGCGTTGTAATGGCATGCTTAGCTTCACCCTAACTTGTAGGATGTATCCTACCCCTATGCTTCAAACCACCACTATCTTCACGCTCTTCCTCTTCCTCATCCTGCAGTTCAATTGGCTCTATGGGCTTAGGTGCTGGGAAGTTCTCCACTTTATGCTTTCCCTTTGGTGGTGCTGGAAGTGCAAACTCACCTTCCTCAATGTATGGTAGTCGCAGTCTACCTTATCTGCATTGAAGATCAGTCCTCGTGTTTCTGTAAACCTATGAATAGATTCTTGAAAATACCTTATAGTTAATGCGTAAGGTAACTTGCACCAAGGGCTCCAGGCTCCATCTTTCATTGGAAAACATGTGATGCAAAAATGCTGATATAAAACAAACTAAAAATTTTCCCTACCACTACTAGTAGGTCCTTTGGAATGCGCCACTTTTCCCCAAATGTCGTGTGGAGCCTGTCATAACACTTCTCCACCCTTTACTTTAATTTGTTTGTCATGGCCCCCTTGTATAGGTACTTGCTGAATCTTTCAGTGGGGGAATTTTTCTCCATGGGTTATTCCCATATTTTCTCCTTTGGTCCATCTGGTACTCCAATCTCCATGAAGACCAGTGATATTAGAACAACCCCAAAGCCAATCTTTCCTCTTGTGCATGCTTCTTTGACTATTTTCTCTTCAATATAGCCTACAATGTTATAGATTGTCCCTTTCGACATCTTACGTGCCACATGTAACCACATAGTGTTTACTTGTGACCACCACTCCTGATCATTTAACTTGGTAACCAAGTGTGTTGTGGCTTGTACAATTGGATAGTTCTTCAATTTATCTATGTCCATTCCATGTTTTCCCTTTAGGTATCCCAACTCCTGTTTATTTTTTGCAATCGTGGATTTGTCTGCAAGGTCACATCTTATGTCTTCCTCTGTGGCCTTCAGACTTGTCACTGATGAGATAAGTGTAAATGAAATTCTAAATCTGTGTCCTACAAAGTAGAAGAAGTATTCATGTATCTTGCTCATGAGCCACTGATACAAGGGCTCATACAATTGATAGAGCCTAATTATCTTTAGGAGCTTCTCACCGGCATATAATCTGTTGTGCGCTTGTTTGTTTTAGCAATGAGCAAGGAATCAAGCTCCTTCTTGGTCTCCAGAGTATTGTGATTATATTCACACACTTTTCTCTTTATAATGAGTGAATATCATTCTTGTCTAATGATGACTCCTTCCGAGTATTACATCTTTGAGAAATGGATTTCAGGTGCCATCTCTTCCTCCTCAACAACTACCTTCTTCTTTCCTTTTACTGTTGTTGCAGATGCCTTCTTTGGTGCCATTTTTACTTTGCAAATATCTCCTCTTTCAACTCTGTAACTTTGTAAATCAAACCCTAGCTTGATTCAATTATGCCCTAGGTGGAAACTTCATAACCTAACTCTTTTCTATCTCCCTACTTTTCTCAAACACTTCACCACCAAGGACGCAAGATTCTTGTCACATAGATCTAGTTGTCATGCTTGGCTTCACACCCTTCGCACCTTAACTCAATTACTCGACTCTTCGCACTTGGCTCTTCTCTCAAATAATCTTAGTCACAACGATAAAAATGAATCCGCATCCCATCCTTATATAATTTTTTCAAATTCTAATGCATTTATTTCTCCTCACCTACCAAATATCCCCTCATTCATTGACCAAATCCATTCATTCCACATGGTACATCTTCATGCCCAACTATAACCTTCTAGGGTGCCTTTCTACCCTCTGATTACAGGCTTCTCTTCAGCATGAGTTCCTGCACTCAAGTACCGTGTCATTATACCTTCTCTTGGTAGCTAACATTGCCTCCACTTACTTCACGTTATACTGTTCTTTCATTCATCTCCATCCTTGGTCACTTTTGAGAAACAATCTTCTTTTGACTTTAAAGCACATCTGTAGTAGCTTATTCCCTTCATCTTTCAATTCCCCTAGTCTTTTCTTGGACAACAACAACCACCCCACACAAATAGTATGTGCAGTCCTTTGTGTATAAACATTCTTCATATAGTGATTAGCTTCATGCACACAAGAGCACTTATTACACAGAACAACAACAAAATTGACAAATCATAGCAACAATGAAGGAAATACATTTAAGGAAATACATAATTGAAAACCTAAGCTAAGTGGAAATACTGCCTTATTACAAACACCAAGAAGATTGATTTATAGTAGGGCTTTAACCTACTCCCATTAAAGTAACTGGGTAGCCATGTTCCATCAAGTATGTCTAACTGGAAAGCACCTGATCTAAATATAGAAGTGATAACATACAACCCTAACCAATGTACTTTGAGTCATAAAGAAGCACCATTTGTCCAATCTCAAACTTCTTATCCCTTATGTTTTTGTCATGTCATGCCTTATGCCTGGCCTTTTCCTACTTCTGACTCCATCATGCGATGGCTCATCGCTCATCCAGTTGAATCATCTTTTCAATACGTTCTTCTAAAGACTTCATCAACAAGACCTCCATTGCGCACAATACGCAAGAAGGTAACACAAATTTTATAGGGAGAATAACTTCCACTCCAAACACCAACTGAAATGGTGTGGCTTTGTTTAATCTCTTGTAAGTTGTTCTATATGCCCAAAGCACAACTAATACTTTATCATCCCAATCCTTTCTCCCAACATCACAAATTTTTGTCAAATTCTAGCTCAAAATCTTGTTGAAGGCCTCAACAGTTCCATTTACCTGAGGATGATACGGTGTAGTTTTATGCTGTGCGACCATAAACTCATGTAACAGGATTCTAATTGTCTCATTCAAAAAGTGTGTACCTCTATCACTTGTAAATCTCAAAGGACACCCATATCTTGTAAGAACATTCTCCCATATAAACCTAGCTGCTGTAGCTACCGTACAGTCCTTGGTAGGTGTTGCTTCTACCCACCACGTGAGATAATCTGTGTAGGTAATGATATAGTGTGATCCAATCCTGTGCATGGCTGGTTAAATAGGTCCTACAAAATCAATGGCCCATTTCTCAAATGGCTTTACACTAGTAATTGGTCTCAAAGGCATCTCATCTCTTTGCCCTTGTTTTCCTAGGTGCTAACAATGATCACACACTTTTAAAATATTCTTAACAATCCTTATACAATGTTTTCAACCATAATCCAGTAAGAAGGATTTTTCAGGTAGTTGCATCACCTACATAATGGCCTCCTACAATACCACCACGAGCCTCTTCCATAATATCCTTACGCTCATGCTCTAATACACATCGGTGTAATAATTCATCTCGGCATAGCTTGTAAAGGTCATCAATGATTAACATCAATGGTGTCGCATATATAGCAATATGCTTCTTTTCTAATGCTTTCATTCCTTTTAGTGCCATACTTGTTCGTAGATAGACAACGATGTCTTCTAATGTCATGGGCGAGTGTTGTAACCTATATAACTATGCATCCGACATAGTCTCTTCAATTTTCTGTGAATCCTCTCCTGAATTTATTCTAGATAAATGATCTGGTCTAGAATTGCTTTTCCCTAGATTCACCACAAATTTGAAGTCAAACTCTTGAAATAGGAGCACCCATCTACAAATGTGCCCTTGTAATATAGGTTTGTTTACTAAGTACTTTAAGGATGTGTGATTTTTATAAAACAAAAATGGTGTTGCTAATAAGTACCGTCAAAACTTGTACAATGCATAAATCATTGACAAATATTTGTGCTCTGTAGTTGTATAATTCATTTCAGCAGGATTTAGCTTCCTACTAGCAAAACAGATTGCATGATTAATAATACCCTCTCCAGGTTGAGCTAATATAGCACCAATGGCCATGCCAGAAGTGTCCACATGTACATGAAATGGTTTGTCCCATGAGTGAAAGTGTAGAATGTGTGCAGTAGTAAGTTTTTCTTATAATATCTCAAGCACGCAGCAGTTCTCCCCAATAAAATGTACCTTTCCCCTTTAGTAATTTTTCCAAGGGCGCAGTAATTTTTACATACCCTTTTATGAAATTTCTATAGTATCCTGTATGAATTAAAAATCCATGCACCCCACTTTGACTGGTAGGCACTTCAAGGCCTAAAATAATTGCAACCTTGGTGGGATCAACTAATAAACCTTCCTTGCAGATTATATGTCTTAGCAGTATCCCAAATGGTGTAGCAAATATACACTTCTTGATGTTCAAAGAGATACTCAATTGTCTACATCATTCAAACATTAAGCGTAGATTGTCACAATGATCTTTCACAAGCCCATATGCTGTCCAATAATCTAAGTAGACATGTAATTTTTTTTGAATAAAATCCTTGAATGCTTGAACAACTATGCATGAGAATACAACAGGTGCATTTTTCAATCCAAAGGGCATCACAATATAAGAAAAATTGCCCCATTCAGTAGTAAATTTTGTCTTTTCTTGATCCTCACGAGCAATCCTAATGTGATGATACCCAGAAAATCCATCTGTGAAGGAATATATTTTGCACCCTGCAACTCTTAGTATTTCCTCAGTAAATGGCGTAGGGAATGGATCTGTGATGCATGCAACATTCAACTCCCTGTAGTCCACAAAAAATCCTAATTTGTCTGTCCTTCTTGATATTGATCACCATTAGGCTAACCAATTTTGAATCATCAAGGGGCTTATTAATGCCAGATTCCAACATTTTATAAATTTCTTCTTTGACCTTTTCGCGCAAATTAGGATTCATTCTGTAAGGTCTCTTTCTAATTGGTCATGTACCGTACTTAAGTTTGATCTTCATTTCCCCAAGTGATTCATGTATGCCTTTAAGTTCATGATATCCTCAAGGGAATAAGTTTTGATAATGCTTGAGTAACTCAATGATCCTTGCTACTTCCAAATCTGACCAGTAATCCCCAACTATGGCCTCCCTATGCTCAACCTCTGAACCTATATTCACCTTCTTTGTCTTCATGGGTTCATGGTAGGTGTGTGCATCTATGTCTGCACTGTCCAAGACCTCACGCACCCCATGTGAATGTTAAATATCTAAATTCTCAACTTCCTCATCATCCACGATGTAAACCATCTTTCCCTTATCTTTCTCAAGGAAAGTGCACTCAAGTATTAAGGAGTCTATTTATTCTTCCTTTTCAAAACATGATCCTAATTCTATCTCATTGAATAATTCATGAATATGCTCTTCTACTTTTGCACTATCTCCCATAGTTAAGTGCTTAACAAATTTTAATTCCTCTTCTAGAGGAGGTTTAGTCGAGATGTTATCAAATGTCTAGATCATACCTGCAGTCAAATCTTGCCATTTTCTAGTTTCTCTATGTATCTCTGCATATATATACCAGGTGCATCTGCATCCTTGGAGCATGGAATACAACCTATGCACTAAGATTGAAGGTGGTAATGCTTCCTGTCTCGCTGTCTAGAGCCTCTCACACTACTGAAGGTGATGCTGAATAGGTTGATCACCACTATAAGTGCAAATTTGTGTAGGTGCATTGTTCTTCATAAAACCTAGTGGACAAGGCTATCCCAATTTATTCCCAGCGTACAAGGCTATCTCTGTGGACTACCCACCAACGCACTATTGTCCCGCGTAGTGTATCTACTAACATATATCTCCTTGTACTTTGGTCTGTTCATTGTGTTTCCATGGCCTTCAGAAAGGCAGGAAGATCTTATGTCCCCATATACCAAGGTACTGTGCTACCTATCCATTCAATTGAATGAAGTCTAGTTTTACACGTAATTACACCTTTCACCTCATGCCCTACTAATTCATATGTAGCATGAGCCCAATTTTTTGCATGCAATACTTGTAGTATCACTACTAGAATGAGAATCCTCCCACAGCAGTATTCCTTCTTTTGATGGCTCATTAGCTTTTGGGTCCTGAATAGCATGTATATAGACTCTTTCCAGATCCTCCTCACTTAGAGGCTCAACTTATGGCATAGAATTTCCATCTGTCAAAGGTTTTACAACCCTTTTCTCCTTATTCTCAAAGCTGATATACCCCTTATTGAATCTTAAGTTAGCATTATTCACATAACACCAAGGGCGTCCAAGCAAGGCTGGGAAATGGTCTGCTTCTGAAAGTTCTAATACCTCAAAATCCCCAGTGAACTTGGCCCCTTATATAGTGATAGATGCATTTTTTAAAACCCCTATAGACGTGGCCTTAGTCTAGTTAGCCATGAATAATAAATTAAATGATGGCTGTAATGGAGGTCTCCTCATTTATACACATGCATCTAATGTCAGCACATTTACTTCCATGCATGTATCAATCAATATATTGCTCAAAAGCCACCCATCCACAACAACATTCAAAGTAATTTCTTTTTCATAGTTGATGCTATCAGGGGGAATATTTGCATGAAAAATATGTCATCCAGTCTCAAGACTTGCACGTAGAGAGTTTCCTTTAAACCAACTTCCCAATAGTGGAATAATGTTCTCCTGGTGCAACATCTTGCACACCTCCCACTGATCATCGATATCAGTTTGGATTATTTCTGATGCTTTATTCTACTCCTTTATGTATTGTATCTCACCTTGAAGATTCCTTAGCACTTCCATGGTATGCTGGTAAACTTCCTTCTGATGAGTAGGATCTAGGTACCTTACATGCAAAACCTCCTCCTTGGTGATCGTAGGCTTCTTGGTCAATGCCTCTCTCATGCGTGCTACTTCAGCGCATGTAGTAATCTTCACTGTCAATGCCTCAAGTCCTTCTGATATCTTGGGCATCCACTGATATTTTTCCATGCGCTAGATTCAAACCATCCCAGTGCCTTTATTTTTTTGCTTATGTTGCTTACTCAGATGCTCATATAATTCCGGGAACTCTTCATAGCTTTGGTTCTTCCCGCAGAAAGAACATGCAATATTCTGAGGACATTCATGCCTATTGTGGTCAAGAGATCCACATGTATATTTTGAGGACATTCACACCTATTTTGGGCATCGACTGATCTTCTACCATGCACTGGATTCTAACCATCCTGACGCCTTTTTTTTCTTGCCTATGTTACTTACTCAGATGCTCATATAAGTCTGGGCACTCTTTATAGCTATGGTTCTTTCTGCAGAAAGAACATGTAATATTCTGAGGATATTCACACCTATAGTGGTCAGGATATCTACAAGTATAACATGTTCCACGAGGGAATTCACCTCTTCCTCCCCCACGGCTTCGTCCTGCATATCCACCACGACATCCACGTCCCCTTCCACGATCTCCTTCAAAACATCCCTCATTCCTGTCATAGCGCGTTTGATTATGATCCCGATCCTGTGCTCATTCTTACCCTTAGAATTATTCGTTATACTTGTCTGTCATACTCTAATGTCTATCGCATCCTAGATTTGAACAATCAACTGAAAATCCTCAATATCATGGGTCATGGACCTGCAAATCTTGCAAAAGCAAGATACATTCTTCCTTATCACGCATTGTAACAAAGGGCAGTGACTAGGATCATGATTTAAATGAAAATTTTCAGTCCAAAAGTAATGAGTGTACAAATCTGTGAGGGAAATTATCCTTGGTGTGACCTTCCACTTCACAATCTGTACACCAAATTCTTGAGCGCATTTCATGGGCTGAATTTGCTGATAGCTTGTCTAATTGCTTTGTCATGGCTGCAATATATGCTTCTAGAAATGGACTGAATCCAGTGTCAAAACTCCCAACTACCTCAGCATGTAAATCTATGTCCAGTACTTCACGTGGATCATTGTATGTCTTATGTGATAGCACCCTTCTAAAAGGTGTAATCAATCCTCCAATGAACCATTGTGCATGTTGGCTAGTGTGAATATCATAAGAAAATTTAGATAAAAGTGTCTTAAAATGAGCATCATACTCACATACACTCTCAGTAGTGCCTTTCTCTATATCTTTGAGTGCACTTATACTCTTCTACTCAAACTCATGGATATGGAACTCTTTTAAGAAAGCATATTTCAATGCTACATAATCCATGCAAGTTTGATCAGGGTAAAACTTCCTATGCCAACTGTGTGCGTGCCCCTGTAATTTAGTGGTGAATTTAATTACATTTCACTCAATAGTTGTGATTCCCTTATCATGCCACAATATTTCACACATATGCACATGGTTGGTAGCATCCTTGATACCTCTATATTCCAGAAGACGAAGAGATTTCTCCATATAGATATTCTATGGTTGTTGCGGTCCTTGACCACCTAATCCAGAAGTTCCTATGTTCCTTCTACCTCTAGAACCACTAGACCTACTGGAACTAGAACAACATATACCTCCTGATCTGTCACCTATAGTTGGAATAGGACCTATAGATGTAACCCCATGTGCTCCAACAGAAGTACTATATAGAACCCCTACATTCTATGAGGTAGTTCCACTTCTAGAGGTGAATCCAACATTCTGCACGCTTGTATTTTATGTAGATGATGTGCCTAAAAATGTTCCTCCAAATAACATTGAAGTTGTTTGTCCTACCATTGATGTACTTGATCGTTGACTTACTCCTACTTTCCTACTTCCCAAGTTAGTTTACCAGTTACTTATCATACTAGATACTAAAAAACCAAGTGCAAGGGCTATGTCACTAAGTGGATTAAGATGTGCACCTACAGCCCAAGTAGCCTCTACTGGTGTTCTCCCATGTGAGGCCGAGAAGGGATCTCTATCATGATTTCCAAGATGGAGGAGTTCTGGATGCTCTGGCTCCACATCTTCTACATGAGGTACAAATCCTTCACGAGCCATCTCTCTCCTCAACGCCATACTCTCTACAACGGAATGTTGCTTCTCTATTTCCCTCTTGTGTGCCTCATTATACTTAATTCTCCTTTCCTCTCTCTACTTTTTTGTCACTAGGTCTACCATGTTAATACCAAACCTGTCCCTGCCTTCGTGCGTGGAAAAGTTTATGTAGCCATCGGTTTACTCTCTAGGTTCAAAGTTACCATTAAGATATTGATCGCCAGTGGAATACCGTGCAAACATGTTCCTCTTGGATACCGCAAAAATTGGAATTCAGCTACCTCTGGGCATAAATACGTCGAAATTGAATATTCCAGAATATAACTATTTAGGACACCATGAAACCATGTATCCACCACGTGAGTCTAGATCAAATCAGCATCATAGAGGGCTTGAAATTCTTCTTGTGTCTAGACAAGTGCATGATATCTCCAATCCCACTGAGATGCATAAGTATTAAGCCATTCATATAGTTCTACTGGAAAGATAGTGAAAAATCTCTCATATAAGTTGTCATACAGGTTCTGTTCTACCAAAGTGTGTGTGTTAAACTCAGATTCATTGTTGAACTGTCATACATATTATTCCTCTGGATCATGTATCCATTCCTCAATACTTTCTAGAGTTAACCGGTACGTCTTCATCATGAACCATCCTAAAAACAACTGCAAAAGAGGTCCCAGCAAAGGAACTAATGATGCAACCTAGAATTTAATAGATAACACCCTAGTCATGTTGGCACATCACTTAGCCTATATTGAGTGCTCACCTGAAGCGCGTAAAGGTACCAAGTCCCTCTTTAGGGTTACATTAACAAGAGGTTAACATGATGAAGGAAGTAACATATAGAGTCATAACTATCCCATTATTCTATAATGCATGCTATCCTCAGATCTATGAAAGAACAAGCTTAAACAATAATCATGATTTTACCATTAATACGCACTGCTCAATTACATAGAATGACAGTTAGATTCAACCAATATCTTCCATCTATTAGTAAATATAGAACCTTCTTACATTATTATAATAGTGTGCATATGGATTTGATACACACATACATCCAAAATCATACATACACCACTCTCTATGATACCCCCTTCTACTATACACCTAACATCATATATATAGAGTGGGGACTTTCCCTTCACCTCTCATCTATTCTAGAAATAGGTTGCATGCTAATATGAGCCACACGCCATTTACAATCATAGCTACACATGTGAGTGCACCACCTATAATCCTCTTTTTGTTAACTGAAGTGTCATTTCTATTCTTAGCTTATCTTCATGCATAGATGCTTTAAACCACTTCTTCAAATATAGACAATGCATGATGCATGTGTCTCTACATCGTTGGTGTGGTGCGCATGCCATCTTCCAAAAATAGATCCTCATGCCCAAAATCAGCTAAGTCCTGAAATCTAAACTTGACTTCCGCTCACAGGTCCTTCCTGTCCTTTCGCACCCTTGGTTCCAGGCCTTCTATCCCACGCAGAATCCTTGTGTGTTTTTAGACAAGTATTCTTTGATCAACAGTGCATGCCACAACCTAAACAATTACATATTTGGCATGGTATCTTTGATGCTGTGTGTGTCCTCCCCCGAATCAATCCTAGATAAATGGTCAGGTCCGGAATTGCTTTTTCATGGTTTGACAACCACCATGAAATCGAACTCTTGGAATAACAACACCCACCAAAATATGCGCCCTTGTAGGATGGGCTTATTCACAAAATATTTAAATGCCATGTGATTAGTGTATAATAAAAAAGGAGTTACTAGCAGATATTTCCTGAACTTATGAAGCACGTAGATCATAGACAATGCCTCGCGCTCAGTCGTAGTATAAATTTGATATGTTGGTGTCAACTTCCTTCTTGCAAAGTGTAGGGCATGATCAACAATTCACTCACCAAACTATGCAAGCAATACCCCAATGGACATCTCAGAGGCATCCACATGAACATGGAAGGGCTTATGTTAAGAGGGGAAACGTAATATAGGCACGGTGACAATCCTATCCTTCAATGTGTCAAATGCCTTCTACTACACCTCTCCCCAATGAAAGGCACTTTTATGTCTAAGAAAGTCTTCTAAAGGAGTGTCAATCTTGGCATATCCCTTAATGAACTTCCAATAGTAGTCCACATGTCCAAGAAACCCATGCACTGCACTTTGACTAGTTGGATCCCCCAATCCCACAATCACTGCAATTTTGGCAGGATCCACCAGAAAGCCTTATTTACAAATGATGTGTCCCAACAGGGAAGAAAATAGACACTTCTTGATGTTGAGGGATATCCTCAACTACCGACACATTTCAAACATCAATCTCAGATTGTCACAATGGTCCTTGACTAGTCCATACATGGTCCAATCATCAAGGTACACCTGGAGAAACTTATGGATGAAGTCTTGGAAGGCCTGCACTATAATGCGAAAGAACAAAACGGGTGCATTCTTCAACCCAAAAGGCATGACCATATATGAAAAAATTCCCCACTCGGTGGTGAAATTTTTCTTTCTCTAGTCTTCCTTTGCAATCCTCACCTGGTAATAGCCTAAGAACCCATCTGTGAAAGAGTATACTTCATGCCTTGCCACTCCTTATAGGATCTCTGTAGTGAACAGGGTTAGGAAGAAATCAATGACACACACTACATTTAGATCTCTATAATCAACACATATCCTTATCCTTCCATCCTTTTTGATACTAATCACCATTGGACTTATCCATTCTGACTCTTCAACAACTTCAATAATGCTTGATGATATCATCTTATCTATTTCTTCCTTAACCTTCATGCGCATGTTAGGATTCATCCGGTATGGTCTCTTCCTGATCAGGCATGCACCTTCCTTCAACTTTATCCTCATCTCCCCCAAGGAATGGTGAACACCTTTAAGCTCATGATACCCACGTGGGAATAAATCCTCAAACTCACATAAAAGATCAATTTTCTTAGAGACTTCCTTCTCTGACCAATAATCTCTGATGATAGCCTCTTTAGGCTCTTCTTCTGATTTGATGTTAACCTTGTTTTTCTTTAAAGGCTCATGATAGGCACATTCCCATTCATCAACACTGTCTATGACTTTGCGTGTCCCTACAGAATGGTCAACATACAAGTTTTTCACTTCTTCTCCATCAATAACATATACCATCTTCCATTTTTATTTTTTCAAATATGCATGCTCAAGTTGTATCTCCTCTATTTCTTCTTCCTCAAAGTGCACCTCAAGGCCAGGCTATCCTAGCAACTCCAATATCCTATCTTCTACCATGGCACTATCCCCCATTGTAAGGCGCCTGAGCTCCTACAATGCCTTATCCACCAATGGTTTGGTGCTTCGATACTCAACTTCTTGGATGAGATCATCCGCTAGTTATTGCTGATTTCCTTTTTGGCGGCATGTCTCAGAGTGGATGTAGCATGCACGTGCATAACCCTGCAGTGTAGAATATAGTTTATGAATCCATAATGAAGGTGGAAATGCTTCTGTGCTTCCCATCCAGGTTATCTGACATGATTGGATATGGAAGGAAGTGATCTCTTTACCATGAAAATATTTTATAGCCATGGGCATGTTGCTCTTGTAGAAATTTATAGGGAAGGAAATTCTCACCTCATGCCATTCCAAGAGATTATCCTAATGTGTTTCCCACCAACGCACACCAGTTTCGAGTAGGACGTAACTTAAAATTCCTCTTCATTCATTTTCCTCCTTCCACTGAGCTTCCATCTTCTGCAAAAAGATCTCATTGAAGGCTCCCCCTGAGTACTTAGGTAGCTCATTTCCTCCTAGGTTCTAGAATGTATGTGCCTTTTTCAGCTTGGTTATCAATCCTCTTAATTGAGGTCCAATCAACTCATAGGTTCCATGCACCCAATTATCACATGCTATACTGGTGGTGTCACTTAGGGACTAAGCATCCTCAAACTAGATAAATCCTTCGATGGGATGAATTGTCTCTAGATCTTTTATTGAACGCACATATATTCTATCTAGGACCTCTTATCCCAAAGGTTAATTATAGGGTGTTGATTTCCCATCAACCAAGGGTATGATAGCCCGTTCCTCCTCATTTTCAAAGATTATTTACCCCTTGTTGAACTGAAGATCCACATTATTCTTATAAGACCATGGGTGCCCAAGTAGTGCTGGGAAATTTTCTACCTTGATGAGCACCAAGACTTCAAATTCCCCAGTAAACTTAGCTCCCTGAATGGTGATAGTTGCATCCTTTAATACACTGATGGGCATTGCATTTATTTTGTTTTCCATATACAACACATTCAGAGATGGATGTAATGCAGACCTTCCCATCTAATGGGAAGCATCCAAAGTGAGAAAATTGACCTCCGTTCCTATGTCAATGAAGATATTACTAAGGATTCATCCATCCACAACCACATTTAACACAATCTCCCTATCATAGTCAATACTATGAGGGGGAAGGTTTGCATGCAAAACCTTCCTCTCGCA
This sequence comes from Taxus chinensis, assembly GCA_019776745.2. Lineage (NCBI taxonomy): Eukaryota > Viridiplantae > Streptophyta > Pinopsida > Cupressales > Taxaceae > Taxus > Taxus chinensis. Next base: position 749,720,237 of record CM034154.1, on the reverse strand, counting down.
CTTTTCTCCAGGGCGCAGTACCTTCTCACTTAGCCATGCTCCTAGCAAGGGAATAATATTCACTTGCCTAAGCATTTTACATATTTCCTTGACCTCATCTAGGTCATCTTTTGGCACTTCGACATTCCTTATTTGCTCCTCCTTCCTAGACTGCTCCTTTAGACACTATATTTCTCCTTGTAAAATCTGAATGACATCCGTGGTTTCTTGATATATCTCTTTTTGATGCATAGGTTCAAGTTACTTTCCATGTACCACTTATTCCCTTGAAACTAGGATCTTCTGCCTTGGTATTTCCTTTATGCGCATGGCCTCTACTCTTGTTGTTACCATAACAGGTTCCAAGCCCACACTATTTGTCACCCGTGTCATCGATTGTGTTTTAGCCTTCTTAATGCTTACCATTGCAGCACCCTTGTCTTTCTAGTGCTACTAATTCATATGCTCAAACAACTTAGGGCACTCCTCGTACTTGTGCTTCTTCTTGCACCATGAGCACTGCAATAAATCTAGGCACTCGCGCTTGTAATACTCTGTAGACCCACAATTAAAATAGATTCCACATGGGAACTCACTTCTTCCTCCTATGTGGTTACCATGACCATGGAATCCTCCATAAAATCCCCTTCCATGCGTGCCTCCATCTGTGCACTCCTTATACCGGTGATCATCATTCTTAGAACTGTTGACAATGCTGGTTTGGCACACACCAAGATCAATGGCCTCATGGATCTTATCAATAAGCCTACAATCCTTAGTATCATGGGTTATAGAGGTACATATCTTATAGTAGCAAGATACATTCTTCCTAATTGTGTTCTGTAATAAGGAACATTTACTTGCATCATGGTCCCCATTACAAATTTCACAGCCTGCTGCTATGACATGTACTATCCTCTAGGGGAAACTATCCTTGACATGCCCCTCTACCACACAATCTATACACCACCTTCCACTACGAGTCTCATAGGATGAGTCCATAGATAAATTCTCCAGTTGCTTAGCCATAGCAACAATTTGAGCCTCTAAAAATGGGCTAACACCAGTATCAACACTTCCAACAGATTTGACGTGTAGAGTAGATTTTAACACCTCACGCGGGTCTGTGAAAGTTTTATGAGATAAATCTCTTCTCAATGGAGTTATCAAACCACCAAAAAACCATTGAGCATGTTGTGAAGGGTGAATTTCATATGAAAATTTTAATAGGAGAGTTTTAAACCACGCATCATACTCCCGCACACTCTCCACCATTCCCTGTTGAATTTCCTTCAGGGTGCTTATGCTCTTCTGTTCAAACTCAAGGATGTGGAATCTACCAAGAAGGTGTTCTTTAAGGCAGTATAATCCACCACTATTTGATGGGGGTCATATTTCCTATACTAACTATGTGTGTGCCCTTGTAACGTTGTTGCAAACTAACTTCCCTTCTGCTCTAGGGTTGTGATCCCCTTTGTGTGCCATAAAAACTTACATTTGTGAACATGTTCCGAAGCATCTTCAATACCCTTATAATCTAGTAGATTTAGAGACATATCAAAGAAGACTTGAGGGGGTGGTTGGGGCCCTTGTCCTCCTAATACAAAGCCTTAATTTCCTCTGATGTTTCCCCTGCCACCAGATCCACCTGGCCCTATGCCTCCTGAGACACCAGATCCATCAGATCCTGTTCCTCTTGACGCACCAAATCCACTAGGTACTATTCCTCCTAACTCACCAGATCCACCAAGTCCTATAGAGGTTGTGCCAAGGGTCCCCAAAGTTCCACTAAACTATGCACTGATGGTCTATGATAATGCCCCACTACCACTAGTGTACCCCACACCACTCCTAGATGCAAGACTAAAGGGTTTTGTACTTGCTCCTTTTCCAAAAATTCCTCTGACTAGTGGAATAGTATGCGTAGCCATAGAAGTGGGAAATGAGAAATTGTACCTCCTAGGTGTAGATTTTTCACTTCCAATGATATCAACTAGGTTAGCAATACTCCTTCCTTTATCTGGAAAACTAAGCAACAGGGTTTGGTCATTAGGTGGATTTAGATACGTGCAAATGACTCTTTTCTCTCCACGTAATGAACTCTCATCAGAAGCTGAAGGGGTCTCTCTTACACACTTGCTAAGATGGGGTAGCACAGACTACTCAGGTTCCACATCCTCCGCGTGAATCTCAACTCCTTGCAACATATGCCTCCATAGATCCACCACACTTACAACCTCGTGTTGTCTAGCAATCTTCCTTTCACGCACTTCACTATACTTAAATCGTCTCTCCTCCCTTTCTTTCTCCATCATAATATCTGCCATCTTCCTCCACCCTAGATTCCTCACCTAATGCCCAGAATAGTTTAGCCAGACATCAGAATTGCCTCTAAACTCAAGTTAACAATCAAGATCTTCATTTCCTAAGGGATAACACGTAGAAATTATCCTCTAGGCTCCCACAACAACTCAAACTTAGCAACTTCCAGACAAGAATATGTAGAAATAACGTACTCCAAAGTGTAGCGCCAACACACCTTTCAACCAATGATCCACAACATGAGTCCACATCAAATCTACATCCTATAGCCTTTGGTATTCTTCTTGGGTCCACGTGCATGATCTATAATACCAGTTTGATCTAGATGCATATGCCGAGAGCCACTCATACAGCTCTATTGGGAAGCAACAACAAAAAGTTTCATATAACTCATGGTAGAGGTTCTCTTCTACCCATCTATGTGCATCAAATCCCAATGGTGAATCTATGATAAAATTCATCCTCCGTGCTCTTGAACCATGATTCAAAACTTTCCAAGGTTAAACTCTCTTTCATCACTCATCACACAGATCATGATGTATGTTATTTCCCACTACAATTTCACAAAGAGGTCCCAGCAACGGAATGAAGATGTAGTCATTTTTACACCCACCAAAGAACAAGGAAATCATATGCACACTATCCTATCGCTCAGCAGGCACTAGGTGCTCACCTGAGGCATGTGCGGGTGCCGAGTCTCTCTTTTAAGTGAGTTAAGTGGGAAACCATCATCTATATCGTGAAATTAATGAATGAAGGTGGAAATGAGACATACAATCATCATAGGGCTTAGAACGGCCTCTAGAAAAATGTATTCATTCCAAACAAAGGGTACTTATATATAACAGATAGAACTACATCAGAAAGGAAAATACATAATGATTTACATCTATTCCATAAAATACATGAACGGAAATGAAAAGATATAGAAATGAATTGAATCAATTACATTCATACTCATTCATGTTTGTAACCTCATTACATTCAATGGATCCATTAGACTACCACAGCTTGATTAGACCAAAGTCATACATCACATCAAGGATCATGTCCTTCATCCATACAAAGAAAAATGTATATCCTAGCCCCTTAATACATTATTCCCTTATAAAGCCTCTACCCAATCCCACAGGGTCTTGCAGTATTTCTGCAGAGATCCACTCTCTCTATTTTTCCTCCTTCTATCTGATCTTTCTTTATATTTCTCCTTTTGGCACTCACATATATAGGCATCCTAAAGTGCCAAATCATCCTTCTGCAACCTCAGATCTGGTGCCAAGTGTCTAAATGTGGTCCTCCATGGGAGAATGCTTCTTCAGATCCAAGCTCTCCACTCCTTATAATGATGGTCTTTTAGAATCCTCTATCACTAAGCATATTCCTTCCTAGGCCAACCTGTCACTAGGCTAGCACCTTATCCACTCTGCATGCTCATTCGAGTCACGCTTATCTCATGTCCTGTTCGATATGCCAAATATATCTAAGTCCCAAGGCCTTGTTTTTCTGGTGTGTAACACGACCTTTCTAAAACCCTCCTAGAACCTTGCTTTGCATGCCTTCTCCTTGCGTACCCCTTCTTCAACCTAGGACTTACACGCCCATGACACCTTGGTGTACTTAGTCAATATTTTAGGGGCTTAACATTTATAACCATAGATATTTTTGTTGGATCTACCTGAATTCTAGTAGTTGATAGATAGTGCCCTAACACTATTCCTTTAAACATCATCATGTATCATTTTTCATTGCTTAAGGACAGGTTATGCTCCTTGAATCTCTTGATAACCTTGTCTAGAGTTCTTCAATACTTTATCAAAAGTACTTCCATGGACTATAAAATCATCCATATATACCTCCATGCAATCATTGGTTAGATATGAAGAAGATGCTTAAGAGCTGGTCTCTCTAAAATGTGGCAGGTGCATTGCATAAACCAAAGGGAAGAATAGAGTATGAAAACATGTCCTTATGGGTACGTGCAAATTTTGTCTTCTGGTCCTAATCCTCTTGTGCAATTTGAATTTGGTTATAGTATTTATAACCGTCCAGAAAATAAAAATACTTTCTTATCCAGAAATAGTGTCAAGTACCTGATCAATGAAAGGAAGGGAGTAGAAAGATGTTCCTTCTTTTATTGTTGTAGTCATCTCCCTATAGTGCTATGTAGATTCTCCATTTTCCATTCTTTTTTAGGTACAATGATAAGGGGTGATAGCCATTGACTGCCTGAAATTGGATATATGAATCCATCATCCAACAAATTTCTTTAATTCTTCTTTGACTATATCCCTAAATTGTTGGGTTAATTCTTCCTCTTTGGCTGTCTTATTGGCTTACAACTATCTTTGATGTATATTTTATGAGTACAAAGTCTTATGGATGGATTCCATTTATGTATCCATAGTCCCATGTAAAGTGTCTGTCCTATGCTTCTATGAGAAGAGAAATTAACAATTTATCTTGTTACATGCTCAGAGTGTTTTGTTCAAATTGAGTGGATTTCCCAGTGTAATTTCCACTTTCTTGGAAAGATTAGATCACTGGAGCATATGTTGCTACTTAGATAGAATTCAATATACAATCATTGTGGAAGAAGCTATTGGTGGAGGATGTAGTTATTACCTGGAACATTTCATACTGACTTTCTGCTGCAGAAAGATTTGATTTTTTCAGTACATTACTTATGCATTGATAATTTTCCATCTTCTTCTGTCATTCTTACCATAATTATTTTGTACAACATTAGAAAGAATAACATCCTCCTCTTATTTCCCTTCTATTATGCATGAATTATCCAGCATCATGAGCTACTAAACTGAGCTTTGGTCTTCTTCTGGTTCTTCAACCTAAATGGTTTGGTCTTCTTCATTGAATGGTTGTGCAAGATGGTAAAGCATACAGCTTTTTAGTGCCACTTCCATTATAGATATGATCATGTTACCTAGATCCGAGCCCTAAATTGACTACAGTCCTAAGGCAGTTTAGGAGCACTATGTGTGCAATCCCAAGATGAGTAAGAAAGATCCTCCCAAGCTTGTTTTTGGCTGCACAGGGACAAGAGAGTCAACAAGGTTGAAGCAGAAGAGGGTTTGGGACCACTACTAGCCACATCCTCTAGGAAGGTGGTATCATAGGAAAAAAACATGAAATTTCTGAGTAGGCGTGATGAATGAATAATGTGCTAGCCTGGATCTTATGCAAGTCATGAAAATCAAATCATTCCACATAGGGATCTATTCCCACGAGGATTATTATAGTTAGTGAAGGCCTTTACCCAAGCTGGCATAAGCACTCGATCGATCATAGAGGACCACTACTTCCACTTGGAATGTGACATCTAACTAATGGGTGAAGCTATGGTGGTGAATATAGATTCTATTTAAAGGATTTTTTGGGTTCCAAAGCATAATATCAGCTAGTTGTCTAAGAAAGGACACATGAAGTGCTGCAAAAATTCCCTATTACTAAGCATAGATGTATGTGCATGGGTATCTTTAACCAAGGGTTTTAATGGGAAATGGGCACATTCTATTCATAGTAGTTGAATCAATGTAAGTGTTGACACAAATGTTATTTCAGCTGATCGTATATGGTTTGAGATAAGACCATGATTTGATGTAAGTATGGCTATTCTTGTAAACAGATTTTATCAATATGGTGGATCATTTTTTTGTGCATTTTATGTTTACTGGAACTAAACCCTAGGTGTGCTCCACGGGTTATTCATAGTTCAGTCTTCTACTGTTGCTACAGATATGTCTGTTGTGATGTTTATGTCTTATCTTATGGAGAAATCTATGCTTAGACATCTGTGATTCACTACATTTGTATTAGATTAAATGCATTTGTTCCAATTGATCTACAAACATTTTCTCCATTAATGGCAGAATATTCTCACAAGGTTCACATCAACATGAATAGGCTCGATGCCCGAATTGCACCTTGGGTGAGTTCCCAACAGGCTTGGGTGATGAAGCCAACATGTTTGGGGTTAAGAGAAAGATTAGAGGATAGAGGTAAATGAGACTACATCTTGGTTCCATTTCCGGGATCCTACTTGGGGGTTTGGCATCAGATGTTTTGATAATGATGTGCGATGATGGACCATCTAACCTTGAAAAGCATCAAGACATTGGCTTAAAAATATGAAGGATAATGTTATTCTCAGAGGTTCAATCATTGGATCTAAGGTTTGATGCACATAAATGGATGGAGGTTGTTGCCATGTATTGTTGAGCTCTATGAGACATTGGAATTGAGTGTTTCCATAGTAGTTAATATTGGTATGGATATGGGGCCCAACCTTAAGGGTTATGCATCAAGGAAGAGGGTTGGTATTATATGACCTGGTGTCTAGACCTAGGAGGAATGCAAGCAGTTCACAAGATGCTGATATGACCTAGACTCGTGTTGTTGATCACTGGGTGGGAATGGTGTTCTTTGAGAAACATAAGTTACATGTTCCCAGTACGTAATCTCTAACATATTCTTGAACTAAAGGTTGTTAAGTTTGAGTTTCTTGAGCAATGCTAGCACAAGAGGATGCATTCTTATGGGTTATACCTCTAGCTATCAAGTATCCATGATAAGTCACTCTGTGAATGTGGCTTCTAGCATATTCCTTTTTCTATTTTCTATGCTAGAACATCTTACTAGGTGTGGGGTGCGGAAGGTGGTCATGGTGACAGATGGAATACCTTGTGGTCAGAGGTTGAGAGAGAGGACATAAAGATCAAGTATCTAACTTGGATATGTCTCCAATTGAAAGGGTAGTTGATCAAGATAACATGAAGTCTTACTAGTTCTGATGGACTTCATGGAGACATGGATCTACGAGTAAGGATTTGAGGCATCACAGAGGATTGCGAGACCTAAGAAGCTATTTGCTATGTCCCTTGCATCTTGGCAGAGTGCGGAGCATCAATGACCCCCTCAAATAGGTAGCTTCAGAAATATTATCATATGGAGAAAGGAGATCCAAGTGGCACGCATCGGTGTGACTCCCACTTCTGCACCTAGAACCCTAAGAACTTAGTTTTCCAAATAGTCTGAGACAATGTAATTCTAGTTCAGTCTGGTTTTGTGCAAGAAAATAGTTTTAGGTAGATATCATTTTACATTACACTCTGCATGCTATGGTTTGCATAGACATTTTCGGTACTTATAAAGGTAGTTTATCCTTGGCACATTGTTTGGGACATTTTTTGGGTTACAAAATAGTCTTGGTAATCACGTCTATTGGTGCCCATTTTGATCCTCTACATACTTGATTCCATGTTAGGAAATCCCCTTTGCTCTTATGTGCATCTGATAACATTTTCATAACTCCTGTAAAGAACATCGAACTGATGTAGAAAGTTGTCTAGGTCTTCTAACATGGATCCATGTACAGTTGGGAAATGTTGAGGGAAAAATCATTACCTCATGCCAGCTAATTAGTGCTAAGGGGAATCCTGTGTTATTTTGCCCATGTTTCCCCTAAGAAAAAATGTGCTTTGGATCATTCCCATCCTTCAAATTTGATGAAAAACAACTTGTATTTTCTCCGTACTGGATGCTTTGAGTTGTTCACAAACTTATCTCCATTCTTGCACCATTTTGAAAGAATCTCTACATGTTTGCCTTATGCTTTGTGCCCTATATTTTCCCATTCAAATGGCCTCTACCATTTTGCCCATGTTTTCTCAGCCTTTGGAGCTTCGAAATTGTTTGTTTTTGTACTTGTATGCCATTGAAATATCCAATTCCCATGACAAAAAAATGCTTTTAAAATCATGTTTCAGTTGGTTCAATTTTGACCAAAAAATCCTGTCGTCCTTGATCAGAAAAAATTGAATTGCTAAGGCATCCCTGGCATTTTCTATGTTTTTTTACGGTCAAACGGGTGTCATTTACCCATCAAATTTCATCTTCAGCATTCTAGGGAATCACTAGCAATTTTTTACGTTGTTTAACATTCATACGGGTGTCCTTTTCCCATCAAATTTTAGCTCCTACATCTTCTGCATACATGGCAGCTTCTAGAAAAGTCAAGGATAGTGGAGGGGTGGAGCTACAGAGACACGGTGGAAAAGTTTTTGGTTTGCTGAAAAAGAGTTAAGGTAAAAAATTGGAGTGCAGGCCCTTAGGTCGAATAAGAAGGTCGACACGTGTCATTTTCTTCATGCAAAAACAAGATGGGAAGGCTAGCAGAAGAATTAGAATTTGTTTTTCCTTTTTGGCGAAAAGTGAACAAAATTTGTGAAAAGAGCTGCGGGTCCGCCAGTGGAAATCAGGAGTGAGACACGTGGTAGGATTCAGAGGCGGAACTTCGGGCCTCGGGGGAAACTTGAGATTTTTTCCCATATTGGCATAAAGGATTGAAATTGTAAAATGAGGCCACAGCTCCATCAATGGTCACGATTGAGCCATGTGTATGGCTCAGATCAAAAGAAGGGATTCCAGAGCATTGGGTCTTTGTGGGAAATTTAGATTTTGTCCTATAAAGGTAAGAAATCAAAAGGAGGAACACAAACCCACTTCCAATCAGCGACTGACACGTGTCCAAGAAAGAATTGGAGGTGTGTGTCTGTGGAGGATAAGTTTGAAAATTTTCCTTTTTTCCAAAAAAGGGTTTAGAAATGTGTAAATCGGTCTGCAGATTCTTAGCGATGGAGCCCACTTTGGGACATGTGTCAAGGCTCGCTTTCATGAGGTATGAGCCCACGCGGGGATAAATTTGGAAATTTTTCCAAAATTCCAAAAAAGGTGGAAATGTGTAGAATTGAAGTTGTGATTCCACTAGGACCCACCATATGGGACATGTGTCAACACTCAGAGGTCAAAGGGCAGTAGGGGCAGAGAAAAAAGTCAAAAAAATACTATTTTTCCTAAAATGTATTAAAATAGTCAAAAAATGATCCCAAGCCCGAATTCATTCCCAATCACATATTGACATGTGGAGGGCTTAGATTGAAAGGATAAAGGCCAAATTGACGGTAACTGTGCATTTTTCAGTTTTGGCCAGCCATTTTTGCTCCAGGAAGTATGGAAATGTAATTTTTGCATCGATTTTCACCAAATTTTCTATGGAAAATTTGTGTCGTTTGTGACCTGCAAGGACCAATGCAATTTGTTTTGAGGATCATTTTGCAGATCAAAGGCATGTTTTTGAAATGAATTTTTTCCTTAGGCTCGTCCAAACAACGTGAAAACATCATATCCAAAGTTACAGAGGCAAATTTGGAAAGTGATAAAGGATGAAATGATGAAAGGAAGGATCATGATGCATGAAATAAGGAGGAAAAACGTGCCTCCATAATCGATAATGATGTAAAAATTTGTCAATGATTTTCCTTTTTTGAAACACATTGGCAACTTTTGTTGCAAATATGTTCTAAACGTCCCTGTCTGCACGAATCATGATGGAATTTTGTAACAAACTTGATGCTTGGCATATTATTTTCTTGGGAAAGAAGGCTCTTGAATGTAAACAAATGCTATATAATACATGTTTTTAGACATGCAAAGGGTTGAAGAAAAAAATCCTTAAAATTTCACAGGAAAATCTGGGAAGAAGCCCATTCTCTGAGAAACCACTCATGAGAAACTCATTGGTTAATGTCTTCTTTGTTAGATTTGTCATTCATGTTGAGTTGGTTGCACAGTGTATAGCCATCAATACAGCTCTGAGATTGTTTCTTAAAACATTCCCCTTACTAATAAATCTGATCATTTTTGAGTTATTATGTGTTGTCTTTGGGAAATATACTATGTATGCTTATCATTTTATAATGTCTGCAAACAATTTCAAATTTGTGTCTTGTTGCAATTCTTACATTGAAATCTTGTTTTAGGAATCATCACAGAATAGTATCATTTCTTATTGATAGTTTAGTGGTATTTGCAATTTCATTTTTCAGAAGATCTTTCATCTGGCATCAAAAAGATAAGTAAATTTAAAATCACTTCACCTTCATTTGTTGACAGAGATTGTTTGTAAGCTTTTGGGTGTTACCCTAGGCAATTATTATAAGTGATTTCTAAATGTTTCATTGAGTCCTCATTCTAACTCAATATTTTGTGATGAGATGATCAAATATTATGTGTAAAAGTGTAAACCTGCGCCTCTATTTGATGCACATATCTCTTCTAGTTGAAAGAACATGATGAACCATTTTGATACTTTTGTATCTAATAGTTGTCTCCATGTATTGTTCTAAAATTTTCAAATGATCTATGCAGACCTCATGTTTTGTATTATCTAACATCCCACCCAAAAAATCATTTAAAACAACTAATCCCACCCTGTACTACCCCTTTTTTGACCTGTATACCCACAGAAGATCAAAATCAATTTGATAAAGTATGCAGAATAGATCAGTATTTCAAAATGTCTTCAATAAACCTTGCCTTGCATTGAAAGTATCTCCATAATCTGGAAGTGATAACTTGTGAAAGTTAGATTTAGAGTGTTGATCATATTTTCCCAAGGCCCCTTCATACTATTTATAAAAATTGAGGGATATATTCATCTCCTTCATTATTTGAGGGTTACAAAATAGGTCCTCTTACCTTGGTTGAAAGGCACAACCTAAAAAAGTTAGGACAAGATCAAGTCCTGTTTGAGTGTTATCCATCTCTCCACAAATTTGAGTGCTAGTTAGATCATATCCCCAGATACAAAATGACACACATCGTGATCCATCTATATTCAAGCTTCATGCCATATCTTTGATGTTGGTCAGACTGAAAAGGAGAAAAAAATTGGGGTACCAACAGGGGTCAACTTCTTCCAAAGACCATTTCAACAATCAAAGGTTTCATTGCAATTCCCAAGTTCCGCCCTTTCTACGTTTTAGATGATAACAAGTGACAAATCAAGGTATCAAACTTCTAATAGCCTCTTTATTTGGCTGGACCATTTTAGGGACTTTCTTGATCCATTGAAACATATTTGAGATATTTGAATGTATGTCAAACCATGGTAATGTGTTTTCTACGTTCCACATAAACATGACAGTCTGAAGCAATGTTATAATCAGGTTTTCGGGATACTTGTACAGTGAAGATATAAGTTCTACCTGATCAATTTTATCACGTCCAGTATTTTTCCACTTCATTTGCATTGTGATCCGATAAATCCAAGAAGAAAGGTCCTTTATGTCATAAAGTTTCTAAGAGTGTTTTCAAGTGTTGCAAACCTATTTTACAAAGGCTTGATTTAAATGCATTAACACAACTAGGGTGCACTTATTGAACTATGGAGCGCTAAACTTCAAATAGTCATAACTTTCACCTTGTAACTACTGATGTCTTCACAAATTTTGAATTTTTTGAAAGGTGCTTAGCATTCTATAGCACAGTAAGGAAGAAGTAAACATCAGTTACCACATTAAAAAAAATATTTGAATATTTCTCAACCACAAAAATAGATGGAGAGCATGTTTCCTAGGTTCTTGGAGGTCCTCATATGCAAGGAATACCATGGGTTGAACTAGAGATTCCCTTGCAAGAGTTACCCATACCTATTCTTCAGGAATCTGATTCAATACATCTTGTTGGTTTGTTTAAGGTGGAAATATTAGTTCCCTCATGTTTTATCTCCTTTATTTCTCCCATTCTAATATATAGTGTTTCCAAATATCTCAGAGTTGTAACAAAAGAGGATGTTCTAAAATGTAAAGAAACTATGTCAAATTATCCCTTAGTAGATCTGAGTTGTAAAGACCTCTCATTCCTGATCATTGGAAATGTGTTTTTGTGCCTTCTTTTACACATGATAATGGCACCTGAGCAATATGGCTGAGCCAAAGAAAATATGTATTTTGTGGTTTCTCTCAACACCTTTGGACCTACAAAATTTGTTTCATTTCCATGGTCCTACTCCATTCTTTTTGTCCCACAAGATTTTATGCATAGTATTTCCCCTTTTCCAAGTTAACAATGCTATGGTTGTGATCTCACATAGAAATAGAAAGTTAACATGATGTTGTTTTGAGATATGTGTCACTCAAGATTTGACCTCTCCCTTCCCTATTTTCCTTCATACAATAGAAGAGGATGCAAGGGATTCCCTCATTAGGAGTCTTCCTGATAATTCCATTGATTCTTGGACTGAAATGTATCACCTCCCTTTAGCTTAGGATTTCCCCTTACATGCTAATCTCTAGGTCTTCCCCTTGTCCCTTGGATTGTTAGAATAGGAAGAAGATACCCCACATGAATCAGTAGTCATGAGTAAAGTAGCATTAGGATTAAATAGAGGAACCAACCTTCTTTAGAAGGTTGATCCCACTTTACAAGTTTCAAACTTATGATGATCATCTCATGTTGGCAAAATATGTAGATGTATCTGTAACAAAAAAATCTTAAGTTGTTACTTTTGTGATAACAAACCCTACAAATCAATAATGAACCATGGCAGCAGATGGCACATAACAAGTCAGAACTGGTCTTTTTTCCATAGGGATGGAGTTTGGATTGATAGGTCTCAATTTGTAAGATATTTTTTGCATTCACTTTGAAAACTCTGGCAAGGGATTCAAAGAAATTCTCATACAATAAAGAGCTAAGAAGGGAATTGGGTAATTTCATAGGGAGAACCATGAAAGCATGAGGATAACAAGAGAAAAGTGTAGTTTCAGTCAAATCAACCCCTCAGACGTGATTCACCAACCTAAATGATAGATTTTGAGTGGCACCATCCTTCTACAAATAGACATCCTCAAACACATGAAGGAAGAGTTGTTATATGATCCCCTAACTGGGGTTACTGAGGAAGTTGTTGATATTGATTGGTGAGATAGGTGTTCTCTACCGAATCCTCCATGTCCCTTGGACCTAGCAAGAATGAAGCTAATAGTGATGATGATCCTGATGATGATATTGGGAAAGTGGGTTACTTTCATTCAAGCTCACTAGATGTGATCAACATCTACTGAAGTAATCCCCCTGCTTTCTCTCTTCCTTTTGGGATTCTCTTATAAATGGGTACAAGTGATTTTTCACATTCTTGAAGGGTTGATTTTTTATTGCAAGCTTTGGAATCTCTACCTTTTATTCAATCACATTGATTACCTTCAGACCTTTGATAACTCACATTTATGTATGAATAACAAACCTCTTTTCTAGAAAATTGTAAATGGATATTGTTGTGGCTAAATGTGTATAGCTGTAGTTTCCCCTTTGAATATTTTTTGTATTTTGTGTGGGTGTATTGACATCTTGCTCTCCCTAGTTTTATCCATTCATATATTTCCTAAATTTATGTTTTCTTTATATTCTTGCATGTGTGGTTATCCCCATGTATATTAAAGGTCAGAACTCATCCCTGTTCTAGTATTGGTACATTTCCTCCTTTACTTTTCAGCATTCACTCTCTCTCAACCCCTGAATCATGGAAATTTTTATATTACATTTGGGTAGTTTCCTTTTTAAGTTTTTAAGGATAGTTTGAAGTGCTCTAGGATAGAAGGAACCATCATTCTATGGAGGTATGTATGAAGGAGCAAGGTCCCACAACTTGTAAAATTTACCATATTACCCAAAAGTATTGATTTTTCGTTATCAAGTCATATGGTTTTAGTTTTGAGTGTTAACAATAGTATTTAACAACAAGAGAATAAAATTATAGAGTTGTTTAGAAACCACAATCATTAAGAAAATAAAAAGGGGAATAAATTCAATGATATTAAATGAAAACTAAAGGTATTTTTTAGGGGACTTAACAAGGTTCCTCTTTCTTATTATAAGGGGAAGGTACCTAAAATAGGAAATTATATAGAAGCTTGGATGTATATTCTCTAGTAGTCATTCAGGTTGCATCATGTTAGTTGATGTTAGTTCTAATATGCTGCCTCTTATTTCTACTTATCATTTACAAGTATATTCCTTATTGCAGTTGGTACATTTGGTAGAGATGAAAGGGTATGATAAAGAAATTATTACTTGGAAAAAAATAAAAATAAAAATGAAGGTGAATCTAATCCAATCATGGGGAGAGGAATCTTAATGATGAATTCAAAATTGTGTTTCAATATGTCACTATGATGGTTTCTATCCAATCAATAAAACACTATGATGGTTTCTTCATCTGAAGCAAAATTTATATATTTACTATAGTAAATTAACCACATGAAATATTAGGAAATAAATTTATTTATGTAGAGCTAGGGATTATATATATAACCATGCATGATACGAGCCTTAATAATCCATAAGATTTTATTTCGATTAGAGAATCAACCTTTTTGGTTGAAAAAGGAAAGAAATATTGGATGAAGTACAAATAAGAAATGATGAACAAAATGTCTCAAAATAGTGAACCAATTTTTAGAAAAGGGATTAAAGAGAAGGGAAAGTGATCTTCCAATATAATTTTCTAGTATGAAGTTTCCCTCCAAAGATTGTAGTTATACCACCACTAAATGTGGGTCATTTCAGATGGTATCTATAAAAAAATTCAATAGTTTGTGGCAAAAAAAAATGTTTTTTATAAATAATATGGGATTGAAGTACTTGGTGAAATAAATAGTATTCCATGGCCACATTTTTTGGTGGATAATAAATTTCCAGTTTTTGCTTTCGAATTGGTAGTATAAGTTAGGGAATAGTTCAAAATTAATGTTCCCCAATTGGTAATAAGTAGGGAAACAAAATTATGGTCTTCTTCTCAAATAAACAATGAAGAAAGTTCATACAAAGTTTAAGATAATGTGCCTAATCCAAAACTATACAAGGTTAGTAGGTCTCTGAATATTTTACCAAAATAGAATGATTTCTTATACATAGTATGGTTAACCAAAGAAAATAATAATATTTTAGTGTACCTAACACTTGTCATCTCATTGGTGGGGAATCATACAAGTTAGAGAGATATGGTGTCCTTAGATATAATGTCTTAGAAATTAAACGAGAAGTAATCATGTAGGAAGAACAAAATGGAATTGTAGGAATGCACTACACTAGAGAATCCAACATAATAATGATACTATTCTCAAAACTATGGTGGTTGGGAATATTCAAGGACACTAACGACTTAGCACTCAACCATGATATTTGACAAAGGAATGCAAAACCAAATTAAAGGGACAAGATTCCCTTAATACCAATCTTATCCCAATAAACTTTCAATAGAAATTAATGAGAGCAATAATAAAAAGAAATAACTAAGGAAAAAAGAAAAAAGAAAAATAACAAATTTAAATGACATCAACTTCATCAAATCCAAAATCATGATTCACACTAGTTTTCCTTTTTCCAATGACTTTATATCGTAACTCAAATCACAGACATAATTTCAACTTAGTCTATTTCAGATGATTTGTTTAATACAAGAAAAGAAGAAAGGACAATTTGTATCATAAGTACTTAACCATCTGAAAAGCCGTGAATAGTGTCAATCATGTTTTATTCACTCCAATTAAATAATAAAACCCTTCTAAGATATGTATCCAACAGGTTTGTATAAAAGCAATTTGAGCAAGAAGAGATTACTGTCTCGTGCAAGTTCACCTAGAAAACTACCATTAACTCTATTATACCAATTTTCAATCATTGATAAGTATTCAAAATTCTAACTACAGGGCTACCTTTATACAAGAGATAACAAACAGTTTAAATTCAGGACAATAATACAACCAATAAATGAAAGGAGTCTTCTAAGTTAAGATCTCGCCTCTTACAATTTCTTCCCTCTTATTTTTTTTTAACAGTCCTATCATCTCATAACCATACAGTAGAGTTCCTTATAGGAATTCTAAAGAAGACATCACTATTATTCCAAAGGAGAGTGTAAACACTTTCTTAATATGAAACCCTTTAACAATTTTCCCATCCCAACTTAGAGAAAGAAAATAGAGATGATTTAAACTCTATTGTAATCAAGTTCGGAACTAATTAACTTCCAGAAAGTAATATTCATCTCAAGTTTCATCAAGGAAGGAAAATATGAGTAATCAAACATCTAAGTTTAACCAATAACATAGGTCAGATGGAGTCACCTTTAGAGTTTTCCAATGGATCAAATTGAATCATTCAAATCGCCGCACTATTAGGTTTATATATAATTTCAGGACACCAAACCAAAAATGCATGTAAAGAATTAATAATTGAATTCTAAATATAGATTCAACAATGCTTGAAAGCCATCCTACTCATACCATAGTAGTCATCAGTGCTTTAACTGTACAAAATAAATAGATCATTCAGTTGCATATGGATTATTTCAACCCAAATTTTAACTACAAAAGGAAAAGCATTAGCTGAACATAAATAAGCTTATCGATGTTGAAGTCGTTGTTTTTATTTCAAAGTAGAATTCCCGACATTGTGTAATGTAGCCCTAAGAAGTAGATTTCACAGTCACCCTAGAGTAAAACACAGTCATATCTCAACCACCCATTAAATACAATTTCCATTAAGGCAGATCCAAGATTAATCCGTGAATTTTCCAGGAGATACAGAGCTTATCCAAATACATTTTCTCTTGAACATAACCTTATTCCTAATATCCATGTAAAATCACAAAAACAATAGTTTAACCAAATACTTCCTTACTCACAGAATCCTGTATTCATAAGAACATTCATACCCTTTTGAAGTAAAAAGTACAGGCTTAGATTTCAAACAACATTTCCAACTCACAAGACTAAAACAATTGATTTTCACTGAATAAACTAACATTCCAACCACAAATTCAATTACCTACTTCTTGAACATGGACCAGTAATAGTTAGATTCCATACGACGAAGAAAACAATCAATTAATCCAATCGTATTCAAACAACAAATAATTACAGTGGTGTTTTCAAACACGTAATCATTATGCACGCATTCTTTCATGGAGGCAGTTTCTAATTAAACACCTTCGACAGATAAAGAAAACTTACAACACTTCCAAACAGAAAGAAAAACTCCATATTGGATTCACAACATGGAAACAAGAATAACAAAGTAGGTTTCATCCAGGATCCAAAATACAACCCAGAACCCCAAATCAATATAAAACCCAAATTATTGTTACCAGCCAAGTCAAAATGTGCATACATTATCTGAACAGAGTTGTTCTAATGAAAACATTTAAAGGAAAGAAATATTTCTAACAGTTAGGGCCTATCATGCTTGATAGTGTTGCTAAAAATTCAAATAAGACCTCTGAATGCACTCTCACCTTCTCTTCTTCTTCCACGAAATATTAAACAACAAAATATTGTTACCTCCATGCCTTATATACTTCCCTTGACAGAGAAGTAAATTTGAAACTCTCAAAATTTCCATGAAACGAAGAGTAGACGGCTGGTTCGAAGAACCAGTGCTCATGTAGAGTGAAAAACAGGATGCATGAAAAACAAAAAAACCAAGCAAAATTCCACTTGCATGCCTTCCCAAGCAATCTGCGCTCGAGGCCCTATGCACATTAATTACATTTATTTTTATTCTCCCACCTATTTTCCATTTCCACTGACTACCAAAGTTGGTGAATGCCAAAACAAAATAAACAAACATTCCCATTCTTAGAGATACTACCATGTAAGACCCTCTTAGCAAATTTACCCTCAGCTAAACCTAACAGCACTCCCTGTTCTTCATCCTTATCCCTTCCTTAAATGCCATGGAAACCATCACCCAAGACTTGCGACCCTCCTTAGGTCCCCCTTCATAGCATTAGATTAGGATAGGTTAGTGATTAAGGTTAGATCATAGGTAGACTTAGTCTTATTGCCATAGGATATAACATTAGTCACCCTCCTTAGGATTATTAAGCACATAGTTTAGGACTAGGTTATATTAACTAACCTTGCTACATTAGGTTATAGTTTAGGTTAAAACTAATAACCTTACTGATTCTAGTGTAGGTCCCCAAGATAGGACTAATCAGTAATAGAGTTCAAACAAGATAAAACATTCCTGGATCAGATTCCGTTTAGCAGCAAGAAAATTAAGCTTTAGATATAAAACATACACATCTTACTTGGCTTAAGGTCCAGGTCCTTCCTTATGCTATGATAAGTGGAACAAGATTCTGATTACCATGTTAGCCAGAGTTAACCTCCGGAATTGAACATTCAAAGCTCAGTTAGACTTAGTAACTCTCGAAATGTCAATACAATTTGTTCATCCTGAATAAAATTAAAACATTCCTTAGATCAATGCAACTGATCCAAGGTTGAGTCATAAAGGTGGATAAATCCACAATCTTCTAGAAATCAGATTTTACTCAAATGTGAAGGATGAAATAAACAAAAGAGTCCAAGCATATTCCGGTTCAGTCAAAGATCTTAAGAGCAGAAAAGATATAATCCAAATCAAGCATGACTTCCCAAAACCAAAGGAACATGTCCTTATATAGGAGAAATCATATATCAACACTTGAATGCTCAGGAGAAAGTAACAATAGTTCAGGGTGTTACATTGGGCCTCAAGCCAAACCTAAAACACCCTTTCTTACAAGCTTCCCCAAAGAAGGTCCTAGGAGAGAAATACTTAGCAAAAACTTTGTTGTCCCAAGAAAAAATTACAGTCCTTCTCATGCCCAAGCTACTAAGAATCCCATTGCCATCTAATGAATCTGCTTGTCTCCCTTCCAATGATGCCTTGCCAAAGAGTATTCCATATGACATAGCCCAGGTATTGAGCCAAATCAAAGTGAGTGTTCCAATTAGTGAGTTGCTTAGGATTCCTGAGCATAAGAAGAGAGCATTTGAGTAGTTGGGATTTGAGGAGGAACAGAGTAACCCCACGCAGAACATGTACAATGTTGTTTGAAAAATCCTCCTCAGATCATTACATACCTTAGAACACTCAGCAGTAGTAGAGGATCTTGGAGAGGACACCTGAGGTATATTTGGGGACATCCTTGGATGATTCCCAATTGAATTTTGATCTATTCTTCACAACTTTGATCATAAAGGATAGGCTACTTCACAATTGTATGTTTGATTCTGATGCATCATGTAATGTTATGCCTCTAGAAGTCATGAATGAGTTGGATATCAATGTAGCAGCATCCTATGGGAAGTGTACTGCCATGGACTCAAGAGAATTTCTGGTAGTTGGTTGTGTGAAGGGTTTGGTGGTGCAACTTGTAACCTATCCAGGTAAGAATTTAAAACTTTATGTTGTGATTGTTGATTGCCCCTGCCAAATGGGGTATGTTATTGTCAAGAAAGTGGACTGCAAGTGTTAGAGGGAGTGTCCAAATGGATATGTATTTTTCCACCATTCCCATTGAGGGTAGCCTTGTCAAGCTCTATGGAGAAAATAAAATTTTGCATCTAATTGAGGACCCAAACAATGCTTCCCTATGAAGTATTATTTGTTGATGTTGATGTTGATAATTTTATTGGGGTTGCTGATGGAAAAGAACACAAGCTAGATCCGTCAAAATGCCTTGAATAGGTAAGTTCTCCTTGGACCTTGCTATTTGATGGAGCTTTCTCTAAATTTGGAAATGGTGCTTGTGTAATTCTGATTTCTCCTAGCTTGGAAGAATTTTTTTTTTTCCTTCAAGCTTAATTTTGAATGTACTAACAACATTGTTGAGTATGAAGCCTTGTTGTTGGGTCTAAGGATTGCATGGAAGTATGGTGTCAAGAACATCATTGCAAAAGGAGATTCAAAGCTAGTTGTCAAACAAATAAGAAAAATTGTATGCTACAAAAAATCAGTGAATGAAACAATATAAGCATGTAGTTTGGGATCTAATTGAGATGTTTCAATGTTGTTGCTGACAAGTTGGCAGTGTTGGGGGTCAAGGTTTGGAGTTTGCACAGTTTCACCTTATTGTGAGTACAATGTTGAAGTGTTAACTATGCCAGTTGTCCCTGATAATATCAAGCATTGGAAAGTGTTTAATGGATGATGCTCAAGTCCAAAGGTTCTTACAAAATCAAGGTGAGTTTGTAGATCAACATATTGATTGGGAACCAATGGTATGTATGGCTGAAGGAAGAGAGACTTTGTTTGGAAAAGATATTATCCAATTGAAAACTAACACCATTCCTAGAGGTCTTGTCACTCTTGAGTCCAAATTTTAGCAATGTTGATTGCATCATCAATAGAAACCATATCTACCTCAAGGGATGCAAAAGAGCATAACTTGGGAACTAGTGATAAACCAAGAAAAGTTTGGTTGGGCAGCAATCTATACAAGGAAGAAAAATAGTCCTACCTCCAATTGTTGAACCAATATCAAGATTGTCTTGCATGGTCATATTCAGAGATGAAATCATATAGAGAAGACTTGTTTCAGCATGAGATCCCTCTTGAGAACAGATGCCCAAACCATTCAGGTAGAAGCAAAGTCCAATTAATCCACTCTTCTCCATGAAAATGCAAGATAAATTGAAGAAACTGAAGGAGGGAGGGATCATTCAGCCCACAAGGTATTCATCTTGGGGTTGCAAACCTTGTGTCAATTAGAAAGAAGAATGGAGATATCAAACTTTTTGTAGACTTCAAAAATATGAATAGAGCTTCATTGAAATAAATTTAGCCTTTTCCAAACATGGAAAACATGCTACAGTTAGTGACTGGATCTGAATTGTTGTCCACATTGGATGGTTTCTCTGGCTACAATCAGGTGGTTGTCAAGAAGTCAGAACTATTTAAAACTACATTTTACCACTCCTTGGGGAACATATGTTTATGTGAGAATGCCTTTTGGTCTCATGAGTGCTGGAGATACTTTCCAAAGAGCAATGGATGTTTCTTTTTCTATTTATATAAATGACTTCATTTCAATTTATTAGGATGATGTGACTGTATTTTCAAGGAGCAGAAAATACCACTTGCAGCACTTCGAAAGAATGTTAATAAGATGTAGAGAGTTTGGAATCTATCTCAATCCAAAGAGGTGTCACTTTGGAGTGCAAAAGGCCAAGCGGCTTGGTCATATTATTTCAAAGGTTGGTTCTATGATTGACCCTGAGAGGGTAGGAGCAATCAGCAAGGTGCCAATTCCAAGAACAAAGAAGGGCATCCAATCTTTCTTTGAGCAGATCAACTTCATTAGAATGTTTGTGTCAAATTTTTATGGATTGACTCTTCCTATTACAAGCATGTTAAAGAAAGATCAAGTTATAAAAATGGGAGGAGGCTACTATTCAGGATTTTGAAGGAATCAAAGAAGCACTTAAAACATGCACCCATCTTGGCAGCTCTTAATTACAAGAAGTCTTTCCAAATCTTCTCCTTTGCTTCTGAAAATACTATTGCATCTGTTTTGCTCCAAAAGGATGAGGATGGGGATGAGAGGCCTATTGCCTTCTTTAGCAAGGCTTTACAAGCTGCTGAGTTGAAATATACAATCATAGAAAAAAAAAGCATTTTCCTTGGTGAAAGAAATAAAGGTTTTCAGGCCTTATATCTTAAGTTCAAATGTTTTTTGCTTATGTTCCCCACACCATGGTAAAAGACATCTTAATCATAGATGGAGATCTCAAGAAAAATATGTAGATGGGTGAACAAACTGCAGGAGTATGATATGGAAATCCAAACCACAAATCTAGTAAGAGGTTTGGGTCTTGCTAAGCTCATGGCCGAGAGAAACTTGTAGACTGTGGAACTGAATGAAGTAGAGGAAAAAAGGGAAGATGTTCTTAAGAAATTGGTAAGTTCTGAGTGGTATAAGGATATAATCTTTTACCTCAGACACCTATGATATCCTGATCATTTAAATAAAAATTAAAAAAGATCCCTCAAGCTGGTTGCTTAAAAATACATCATCACTGACTTTGGGCTGGCTTGGAATAACCCTGAAGGTGTCCACTTGAAATGTATAACTGGAAGATGAAGCTCCCAAAGTAGTTGCTGATTTCCATGGGGGAGTTTTTGGAGGACACTTTGCTGGAAGGGTTACTGCTCACAAAGTTTTGAGAGCTAGTTATTTGTGGCCTACCTCTCTTCAAATATGTAACCATGCTGGTTAGAAAATGTGAGAGCTACCAACATTTCTCTGGAAGAATGAAAGCCTCAGGCTCCCTTCCTTTGCAGCCTGTATCAATTAAATCTCCTTTCAAACAGTGGGGGGATGGACTTCATTGGTGATATTTCAGACCCTTCTAGTGCTGGACATAAATGGATCCTTGTAGCCATAGATTACTTCACAAAGTGGGTAGAGGCAATCCCCACCAAGAAAGCAACACCACCAAGTTGTTATGGACGTCTTGTTAAATAATATCATATGCAGATTTGGTGTGCCAATCAAGATTGTTGTTGATAATGCTATGTGGTTTCAAAGCTAAACCTTTGATGGCAATGTGCAAGGAGTATGAAACCAATCTAAATTATTCTTCAAAACTATAACCCCCAAGGAAAAGGACAAGCTGAGTTTAACAATAAGAACTTGTTGAAGATCATTACGAGGACCTTGGAGTTAAACAAGAGAAAATGGGGTGAACAACTGAAATTTACAGTTTGGGCTGATAGAATCACTGCTAAGAGAGCTACTGGTAAGAGCCCATTTGAGTTGGTGTATGGAAATCAAGCTCTGCTGCCATTACATCTGCAATTATCATCATTTCAGTGTGTTCAACAACTTGAAGATCAGGAGGTCAGTCCATATGAAGCAAGGATTAATCAGATTGTGGAGCTAGATGAAGAGAGAAGAGCATCCCACCAGAGGCATGTCAGATTTAGAGAGAAGTTGAAAAGATTGTTTGACAAGAAGGTCACTCCTAGGGATTTCAATATTGGAGATCTGGTTTTGTTGTGGGACAACAAAAATGAAGATAAGGGAAAACATGGTAAAAATTGATGCATTATAGATGGGCCCTTACTCCATTGATATCATAATTGGTGAGAATACCTTTTTTCTCAAAGATTTAGATGGAAAATTACTTGAAGTACCTATTAATGGTAGGCATCTGAAGCATTTCTTGGATTAATCCCCAAAATTTGAGTAGTGTTTGGCTGTTGCTCTATTTTTGGTGTTTTGTCAGTTTGTGGTTTACCTTGGCATGTGGCAGCCATTTTTGTCGGGTTCTTAGCTTGTTTTTGGATGGTTTTGGCTCATGAATCCTTTTCCCAATGGATTATTTTGGTACTTGGTCTATGTTTTTCTTATGACACTCACTGGGAGTGCCCATCCCCGAGTAGGAGCCGATGTTGGTGCCCATTTTAATCCTTTGTTATTTTACCATCTTTCCCCTTTGTTCTACATGTTCTAAAATGTTTTTCTTCAAATTTTGCGGTCTGCAAACTTTGTTCTCCAGACTGGATGCTTTGAAAATCTCACAAACTTATTATTTTTCTCTAATGTGAAAGAAAACACATGTCTGCCCTGCTTTGTGCCCTAAATTTCCAAATCCATGGGCCTCTGTCATTTTTTCCATTTTCCTGGCCTATGGAGTTCGTGGTTACTAGTTTTTGTCCATTTTTTTCCCTAAAATATCTATTCCCATGGTCGAAACTTGCATAAAATCAATTTTCCTTTGTTTTTTGACCAAAAATCCTTCACCCATGAAGAAAAAATCAAATTCCGGCATTTCTAGCATTTTCTGTGTTTTTTGATAGTCAGACGGGCATCATTTACCCGTTAAATTTATCTTGAGCATCCTAGGGCATCACTGGCAAAATTATATGTTGATTAACGGGCATACAGATGTCCTTTTCCCCATCAAATTTTAGCTTGTATACTTCTGCATATGTGGCCACTTCTGGTTGGACAAGGATCGTCAAGGTTCTTTGAAAAACTTAACATTTTTTGGTTTTTTGGCAAAAAATCAAACTTTCTCCCTGCAGATCCGTAGGTCCCTAAGAAGGTGGACACGTGTCATGTTCTTATGCAAAGGTGGGATGGACGGTTGGCAGGGGACTTAGAAGTTGTTTTCCTTTTTGGTGAAAAGGGGAAAAAGTTGAGGACAGGGCTGCGGGTCCACAGTGGAGTGAAGGGAGACACGTGGCGGCTTCAGGGCGCAAAGCGGGTCGGCGGGCCGACGGAGGTAAAAGGGAATATTTTCCCTTTTACCAAATGACTTAGAGAAAAAAATTGAAGTGCTGGCCCATGACAAATTAGAAGGAGACACGTGGCAGGGAAGAAATCGGAGGCGTGTGCCCGCGGAGGAAAAGTGGAACAATTTTCCCTCTGTGGAAAAAAGGGTTTAAAACATGAAATAAGCCCGCAGTTTCTTAGCGATGGAGAGATTGACATGTGTCAAGGACAAAAGTAGAGGTATGGGCCCACGGGGAAAAAATTTAAAATTTTCCAAAATTCAAGAAAGGTGGAAATATGCAGAATTGAAGCGCGATTTCAATGGGACCCACCATATGCCACGTGTCAACACCAGAGGTCAAGGGCAGAGGGGCAGAGAAAAAAGTAAAAAAATTCTATTTTTCCAAAAATGTTAAAAAGTCAAAAAGTAAGCCCGAATTCATTCCCAATCATATTTTGACACGTGGAGGGTTCATATTGAAGGGGAAAAGGCCAAATCGACGGTAAATGTATATTTTCATTTTTGGCCACCATTTTTTGTTCCAAGAAGTGTGGAAATGCATTTTTTGCATCAATTTTGATAAACTTTTCTTTGAATTCATGTCATCTGGGCCTGTAAGGACCAATGCAAGCGGTTTAAAAGGATCAATTTGTAGATTTAAGGCATTTTTCAAAAAAAAATTACTCAGGCTCGAGCAAAATGTGAAAAACTAAATCCAAAGTTGTAAAATCAAATTTTGAAATGATGAAGGATGAAATAATGAGAGGAAGGGGGTCTACATGCCTTGAGGATGAAAAACGTGCCTCCATAATGGATAATGATGAAGGATTTGTAATGATTCTCCTTTTTTTGAAACACCTGGAAACTTTTGTTGCAAATATGTTAAACGTCCCTATCTGCGAATAATGTTGGAATTTTGTAACAAGCTTGATGTTGGGCATATTCTTTTCTTGGGAAAGAAGGATCAAATGTAATAGAATGTTATATAATGCATGTTTTGAGACATGTAAATGGTTGGAGAAACTTATAATTTCATTGGAAAATTTGGGAAGAAGCCCATTCTCTGAGAAACCACCTGAGAACCATTTCTAATTCCTTTTTACATCAAAATTTGTATCATGTGGAGTTGGTTTCAACTGTAAAGCCATGAACAAGCTCTGAGATTGTTCTTATGACATTCCCCTGCTCATAAATTTGGTCATTCTGGATATGTTTTGTTGTCTCTTAGCATGATTTTCATATATTTATATTTCAGAATGTTTTTAGTTTGTGTTTCTTGCTCCTATTGCAGTCTTGTGTTCAAAATATCTCTTGATCATACATGGTCTCATTTCTTGTTGATAGTTTAGTGGTATTTAAAATCTCACATTTAGAAGAGCTTTCATCTGATAAAGAGATAAATAGATTTAAAATCACTTTACCTTCCTTGAATTATGAGATTGTTTGTAAACCCTTTGGGTGCACCTTAGGTCATGATAAAATAGAGATTTATGGGTACTTTGTTGGTTATCTGCTTCAAGATTTTGTGGCAGGTTATCAAATATTGTGTGGAAGAGAGAAGATCTAGGCCTCCATTTGGTGCACATATCCTGGTTGAAGTAGTACCTTTACCCCTTTGAAACATTCTATTGTTTAGGTCTTACAAATTTCTTGCAAAGGTCCCTCAAATAATTTGGCAAATTATGGGTTATTCTTGCCTAAAATCTCCCACAAAAATTTCATTCAAAAAAACTAATCCTACCCACACTACCCCCTGCACTACATTGTGTTTCAACAAAAGAATACAATCCATTTACAAAAATGCACAAAGCAAATCAGGATCATATAATGTCTTCAGTAACCCTTGCCTTGCATTGAAAATATCTCCATAATTTGGGAGTGACAACTTGTGAAAGTTAGATTTGGAGTGTTGATCATATTTTCCCCAAGGGATATCTACACAGATTGAGGGATATCTTTATCTCCTTCACCATTTGGGGTTTACAATATAGGTCCTCTTACCTTGGTTGAAAGGCACAACCTAAAACAATAAGGACAAGATCAAGTCCTATTCGAGTGCTATTCATCTCTCCATAAATTTGATTGCCAGTTAGATCACATCCCCGGCTACAAAATGATATATCAATGATCTATCTATCTTCAAGCTTCATGAAATATCTCTTATGCTGCTCAGACTGAAAAGGAGAACAAATTTGGGTACCAACACTAGTAGCTGCATTATTGTCATTGATGTGAACTCAAATGTGGTTGACCCATTTTGAACATTTTGATTTACTTATTTTTCCATCTCTGACCTCTCAGGAGAAGCTTCAGAGCTTTCACTTGAAGGATTGTCTTCAAAAAATAAACCTAGTACTGAGGTTTCTTCTTCAGAATCCTCAGAGGTATATGAAAAGATATGTGCTACATGTGGATTAGGAAAAAATCTACCATGGGCATCCCTTTGGCAATGCATACATCAACTACTCAACTCTATCAATGGAAAATTAATTGTGGGGGTTGGTTGGAACTGAATTTCCTAAAACCTAAAATAATCTAAGAAATAAAAAACCTCTTCAAAAACCTTACAACTTGGCAGTAATCCCCGGAAAAAGGCACCAAAAATGGTGGTGTGAATTAACTTACAACATTTAATATACTTTTCATCAATCTACAATCATATTCCCTATCTATGGATTGACCCCCTCCGTATGCATCCCTTTCTACAACATTAATCTTTTCTTTTTATATCTTTCATTACAAAAAGGTGTGAAGAGATAGAGTCCTACTAGGGGTTCCAGTTGGATTAAGTAAAATATTTAAACCAAACATTCTGGAAACTTATATGCATGTAATATAACTATTCAATACATGTTCTCATACAATCACATAACTTAACTAACTGATTAGTTGATCAACCAACTATTCAATTATGAGTTAAATCAATTAGTTATTTTTTTGAGTTACAATGCATAATCACTTGATGATGTTGAGTCTTCTTCTTGTTCACATAACTTATTATTCTATCAACATGTGCAAGCTTAGGTGTAGTGTCCACATTATGCAAGCTCCCCAGAATTTTGGCTTTATGTATGTGTGTGAACTCCTTTTGTTGTAGATGCATTTCTGTAGATGGGGTCCCTTAGGTTGTATGTATTTTCTACAGATGAACTCTTTTTTGTGAATGAGTTCCTTTGGTTGTATGTCTGTTGCTATGTATGGATCCTTTGTTGCATGATAGTTACTACATATAATAACTTCTTTGCAAACAAGGATGTCATTCATGACAAAGAATCAATTAACATCATATTGAAACCAAAATAATAAATACATACTCGTAATCCAAAAAATAAATTAAAATTTAGTAATAATTATATTAACTAATATCTATACCATGAGTTCAAGCTATAATGGAAACTATTTAGCACCATCACCAGGAAATACAACTTTAGGGGTACAATTGGCTAAAAAAAATATAGTAGATGAGCTGTTTAAAAACGCAATAAAATCACTCATTAGTCATCCTTGGCCTTAGGTTCAATCTTCACCTCTTCTTCTACCTACCTTAGAGGAGTCTCTTCTCACATCCTCTTCATGCTTGCAATTGATTTTCTTCTCATGCCATGATTCAGCACACTAACATCCTCCATCTCCCTCTTCCTCATCCTGAAATTCTTCTTTTATTTTTGGAGGAGTGGGACCGCTTTCCTATGTAGTGTCAACTGTATGCTTCCCCTTTGGTATCTCTAGGAGGTTATTCTCATTTCCAATGTATTTCCCATTCACCAATTTTGGGTTAAGGTTAAGATACACCTTATCCGCACCCACCTTTCCGACCTCCAAAGTCATATAATTGATAACAATGTCATCATATATCATTTTCTGGATGAATGCAGACCTACCCAGATAAACATTAGGTCTTTTGGAGAGTATGGTACTTGTAGTCAAATTTGTCTACATCCAATATAAGCTTGCACACATCTGAAAAATATTTTGATAGAAACCTAGAAATAGTGCACAGTGAATGTATAAGGGAGCTTATACCAAGGGCTCCATTGACCATTCTTCATCCTTAACATGTCAATGTAGTAGTTCTAGAATACTGTAAACTCTTCCTCCCCATCCGCCATCATAGGTAAGTCCCTAGGTATGTGTCATTCATGTTTAAAGGATTCATGCATAAATCTATAAAAACTATCTAGCCTTTTCTTGTATGGGCCACTCATAGTTCCTTTACAAGTTTTATTTTGTAAATCTCTCGGCCAATGACTTATTTTCTTCCAGGAACTACCGTATTTTGTCCTTGGCGCAATCTGAGACGCCAATCTCTACAAATAAAATGGAGAGAAGGATAAAGCCCCAACTGATTTTTGTCCCCCTTGTGTGCCTCCTCAATGATACTTTCTGTTATGAATTTAGATAAGTTGTAAACACTCCCCTCCATTTTATTTTCGATGTGGAGGCCATTTCTTGTTCACACTGTCCCTAATGCTCATGGTTGTTGAACTTTTTTAGAAGGTGCATGACAATTTTTATCACATGGTCATCTATCATTTGAGACATCCATCACATTCCCTAATTTCTGGTAGGCCATCTCTACAACAGTGGCCTTATTGTAATAGTGTGTTAGTTTGTATCAGTTGTGTTGTCATTGATGTCAAGTCGATTGATGTCATGCTAGCTAGGTGATCTAGGCATGCTAGCTAGATGATCTAGGTATGTTTGCTAGGTGACCTAAGAGTCTCTGTGATGTAAATAAGAGGACAAAGGAAGTACAAGTGTAAGCTTATCAGGTGTTTTTCAAAGGTTTAAAGTGAATTCATGAGTTTTCAAGAAGACAAGGTCTTGGATGGTGAGTGGCAGTGTCATTTCAGGGTGATTTCAGGTACCTAAAGTAGTATAACATTAAAATAATGGGATATGTGTTGAGACAGTATCTAAAAATTATATGATCAAAGGTTAGGATCATCTCAGCTCCAGGAGTTAGTTTTGTATGCTAGTCAGAAATAGTGTTGAGAACAAACAGTGTTCTAACATGCAAATGAGATGGGATAGAAAAATTTAAAAATATAATTTTCTATAAATTTTGGGAGATGATAGAAGAATGTGTCTTAATACTTCATGTAAAATTTCAGGTCAATTTTAGGTCATTTGTTCAATTTATGTGAGTTTTTGTGAAACATGCTTTTTGAAAAACTTGTTTTGAGTTGTCTAGCTTTTTAGCTCTAAAAAATAAATTATTCAGTCTCATTTTAATAAATCATAAAACAAATTTTTGGAGTAAATTGGCATAAAAATCATGTGAAAAAATAATTTTCTCAAAAGGATGTGCGGTTGAAATGTTATGAGCATTTTGGTGGAGAAATTTTTCTCTCTTCTAGGTTGTGCACCAGATCGACAAGAACAAAAAGGTGTGGTTGGACTCCAAGTCTTGTTTGATCACCTCCTGAGTGTTTTTTAGTTATTTTTTTAGTGTGTTCCTAGCTTAGAAGGTGTTTTAAGGAAAAATTCCAAATGGAGAATATACCTAGCTATAGTGACCTGAAGTCATGAGCTTGAGAGGTTTGCATCTACTTCTTGCACCAAACTAAATCTATTGTCATGTTCAAAAGCTAAGAAATATTCTCTCATATTGGTTATTGATATCTTGAGCATTATCTAGATGTTGGTGGTCCTTTGTGCTCATTAACAAGGTCTTTTGAAGACATGTTTGGCTTTACGTAGGTTTGTAACTGAGTCAGTCTTCATCCAAAAGAGAAAGTTTGATATCAAACTGTGTGATGTCTCCCTCCAACAAGATGATTAACCTCTCAATATTAAATCATGCATATTTAGTACTTTCTTTTTATTTATCTTTGGAAACTTTCAAGGGGTTTTCTTGGTGGGTTGAAAATTTTAAGTTGATAGTTGTCCTCAGTAAAGAACAATTTCATTGCTTATCTAAAGAGAAAGGTGCTTAAAACAATATTTCCAAAGACTGAAAAGATTTTATTGTGTTATTCAAGGAATACTCTTGCAAGCTTGAAAGAACAAGTTATTCTTGTAGATGTTTGAAGTGTTTTCTTGATAGAATCTTGTTTGAATAAGTTGGGGAGAACAAAAAACTTTCCACGGTTTTTCAAACTAATTAATTTGAGTGAGTAAAAAGAAATCTAACAAAAATTCTAGTTCATGGACTTTACACAGTTGATACACACTAAACTAGGGTTTTTTAGAAAACATTTTTTCTTGAATCCTTTGATTCCATGAACCATATTCCTCAAAACTTTGAGATAATACCATATTCCTTATGTTGAATGATTGTTGGTTTTCAAATAGGACTTTTTAGAAGAGCAACAGTCAGGGGACAAGAAGTCCCTCCTCTTTAATGGGAGAGGTTCCCTTATTAAGACACGAACTTATTTACAAATATACAGAATGTCATTTTATGGTTGAACTTGGATACCACGAAAATGTTTTCCACAAAGATCATCAGTTACAAATGGACTGAGGAAAGAGGGTATGAAGATAAGCAGAATAGCAAACGTTTGGAATTATAGATAACAGAATAATTCTTTACGAGTGCGAAGTTGCAGGGAATTTGGAACAAGATTATTTGTATTAGCTGAATATGATTAAAGACACAAATTTCTTCAAACGACCTTCTTCAGATTCATTAATCAAAGACACAAAGTTCTTTCTTGGTTGTGCAAGATCACTGTATTTGCAAAAGCAATCAGTGAGACTAACAAATTAGGTACAAAATAATCTTCACAATACTAAAGGAAAACACAGAGGTACAGAGATTCAGATAGAGAATGAATAGAAAGCCCTTTTGTATTGATACGTTCAAGATCTATTTACAATTTCGAGAGTATGCCAGTTCTTCCTCCTTTTCGAATGGCAGAAAGCCATTATATAGATTACAATTCAGTTACGTCTTGTAACCGTTTCTTTTAAATAAAGAATAGTTAAGTATCCGCCGGTTGCAATACCTTAACTAATTACAAGGAATACGAAAGAAATAGGAAGAAGAGAAAAGAATGAAGAAGGAGACAGGTGGACAGTCCACTGAGAAGGACCCACCGTCTTTTAGAAACCGCTTCTTGAATTTCTTTAACGTCTCAGCTATGTCTTTGCCACGAGGGACACACCAGACGTTTCATCTTGAAGATGACAATGGATATCTTTGAAAGCTGATGCAAATGGCGTTTTGAAAGCTTCGTCCTTCTGCTAGCTGTCCTTGAAATTTGATCTTCGCAACTGGAATTCAAATTTAGCACATCCGGGTCAAGCGGGAAAAACTAAGTATGAATTGCATTAGGTTCACTTGGGACATGTGAGACGCGAATGCGCGAAACACGCGGCTCGGCCGATTCGGGTGAAACAGGGAGAGGACGCACAAATGCATTTTGGGACAATTGGGATGAAAAAGAGCGAAGTGCGCGACTCAGGAGTTTCGGTCGAAAATGGGACAGATTGCACTTTTTTAACTTTGGGACAGTTGGGACGAAATTGGGCAAATCGGCCGAAAATGGAACAGAGCGCACCTTAAGTTTGAACTTGAGAAATTTGAGACAAAAAGTTCCGGGGTACGCAACTCGGCCGGTTCGGGCGAAATTGGAACAGAGCGCACTTTTGAAATTGGGACATTTGGGACAGAAAAGTGCGAAGTACGCGATTCGGGAATTTCGGCCGAAAATGGAACAACGCGCACAAAAAGTTTTGGGACACTTGGGACAAAAACTTCCGACGGGCCCGAAATGGGACAATTTCGGAGGTTTCGGCCGATCGGGGAACAGAGTGCACTTTTTGATTTGGGACATTTGGGACAGAAAAGTGCGAAGTACGCGGTTCGGATGGTTCGGCCGAAATTGGAATGACTTGCACAAAAGCTTTCAGGACACATGGAACAAAAACTTCCGACGGGCCCGAAGATAGGACAATTTCAGGGATTTCGGCCGGTCGGGGAACAACTTGCACTTTTTTACTTGGGACAACCGGGACAAAAATATCCGACAGGCCCGAAATACTTACAAAATGACCCAAAACTTAGTCTTTTTAGACTTCCAAGACTTTTTTCACACCACCAGCTTGACAGAAAAGACACTTAGACTCAAAATTTTGAAATTTTACCTTTGACAGGGCAGGGAATTTTGAGTGGACAACAGCTGGCTCCTTCTGGGGATGACTTGGTGTAAATTCATGGAATGAGACAAGGCAAGAACTTAGACAACTCGGTGAAGCAGACCAGTGCCTTATCCCTTGGGCAACGGAGTCAAGGACAAACCAATACAAGGGCAACACACACAACAACAGAAGGGAAACACACCAAAAGCAAAAAGCAGAAACACTGTACATAATATACAAGGGACTCCCTAGTCACCTAGGACTTGAACAACTTCAAATACTGCCCACTATAAGGAAGTGGGAGGGGGGAACCATCTATGTAATCAAGATAGAAAGAGTTCTTACCAGCAAAGTGTCTTATCTTGAAAGGTCCAAGCCATAGAGAATCAAATTTTCCATGGCTACCACAAGGTTCGTGTCTTTTGTCCCACAACAGCACGGTATCACCAACTTGGAACTCTCTGCTCCTAGCTTTCTTATCAAACAGAATCTTCACCTTCTGCTAGTGAACAGATATCCTATCAGCAACCTCCAATCTGTCCTCGTTCAGTTTGTGCAGGTACATAATTCCTGGTTTGAAAGGAAAAGAATGCTGCATATCTTTTGGCTTGAAGGCTTTTAAATCCTCATAAAAATAAGCAAGAACATCCTTATACCTCCTTAGAAGATCAATTGCTTTTCTCCTTTCATCTGTCGTGCAACATTTCCCAATATTCACTAGCCTAGGATCAGTAGAACTCACAATATTGATTTTGTCATGCTCAGCTGATGGTTGAGGTCCAGTAGAAGCCCTAGACTTCACATACCTGTCATATTTATCAAATAGTTCTTCTGAGCTTACCAATCCTTTAGGAGTCTTATTTCCCTTGAGTTTAATGCACCCTTCTTGATCTGTTTCTTCCCGTTGGGTGACTGCTTTGATAGAGAAAGCATCAAGGAATTTAATGGAATCCCAAACCTGATTCCGGTAGTGCTTCAGCCTCCCATTTTTTACCTGAAACAGGCTTCTGACTTGCTTCACAATCAGCTCTGCATCACCACGAGCCAAAAGATTTTTTACACCTCGTTCTTTGGCCACTTGCAGTCCAAGGATGAGAGCCTCATACTCTGCCGTATTGTTAGTGTTCTCGAACTGCAATTTAAATGAAAAGGGGTACAGGCAGCCCTCATGTGATATTAACAGAACACCAGCTCCAGAACCAGCCGAAGAACAACTGCCATCAAATTCTAAGATCCAAACACCATTGGGATCCTTAGGTGATATTTTGCAGGGTCGGATTTCATCAGGGGACAAAATCATGTAATTACCATGGCCCCTGTCCTCATAGAGTATTTGTGCTTTAGGATCATCTGTCTTCTGCACAATGTACTCAGACTGCTTCTCAGGTAGTAGCTTCTTCATTTGTCCATGGATAGGTATGAGAGCGTGTGACCAATCCATTTGAATCTCTCCACCCACATCTTTATAGAAGTTTCTGCTTAGCAACATTCCATAGGAAGGAGAAATGTCTGCTACTAGTATGGTAGCCAAGACCTTCTTTTCAGGTAAAGCAGCAAAAGCCACTTGTGCATCTTTAATCCTTCCCACCAAAGGTACTTC
The DNA here is from genome assembly GCA_019776745.2 of Taxus chinensis. NCBI lineage: Eukaryota > Viridiplantae > Streptophyta > Pinopsida > Cupressales > Taxaceae > Taxus > Taxus chinensis. The sequence goes on along the minus strand of CM034154.1, from coordinate 749,686,334 downwards.
CTTACTTTCCATGGAGTAGCAAGATCCATAAGTATGAGTAAGGGTCAAGCCTAAAGCATGAGCTACTTTGGCGGGCATCACATTATCTGAGGCTCCGGAATCTATGACACAGTTACTGAGCCTGTGGCCAGCTATAAGGAGTGTTACATAGAAAGGCTTGATCTTGTCACCAGGTGAGGTGACAGCAGCTACTAGACTGGGCTGTGGTGCAGAAGGAGGTGTGGGCAAAAGGCCTTTGGAGGTGGTCTTGGAATGGGAATTTACAAATTGGATCATCTTGGCAAAAGCTTTTGGATGGGTTTGGTAATATTCAGCCTCTGAAATTTGAACTTTGGTCCTTTTTAGATGATCTACAATGTCAAAGGATCCAGAGGTGGATGGACCATCATCATTTGGAATCTTAGGCTTATCAACCCTAGGAGAAAAAGAAGAAGAAGCAACTTTAGGGGCAGGATTGGCAGTACTTACCTTTGGAGCAGATGAGGTAAGAATAGGAGATCCTCTTCTGGAAATTACAGGAATGGTTGCAGGCTGCTCTTTGGACTTCTTCAGGGGTTGTGTCACCTTTTCCCTCTGATGTGTCTGTTCCCGAGTCATGACAGCGAAGGATTCGCTGTTCATATCTGCTACCACTTCATCATAGTCATCTGCATCATCAATGCCTTTAGTGGTAAAGAAATTGACTCGAGATCCCTCGAGTTCTTCTGCCTCATCATCGAATTCCTCCAGGAACTCCTCACAAGCTTCATTATCATCTTCTAGTTCTTCGACCTCGCAAGTTGCATTCACAGGAACTTTGACGGGAGGTCCTTCAAGTGCCAATCTTGTGTGGGGAGCTGGCAAACGGTTTCTGGGTTGAAAATTTCTTCTCGGAACATCTACATACGGTGCATGCTGAGCTAATTGTTTCTTTATAGCTATTAGATCGTTTGCAAGTTTCTGGACTAATGGATCAGTATTGAGTCCAGAGGTGGAAGAGGAAGAAGCAGCAGATTTGGATTTGGGAGGATCTCTCTTCAACTTCCCTGACATGATTAGGTCGTCCTCGACACTAACAGCTAGTTCTTGATCCAGAATTAACGTTCCAAGATTAGCCCTTCTTAGAGCATAACTGACTTTAGGCGTTTGGGCATTCAAAAAGAAACATTTTTGGATTTGATCAACCGGCCGAGTATTCACAGGAATTTTGTTGATCAGTCTGTTGAATCGAGCCACAAATTCTCTCATGGGTTCCGATGGATCTTTCTTTATTTGAGAAATCTGGGCAAGCAGTGCATGCACATCTTCTACCGGCTTGAAATGGCTTTCGAACTGAGTTCTCATGGTATTCCAGTCGATGATGGCACCAGCCGGAAGGTGATAGAACCAGTCAGCAGCATTGTCCCTGTAACGTCTCGACGAACAGTCTTACTGAGACGTCTTTATGTTCAACCCCCAAGACTCCACACGCAACTATGAAGGCTGCAATATGCTCATCAGGGTGCACTTTGCCGTCGCCTTTGAACTTGGGGAAGTTCTTTCGGTTACCTCTAGGTAACTCATGCAGAGGCTGGGTGAGGGCCAGGGGCCCGACACGTTGACCCCATGGTACTTGTGCCATTCTTCTTGGAAATACGGTTCGGAGGGGAACTGTAACACCAGAAAGGATTAGAGCTTGTAGATTAGGACTAGCAGGCTCTGAAGGAACGCCACACGTAGGACTTCTTTCTCGAACAGGTGGAGTGCTCGTTGAACGAGTTCTTCTATTTGAAGGGAAAGGAAAACCCTGTTGCTCCAAAAGCTGAAACTGAGAATCTTCGATACCAAGGGCCCTTCTCCCTCGAGTGAAACGCGGAGTCGCCAGATCAAAGGATGATCGAAAAAATTATAGTACTGGAATGCGATTTTCCCCAGCAGAGTCGCCAAAAACTGTTGGTTTTCAAATAGGACTTTTTAGAAGAGCAACAGTCAGGGGACAAGAAGTCCCTCCTCTTTAATGGGAGAGGTTCCCTTATTAAGACACGAACTTATTTACAAATATACAGAATGTCATTTTATGGTTGAACTTGGATACCACGAAAATGTTTTCCACAAAGATCATCAGTTACAAACGGACTGAGGAAAGAGGGTACGAAGATAAGCAGAATAGCAAACGTTTGGAATTATAGATAACAGAATAATTCTTTACGAGTGCGAAGTTGCAAGGAATTTGGAACAAGATTATTTGTATTAGCTGAATATGATTAAAGACACAAAGTTCTTCAAACGACCTTCTTCAGATTCATTAATCAAAGACACAAAGTTCTTTCTTAGTTGTGCAAGATCACTGTATTTACAAAAGAAATCAGTGAGACTAACAAATTAGGTACAAAATAATCTTCACAATACTAAAGGAAAACACAGAGGTACAGAGATTCAGATAGAGAATGAATAGAAAGCCCTTTTGTATTGATACGTTCAAGATCTATTTACAATTTCAAGAGTATGCCCAGTTCTTCCTCCTTTTCGAATGGCGGAAAGCCATTATATAGATTACAATTCAGTTACGTCTTGTAACCGTTTCTTTTAAATAAAGAATAGTTAAGTATCACCGGTTGCAATACCTTAACTAATTACAAGGAATACGAAAGAAATAGGAAGAAGAGAAAAGAATGAAGAAGGAGAAAGGTGGACAGTCACTGAGAAGGACCCACCGTCTTTAGAAACCGCTTCTTGAATTTCTTTAACGTCTCAGCTATGTCTTTGCCACGAGGGACACACCAGACGTTTCATCTTGAAGATGACAATGGATATCTTTGAAAGCTGATGCAAATGGCGTTTTGAAAGCTTCGTCCTTCTACTAGCTGTCCTTGAAATTTGATCTTCGCAACTGGAATTCAAATTTAGCACATCGGGTCGAGCGGGAAAAACTAAGTATGAATTGCATTAGGTTCACTTGGGACATGTGAGATGCGAATGCGCGAAACACGCGGCTCGGCCGATTCGGGTGAAACAGGGAGAGGACGCACAAATGCATTTTGGGACAATTGGGACGAAAAAGAGCGAAGTGCGCAACTCAGGAGTTTTGGTCGAAAATGGGACAGATTGCACTTTTTTAACTTTGGGACAGTTGGGACGAAATTGGGCGAATCGGCCGAAAATGGAACAGAGTGCACCTTAAGTTTGAACTTGAGAAATTTGAGACAAAAAGTTCCAGGGTACGCAACTCGGCCGGTTCGGGCGAAATTGGAACAGAGCACACTTTTGAAATTGGGACATTTGGGACAGAAAAGTGCGAAGTACGCGATTCGGGAATTTTGGCCGAAAATGGAACAACGCGCACAAAAAGTTTTGGGACACTTGGGACAAAAACTTCCGACGGGCCCGAAATGGGACAATTTCGGAGGTTTTGGCCGATCGGGGAACAGAGTGCACTTTTTGATTTGGGACATTTGGGACAGAAAAGTGCGAAGTACGCGGTTCGGATGGTTCGGCCGAAATTGGAATGACTTGCACAAAAGCTTTCGGGACACATAGAACAAAAACTTCCGACGGGCCCGAAGATAGGACAATTTCAGGGATTTCGGCCGGTCGGGGAACAACTTGCACTTTTTTACTTGGGACAACCGGGACAAAAATATCCGACAGGCCCGAAATACTTACAAAATGACCCAAAACTTAGTCTTTTTAGACTTCCAAGACTTTTTTCACACCACCAGCTTGACAGAAAAGACACTTAGACTCAAAATTTTGAAATTTTACCTTTGACAGGGCAGGGAATTTTGAGTGGACAACAATTTGATTGAGGGATTGATTGGTACCTTGTGACCAATGAATTTTATTCAGTCTTGTAGCTTATCCTACAGATTTTTTTTGAATCTTGGTCATGTTGTCTCCCAAAAACTGCTTTTCATTTTCCAAGTTAAATTCAAAATTTTGAGCTCTCACCCTCCTAAAGTATTTAAGCTGAGTTGAAAGTTTGAAGAGATAGAAAAATCCATGCCCTAGAGTTGTTTCAAATCCCCAGTCTGCTTGCTTTGATAAATAAACCATTTTCCTGTCTGGACGGGTGAAAATTTTATTGTTGTCCTCTTTTGAATGAAATTTTCAATCTCTCTATGCCCTTGGATCATCGAACCTTGTATTTTTTTCAACTCCTTAGCTCGTGAAATAAATTTGAAAATCGGGCGTGAAATGGTGCAGTTTTCTTCTTCTCTACATTTTTTCCCACAGTCGAGAACGATGGGTGTTTTCTTCCCTGTAAAATTTTGGCCCCATCATCCACAAGTATGTGCAAATACCTAATTGTAAGTGGGCCAGTGGAGAAATTTGTATTTTTGAGCCTCTTTGTAAAAAAGGTGAAAAGTTAAAAAAGTGACCTAGAGCCCCGATCAAGCTATAAAGAAAAAATTCAAATCTTGAGCTCGCAAGAAAAAAAAGTCAAACCTTGAGCACGTAGGGAAAAAATCAAAGGTGAAGCCCGCCATTGAAAATTCAAAGTGGACGAGCAGGCCATCGGGGCACTTTTGGAAATTTAACCAAATTTCCAAAAGTGAAGTAAAATTTCTAGAATGCTCCGCGGCTCCACCAAGGTCTCAGGCCCACCATTGAAAATTCAAAGTGGGAGAGTAGGTCTACGGAGGAATTTGATTTTTTGAGCCTTTTTTAGAAAAGGTTAAAATATTGAGAAAAGGGCCGCGACCCCATTTCCAATGAAAATGTGCCACGTGCCTAAGTTGAAAAGTCAAAGTGGGAGAGTAAATTGGTGAAGGAATGTGAGTTTTTGAGCCTTTTTCTAAAAAAAGGTTAAAATATTGAGAAAAGGGCCGTGATCCCATTTCCAATGAAAATGTGCCACATGCTTAAGTTGAAAAGTCGAAGCGGGGGTACGGGCCACTTTGTTCCAAATTGCCAAATCTCTAAAAAAATCACAAAACATAAAGGGCTTTCCCCCATACCCGCTCTAATCTCTTCCTACCATGTGGACAACCCATTTTCAAAGTTATAAGAGAAAATCAAATGGTCTATATTCAAACTAGCAAATAAAATGTAACATTCACATTGTAAGATTTGGTTTTTAACCTGCCATGAGTGTTTTATTCGCAATGGAGGAATTTGAAGAGGCATAAATGATTTTAAAGTTGTAATCATTTGGGCATAGAATATAATGACTCCTCGTATCCATTCTAAGGTTGGCGATTGATTTCAAAAAATACCATACTTCTTCTATTTTCCCTTCTCCTTAGAATTTCATCTATTCTCAAAGCTTTGTACAAACTCTGCTTTAGATTTAATAATAAAAGAAGGAATTTTCGCCTCTTTGATTGAGGGATTGATTGGTACCTTGTGACCAATGAATTTTATTCAGTCTTGTAGCTTATCCTGCAGATTTGTTTTACTTATAACTATAAATGCATGCAAATGAAATTTCTAATTAATGTGTGTGGGCATTTTATATTCTACTCACAACATTAGTTTTCCCCTACCTCTATTTCCACTCCCCTTCCCCTTTCTAAGACAAAGTTTCTTCTCTAGTGAGACATTGTTAGCTTTGTCACAGGGTCAGTGGAGTGCCCTTGTTGGATCTCTAGCCATAAGGCCACCATTAAAATCCACCTTTTATAAATTCACCTATAGAAGCTACACCATTCAAGCAGAGAGACTTAGATTCCCATAGCGTTGGCTTGAAACCCACCAATTTGTCCACAAGACAAATTTTCTTGCCAATAGTTTTTGGCGCCCATCGTGGGGTAGATTTTGTAGCATCTACACCTAAAAACGACCTCAGGGTCATAAAATACAAAAAAAATCTAGAAGAAATGTTTCTGGAGATTGAATAATCATACAAACTACATGGATGTAAATCATGGCTATTCTGGGAAATCCTCCTGTTGAGAGAAATGATTTACTCTTTCACATCCAATAAGACATTACTTCTGATATGAGAGAAGCTATTTGGCATAATAGATAAATTCTCAATCAATAATTCGTTGCCATTAGAATTCTAGACCTAGAAGAGGAACGTGCTGCTGAATTGGAAAGGCGGAGACAAATTCCAGCACCTAGAGAAGAGCATAAAATTTCAAGCTAGTTGATAGAAGATACACCCGATAAATGCGGAAAGGAGGAAAAATTGATCCCACATTTGAAGAGATTGAAAGAGAGGAAAGAGCTGAAGAGGAGATAAGGGCTCAACTTAAAGAAATAGAAAGACTCCAAATTGAAGCAGAAGCAGCCTTAGCGAGATTGGAGGCTATAAATAGGAATAGAATGGGTGATCATGAGCATGAAGTACGTAGGCCTAACGTGCCATGGGGAAGAAATACTAGTCCACTTGCTCTTCCACAACCACTTCATGAGCTCCCAAGAGGCTCAAGAAATAAATTCCCAAAATTCAAAGGGGATGGTTCTCAGCTCCCTGAAGAACATGTAGCAGCATTCATCACTACTTGTGGAGTTTTGGGAGTTGAAAATGAAGATGTTTTAGTTAGGATCTTCATGGAGTCACTCCAAGAAAAGGTTGCCGAATGGTTCTACATGTTGCCCACAAGATCTGTCACATGTTGGGAAGATATAAGAAGTGCATTTGAACATAGGTTCAAGAGCACAGAAGATTTTCAGGATCTGCTAGTCTAACTAATTTAGATGAAGAAGGAACCCTCTGAATCAATGAGATATTTTGTAGCAAGGTATTATAGGTTGACAAGAAGGATACCAGAAGATGTGGTACCTCCTAAAAATAACTTGAAAAGGTTCTTCATCAGTGTTTTTCCATCAGAAGTTGGTTTCTTCCTCAGAAGAGACCAACCAAGAACATTGAGGGAAGCTCAAGACTTTGCAATTGAGACTGATGATGATATAATTCTTTCTGGCAAAGTGAAAGGACCTAATGGGAAGAAAAAAGGTCAGAGTTCAAATTCAGTCACCACTGATCCAATGTTCCAAAAAATGACAAATGACCTAGTTGCCTTGAAGAAGCAGCTATCACAAATCACAATGAGGAATGTTCCAAGGAGACCAAATCCTCCTGATAGACCAAGAATTTCTCCACCTCCTCATAGGCTTTCTCTTGAAGCACCACCAGTTAATTCCATCGGTGACACTAGGGAATTAGAATAAGGAGAAGACATTGAGGAAACTAAAGAAGAAAGTATGGATGACTATGAAAACTATCTTGAAATTGAAGAGATTGGCATGCACAATGGCCTGATTGAATACGTTGCTGATGAGGAGGAAGTTGATGAAGAAGCTCTAATTTTTTCATGTGATGTTTTCACTCATGCACAATCCAAGTATGGTGTTTCAACCTCATTAGCTGCAACTGAGAATAAGAAGAACAAAGAAGATATCTCTCCAAATCCTCCACTAAACAAGATCATCAGCAGGGGATCACCATTACCACCTTCCAAGGAATCAGCTAAAGAGAAATCAAATTCACCAGTTGTCAAGGATCACACTATTGTGCCAAGTAAGTTATTTGATTCTTCTCCCAACTCAAAAGCTGTTAAGAGAAATTATCTTCTAAATTTTGGTTCTATGAGAACATCTAAATTTTAATCAAAGGCTATACCCCCATCTCCTTCCAAGACAATTACTATATTTTAAAAGGATAACCCAACACCAAAAGTAAAGACACCTTTGCCATTTAATTCCTCATCCACTACTACAACCTCTTACTCACCTACCATAACTCCATTTGACTTTGTAGAACATGCTAGCAAAACCAAATTCCAGCTCTATGAAATTGAATACCTACAAACACATCCTGCCCAATTTGACAAATTCATCAAGGCAGTTTGGAGTGGTAACTCTACATCCCCAATCTCTAATTCTCAATGATTACTTCCCACACCATCCACACCATATTCTCAAAACATGCTAGCCTTCAGTGCCTCCACCACCAACAGAGTTGAGCCTTTTTACCTGTCACTTCTCATCAAAGGTTTCCAGCTGAACAATTGCATTATATATTCTAGAGCATCAGATAATGTGATGCCAACAAAAGTTACAAATTCTCTTGATCTCACTTTGACTCGGGTAAATGGCACATGATACTCAATGGAATCTAAACAAGTTCCATTGGTAGGAAGGATTAAGGATGCTCAGGTTACACTCGCTGATTACCCTAACAAGAAGATACTCCTGACCATTTTGGTGGCAGAAATCCCAACATTTTTTGGTATGATGTTGAGTAGAAATTTTTACATAGATCTAGGTGGAGAAATAAAAATGGATTGGTCATTTGTAACTATCCCAGTGAAAGGAGAAATGAAGAAGCTGCTGCCAGTCAGAAAAATGAATTTCATAGTAAGGAAGTATGATGATCCAAGAGATGATATCCTTTTTCTAGATTGTGGGCTTGGAAATTACCTCCTTACATCACATAAGGAAGAGGACTTACCACTTCTCGTGGAGGAGTAAGAAGACAAAATCTAGACAATGGATTTTGATGGCAGTCATTCTAGAGTAGGTTTAGGAGTTGGTGTAATATTATACTCTCCCTCCAATGAGATATATCCTTTTACCTACAAGCTGAAATTTGACAATACAAATAATACATTAGAGTATGAATTATTACTCTTATGCATGAATGCAGCAGAGGAAATGAGAATCAAGAAGTTGAGATGCAAAGGTGATGCAGAGGTTGTGGTAAAGCAGGTCCACCAGTAATATTAGGTGAAAAATCCTAGACTCGAGCACTATAGAAACAGAGTGTGGGACTGCATTGAATCCTTTGATGCATTCTCCATTGAAGCTATACCTAGGGAGAAGAATGAAAAGGTTGATTCTCTAGCAGTGTCAACTTCTTTAGTGACACCTCACCCTTCTTTTGGAAAGGATAAAGTGACCATTGAGATGGTGTTCAGACCCAACATACCAGACAATACAAATCATTGGAAGGTCTTCAATGATGACAATCAGATCCTAGCCTTTGTGGACCAAAGGGATAACTTCAATAATCTTTTCTTTAAAGGAAGTGAAAACCCACACCATGGATCAGTCCCCAAAGAAGAGAAGGAAGGAATTGGAGGAATTGATGAAGAGGGAGTAATCAAACTAAAAGGAAACAAAATCCCCAAAGGCCTAGTTTCTTTGGAAGATCTATTTGACAAGCATGACAGTTTCATCCAAGAGAAAGAAAAAAAATCTTCTCGGTTTCCATCTGATTTTGATCAAGAAAACATTGGCACTTCATAGAATCCAAGGATGGTTAACATTGGTAAATTCTGCTCACCAAAAGAGAAGAGAAAGTTTGTTGCTCTGCTAAAAAAGTACTCAAATGTCCTAGCCTATTCCTATGATGAACTCAAATATTTTCAGCCAAAGGAAATGCATCAATCCATTCCTTTGAAGCAAGGAGCTAAACCCTTCAGGAAAAAAAAAGGCCCTATAATCCAAAGATTGCCAATGTTATAAAAGAAGAGGTGACAAAGATGTTCAATGCTAGAATAATTTTTCGCATCCACCATTCAACATGGGTGGCTAAGATTGTGCCAGTAAGGAAGAAGAATGGGGAAATAAGGATTTGTGTAGACTTTCAAAATATGAATCAGGCATCTCTCAAGGACAACTACCCTCTTCCAATTGTGGATCATATTTTGTAAGTAGTCACTGGATTTTAAATACTCTCTTTTCTTGATGGATTCTCAGGGTACAACCAAATCAAGGTGGCAGAAGAGAATTGCAGCAAAACATCCTTCACAACACCTTGGTGAAATTTTTCATATAACAAAATGTCATTTGGCTTGATCAATGATGGAGAAACTTTCTAGAGAGCAATGTACTTGGCCTTCAAAGATTTGAAACATTGCATTGTCATTTACCTTAATGATCTCATGGTTTTTTCAAAGAGGAGGGGACGTCATATCTTTCATTTAGAGTTACAAAAGGTAAGTTTTTGGGACACATTATGAAAAAACATGGAGCACACATTGATCCTGAGAGGATCAGAGCTATCCAAGCTCTAGCCTTACCAACCAACAAGAAGGAAGTTCATTCATTCTTTGGAAAGGTAAACTTCCTTCATCGTTTTGTGCCTAATTTTTCTGAACTGAATAAGCATATAACTTCCATGATGAAGCCTCAAATAGGTTTCAAGTAGAATAAGGAAGGAAAAGCATCATTTTAAGAGATATGAAAGCCATTTACAAAGCTCCAACTCTTGTATATCCAGATTTCAACAAGGATTTCATCATGTATTGCTATGCATCAGAACATACACTCTCTGTTGTCCTTATTCAGAAAAATGATGAAGGTTTGGAAGCACCCATTACTTTCATGAGATGTCCTTTGAAAAATCATGACCTAAATTACAGCCAATTGGAAAAACATGCCTACGCAGTGGTCAACACTATTAAAAGTTTCATATTCTACATTCTCAATTCCTATACAGTGGTGATGCTCCATGGAAGTGCAATCAAGTCCATTTTGACTCAACAAGATCATGGGGCTAAGAGAGGAAGTTGGATTGCAAAGACCCAAGAGTATGAATTGGAGATTAGACCCTCTAATTCGGTAAGAGGAAATGATTTGTGCAATCTGATTGCTGAAGATGAAGCTCTAAATGCTCAACAGGGAGAAAAAGATGGTGTTTTCTTGACCTATTTAGGAGACATTCCATAGGTGATCTTTGTCATGACTACTGATGAGTGGTATTTTGACATTTCTTACTACCTCACTTATGGAGAATTCCCTCCTTATCTTGATTACAAACAAAGAAGGAAACTCAAGCTAAAGGTATCCAAGTTTGTGATCTGGAACCATGCACTTTACAAGAGAGGCCTAGATGGTTGTTTCCTCAATTGTGTAGATAAGGAGCAGCAAGAAAAGTTTCTCAGGGCATATCATGATCAAGCTTGTGGTGGAAATTTCTTAGCAATGGTCACCACACATAATATCCTCAGAGGGAGATATTATTGGCCCTCCATATTTGTAGAAACTTAGGTTTGGGTTTGTAAATGCAAAGCATGCCAACAATTTTTTTGAAAGCCACAACTAGCTGCATTGCCACTCGGGCCTGTGGTGATTGAAGAACCATTAAAGAAATGGGGGATAGATTTTATTGGTGTTCTGAATCCCCATTCTAGTGTAGGTCATACTTATGTACTCACTGGGATTACTTCACTAAATGGGTGGAAGCCATCCAAACCAAGAAAGCCAGCTCTGAAACAATTTGCAACTTCATCAAGGAGAATATCAGTGTTTGTTTTGGAATACCATAGAAAATTGTTGTAGACAATGTCACCTATTTCTCTTCCAAGGAGCTCACAGATTTTTGTTATGGCTTTGGAATCTCTCTATCTCACTCTTCTGACTAATACCCATAGGGAAATGGGCAAGCTGAGTCAAGCAACAAGAACATTGTGACCGTTGTTCGTAAGCTGGTAGATGAGAATCAAAGGAATTGGCACAAAAGGTTGTACGATGCATTATGGGTAGATATGATCACTCCCAAGAAGGTGATTGGTATGTCTCTATTCCAACTGTTGTATGGAGTTAAAGTAGAGATTCCCCTCATAATTGAGATGTCAGCTCTCAAGTTGCTATAGGAAATAGAAGATGGTCCATACAAAGATTCCTTAGACAAAAGGATATTATTTCTGGAGAAGCTGGAAGAAAATAGATCCCAAGTGGTAGATCGAATCAAGGAGCATCAGTTGAAAGTGAAGAAAATATTTGACCAGAAGACTAAGGCAAGAGAATTCAAGGTTGAAGACTTTTTCCTACTATGGGATGAGAGAAGAGAACCAAAGGGCAGCCATGGAAATTTTTATTCATTATGACTCGGCCCATTCCAAATTCATAGAGCTTGTGGTGAGAATGTTTTTTTCCTCTCATACTTGGATAGAACACCATTGGAATTGCCTCGAAGTGGGAAATACTTGAAACTATATCATCAGTGAAAGCAATTTTTCCCCTACCTTGTACCATAGGTGATTTCCTCGTGTGTTTCCCTTTCCGTTGTGAGGTTTTTTTTCCCCTTCTGTTGTGTGTCGTGTGTTTCCTTCCTTTTGCGAGCTTGTGTGTTTCCTTCTTCTGATCTTTCTTTCTCATAATTGTACATGAATCTGTAAGGCCCAATGGATAAATCACTGGTCAATGTTATATGGTTTAAAAATTGAGATTCTGGATCCTCATACCACGTCTTCGTCATGCTCAGTCCATGCCATGTCCCAAAGCTAGACCCAGATGTTGTCTCCTGAAAACCACTTTTTTTTTTCCAAGTTAAATTCAAATTTTCAAGCTCTCACCCTCCTAAATTATTTAAGCCAAGTTGAAAGTTTGAAGAGATAGAAGAATCCATGCCCTAGAGTTGTTTCAAATCCCCAATCTACTTATTTTGATCAATTTTCCGTTTTCCTATCTAGACGCGTGAAAATTTATTGTTGTCCTCATTTGAATGAAATTGTCAATCTCTCTATGCCCCTAGATCATTGAACCTTGTATTGTTTTCAATTCCTCGGCTCGCGAAAGAAATTTGAAAATCAGGCACGAAATGGTGGAGTTTTCTTCAACGTCAAAATTTGGCCCCATCATCCAGGGGTACGTGGACATACCTAATTGGAAGTGGGTTGGTAGAGAAATTTTTGTTTTTGAGCCTCTTTGTAAAAAAGGTGAAAATTTAAAAAGTGACCCGTAGCCCCGATCAGGTTATAAAGAAAAAAGTCAAATCTTGAGCCCGCAGGAAAAAAATACAAACCTTGATCCCGCATGGAAAAAGTCAAAGGTGAAGCCCGCCGTTGAAAATTCAAAGTGGACGAGCGGGCCATTGGGGCACTTTTGGAAATTTAACCAAATTTCCAAAAGTGAAGTAAAAGTTCTAGAATGTTTCGTGGCTCCACCAAGGTCTCGGGCCTACCGTTGAAAAGTCAAAGCAAGACAGAAGGTCGGCGGAGGAATTTGAGTTTTTGAGCCTTTTTCCAAAAAAATTTAAAATATTAAGAAAAGGGCCACGACCCCATTTCCAATGAAAATGTGCCACGTGCCTAAGTTGAAAAGTCAAATCAGGAGAGCAGGTCAGTGGAGGAATTTGAGTTTTTGAGCCTTTTTCCAAAAAAAAGTTAAAATATGGAGAAAAGGGCCGTGACCACGTTTCCAATGAAAACGTGCCACGTGCCTAAGTTGAAAAGTCAAAGCGGGGGTGCGGGCCAATTTGTTCCAAATTTCCAAATCACTAAAAAAATTGCAAAACACGAAGGGCTTCCCCCCGTAACCACTCCAATCTCTTCCTACCACGTGGATGGCCCGTTTTCAAAGTTATAAGAAAAAATCAAACGATCTGTATTCAAACTGGAAAATCAAATGTAACGTTCACGTTGCAAGATCTAGTTTTTAACCCGCCATGAGCGTTTTCTTCTCAATGGAGGAATTTGAAGAGGCATAAATGATTTTTAAAGTTGTAACCAGAGTGCTTTGTACCTGGAAAAGACATAAAATAAGGAATTTTCACCTCTTTGATTTAGGGATTGATTGGTACCTTGCGACTAATGAATTTCATTCGGTCTTGTAGCTTCTCCTGCAAATTTTTTTTCTTCTAACTATAAATGCATGTAAATTAAATTTCTAATTAATGTGTGTGTGCATCTGATATTCTACTCACAACATTAGTTTTCCCCTACCTCCATTTCCACTCCCCTTCCCCTTTCCAAGACAAATTTTATTCTCTAGTGAGACATTTCTAGCTTTTCCACATGGTCAGTGGAGTGCCCCTATTGGATCTCTGGTCGAAAGGCCACCATTGAAATCCACCTTTTATGCATGCACCTACAGAAGTTGCACCATTCAAGTAGAGGGACTTAGATTCCTATAGCATTGGCTTGAAACCCACCAATTTGTCCACAAGACAAATTTTCTTACCAATAGGTCATAAGGAGCTACTAAAGTTGAAGGATCTCCTGAAAGCTCGAATATACACACTTGGATCCTCTTTGCAAATCAATCTCCTATAAATTGTTTGGTATAGTAAAATTATGCGTAAAGAAAATGTTGTTACATGCTAGAGATAAGTTAAATGTTGCATATGTTTACAATGATTGAATCAAGATGCTTGAAATCCCTGAATGATGTGATCACTTGAGTAGGAGTGGAAAGGATGTTTTAATGTTTGGAGGTCTAACTATTTCAAGACCAAATAAGTGTAAACTGCAGAAAACCAAAAGACAAAAGATTTTGTGAATCTAAACAGTCATATTCATCTTGCTCGTTGAGGAAGGTGGAAAGCCTCTTTTTTTCTTGTTGTGAATAATTTTACTCTTGAAGTCTCAAAATATAAGTCAAAGGAGATGAAAATTTGTTAAAGGGTTTAAGAAGGTTTAAATACATCAAGGGTACAGAATGTCAAAGTTAAGGATCTACAAGTCAAGATTGTATGAGGAGCTGAATGGTCAAAATTTGAGGATGTCAAGGGCCTCATGTTAAAAGAATGGTGAGTTAAGGAAATGGAATTGAAAAATTGAAATTCTTGAAATTGGGAAAAGGAAGGTGAAAGGTCAAATATATGGAGTAAAAAAATGGGAATGCTCTAATTTTTGGAAATTATTAAAAAATCCACTTCTCTTCATTTGAATTTGATTCTAGGCATGTAGTTGGTTGTAGTGTGTTGTTGAAAAGTCTATGTAATATCAAATTAATGAAGGATAATTGTATTACTATTTTTTGGTTGAATGAAATTGAGTTTTTATTGTTGTACTTTGTTCTAAATATCAATAAAAGAAAGGTTCTGAGTTTTTCATGTATGTATGCAATGAAATTGTGATCAAGTACTAGGATAAGGTTACAGGTTCATTGTTTGAAATTTAAAAGAAAAATTTTTAATCACAAGACCGATTCACCCCCAATCTTAGTCCATGTCATTTCGAATAGGCCTCCACACCCACCACATTGTCTAAGTCACTAGAAATTTCAGTCCTTGAGCTCCTCAATCATGTCAGTATCCTAATTAAAGGTGTGGTGATGCATACATGCCTTCCTGTAAAATAAAATAAGTCCTTGTGGAATCTTGACATCAACCACTTGTAAAGGCCTTTAGACATGCCAAAGTATGATATATCATAAATTTGTAAGACTCCATCTTTCTCCAAATTCTTTTGTCCAACATCATCGTAAATGGGTTTTTCATCTTCTGTCCTCAAATCTATCTTCTTAACTAGTTCCTTTTCAATTTCATATTTATTTTCATTGGTGTGGTGATTATAATCACTCACCTTACTCTCGTGCACATGGGAATCCGATAAATGTCCCACAATCACTCCTTATGGATACTGCATTTCTAAAAAACTCTCTTAAGGTGTTTCTTCCACTTCTACCTTGGGTCTGTTCTTTCTCCCACCTCTTGCAGCCACTACAGGTTCTCTTCTCAGTGCTATTTAAACCTTTCATAACTTATCCTCGTAGAATTATGCCTTATACAACCTTTGTGAAATTGAACTTGTGTGCCCTAGTTATAGTTTTTATTTTTCAAACACTAACTCCTCGAACCCTTCTTTTGCACGCCTTTCACTCACTCTAACACTTCTCATGAAGGAGCTCTATAATGGACATTCTAAAATTCAACTATTTTGTTTTTTATATGTCTGCACTCACACTTCACACTCGGTGTCTCTTCAATTTATAATTTTCATCTGGAAAACTTAGATATGCAAGGTGATAATGAAGTCACATGCACCCATGTTATAATATTTTCTAAATTTTCTGCATTAATTTCTCTCTACCTACTACCATACTCTAGCTTTAATGACACTTTTCTAATTTTTCTATGCATTTTTCTACTTTCTTCCATGCCTAGTCATAACCTTTTGGTGTGTCTACTAATTCTTGGTGACAAACCTCCTTACACATGCCTCCATGTGCTAAAGTACATAACCCTTTGCACCTTATACTAAGTAGTTTCCCATGCTACTGCCTACCTCATGTTACATTGTGTGATCATCCTTCTTCTAGTTGGCTTCCATCTGAGAAGCCTTCCTTAAAAAAACACCATCATCTTGAGCACCTATAACACCTTTCTCCTATACGCATCCATCTTTTGAGGACATTCATATTCCAGCCCATTTATATACTTCTCTAACTACTTGTACTTGAATCTCACCACAAATATATTCTTTTTTCTTGTACCTTCTACACCCCACACTAAAAGTATGCATGGTCATTTGTGCATGAATCCAATAGATAGTAATTAGCTTCTTGCGAGTAAGCACACTTATTACAACAACAAAATGAACTAAATGGACAAATAATTGCAACAATTGAAAGTAAACACATGAAAATAAAACCTAATCTAAATGGAAATGCTACCTTATTACAATCCCAAAGAATCCATAATTATAGTAGGGCTTCATTCTACTTCCATTGAAGTAACCAAACAATAAGATTCCATCCAGTGCCTACAAATGACAAGCATTTGATTCAAGTAACTTTGTTACCATAAAATTTCCCAACTAATGTACTTTTAATTTCCTTGGGTGGCACCTTAACATGGAATTATATAGAAGAAATATGTTTCCCACTTTAAATGTTTTTTTACTTATGTCTATCATTCTAGGTTTTCTTCCTTTCCTTCTCAATCTTCTGTCTCCAACGTGTAATGGTGTGCCACTTATCTAATTGCATAAGTTTACTAATGCACTCTTGAAGATATTACTCATTATCTAATCCTCATATGCACGTAATACATAGGAAGGGTAACATAAATTCAACAGGAAATACAACCTCTGCAAAAAAACCAACTAAAAAGGTGTGGTGTTATTTATCCTCATATAAGATGTCCTATATGCCCAAAGTACAACTGATACTTTATCATCCAAATATTTTCTCCCAACATCATAAATTTTTATCAATGTCTATCCCAAAATCTTGATGAAAGATTCAGTAGTACCATTAACATATGGGTGATAAGGAGTAGCCTTATGGTGTTGTTATCCAAAATTCCCCCTTCAAAGGTAATTTTGATAACCTACATTTTCTCTTGGCTTGGAATTGGGTTAACTAGAAAATTTGAAAAAATTGAAGTAGTTAGAAGGATTTTACCCTTTGTTTGAGGTCCAGTACTTAGCAAAACTTGGTTTTAAAATGGGTAAAAATGAGCAAAATTAAAAAAATTCCTTTGGAGCCATCCCACCTATTTTTCTAACTCCTAGAATTAAAAAAATAAAAAAGGGGCTAAGAATGTGTTTTTAGTGTATTGTGGCTAGAGTTGGGGTTCCTAGAACTAAGGTTGGGCCCGATTTGTATTATTTTGGGGTGACTCTAATGTTGTGTGGATATTTCAGATGTTGCTAGCCCAAATGGAATAAAGGTCCCTTGGTCACAAGCTCCCCATGTGGCCGAAAATCCCAATTTGTAAAGGAGAAAAGGTTCCCCTTTGTTGTGCGGAGATTTTGGCTTTTGAAGGCCCCTGACGGAACAAATTCCATCAGGTTGTGTGTGTTCCATATGTCCACATTTTTTGCAAGGGTTAGGATGTTAGAAGTGTGGCCGAATCAAGATTTTTGGGCACCGTAATTCCAAATGGAATGTGGGCCACAGGGACATAAGTTCCCCACAAGCCCAAGAAAGTCATAAGTCAGAGATGGGGGAAGAGGTGAAGTGTTGCAGATGGCTCAGTGAACACGGGCCCAGATGACCCACACAAAACTCAGGAAAGCCATGAATTTGGTGCCTAAAATGGCCAATTCAGTCAATGATCAAAGGGTGCAAAAAAGGGAGGTTCCCTACACTCAGGGTTGACCCAATTTATATAGTAGTGGGGTTGCGAGTTGGCTCACCGAGCTCATCGACCTTGCCGAGCCGAGGAGTTCGGATAGTGGATGTGGAGAAGTTAGGGAGCCAAAGAATAAGTGACCTAGGTTCCTCTCATTCCCAAAAGGCCTGACATATCTAAAAACCAATGAAAAATTACTCCTTTATATTGCAGACTAACAACCAACTTGTGGAACTTGACCGAAAAACTATGTTTTGATCATTTTGGAGCCTCGTGACCTACACCACCATAACTCGAGCTCCAAATTTCCAGTTTTAATAAAATTTATATTTTTGGACTCAAAATTTGATTCTCTACAACATGGGAACAAGAAACTTGAAATTTGGTGGTGGTAGGTGGCCCAAAAAACTTGAGAAACTATCCCAGATTCAAATGATCACTTCCAGGAAGTTCTAGGGCATTAAATGAAGATATGGGTACAAATTTCTTCTCCCACAAGAAAGAGTACAAGGAAGCATGGGTTTTTTAGGGGTTCCCATAATTTTTGTTAGTTAATTAATGCCATTTGTTGGTGGTTGAAGAGGGAACTTGAGCTATTTCTATTTGGGATTGATATATTGTAAAAGTAACTCATTTTTTAGTAGTGAAACATATCCATTTTTCTCCTCTCCTTCATAGGTTGTTGCAGGTGTTGTGAGCTCCAAACCTTCCATTTTGAACACTTGGAAAGAGATTTATTCCTCTTTTCTTGATTGTAATGGAATGTGTCATCTATTCAAGCAATAAAATCAAGATTTATGGCTATTTTGCAACCCTTCCTTGTGTTCTATTACATTATTTGACATCTATACTGCAATTTAAGGTATTTTGTGCATTTTAATGGTTTCTTGTATGCTTTAGATGATTGTGTTTTATTGAAATGGTGTTTTTAATGTATGTTGTACAATGTGATGTTATAAATATCCTCTCTATCTCTATTTATACTCCATTTTTAGTCTTGGAGAGTGTTGAAACTACCCTTATCTTGGTGTTATCACCTCACTTACTATAAAATTTATTTATTTTCATGTTCTCTCCTTCTCCCTGGTCCCTTGGAATTGATAGGATAGGATTAGATTGTATTTTTCCTTTCATTAGAGGTAGTTTTTGCATTATATTAGGAAGAGGAACCAACCTACTCTGACGAGTTACCTCAAGATCATTCTCTCACACTTAGAGATATCTCCATGTTACGCAGTTACACTGATTTCCTAGATAATTCATTTGTAAGAAATTTAGGGGGTGTTGTAATTTGGCAATAATGGGTGTGCCACCATAAACTCTGCTAAGAGAATTTTGATTGTCTCATTCATGAAATGAGTTACTCTATCACTTGACAAGCTTAATGGGTAACCATACCTTCTTATAATATTATCCTAGAAGAATCTTGCTGCAGTGGCTATTGTATAATCATTTGTAGATGTTTCCTATACCCACCTTGTCAGATAATATGTATAAGTAATAATATAGAACATGTTTTTCCTACCCGTGGGTGGTGAAATAGGACCTACAAAGTCAATGGCCCACTTCTCAAAAGGTTCAGAACTTGCATTAGACTACAACAACATCTCATTTCTGGTCCCAGGCTTCCAAGGTGCTAACAATGATCAAACACCTTGACATATTATTTAGTATTATTGTAAAACGTTTCCCACCAAATTATAGCCATCATAATCTTGTGTGTTGTAGCATCACCAACATAATGCCCTCCTATAATCCCACCATGAGCTTCTTCCATAATTACCTCATGATCATGCTCTAGAACACAATGACACAAATATTCATCACAGACTACCTTGTACAAATCTCCACCAATAAATTGATAAGGTATAACATATATTACAAGATGCTTCTTCTATAATGTCTTCACTCCTTTAGGCACTTGTTTAGTGCGCAAAAAGACTACAATATCCTCTAGTTCTGTGGGCATGCAGTTTACCCTGAAAAGATGTGCATCGGACATAGTATCTTCAATACTCTACATGTTCTTGCCAAAATTATTCCTTGAAAAATGGTCAGGCTCTAAATTGCTCTTTCCTAGTTTTATAACAACTATGAATTCAAACCCCAGAAAATAGTAGTATCCACCTGCAAATGCACCCTTGAAAAACATTCTTGTTGACCAAATAATTGAGTGTCATATGATCTGTAAAGAAGATGAACCATGTGGCCAAAAAGTATTTTCAGAACTTGTGCAATGCATAGATCATATAAAAATCCTCGTGGTCGATGGTTGTGTAATTCTATTCCATGGGTGTCAACTTCATGCTTGCAAAGAAAATGGGATGATATACAATTCCTTCTCTAGGTTGCGCTAACAATGTGCCAATTTCCATTCCAGAAGGATAAAAATGAACATGAAAGGGTTTATCCCATGAAGGAAAGCACAAAATAGGTGTAGTGGTCAACCTTTCCTTCAATGTTTCAAATGCTTACTGTTGCATGTCACCCTAATAGAATTTTCCCTTAGCCTTCAATAATTCATCCAAGGGCGTGATAATATTTACATATCATTTAATGAATTTCCTGTAATAATCAGCAATGTCCTAGAAATCCATGCACTTCACTTTAATTGTTAGGTTCTTCCAAATCCAAGATCACAACTACCTTGGATGGGTCTACCAATAAACCTTCCTTGCAAATTATATGCCTAAGTAAAGTGCCAAACTCTGTCGCAAAGATGCACTTCTTAATGTTGAGAGAGATGCTCAAATTTTTGTACCTCTCAAACATAAGTCTCAAATTTTCACAATGGTCTTTGAATAAGCCATATATTGTCTAATAATTTAAATACACTTGTAAAAATTTATGAATGAAGTCTTGAAAGGCCTACACAATAATGTGTGAGAACACTACTGGTGCATTCTTAAGTCCAAAGGGCATAATAATATACAAAAACATTTCCCGCTCAATAGTAAAAAATTTCTTTTCTTGATCTTCCTTTGTGATGCGCACTTGATGATAACCTAAAAATCCATTTGTAAAAGAGTATATATCGCACCCAATAAATCCCTCGAGGATTTATTCTATGAATGGGGTAGGAAAAGGATCAATAATGCATGAAGCATCGAGTTCTCTGTAGTCCACAAAAATACTCATCCTCCCATCCTTCTTAATGATTGTGACGATGGGGCTAACCCATTCATATTCTTCAAAAGGATCAATTATACCAAACTTGATCATTTTATCAATTTACTCCTTGACTTTTACGTAAATATTATGATTCATCTTCTAAGGTATCTTCCTAACTAGGCATGTGCCTTCTTTAAGCTTGATTTTCATATCACATAAAGAAGGGTGTACCCCCTTTAACTCATGATAGCCTAGCAGAAAGAAGTCCTATAAGTCACGAAAAATTTCAATAATCTTAGCCACTTCCTACTCCGACTAGTAATCACCAATAATGGACTCCTTAGGCTCTACTTCTGTACCAATTTTAACCTTCTTTGTATTCATAGGAGTGTGATACGTGCCCACATTCTCATCTACAATATCCATTACCTCAAGCTATCTTCAGTGTGGTCAACATCCAGGTTATCAACCTCATCTTTGTCTATCATATACACAAGTTTTCCATTTTCTTTATCCTTCTAAGCATGAATCATCTCTTATTCATCTGTTTCTTCAATATCCAGGTGTGTCTCAAGATCAGGTTTCTCAAAAAATTCTAGCATAATTTCTTTGGCCTTTGCACTATCTCCAAATGTAAGGCACTTCATAATATGTAGTGCTTCATTTACTAGAGGCTTAGTAGAAAAATAATCAAAATTATGAATCATACCCGAGGTCATCTCTTGTCAACTAGTTTTTTCCCTCTTTAAATTAGCATGGACATACCATGCACACTCGCAACTGTGTAAGGTAGAGTAGAATTTATACACCCAGAGTGATGGTGGTAATGCCTCCTTACGTTGTACCCATGTTATTTCAAAATCATAGATGTGATGAGAGGTAGGATACTTCCCATGAAATTCACAAATTTGAGTAGGTACAATATTCAGGGTGAACCTAGTAGAAAATGTGATTCTCACTTTTAACCATTGCAAAAGGCCATTTAAATGTGTTTACCACCAATGTACTATTTTCCCATGTAGAGTATAAACCAAAAAATTTCTTCTACCCCCTTCATTATTCCATTGAGTCTCCATGACACGCAGAAATGTGTCAAGATTTTCTTCACTATTGTAACTTGGTAACCAGTTATATCCTAAGTGCCTAACCATGCACGGCCTGATCATGCAAGTAATTGTGTTTTTTATTTCTCACCTAACCACTTCATACATGTCATGTGCCCAGTTTTCATAAGAAATACATGTGGTGTCACTAACTGACTAAGCATCATCCCATTGTATCACTCCTTCCTTAGATGGCTTAGTTACCTCAAGATCTCTGATTGTGTGCACATATGTCTTGTTCAAGTCCTCTTCACTCAAGGGCTCAAATACAGGGCAACCTTTTCATTTTTAAAAGGTATAATGATGCACTCATCCTTGTTAGCAAAGCTAATGCACCCCTTGTTAAAGAACAAATCAACATTATTAACATAGCACCATGGGCACCCAAGTAGTGCTAGGAAGTTATCTACTTCAGAAAGCTCTAATAATTCAAAGTCCCCAATAAACTTGGCTATTTGAATTGTAATAGATACATATTTTAATACTCTAATAGGAATACCCTAGTTGTATTTCCCATATACAATAAATTTGAAGAAGGTTGCAATGGTGGTCTTCCCATTTGATTGCATGCATCCAACGTGGGTAAATTAACCTCCTCCCTTATGTCTGTTATAATGATTCTCAGAAGCCATCCATCTATGAATACATTAAGTGTAATCTACTTGTCAAATTCATGATTATTTGGGGGTAGATTTGTGTGGAGTATCTACCTATTGTGCACAGAACCAACGCATGGTACATTTTCTTGAAACCATTCTCCTAACAAAGGGATGATGTTCTCCCAGCGTAACATTCAACATACCTCTTGCAAGTCATCTACATCCTTTTTTGGGAGTTATACCTTATTTTCACAATCCATAATGTGCACCTGCTCCTTCAAGAATTGAATCTCTCCCTATAGACCCCTGATGACATCCACAGTCTTTTGGTAAACATCATTCTAATGTGCAAAATTTGGATACTTGGCATTTATCACTTCGTACTTTGTTATAGGTGGCTTATACTTTAGATGTTCACATGTGTGCACAGCCTAAGGGTGTGTAGTAACTAAAATGGATTGTAATTCAATATTAGGTGTTATCTTCAACATCTATTGATCTTCAACTATGTGTTGTACCTTAATCATTCCCATACCCTTGTCTTACTTGTGATGCTTGCTCATGTGCTCATATAAGTTAGGAAATTATTCCAAGTTGTGCTACTTTCCACACCAAGAGAAAAGGTTATTCTGAGGGCACACACGCTAATAATGATCAAAAGATCCACAAAGATAACATTTTCCTCTAGAAAATCCTTCTTTTCCACCACTGCAACCTCGACCTTTATATCCTCCACGAAAGCCTCTATTCATGTTATCCCCATTAGTGTTCTCTTCATTATGTTGTTCTCCCTATTCCTTATATCCACTTGCCACACTAGTATGATGCACATCACTCTCAATGAATTCATGAATATGATTGATTAATCTATAGTCAGCAGTGGTATGTGTATGGGTTTTGCAAATCTTGTAATACATAGACGCATTATTCCGGATCACGCACTGTAAGAGAGTGAATATACTTGCATCATGGTCCAAATGATAAATCTACAATATAGCAACAAGGAACACACCGATTTGCAATGGTATTTATCCTTAATATGTCCTTCAACCTCACAATTTGTGCACTATATGCCACTGTGCATCTCATGAGCTGAATTAGCAAAGAGATTTTCCAACTGCTTTGCCATGGCTGCAATATGTGCTTCTAATAATGGACTCACTCTAGTTTTCAAACTTCCAACTACCTCAGTGCACAAAGTTTCTTATAAGGCCTCACGCGGGTCCACATAAGGATTATAAGAAAGTTCTCGTATGACAAGGGTCAACAATCCACAAAAATACCACTGTGCATATTGGCTGGGATGAATGTCATAAGATAATTTAGATAATGAAGTTTTAAAAAACACATCGTTTTCCCTTACACTCTCAAATAATCCCTGCTTGATGAATTTGAGTGCATTGATAATATTTTTCTCAAATTCTAGAATATGGAACTCAGTTAGAACTGTAGAGTGAAAAGCATCATAGTCTACCATAGTTTGATGCGGGTCATACTTTCTGTACCAAATATGAACGCACCCGTGAAGAGTAGTAGAAAATTGACTTTTTTTCTATCTGAGGTAGTGACTACTTTAGCGGGCTATATAATCTCACACTTGTGCACATGATCTATTGCATATTCAATGCCCTTATACTATGGCAAGTGGAGAGACATCTTATAGTAAACATGATGTGGCTAATGAGGGTGTGGACCCTGCCCACTAGATCTAGAACTAGAGCCCCCGCCATTATTTCCTCCACCTCTTGAACTACCTGATCTACTTGATCTTGATCCTCTCGATCCTCTTGATCCACGTGACTCTCCTGTAGTGGGAACTAAACTAGTAGATGTACTTCCTTACGTCCCAACTATAGTGCTAAACTAAACTACCATAGTCTGTCAATTCGTAGTACTTTAAGATGTATTCCCAATATTATGTGTGCCAACACTCTGTGTTGATAACATGTTTGAAATTATTCCTCTAATTGGTCCTTTAAACAATGATGTCATTTGTGCTTCCATAGGTGTATATGTTGTTTGATGCACCTTTGTATTCAACAGAAAATGACATCTATTGATAGCTACTAGATTACCTATACTTTCTTGCTTCTCAATGACTACTTTTGGATTTGGAACACCAAACGTAAGGGCTAGGTGGTTAGGTGGGATCAAATGTGTGCATGCAGTCCTCTTACTTTCCTTTGATGTGCTCTCATCAAAATACAAAGGTAATTCTCTATTATGCTTACCTCAGGTTGGGAGATCCTTATGCTCCGGCTCCACGTATTCCACAGAAGCTTCAAATCCTTCATGAGCCATCTACCTCCACAACTCTATAGACTCCTCAACATCATGCTTCTTCACCAATTCTCTTTACTGTAATTCATTATACTTAATCCTCCTTTCTTCTCTCTACCTTTCTTCTGCCAAGTCTACCATCTTTCACCACACCTACTCCTTCCCCTGCGCATGATGGGGGATTTAGCTATCCATAGGTAGTTGCTCTAAACTTAGTATCACTATCAAGATCTTAATTTCAAATGGAATAACATGAAAGTAATACCCTCTGGGTTTGTGTAATAATTCAAACACAACAAATTTCAAACATGAATACATAGAGATAACATACTCCAAATTGTAACTACACACTACACCAACTAACCAATGATCTACAAAATGAGTCCAAGCTTCATTTGCATCAAAAAAAGTCTGGTAATCTTCCTACATCAAAACCCTCATCATGTATCCCCAAATTTTCTTTGATCTATATGCTGACAACCACTCATATAATTCTATTGGAAAAAGGATGAAAAACGTCTCATAGAGATCATGATATAGATACTATTCCACCCACTTACGTGCATTGAAATTAGGTCCAGAACTATATCTTCGTCAAACCGATATTTTTTGTATTCAACCTAACTTTTAATTCTCTCAAGAGTTAATCGAGATGCCATATACATGCAACATCTCTATAAACGATTTCAAATGAGGTCCTGACAATGGAACCAGAATGTATTCACTTATTTACCCACTCGAATTCTTAGGCACGCTAACACTTCATCTATAAAAATTATGGACACTCACCCAAAGTGCACAAAGATACCAGGTCCCTCCTTTATGGATTGTCAAGACGTTAGCATGCATGTTCATATTTACCATTACAAAAGGATACATTCAGATGTAGATCATTACAAACATCATAAGGAAACACATGTAATAAGGAAACATAATAGATCAAACCATTACTAATATCAATTTCACTAGGTGTTCACCATATTCAGATTCATCAATTACCAGAATCCAACCACAATTATCCATTTATAACATAAAGATTACATAATAGAAGATGAATACATAATAATAGTCATAAAAAATTCATGCACCCTAGAACATCAGAGAAACATAACTCTATTACATCACGGTTCTTGTACATGGTGCCCAAAACAATGCAGAACAATACATACATATATTGTATGTATTCTCAAAATAGGTGACATGCCCAAAATAACCATTCACTATCAGCTGCATGTTTTTACAAAAAGGATAATAATATATTATTCTATAAATAAACTCTAATTTAATCCTATTATTAATATGATCCATGTATGGCCTTTGATCTCCACTTTACTCCCAAAATAGCTATTGTTTAGCAATGAAGTCTTCTTTATTTTATCTTTACCTAGGCCGCACTCCAACTGCTTTTCCTATTTTTATCCTATGACCTGCGAAATCAGCTATGTCCTGGTTGATACTTTCTTAGGCACACCCTACTTCAACTGACACTTGTGCATGTCTACACGCCCCACTTATGTTCCTGACTATTCCGCGTGCCCTCTTGATTCTTGGGAAATTCAGCCAACCCAACACTTCTCATCCTATTCATCTTCTACAAGTACCTCACTCAAAGCTTCTTCTTCATACACATTTTATTAGGCTTCTCATCTCAGATACACCTCTCAACCATTTACACTTTCATGATCACTAACTACTGTAAAATTGTAGTCCTTGATGCATTAGATACATATTTTGATTTATATATATTTTCATGCCCTTACTAAACCTTCAATGGTATGTTAATCAAAAACTACATACTCACACACTCTTAGAAACTTATATATTTGGAAATAACCTTATTTTGCACTCATTCATTTTCCATCTTGCAACTCTTTGTGTATTTTCTCATTCAACTTGTACAAGTATGAATTGAATGAAATCATTCCAACATGTTCATGAAATAATTACATCTAATTGAATACCAGTTTTAAGTACACACCTTACACAACCTATCATGGAATCTTTAACCTTCATGTAGATAAAATAACTCCTAAATTTGATGTATAGCTGAAGAGATTCTTCTTACAATTGAAATCTGACATTTGACATATTCTTATGTAACTTCCCTATCATTTTTGTTTTCTTCCTTTTGGAGAGTTCCCTTTTTCTTCTATCTGACTTAAACACATGGAAAAGTGTTCCAAACATGCATGTATGTTACAAAAATCCTCTTCTCACTCTATAACCTCTTGATATGCCTTCCATCTTGCCATTTCTTCTTCATGCTTCATTGGAGCTTCAAAATTGGTCATGGAGGACTGCAACATTATAGTCATGGAAGTGTTTCATCAAACTCAATGCATGTACCTTCAAACCATTATAAATTATGTAGATGATAGTATATGATATGTATATCACCTTCAAGTGCAAATATTTTCTCCATCACTCTCATTCAAACAAAAAGATGCTGATTTTGGAAAAAAAAAAAACAAGGATTCAAAACTCATAATTTTGCCTCCATAAAGCAAGCTTTAACATGCATTTAAACAATCCTTCATGTATTATAGTCAACATTCATGGAGATTTTTATGTCTTAGGTAGCTTATCAATACCATACCTTGTTTCATTCCATGGAAAATAGCTCAATTTTGCATGATTTCCAGGACACACTCAAGTAGGGTTTTGAGATTCATAGACTAGTCTTCAAAAGTGAGTTGGTCTACTAATGTAAACCCTATTCATAGATTATAATTCACTTTTATGAGAATTTCCTATCCTTATGCAACTTACTAGACCAATTACAATCATCAACTCAAGATATATGGCCATGATATTCAAATAATTTTGGGACTCTGTGTATTGGTTCTTAAGACACCAAAAACCCGTCTTGACTTGGAGCCTCCTTACTCACATAAATTTAATTTTAGGACCAAAAAATACTTCAAATGGGGTCCCTACTCCATCTCCAAATGCTTGTGATAAGGGGTTCTGAAGATAAATTCACAAGATAATCTCAAGTTCTCAACCTTCTTAACTAGACATATAGGGAAGTTGTAGATATTTAATTTTTCATAATGAAAGAACTTTACCAAACTAATCCAAGCATGATCATATCTCATTTATAAAACTCTCAAGCTTATCAAGACTAAAAGCAACATCAACAATGTTCATTTCATCATGAGCTCATCCATTTCACCATCACTAGCTTTGTATACTATCTTTCTCAATGGTAGGTATGAGAGAAACTCTTGTATCATTAATTATCTTCACATAATCACCTTGTATTATTACTTGGAAATTGAGAGAACATCACAAGGTTCTTGGATCACTTCACCTTTCATTGTGACTCCATCATTTAATCTTTGTATACTGAAATTTATACAAAAAAATGTTTTATTATAGGGCCCACCATGTTTCATGAGCTCAAACCACCGTGGAAATATACTTTGAGGAATTTTATTCAAGATCAAATCATTACCCAGGACAAACAGTTCCAATTTGGCACCTAAACAAACAATTTTCTCCATACCGCTTTCAACTAGGTTTTACGAGGGTTTTATGTAGTGCCAAAAAATGGATAAAACTTTCTTATCCTTCATCCTGTTGAATTCAAAAAAATTGCATAATCTTTGTCTTTCGATTTTCTTCAAAAATTTCTCTTATGAATTATCTTAACAATGTTTTTCAATTTAGATCAAATGCTAATAAGTTAAAGCACTGTTTTGGCATACCTTGCTAAGCCCGGTTTTGAAAAAAAATCAATTACTTGCACAAAACTCATCCTATCATCCTCAATTTGTTTACAATCCTTCATGACTACCAAATCCATGATCTTCAATGGAAAATTTGTCATGTTTCACCATGGAACTTACAAACCCATCTCATTTGGGCAGGATTTGGTCTCTAGTTTTGAGGAATCATGCACTATCATGGATGCTCGAAATGCCTCTTGATAAACTTGTGAATCCTTAATAACATCACATACTATCATGTAATTATCGTGATATTCTTGGTTAGTAGCCTTCTTCCTTTACTCCACCATGTCAGGTCCATTTGCTGACTAGGCCTGCTTAACTGGGATAGTCTCACCAATTCCACCCATGTACCCCTATACTCATACTTCTAACCTTGTTTCCACATCATATACATGGTATACCATGTATGAAATTATCCTGGTATTCTATCACATCATCACCCTTCCTGTACTAGTCACTAGTTGCTCAATAAGTCAATGCTTAATCAGGTGTTCTTGAGCCTTTGTCATGTCTTGCCTTGTTAAATTCATTCCAAGATCCCTATATCTCTCTTGCATTCTACCTTGTCATTAATGTGCCTTTCTCATCAATGAAAAATAACTATACACATACCAACATCTACATCTCCTTGTATCATTCCTTTTATAAAGGAAAACTACATTGATCTCAAGATCCTTTTGAAACTTCAACGTTTTAGATCCGTTTTTCCACCCAAACTTAAAATTCTCAAAAAGGTATTAGAGAATATGAATTCCAAAATACTTTATATGTTTACAAATTACCTTTATCACAACAAATTTATTGCAATCATGATCCTCCCCATCTTAAGGAAACTTCCATTTACAATCTTGGTACAACTTGTTGGAAATGGTTTGGATATCTAGATGATGAATACATTCAAGGTTATGCGGGATCTTGGTTATAAAAAATTTGGATAGCTACATGATACAAATATCTTGATTAAAATAAAGCACATAAAATTATGATAAACATGCCGTGGAAAGGAAAATGACTTGGAAAAAATGAACATGGTCATCTTGAGCCTATCATGTAGATAGAAAATCTCTATCGTTATGGCTCAGGTTTTTAGACCTTTGAAGCTATGCCTATAATATTTGATGTAACAACTAGTGGTGAGGACACTGACTCATACATTGAGACAAGTTACACACATAACATCTTTGATGACTTAGCCAACACTATTTCATTCAAATACCTTTTTGTTCATGGCATTGATTTTGACATTGTATACCCTTGTCTCATTAATGAGGACCAACAAAATCACATATATATGGATCTATTTCAAAATGATGAAGACATTGAAGAGTTCCTCTAGATTCAAGGCCCTATTCCCATTTCCAATCACAAGAAGGGACTCAATATTGACCTAAATGTAGATGCTTATTTTGGTGAAGAACTCGAGTAGTGAAAACAAGAAAATATGAAAATTGAAAAAATGAAAAAAATGTTATAGTGAAAACTTCATTGAGGCACTATTTGAGAAAAAAAATGAAAGAGAGAAAAATAAAAAGTATGTATATCCTTATGAAAACCTTTCTGAGGTGTTAGTGAGAGGGGAATCTTCTTTAAATCAAAGAGAGGATCTACATCAACCTACAACATATTTTAGAGAAAAAAATACATTGAAAGTGATAGTATAAGACACCATCAACATCAACATTATTACAAGTGATCATATTAAGCTCTCAAAATTTTGTAAAAGTCTAACAAAAATATAAATAGAAGCCTTTACAACACTACTCGTTGAACTCCAAGATGTCTATACATTTTCATATAAGGATATGCAAGGGTTGGATCCTTCCTTTATGATACATCATCTTGTGGTTCATTCGAAAAAAAATACTATATAACAGAAACTCAAAAAAATGCATCCTAAAGTTGAATTACTTATCAAATAAAAAATACAAAAACTCCTAGAAGAAGGTTTCACTAGACCCAATGCATATTTAGAGTGGATATCAAACATTGTACTAGTTTCCAAAAAAACCATGGGTATCATAATCTATACAAAATTTCATGACATAAACAAAGCATATCCAAAAGATGACTTACCATTAAAAATATTAACATGATCATTGATTATACAATAGGCCATGATATTCTCTCCTTAATGGATGGTTTTTCTCATTTTAATCAGATCTAAATTGCTAAAGGGGGTCAACCCAAAACAAATTTCACTACTCCATAGGGGATATTTTGTTATAAGTTCATGCCTTTTAGCCTATAAAATGTAGGAGCTACTTATCGAGATCCATGAAAGTCATCTTCCATGACATGCTACACGACATAATGGAATACTATGTAGATGATATCCTAGCAAAGTCCAAAACAAGAGTCGATCATCTAGTAGTTTTGAGACACATCTTTGAAAGGTTGAGTGAATACGAGGTTAAGATTAATCCAAAAAAATGTTTATTTGGTGTAACTTATAGAAATATCTTGGGATTCATAGCATAAATAAGAGGTATTGAAGTTTCTCTCACAAAATTCAAAGATATCATGGAAATTCCTCCTCTATAAAATATTAGACAATTATGAGGTCTCCATGGTAAAATAAAATCCATCATATGTTTCATCTCGCAACTAGTAGAAAAGAGTCATCACTTCAATTAGTTTCTCAAGAAATATGTACCATTCAAATGTAATCAAGAATGTCAAGATTATTTCTCTAAGATGATATAATATCCATCAAATCCTCTGGTACATATTTCACTTGTTCTAATAAAACAAATTCTTCTTTATACGTCTGCCACAGAATTTTCAATATGGGCATGTTAGCCCAACACAATGATCAAGGACAAGAACAAGTTGTTTAATATCTTAGTAAGAACTTTATTGATCAAGAAATCAAATATTACCAGGTTGAGAAGGTATGCTTAGTTGTAGCTTTCAAATTTCTTAAGATACATCATTATTTTCTCAATCATACGACTAGGCTTGTCGCAAAAGTAGATCCACTCAAGTATCTCATATCCTGCCATATTCTAACTGTAAGAATGTTTAGTTGTGTTGTTGTACTCAGTGAATTTGACATTGAATTTTTCAATGAAAAGGAAATTATTGGACAAGCCCTTACCAATCACCTTACTGCAGCACCTCTACCAGGTTTAGAACCTCTTCACTTTGAATTTCCAGATGAAGAACTATTGAATGTAGATGTAATTACCTCTTAGACTCTATATTTTGATGGATCTTATAATATCCATATATCAAGAGTAGGAATCATACTACTCACACAAGATCATGATGTCATTCCAAAATATTTTGGTATTGAATTCCCTTGTACTAACAATGTTGCTGAATATGAATCTCTCATAGCTAGTTTAAAGTTTCCATTTCATTGATTATCAAGATGTTAACAGTTTACTGTGATTATCTCTTCATCATCAATCAAGTTAACAATGAATAACAAGTAAAACATGACAAATTAATCCCCTACAAGATCAAGGTTGATATCCTTTAAGGTTAATATTAACTTATCACATTTTAATAAGTTCCTTGTATACAAAACAATTCAGAAAATATCATTTAAACTATCGGATCCCTTCTTGAGTTTGGTCGAAATCAAACACATAATGAGTTTCTCATAAAACATCTTCTAATTATGGATTACCATTTTCCTAGGTCCACTATGATATATGAAGTAGTTGGTCCTGATAACCATCGGTATCATGATATTTACACCTTCATCCATGACAACAAATTCCCTTACAACAAGAACAATTAAAAAAAATGATCCCTAACACAAAATTCTTCATGCTAAACTATCCTCGCTAACACCCTATATCGAAGAGGCTATGACATAACTCTCCTAATATGTATAAATAAAGAAGAAGCAAACCAAACCCTTTATGGAAAATGGTGTTTTCATTGATGTCAATAGGTGTCCTTAATGTCAAAAGGAGAAAGGAACATGAAGGTTGATCGGTATTGTCCTTCATTATTGTCATGTCATGGTGAGTTGATTGGTATAGTTGTAATTGATGAGGCGACATGGTGTTTTGATTATGTATGGTGTTCTTAAGGAGTGATTTTTTTTTTTTGATGATGTCATGAAGCTTTTTGAAGGATCTTGTAGGTGGGAAAGAGTGATGAAGTCATGAGGAGGTCAGCATAGAAGGTGCAAGCATGATCAAGAAGCCTAATTAGGAGACCTATTTAACATGATGGTGTGTTATTGTGGTGAACATGTATGTAGTAGTTAGATAATAATTTTGAGAGTGTGGAGAACATTAGTATGAGGTGTAGAGACACTCACAAGTGTCTCAAAGTGTGTTTACCGGTCTAACTCATGTTTTCTAGGTCTGGACCTAGACTTATTCTTGATCCTAGGTGGCCAAATAAGGCTGATATGTTTATGAGAAAATTAGGAAAAGGTGATCATTTGGAAAGGTGTATCAAGGTGTCCTAGAGATGTGGAAAAAATTTCAGGCCTTGGTTTGAAGGAATTGGAAAAGAATTTTTTTTTCCTCTACCGAACTTCTAGAAAGTGAGAAACCTAGCTCAAGAAGGAATGTTTGATGTTCATTGGCACATGTAAAGTCTTCATGGGAGGATAAATTATTTATGTTAGTTTGGTAAGGGTCTTGGATAAATGTTCATAGCATTATTTTGTGGTTTAAGGGGAAAATATTTATGGACAATCATTCAGAAGGTAAGGTGGTCTAAAACCCTTCTTAAACCATAGTTAGGTAGCAATGGAGGAGATATTGTTTAAACATTACTAGAATGGTTTTTTATTGGATAGTATAATGATTTTAGGTTGTAGAGGGCTCCTCCATATTTCTCCAAGTGGCATTTAGGTGTCATGAAAATATGTGGACCCCACAAAAAATCATAGGTTTCTGAAGATGTTGTGTTTACGATTAGGTTTTTTATTGGATCTATTGAATAAATTGATGTTTGAGGAAGTATGTAATCCATAATACATATCTAGGGTTTTTTCATAACATGTTTTTTCCCTTTTGAGGTTTTTTGAATTCTATCTTGCAAGACTACTTTTTGGGGTGAAATGGCAATTTTCGGTGACCTGGTTGTAAAGGTGTTCTTGGGCTGTTATAGTCCAAGTGACAGTGTCTAAAAGAAATTATTATGACCTTTTGTTCATGATATTTCTATTCATGTTTCATACTTGTATGGTTTAGGTGATTTGATGACAATTTTGCTTCATTCTTGAGGACTGGTTTTGTAGGTCACAAACCTAAGTGAGGAGAGTTGTTCTTATTGGTGGCTTCATAGCATGTTATGATGGTGTAGAAGTGTAAAAAAAATTTGGAGGTTGGTAGAAGACTTATAATTTTTTTATGTGGTTTCAAATGTTTGGTAAAGCCATATAAGCCCAAGTGCTCTTGGTTTTGGTGAGAATGTGTTTGGGTGTAATTAGGCCCCGATTGAGATCTAATGAAGAAATGTGATCATTGTATGCGTTGCTGACATAAGTGGTCATTTGTATGGTGTTTTCATGATGTTCTAAAGTTTTTTTAAGGTTATATGCCCCATGATGGTTGACTTAGATGAATTATAATCATGAGTCATGTATACAAGCTAATTTTTGGGCTTATTTGTAGTTGGGTGTGTATGAAAAAGTGTGAGATCGAGGGTTGATTGAAGAGGTGAAGGAAGTATTTGTGACCATCAAGATAGGGAAGAGAAGATTTTATCAAGTGTTAATAGAGTGTGTGCTCATGTGGTGAGCTAGGTCAGATGAACTTATAAACTTGATGGAGAAGTTCTTGAGTGAGTGAATCTAAAAGGTAGTTTTGAGGAAGATTGATGAAAGGAGAGATAAATAGAGTCATCATTTGTTACTTTTAAGCAATATTCTGATAGATGAAAAACAAATCAGGTGGCTTTAGTTTGTGTTGAGTCATCTAGGGGGTTGGTGCTCTCACTAAACCTAGGGGTTGGTGCTCCTTGTTGGGTTAGTGCTCAAATAATTTTTTTTCATTAACTACAATAAAGAATTGTTTCAATGGGTTTTCTCCCCTTCTGATGGTTTCCCACTTATATCATGGTGTACTCTGTGTCCTTACGTTCATTTTCGGTGCATGCTGTATGTGTTATGGTTACTCATTGCTTAATGCTATATGTTGATGAATGATTGACGAATGCATTGTATATTTGATGAATGTTAATGCTTGAATGTGAAATGATTATTTTAAGGCACATTGATTCAAACCGCCTCTCAATGGTTATGCTTCTCAACAATTCAAAGTCCAAATACATGTGGAGATAATGATGAATTATCCATACAAGTGGCAAAAGGTTATAGCTCAAAGTAAGAGATGCCGATGTGCAATTATTGTGCCCACTATGGAGAATGAGATCTATCACAATGATGTGCATGAAAAACAGTTTGACACCCTTATTCTCAAGTAAAATGGAATCCTATCATGGAGTGAATAACAATCATTATCTCTATGAACCTATTTATACACCATGGAAAGTAAAAAATAGCTGGTTATGAGTACGTTATAACTTGATGAGGAGGAATGATGCTCATTAGAGGGTAATGACCTAACGTTCATAATCTCTCATCAATCAAAGTGTGTAAAATAACCACGAGGCCTATAAAAATCGTGAGAAGTCACTTACATTAATGTTACTAATGTGTAAAAATATCTATTTAACCAATCTCCTCTATGCATTCAATTGGCAGTCCAACTATTGAACTTTAAACTCGACTTACAAGTATATGGTAAATCCTTCAGAAATAGTTATGTATGTAAGGAGCTATCTAAGACACTTTGACATCTGAACTTACAATGGTCCTCTTTCAAATGAAACACCTTAAATGCAAGTAGCTAAGCACTAACTCTTAAACAAATAATGCTGAGAATCCATTTTAGAAACATAAAATTTCTATTTGAATCACTGGTCACAAGTTTTCATACATAACTGATGAGATTTCCAGTTGTTACTATCTTACATTGTAACTACCACTCTAACAAGAGCTATGCCCTTTTCACTGCAAGAATCATGGAACTAACACTTATGTAACCCATAGCAGGTCGATGTCCCATAATTTTGAATATCCCTTGAAGAATTGATCACATGGGAAGCACCCAATGAATATTGGGACCCACTTTTTCAAAATATGGTGACACTCTAGGGACGGTGAAATATTAAGACAAATATCAATCAGGATTTGATCATATATTTTGGATAGGTACATGTTCAAATCAGGGTTCTGCAACAACAAAAAGTGATTCAGGACATCCTTTTTTAGAGCTTCTAGTATTGTGTAAAGGTTCCAGGAGAAATTATAAAACTTTACTGGGAAAATAGACACTAATAAATGGTGCTAGTGATAAATAAGGGTAAATCTTCTTTCTAGATGTATTGACTTCAAGACAAAATAAGTGATGCCCATCAGGTAAGAAAAACCTTCTTTAGGAAATCCTGGAATATTAAAAAATTTACAATGCCAAATAAAAAATGTATGCTATTATTGGCATGTGGATGTTGAGTTTTCATTGATGTCAAAGGCATATTAAAGAAAAATAAGGAATGCAAGAGATCTAGAGGGAGCTTGGATTGAGTTTGACAAGGTAGGACAGGTCAAAAGCTTGAGAACACCTGAGTAAGCACTGACTTCTTGAGGATCTAGTGATTAGCAAAGGCTTAAGGTGATGTGCAATAGAGATCATACCTTGATGATGTCACATATATTATATTATGTATATGATGTGGAAACAATGGTCATAAGGATGAATACAGGGGCACATGAGTTGAATTTGTCAGACTAGCTCAGTTCAGGATGCCTAATCCCTAGGCCTAGTAGCAAAGTGACCTGGAAAGGTGGAGTGAAGGAATGAAGTAAGCTGATGGTAAGGCATGGTAGAGGTATAAACACATAATAGGACATGTTTAAGGGTCTACATGGTGAAGAAAATGACATACATGGATGAGTTATAATGTAAACTAGCTCAAATTTGGCCTAATTTCAAGCACATAACATGAGGGTATGAAGAAAAAAATATATATCAAGAAAATTCAAGCATGGGAAGTGTGTAGGGAAATTTTCAAGATTCCTCAATATGAATCTATGGTCATAATTCAACAATTAGAGGCATGGTTAGGGTCATTGGTATGACTTCCCTTCAAGACAAAACATGTTTAGCATGCACAAATGAGATGGGATTGGAATTTCAGAGTGAACCATGAAAAAGTTATCCATTTGAGATCATGGAGGAGGTAGTTCATGAAGGTTTGGACCAAATTTTAGGACCTGAGGAGGATTTTTGTGCAATAAATTGCAATTTTACCAAAACCAGGTTAAGTAAGGTATGCTAAAATAGTGCTATGACTTCTTAGCATTCAATATAAATTGTGGATACCTCCTTTAGATAAATCATAAGAGAAATTTTTTAATAGCATAGAGATAAAAATATGTAAAAAATTATGAGGCCAAAAGGATAAGAAATAAGAAAGTTCTATTCATTTTTGTGAGGTAACTGTCTAAACCCTCCTAAACACCAATTTAGAGAGGTATGGAGAAAATTGTCTGGTTAGGTGTCTCAAATGGAACTTTTTTTCTTGTTTATGAAATTTTAGCTGTAGATAATTCATCAAATCATATTTCCATGGTGGTTTGAGCTTATGACTCATGGTGGACCCCACAATCAAAATAATCATTTTGTGAAATTTTCAGTGTACAGACAAAATTTTTAAAGGAACCTCATGCTAAAATTTTTGGTGAAGGATTTTGGGGATGTGTTAATTTATGTTCAATGAAGTTATATAGGTTATTTTTTGGAAAAAATGTGATGATACAGGTGCATTTTCAATCCTACCACTAATGAGAATGTTATGAATGCAAACTAGACCATGAAGTGTATGAAGAGTATACATGATGTAATTGCTCATAATAAAGTGATTGTTTTTTGTCCTAATAACATAAAGGTGTTCCATATGATATTTCTAATTCATTCTTGGTTGGGCTTGATGAAGTGTTTTCATGTGTATGAATTGAGTGATCCAAAACTGACTTCTTGAGTCTAGTGAAGAAGCTTGTTGTTACAGGTGAGTAGATGGAGTTTTGTTCAAACAAAGTATACTTTTAAATGCTTGTATAAGTTTTCTATGATGTCCTTGAATCTTATCAAAGTGTTATTGAGCTTGGAGAACACTTTGAAGGTGTTTAAACATAAGAAGTTACCAAGAGTGGTTTTTAAGCTCCCAGAACACAGTTAGACCAGTTTGATTGAATGAAGTTGGTTGAGTGAATTGCTCTGTTGATTTAGTGAAATTAATGAGTATTTACAGGTAAATAAGACTTCAAGAGTATTTATGTTTATGTATGATAGGTGGTTGGATGATAAGGTTTAGTGCTCCAAAAAATCAGATCTTGAAGACAATTTTTATGTGACATGAAAACTCAAGTATACCTTGATCAAATCAAGTATCATATTGAGGAATGAAGATAGTGATTGGATAAATCAAGCCTTGAAGGTGGAATAGAGATAAAATTTAACTCTCCCAAATCCTTTTTTAGATCTTGAAGATCTGAAAAAATCAAACGTTAAAGAGCATGTTCCATGACTGCAATTTTTAAGTACCTCCATGACCAAATTTGAGCTCCTATGAAGTTGAAGAAGAAATGACAAGTGAAGAGGAGTTTGAAGAAGTTATATAGATGAATGAAGAGTTTTTAAATGTTTCATGCTTGGGAAACTTTGCATCAATTTTTGTAAGAGAATGAAAAAGACAAAGGGAACTCACCAAAGAGGAAGAGGACAAAAGGTAATGACATTACATGTTACAAAAGAGATGTCAGATCAGATCTGCAGGTCGGGTTGTAAGAGGAATATTTCAGATCATGTTTCACAAATGTGGCAGTGAAGTTTAGGAATTATTTTCAAGATCCAAATAAGAATATGAAGTCATCCATTTCAAGTTGTTAAAGTCATGTGTTTGTAACTGACATGTAAATCAGATGTAATTAATGCTAGAAACAATTTGGTGTGAGGTCATTTTCCTCCTTCCTACGATTTGAAAAGTGAGATAAATGAAGTGTTCATTGTAAGGTGAAGTGAAAGAGAAATTTTGATTTGATATCATTTGATAAAAAATGATCCTGATTGTGCATGAATAATTGGTATTTGATGGATATTTTATTGAAGGTGTAGAAAAGTGATGAAAATCAAAGGGTTGATCAAATGTCATATAAGGAATGAAATTTTAGCAGCAGTTAGTGAGAACATGAAAGTGTTAGATGTTTTAGAGGATATTCCTTATGGAAGCAAGATAAAATGTGTATGAAGAGGGTGAGTATAGGTGCTTACAACAGATGAAGGAGAGTGAAAAGAGAAGAATTTGAGTTGAAGAAGTGATCATAATCAGTTTTGGGAGACAACACAAAGAAAAGTGATCAAAACATATGCGAAGAAGTCTAAGTGGATGCTCAGCACTTAGGGAGTTGATGCTTCCTTGTAAGTGGAAACTTACAGAAGATCAAGTTGAATCTTGGTTTAATTGTTGGGAGTTGAAGCTTCCATGCAAGTAGAAGCTTGACTAAAGTTCAAATTGTAAATTTGACTAAATTTTGGAGTTACAGCTCCAAGTTGAGTGGATGTTCAACATGAAATCATTGTAACATTTACAGGACATTTGTGTCCAAGCTAGTTCTTTGGTTTTAGTGGATTTTTCTCCCTTGAAGGGTTTCCCACATTAAATCTTGGTCTCTCTATGTGTGTTCTTATGTTTATTATGTCTATGAATGAGCTTGTGTGTTCATCATAATAAGATTAAGGAAATTGAATTGATTTTTATAAAAAAATTAAATAAGTTGCACTGATTCAACCCCCTCTCTAGTGCCTATAATTTCCAAACAATTGGTATCAGATCTTGGTTCTCTTGAATCAAGTTATAACAGCTTGGAGGTGGTCCTCTTTAAACACAAACATGGTTATAGAAATATTCTCTAGAAGCAACTCAAGAGATAAGTATCTCAGTGAAGATGAAATTTTCAGATGAAGATGAGGCTAAAGTGAATCTTGAAGTCAGAATTGATAAGTTCCCTGGAGGAATTGAAACACCAAAGGAAAAAGAACCACAAATTAAAGATAATGGTGAAATAATATGAAGAGAAAATCAAGTTTCTTAGGAAAGGTAGAAAAGACAGATGAAATATGAAGATGGAATCAAAGAACTTGAAGCACAATTGGAGTTAATCTCAACATCTCCTCAAAATTCAAAGAAGAAAGTACCTCAATACAATTACCGACTGAAATCTCAAGTTGATAAAGTAATAAAATCTCTTAATGTTAAATGAAGACACTTGCATGAGACATAAAGAAGAACTAATATCCTTGAGAGCTGAACTAGAAGAAGTAAACAAAATGATTGAAGATGTATGGAAAGATGGAAAATAGCTATAAAGCTTTGAATGGAATGATGGATAGACAAAAAGCAGAAGGTGACAAGATAGATACTAGGCTTCAAAGAATAACCTATGAAGAAGCTGTGAAGATGAAAAGATATAGTCCAAGTTAACAATCAAACATGAATATGACCAAGAAGACAAATTCAAGAAGGCCTAAATCAATTAGGCAACCAAATGCATTCAGGTATGAAAGAACCTATTTAATGGTTATTATTTTTCTTATCACAATTTTGGACATAGAGCTAAGGAATGCAGGAAGCATGTCATGAAATGACCATCCATGGAGGGATAGCATAGATGAGAAAACTAATAATAGATTGTGACTTCAACTGTAAAGAGAAAGGCCACATAGTCTCAATATTTCCTTTATGAACCAGACAATCAGACTTTGGAGAACACAAGACTCAAGAGGTATGAATAAGATAGTTTTCTATA
This sequence comes from Taxus chinensis, assembly GCA_019776745.2. Lineage (NCBI taxonomy): Eukaryota > Viridiplantae > Streptophyta > Pinopsida > Cupressales > Taxaceae > Taxus > Taxus chinensis. Next base: position 749,646,009 of record CM034154.1, on the reverse strand, counting down.
ACTATAATAGAATTGGATATGTTGCTAGATAATTTTTATGGTCGTGAGAGTGCTAAGTATGGTTGGAATCTCAGTCCATACCCATATACAAGAAATAATTCAAGTTAGTGTGTTTCAATTGTTATAAACTTGGACACTTTGCAAAGCAATTGTTATCAAAATTAACCTCCTAGGCATAGCAAACAAAACTCAAGTAGTCAAAAGGACAGGTTAAGAAGGTATACAAAGTGAAAATCCAATCCTAAGAGTGAGTCATATAAATTCATGGTAGAGACCAACTCAAGCAAATACATTAGAAAGTGGTGATCAAATTGAGAAAGTTGAGAGCAAGCCAAGTGTCAGTCATGAAGAACATCCATTCATAGTCAAGAGAAGACAAGGGAATGAAATCCATCATACATGTGTATGACAATAATTCAATCAGGAGATGAAAAATTAAGATATGGAATTAGCACATCTAACAGTACATCTAAGAAAATAGATAAGGCTTCAATGGAAAGAAAAGAAAGGATAAAGTCATCATGCTCCTTTGATGATTATTTATTGTTTTAGTGAGCCAACGAGAAAGTGAGTTCCTTCTCTAAGATTCTAGAAGGCATGTGCTATTTGGAAGAATCAATGGTGTGTTCTTGAATGTATACTACCATCAGTAAAAGATAATCAAAGGGTCCACAAAGGTGCAATTATGTTAAAAGTCACAAGGTATGCTTATCTAGCTTCTAGCTCCTTCCCTAAAAGTATATGAAATAAATATTGAAGTATTCATAGGTCATTATTGAGTATTCATGCAAAGAAATTGTTTACAGTAGGCTCAACGTATGTGTTAGTATAAATATTGTTGTAAAATGTCTTTGAGAGCATGTATGGGTATAATAATAGGTCTATGATAAATTAAACCACCATATCCTGGTCAACTATCTAAAAATTGTTTATAATATCCTATCTCATCTTACAAGAAAAGTTTCTTAAATCAAATGATCGGTTGATAGTGTTTTATGATCTGAAATAGATCTTAATTATGAAAGGAGAAAAGTAGGTTTGTCAAGGTTTGTCCAAAAGTGTCAAGTTTTGTTCTCAAAAATTCATGCTCTAGTTTGCAAAATAGTTCATATTATTCTCTAAGTCTTCAAAGTACAATGTTGTGTTATGATGTCTAGTAAAAAAAAAATCTAGTCTATAAGATGGTCAAATAAGTTTCCTAAATGTGTATCATGTGCTCTTCATCAAGTCACAAGAATAATTGATTAATTTCAAGATAAATATCTAACCTTGTAAACCTTGAGAAGTCACAATTAGGTCCTAAGGTATTCATATGTTACAAAGTGATCATGGGTTGATCTTGAAGTCTGAGAAAATGATAGAGGTTTTTACACTGTATAATTGATATGCCATGTGGTAGGTTAATGAGTAAAACCATTTGGAAAGAAAATATTGGATCATAAAGAAACAATGAAGGCAATCATGTGAAAATGAAACTGAATAGAACATAACTTCACTCAAATGAAGTGTAAAAGTATGCTCTACCATGTATGAGTTATCAAAGTAGATGGTAGATTGATCAAAATATGATGTCATTAATCTACAAAGTGATTGACAGAAAATGGTAATCATCTGAGAGAAGAAGGTTTAAGACATATCTATTATGTAAGTCAATCACTCTTCTCTCAGTGTGATCACAAGTGAATATAAGAAGTGAAAATGGTTTATTGGACTCACAGTCACAACAGGGAACCTTGATATATAATAGATTAAGCACCTTATGTTAGATTAGTCCTCAATGATAAGTTAATAAGCCTTGGTAGAAGAGGTTAGACTTCAAGGGGGATCCAAGGGATTTTAAAGAAAGACTTGATCCTTCTTAATCAATATTCCTATTCTCAAGATGCTTGAAACCCTCCCAAGGGTTTTACAAAATTCAATATTTTAAAGACTCTGAAAATGAGTTTAGAGCTTTGAATATTGTTCTAGTACAAGAATTTTTCAATACAATAATTTAATAGTATTTAGGGCAGTTGAGGTGATTTAATAAGTCCATAATGGACCATATATATGTTGTGAATTCCTTGAAACATGTGATAAGATGATAAATAAATGTTAAAGATAATTCAAAGATCCCAGGAAATGTTACAAAGCTAGGGTTTGAATTCAGATTATAATGATATTTTGACAATTGACATACGTTGAATCTTAACCATTCTTGGTGTTGGAGGTATGAGAAAGGTTTAATGAAGATTTATACATATTTTGACTTCTTGAAAAGGAGTTTTGAGAATATTTAAGGCATTAAATATAGTCATCTCAATTACACATAGTCATGGTACCCTGTTGAGGGTTTGTATATGCTTGATCTTTGCTATAAAATAATCCTTCCTCCTTTAATACTATTGGTATTGTAAAATATTGAGGATTTTTCAATGTTTGCATGAAAACAAAGAGTCTAATAGATAAATAAAGTACTTAGTGTGGAAGAAAACATAGTATGTCAGTTCTTGACTGTGCATACATAGTTAGAGGGTTTAAAGTGATGTTTTCTAGTCTAATCCTTGAATATTTGTCTCTATGGACTATTGAGGAATGTGGAAGAGTAAACAAAATAATTAGTGACTGTTGATAAACAAAGTGTATGTAAGGACATCTTACTCTAAGACAAGAGGATTGAAAACATTGTAGACTTTGTAAACTTTGTCATACATGTGAAAAGAGGGTCTGTCTACATGAAACCCTAGGTGTTCATATTCATAAAGAATACATTGTCATGATACAATAATGTTGATGATGTTGATGAGTAGGATATAATGACATGTTGATAGAGCACATCATAGTATAAGGATGTTAATGGTGGTTGAAACTCCAAATTTACATTCTAGAGGTCTAAATTGCTCACCTACAGGTATGAGCACATTTTCTAAGGTAGGGGAAGTCATTTATGATGACCAAGAAAGTGTTTTTAAGAGTTAAGGAAGCCTAATAAAGGACCGTGAAATCTATATAGATTCATAAATTGCAAGATATGTTATTTGAACTCACTCTTGAGAGGACAACAATAATGCAAGGGAAAGAATGACATGTCACAACTTTCATGATGAATTGTGTTAATGTGTAAGAGGTTGAAGAAGCTAAGGTAATCATTATCCCTAGGAGGTGTGTTTGCTATATTTTATGCATTGTTAGATACAAAAACCTAGGTATTCATGGGATAAATCCCCTTAATTTAAAGGTGAAGCTCCCGTGTGAGTTATTTGTTTATTCTATGGCCTATTTAAACTAAAATTTGGATATTAATTTAACTGAATAACTCATGAACCATAGCTAAACAACTTGGTAGTAAGTAAGTAGCTGTATGGTAACTATAAGAAGTAGAAATGGAAAGCAAAAACTGGAAGAAGATGTGCGAAGGGAACGTGTATGGTAGCAAGTAGTTATCAGAGTAAGTTACGACCATATGGAATAAACAAATATTAAATAATTCTTTCAACTTAAGCAAAAAAAGAAGAAGAATGCTTATTATGAAAGCCAGGATAACACAAATTATATCATTAACATTCAAAAATTCCACAGTCATAATTTAGTAGACACAAATTTCAACCAAAATCCTCTTTTCTTCTTATTCAACTTTTAATCATTTACAATATGCACATCTAATTATTTTAGCACAAATTCTGAAACAACCATGTACAACATAAAAGAACATTTTTGCCAAAATTTCTAAGATCCCTGATGTCGTAGGTCTCTTCCTCTATTTGTAGTCATAATAAGTAAAGTACAAGGAGATAATGTCCATTACACTTCAATAAATGAATAACTACAAAATAGTTAGGAGTTGAACACTTTTCTCTGTAAAATATTAATTACATGCCTGTTGGTGAGAAAACTTGTTAGGTGGATAAACTTGTGGATTGTTTACCAACGCTCTAGGAATCTAAGTCCCTCTACTTAACCGGTGCAGCTGCCATATATGCATGCATGTGAAAAGGAGGATTTTTGTGGTGGATTTTTTACTGGGGATCCAACACTGACACTCCATTGACCCTACGAAAAAGCTTACAGATACCTGCAAGAGAGGAATTTTTCTATAGAAAGGGAAAGAGGAGTGAGAAATTAGATAGGAGAGCTAATGTTGTAGGTAAAAAATCAGCTTCTAGCATACATCAATTAGAAGTTTTATCACATGCATTAAAATTAGGAGGAAATAACTCTACGCATAACAATAAGACCAAATGGAATTTATGATCACAAAGTATCAAGAAATCCCTTAGTCAAAGAAATATAGAAAATCCTTCTTGTATTGATTGCTTAAACCAATTTGTACAAAGTGTGGGAATAGAGAAAAAATATAGAGTGGGGGAAATGAAGAATTTGGCTATCTCCTTTATTCTCTCAAGGTAGAATGCACTCTTGAGCTTACAAAATTAATGACCAACCCTTTGAAATGGGAGTGGCGTTACAATTTATATAATGAGAGGTGACTTATCGTATACCCCCAATAGCTTTTCATATGTCCTTGTGCAAATTACAACTTTTTGACTTCCTAGGAGAATATTAAGCCCCTTTTTATAACATAAAGGTGACTTATTACATAATGAACAGTAGGACATATAAAAAAGTGAAACCCCAACGCAAAATTATAATATTGGAAAGTGAGAGAAAGTTTTTGGGAAGAGGAGAGAGAAAGAAAGAGAAGAAGAAGATGAGATGTCATTCTTGATGAATTTCGTTGGTCCTCGTTGATGGAAAGATCCAAATGTAGTGAAACTCTAAATCTTCAAACTCCTTGAACACTCTGAAAATCCTTCAAATTAGCTCATGAACGCTTGCCAAGTTGAGTGAACTGTTATGTTGATGACCACAACTCATAGCCTACATATGATATACCTATGACCTGAACTATATAGTGAGTGTCGAAAAATACATTGTCCAGCTCCTTGAGATGATCACCCCTCTATGTCTCATTGTGGCGAACTTACCCTTTGAGAATAACTTGTTATTAATAGTAAGAGTCCAGATGGAAGGCTTACTATTTTTAGTGAGAGGTGATTTTTTCCTCTTCTCAACCATTGTGATGTGATGAACTCCCTCATTCGATCTTGTGCACACTGCCTTTAATTTGACCACTTCTTGGGATGACTTACTATTTTTACTAAGCACATATATGAGGGAATTACTATTTTTATTAAGTGATCATTTTCACTTTTTTTGGCTCTGGATAATTATTCTAGCTTCTTGGAGGTCTTCAATGCACACAGCCTTTTTGATAGCCGTTTTTGACGAAGACTTACCAAAAATAGCAAGCATGTGTAGGAAAGCTTACTATTTTTAGAAAGTGGATTTCCAGTGCTCGTTTTGCGACGGAGTCTATTTTTCTAGATTCATCTCATCATTGTGGTCACATACTCCGAATTTCACATATTTTTTCCCACTAGAATGCTAGGAAATAAAATTTAAATTTTTCACTTAGCAGTGGCTTCGAGCATGGAGTTGCCATGGCGGCCATTAATGGAGCTCGAAATTTTCATGTCTGGTTTTTTTCGCCATTTGCAATGAAAAAAAATCCATTTTTATAGGATTTTCATTTGGATCTTGTGTGCAAGTTTGTATGTTTTTTCAACTACCGGAATGATGGGAAATTCGACAAATATGAGTCAGTGCATGAAGTGAGGATTTTGTTGAAAAAAATAATTTTGAGCACCATTTGTTACATCATGACCATCTTGAAAAATGTGGAATTCTGTAGAAGATGACACCTTGATCTGACTTGTATCTTGTGAGATTTGAATATTTCTTGATCGGATGACTTCACGATTATCTAGCAAAAAAAACCTTCATTTTCTTCCCATTCTTCATTTATTCAACAATTTTTTCTCTAATATTTTTGTGTTTTCATGGTGTGGAGAGTTTTGTGACCATGATGAAGCTAGTTCAGATCAATAATGGTGCACCAGGTGTTTGGAAAAACAAGAACAAGGCCATGGCATGGTGAGAAGCTGTGAAGGAGAAATGAAGGGGGAAGAAACGACTAAGTGCCAGATTTGAATATTCAAAAAATGCTCATGTAAGATCGGGGCACATTTTTTCATGTCTGATGTCCCTGACCTCAGGGATGTGAGGGACATAAAATTCCATGGTGAGAAAGAGGACGACATGCGTCCTCGATCCGACTACAAGGGATTCACTTAAAAAATCACTAGGAGCACTGGGGGCTAAAAGTCTGTCATGTGGATGACCAAAAAAATCCCCATTGGGGCTGGGTGCATTTTTCCATGTTTGATGTCCTTGAACTCAGGGCCACGAGGGAAATCAAATTCCATGGTAGTCCTGGAGCTGACACATGTTCTCGATCTGACGAGAGGGAATTTGAGCTCCAAAAATGCACCTGAGGGCTGAACCGTCAAGTTTGAAGGTCACATGAGGGTCCCAGAGGTCACATGGGGGTTGGGAAATTTTTTTCAAGGTTGGTGTACCTCACCTTAGGGATGTTAGGGACATAAAATCCTGCCTGGATCCTAGTGCTGACATGTGTCCTCCCAAAAATTTGACTAACTCCAAAATTGTCTCCAAGAGGGTAACTTGGAACGATGATAACTTGAGCTCCCAGTGGAATTTATTGGAAAATAATTATATTCCCTTGACTAGAAATGGAATTTTAAATCTAATGGTTGGGGTCTCATGTCTTTATTCATCTATTTTATCCCTAAAAAATTGGAATTGTGATTTGGTACTCCACCTATACCTGAGAAAAACTTCCTGCATATCTGATGTGCCAAAGTGTTGTGAAAAATATGATTTCACCATAATGTAGTTCTTGGAATCCTCTTTCTATTTATGTTTTGGTTTACTCTTAACTCAATCTAGAGCTCCTGAAATCTTCTTTTGAAGCTCAGTAGTTTTTTTTAGGCCTTTGTACTGCCTAGGCTTGTGAACCCTGTTTTTTATTCACACTGATCCAAGTATTTCAAAACTTCCCCAAACCTTCCAAAATTATTTCCATGATTTTCTAAGGTCTTCAATTCACCTCCATGTTGAATTTTTCCCTTCTATTCTACTCCAGGGGGATTGATCCAGTCCTGTGAAGGCCATTTCTATCCCTTCCTACAACTACCTATAACTTGTAAATGAATACCTAAAATCACCTAGGGGGAATGAATGGAATTTCCTATATCACCTAGGTGGATGAGATAACATTAATTGGGAGGTCACTTGGACTAATTGGACTAACTCGGGGTGTCTTGGAATGATGAGACTTGAAAAAAATAACATTGGAGTATAGTTTTCGTGCTCAGTAATTTTCAATTGCCCTATTTCAATTTTTCATGACAACAAATGGCTCTAGCTTGGGGACATGACATGGACTGAGCACAACGAAGACATGTCATGAGAACTCCTAGAATCTCAACTTATGACATATTGACCAGTTCCTTATCCATTGGGCCCTGCGGAGTTATGTACAACTTACAACAAAAGAGAGAGAGAGAAAGGAAAACACACACACACAAAAACAATAGAAAGGAAACATATGACATACCTAACAATCACCTATATTACAAGGTAGGGGATAACCCAATTTCACTGAAGCAATTTTCATTTCTCAAAATTTACCCTTGAAGAGGCAGCACCGAATGATGATGTTCTATGAAGCCATTGACGGGTTCAAGAAAGTAACCTCCTCTCCTCAGTTGTTTATGAAAGCCATGTAATTTCAAAATTTTGTGTGTACTTGGTAGGAGTGATTCTACATGAACTTTGTGATGCTCAAGTTTTTGCTTAGAATTTTTGTTTCCTTCATCCTCTTTGAAATCATTTTCATAGTGTTTGTTGCATTCCATTTTTATCCATATAGCTGATTCTCCATCAAACATCTCATCGCAGCCCCAAAGTTGCTTTTCGTTCAAATTACTTAAACGTTCTAGATTCTTTTCTTTCCCAGGTCTATGGTCGTTGACCTATTTTCCATGAGAAACCTCAGACTTATCCTTTTCCTTTACTCCATTATGAGGTTCTTGAGTACGGATGGAAGGATTGGACACGACCTCATACTTTTCTTGTATGTCCATGGCACAAGTGAAGAGATCAAGAATCAACTCGGGGTCTTCTGCAACTTCTACTGCATCCAAGATTTTTTGCATGGATTTATGCTTCGCCATTTCCTATAGCTCCTCTTTGTACACCTTTAAATAATCTTTATTTTTCATCTCAAGACAACTATCTAGAGGGATTACTTCATCATCTTGGGAATCTTTACGTTTTATCACTCCTTTGTCAAGGGAGATTCAACTTCAAAGGCCTCAAAACTTCTTGCTTTAATTTTTTCATCATGGAAATATTCTTCCTCTTCAAATGGGAAAATAAATACCTCAATTTCATCATTGTATCCACCAACCATTGGCTCAATAGGGGCATCATATTTCTCATCTAGATTTATTTCAGCATAGCCCATCTTCACACTAGTTGAGGTTTCCAAGTTAGCTTCATGCTTGTCTTCCATATTCATGGCTTGCATTAAAAGTTCAAGACTGATCCCAGGGTCTTCTATTTCTTCTAGAACTCTTACCAGTCCTTGTATAGATAGTTCTTTCCCATTGCTCAAGGGATCATTGTAGATTGGCTTGGTCTCTTCCTAGGTGACATGATCAAGGGGGTCCTCATCTTCAAATGGGAATGAGAAAATATCTTCATCACAGATAAACACATAAGCTGATTTTTATTTTTGAAAATCATCAATAACCATCTCTTCTTCTTCCTAGTTTGCATCATATGGTAATTCGGGGATGCCCTCTTGTAACTTGAATATCCTCAATTCTTATTCAAAATCCAAATCTCTCCAGGAAGGCATGTCTAGACCTATTAGGATGGGGATATCCTCTTCCTCCTTGGTTGCCACAAAGTGATTCACCTGTCCACTACCTTCATACAATATGTTAGCTTCCGGGATTCCGTAATTTCATACTGTGTACCTCATATTCTTCTCTAGAAGCAATTTCTCCATGTCTCCCTTCACTGGTATGGTTATAAAAGACCAATTTATCTGAATTTTACCTCCCAAGTCTCGACAGAAACTTCTACTCAACAACATTCTGAACGAGGTTAGGATGTCTACTACCAAAATCATCGTTGAAACTTTCTTGTCTAGAAATCTGGCGAGAGCCAGATATGCATCTTTGACCTTCCCTACAAGTGGGATCTCTTTTGACTCCAAAGAGTAACAAGAACCATTGGGTGGAATCATTGTATGTTTGAAATCCTTGAAGACCTTCAAAGGAATCATGTTGTCTAAGGCACCAAAATCTATTATGTAATTGTTCAGTACATATTCTCCAACAAGAAGGGAGACATAGGAAGGTTAAAATTTATCAGTCTTTGATGTACTTAGAGAAAGCATGTTATGTGAGGGAGGTGTAAGTGGGTTTGGTAGTATTCCTTTAGAATGAGGAGCTACATAATTGGGTGTTAAAATACCACTCTTGATTAATTAAACAAACCTCTCGAATTGTTCAAGGTGAGTCAGCAAAAATTTAGTTTCCGTAATCTGAACTTTGGCTTTGTTCACATATTCTATGAAGCAAAAGGGAGTAGGTGCAGATAAGGGGGTAAAGGGACTACTTTTGGATTTAGGACAGGTTTGGAAGCAGGAAAAGATTTGTGGGGAATGGAGGGCATTTTGAAAGGTATACTAGGATCTTTCAAAGTACCAAATTTTATAGGATCAAATTTATATTTAGACTTGCAAGAGACATCTGAAGAATTACTTGGGATTGCAAGAGCCTTCTTACTTACTATGGTATCAGGCTCTAACAATGAAAACTTTATGGAAGATGGAAGTGGGGATCCTTGAATTTTTATTTTTTTTTGGAGTCACCACAAGAGGATCATCAACATTATTTTATTTTGTAGTAGTTGAGGAAGATGCTCTTTTCTCAGACTGAGAACGAAAGAATACCACACATGAGAAACAGGGTGCATCCTCTTCATCGTCTTCATCACCTCTGGAATACTCACAAAATCTTATTTTTCTATTGTTCTCAAGTTCATCGATCTATAGGAAGTTTCCACCTTCACTTTCTTGTTCAAGCTCTTCTTCACTTTCTTGAAATCTACAATTTATGCTCACAGATGGGGCCTCTAAGGAAATCCTTTGGGGCACTCCTACAATCTGATTTTTGTTGCTTCTTTGGGAAGAAAATCGTTCAAATATCTCCCTTTTCAATAACACCATTTCATTTTCCAAAATTTTCAACGATGGATTGATTCTTTCATCTCCAGGATGTTGGGCCTTTCCCTTTGATGAATTCTTAATCTTTCCAAAGAGGATGCCATCGTCATCAAGTTCAATGACCATCCTTTGTGCTTCTACATTGTTCCTTGGTTAGGCTTTTCATAGAAAAAATCCTATTTCTAATGTGTTATCCCGTAAAATTGGCAAGGGAAATTTTACAGATAACCATACCGAAATTTTGTTTCAAGTCCCTCGTAAGGGGCTCCTTACGTTTAGAACGTTGCAAAACCCCTTCCCGGGAAATCTAGTTTTCCGAAATTAGTCTTTTTGGTCTTTTTGGCCGGGCGCATATAATGACAATGCAACATCACCTTTTGGTGCGCCCCCTTTAAAGCCTTTGGCACACATATTCCTCTATCAACACCACTTTCGGTGTGCCTTCGGTGCACATAATTTTGTGTTGACAAGCGTTTTGGTGCGCCATAGGGCACACGTTTCCTTGTGTCGACAGCCCTTTTGGTGCACCCCTTAAAAAGTTGGTGGCGCATTTATTGCTACCTCGCCTATATATAGGCACGTCTACGCTGTCATTATCACCTGTGCAAATCACGTGATTATTTTTATTGTTTTCTCTGAGCCTGTCAGCACACCTGCCCTATCGTTTTCAAGCACGTAGTGGACCCGTTTGCACATTCTTCGCTATTTATCCGGGTAAGAGGTCCTTATCTCTTTTGTGTGTTTTGCGTTTTGGTTCTTTGTTTGCTTGTTGGTCTAGATATGGATTGGAAAGAAGGAAATCATGAACTTTCTCCCCCCTACTGCCTTTCCACATATTTCTCCCCCTCTTTCTAGATCTACTGGTAGAGGAAGCTCTGTCCTAAAATAGTAGCTTGGAACCCTTTGTTTGAAGCCATTTCTATCACCCCAAGGTACCCTACAGAAGAAGTTTGAAAGAATGAAACCCCTCTAAGAATAATCATGGCTTGAAATGAACTATATTTTTGTTCTCCTTCGACGCATCTGTCACCCCTGTTACATGAAAAATAGTTGCGCCAATGGCGCATATGTCGCCCCTGTTACACAAAGAGCAGCTGCGCCAATGGCGCACATTCCTTGCCTGCTGCATCGTGAAAAGTTACTCCCTCAAGGCGCACTGCCTTAGTTTGTTGCAAACACCCTCTCTGCACCCCCTCATGGTGCACCAAATTCATTTGTTGCATCACTAAAACCTGCGCCCTGTGGCGCACCCTGTGTATGTGCAACACCGGTTAAATCTATGCCAAGTGCAAAGCTATAAGCGGCGCAGGCGCATCCCTCATTGCAACAACATCATGTTATGCATTCCATCCATGCGCCGTGCTAGGTTCCATTAAGTGCACAAAAAACATATGTTACAAAACCCTTATATGCGCCTTTGGTGCACCGAAGTTCCATGCAACATGAAATATATAAGCGCCACGGGCGCATCTTGCTCCCATGTAACATAAGGAATTCATGCACCCTTTACAAAACACACATCTGGCGCAGGTGCACTTGTGCTTACAACAACAAAGAATGCATTCTACAATTTCTATGCGCCATGTGCCCTTTGGCGCTGATTCACCCCTTGCAACAGCCCTTTCCTATGCGCCTTACTATTTAGCCCTGTAGCCTGCAGTGTTCATGTGCCCTGCGCCCTGAAGCCTTTAAATTGCTAACTCTTTCTTCTATAAGCATTTCAATGGAAAATCAGACAGCTGACATGGATTTCGTGTGTTGGTTTTCACTTCTTATTATTACAGATCAGCAACTAAGCTCAGAAGAACATATGTCAACATCAAGCAAGAAACCTATCAAATCTAAAGGCAAGGCTAAGCTCACAGAAGAAGAAATGAAGTATAAGTATTAGAGGGTCAGAATGCCCGATTCACAAGTAGAATGTGACCTAGACATCAGAGACTCAGAACTGGGTCATATTGATATGGAGGAATTCTGGGCCAGAACCCAGAAGGTCACAAGAAGTCCATGGATGGACAAGCTGATAGGCAGTGCCCTACACTTTGCTGGTGGGATCCCAGTTAGTGCCATAAAAAATGAATTTATGATGGTGGTAGCCCAATGATACAACAAGGACACAAGATGTGTTCATGGGGAGAAGGGTGAGGTCATTATTAACCTCACTACCTACCACTTTGAGATAATGCTTGGCATTCCTCATCACCGGCACTTTGTGGCCGTCAGCCGAGAAGACTGCATTAAGGCCTGGGATGACAATGAAGATCAGTGCATGCAACTGATGAATGAAGTCTACCTCAAAAAAAAAAAGTAGTGACTCGGTGGCCGCAAGTCATCCACCGCAGTGATTTTTTAGAAGAGCTCAATGACACAATTAGGTTTCTGAGCAGAGTCTTTGGGCTTCCTGACACCCATTATTTTCACAAGTGGATGTTGCGGTACCTTGAGACAATGAACAAAAATGTGCCCGATCAACGCTTCGAATGGGTAGAAATCATAAGCAGCACAATCTCTGAGCAGCTACAACTCAACACAACGGGGAGGTTCTATATGAACTCCTACGTTGTTTATGCTGCAGCTTCAAAAAGGGACTACCCAGCTCTGATGCGGAGTGGGGTATGGCCCTAAGTTAAGATTTATGAATATTATCCAGAATTGAATCTGGAGAATAGCATCTCCCAATTTACAAAAATAAATGATGCATTCTTCTACTTCATCATCTACCTGTTGAGGCCAAATATGACTCACGGTCGCACGACCAAGAGCATAGTCACAGCCACAGAGAAATGGGGGGCCCTATTCACTCAGTTCCCCACATTCACCTATTTGAGGGCAGTTAATTTCTTGGGGGAACCGACTAGATTGCCAAGGTATGTCGGGCCCAAGTTGATCCTGTTGGAGCTGTTGAGGCAGCTTATTACTTACCATGAAAAGTGCCTAAAGAGAAAGAAGGGTGGAACTCCTTTCCCCCTCACAGTGGGTAGATATACGTGTCTTACTCACCACAAGGCAAAAGATATGTTTGTAGAACTGGAGCTGCTAAATCTGAAACATGACTTCCCAGCAAGGCCCAATGTCGATCTAAGAAATTGTTTACCTAGGGCTAAGCTTGACCCGATCCACATCCCTCAGATCGAAGATATCTACATTGACATATATCATGAGGTTGAGCTCAAGAGGAAGGATCATTCTCGCTTAGCCTTAGCAGAAATCATCCAGTACGGGGTAGCCATCGTCCCCAAAGGCTACCAAACTACTGAGCAAGAAGTGGATCAAGTATATCTTGACACGGGTGGGGACGATTGGCCTTTCACGATGATTGACAGAAGTAAAGCACCCAAAATAATTGAGGAGAGAGTCAAATAAACTCTGCGTAGAACAGAGCATTGGTGCCGGATGAACGGGCTCATCTACCTCGGGGTTGATTTCACAACCTCTCTATTGGGAAACGCCCCTCCTCAAGCTAAATAGTAGCCAAAAGGCAAAGGCAAGGGCAAAGAGGGTGAATCCAGTTCCACCCAAGAGGAAGCTCCTGAAAGTCCTCTTTCCGCTGCACCTGAACAATCTGTAACTCTGGCTTCCCTAGAGAAAGAAACAGCAGAAGATGTTCCAATAGGCCCATCCACTCAGGATGTCGCCACTGTTACAACAATTGAGGTCCTTTCTGTCTCTTCTCCCTCTCCTGTTTCCCCTCCTCGCGTGACCCAAGAAACCATTCATTTTATCATGTCCTTTCCACCTTCTACTATTCCTCCTACTTCCTCGTCCATCTTCTCCTCTCTCGCGGAGTTTTCCCCCTCCATTTCTTCCCTCATCTCTGAGCTCCCTTCCCTTCCTATGTCTTCCTCTCCTACAGTATCCCTTCCTCCTTTGGGCACTTCTTCAGCTGTTCTCTCTATGCCGCCGCCACGTGTCTCCACTTTTTTCCCTTCAACTAATACAGCTGCCCCCTTCTCCATTTCTGGTCCTTCTCCCATAAGTCCAGCCTGGATTTCCCAGCACCTGAGTCAGCAGAAAAGGAAAGTTCCCATCGCTCCGATGGACTTCTCCGTGATCCCGTCAAAAGGGGTAAAGAAGCAAAATCCCATCACACGCTTCTCTCAGAGTGCTTTGGGAGAGAGGGTCATGGAGATCGCATACCCCAATCCTCTAAAGGATAAAAAGGATCTGTCTCCGACAGATTATACAGTGACTCAAGTCACAATGGGTACGTCTTCTGAAAGCCTTTAGGGAGAGGCCATATCTACAGTTGACGCCCTCTGCAAGAAGCTTCAAGAAGCAAAAGAAGAGAAAAGGCTACTGAAAGAGCAAAATAAACATCTGCTCCACGCCTTACAGAAGATGGGTAGTGCACCTCCCACAACTACTGCTGAGATTCCTGAGCCTCTGAGCTAGGATAAAATTAATGAATATGCAAAGATCGGTGAGAAGGGTATGGCAGTTTCCACCTGGAGGAGCCAGATTCTCAAGGACAGTGAAAAAGTGATCGCCCAGTTCACCGATTTGTACTTGAACATCAACAAGGTGAACAAGGAACTCTAGGCATTAGCAGGACCCATATCAGAAGAGTTGGACCATGCTAGGTTGCAGTGTGAGACCTTTCAAAAAATGTTCGACTGTTCAGTTGAAGACCTGGTCAAGTTCGGCGTCTTCGGTCATCCAAAGGCCCTCAATAAATTCCTTTCTACTCTGGACTACTAGATGGATCAACTGGAATTCGTCCTTGAAAAGATTGATAAGGTAAAGGAAGAAGCCCTGGACACGATGCACCAAATGGAACAAATCATTCTCCACATGTCTCCAGGGTTGCTTACTCCTTCACCTTAAGGAAAGTTGATGAAACCATCCAGATCTTCAAGGAGATCGTTTCGAAAGGGCTGGGGCCAGAGGTCACTTTTGACACAGAATCTATCAATAACCTGCTGGCCTGTCGGGACTTCATCGGGTTCCTCATAGAAGCAGAGAAAGAATATTCCAAACTCCTAGAGAAGCTCATAGATGAGCGGGAGACTTGCGAGGCAATCGGCGAGCGACACAAGGATCCTTCCCAGGATCAACTAGAGCCCATAATCAGCAAGTTCATGGAATATCGTGCCCAATTTCACATCTCATCACCTGAGCAGCAGCAGAAGCAGGATACCCCCTTTCGGCCACAAGATGATGACGATGAATAATTTCTCTCTCTTCTTTGACTTTCTTTCTGTAAAATGTCTAAAGTATGTTGGCACAAATGATGACATCATCCATGTTGCACCATGGGATGATGTCATCCATCAAGTTGTCAAAAGTCAACATGACTTTGAGATATTTTTGTAGTATTTTGTAAATAGGTGGTTGGTTCCTTTTTTCCTTCCTTCTTCTCCTTCTTCTATAAATACTCAAATACTTGTTGTATTTCGGGAGTGGATATCTTTCAGATGAAAAATAGAAGTAAGAAGAAAAGACTTTGAGCTTTTTGTAACAGAATGAAATATTAATACAATATTTAGACTTTGTGCTGAATACATGTGTTATTTACATTAGATCTTTCTTATGTCAGATATGTGTGTTTATTCTGTTGGATCTACTCCTGTTTTATTGTCATTTATTCATCAGTATTGCTTTGTTCATTTATGCAAGTAGGTTTGGCTCTGTTTACTACCAACCCCAAAACATAAACCCTCTGACCTTTCTGCTTTGGAATTCATTTCTTTTCTCCCTTCGGACCTGATCTCTCTTAATCCTCCCTTTCATTCCTTTCTTTTCACAGTCGGAAAAAACCCTACTAGGATGAGATCCCAACCCCCGAAGGTAGAATATTGTGAGACTTGCACAAATTCCTACTGGTAGAATAGCAATAAACCAGTTTCGCTTTGCTGACTCAAAGAGGGGCTATGCCCTGCACACTGTTGGCTTGTTTATCCATAAATCTACCCATTCGATAGATTTTCAAACCAACATAATGATTGAGCATTGATAAATAATATCTTGACATTGTTTTGGGATGGAAAATCCTCTTCAGGTATCCTACAAAGCAACCATTCGAAATGAGACATAAAGTCTCTCATGGTTTCATTTTCTCCTTTCTTTATTTGAGTCAACTGCACTAAGAGGTCTTGATAGTCTTTAGTTGATTTAAATATTTCCTCAAAGGCATTCTTGATGTCATTCCAACTAGTGATGGATCGAGTAGGAAGGAGGTAGAACCATTGTGTTGCTTTTTCTTGGAGGGACTCCACGGACAATCTTATAGCAACATCTTCATGTTGGACACCAAGAACTCCACATGATGTCATGAAAGCAGGGATGTGTTCTTCAGGATGTTGTTTTTTGTCACCTTTGAACTTGGGAAAGTTCTTACAAGAAATTTTTGGTAGATCCTGGAGAGGTGGTTCAAGAGAAAGAGGGCATGTATTCCTTTCCCATGGAACAATGGGTTGAGGTCTTTCTAATTTGTCAACCATCTTTGTTTTTTATTATTCTTCAACCCTTTCTTCTATAAATTATTCTTCAAACTCTTCTTCTTCTGGTGACTCAATGCTCAATGGTGATGGAAAAATGGGAGAATTTGAAGGGGGGTTATCAACATGATTTTTGATAGTATTTCTAGGTGAACTATTGGAAGTGCCAGATGAAGAGGAGGCTTGAGAGAAGAAGTATGGATTATCTCTAATTCATTCTTGCTGATTTTGTAAAGCCTCAAAATTGGAAACAACACCCCCTCTCAACTTGTTATACTTGGTGTATCTTCCTTCAGCTAAATTTTGGAAATTATTGAAGTGGGAATATGAAAAGACACTGTGGAAAATGAAAGGTCACGTGTAGGAACTTACAGTGTATCTTTCAACAATGGATTTTCATGAATTCTTTTTTATGATTTTTTCAATGTTTGATTTTTTGAATTTTTGGACCTTGAGGTTGTATTTTGGGTGTGGATGTTGCTAAATATTCCCCATGGTGGGCACCAAAAATTTTTGGTGATAAAATTTTTTAGGTGGACAAAAATGTGGATTTCTTGCCAACGCTCTGGGAATCTAAGTCCCTCTACTTAACTGGTGTAGTTTTTGTATATGCATGCGTGTGAAAAGGTGGATTGCTTTGGTGGGATTTAGACCGGGGATCCAATAGGGACACTCCACCTACCTTGTGGAAAAGCTTACAAATACTTGCAAGATAGGAATTTGTCTATAGAGAGGGAAAGAGGAGTGAGAAATTAGACAGGAGAACTAATGTTGCAGGTAGAAAATTAGATTCCACCATACATCAATTAGAAGTTTTATCACATGCATTATAATTAGGAGGAAACAAATCTATGTATAGCAACAAGACGAAATGAAATTTATGATCACAAAGTATCAAGAAATCCCTTAGTCAAAGAAATCTAGAAACTCCTTCTTGTATTGATTTCTTAAACCAAGTTGTACATAGTGTGCGAATAGAGGAAAAATAGAGAGTAGGGAAAGGAATAATTTGGCTATCTCCTTTGTTATCTCAAGGTAGAATTCACTCTTGAGCTTATAAAATTAATTACCAACCCTTTGAAATGGGAATGACATTACAATTTATACAATGAGAGGTGACTGTACGTACCTAAAATTGTAAGGTATTGTACTGCCGGAACAACATGACAAGTGCCCCAATGATGATACAGGTCTCCTCACAAGGTGTTTGGGATCCAGAAAAGCTCTCCAAGTGTGTGTTAACATCCGAATGCCCACTTAGCCCCCGCGTGCCTTAGTTTTTCCTTTTCCCCTATTTCCTTAGCCTTTTTCTCTTCAGTGACGAAACCGCTGCCCTGTTTGGGCAGCGGTCTCGTGACCGCTGCCCTAAACAGGGCGGTGGTCCTGTAACCGCTGCCCTGCTCAGAGCGGTGGTCCTTTACGCATTTTCCAGAAGGCTATTTTTACACGACTCACATAAATTCAATGATTTACCTGCTTTCTTTTACTACCATGAGCTTGCATTTATGGTTCTGGTTCCTTGAAATAGTGTTGGCCATTGTTTATAGTTTAAGAGTTCTATTTTGCTTCTACCTTGGGTAAATGCAAATGCTATAAATAGATGGCTTGTCCTCAAGCAAATGGCCTCTCAGTTTCCCCTCATTCACTTCTCATCCTCTCATTTCAGTAGTTCAATATTTTTATTAGGATTCATAGTTTAGTTTCTTTCATTGCATACATATTTGGCATTGTTTTACTATTGGTAAGCCACAAATCCATCTTGTGCAAGCAGTATTGTTGTTTAGTTCATTGTTTTACTGTTGGTAAGTCACAAATCCATCTTGTGCAAGCAGTGTTGTTGTTTAGGTCTTTGTTTTACTGTTGGTAAGCCACATATCCAGCTTGTGCAAGCAGTGTTGTTGTTTTATCCAATCCATTGGAGTAGAATAGCTTAAGAAGCCATTAAAGTTGCAGGTTTGCTCTTCAAACAGGATATTTTTAGGTTCTGGATGCTTTATGTTGCACGAATCATAATAAATCCCGCTAGGAATTGCATAAGCCAAGCTCTGTACTCTTGTGCTATCCCTCTCCTACTCGCATTGTATTCGGTGTGTTTTCTGAGATGCCTTTATCCTAATATCTATTTCTGTTGATGCTAACATTACACGCTTTTCTGGATCCACGTGAACACAAAATAAATGAGGGGATCACACTGAGGGGACAAGATCACACACACCATCGGATTCACCACTGTTCTGCAAAATCCAGGTTCTAGCTTTCAAAGTTCTAGTTAGAATCATATCAAATAGAGTAGTTAATTGCTTTATTTCAGTAAAATTCTATTCTCGATATTGCTAGGGAAGCTATGGGGATTGATAGTTTCTGAGAAACTATGATTCACTCCTCACTTCTGAGGTAGGATCGAGAATCTTGCAAATAGATCAGGAAAGTTATTTCATTGTTTAGAATAGATCTACAAATTGCACAGACAAATAGCTACACTCGGTTATTTTGTTTGTTTTAAATTATTAGCTTAGCTGTCAATTCTAAATATTTTAAATAGCTGCTTTCTTAAATTCATATAGTTTGTCAGAAAATTAAAAAAAATAGAGAAATCATATATGCTATAGATATATTGCAAATAGTTAATTTCATTTTGTTATAGTTCATTTATATTGTTGCTTTTTCATGACCATCACGGGACCTAGAGAGCCCAGGGAATACGTATTTGAGCCAATCATGCCTCATCCCAATCTCATCACGGCAATAACCGATATAGATCAAAATCTTAGGATCCAAGTCTTCCGAACAATGGTAAGCTTGCAACAAATAAATTCCTAGTTGAAAGGATTGAACAGAGAGGATGACCAAGCACACACGTTTTGGTCAAATCAACCGAACTACAGATTACCCTAGGTAAACATTCACATGACTATAGAAGGGTTAGAAAGGGAACAAACCTTTGGTTGTGATCCACAAATCCCACAGCCTAACGAATCCATAAGTAAATCAGATATAGACACTGGCCTACGCACGTTAGTATTCAGATCTACGCCACTTCCACCCACCATCATCTAACAATTCTCCTTGCTGGATATAGCAGCTAACAAAGCTAGAGAATTCTAGACTAGGCCAAAGTATCACCCATAGAGTCAATTGTATTCACCATCCACCATATGAACTTATCTGGGGACGTACACGAAACTATCCCAGGTCATTTTCCATGCATTCCAAAACCCATAGATCGAATCACGCCAGAGCTCGATATTGATTGGAGCCTTTGAGCAGTCATCCTTGTGAATCGATCTATCACGCCAGTCCAAGTTAGAAGGGCCTTCTTTTCCTTAGATACGCAAATTCCATTAGTGCATGTAAAAAATATTAGATTTCCTAACTAGTTTGTTTGCATTCCACGCATATTCTACCCCCACCGGCTGTCTCGGCAAGACCTCGGGAGGTCAGGTACACGGAAGAGTTACCTGTAGATTCCCACGCTTGCTTGTCACTTTTTCAGCGTACAGTGACTTATCATCTACCCCCCAATGGCTTTTCATATATCCTTGTGCAACTTAAAACTTTTTGACTTCCTAGGAGAATAGTAAGCCCCTTTTTATAACATAAAGTTAAATTATTACATTAGGACATATGGAAAAGTGTAACCCCAACATGAAATTAGAATATTGGAAAGTGAGAGAAAGTTTGTGGGAAGAGGAGAGAGAAAGAGAGACAAAAGAAGAGATGTGTTTCCTAATGAATTTCGTTGGTCCACATCAATGGAAAGATCCAAATGGAGTGAAACTTTGAATCTTAGAACTCCTTGAACACTCTAAAAATCCTTCAAATTAGCTCATAAATGCTCACCAAGTTGAGTGAATTGTTCCGTTGATTCAACCACAACTCCTAGCCTACATATGATATACCTATGACCTGAAATATATAATGAGTGTAAAAAAATACATTGTCCAGCTCCCTGAGATGATCGCCCCTCTATGTCTCATTGTTCCAAACTTACCCTTTGAGAATAACCTACTATTAATAGTAAGTGTACAAATGGAAGGCTTAGTATTTTTAGTGAGAGGTTATTTTTGCCTCTTCTCGACCATCATGATGTGATGAACTCCCTCATTCAATCTTGTGCACACTACCTTTTCTTTGACCACTTCTTTGGGTGACTTATTATTTTTAGTAGGCACCTGTATATGGGACTAAATATTTTTAGTAAGTGATGATTTTCACTGTTTTCTACTCTGGATAATCATTCTGGCTTCTTGGAGGTCTTCAGTGCACACTACCTTTTCCATAGCCACTTTTGACGAAGACTTACCAAAATAGCAAACATGTGTAGGAAAGCTTACTAATTTAAGAAAGTTGATTTTTGGTGCTTGGTTTGTGATGGATTCTATGTTTCTAGATTTGAATCATCATCATGGTCACATCCTTCGAATTTCACATAATTTTTCCTACTAGAATGTTGGGAAATAAAAGTTAAAATTTTCACCTCGTAGTGGCTTCGAGCATGGAGCTGCCATGGCGGCCATTAATGGAGCTCAAAGTTGTTAGTTCTAGTTTTAGTCCCTATTTGTGATGAAAAAAACTCCATTGTGATAGGTTTTTCATTTGGAGCTTGTGTGCAAGTTTTTAGCTCATTTCCATTTCCAGAATGATAGGAAATCTGATGAATGTGAGTCAGTGCACGAAGTGAGGATTTTGTTGGAACAAATAATTCAGAGCACCATTTGACCTCCCATTTGTTGCACCATGATCATCTTGAAAAATTTGGAATTCTACAGAAGACAAAACCTCGATCTGACTTGTATCTTGTGAGATATGAATATTTCTCGATAGGGTGACTTCACAGTTATTTGGCAAAAAAAACCTTCATTTTCTTCCCATTCTTCATTTATTCAACAATTTTTTCTCTGATATTGTTTTGTTTTCATGGTGTGGAGAGTTTGATGACCATGATGGAGCTGGTTTAGATCAATAATGGCCCACCAGGTGTGTGGAAAAATACGAACAAGGCCATGACATGGTGAGAAGATGTGAAGGAGAAATAAAGGGGGAAGAAACGACTAAGTGCCAGATTTGAATATTCAAAAAATGCTCATATAAGGGCGAGGCACATTTTTTCATGTCTAATGTCCCTAACCTTAGGGATGTCAGGGACATCAAATTCCACAGTGAGCAAGATGACGACACGTGTCCTCAATCCGACTACAGGGGATTCACTTGAAAAAGCACTAGGAGCACTAGGGGCTGAAAGTCTGTCATGTGGATGACCAAAAAAATCCCCATATGGGCTGGGTGGATTTTTCCATGTCTGATGTCCCTAAACCTAGGGACATGAGGGACATCAAATTCCATGGTGGTCTTGGATCTGACACATGTTCTTGATCCGACGATAGGGAATTTGAGCTCCAAAAATGCACCTAAGGGCTGAACTATCAAGTCTGAAGGTCACATGAGGGTCCCAAAGGTCACATGGGGGCTGGGAAATTTTTTCCAAGGTTGGTGTACCTCACCTTAGGGATTTTAGGGACATAAAATCCCACTAGGCTCCTGGTGCTGACATGTGTCCTCCCAAAAATTGACTAACTCCAAAATTGTCTCCAAGAGGGTAACTTAGAACGATGATAACTTGAGCTCCCAGTGGAATTTCTTGTCAAAATTTTATATGATCATAACTATAAATGGCCTTGTAAATCCAATGGCATGGGTCTCATGTCTTGATCCATCCATTTGATTAATGAAAAATTAGAATTGGGATTTGGTACTCCACCTATGCCTGAGAAAAACTACCTACAGATCTAATGCACCTAAGTGTTGTGAACAATTTGATTTCACCATAACGTAGGGCTTGGAATATTATTTCCATAGATGTTTTTTTTACTCCCAACTCCATTAGGAGCTCCCAGAATCTTCTTCTAAAGCTCAGCAACTATTTTTTGGCATGTGTACTTCCTAGGATTGTGAACCCTATTTTTTATTCAAACTACTCCAAGTCTTTAAGAACTTCCCCAACCCTTCCAAAATCATTTCCATGATGTTATAAGGTCTTCAACTCACCTCCATGTTGAATTTGGCCCTTCCCTTCTTCTTCAGGGGGGTCAATCCCATCCTAGGAAGGAAATTGTTAGCCATTCCCACAACTACCTATAGCTTATAAATGAACTCCTAAAATCACCTTGGGGGAATGAATGGAATTTCCTAAATCACATAGGGGGATGCAATAAAATTAATTGGGAGGTCACTTGGACTGACTGGACTGACCTAAAGTTTATTGGAATGATGATACTTGAAAAATTTAACATTGGGGTATAGTTTTCGTGCTCGGGAATTGTCAATTACACTATTGCACTTTTGCACAACAACAGTGCCACACATAAATTTGGAATTTTCTATCTTTTAAAACTAGAATAACTACCACCAAGTAATTGAATTTATCAAACAAATTGAAGTAAAATTGATTAACCACCACATTAATTAAATCTTACAATGAATATACTTGAGGAGTAAAGATGAGAAGAAGAATAAGAAGAAGTAGTAGAAGAAGAAATAACAATTGAAGAACTTCATTCCTACTTTTCCCCCTTTTGCTAAAGAAGAAATCTGCCCATACTGCATTAAATTTGGTAGCATTTTTTCCTATTTTTTTTTTTTAATCCCATCTACCCCTACCAAAAATTCATTTTCATGATTCAATTATGTAGAGGATGTTGAGAAATTTTTGTAAAGTCTAAGAATGTTCGAAATAGAGCTCCAAGCTAAAAGTTATGGCCGTTTGAAGTTTTACAGTTCTGCGGGAAAACCAGGGGCCATTACTACACTTTCCCATCACATTTTTCCATTTACTTTACTTTTCTTATTTAAGGGAAGTAAAGTAGTTTTATCTCCCCACTTTACTTTACTTTTTTCATTTTTTTATTTTTTCAGTGGTCTTGTCACACTATTTTACTTATTTTATGCTTAGGGAAGTAAAGTAGTTCGCATTCACTGCATTACTTTACTTCATTTTGGTTTCCTTCTTTGTGGTGTTTTCACATTAATTTACTTCTCTTATTTAAAATAACTAAAGTAGTTATAATTCACCACTTTATTCACCTTTTCTCCCCTTTACCTGCATTGATTTCATACTACTTTATTTCTTTGAAAATAAAGTAAAGTAGTTTGAATTCACCACTTTACTCACATTTTATCCCCCTTACTTACGTTGATTTAATACTGCTTTACTGCTTTGGAAAATAAGTAAATTAGTTTGAATTCACCACTTTACTCAAAGTTTCTCCCCCTTACCTATGTTGATTTCATATTTCTTTACTTAAAATAAGTAAAGTAGTTCTAAAATCCTAAAATACAAAGGAAAGCAGTAATGGGTGTAAAAACCCTGATTGGCCATAAATTTTGACCAAATGCTCCGTTTTTCAAGATATTTGACTTTCTAGAAATTTCTTGACCTCCTCTTTAAGTTGGAATCATTAAAATTATATTTTTATGGGGTTAAGTGGGAGAAATATGGTAAAAACATTCCCAAGCATAAGGATTTATAAAACATTGCAGTAAAGTGCCCCTAAGCCAGTTTTAGCATTTTAACCACTTTTGCAATTCTTTGGCTGAGTATGGAGTTTTGAAGCCCATAGAGAGGGGGATGCCATCAAATGAATGTTGGTGTTTAAAACCATGAAATTTACCTTCTTTCTTCCTGATTCATTACTGAAACTCCATCAACTGCCCCAGTCCATTTTTCTCAAGTTGCCCATTTTTTCCAGGGGTAAAAATGGATAACACTTATATTTAATGAAAAGAAGGAGAATACTGTGAATTGGGTTTTGATAGGTGGGTAACTGCAACATGGAAGTAAAGCAATTTTAGAAACCCAATAAACTAAGAGAGCAAGTACTTATATTTTTAGGGACTTTTAGGCATTTTAAACAAATGGGTATTTCTTCAATGCTTCTAGGTAACCTCTTACAACTTTCTGAGAAAATATACAAAAATTTAAAATGGGTATCCCAATATTTATAAGTGAAATATTTGGGGACACCAAGTTGATTCTTTATCCTTGAGAAATTACAATACTAGTAAAGGTGAGAATATTGTCCATCAAAGATCTGAAAGGAGTCCTTGAAGTAGGGGGAGCTCATGGTGTCACTCCATCAGAAAGTTCATGTGCTAATGAGACCAACATGAGAAGATTAAGTGGTCATTATAAGGATTGTATAGTTATTTTATTGCTTCATGATAAAATATGATCCACTTCAGGGAATAACAAACTGTTAATGCTTTAAGACAACAAGGTACATGTTAGACATAACATTTTTTGGAAAGAAAAGTTGTGTATTACGTCCAAATAGATGCTTCAAGAGTCACTCAGACTAAAGAGGAAAATTTGATGAATTTTGATGGAACATTGATGGGAGAAGAAAATATTGTGACTATGAAGGTTACTATATCAAGCTAAGCAGGTTGTAAACACTGCAATAACAACTCATAACAAGATATAAAGAAAAATCATTGCATAATCAGTTAAGAAAGGGTAGATTTATCCTGGGGAAGAAACAAGAATATATTTCATGCAATGCATGATGTGCTATGGATAGCCAAATTTGGCTTTAAATGCTCTGAAAAGTTGCTTTAGGGACCTTAGTCCTAAAAGTTGCCTAATATCACTATATGGAAGAGATAAGACAATATATGAGTTTTATAAGCTACGAAATGTCTATTTATGAGCTAGAACATTGTTTTCACTCTAATGTCATATTGTTGGAATTTGTTAATGCCATGAATTCATCTTCTCAGAGGGATTATAGTGATCTCAATGCTTGAAGAAGGACATAAATAGAGATTAAGTAAAGAGAGAAAAGAGGGAGATTATAAACAATGAGTATAGTTTTTTTTCCAACCAGGATAGAGATTTAAAAAGGTGATGTAGGAGAAGACCATGAACTAAACACATGTACTTTGTCATTAATGAAAAAAGGGGGAGAAAAATTAGGATTTTTCCATCAATGATGAAGGGCTACATTATTGGCATGTGGATGCTAAGTTTTCATTGATGTCAAAGGAATATTAATGAAAAATAATAATTCAAGAGAGCTAGAGGGAGCTTGGAATGAGTTTGACGAATCAAAAAATGTCAGAGGCTTGAGAATGCCTGAGTAAGCATTATCTTCTTAAATAGCTAGTGATAGGTACATGTAAGATGATGATGTGAGAGTGTACCAGGTTTCTATAAAAAATAGTATAGAATTTATATGATGTGGAAATAAGGTTATAAAGATGAATATCGGGGCACATGAGTTGAATTTGTCATACTGGCTCAGTTAAGGATGCTTAATCCCTATGCCTAGTTATAAAAGTGACATGGAAATGTGGAGTTAAGACTTTAGGCTGATGAAGAAGCATGGTAGATAAATGAAACACATAATAGGACATGGTTAAGTGTCTACATGTGAATAACAGGAAAAATATAATGAGTTGCAGTGTAAACTAGCCCAAATTGGCCTATTTCAAGAACCTAACATGGGGTATGAAGCAAAAAATACTATATCAAGAAAATTTAGGCATCAAAAGTATTTAGAAAAATTTCTAAGAGTCCTTAGATGAAGATAAAGGTTGTAAAAAAATAATTAGATGTATTTTTAGGGTCACTGGTAGGACTTCCCTTCAAGACAAACAAGTTTAGCATGCACAAATGAGATTGGTCAATAAGGTAAAAGTGTATTTATGAAAAAGTATCCATTGGAGATCATGTAAGAGGTAGTCATGAAGGTGTGGATAAAATTTCAGGATCTAAAATAAGGTATTCTAAAATAACACTCAAACTTACAAAAACCGGGTTAAGTAAGGTATGCTACAATAACACTCAAACTTCTTAACATTCAATCTAGAACATTGCAAGCTATGCTAAAATATAACATATTCAAAATGGTTCAAGAAATTAATCTAGTTGATTGAATTCTCCCTTGATTTAGTGAAATAAATTAGTATTTATTTCCATAAATAAGACTTCAAGATCTTTTTGTTGATGTGTGATAGATGGTTGGATGCTAAGGTTTAGTACTCCAAACAATCAAATCTTAAAGAAAATTTTTTTGTGCATGAAAACTCAAGTATACCTTGATAAAAATAAAGTATAATATGGAATGAATGAAGAAATTTTTTGTTTATCCAAGGATTGAAGGTGAACTAGAGATAAAATGTAACTCTCCCAAATATTTTGTGGATCTTGAACCTGCAAAAATCAATGTTAAAGGAGCATGCACCATGACTGTAATTTTTAGTACCTCCATGACTAAGTTTGGAGATCTTGTGGAATATGAATAAGAAATGGTGAGTGAAGAAGTGTTTTAATGAGTTATAAAGATAAATGAGGAGTGTTATAATGTGGATGCATGATATAAACACTTGGCATAAAGTTCCTTTGGCCACAAGTCAAGATTCCTACGTGAAGGAATAAGACAAAAAAATGATATGGTAGTTACAAAAGAGATGGTAGAAGTCATATGTTAATTGCAAGAGGAATATCTTCACTTGTGAAACAAATTTAGGAGTAGTTTGATGATTCACGTGAATTTTATAACTTCCATGACATGTTTTTTTAGATGTGCACTTGAAACTAACATTGAATCAAATGTAATTAATACTAGTGTATAATTTTGTGATGCCATTTAATCCTTCTTTGTACGAATTTAAAAGGGAGGTAGGTGAAGGGTCATAGAATGTGAAGTGAAAAATACATTTGATTTTATTTTCATTCATGGTAAAAACTCTTCATTGTGCCTTTGAATTTTTGTTGATCGATATGCCATTGAAGGTGTACAAAAGGTGATGAAAATCAAAGGTTGATCTAATGTATAGAAGACTAAAATTTTGCAGCAAGTGAGAACATGAAAGTGCAGATGTTTGAGCGAGTATGAAGAGGAAGATTTAAGTGTTTTAGTTGTATCAGATGAAGGAGAGTGAGAAGAAAAGATGTTGAGCTGAAGAAGTGATCATAATCAGTTGTGAGAGACAAAAAATAAAAGTCATCAAACATTGTGTAAAAGTATGAGTGGGTGCTCAACAATCAGGGAGTTGATGCTTCCTTGTAAGTGGCAGCTTGCATAAGATCAAGTTCAAGCTTGGTTGAATTTTTTGGAGTTGAATATTCCATTCAATTAGAAGCTTATTAAAGGTCAAGTGGAATCTTGACTAAATTTTGGAGTTACAGCTCCAAGTTGAGTGGATGTTCAATATGAAATCAATGTAACATTTACAGGACATTTGTGTCCAAGCTAGTTATTTGGTTTCAGTGGGGTTTTCTCCCTTGAAGGTTTTCCCACATTAAATCATGTGTCTCTGTGTATCCTCTTTTTTTATTTCTTTTGTATGATGTTGTGTGTTCATTATAACAAGGTTAAGGAAATTTAATTATCTTTAAAAATTTGAATAAGAACTGATTCAACCCCCTCTTATTGCCTAGAATTTCCAATAGGTATTGTGCCCCTGCATATCACTATTCCTAAGGAACTCATAGTGGCTCATATAGAAACAACAATGAGGGGTGCTATACATTAGAGGGATTGGAGAGGAGGAGGATAAAATATTCAGGGGCATGCACCATATGTATAGGTACAATGAATGGATGTATAATATGTATAGGGAAAAAATATTCAGGAATAGGTTACACAGGTACCAATATAGGGGTCACCACTGAGGCCATAAATTCATGTAGGTGGAGTAAATACTGATGGAGACAGATATGGTTATGGAGATGATAGATGGATGGATAGAGGAGAGAAATATGTGTGGAACCATATTCCACGAAAATAACTTCCAGGGCTATTAGTAGTTGTGTTACAATCAACAAAGACCCATAGAGACACATGGGTTCAGAAGAGAGATGTCATGTTGATCATGGCTCATAGATGATATTCACAACTATAGAAGAGGAAAAATGAGAGAGATCATCTTACTTTACAGTAATTCATCTAAATCATATGATATATTCCAGAACTATAAGCCATCCATGGCTTATCTATAAAATCCAAAGTCTCATTGGCAACCTCTATGTTTGCTACCTTATCCCATAAAAAAATTGATGGATCTTCAATATCCCTATCTAATAACACATATCAACTGATGTATTATGATGTGGTCCCATGCCCAAATCTACAACAATGTAGTTAGGACAAAGTTCCTCTGACTCATGTATAAAACCATGTGCATGTCTTTGTATATGTGTGTTAAAATACATGGTTCCCATGAAAACAATATAGAAGTATTCATCAAATCCAATACCACACTAATCAAACCAAGCTAAAACCATCTTTTGTTCTTATCAATAAGAAATTATTCATTGATAAGAGCCATCAAATAAATTGGTATCTAAGTTATCTCATCATCTCTCATGCACTCTCTAAGGTACACCGCCATAACCTCTTAGTGAATATCCTCTAATCCAAAGAGTAGTTGTATGTTATCTTCTATATTTGATGCAATCCTCTTCCAATGAATCAATCATCCTTACATCAAAACCCACATTATATGATATACATCCTCCAAATCAAGTAACATATCCTTAGTAGGTAGCTTGAAAGTTTGAGACTCATTATGTCATCGCCTTACCAATGCAGTCAACAAGTAATGATCCAATATAATGTCTAACATCTATGCAATGCATGATAATATAGAAGCCTCAAATATTTCCCATAATTCCATTCAATCTGAATGTGTCATATGTCTATCAAATGATCATATTCATTTGTGTCACTCTTAGACATTCATGGCATATAGTCTCTGCTGCATACATCACACTATGTTGTTCATCCCTTGAAAATCACTTTTCTTGTAATTTCATCTTCTAAGCATAATATATTGCCTATAGTTCAAGCTAGTATACCTATAGTTATGCTAGAGGAATCAACGCCATGCTATCACATTCAATACACTAGCATGTCCATTTTCATGCTAACTCACCTAGCTTTGTGCTAGCATATATAAGTTAATGCTAGTGTACTTTGCAGGGTATGCTAACACAAATACTTACATATGTCAGCGTTACTTTGTAACTTTTTATTATATATAACACATAATAAATACACTCACTAACTAAAACTTTTCTATACATACTAGACCATCATCACTAGGAGCCCAATCAAACTCTCGAATATGATCCACATGATGAAATCATAATGGATATTATGCCATCTCTCCTAGAATGCAGAGCTCAAAAATATCTTAGAGGGATAAATGGATCTAATATAAAAAATTACCAATGATTATTTATACTCTCCCACCCTTCTATTTAACCCTTTCTTCTAACCCTAATTTTCCCCCCTAACCTTAATTTTGGCAATTGAGCCCTTATTGCTCATTTTCTATGCCTTTTTTTTCCTATTTTTTTCACATTTTTCTATCTCTTTGTCTTCCTATCAAGTGAATGTCCACTACTTTATTGCGCCATCCACCTACTCAAGGGACACTCCTTATGTACCATCCTTAACTCATTGGGGCATCCAAATGCTTTACCGGGGAAAATAAGAAAGTTCATCGCACTTCTTTGTCCTTTGTTCACCGATCTGCATCTTTCTACTATCTTTAAAGTTCCATTACTTCATAATAACACTTTAAATAGGGGGAAATGTAGACACCCTAAAATATTATATTACACATTCTAAACATCCAAAATCATCTCGTAATTACTTCACAGTACATTGTGACCACTTTCGACTGCTTTTAATATATTCCACTATTTCATGACCTTTAATGGAATTTTATGACATCATACCAAAAATTTCTCTCAATCATTCCTATTTCTCACTCATTGTATCATATTATTAAATATATATACTATAAACCATATTTACACTCATATCACATTCCTAGGATTAATCAATTAATCATATCACTTTTATTATTCATCCTTATACCATTAGCTAATTTTATTAGCTAATTTAAATATCAATATAATTAAATAAATCCTACATTATCCATTTACACCTCACCCCTTATCCACTTTCAATTCACTAATTAATATCTAAAGGTAACTAGAGAAAAACAAATCAATTAAAGATTAAATCATTAAATATATGTCTTTCACCACAAAGTAGAGATAAAACAAATAAGTGGTAAAGGTGAGAAGGAATACCTGTGATAGTCGAAGAAGGTGTGTGCATGTAGAATGTTGACCAAGCTGATTGTGAAGAGATCTTTTTTTTCTAGGAAGGACTACCTGAAATTAAAAACAAGACCACAAGATAACATTAATAATATAGGTCGGTGGACTATCTAGCAGGAGCTAGATTCAAGAAGCAGGGTGCTTCCTAGAAGGCTATCAATCCATGTTTAAATACAACTTAAGGAAAATAAATAATGTGAAAGAAGGAAATCTTACTTTAGTTATATGATTTAGGTATCTCACACAAATATAATAAGGAAATCTAATCTAACAGACAAGTTATGACTAAATTTGAAGGGTTAGTAGGTTGGTCTGGGCTTACAGGCCTGACAGAGGCTATAAATGATGTCTGGGATGAATTTGGTGAGGTTCTGGGTTGTTTTGGGAGAGTTTTTAGATTGTTGGTTTGGGAAAAGTTACTAGTCACAAAGACCAATATTGATTATGCTACCGATGCTAACTGCTAGTAAATGATCGATGCCGGTTGGGTGACTGGTGTCAGTAGGGGAAATTGGGGAGAAATATTAAAAATGAGTTGATGGGAACTCTCTGTGATTACACAGAGAGTTGGGAAGGTTTTGGTGAGGTTGTGGGATTACTAAAAAGACTCAAAGATCATAAGAAAGGTATTTGGAGAAGATATGGAGGTTCTATGGGAAAATGGTTAGATGGAGGTATTGTAGAAGAGATTCAGGTATGAGAGGTGATAAAATGAAATAGATAACTAGTAAATAGCTAAAATACTCAAACTAATGAAAATGTAGAGATATACTTACTTGTGAAATGGATATGAACGGCATGAGGTTGTGGTGGTTGTATAAGAAGGTGGTCCTGAACAAATGCAGCAACATCAAGAGGGCACGATGATTCGTTGTGAGTGTACTAGAGCTCTAGATCAATCTCTTCATGAATGGTGTGGTGTCTAAACATTGTAAGGGCCTTTGGTATCTTGTAAGATTGTTGTGATGCTTGAGAGTTAGTATGCAAGGTTGTGAGAGCTAGAAAACTAGATTCAAAACTTAAGAAAAGAGTTTGGAAATATTATTTAAGGAAACTGACGGTGGTTAGGTGACCAGGGCCGGTTAGGGAGAAATGGTCGTACTTGCTAAAAATAGTCTAATTCTTCCTAAATTTAGTGTGATTGATATTTTGGTTCTGGGTCACAAGTGTGGAATCACACTAATTGGAGTGGGAGAGTATTTAAAAGGATAATAGGCCATTAAGATTAGGGTTAGAATAAGTCCTAATTAGTTAAGGGAAGTGTGGACTTAGTCTTAGGTAATGAATAGGGTTGGAATAAGTCTAGGATGAGGTGGAGAGGTGAGGTAGATAATTAACTTAATTTTGGTAATTAAAATAATTAAAATGTGTGCAAGTGGGAATAGTGGGGGAATTAATTAATCAAAGGGGCTTAGAGGGTTGTGATCCAATTTTGGGTGTCTACATTTTCCCCTTTTTGTCATGTAGCTTGTATTGATAAGTGACGTTGACAAAAACAAGAGTGGTTGCCCCAAGTGTGGGTTGAGGTTAAGTTGTCCCAGGTATGGGTTGAGGTTAAGTTGCCCCAGGTATGGGTTGAGGTGACCCCCCATAAACTAGGAACTAATGAAGTAGCATGGTGAATCAGTGATAGGTTTGATAAAAGAGTAGGTGAGGAAAATTGAGATAAGGTGTAGGTACGAGTAATGGTAATAGGTGCGGAAATTCATATGTACACACACGTGTAGAATGTAATAAGGCACTAGGTTGAAGAGATCACAAAATCTACGTCATCAAAGGTCGATATTTTATCCAAAAAAGGTTGATGTGGTCTAGGTATTCAAGGCATATGATACAGTCCTGAAACATAACAAGGCTATGTGTAGGAACGAGCATTATGTGGGTTCAAAAACACCAAAAGGTTTATTCTGGTCAAGATAAACATCACGAAATTAGGTAAGGAAAGGTTGGTAGGATAAACAACACAAGTAACGTCATCATAAGGTACAACAAGTAAGAAAATTCAAGTGTCAAATTGGCGTGTTCAGGTTAGGTGTATAGGAAAGGCCATGGGTAAGGCCATGGTGGAGGAAAAATATGCCCCGAAGTAAATTGAGGTTAGGGGTTAGGTGATAAGGCTATTAGGTGAGCCTGTAAGTCTTGGATAAGGATTTGGTAGCAAGAAAATGGCATCTTGCATCACAATTTTGGGCAAATTACGTATATGTGGGAAGTCAAGGTGACTGATACCGGTTGAGGGAAAACCAATGCTAGTTATGGTAACTGATGCCACTTGATGTTGGTCATGTCAATTTGGGTTTAAAATGGAAAATATAAATGAAAAGGGTTTAATTTGAGCATTTATAAATTTGGAAAATGACAAGAGAGAGTATTTTTGGGTGAAAAACAACAAAGAGAGGTAGGAGGTTGAGTTGACAAGCTGTTATCGGCTAAGAGGAGTGGAGTGGATGGGCCCGTGAGATCTATCCAAGTGAGGGGATTGGTTGTGAGAAATGGGATTTATTGAGACATGGAAGAGGTCTGAAAGGGCACTGATGGAAGTCAAATTCTCATTCTATAGATCCCACCATGGAGGCAATGTCGCGTAGAGGTAGAATTGAGCTCCCTTATTGTTTTTGATTAAAACTAAGTGAGAAAAATGAAAAAAATTGATTGTGGAATGGATTTGAATTTTTGTTTAAATTAGGGTGAAATGGGGTATGGGGAGGGTGAACTCTAGTGTAATTATGTGATAAATGAATGTTGGAGCAATTTGGGATAATTTGGGTGGATATTTTAGGTTATTTTGAAATTTTTGTGAAGTTAAGGACGTGGGTGTTCGTCTCTAGGGTTGAACCAGTGACCAACATTAGTTGGCTATTGGATGGCATTGGTAGGGATAACAACATTGGTGGGGCTAAAAGAGGACTGGTACCAGTTAGGGTAATGATGTTGATCACTGTGAAAATTAACCAAGTGTTAAAAAACATAAATTCGTAAGGCAAAACAATAATAGGGGGTGGTTTAGGATTAAGTTAGGTAAAATTTGATAATGTAGGGTGTAGTTAGGAATGGTTGAGTGAGGGTGAATTTTTGTTTAAATGAGAAGGTTAGGTGTAAGTTAGGTATGAAGGGGTAGAAAGTAGATGAGCTAATGAAGTCAATAGGTGAAGAGATGAAAATAAGGAAACACATAATTTGTAGATAAGTAGGCTAGATAAAATGTATGTTGGGTGAAGTTAGGTAGACTAGGAAAGGCATAGGTAGGTATTGGGAAAGGTAGGGTCAAAGAAATGATCAAAAGGGGAATTGATTACTATGTTTTATTGGTGGTGATGCAGGAGAGGTAGCAGTTGACCATGCGAGATAGGTTGATGTCACTTTTAGTACAAATGAGACCCCATGTGACAGAGGACAAGTGGGAGCATATGAGAGTTGTTGGGATGGGTGTGATTAGATGATATAGATGGATCATTAGATATCACAACATGATGGTCGATCTCATTGAAAGATGGGATCACGTGACCAAAACATTCCACTTACTGACTAGAGAGATGACGATTACTATCGAGGACGTGTAGAGGATTTTGAGGCTATAGATTGTTAGAGAGCCACTATATCAGATTTCTTCTCATGATGTGTTGAAGCCTATGGTTTTAGTATTTTGAGAGGTGATGGCAGATTTGACATACGATAGTGAGAGCATTAGTTATGGGGATATGCATGTTTTTCACCCCGAGGAGACCATATTATCAATGTTAATGATGGTGGTTATTTAGTGCTATGCTCTTCAAGATTTAGAGTGTGGGATATTTCCACAGGAGTTGATGGGAGTACTTGAGGATATGATTAAGGAGATATTTTTTTCTCTTGGGTGCCAACGTACCTAGTACAACTATATAAGGATTTATGGGCGTATCGGAGGATTAGGCAGTTTGGTGTGTACTGCACCTATCTACTTCACTATTGGGCATATGAGCACATAGTGTGTCTGCATCCAGTTGGCCTTCCATGACACGATTGGCACCAAGGAGTATACATAGAAATTTTTAGGAGGTGGGTACCGATAGAAGCACATGCTAGGGTGGACGACGCATCACAAGATGTGATCTAGTACATGCCAAGTTGGAGGGCCTATCAAGACTAGATATTTTATGACAGCTTTACATGGATTTCCATTCATATGGGGGCATGGAAGAGTTGGCTAGGTTACAACTAGTTAGGTGGATACAGGGACAGAGGCCTTAAGAGTATGAGATGATACTAGTTGACTGGGTCAGATAATAGTTTGGGCTACAATAGGATGTGCCTCCACCTTTTCCATAGTACTACAGAGACAATGTGGAGAGACCATTTTCTCCACCACATCCAGAAAATCCCATAAGGAGGAGTAGGTGGCTGATAGGAGGATTGATGATGTGGGAATGACTAAAAAGTATAGGTGGTGGCGGATAGCCAATCTATAAGTAGCACCACTGAGGCCAAGACAACTAAAGTTGGCTACTGTTATTATACAGAGGGATCAGTTACAAGGGCAAGTGATGGCATTACAACTATAGCTAACTCAAACACAAGAACAGGTTATTGCCCTATAAGGTCAACTAGCATTGGCCCAGGTGTAAGCATAGGCTATGGCACAAGCACCGAAAGGGGATAAAGGGAAGGTGATAGCATTGCATCCTCAGGTTGCTACACTATAAGCACATGTTGCCACTTTACAAGGCCAGTTGGTAGAAACCTAGGAACATGTACATGTAAGAGATGGGGGGAAGGTTGTAGTAATGTAGGCTCAAGTGATTTCCTTTTAGCCACAGGTGGCCACCTTGTAGTCATAACTATCAGCTGCACATGTACTAGTAGCAGGATAAAGTCCTGTTGTACAAGCACAAGCACTAGGATAGGGTCCCATTTTATAGGTACCGGGATAGGGGTCATTGGCACAATGATAAGGGCCACTATTATTGGGAGAGGGTTCATAGGTTGGAGTCAGAGTGATGGCCCCTCCTCAGGTTATTTCGATGGCCAGTTACAGAAATTTAGTTTTGAGGCTAGGTATTATCAGGGCCGGTTGATAGAGAGTGGTACCATGTATGTGACTTATGGTGAGCATAGAGTGCAATAGGCAGCCAATGTGAGGACCAACTCATGGACTCGTACTTCTATCAACTCAGAGAGCCTTCAATCTCATAGACATGGTCAAGGAGAGGTGACTAATTCTTGTAGCCAGAGGCTAGATGAGGGTACTAGAGAGAGAAAAAGAGGTGCCAACCCTTCATAGATATGATATGGAGATGATGTTTATTTTTGTATTCTTGATATATATACCCGCCTAAGTGTCATAGATGTGAGATGTATCTGAGAATTTTGAGATACTTGTATTTTCTATCTATGTATACAATGCATTGATACACATACATTCCAGTATATAAATGGACGATGGTATTTATCGATGTTGTGTTTAGTTTATTTAATTTCCATTGTATTGATGTCATGGAAAGTAAATGTAGGCATGGTTTAGTTATGGTTATATGATAGAGTGGTTTAATTTCCACTATATTGATATTTTGGAAACTAGATTATTTAGGCATGGTTGAGTTAATGTTATGTTGTGAATGATGGGTTTAATTTTCATTGTATTGATGTCATGGAAAATAGATGTAGGCATGGTTTGAGTGATGATGTATGTTTTAATTCCATTTCCATTTTATTGATGTCATGGAAACTTAGATGATTAGGCATGGTTTGGTTTAATTTACAAGTTATTGATATTATGGAAATGAGGTATGTAGGCATGGTTGAGTTCTGTTTGTTTTGATTTAATTTCCAAGTTACTGGTATTATGGAAAATAAATGATGATGTATATGAGTGATGTATGGTTTTGTTTTGAGTTAACTTCCAAGTTATTGTTTGACAGGGTAAATGATGAGGGGGGAAAGAGTGGCCAAGCTAACCTCAAAGGGCCCCATGCTCTTGGAGTGTTTCCTATATAGCCCTTACGAAATGGGCCTCAGGCTAATGTGGTTCTCCCATAAACCAGGGAAGAATGTGATTACGTTAGGTAAGATGAATAGGTAGGTTGGTTGGGTAAGAAATGTTTAACAATAGGACAGGTCGAATGTTTAATAACTAATAGGAAAGGTGAATTAGGCATAGGCATAGATAAAGGTATCATGGTCAAAGAAATTTTGAAGATCTTTTCTGGTTGAAAAAATAATCAAGATAGGCATAGGTGAACTGAAAAGAAGAAAAATGGTCCAAGTTGGAAAATACCATGACTGTTATACCCTTTAGACTTATTGAACTTAAATCCCTAGATACATTGCATGATGGATAGGTCTAGAATTGAAAGAAGTCACGTGATCAAAATGTGTAAAATACACGCTTTATGCCCTAAGTTGAGTTAGAATAAAATAAACAAAGGGTAAGGTGGAAGATTTTTTTTAGTGTAACCTTGTTGTGAGACGACATGCCCCTTCTGCAAGATACCCAAAACAAGAATAGGTAAGTCTATGACGAAAAGTTTGTATTTTTCTCAACTTTTCCATTTTTTTTATATAGAATG
This sequence comes from Taxus chinensis, assembly GCA_019776745.2. Lineage (NCBI taxonomy): Eukaryota > Viridiplantae > Streptophyta > Pinopsida > Cupressales > Taxaceae > Taxus > Taxus chinensis. Next base: position 749,608,689 of record CM034154.1, on the reverse strand, counting down.
ATCAATGCGAGAAACCTATATTGGGATAAATAGGTTCTCCTTGAGGTCTTCGCGAAGCTGATCAATGTGGGAAGCTTCAGGATTATTTTATTTGAGAGATATAGAGTAGTCTTATTTTTGGATAGACTAATTACAAAAAGTGGCTGAATTTTTATAGTTGTCCTTTGAGGGAGAAATTTACTTATAGTATCCAGAGAGAGACATAGGTGTGCTTTTGAGGGATTCATCTATTTGCAAGAAGTTTGAATCAAGGAGGAAATTTTTTTTATCCCATATATTTTTATTTCTTGGACTGAAAGTCATGGACAAGACTATAAAGGAGTATAGGCCTCCTTTATGAAGGCAATACCATAACATGAACTTGTTAGCTATGACAGAGAGGTTTCAAGTGACAAACGACCATGGGATTCCATCATGAAAAGGGGAAAAATTATCCATGAGAATTACGCCATGAGTAGAGCCGTGGTACTCATATTGAAGACAAGATATAATGGTATAATCACACAATTCAAGTTTAGTCATTGGTCCTGAAAATAGGAAGGTGGAAGGAGAGGTTCGCTCATAGGATGAGCATGTAGGTGACATAAAGTGATGTAGTAATTTATTCAATAGTAGAACAGTCGAAGATGCATGACATTAATAGGCTCAAGTTTGGGTTTACCTTCAAGAGAAGATAAATGATAAGAACATGATCCATAGGTATGGGTGACGATATAAGGTCTAATATAATTAGGAGTAAAATTTCCTTGTTTACTTTTCTCATCTTTGGTTATGTGTTGATTTTCTTTTAGGAAAAGATCTCCAAAATTGAAATTTTTCTCATGAACATGTTTTTCATAGGCATGTTTGATACGTGATATACAAAGAGATGGAATTTGAAATTTGAGAGTCTGGACTGCCTCTTTATTGTAGACCAAAGACAGAGGTGTGGTCATGTTAGAGGTGCAAATGTTGGTGCAACAAGCATATAAGGTGAAAGGAATGTGCGTATGCCAATCTTTACCAGTATCATCGATGACTTTCATGAGAATTTTGTTGAGGGTTTTCTTATTTGATTTGGCTTCACCATTTATTTGAGGATAATATGGTGAAGATAAACTGAGTTGAATACTGAAGTTATCACAGAGTTTTCATTAGGTTTTGTTTTTGAATTATTTACCATTATCAATGATGAGGCGATGAGGAACACCAAAACAAAAAAATGATGTGATTGGTTCATGAATTCACATATTTTCTTGGCTTTGGTGAAAATGAGAGGGATGGATTCCACCTATTTAGTGTAGTATTTGGTTTCTGTGATGGTCTATTAATGATGTTGAGAAGAATGAGGGTTAATCTCTCTGATGAGATCCAAAACCCATTGAGAGAAATTCCAAAAATATTTGGCGACTTGTAAGGCGTGACTAGGGGTGTGGTGAAGGCTAGCATGCTACCAACACTTTACACAATACTTAACATATTCACAACATTCTTGGTTAAGGTTTGGCCAATAATAGCCAAGACGAAGGATGTATTTAGCAATGGCATGACCACTTAAATGTTCACCACAAATCCCATCTTGGATTTCTTTAATGGTGTACAAAATTTTAGAACTAGTGAGACACCGTAGGAGGATACCATCAAATCCACAATTATAGAGAATACCCCCCATGATGACGTAATGAGAGACCTTTTGGAGGAAGTATCACTTAACATTGTGAGTGAGATCTTGAGGAAGGATTGAAAGGGAGAGGAAGTCAGAAAACTTCTTATACCATATGTCACGTGGGTCGGTTTCAATTCTTCCCACAAAATTTGCATCACGAAATAGGTAAGAGGGTGACTGCAACCATTGTATTGTGACAAATATTTCAAAGTGCAAAGGTGGGGAAGGTATTTGGGAAGCAAGAAAAGCCATGGTGTCTATGAAATTTTTAGTGGATTAGGGAGAGGTTTGAAGTTCATAATGATCAAAGGTATTCAAAAGCATGTTGATGTGATGTTTATACTTTTGGATTATTTCATTACGAAACTCATATAAACCATTGACATGGTCCATGACTAGTTAATAATTGCCAAATATATTAATGGTCTTAACATTTAGGGCAACGACAGTTTGGAGACCTAACATGAGTTCTTCGTATTCAACCACATTATTGGTATAATCAAAGTCAAGTTTTAAAGATAGAGGCATAGGTTTTTCTTCAAGAGGAATGAGGATAACACCTATGCCACCCCCATGTCGACATTTATAATTGTCAAAAAATAATTTCATCTGAGAAACAGTGTCATCCAGGGAAAGAGTGTAGATAGATTCATCAGGAAAATCAAAATTGAGGGTTGATATCTAGGAAGAGGGGCATCTGCAAGATGATCTACAATGGTTTTTTAATTGACATACTTTTGATGAATGAATTCTAGGTCTAGGTTTTTAAGCAACATGATCCAACATGAGGTGTGTTGGTGTTGGTAAGGTTTAGCATACATGTAATGTACAGGTTATGTGTTGGTGAAGATGAAGATTTTGTGGTTAAGTAGGTAGTGGCAAAGTTTAGTGGCCATGAAGACCAAGGATAGGAAGATATTTTCAGCATGAGTATACCTAGTCTCATAATCCAAAAGAGTAATTCTTATGTAATATACCTCTTGCTACATATGTTGCTCATCATGATGAGCGAGCATGACACCCAAGGAATGGTCCATGGTAGAAATGTAGAGGTAAAAAGGTTTGTCATCTTTAGGTGGGATGAACATAGGTGTATGAAGAAGGTATTTCTTCAATGCTTCAAATATTTGTGGCACTCTTCATTCCAATTGAAGGAGACATACTTTTTAAGAAGATGATGAAAAGGGTGACATTGGTCAAGAAGTTGGGAAATAAAGTGTTGAATGGATTACAATTTTCCTTGCAAACTATGAAGCTGTCAAAGGTTAGTAGGTGGTGGCATCTCAAGATTGGCCTTCATTTTGGCGGGATCAACTTCTATGACCCAAAAATAAGTGATGAAACCAAGGATTTTTCCAGAGAGAATGATAAAGAAACACTTCTTTGGTCGAAGGTGAACACAATATTTAATGAGAAGATCAAATATGATTTTGAGAACTGGGAGGTGTTCGACATGGCTTTTAGACTTACTGAGAATATTTTCAACGTAGTATTCTAATATGTTATGTATGATGTCATGGAAGATATAGGTCATAACACTTTGATAATTGGTACCAATGTTTCTCAGGACAAAGGGCATGACGAGATGATATAAGGTCTCCTAGGGGGTAATGAAGGAATTTTTGTGTTGATCTTGTGGTGTGAGTAATATTTTATTATAACCAGTGAACCCATCTATAAGAGATAGCATTTCATGGCTGGCTGTAAGATCAACAAGTTGGTCGATACTAGGAAGAGGAAAGTCATAGTTAGGGTAAGAAAGATTAAGGTGATCTATAGGAATCCAAAATGACTCTACTTCATTAGATCAACCAACACCAAAGAATGAAAAAATGAAGAAACAAAGGTTCTATCTTTATATTAATAGAATTGTCACTTTGTGTAGAGCGGAGGCTACAGAACTGCCGCCCAACTAGGGTGGGTGTCTTATGACTGCCACCCATCCATGATGACATTCCTGGCACTTTTAGATAAAAATAAAATTTGAAATGAACAATCCCATAATTGAAAAGGATGTCTATGTCTCTTCTCCTCCATAACCTTTCCCATCATCGAGTACATGGGAGGACATGAGAAAGGCTATAAATACATGTAGGAAGGAGATTCTTGATCATCAAAGCATGAAAGCAAGCGAGCAAGGAATTCTTAGTGTTGGAATTGTGTTTGTAAAAGAAAGGAGTTTTGAGGCAGAGAAAACAAGTAATTGGGAGGAAGTGTGAGATATTATCTACTTATATTTCATACTTATTGTAAATTATGTACTTCTTATTTGAATTAGCTAATAAAAAGTGGGAAGAAAGAGTGTTTTCCCTTCCCGTCTGGTTTTCCTCCTCCAAAGGTTTCCAGGATAAAAATTGTTGGTGTTCATGAGTTTATATTATTTCCTTTCCTACAATTATTGATTCTAAGCATAAGTAAATTCATTCACTAGATATCTTTGTCATTTTCTAATCAAAAGTAGAAAAAAGGGTTTAATTCTGATTCTGTGAACAATTCCAAAGTAGATATTTTACAGATCATTTTGGTATCAGAGCTAACAAATATCTAGGACTGGTATTCGTTCTTGGATTTATATGACAGTGACGAGATCTAAAGGTGAAGAGGCTTTACCTTGCGATCCAAATATTTCTACAAGGAAGTGGAAACAAAGAATTCAGGGACAAATGGAGGAAGAAAACTTGGTCCATAGAATCGAGATGTTGGAGACCATGATGGATAAGATGTTTAGAAGACAAGAAGAGTTCACAAATTTACAGAAGATAACTTCTGTTAAGCAAGACTCCATGGAATCAGTGGTTTGAGCCATAGCTGAAAATTTTGGCATAGGGAGGAGCCACCATGAGGAAGATTATGGGTAAGAGTGTGAAGAAGAGACTTCAAATGCAAGAGAAAAGGTAAAATCTAATCATGCTCGTTTTAAAGTTGAGAAAATTTTTGAAATTAAAATATTTGAAGGACAAGTAGATGCATAGTTGCTTGATAAATGGTTAAAATAATTAGAAGTCTACTTTAGCATCCATAATGTCACTAAGACACAAAGGATCACCTTTGCACGTCTCAAAATGGAGGGACATGCTTTGGTTTGGTGGGAAACCCATCTAGCCAGTTGTGAAAATAAGAAACATCTTATTGTGAAATCATGACAAGAATTTACAGAATCATTTAGAGCTAACTTCTATCTTATTGGCCACAAGACTGACCAAATGATTAAATGGAAATATTTTAGGAAAGTCAATGATCAAAGTGTGCAGGACTATACTATGGAGTTTCATAGGTAGGCTATGTTTATAAATATGGGATTGGAGGATGAGAAAATTATGACTAAGTACTTGGGAGGAGTTCACAGTCACCTTTGAATAAAATTCATCTCCATGAATCCCAAAGATCTCAATAAGGCATGTGTGCATGAATACTATATAGATGATGAAAATAAGTAAGGAGAAGCAGATCTAAGGGAAAAATAGTCGATAAATTATTAGCAGAAAGAACATGGGAAAACAAGTAACAAAGGTAAGTGGAAAGGGAAAGGTAAATAAGCTGCAACTACTTTAAATAATTGTAAATATACTATGATTTTTTGTAAGAAATGTGATATCAATGGTCATATTGATGCTACATGTTAGAAGTTACATCCAGAGTTACATCCGAAGAAATGAACCAAGGACTCAAAGAAGTCCATGACAACTGTAAAGATAGAAGGGGAGGTAGAAATCGAAGATGACTCTGATGTAGATGAGAGGATTGGATGCACATCCACCAACATGGATATCCAAGAAGAGGAATTGAGTAGATTATTCTAGATCAAAATCCAAATCAAGATAACTAAGCTAAATGCTTTGGTTGATACCAATTCTCAGTCTAATTTGATTTCTGAAGTAGTTGTAAAGAAGCTTGGTCTTGAGACTTACAAGCATCCACACCCTTATCATTTGGGTTAGGTGAAGAAGGGTGTTGAAATTCAGGCAAAAAAAATATGTAAGGTCAAGTTTGGGATAAATTCCCAATATATTGATGTATTGGAAGTTGATGTTATTCCACTTGATGCTTTTGATGTTATTTTTGGGAGTCCTTACTTGTATATCAGGGAATTTATATTTATGATAAGGTAAAAATGATACAGATGGGTCAAGGATGGGATCAACTACAACATCTAAGAACACCAGTGTAAGACATGGGTTACTATAGTGAGTGCTAACCAAGCAAAACAACTTATTCAGGGAAATCATAATTAGTTTTATTTACTTTTTTTAAAGGATAAACAAGATGGGGTTGAAGTTTCAGAGATTTCTAACTAGGGAAAACAATATTTGGATAGTATTATTCAATATTTTCAGGAATTTTTTCAAACTCCCAGTGGGTTACCACCAAAGTGGGAAGTAGAGAATGAGATTCAGCTATTGCCAGAGTCCCCTCTACCAAACATCGGGTTGTACAGGAAATCCTTGCTAGAGATTACTAAAGTAAATAAACAACTCTAAGAACTGCTAGACAAGGTTGTGATACATCCAAGCACCTCACCATGTGGTTCTCCTATTGTGATGGTGCCAAAGAAGGATGGTTCTTGAATAATGTGCATCTACTACCATGATTTGAACAAGATCACCATAAAGAACAAATATCAACTTCCCCGCATAGATGATCTCTTGGACCAGCTTCAGCATGCCAAATTCTTCACAAAGTTGGATCTAAAGTCAGGTTATCACCAAGTCAAAATGAAGGAGGAGGATATATAGAAGACTGACTTTAAGAAAAAATAAGTTTTGTATGAGTGGTTAGTACTTCCATTTTGTTTATGCAATGCACCTGCTACATTTATGAGATTAATGAATGATGTATTATAGGATTTCATAGATTCATGTGTCATTTTTTATCTAGATGATATCTCGATTTTTAGTGCCACATGGGAGGAACATATAACTCATCTGTAGAAAGTCTTGCAGGTTCTCATGGAGAAACAACTGCTTATTAATATGAAGAAATGTGAAATTTCCAAATAGTCACTTGTCTATCTTAGGTATGTGGTTAGGGGAGGAGAGCTATGAATGGATCCAAAGAAGGTGGAATCCATCACTAGTTGTCTAACACCAACAGGATCCATAGAGACTAAGAGTTGTATGGGAGTAGTATAGTACATGCGGAAGTTCATTTTGGGCTTCTTCGCAATTACAATACCTCTAAACACAGTGGCCACAAAGAGTAAGGGGTTTAACTGGGGTAAAGAACAAGACAAATCCTTTGAATTATTGAAATAAAATATTAGTCGTGCTCTAGTACTTTCTCTTCCTAATTTTCAGAATCCCTTTGAAGTAGAGACAGATGCCAACGATTACGCTAAGGGCACAAAATTTCTTCAAGGAGGTAAACCCATATGTTATCTTTTTGAAACTTTTACTTCAGCAGTTAGAGGATATTTAATATATGATAAGGAAATGTATGCACTAGTTCAGGAAATTAAAAAATGGAAGCATTATTTATTGGGTAAAGAAAGTATTGTGCACACTAACCACAAACCTCTCCAGTATTTGCAAGCATAGTCTAAATTTCAGCAGACAAGGCACTACAAATGGATGAGGTTCCTTCAGCAGTTCCATCTGGTGATCAAATATAATAAGGGTAGTACAAACTTGGTGGTAGACATATTGTTTAGTCCGCCCACAAAGGAGAAGTTCTCCTACTTGGCCACTATCTCTCAGATCGAGCCCTTCATGAAGGAAGCTTACAGAGATTCATATGTCTAGGACAAAGACTTTGGGGTGACATTTCAGTAGTTGCAGTCTAAAGGGGATGAAAGGACGAGGATTGAAGATTGTTATCTCAAGTATGGGCTGCTCTATCGATGGGAGAAACTTTATGAGCCTAAAGAAGAAAGACTTATATTGATGAGGGAAGAACATACCTTGAAAGTAGCGGGACATTTCAGCATTTGTAAGACCCTAGACCAGTTACAAAGGTACGTTTACTGGCCCAATATGCAAGAAGAAGTATCAAAATTTATACATGGATGTAAAATTTTTTGCACTAGTAATCCTAAAAATAGGAAGGAGGGTTTTCATATGCCTTATCCAGTACCTACTTGTCCATGGGAGGACATTTCTATAGAATTTGTAGGGGGCTACATATGTCTAAACATGGCCATGACTATCTCTATGTTGTTTTTGATAAAAATAGTAAGATGTGTATTCTTATGGCATGTAAAAAGATAGTAAAAGCACATGAGGAACTAGATCTTTTCTTTGCTAGTGTATGGGTGCATTTTGGCTTGCCAAAGTCTATTGTTTCTAACAGGGATTCCAAGTTCTTCGGGAAATTTTGGACTAGTTTTTGGTATAAGATGGATATTATGTTATAGAGGAGCACGAATTTCTATCCACAGACAGATGGATAAACAAAGGTGGTGAACATGAATTTGGTATAGTTTATTAGAGGGTATAATATCAAATACCCAAGGAATTAGGATGAGTCCTCAACCTGCATTCAACATTCCTATAACTAGGTAGTACACACATCCACTATGAAGTCACCATTTGAAACATGCTTGGCATATCTACCTAAAAAACTGTTGGACATAGTAGTTGGATATAAAAATGAGGAGGAGATATGAGACCCAGAGGTGACTAGAGAAAACAAATTCATTGAGAGGATCTGGAAAATCCATCTCAAAGTAAAAGAAGAATAAGATAAATATCAAGCCAAGTACAAGGCTAGGAATGATTAGCACAGGAGAGAGCATAAGCTTCATGTTGGAGATAGAGTTTGGCTTTACTTGAGCAAGGAGATACTACAAGGTCAAACACAAAAGATCAAACCACTACGATATGGACCCTTCACCATATTGGAGCAGGTTGGATAAAATGCCTTTCGTCTTGATTTTTTGTCATTCATGAGGATGTAATCAGTAGTAAACTATGTGAACTTGCACCTATCTGAGCCATCCATGCTAGATGAAGATGAAGAACTATAGTTTCTATCTTCCATTGAGGATTTCTTCTTGTACTCATGAGGTGAATTGGAGGAGGATGTATTACTATAGTAGATAGTCAGAGAGACTAGGAAAGGCCTGTAGGAGTCTTAGTAGGTTGTACTGAAAGGAAAGACACAAAGGCAAGCCTGGTGGTACTTGAAAGAGAAAGTGAGGGAATAATTTCCTCATCAAATCCCCTACTAAGATTTTGTGGGACCAAAATCCTTGTAAGAAGGGGAAGTGTGATATATAGGGATCCAAAATGACTCTACTTCATCAGATCAACCAACACCAAAGAAGGAAAATGAAGAAATGGAGGTTCTATCTTTATATTAATAGAACTGATGCTCTCTATAGAGTGGCAGTTACATAACCACTACCCAACCAGAGTGAAGGTCTTGTAACCATCGCCCAGCTAGGGTGGTGGTCTTGTGACCACTTTTCTACATTAGGCGGCAGTCCTAACACTTTCAGACAAAATACTAAAATTCAAAACGAACAGTCCCAGAATTGGAAAGGATGTCCATGTCTCTTCTCCTCCATGACCTTTCCCATCCTCTAGTGAATTGCAGGAGATGTTAAAGGCTATAAATACATGCAAGAAGGAGAATTTTGATCATCGAAGCATGAACGAAAGTGAGTAAGGAATTCTTAGTGTTGTAATTGTGTTTGTAGAAGAAAGGAGTTTTGAGGTAGAGTAAGCAAGTAATTGGGATGAAGTGTGAGATATTATCTACTTCTCTTTCATACTTATTGTAAAAATTTTACTTCTTATTTGAATTGGCCAAGAAAAAGTGGGAAGAAAGAGTGTTTTCCCTTCCTGACTTGTTTTCCTCCTCTGGAGGTTTCAAGGATAAAAATTGGTGGTGTTCATGAGTTTATATTCTTTCCTTTCCTATAATTGTTGAATCTAAGAATAATAAAATTCATTCACTAGCTATCTCTATCATTTTCTAATAAAAATTAGAACATCAATGTTTAATTGTGATTCTATGAACGATTCCAAAGTAGAGAGTTTACAGATTAAAGTCATCTTTAGGGTAGGCGAGATCAAGGTCTCAAAAATCCATGCAGATGTGGAATCCCCCCATCACCTTGGTGACAAGATCGATATTAGAAATCCATTATGGATAGTCAATGGGTAGAATGAAGCAAAAAAAATAAGGTGCTAGATTTATTCTTTCACAAGAAGGGCAATGTGTGGATGCATTTTTCATAGATTCTATTTCACAAGTTTAGCATTGGAAATAGTCATGATATTTGGGTCAATACCAGGTATATCGGAATAAGACCAAGCAAAATTTTTTCTATGATATCAAAGAAAAGAGGTGAAGGCTTCCTATTTTTAAGAATCTAAATATTGTCCTATCTTTAGAATTTAGGGGTCATCCTGAGTGTGAATATTGGTCTCTATCACCGATTCATTCAGCATGGTCTATTTCTTGGAAGGTAATGACCGGTGAATGTAAGAATCTTTTGCACCTAAGTAGGTGAGAATGAAATCATCATCCCAACATTGAACTACATTTATAGAAGGTGTGTCATCATATAACATGTCAGGATAAAGAAGAGGAATGGAAGAGGGGGCCTCACCATCATGATGATAGGTTAGAGGTCCCAAGGAAACGATGTTTATGAAAAAAGAATAGGAGGGATGAATTATGGATCCATGGATTCCATGGGTGAAGGTGGCACAATAGGCGAAGAAGGTGGAGAAGTTGGTAATATAGGTGAAGAAGGTGAACAAGGTTGATCTTCCTCTACGAGGTCGAATATAGCCTTTTTAGGATTAGGTGGTTAAGCAAATCCAATACCATGATAGTATTTATGTTTGCAGGTAGTGCAAGGTATGAAAGTGTGACGACCTTATTTATAAAGACCAAATAAAAATCCCTTCCAAGAACATCCATGAAGAAAGGTGTGGGTGAAGTGGAGGTTGGTGAGATATCATAAATCAGATGAAAAAGGTTTTTTTGGGCGGGTGGTTTGGGAGAATATCCCCTAAATGTCAGGTTGGTGCAAAGGTGAGGAGGACCATATGGAAAAACCTCAACTACATGACAGTTAAAATGTGGGTGTTGATGAAGACTTCCATACTCTTGAGGAGTTTGGAAAGTTTCAATTTTGTATAGGTGATACTCCCCCAATGTAAGGTGTTGAAAAAAACCTACCAAGGGGTTGGAGGTTAGTACTTGGGTGGTGGGAATGGATGAGCTACTCAAAGTTTGAGAATAAGGGTTAGTAGATGGGATATCTTTAGAAGATGTGGTGGTGGTAGGAATAGGTGAACTGGTTGAGGAAGATGTAGTATTAGAAGTAGTAGATGAGGTAGTGGAAAAAGATTAAGTAGTAGTGGTATTAGATGAGACAGTTGTGGCAGTAGATGAAGTGGTTGTAGTAGTATATGCCTTAATTGGAATAAGGACATCATTAGGTCAATAAAACATGTTTCATGTTTTGAAAGGTGAAGGATCTTCCTGAATGGTGTAGGGGTGCCCTTCATATTCAAATTTTATGCAGCGGTGAAGGGTCGAAGGTACACACTCCATGACACAAATCCAGGATCAGCCAAGCAACATGTTATACTGGAATTCTAATTCAATAACATAGAACAATTCAAGAATGGTGTGAGGACCCACGTGGATGTGGAGGTTAATGGTTTCAATGGTAGTGGTCATGGAATCATTGAAAGAAAGTAACATAATTGGGTTATTATGCTTACAGTTGGTGGGTATGTGCATTTGTGTGTATGCATGGGAGGAAATGATATTAATGCTCATACCTCCATCAATCATAACATGTCAAACAAGGATATCTTCTAAGTAGATAGAAAGGAAGAGGGTAGGATCAGGATCCTATTATTAGTGAGGAGAAATATCTGAGGCAGAGAAACTAACAACAAAAACTTGGTGAGTGCTAAAGGGAATAGAAATTTTACGCGAAGTGGTGAGAGCAGCCACATGATGAGGGGTGAAAATAGTGGCAATGGGCATAGGTTCATTTGGTATAACCTCAATAGTTTTCAAAATCTCGAGGGCCTAGCGATGAGACTCAGAGGTTTGGATGAGGTCATACAAAGACATTTTTAAAGGAGATTGATGAAGTTGTTTGACCATAGTGTAATGTGTGACTCCATTAGAAATTGGATAGGCTGGCCCATAGATGGTTACCTTAGGGATACGTGTAGATGGAATGGTAGGTGTAGATGCACTAGATGGGTTTTAAACTTTCTCTTTTCATTTTTCCTTTTGTGATTGAGTAGCTACTTGAACCATATTTATCTTGAAGACCAAAGGAGGAAAGAGGGTTGTGGAGGTGGAGATGATGACCATTAAATAGATATAGGGCGAGGCTATGTGATGGCATGTGAAGGAAGAATGTAAGTATCTTCCAATAGTTCATCATCATATAAAATACCATCTGAATTACAGATTTGAATGAGAATGTTTTTTAGGGCCTTAAACCTTTCGACATCATGCTCTGAGGAGTGATGATATACACATATTTTAGTATCGTCAAACCCTACTGGTGATAACAAATATTTCTAACAACCTGGAGAGGATGTTAGAATAGAATTCTACCAATGGATTAAGTCAATGTTGGTTTTTATGAAGGCATGGGTGATTTTTTTGAAGGAGGTGGAGTTGGGGGTTGGGTTGGTTTAACTACCTTTTTGGGGTAAAGGTGCTGGAGTAGGCCACGAAGAAGAAGGGGATGCAGAAGGTGTAGGCATGTGAGTTAACCAAGGTGACAATAGAGGTGTGGGTAATGGCATGGTTGTAGTTAATATAAAGGGTGGTGGTAAATGATAAGGTATAGGCATGGGTGATGAAGAAGATGTGGGTAAAATAGTAGATCAAGGTAAGGGTATGGGTTGTTTCACTTTGAGTTTTCCTTGGGGGAGAGGTTTCTTGACCAAGGTTGATGGATTTGGGCCTAATATTGATAGAAGAGGTGAAGGTGAATAAGAAGGCATGGGAGAAACTGGGGTACAAGGTCTAAGAGGTTGGGTCTTCCTCTTAGGTGTGGGAATAGACTTGGTGGTAGTTTGTGAAGAGGTGTTCAAATCTAGCTTCATGGGGGGATGGACTAGACTAGGTATCAGCAAGGCCCCTAATGTAGCTATAGGTTTAGGTGCAAGTGAAGGCTTTGGTGTAGATGAATGTTTGGGTGCAGTAAAGGTTGAGGTGAAGGTAAAGTTGATGAAGAGGATTCTAATACGACCGACTCATATGTAACAGATTTAGTCACCTTGAATATTTTAGGATAGATCATAGAAGTATCCGGAGACAACATTTGCATTTGGGGAGGTAATAGGAGCCAAATGCACCCCCCGAGCTTGGTGTGGTCAACATACTCTAAACACTTAACCAAACAATAGAATGGAGTAGAGGTAGAGGAAGATGATGATGATTTGGTGGTAATCCCTATGAAAAATTCTAAAGTCTGTGAGATAGGAAAGTTTTTCACTTCTGACTCTATATATAGAAGTGATGCAAGAAGTCTCATAGGATTTTGGAAGACCCTGGGAGATGCATCACTGACAAGAAGAGAGTATAAAATACCCATGTACAGTGATCATCCTCCATAGTAGAGAGAGAAATAAGTGAGGAAAAAAAGGTCCCCTAAGAAGAGCATCGATGATGTGGTCCTCTACGTAAAGACTGAAGATAATCCGTCTACACTAAACAACGTTCCTGCCCTTGGGAAGGACAGAAAAATGAGCACTGAAAGTCAGCCCACTCCACAAAGGAAGAAGAAGCATGTAGTATTCTAATCTCTACATCTAGTATGTAATTGAAAGTTGGCATAATTATGAAAAAACTATGCACAAAATACGATGGTAATTCCAGTGCAGTATACATGTCTGAGAGAGAATATGGTAGGGGCCTGATAACCCTCACAAAGGGATCCATAAGAAAAGCTATATCATGAAACATCTCTGAAATAGTGGAAGTGACAAATGTCCCAAGGTGGGCACTCTCAACGAGAGAGATGAATGGGTCCTCCAAAATATGTGATGGATTAATTAGAGCATATTCCTGTAATGCAACACAAGTGGAATCTGAAAATAGAAAACTTAAGTCAGAAATATACTCATCCCAATGGGGTTTCTAAATGAGGGAAATTTCTGATAAGAATGTATAAACATCACAACATGAAGTAGGAGGAGAAGATTTCTGCAAAGAGCTACTGAAAGTCCACGATGAATCAATGTTACACTTAAGGGTAGAAACATGTGTATGTGGAATGTCATCATCTGAGAAATCAAGATGCAATGGAGCATGAGAGGTAATGGTCACGTCTATCTCAGAGGAAGGTTTTCCAATAGAATATTGCTGCGGAGAGTGAATGGAAGTATGAACATGGGCAACAATGAGCTATGTGGAGGCAATAATAGGGAGAGTGTGCTCAATAGCAAGATCCTATGGTGAATGGTCAACATGGGACTCATGAGTAGCAACAGGGATAGAGAAACACTCAACAATCAAAGGGATGTGAGAGGGGTGAGAATATATTGAGGCATTAGAGTGTTTCATGGAAGCGTTGTTCTTCCATGGTGAAATAAGGTTGCCATACAACTGTCAGATAATGGTCCAGGTAGTGAAAGGGCTCTCAGTGTGCTTGAACAAATACAATGTATCCTTAGAAACAGTAATACTGAGAAGGCCATAGACCTCATCATTTTATTTAAACCACTCATACTTTTGTAGAGGCTCATCAGGCTCAGGAACAAGAACATGGAGGTAGGGCAACAAATCATTCATAATGCAATGATTGATAATGCATGCCTTCTAAGCTAGAAAGTTCTCAGAGTCGAGAATAACAACATAACAATGAAATTAAAACTCCATAATGCAGATAAAGCCCCAAAGAGTATCCCAGATGGCACTTTATAACTTAGTGTGAAAATTACAAGTCCCCAGTGAGTTTTGCTAGAACCCCCCAAAATGTGGCACTTTATAATGTAGTGTGTTTACAAAAATAAATGAGTCCATCATGTAGAGAATGATAAAACATGCTTTTTTGACCAAAATAGTGCTAAAAGATGAGCTACCAATCAAAGGTTATAGCAAAAAAAATCTCGTAAATAATGGCTTCTTTAATTAAAAATTTGTAAATTGATTAAAAATTTTCCAGAAATGAGGGGAAAGGGTGTCGTGTGTATACTCATTAGAACTAGGATGGAATGAAGAATAAAATGTTTTAATTTATGAGGGGGAATTGGCCTCCTATCAACCCGGGCCTCACCCTTTGTCTTCATGAGGTGAAAATACAAGGTTTAAAGAACCACTTAATTCTCCCTAATGCATTTTTTTTCAAATGACTTATTTTCCAATAGCATCAAATGCTAATATAGAATTAAGTTAAATTAAAAATAAGAAAAGTAATGCAATAAACTCCTTAAAAGTGGATTCCACGTGGAAAGAGGAACAAAGAGTTGTTTTAGGTTTGAGAAGGAAACCTAAAAACAAACTATGTTTTGATGTTCTTTGTTATTGCTGAGCGCAGCCATCTAAGGAAAATGCACCATGGAGAAACCAGGGTGTTTGGGACAATGGAAATTTCTTTAGAAGGCCTTTCCAAACAAGAAAATGACTATATGTGCCATCCAAAACCACCTTAGGAGCTTGCACATAGTTTCGGGGTGTCAAACACTTTCCAGGGGTTTGAAAACTCCCTGTATGGGCCATGTTACTGCTCCAAAGGTTTGAAATGTTCCATGGGGGGCTGCACAACTCCTTAGGGGTCTAAAAAACCCATCAAGTTAGCGAAAATGCCCTTTGTAAGCCAAAAAATGCCTTAACCCTGAAAAAATCCTCAAACATGTGAAAAAATTCCAATGCAGTTAGATCCAAGCAATATAGGTCATGTAGGCCCAAAAAACATCCATTACAATAAGATCCATGCATCTTCAAGTTCGTTCTAGGCCTATGTAGAGACTTGAGTGAGCTAGGGAATCGTGGCATAGGAGAATAACGTGTGATAACCCCTATTTTTTAAAGGAGAAGACTACAACAAATCGTAACTTGGTATCAGATCTAGGTAGTTAAACGCACCCGACCTAGAGTAGTATTGGGATGGGTGACCTCTTGAGAATTACCAGTGTCATTGCCTCCTAATGTCATTGGGCCTAATTAGGTGAATAGGTGGTAGACCTAGAGCTCACATGGTTGCATCCAACTCTATCATGCGGGGGTGTGTTGACGTAGTAGCTGGTTAACACGACGAGATCCCTCTCCACCATCAGTTTGAGCTTTTGGTGTGACAAAAAATCATAACAAACATTTGCCTTCCCTTCTACATCATGCAATTCTTCTTCACCTTTACCCAATAAGATGTAACTAAATCCCAAAAACTCACTACCTTCCAAAAAGGTAGTTAAACCTACACCACCTTCAACAACTAGTTCACCTGCTACACCTTTACCCAAGAAGGTGCAATCCAAACCCAAAACCGTAATATCTACCAAAAAAATATTCAAACTTACTCAACCTCTGATTCCACCTCCAATGATGCCTCTCCCACCAAATTCACCCACACTTCCATCCATACCCGCACTTACTTCACATTTTGATCCATTGGCAGGGTCTTATGCCAACATCTTAGCCAACCTTTTGGAAACCTCTGTCAGCACATTGCCACTGCTTAGACCTTACGACCCACTCAAACCTAAACAAGAAGGGTTTGATGATACCAAAATTTACACTTATCATCATGTGTCAGGGCATGGTGTGGAAAAATGTAAGGCTCTTAAGACTATTCTTCTCCAACAGTTTTCTCTTGAAGAAAACTTTGATGATGATGATCTTATAGATGAGGACCATGTTCCACCTTCACTTGTCACTACACATCATCTGTACCTCTACCCATTTAGCAACCGATCCATCTCCACCCCCAAAACCATTTTTTCCACCTCTAAAATTTGAGATCAATATGGTCCGTATGAGAAAGCTAGCCAAACCTCTGCCTAAATGTCCAGTGAACCGCATTGCTCCTCATTTAAACAAGGTTCTATATCCACTCACTAGGATTTTTTCTTGTCATGTCATTATACCTTTCATGGCACACCTACTACATCTACCTCTCTTCCTCATATTAACATGGTTCACATTTACCAATCGCAGCTCAGAAGAAGATAAAGGTAAAGGAGAAAATCAACTAGCTCATCCGTTACTCTTATACCGAATATTCCATCTACACCTGCACCCAAAATCACCATCCACAGACGTAGCATTCCCTATCTCTAACAGGGTCACCCATTGCACAATGATAAAATAATTACATCAAGTCCCCTCTCAAAGATGTCTTTGTACGATCTCATCCAAACTTATGAATCTCATAGACAAGCCCTTATTAGAGGTTTTGCAATCCATTGAAGTTTTATCCAATGACCCCACACCAATGGCCTCTAATATCACCCCTCACCATGTGGCCTCGCTTACCAAATCATCTCCTTTTTCTACCCCCATGCTACCACTCCTCAAGTCGCCACCCTCAACTTCTCTGATGAGGAGATTGTACCTCTCTAATCGTATGACCCTAATCCCTAACCTATTTCATTTCCATCTATATTGATAACATACACGTATCCAACGCATCATGATTAATGGTGGTGATAGCATTAACATCATCTCCTCCCATGCGTACAATAAAATGTGCATCCCTTATAATTGTCATGCATAATTAATCAAAATCATAATGCATTCATTAGAACCATTTACCATGAAATCCATTCAAAGCACCATCATATATCCATATTGCAGTGGTGAGGTCATAAGACCTTTGTTTAAAACCAAATAACATAATTCAATTTGAACTATCATTCAGATAGGGAATGTCTAAGATTATTACCTAATACTTGGACGACCCTAGATGCTCTTCATCACATGGGTTTTATCCCATCAACCATAAAACAATGTATCAATTAATTTGAACTATTAAGTATGGTCACATAGAAAACAATCCCCAGCTGACCCTAATCACCATGCTAAGGGACCTATAAACAATACATGCAATTATAATGCCTATCCTAATACTATGTTATTAATAAACAATCCCAGTTAATGCACCCTACCACCAATAAGTACATGATTAGTAAACAAGTTGTTGATCGTCAATATGGAAAAATTGTACCGCTACATCTATCCACAACTAAAAAATTTAATAACCACTGATACGACAACTTTTCAAAATGAGTCAAGTCATTACTCAACCCATCTAAATAAACTCAAATCATCAAATGTTTCATTCAATTCAAGAAGTTATTCAATGATTAATCCATTCCCGATACCCATATATCATCCTACCAATCCCTTAAAAGGTGTTTTACAATGCCTCGCTCTGCTGTGGACTACCACCTTGTGATTCATGGTATTTTATCGTCGTTCCTTACTCCTCAAGGAGCTATAGTAACCTTCATGAAAATCAACCTACGTTTCAATCACTAAAAAGGTGATACTTTTGCAACTATGTAAAGATCCTCCCCATATTATACAGTCATTAATGAATAATAAATTGCATAAATGTATAAGCTTCAATCCTTCTTTACCCAAGTCATTACTTTAAAAAAGAAAAGTAAATAATAATGTCAACCTGACAGATATCGGTAACCATCCACCACTTCGCCCACACCTTCCTCGATTACATTGTGCTTGAAAAAGCTTTAGCATCACATTCTATGAGCAAGGAACATCATACAATCATTCCTTGTACCACATACAAAAGCATCAAATAGTTTATCATGGTACCGAAATTGCTAAACATACCTTTAGCAAGGTAAGTACCGAGTTCAACTCATTAAAGAAAAATAATAATATGTCATAACCCCATTCCAAGTACATTACAAGCGCTGGACCTGACAAAGCGTTGTTGTGTGGTCCATAATCCATTCCTCCTAAACGTAAGTTCATGTATATCGTTTCCCTAGGACCTATGACATATCAGCATGTGTGGCTGCATATAAAGCTATGCACCAAATATTAGTATCCAGCTTCCTGTATAACCCACTCTTCATTTTACAATGATCATACACCTTACAATGAACATCACTGAAATGTGCAAGATGATGAGAAAATTCCTTACCCACCTTGGTGATAATATTGGTATTTTTATATTGCATCAAGGGTTTCCTTCCAAATATGCAGGAGAGAAGGCTATCACCTTATATTGAAGGATAGGTTTCAAGGGATATCATAGGTTTGAGGGATGACCCAGAAATAGCTGGAAAAAAATTGTTAGGCCAATGTTTAGATTCAACCTTAATTGATAAGATTATTCAATTGTTTGATCCAGGTTCATGGGAATATTTATTGTCATCTTGTTTATACATTCATGAAAGTAATGCCTGTTATTGACCAAGAAGGTCATGATATGGTCCACAATTTCGTTTACCAAGGATTTCATGCCAAGCCTCTAAGTTTGAAAATAAAAGCTGGTTGGAAGGGTATGCATACCAATCCAAAACATCCTTCTTATTAAAGTATCTTAGAACTCCAAGACCTCCTTTTGTGGCATAGGAATTAGTTCATTCTACCCATTTCTTATAGGGGTTGCCGAATGGATTCATTTTAAGTGTAGGGTTGGTAGAACCTATCATCAAGATAGTGGATAGGGGTTATCCCTCGAACATTTGCATGAAATATATGTATGGAGACCTAATGCTTGGCTTTGCCCAATGACTTGAAGGACTTTATTGTAGATAGGGGGTTGGCTAATGCTAATTCCATCTGATTATAACTGGACCATGAGGAGGGAAATGACACAAGGATGGTTTCTCAGGTTATAACCAAAATATTGTTTAAGGTCATCCCAGTAAGTATGAACATAGAACCATTTTCATCACTCCTTAGCAAGAACAAAGTTGCAATCATGTCATGCCCTTTGGCCTTAATGTAAATGATCAATAAATGCTACATTATCAGGTGGGCTAGGTGTTGCTTAAAACTATCATGACATAATGCATTTTTACATATTGTTATAGAGAATAATGAAAAACTATCTTACCAAACCTACATGCACTGTGTTGTATCCCAAAACCTTGTCAGTACTTCATATTGGGGGCATTGTAGCATCTCATCAAGATATTAGATTCTCCTAGGCGATTTTAGATAGTGTGTATAGATGATTGTTCTCTCAGGGTAGCTCCTTGGTGATTAGAATTTATTTGTGTAAAAATTGAAGTTCCTTATTCCATTTTAATACATGTGCTATTCTCAAATTCAAAAACCTAAGACCCTTCATAATACTTCCTATTCTTTCAATGGAATTTTCCTTTGAAATGTTTAATTGACATCCAAATCCTTTATTTTTACAAGTGTTGCAAACCAAACCTGTTAATCATCTAACTAAAAGAATGATATTTGTCTTCAGACCATTGGATGTGCTATGTTCCACTCATCAAGGATGATCCTCATCCCAAAGAATCCTTTAAACTTGGTTTGATTTCATTATTTTTACTGCCTGAGTTAGATCTTTAACACCTGAGTGATCATCATCTTCGCTGCATCATGATGAGAAACTTACAAGTTTTGAACTCAAGTGTTTATTCATATATGTCATAATGGATTTACACTACGAGTACTAGATTTATCTTTTCCACATTTAGAAAAAAAAGCCTAGCCTTAGTCTTTGTTGCAACTAAACTTCACAATTATTTACTCAACCAAAAAACCTATGTTATCACCATTTCTGTACCCTTGGACAATCATCAGAGTTTTCCTCAGAGATACTAACATTAACATGCTACACGTTGGCTCATTTCCACCTTCTAGTGCATGGATCTGTAATACTTGGCAGTCATCAATCATAAACCTAGTCATACCTATAAAAATAAGTACTTCCTAACCTACTCGCAAATGAATCCTCTGACATGTGGAGGCCAATATGACTATACGATACTATCCCTAATGAAACCTTTGTTTCACTCTACCTTGGATGATTTACAGAGTGTACGATGGAGGACACTTATACATTAATTGGCTTCAATATATGTCAACATAGGGTTATTGCAAGAGTTATCCTCATTCTTCCATTGATTTTCAGCCTATGTCATTATCTTTCAAACTGTGATTCTGATTGTAGGAACAATATCACCGAATATGTAGCTACTCATGTTAGGTCTTCAAACCTCATGCAATAAAGTTATATGTTTTAATTTTTAGTCTCCAATATCTTTGTAGAACATCTCAAATGGTTGAGAACCAAGTGGTGGGAATCGTATGAAACCAGTTTCGTAACCTTGAGTATCTCCTCTCTAACCTATGAAAAACATTAATGGAGGACATGCTAATGAGTACATTAATACCATGATGAACTATCTAAAGGACCCCATCTCTCAAGTCCATAAATCTATCGACATCATATCGATGTGTGACAAGTGGAAGAGATCACTACTTTACCCTCCGATCTCGAAACTATTTGTCACAGTACAAAGGTTCCTCTCACCTGCTGATCTATGTCTGAGACACTAAATCTTATACCATATGGAAAAATCGAAACTGAATCCACTAAACCTTTAGTAAAATTTTAATTTTCTGATTACCTTTCCCTTTCAATGGTTTACATGGTGAAGGAAAATGAATCACATGGACTTCGATAGCCTTGATGCAAAGGTGACTCTAAAAATATCATCATGGGTGGTCTTGTTTATAAGTATGGATTTGATAGAGTAGCTTCAAATACGATGAACGTACGAGTACTATTAAAAAGTTAATTCACATATATTTTCTTTGATCCTAGTTTTGAGAATAATCACTAGATGGGATCTGTGAGTTTCACTTCAGTGGCATATTTCTTGGGTATAGTGCATTTCTTCACATTGATCGTATCTAATGGTTCCCAAATCACTCACATATGCTCTTGAGTTCTTGTGATTATGTCAAGCATTGTGGTAAGAATTTTATCAACATGCTAATATTCCGCTCGTGACCCCTACCCATGCCTTAATTGGAGTTAAAAAAAATGGATCATAAGAATAGGTTATCATATTAGTCTCAATGGGTGAAATCATGGATCTAGTTCAACAAATGGAAACATCATCTTCACTCATTCTCCTCAATCTCATGATGATGCATTAGTGATTTCTTAGGGATATATTTAAAATAATTTTTTTCTAGATTTTACCTAAAATGAAGACATCAAGATGATCGAAAATATGTTGATTTATCTTAATAGCCATGAAAGTTTTTTGGATAAGTTTTTATTCAAGCCATTCCTGACCGCATAATTCAATTTTTATGGATCATCATTGTGCTACAAGAGATCCCTACGGACTCTTCTGTGAGAGGTTCGACATTGAATGGATCAGTTTCATTCTATGCATATTTTTAGAGCCCTATAAACTAGCATGAGCCAAGGTGATATTTTCTAGCATATTATTGATCATCCTAAACTCCTTTCTTCCCTTGTTTTTGTGTGTGTGACGATACTGTGTGTGTGATGTGTGTGTGTGTGTGTGTCCTGTGTGTGTGTGTGTGTGTGCTGTGTGTGTGTAGTGTGTGTGTGTGTCAACTGCTGACACGCACGCGCACTTTGCGTGTGTGTGTACAGACATGGTTCCTCTTTGAATCTCAAAGTTACTATGATATTTTTGATTAGTGAGTTCGTGATTGCCTTAGACCTCTAATTTTTAGCTCAACGATGATGATTTTCACCAATGCCATTTGATACATCTATGAGTTATAACAGACTATGTACCCTGTTTTAACATGCTCTCTATCACTATGGCTCAAATCTACCCGTTTTTATATGTGTTAATTGTGCCTCCGATAAACATCTCTCTTATTATTATGGTTTATTGTGTGTGACAACTTCATCCTGAAAGATATAGATTCATTATGTCTAATTCAAAGTTGAAAAAAGTAAATAGGGCAAGTTAGATCCTAAATTGGCTTGGTATCCTACATGGCTCATACTCATTTCCTTTGGATCATAGTTCTTATGTCCTCTCTTCACTCGAAGGTAATTCATATAAGGAGGGTGATCCCCTTAATGCCTTGCATGTATCAATCACGTTTATTTTTGAATCATTTCCTATATCCCCCTATTTTGTCCTACTAAATTGTTATCCCTTGAGAGTAGATTTACCTGAAAACTACCTCTTTTAAGGAGTAATTAGTGTTGGTGTAGTGTGACCTATCCTAGTCATCATACACATCACATAGGTGAGTCATCTCGCCTTATGAGAATCATAGGTTTTAGGGAGTAAAATGACAAGTGTAACATTTTATCATAGAATCTGTCATTGTCATTTATGTCAGTGCGTCATAGGAGTTACATTCCTTATTTGGAATTGTAACTCCTCATTCTAGTGGCATCATATTCGTTAGTCAACATCATATGCGTTAGTGGCTTAATTGAGTTCTTTCCTTGTTTAGGCATGGGGGTTACATAGCACCCCTATTTATACTTCCTATTTTTTGATATATGAGTATGAGCAGACCTATTCTTCTTATTTGCAATATTCTTTCCATTGTTTCGAATCTTGCTTATTGCGTTGGATCTACAACATTACCATTGGAGTGTGACTTCATCATGTAGTGCATTAATTTTTGATATTGGTTCTCGTGATATCCCTCTTTCATGGTATCAGAGCACGAGGTTTTGGCAAAACGCGCACTCTTTGTTTATCAGTTTTTTATTACTTCTAGTTTCTTCTTATTTTCTCGTGTGCAAGTTTTTTTTTTATTATTAATTTGGCATCGTATTACTCACCTCGCGTTGAGGTTTCAACAGTTGCAAGTTTGAAGGTATTTTGGTCAATTTTCATTATCAGTTCCTCAGCTCATGATTTGGATATTTCTAGATCTTTGTGAACTCATTGTTTGCTGGGTTGGTTGTGTGTTTCTTGCTGGCTGTGTTCAGATTCAGTGCCTGCTAGTTTATAGAAGAGCTCAGTGTTTGGCGTGGACCTGTGATTACTGGTTGAGTTCTCTAGAGTTTTCATTGGCTTCACCGGTGTATACTCATTGACTAATTCATGCATGCTACATCCACATCAACCGTGGTTCAACTTGCTATGCTCGAAGTTACCTCTGTCCTAGGTCTCAACCTACACGTATTTTGCGAAGCTTGCTGAAAACCCCTCACGTTTTGTTGCAAAATGCTAACGTTTTTCCCTAGATCTCTGGCATAAGAGGATTCCTCTGTGTCTTGTGTGGTAATCTCACGCTTGTTAGGATAAAGCTACTCACATTGCTACACGTGTTCTGATCATCTTCAACTATTCTCATTGTAGGCTTGTTTGCATTTGGTCTACAGTTTGAGTGTTTTCTCACCTTGCAAGCATTCGTTGTATGGTCGACTCATGGACTTTTGGAAGCTCCCGTGGCTCCGTTTTCTGAGCATTGTACCTGGAGCTTGCACATGTTCCAGCCGTTTTTCTATCTCCTGGCTGCATTTTCAACTGTTCCAGGCATTTTGAGACTATCCTAAGGTGTTTTTCTCTCCTGTGTTGAGTCCCATTTCCCGTTCATCCTTGCTGTTTGGTCAACGTGGCCATTTCATCTGTGACTGACACACACCATTACTCTACTCTATGAAGGGATAATCCCTTGGCACATGGACTGGTCGACACGTCTTAGCACTGGACAAGTCATTGCATCATTTGGGATGTGGTAACAGCCTAGCATCACCACTGTAGGTATAACCATTACAAAATCTGCTGAAACGGTAGTATACTGTCTAACACGTGGATGTTAGTTGGAGATATCACATTTCTTACATGAACATGTTTACCATTAAATTCTAGCATCTTAGTCAAACATTGCCCTTTTTAGAATTGATTATTGGGAAAATCAATCACCTTTTAAAAGTTTTAAGGTTAAAAACATTTACATTTTATTAGCATTGTGATTTTTTTTTAGGTATTTTGCTTGTTTTATTGTCCTTCCTTCGAGTGTCGAAGACGGAGGATGAGGTCTGGGGTTGGTAGGAGGCTAATCCCCCCTTGCAATAAAAACAAACCCTATCTAAAATTCTGATGCCATTTCCAATGGGCATATATACGACACCCTTTTGCATGTGTTTAGGGCACTTTTTAAATCCTTTTGTAGGGATTATTAGATTTCTTTCTCATCAGTTACGGGAATCATTTTTTTGCTATAAATTTTGAACTTGTTGCTCGGTTTTGAGCACTTCTTTATTCAAAGTTGCATGTTTTTTCGTACTCTAGATGATGGGATCATTATTTTTGTAAACTCACTAATTTTATAAAGTGCCACATTCTGGGGGGGTGTCTTTGTATTGCTTAATTCAGCTGATTTTTTCTTGAGCTTTGTTCTATTCCTTTTTTGTGGACTTGTGAGCGTGTCTGCCACAGTCTTACGACAAATGGATTCTTTCATGCGATGTGAGACATTGTTTCTCACAAAGCTCTTTCTTCCCCCTCTTGCTTCTCTCTTTCTGTGCTTGCTTGTAGTGTCGATCTGTTGTGCCCTACAAACCTTGATTGTTGTCTCCACCATTGCGTGTTATTACGCTAATTGCAAGGTGAGTGACAAACTGGTTCTCAGAACACAGTCGCATCTGGTTGTAATCAATGCACTGAATTATAAAGTGTCAAACTTGGGGGGGTGTAATTTTGTTCTAGGGTGGTTATTTCCTTTCTCTCTCCTTACTTTTGCATTCCTTGGTTCTATCTCTTCATTATGGATATCTCTAAAGTACCAGTGCTCACACCTTTTAATTTCTTTAAATGGAAATCTAAAATTATATTGGTTTTGCAAAGTAAAGGGTTATACCGAGTTACCATGGGGTTAGAGACCAAACCTACTGATGAACCCAAAAAATCTAAATGGTTCAACCATTGTGATGAAGCCTTAGGTCTTATCTATATGTCTGTCTCTCCTGACTTGCTCTTCCACATCGAAACTTCCTCAACACCCGATCAAGCATGGAAAATGCTTGATGATATGTTTGGGAAGCAAGATGACATGAGAGCACATGAGTTGGAGAACGAACTACTAGGGTTAAATCCTAGTGACTTTGAAAACCTATAGGCCTTCTTCTCAAAATTTGTCTGCACTAGAATGCTTCTAAAGGAATGTAAAGTGGATAAGAAAGACTCTTAATTGATCTTGTTGATTCTTTCTAAGTTAGGTCCTGAATACTCTATTTTCATTTGAAATTTTCACGCCACGAAAGCCGCCTTGGGTAGTACTTGGACTATGCCCTCCTTTGATAGTTTTTCGTCCCAACTCATTCGAGAACAGGACAAAATCATTCAAATGGGGACTCTAAAATCCAAGTCACATGCCCTTGTGGAAAATAAGGGCAAGAAAAATGAAAAGAAGAAAGAAACTAAGGACCAACCTAAGAAAGAAACCAAGACCAACCAACCCCCAGTTAAGCCCATCACTCATACTTCGAATTCTAAGCCTAAAGCGAAGAAGGAAAAGTATAAATGCTCCTATTGTAAGAATTCTGGCCATGACGAGCAACATTTTTTTTGGAAACAAATTGATCACTTAACTCATTTACTTAAGAAGAATAAAATAAGTGTTCCTAAATCCATTAAACAAAATGCTCAGAAAGGTGAGTCTTCTAATGCAAAGGTGAAAAGAAGAAAGGTAAGTCCCTCATAGCTAGATCAGCTCCATCATCTTGGATTATCGATTCTGGTGCCTCGCACCACATGGCTTCTTCAGAGGTTGAATTCTCTAGCATTGAACCATGTGGCATGTCCCAAATCACGTTGGGTGATGACACTCATGTGTCGGTTTCTGGTAGTGGATTGGTAGAGATTGAAGGTGGAACATTTAACCAAGTGTTGAGTGTTCCCAATCTCTCTACCAATCTCCTATCGGTTTACCAAATCACCCACCTTGGTGAAGGAATGCGAGTGGAATTTGGTCCTAACTCGGTGATTATTCGTGAGCTTAACTTTGATTGCACTGTGGCTGAGGGAAAGGCAGATCATCATTCATGGTTGTATACCTTTTCCCACTTCTCTTCTGATTCAACGCCCAGTGCCTTGCTCACTCATGCAAATGAGGTTAGCAAGTTATGGCATGAGCGTTTTGGGAATCTAAATTATCGTTACCTTGAAAAATTGAGCCAAAACAAAATGGTCAATGGGCTACCCCGAGTTAAGTTTTCTAAGGGTCTTTGTGAGGGTTGTACCCTTGGAAAGCACCCTAAAAAAAGCTTTGACAAGGGAAAATCCTGGAGAGCTACTCGTCCCTTGGATCTTGTTCATAGTGACGTTTCTGGCCCTTTTCCATCTCCTTCTTTTACTAGAGCTCTCTATATACTAACCTTCATTAATGACTTTTCGCGTTATACTTGGGTATATTTTCTTAAGCTTAAGTTTGAAGTTTTTGAGCATTTTCAAAACTTTAAGGCTCTTGCTGAGAAACAAGCGGAACGGTCTATCAAGGTTCTTCGAACCGAAAATGGAGGTGAGTATGTGAACAACAGGTTTGAGGATTTCTATACTTCTGAGGGGATTTCTTTGCAGCGTACAGTGGCTTACAAGCCTTCCCAAAATGGAGTTGCAGAAAGAAAGAACTGAACTTTAAAGGAGATGGCTACTTGTATGGTTCACTCAAAATCTCTTCCTCCACGGTATTGGGCTGAAGCAGTGAATTGTGCTTGTTATATTCATAATCGTTTCCCACACAAGGTAGTAAGAGGGATGACACCCTTTGAAGCCTGGTTTGGAAACAAGCCTGATGTGGAGCACTTTCAAGTCTTCAGATCCAAGGCTATGGCTTGGCTTCCCAAAAAGAAACGCAAGGCATTGGATCCACAATCCAAACCTTGTATCTTTGTCAGGTATCTTGATGGCGTGAAGGGATATCGATTGTTGAACCCTACCACCCATGAGCTTTATATTGAGAGGAGTGTGAAGTTTGATGAGTCATCCTTGACTTCAACTTCCATTGAGGTCCTTTTTCCCACTGATTTAGATTTTGACTCTTCAGATGATGATGTTGTTGAGCGAGTTCCACCTCTCCCTGCTCCTCCCGATCCTCAAACTTCTGAGTCTACTGATTCTAATAGTAGTGATGATGAGGACTATGTCCCTTCTCACTCAAGTGAAGAATCTTCCGACTCGGAGCCTGAGCCATTGGGACCTCTTTAGGCTAGGAAAACTTTACAGAATGCTGGAGATTTAGTTAGAGATCCTCTGGATGAGAGACATACTCGCTCAGACTTCACTAGACCTCACTCCTTTTTCACCTCTACTTCTGGGATTCCTAAGTGGGATTCTGCCATGGATGAGGAGTATTCCTCACTCATAAAGAATGACACTTGGGATCTTACCCTTATTCCGAAAGGAAGAAAAATCGTTCGGTGTAGGTGGGTATATCGAACAAAGTATGGAGATGATGGAGAAGTTGAGAAGTATAAAGTGTGAATTGTAGCTAAGGGTTTCTCCCAGGTAGCTTGGGTTGATTACTCAAAAACCTTTTCTTCAGTTGCGAAGATGACTTCCATTCAACTGACCCTTTCCATCGCTGCCGCTAACAGATGGGAAGTCCAACAGATAGACGTTAAGAGTGCCTTCCTTCATGGAAACCTAGAGGAGGAGATCTATATGGAACAACCTCTGGGTTATGTCCATGATCCATCCCTCGTTTACAAATTAAAGAAGTCTCTCTACAACCTTAAAAAAGCCCCTCAGGCTTGGTATGCCAAGATGGACTCCTTTTTACTTGCATCAAGGTTCACTCGATGTCACTCTGACCCAAATGTGTATATTCTATGACAAGTTGACTCCATGTTTATTCTTGTTCTCTATGTTGATGACTTGTTGATCACCAGTAGCTCTTCCTCTATCATTAATACTGTGAAGATCTCCTAGGCCAACAAGTTCTCCATGTCTGACTTCGGATTGCTTCATTACTTTCTTGGGATCCAGATTTCACAATCTGACTCAGGAATTATGATCTTGCAGCCTAAGTACTCTCTTGATTTGCTTGCTCGGTTTCAAATTTCTGACTACAAGTCCTCACCTACTCCTTTTCTTTCTGGGATTAAGTTGGTTTCTGATTTCTCTTCCCCCTTGGTTGACGATACCCTTTATCGACAGTTGGTGGGAAGCTTGATCTGCCTTACTCACACTCGGCCAGATCTATTGTATGCTATCGGGATCGTGTCTAGATTTATGCAGGTGCCTCATGAGCTGCACTTAAAAGAAGCAAAGCAGATCCTTCACTATGTTCGTGGCACTCACACATGGTATTCATTAACTAGGAGGGACTGAGATTGACTTGGTTGGATTTACAGACTCAGATTGGGCCGATGATCTAGATCATCAGAAGTCTACCTCAGGCTACAGTTTCACTCTTGGTTTAGGTCCTGTCAGTTGGTCCAACAAGAAACAGAATGCCATTGCCATATCATCAATAGAAATAGAATACAGAGGAGCAGTTAACGCTGCCACAGAAGCTGTTTGGTTACAGGGTATTATGATAGAGTTTGGCATCCAATTTCGATGGCCTACCATTATCTACTGTGAAAACATGAGCACTATCTCAATTTGTAGAAATCCCATTCAGCATCAGCAGAAAAAGCACATTGAGATTCATATGCACTTCATACGGAAGATGATACATGAAAACATCATCGACATACAGTATGTTCAGACAGCTGATTAGGTTGTAAAAATTTTCACCAAGCCCTTCATTGAGATGAAGTTTCTTCACTTGCGGTCTCTTCTTAGGGCGAGGTTTACTACAGCCACCCATATTATTAGAGATATATAGTCCTCCTTCTCCTCTTCTTCTTTCCAGAAAGATGTTGTTTGTACATGGGCACCTTATCAGGCCTTTAGTTGCCAGGGCCCATTGACACATCTTTCTTAGTTGTCTAGGGGAGTCTTCTTTTCTGTTCTGGCTTACCTTTTCCTCTTCTGCAGCTTTGATGAAGGGGGGGTGTTGGTGTGTGTGACTATCCAGTCATCATCCACATCACCTTGGTGAGTCATATCACCTTGCGAGAGTTATAGGTCTTAGGAAGTCAAATGATAAGTGTCAGATTCCGTCAGAATCTGACATTGTCATTTGTGTCAATGCGTCATAGGATTTACATTCCTTATTTGGAATTGTAACTCCTCTTCTACTGGCATCATATACGTCATTCAACATCATATGCGTCAGTGGAGTCATTGAATTCTTTCCATGTTTATGCATGGGGGTTACATAGCACCCCTATTTGTACTTCCTATTTTTTGATCTATGAGTATGAGTAGACCCATTCTTCTTACTTGCAATCTTCTTTCCATTGTTTCGAATCTTGCGTATTGCATTGGCTTAATGTTACCATCAGAGTGCAACTTCATTGTGGTGCATCACTTTTTGACATCGGTTCTCATGAATCCCTCTTTCAATGACTACACCAGAATTGTGTGATTATCTGTCACCTTTCAACCTTATCTTAAATATGAGTACCAAGGCTCTACTCATGGCATAATTCTCATGTATATTTTTCATCCTTTTCAGGATGGAATCCCATGGTAATTTTTCACTTAAAACCTCTATTTCATAGCTAACCTCTGTGTTATATAATTTTTTCTTCATAAAATAATCCTATACTCCTTCATAGTCTTTTCCATGACCTAGAAGTCCAAAAAATTCAAAAGTAATATACAGGATTTTCAAATTCAAACTCCTTGAGTAAAACTTCTTATAAATAGATGACTCCCTCTAAAAGGAAATCTATCTTTCCATATTTCTACTATAAATAGACTACTCCCTTGAAGGACAACTATAAAAATCTAGCCCTATTGTACATAGTCTATAAAAAAAGACTATTTCTGCAAAAATAAAATAAAAATATCCTGAAGCTTCCTGCATCGATTAGCTTGAAAAATACCTCAAGTAGATATCCTAGTTATCCCACACAGACTTCCCGCATCGATCATTCTATAAAACAAAAGAAAAAATAAAAATATAACTTTTTCTTCATGGACTTGCCTATTCTAGTCTTAGGTATATTATGGAAGAGGTATGCTGACTCACACCAAGGTTTCACTAAAACAACCCATTTCACCTCATTGTCTTTCCTTTCTAATATTATACCTACTCAAGGGACGTGCCACAAATGCAACACTTCATGATCATGTGACTTTATTCACCCTTAGAATAGTCAATCATACAATGCCTTTAGGGTTTTATGTTCATATTCCAATCTTTGGTATGATAGACTCATAATGGTTCTTACCAATTAGGTGGTTTTTTGTATCCTCTTACTATCTCACCTCTTTTCTTACTTATTGATTCTTTTGCATAGAACTAGACCTTTGACACCTACATTATGGGAATTCCTCTCCCACGTCAAATCACCCACACCTATTCAACCTAGATCAAAACCATACCTATTCAAACTAAACATAACCATGCCTATTAAACCTAAACTCAACCATGCCTATTCAACCTAAACTCATCCATGCATACATGACCTAAACTCAACCATGCCTATTCAATCTACAATCAACCATTCCTAAATGACCTAAAATCAACCATGCCTAAATGACCTCAACTCAATTATGCCTAAAACCTACCAACCCATTCATCTAGCTTATCATATTCTTCCCTAGCTTATAGGAGAACTACATTGGCCAGAGGTCCCTTTTCACCATGGCTTATGTAGGAAGCACTCCGAAGGTGTGGGGCCCTCAGAGGTTAGCTCAGCCACTTTTACCCCTAACCAATTTTTCCCCCCTTTTCATTCAGAGTCTACCCTAGTTAGTTTCCATTAACACAAAAAATTGAAAATTAATACATCATAAGAACATACATACCTACCATTTTATCACCACAACCATATTCTACTTAAATCATTTGATATTTCCAGGATATTAATTACTTGGATATTTAAACACAACATAGATACAACACATTATTTCCATAAGATCAGTAACTTGGAAATTACCTAGACTCCACCATACCATTTACCTCACCAAACCATACCTATACCTCACCAACCCATACCTATACGTCACCAAACCATGCCTATACCTGACTCCATCATGCCTATAGGACCTCGACTCATTCATTGCCTAACTCACCTAGTTCCCATGATACAAAATAATAATGGAAATTAAAAATATTACATCATCCATCCAATAATAATCATCAACTATATAAGGGGGAATGTATGTGTATCAATACATATGTACATAGGGATACAAGTGTCTCAAAAATTATCATATACAATCTCACAAAATATTTAGCACACAAGTCAGTGTATATATGAAAATCAAAATGATAATACAATATCACATATCATAACCAATTAGCTCCACATGAGGCCCTCCTCTCAACTGTCATATGTCTCCTCCTTTCTCCCTGTGAATCGCCATGCCAACATCTCTCCACCCTCTGCTAGTCCCTGTGTGACTTCCATATCATCCTTTTTGCCCTCTTTTGGGCCCAGTCTCTAAGAGCTAGTAACCTCACCCTGACCCTATCTTTGGGATTGATGACCCCCTCTGCTACTCGAGCTATGAGTCCTACATCTAATCCACTCACTCACTGCTTATTGGAGCCCTGTGCTTGGCATAAGAGGGAACATCAATATCTGTAATGGATAGATGGTCCTGGTAATAGTGAGACCTCATTTAGGGCATCCCTGAAGCTTGTTATAGATACATTCTGGGGTGGTGCCATCATCCTATCTACCACATGTGAACTCTTCCCTACCAATGGAGGACCATGTCTTGGTGTTGGTTCCTTTTCTACGGGACCATTTCCTAGTGCCCATGTTAGTACTTGTGTAACTACCTAGGCCTACAAGGCTAGAACCTATGCCTGCATGGCTCCAAACTATCCTTGTAAACTAGTAACCTGCACCTGTAGCACTACTACCTATGTACCATAACCTACGTGAGCCTATGCTTGTACCTATTTCTGTGCTTAGGCAATATTTAGTTGACCTTGTAATATAGTAACCTACCCTATCAATGTAAATATTCATGCACCTGTTCCAATGTGAACTAAACACCCAATGCATTCACCTATCCCTATAGGGCATCCCTCTGAACCATCAATGTGGCTAAGTTTTTCTGACCTAGATGTGGTTTTATTTCCTATAACTCCATTTCCCACCACTTTCTATATGCCATAGTTGGTCCCTGGCATCAACCAATCTCATATCGATTGTTACCTCCTCTTGTCTTGTGGGGTATGATGGTCAGGGTGGAGACAAAGGTTTCTCCACATCATCCCTATGGTACTATGGGAAGGGTGGTGGCACATCCTGTGTTATAATTTGAACTGGTGTCAGACTCTGTTGACCAAGATCATCTCATGCTTGTTGGCAACATGTCTTCCTTATATCCACCACAATAACTGTGTGACTCATGTAGTTCATGAGCCATCCCTCTAAAAGCTAAAAAACTGACATAGCACTCCAAGAAAATTCCCATCACATACAATCCCTCCAGGTCTCGCCTAAAGTATACTACATCATGCAGCTTCCTCCTCTACTTGAGGATGACCACCTATGACCACCCACCTCTAGTAACCTTCCCTCTGATCCCTCACGGTTCTAATTTGGTACCGGTAGTCCTCATGGCTGCACTATCACAATATGACTCACATGCCCAGGAGTGTAGTAGGAAGTACAACAAATTTTGTAGTGTCACATCATCTTGTAATCCCACAACTCCTTGTATAGCTCCACTAAATATGTAGGTGCCCATACAAAATAAGACTTGATCCTCAATCATATATCACAAAACTCCCATTAATCCTTTATGAAATCAGCTACCCTTTGAATCTAGAAGTTCATAGTACCTAACTGCTACCATCATCAGTACTACTAACTTGTCTCATGTGGGTGTGTAGCATACAAATCCACATAAACAAGAGTGGCACTGTGCTTAGTTAGGTCACTTGGCATCTCCCCAAATATTTTAATCATCATCTCAAAGGATTCATCTACCGATACTGAATACACTGGCTCCCTAACAAATAGGTAGCAATAAAATCCTATAAACATCCTCTAGCCTTATTCTCATCTCGCCAGTGGGTAGATGGAAGGTGTTGTTCATTGCATTCCATCTATCGATGAGAGAAACCATGACATTGTGATCCCATTGGATCATCTTGTAGCTCCTAATACCTACCAATCTAACATCTCACATGTGCATCCACTCATCCTTAGTAGAGATGGGATTCATCTTCCCTAATAACATTGGGACCATGTCCCGCATCATCAATTGATATAGTTTATGCATCTATACAACTTAATAATATCAAGTACTAAACTACTTTTCTTATTTCTTCAAACCTAATTAACCTGACCCCACCGACACCCCATACCTACATTGATATACCCAGCCTATCTAGTACCTCTAACTATTTTACCTCATCTATCATCCATTTTATCTTCACCCATACCCATACCCACCTTTTCCTAGGTATATCTCACCTAAATCCACTTATACCTACATCTTATATGTTTGCATTTAACTACCTCCTAGTTTTTTGCACCCATTACCCCTACTTTACCCTTTTTTTGAAGTAGTTCACTTTTAACAGTGACCGACATCAGTTACATTCAACCAACATTGTCCACCACTAACCAATATCGGTCCCCTTTCTAGCCACTGACGCTGGTCTACCCAATCGACGTCTTCAATGCCAAACCAGTGTCGGTCTCTGGTTCGCCCTAGGGTCAAACCCCCATGCCCCACATTTAAAAAAAATTTTAATAAAACACCCTAAATTCTACCCCAATCCCACCTAAAACCCACCCCAAGTCATTTACCTCACCTATTTAACCTACATTTCACCCTCCCATACCCAATTTCATTCATTTTTACCCAAATTTCAAATTTATAAATTTCCCACCCCATTTTTTAATTTTTATCAAATTTCAATAAAAAATAATGAATGGAGACTGATTCCTACCTCAACCTGGTGCCATCTCCTTGATGGAACATCTATTCTCTACATGGGTGGTCCTCTAGCACCCTCTCTTACCTCAACCATGCCTAAATCACCCTCTCATTCCTCCACCCAATCAAATCACTCATAGTGATCTCGTGGACCTGGTCTACCTCACTCCTCCAGCCACTCAACTACCTCTAACTCAACCTTGCAAATAACCTTCTCCTTTTCTCCCTTGGAAATTGATGAAATTTTTCTCCACTATCATTTTCTATAAACGGAAAGATTATAATGAATCCGTAAAACATGGATTTTTTCTTTTTTAAACAACCCCTGACCTGACCAATGTCAATTATCCATTATCAACATCAGTCTTGTGCCCTATTGCATCATGCTCAGTTTCCCTTGACCAAATTGGTTGGCCATAACTGATGTTGGTTAGCCTTTTTTGACCTCATTGCACCATATTTCACCACATCTAATTTCCTAAAACCTTTTCCACCTAACCCAAAGTTGACCCTAACCTTACACCTCACCCTTATGACCTTATTACCTATCACCCAACCTCACCATCTAGTTGGGGCATGTTTGTGCCCCTCAAGTGGCCTTACCTATGAACTTTCCTAAATCACCCAACCGACTGACACTCACCTTTTTGCAATGTGACACTTGAAAAATTTGTGTTTACTTGTTATACGTTGTGATGTGATACTCACCACGCTGTTGACTCTCAGCCTAATGACCTTACCTTTAGGTACTAAACAACGTGCGGGATTCAGGGTGGTTTTTATATCCCGAACCATTACCCAAAACCTTTGTTAGTGCCACACATGAGGATCAAAAAAAAAAAACCTATTTCCTATTCCTACACCTAGCCTAGTGGTGTTTTAGGACCATATCCTATACCTTTGATACTTGAACCACTTCAACCTTGTTTGGATAAACCTACTGACCTTTGATGACATAGAATTTTACAAGTTCTTCAACCTAGTACCTTATCATAATCTATATATGTGTGTGCATTAGACTATCATTAACTATTACCCAACCCACCATTACCCTTATCTATAACCCACTTACTCTTTCTTTCATCATTTACCCATTTATCAAACTACTCACCAAATTAATTTCACACATCCTTAGTTCCTGGTTTGAGGGGGATCACCTCCATCCATACATGGGGCACCAAATTCCTACTTTTTTCAGCGTCGCTTACCAATACAAGCTATGTGACAAAAAGGGGAAAATGTAGACACCAAATTTGGGTCACACTCCCCTTGGTCTGCTTTAAGTAATTAATGTAACGTATTCACCTAACCATGACCCCTTACCTTACATTCATATTAATTTAATTACTTACAATTGAATTAATGTTTATCCTCACATTATTAATTAATTTAATTACTTTAATTAAGTTAATTTACACATCACCTAGACACCTCACCATGGACTTATTCCTAGCCTATTAATTAATTAAGATTAGGTCCCTACTTATCCCAACCAACAAGGACTTAGTCTAACCCTAAAATTAAAGTCCTATTCCTTCTCCAACAACACTCCCACTTATCTAAGTGCCAACCCTCACTTGAGACAAGGATTAACAATCAAAATCATGCCAAAAATAGTAAATATCAGGCTATTTTTGGTAACTTGGACTAATTCACCTAACCAATGTCTTTTTATCCTCAGTTGATGTCAGTCACCTAAACCACCATCAATTCCTTTATATACAATTTTACAACCTTTTACCCGGGTTGGTCATTTTGAGTTTTGAGAGTGCTATTGCAATCAAGCGAAGATCTCAGAGTCATTTACTTCATCCAAACGATGTCTACACACCACCAGAGAGTAGAACCAAGGCCAAGGATTCCCTTCCAGATCATTGGAGTATTCACAAGAACACACATGTCATACTGTTGTGACACTCAAACCAGCTACCACCTCACCAATGAATCACCAGCCTCCATCCAGCCATGAGATCTTCATAACAGTAGGTAATTAATGTGATGTTAATCATTTGTGTTTCCTTTATTGCAGATCTCTTTCCTCCTTCATTATTTTCAATTTTTACTATTATCCTAGATATCTCCATCTTCTCACCAATCCACCAACCCAACAGCTAGTTCAGGCCATTTCACCCTTTGTGACCTCTCCCTCTATATTCCTAGGTCTTCTCAGTTATATTACAAACCTAACCATACCCTCCTCACTCTTCATGCAATTACAGAGAATCCCAAAAACCATTTTTATTAAGTTATTACCAATTTCCCCTACTGACTTCAGTTTACCCTACCATTGTCGGTTTCATCCCTGAACCAACATCAGTCACCTCATAGATATCGGTCTCTATGTCATTTTATATTCTTAGACCACCAATCTTCCCACTCACCCAAAACCAACCCATACCTCAACCAATCAGCCCCAGACCCTTACTACCTTTGACAGACTTGTCTGACCTGAAAAAACCCCGATTCTAATTAGATTTAGTGTTATTTTTATATCTAGAATAAAATCTAGTGTATTGTGTGTATGAGAAACCTAAATCATTACATTGGAATATGACCTATTTATTTCAGTTTCTTATTCACATTGAATTGTTATTAAATAGTGGATTGAAAACCTCTCTAGGAAGCACCACACTTCTTGGATCTAGCATATGATAGGCAAGGCCACTGTCATATGTCTATTTAATACCATTTTTTTGGTCTTGCTTTACACCTAAAGGTAGTCCTTCCTAGAAAAAAATGAGTTCTATACAATCATCTTCAATAACATCAAAAACGTGCGCATTCTACCTTCCACCTTTGCCTCACAGGTATTCCTCCTTAACCATTTACCTTCTATATATTTCATCCTAGAAAGTGTAAAACTTATTACTGAAACAGATGGTTGGGGAGGATTGAACCCCCCAACCACATCCTTAAAAAAAAATAGAGATCCTCATTAGACCACGCGATTATCACAAGTATGCATAAGAGCGAGTTGGTATTTGTATAGAGTTAAGTTTCAAACTGTGTTATTTGGAAAACATGGCAGTCTTCAGAAAACATTGATTTTTGAGTAGTGTAGGGGCATTTTCAGATCTTGGTGTAAACTAGAAAGTTGTTCAAAATTTTGATATTATCTTGGTGCATTACTTATTTTCCCGATTTGGAGTTCTTTTTTTTTAAAGCGTGAAATTTTCATTTGATAGAGAATGAAGGGAAGGGACTATACAAGTGCTTCAAGAAAGTAGAGGACAAATGTTGATGATCGTTAGAGTCTTCTAAAGGTTTGAGAGAATAATTTTGTAGGTTTCATGATCCATAATGTTTATTTTATGTTTGATTGTACTTAAAATTTTAACATTTTAATGGATCGGTTCGAATGAACCCAAAGACATAGGCAAATTGTCAAACTTTGTAAACAATCTCATGTCATCTTATTGTTTGATTTTTCATTCTAATTTTCTAATATTTCTGTAGTTGATTAATTAGATTTAATTAGGATGCAGATTTAATCATTTATGAAATTTACGGGAAATTGAGTAAAATGTAATTTGGATTGTTTGAATGAACTGATGATTAAGTGGATTTTGGGTAATCAATAAATTAGTTCTAGACCATATTATAAATATTCAAAATTCATTTTTTTTAATCATTTTTAGATTCAAACAAGTCATGAAAACTAAAAATTTAATTGATCTTTTTTGTAAACATTAAAAATAGTAGGGGTATATTTTTGTTTGCAAATCATGGAATCATGTGAAGAAGTTAGATTTCACCAAGGAGCTTTCATTGCCTACACCCTAAATTACCTGATGTTGAACAAATATCTCTTGAATAAATTTTTATTTCCTAAACTTTCCTTAATTGATTCATACATATTCAATGCTCTCTAATATTACCATTAGATTCTTTATATTTTCCATGAGTTTTCCCATAGGATGTGTAATGATTGCAAAATGTCCAAAAATTTCCTTTTTAGGCCTCTAAAGGAAATAGACATTCATCAAGTCACAATGAATTCATCAATCATCTAGGTAACCATCCATACACACTAAAAAATACTTGAAAAATTTATTAGGACTTATTCTGATCAAGGGTGATTGTGATACTGAGGGAAAGCTAGCTAAAGTAAGGATTCTTAGTGATAGGGAAACATGATTTTCAATCATAGGCTTAGTTGTTATGCTCAAATTTTTAATTTTTCATGTTATACACTTTGCATGAAAACATAAATATAGTAAGTTTCTAAAACAACAAACTTTCAACACCCACTCACTCTAAATGAGAAAAAACCATCAGAAGGTGTAAACTATGAACACTTACTAAAAATAGTTTTCCTAGATAGGACTTGATAAAAATATAAAGTATCATAGTTGAACTGATATCACTTTTGTTAACTCACATTCTACGTAACTCGTTACTTTCTGACACTGTGAATTTTAAGTATTTGGGTTTGGATCCCATTTCTACTTTGATCGCTGAATTTTCTAGTATGGGAGATAATGATGTCACTCACATGGACCTGGAGGATCTGAACACCAAAACACTCGACGTACCTTGTGAGCCAATGGAGGAGAAAATATTCATAGTTGGAACTATTCAGAGTAGGAGGCCACTCATTGTCTATTTAGAGCACTGAGTTAGTCTTGGCATGTGTACAATATGAGGATGCATATTCCAGAATAATTTAAGAAAATGAAAATTCAATCCTCGTAGTTATCACATCAAAATTCATCTCTCAGTGTATGCAAATTCCTATAGATAGAAACATGGTCATCATAACCAAGTAATTTACTTCACATGAGTGGGAGAGGACTAATTCATATCTGTGAGGCCTAGCACTCACTGCATTTCTTAAAAAAGGAAGAAAACGTTCTTGTATTCTCAAGAACTTGTCAAGGAATGAGTTCTATAAAGCCTATTATGATGGTATTATCCTATTGATTAGGGCGATGGGGGAGAAAAAAATAAAGACTTCCAAGATTTGATATATCACTTCATGCTCGTGGCTACTCAAGGAAAATAGGTGATTGGTTTGGGTTAAATCAACACTGAAAACATCCATCATAAATTGGTTTAGTTCTCAGTTACTAATAATTTCACCATGAATTCTTACATATTGTATGGTGTTTCCTTCAAAAGACCCTTCACAAGCCTATCTATTACTCTCAATGTGCCTCAGAAATCACCTGCCTATGAGAAGTATCCCAACTCACTCATAGGGAGAGAAACTACCACTATGCCAGGGTGAATGACACATTCGCTATGTTTATCATAAGGCTTCTCGAAGGAAATACAAACTAGAAGATGTCATCATAAGTAGCTGATTTGATTGAAAATTATGAGAGTCATTTTGTCTAGTTCTCCACCATCACCTACATCAAGGTTAGAGGTGTTAGGAAAAAATATCTCTAGTGCTTATATTGATAAGTTAGATATGTTGGTGAATGTAAATGCAATATTTTAATATTACATTATGCTTAGAATTGTAAAAGGTAGTGGTAATATATTATTGTTATATAAACAATAATATATATGGTTTGGAGTTGTTATTAACAAATCATGTAATTAGAGTTGAGTATTGTTACCTAAGTAACAAACCCAACCAAATAGAATTTGGTGGAGATAATATCTCCTTGAATATAGGAGAAAAATCTCTTATATATTAGATGTAATCTCGTATGTATGTAATGAGAAAATAATAGAGCACTAGAATAGTGGTTTTATGCTGCAATAATAATAATATTTTAAGTGTGGAGCGTCATTTTGTTTAATCTTTGTAATTCATGTGAATGAATTCTGAGTTTGTAGATCCATCAATGGTGTTTTGATATCACAATATAGATGTTTGCTTTCATTTGGTATCAAAGAAGTAATGGAATCCTAAATATTTTTTAGGGATAGTAGTATTGTGCTTTGTCCCTATGTATGGTGAACTTATTATATGAGAGTATTTGTTAATATTTTTTAGTTTAGAGAAGCATAGACAATAGAATCATGGGTGTGAGCTTCATATATTTTTCCTGTGTGATTTTCTTGAATATCACATGAATTGAAAATATGGTTGGCTCTCTTGATTCATGTGAAAGTAGATTGTAAGATCGAAAGATACTGAAAATGTATGGTGGAAGAATATGCATATCCCAAATTTATTCTCCTAGAAATCTAAAATGTTTTGTAATTTATAGTCAACCAGATTTGAATAGGTGTAAAAATGTGGATCTGGAAAGATCTATTTATTTTTTATAGTGATCGCCAACGATTCTAGACCTGCAACACAATTGCCAATGATTTTTCTAAAATGTCAAATATTCCTTATAAATATATAGATATTATCTACATGAATATAAATATATTGAAACCATATGTTTGATGCATTTTATGGTGTGTAAAATGGAGCTATGGTTCTCAAGTTATCATCAAAACATTGAGTACCTATTTTTTTGTTAGATTAAAAACTTCATCATCAATATTTACACCATGAGCTTCAAATATAAATCAAGCTGATTTAGCAACATGGCACTGGAGGATGGAGGCATAGGAGGATGGAGGAAAATCAACATCATCTCTTAAATCACCAACGATGGGGCCTCATGAAGGTTTGGTGACATGTGTGTTTACAATTTTTGTTGTGTTTTTCAAAGTTCCACTTTCAATGTTCCTGCTTTCAATAAGTGGAAATTTCACATTGAGGTGGGAACATGATCCAATGTGCCATTTCCATTATGCCAGTTTTTTCAATTTATGTATGAGCAGAATAATTCAACATAGTCCTATGTTATTCCCTAAAGTGAGATAGTGATGAGAGATAATGATACTACTGAAGCATCATGATATTGTGGTTGTTGGATCCACTGGAAAACCATCTATATTTATGGTTGTTAGTAATCCACTATAAAAACTATCTATAGTTGTGGTTGTTATTAATCTATTGGGAAATATAGCTTTGGTGTGGTTGTTGGTAAACCACTTGGAAAACCATCCAAAGGTTGTTGGTATTGTCCTAGAAACCATCCAGATCATGAGCAAGCTACGAAGTGGCGCATTGCAGTACAAGGTAGGTTTTCCCCATGTTCACACTTAAGGGGGAAATGTTAGGAAAACATATCTCTAGTGCTTACAATGATAAGTTATATATTTTGGTGAATGTAAATGTAATATTGTAATATTAAATTATGCTTATAAATGTAAAAAGTAGTGGTAACATATTGATTTTTTGTACATAAGTAAAAAACCCAACCAAATAGAATTTGGTGGAGATAATCTCTACTTGAATATAGGAGTAGACTCTCCTATATATTAGATGTAATCTCATATGTATGTAATGAGAAAATAATAGACAACTAGAATAGTGGTTGTATGCTATAATAATAATAATATTTTTAGTGTGGAGCGTTAGTTTGTTTAATCTCTGTAATTCTTGTGAATGAATTCTAAGTTTATAGATCCATCAATGGTGTTTTGATCTCACAAGATAGATATTTGATTTCAAGATGCTTAAATCTTTCCCCTCGTAGGCTACCTAGGTACACGAGTGATAATATCATCATGTTTGAACTATGCTCATAACTATCTAATGTTTATACCAAGTTAAATAATTCCAAAAACAAGGGTGCGTCTTTTCCCATCTCTCTGGGAATATACTCATGTAATAATTTCACTAATGTGGAAAATATCAAAAAATATTTCATCGACCTCAATTTTGATTCCTGCATATCATGGGATGAATTTGATATTAGGAAGAATCTAGGAACTTTCACCTTTCCAGGTTTGTGCCACGTACCACAAATCGAGGACTACTAGGCCAGCTGCACAAATGAATTTGAAGTCAAAAAAAGAGACTACATACAGATGCCAAGTAGACCAAATGATAGATTTAAATTTTGACTAGTTTGTGAATGGAATGAAAGATGATGGGACATACTTGTTTGATCTTGGATATCAAGCGGCACAATAGTACCCTCTTCCTCTCACTCCATAGAACATTAGTGATGTAGGGGCATCACTCCTAGTCATTAAATTTTAGTTTTTTAAGGTGATTACGGTTTAAGAGCTAGTTTATAAGGTCTAGGAGTCTTAAGAAGGGTCTTGGGATTCATTTGGTGGTACTAGTTTAGCTATAGGCCTTTGAAATTTTAAATTTTGGATTTTCCCGCCCAAAAGCATTTTTGTATTTTTAAACTTGTAAAGAAAGAATTTTGAACAATGTGTTTGTTGGTTTGTGGGTCTTTGAACTATTTTCATGTCTTTTGGGATATTTTCATAGTGTAAGAAATTTCTTGTGGGTTTAGATAGTGTTTTGGACTCCTTTTTGCTACATATTATAACCCCTCCATATGACCATAACACTTAGTTATGGATGAAATTAGAGGAAAGAGATATAAATATACAAGTAAGAGTTAGTTATAAGGGGAAAGGGAATGAGAAAAATGAGAGTAAATTGTAAGACGATGAGTTTTGTAATGAAAATACTGAATAAGGAAGAAGATCTTGGTTTTGGCATGGAGAAGTTTGCATTCTTGATTGGTTTTGCATGAATTTAGTAGTATCTTTTTATTGAAACATTAATGTACATGTGTGTGGAAAAATTTAGGAGGTTGTATCAACCTGTTTTGGAATGTTTCTAAGCTCATCTATGAATATTTAATTTTGTTTTGTTATGAAGGCTCTTTCATGCTTAGAACTCTGTTTTGCTATGTATATTACAAGTGAGGTATAAGTCATTCTCAAATTTTGAGTGTTATTTTATCGTCACTATTAAATAAAGTACCTGGAGGAGGGTTAGAAATAATTTCTTGGTGATTTATAGAT
The DNA here is from genome assembly GCA_019776745.2 of Taxus chinensis. Classification (NCBI taxonomy): domain Eukaryota; kingdom Viridiplantae; phylum Streptophyta; class Pinopsida; order Cupressales; family Taxaceae; genus Taxus; species Taxus chinensis. The sequence goes on along the minus strand of CM034154.1, from coordinate 749,565,441 downwards.
CTTAAGATAGTTTTTTAACATTTTATGCACTTTTGACTTCTCCTGGGTTGGTAAAAACCCTAGAGAGGATTTAATAGAAATTCTTCATTTGAAGGTTCAAAGGGTGGATTTGAGAGCTAATTGTTTTCAAGAGATCTTCTCAAGGAAGTATAATTAGATAATATTTAGGTTTTAAGTCTTGAAATACCTCCACATGCTTGTTATTCATGACATTTTTCTTTCTAATGTAATAGTTACAATAAGGTAACCTAATTGCAAGCTACTTGGTAGTGCAAAAGAGGTTTGTGTTTGGAGTTTGGACATGAAATTTTGTAAACAGATATAAAATTGAAATGGGTACCTGATAATTTCTTCAATTTGGTTTAAAACCGTTTACATCAAATTGTAGGCTTGAACAACCCTAATTACAAGGCTATAAGGAATAAAACTTGGTAGAGAAAGAGTAGGCTATGGAAAAGTGAGTTTCCTTGTGAATAAAATTATAAAATTTGAGGTGAAGTATAAGGATCCCAAAGGGTGTCTAAAACACATCTTAATTTTTCTATATCCTTCATAGTTTTCTCTGAACCAGTTTCTACCATTGGCATTATTCTTCAGAACAAAGGACAATTTTGAGGAGGTACAGAGATTTTGAATATTTCCATTGATTTCCTTCATTTTTTTGTTATTAATGCATATAATAGGGAATATTATTAGGGTAAATTAATAAAAAATATCATTTAAGGTTTTCAAGAATCAAACTTACTTGTTTTAGAGAGATTTAAGGTTGAGATGTGCAATCAATTTACAGGGCTATAAGAAAGTTTTGGAATAATTTTTTGTACTAACTTGTTGGATTGGAAGGAACTTGTTGATCTCTACATAATTTAGTAATATTGCAAGGTTAGATACCTAAAGAGGTTACAGGAAGAGAGATTCATTGCAAAATAGAAAAGTTATAGCAAGATTGTTTAGGAAAGACAAGATGTCACCGAGGAGGAATGCACCAGGAGAGAGGGAAGAAACCTTGCAAATAGGAGAAGTTACGCTTTGTGATTTGAGGAATCTTAGGGTCAATTTTGATGAAAGGATGATATAAATTGAAGCAAACCAATGAAGAGGATTGGATAAAAGAGATTTGAGTGATCAAGAGGAGGAATCAGTTCAAATACCACAGGTAGAAATTGAAGAAGAGAGAGAGATGTTTAATAATAGAGGTTTGAGAGGTTGTTGAAAGTAGTGGAAGGGAAGGATCAAATCCTACGATGAAACTTTTGGTCTATGAAGGAATCCTAAATGATGAAGAGATTCTTGATTGGATAGGGGAGCTAGACAAGTATTTGGATTTTGAAAATGTACCTAAAGATCAGTAGGTGAAGTTTTCTAGGACCAAGTTGAAAGGGCATGCATCCCTATGGAAGGATTACATATAGACAGAGAGGATGAAGAAAAGAAAGGACAAGCTTAAATCTTGGGATATAATGGTAGCCAAATTTAAAGGTAAATTATTGCCTAATGACTATTTGACAAGCTTGTTTAAGAAACTTCAAAATTTGAAACAGAAAGAGAAAGGAATCAAGGAATATACTGAGGAGTTTTACAAGCTGAGTATCATCCCATGAAACATAGAGGATTATATAGATAAGGTGGCTAGATAGCTTAATGGTTTGAGGTATAATTTATAGGATGAATTTAGTCTTGCTAGTCTAAGGACACTTGAAGAGTGTTATCATTTGGCCTGAAAGACAAGTTGAATAAAAGGAGAATGCAACATTCTAGAGAGTAAAAATGTAAGTATTTCATAGGTAAAGGATAACAAGAAAGAAAAGAACAACAATAACAACAACAAAGACAAGAAAAAGGAGAAACTACTTCATAATTATAAGGTGATACAAGAGGAACTTAGTTAAGACGAAGAGGTAACTATAAAAGAGGAAGAGCTGAATTTACAAGAATGTGTTTTCAGTGTTACAAATATGTTGGTCATAGAGAATATGAATGTCTAGAGAATTCTCAAGAAAGTGGCAGTAGGATAAGAGAAGCAAGAAATAATATTGTGGAAGGTGATATAGAGGAGACTGTGGATTCAACAATACACATAGAGGAACCTGAAACATGAGAGGAATTGATGATGAGAATATTTTTAATGAATTCAAGTAAAAAAATTGAAGAACCATCTCAAAGAAGAACCTTATTTTGAATAATTTGCAAGTATAAAGGTAAGTATTGTAATCTTAATGTTGATAATGGTAGCATAAATAATTTTCTATCTTCTGGAATGGTTGAAAAGATAAAATTGCAAAGGTTGGTGCATCGTAAGCCATACAAAGTGTATTGGGTTCAAATAAATCATCAAGTGTTGGTTAGTGAACAATGTCTTGTTAATTTTCAGATTGGTAGGTATGAGGATGAAGTTCTTTGTGATGTGATTCCCATGGATGCTTTTCATGTCTTATTATGAAGGCCTTGGTATTTTGATAAGAGATATATTTATGATGGCTGGGAAAATACTTATACTCTTATGAAGGATGGGGTTAAGTGCTCATTGAATCCTATCAAGGAAATCCATGCATGGAATGAGAACTATCCAAGAGTCATGTTAATGAGAATGAAAGTTTACTTGTAGCAGAAGAAGGAATTTGGTCTTGAATCAATAAGAAGTATTACTGAAATAAAGTGTGATAAGATGGGAAAAAGGATAGTAAAGTCAAGACAATTCGGAAATGGTTAAGTGGAGAAGAGGAATACTAAGGAATTATTTAAAGAATAAAGAGTAAGGAATATGAGATTAGTAGATTGGCATATCTCATGAGGGAAGAATAAAAATTATAACTCTTAAGAGCACAAGAATCAAAAAAGAAGAAATATTTATAACATGATAATACTATGGAGCAATCAAGCTTTGGCCAAGAGAATGAGAGTTATGGAAAGTGGATAAAAATAGTCTAAGAGATCAAGGAAATTAAGTTGAAGAAAGAAAGCATGAGAAGGAAGAGGTGATCAAGAAGGCTAATGAAACTCAGGTTTATAATCTAATCCTTCTTTGATTGTTTTTGTGCAAGTATAACATTTGAGGAGGAGAGGATGTAGTCAATGGAAGGGGAAATATCTAAGAAAAAGTCTCTATTTTCATATCTTAAGGTTATGATGAAGAAAGAAGGAAAAAAACAAAGTGAGGAGAATAGTGTAAAGATCATAAGAAATGAATTTTCATCTCACAAAGAGTTGGAGAAGGTGTATATTATCAAGAACAAGGTGAAGAAGATCAAAAATAGGTCTAAAACCACCTTTTTGTTCAAGAACCATATCATTCAAAAGTATAAGAAGAATTTACAAGACATGGTATAGTAAATACAAAGGATCAAAAAACATGGTGGTTGTAAAATCCGCATCTAAAGGTCATTCTGACTCCTAAAAAACACAACCCCAATATAAGTACACACCTATTGGGGGATATTATACCTCAGTCTTTAAAATAATTTTAGCCATGTGCATGATTAAACTTCCTCTTATCCTCCCTATTGACATATCCACATCTAAACTGGCATGGTATTGAGATAATGATTATTGTAAGTACGATCAATTCTGAGTCCATAACATCAAGATGTATCATTCATTCAAGAAACATTCTTCAGGATCCCATTGACTGATGGGACCTACAACTTGACAATATAAATGTACCTCCTAATAAAAACTTAGATTTCTTCAAACAACCTTTCCCAAATCATCCCCCGCATACGAGTACACCCCAATCCAATGTCATAAATTCTCATCATACTATTAATACTATCAAATATATCTCACCTACACCCTCATCACATCATTTTTCTACCACATAAGCACTAGCCGAATCATCTAACTCTTCCAGTGTTTTCACTTTTGATATCATGGGTTCTCAATACACCTATCACATCCTCTTTAGATCCACCCATTACCTCTTCAAAATCCATAGAAAAGAAACATGTCATAGAAATTACAAAAATATCTTTCAAATACCACGTCACTCAACACTGCATCAAGAATCTCAATAATCCCACTACATAATCCACAAATCATTCATCTAAAAAATAGAAATTGTATCACAAAATTGTTAGACAACCTTATCCCAAAATAAACCACCCTTAGATTCCATCTTAGGACCTCATCCCTCATCTAAATTTGAAATTACCATTACAAAATCTAGGGGTTTTCCTCAATTGGTACCTAAACATACCACAAAGAATATCCACTTGGAATCCACTTCACTAGTCTAGTAAAATCAAGTTCTAGAATCCTAGAAAGGTTGGGTCAGTTAAATTGCATGTATAACCACCTTTCCAAATGTAAATTTTGTAATTAAATCTATTTACTACCCCTTAATGGCATTTATATTCCTAGAACTATTCAACCTCCCTCAACTGTTATTTTTAGCATGTACATTCAATCGTTTTTAACCAACTTCAAACCACTACTTAGCCTCTATAAAACACAAGCTTACCCTGTTTCAAATCCTCTTAGATTTATAACACACTTACTTTGTCAATTTTATTTTCCAATATCTACGTATTGGAGGCTTTATTATTTTTGTTTATAGCAATTTTCATCCCCATTTAGAGGCCATTCAAGAATACCCACAGTAAATTATTCACAAGGTTACACAAGTTTAAAGGCTTCATATAATCTTATCTGAGGTTTACAAAGAAGAGCTACTGTAAGGTTTGCACATCTATTTTTTTATCTTCCATTTAGTGAGTTTTTCTTCGTTTACATTTTGGCACAACTGGTGGGACCACACCCATTTTTCATAATTTAATATTTTAGTGTAGATGTTTAATATTTACTAAATCCTATTTATGTGGTTTTATGTGTTTCATACTTCTGTTTGGTTTGTTTGTTTTCTTTGTTGTGTTTGTGCAGGTTTTGGGAGCATTCAAAACAGGAATCAAAGGCTTGAAAATCATAACAAAAATTTGTTTCTTCGTTTCAGTGTGTTTGTGACTCTTTTTGCAAGTGCAGAAAATTTAAAAACAAATCTTTAGAGTTTTTCTTTTCTTTTCCTCTAAATTTAGAGGAGGTTTTTATCTGTGGAAAAAATTATAATTGTACTAAATTTGGAGGTTCTAACCATTTTTGTGCTTTCTATAAATCTTGCAAGAGAAAATAAAAAACAGAAAAAAATCATATGAAACCCTAAGATTCTACCCCCCATCTACTAGCTTGGAAAGCTACTCACCAAGATACCCTTTACAACTCCCCAAATAACCTCACCCTCTCCTCTGAGCTAACACATCTCGATCCCTCAGCACTCAGCCCGTGTTACCCCCTTTACCTCGAATCCCCAAACTACTTGATGATATGCTCTCTTTCTCTACCTAACTACCCAACCCATCCCCCCTTCTACCTGACTCATCTATGACTTAATCGAGCTGAGTCTCACCCATTCTACATCCCACTCTACCCGACACCCCTGACTTTCCTAAGTAGCCAAGCCCACCACAATCCCAATGCCTCCTCCACACTTCTCTCAACTCTCACCCTAATGAACCCCTTCCTCTACCCTGTCACAAATCCCATCATGCCAACCCATACACCACAGAGCTAACACAACTTGTCACTGCTCGACGTGCCCCCTCACCCCTGCCAATGGCCACAACCAACCCAAAGTTGAGCCCTATCCATCAATTTGTCATTCGATCCTTTGACCTACACAAGAACACACAAACATAGAGAAAAACACCCAACTCATCTTGGCTCAAAGAGCTCGAGTTCTTCATCCTCTCGCTTCGCCGCATACTCTTAGCTTTAGGGTTTTCTTCCATATTCAAAGGGATTAAACATTTTGGTTAGATTACAAATTTAGTTTAAACTTAGGTTCATTTTATTTTATGTTATTTTAATCCATTTCTTAAAAGTTAGGTTAATTTTCTTATTTTAGTTAGTTTCAATTTATTTTAATTCAGTTAATTATTTTATTTAATTAAATTAATTACTTTTTTATTTAATTACTTGGATTATTTTAATTAATTAATTAGTTTAATTAATTAAATTAGGCCTTTTTACACTAAATTAGGTTAATTTTCATTACCATTTCCGTCAGTTTCTTCAATTAGACTAATCATGAAAACTGCTAATATAGGGTTATTGGACATTTTTGTCCATTTTTTGTCACTTTTTATCTAGTTCGTCAATGCATAATAATTTTTGCATATTAATTAACACTTTGTGGTAGTTGCATGCTAGTATTTTTTGTTTTCATTTTTCATTTTTGTGAACCTTATCACAACACACTTCACGCGTATGTTTTTCTCTCGCGCTTATTACAAGTAATCTTGAGAATTAGAAACTTGATTTTCTTATTTTTCAATGTTTACTCTTTGTCTACCTAGTGAAAACTACTACCACTTTTTTGCAAGAATGTATTACGAAGACCACTTCAAAACTACTAACTTCAGGTTGCCTCGACCGTGTGCTAAGAACAATACTAATAATGTTTTTGCAAGAAATATTTTTAATCAAGATAAAATAAACCATTCACATTGTATTTGCAGGTGTGGTTGACAAGGATATTGCCCAAATGTTAAAACTATGGGTAGTGCTTTGGCTTAAGCCATAAAACTCATTTGAGGAGTACCACAGGAACCCCAAATTAGTTTAAAATTTGAAGGAATTGGATGACGAAATGGGTACCTTTATCCCAACTGACTAGTACACCTTGTGAGATTAGAATCACAAATATCCTTAGTGGCGACCCAAGTGTGATTCATTTGAGAAATACATTTGCTCATTGTTTCAAAGGGGCTAAATTAAATTCGGAAGCTAGAAATAACACTGCACTCACTCGAGTATACTATTGATACCTAGTTGAGAGAAGCACCTAGGAATACATTCCTTGTCCAAGAAAATATAAGGTAGAGGCCAACTTTCACTACATCATTTTTTTCTTACGTGTTACACACTTGTGTTTCACTCTTGTCTTTCACATTTTCTCTCTCATCAACCTTGTCACTTTGTAAATGAGTCTAAGTCTTGGTTTGTGGGCATCCATATCTAAACTTGATTACTTTCATCCTTTTCATCTAAGTCTCAACATTGTGATACTCACTTTATCACGGTCAAGCACCTTCACAATCACCTTGATATATCATTTTCATGAGTCTTATGTTTAAATTTATCATTTTGAAATCTAAGCATTCCATCTTACATCGTCACATTTGTTGAGCAAAAAAAAAAATTCTCCAGGGAGAAGAAACAAAAAGGATGCACACGTGGGAATAAGGCATAGTTGAAGGCACAAGAAGATAGGAAAGGAAACACACACCAGCAAAATTTGGCTCAGGACTTAGCCATTTTTGTGGATAAGGGATATTTTTGGAGATAATGTGTGGAGCACATATAGAGATGAAAACTTACACAACACGCAATGGTATTTTGGGAACAAGTGGTAGAAAAGCGTCATGCATAGTTTAAGCTAATAATAGGATTTATACTTGGAGTTAACTATAGAAAATCTATTGTTAGAGCACTTTCATGTTGTGCATACTATTGTAAAGGTGTGTGACTATTATCAGCATGCGACCTATTTTGAGAAGTGCATGGGTGGTGAAGGGAAAGTCCCCACCCCTATAAATATGTATTGATTTGTGTAGTTTAGGTAGGTGGTGAATTATTGTAGAATTGTGTTGTTGGTTTTGACGTGCACATAACTCATGGAGATATTGATATAGTGTAAGAAGATTTTGTGCTTTAAAGTATTTAATGCAATGGAGTATATTGGTTGGATAATGGTAATATACATAACTAAATCTAGTCCTTGTATGGTTAATCTTATCATAGTTATTGTTGAGTTCATTTATTATGATTCTCTAAGATATAAATATGGATTAAGCACCGTGAAATGTTTATTTCTAGCTATGAAACCAAATATGTTTAAACATCATCATGATAACATCCTATACAAACAAATCTAAAGAGGGACCTGGTGCCTTTACATGCTTTGGGTGAGCGCTCAGTTTAGGCTGAGTGATGTGTCAGTGTGCCTGGGTTATTCACAGTAAACTCTAGGCTGCATCAACATTTCACATTCACTTTTTTGAATTGTTGACATTTTTACATTCCGACATTCCTCTCTTTAAAATCATTCATTTTAATCTAACTTGAGGAAATTCATAAATCACATTCCCTTCATCACTTATCTCCACTTTCATGAGATTCGAACCTTCTCATCATCATTTCTTCACTTCTTGTGATGAAATTCACTTTGTTGTTCTTTAATTACTCCCATTTCTTTGTTGTGTCTCCTCTTTTGACATACTTTTGTGAAGAGTTAACATCCTTTATCATTAATTCTCTCCCCTCTTAATAGACATTTGGTTAAGAATAGATAATTTTCATCACATTTCCTAATTCTCTTCCCTCTTAATAGACATTTGGTTAAGAATAGATAATTTTCATCACATTCCCTAATTCTCTTCCCTTAACACTCATTTTGTTAAGAATTGATAATTTGTCATTGTCTTACTAAGTCTCCTCTTTTAAACATCCATCTTGTTAAAAGTTGAGAAAACTAATTTTATTTCTAAGTCTCTTCCTTTAACACTCCAATCTTGTTAAGTGTTGAGCATATTTCATCGTGTATATAAGTCTCCTCTTATAGCCTTCATTTTATCACAAGTTGAGTAAACCACATTTTTTCACCTCTTCCCTCTTTACATTCACTTTGTAAAGGGTAAAATCTAGATAAGAGATTTCTGGAGTTATGATGATAAGGTCCAATGGGAAACCATAGCCCATCCTCCTGATTATGATGGTGATATCAAACCTTTCCAAGATCTCAATAAGAAACTTAGGGAATTCCACATCTCCATCTTCCAAACTAAGGAGGATTCCATCATTTGGAAAGAGGAAGACTCTGGAAACTATTCTGTTAAATTTTCCTATAGCTTACACTTGAAGAAATATTTTCAAAAAGAGTATTGGGGTAAGTTATGGATCAAGGATTTGATCCCTAAGATCAATATTTTTTATTGGCTGGTTGTTCAAAATAGAATTGTGTCGGTTGAAAATATTATAAAAAGAGGAATGCAGATCCCAAACAGGTTCTCTCTTTGTCAGAGAGGGGAAGAGAATGTGAATCATATTTTTTTACATTTCCCTTTCTCTAAAGGTGTCCTCTCGCTGATTTTGAAACTTTTCAACATCCAATGGATTATGCCTTCGAATATGGAGGATTTTTGTACTCAATGGGAGAGCCCTTTTAGGTTCCCTTATTTGGCCTAGGCCTGAAAGATTACTCTGCCTCATCTCTTATGGGGTTTTTGGAAAATAAGGAATGATAGTGTTTTTAGAGATTAGAAACCTCTGATTGTGGTCGCTAAAAGGAAAATCATAGCTGCCATAAAGGAAAATATCAAACTGTTTAAAGGTAAAACAAAAAATCCTTGCCTGAAATGGGAGCAGGAAGTGTTGGATAAGTTCACCTATAGTCCGGTCAAGATAAAAAGCCCATGTAATAATGTTTACTAGATTATACCTATGGGAAATACGATCAAGATCAATTTTTATGGGGCTTCAAAGGGAATCCTGGTCAAGCTGGGGGAGGGGGTATCTTAAGGAATAGTGAGGGTGATTAGTTGTTCATCTATGCGGGTCCCTTGGGAAAGCAGACTAATAACATGGCTGAAGCTAGAGCCCTCCTATGGGGTATTTTGGTTGCTAAGGAAAAAGGCCTTAAGGATATGCAGATTGAAGGTGACTCCTTAATTATTATAAATGCTCTCCTCAATAGGAGTAAGAACAATTGGTTGTTAAAAAACATTATTCAAGATATCGAGGAATTGCTAAAGTATTTTTGATAAGATATCTATCAATCATACCTTGAGGCAGGGAAATAAATGTGTGGACAAGATGGCTAATGTGGGAGTCCTTAGTAATGAGTATAAAATTTGGGGCAAAGGAGAGAGATTACCCTCTAATATTAAGGATGAAATCATTAAGGATAGAAGGTGCTAAGATAAATGATGCCAGCACGAGTGGAGGAAAGTATTCTAGGTACCATGCTAGATTTTACAAAAATCATTGTTTCTGTTCAATCTTTGATAGGGTGAACAACTTGTTGGTTGTGGAAATATTTTTTTGGGCTAGCAAATTTGACAACGTGCAGATGGGTGGAGATAGGATTTGAGTGGAACCCGCTAGTCAGAACATGGAGGAGAGTAACCAGGATCTTTGGAACAAGCTTAAAGTTGGAGGATTTACTAATTATATTGCTAAATTACATGGTCACGACCCATCTCTGTCAAAGGACTTTGGAAATGCCTAGAAAGAGGGGGTTTTTACTATCCATGGTGTGGAGGTTGAGGTCTCAGAGTCCAGTATTGCTAGGGTGACTGATATGAAGATGGAAGGGTTAAAGATCTACAAGGATAGAACTCGTAGAGACCTCGAGATTGATTGATTTTTCGTTGGCAAGGAGAAATGTTACTTCTTCATAGATGACATTGCACATTTGTACATTCCTGGGGTCTGGAAGGATGTTTGCCTTCAAGTTATGAAACATATTACGCTAGAGGGTAAGTATAGAAAAATCTATACCCATCACATGACCTTCCTCAACATGTTCCATCACAAGTTTGTGGCTAGTATTCCCTTTTTTCTTACCACCTCTCTTTCAAATTCGCTGATGGCTTTCTAGAATGAGAAAGTTGAGATGCCCCTCCATGAGGGCCTGATTCTTCTTCTGGTTAAGAATGGCAAGCCGGTTTTGGATTATCCTTTGACAACGGTCCTAGAGGAGCAAGCTGAGGAAGATGATATTACTCTTGTGGAGTTTTTAACTAAAATGAAAGTGGGTAAGGGTATCCTCTGGGGGAATGAGAAAGATAAAGACAAAAATGAGGGTGGTGTTGGGAAAGCCAGCGCTTCGAGGAAGAATGAATGTGTGGGAGACCCCAATGTTTTTGAAGAATGGAGCAGGAAGACGTTGTATTTAGAAGGGGTCCTAAAAGCCATGGAGGACACAAATTAGGGGCTAAGGGAGTCCATTCTAAACATCATCAACATTTCGAAGAATATGGCCACAGATCAGGTCCAAATAAAACACAGAATGAAGAAGCTAGACAGAGTGGAGGGGATTGAAGGGGAAAAGAAAATGAGGAGATTTAACATTTGCATAAGTAGCTAAAAGGAGGAGTAGGAGATGGATGGTTCTAGATTCCAGGACGGCTGCTACTGGCCTGGGGCCTCTAACAGTTTTCTTGTTTGTTACGGGGGTTTTTTGTTCTCTAAACTATGTGCGAACTGCTGGTGAACTGTGGTGTCCTATTGTTTTTGGGTTTTTTTTTTCCTCTCTGGGGTCCAGATCATGCATTGTATGAGTTAATCCTATTTAACTCATCTTTCTAGGACCCCTTTCTAGTTTTTTTTCTTGTTTTGTTTTTGGTTGCGTTCCTCTCTTTTGTTATGGCCCCTGGGAGTTGATCCATGTTTTTTGCCTAATCTAATAAAAAACTTTGTAAAGGGTTGTGAAGCCTTTCAAACCTCTTCATATTTCTTAGCACTTATTTTTCTAAGAGTCCTCTACACTAACATTTCAATCCCTTATTCCACCTTAACATCACTCAATTTGTTTAGTGTTGTAAATTCTTCCCCTTTTTCATTCCTCTTAATGCTCATCTTTTTAAGAGTTAACCTTTTCGCATCATTTCGTCACTCTTATCACTCATTTTGTTAATATTTAACCACGTTCACCTTGATAAGTCTCTTCTCCATTAACATCCATTTTTGTTAATGAGTAGAGCACATCTAACCCTTTTTAGTCCCTTTCCTCTTAACTCTCATTTTGTTAGGAGTTGGGAAATAAATTAGCCCCTTTTTGCCTCCTCCCTCTTGGCACTCATTTTTTGAGGGTCAATATCTTTCATCTTTTCCCCTCTTCCCTCTTATCATTCACTTTGCTAAGGGTTGGTTTTTCTAGTGCACCTCTTTTTGTTCCTCCCCTCTCTCAAAAATGGTGGGAGCACAACATTGCAAGTATAGTCCCTTTTGATGGAAGGAACGAAATCCTTTCTGATTTAGTTCAGATGAATAAGAATAAAAATCAAATTGAAAACATTTCCATATACGACACTTTACAAAAAAAAAGACCAATTCATTCTTCATCTCCTTGCAATGGGAGAAATATTTCCCTTGGACTTTGATGAGGATGAATTAAAAAACTTACGAGGGAAACTTAGATCCCCCTAAGGTTCCACCACCTGAGTCAAACAAACATGATGACATAAGACCAAGTAAAATAAATTCTAATAATAAAGGAAAATCTAATATTTCATCCTCTAATCCCAACCAATCCTTTCTCGATCAAATCAATGTAATGAAAAAAAAATTAGCTCTCATATCCTCTATAGTCACTAACAATGATACCAAAGGTACCGAACACACAAAGAAAAGTGACGATGCCTTCAAAACTCATTTTGAGACAAAAAAAGAGAGAATAATAATCTTAAGAACAATACTCTCCTTTCATCTCACAAACCAGTTCACCATTTTCTCAAGAGTGGAAAATGATGAAGGACACAATTTCAAAGGCATGTAAAAACAACACAAACAATTCAATTTTGATGAATTATGTTTATACCATTTTGACATGGACATATTATGCATACCCTACCCATGCTCTTTTGAGATGCCAAACTTCAAAATACAAGGGAAAAACTGATCCTAGAGAGCATGTAAAATAATTCTTCATGGCATTCCAAGAGGCGGCTTATAATTGATTAACTAAAATGTGGGGATGTATGATAGTTAGTCTAATCTAGAATGATATGTAAATACAGTAAATGAATGTAGTAGATAAATACGGAGATGACCGAAGCAACTATGTAAATGGAAATTTTAAACCCTATATTACTAAGAGAGTTAGAATGAACTTAGATGATGAGAGGATCTCATTGGACTGTGTCGTAGAAATGATTGGAGGAATATGAATAAGGAACAACTGTGCAGAGGTCCTAAAAGGGATGAATCTAATCTATCTAGCTATGCTGAAGTTCCTAAAGAGGGAATAGGGCACCTGCGGGTGCTCTAGTTTATAGAATGGGTTCCTTGGTTTGCGTAAAATATCTGGAACTGAGTTTCACAGGTTCAGTAGGTGGTTTAAAACCATAATTTTGTATCACATCAAGTTCACTACACTGTGCCAAGTGTCGCTAATAATCCAAGATGTATAGAAGACTTGAAAAAGACCAAAAATGAGTCTCAAAACCCTAAAAAATAAGAATTCAAATTAATGGGTCGGAGTGACCTCAGCTTCCACAATAGTGGGCGTATTAACTGAATATTGCACTACATTTCAGACCCAAATGTAATTATTGTCTGTGTGTGTGTGCATCATGTGCCCTAGGTACTCTTGTGTCAGTCATACTCTATGAAGTAGTGAGCAATAACTAGATGTACAATGTAATAGAATGGTGCATGAAATAGAATAGAATCCCTCCCCCTATGTTTGTGTGATGCAGATGAACTAGCCTTGTCCTTTTTGATGGAGCTAATTAATGAAAATGGTCTCTAAATGGATGCAAATATAGGTGGATAATAGTAGTGACTAGTGTTTTTTCCCTCATTATGGTATCATAAATTTATATTTATAAGGTTCTCTTGATCTAATTTCATAATTTACCCTAAAATTATCGACCACCAAAAATATAAGAAGTTGAAATAGATAGAAAGTTATTAAAAGGTGGCAGGAAAGTTTAAAAAGGATCGAGGCACCCTTGGTGGGATCAGGGAATCCATGGGTGCCCCAGTTAAGGCTAAAATGACATAAGATGACTGAAATAGACTAGGAATGTGGGTGTAAGAGGTTAGGAATGAAGAAATAAAATAAAACAAGATGGACAAAAAAATGGGGGTTAATTAGTACTTTCTTCACTCAAAAACTTTCTAAATAGTAGTATGGGATCAGGACTAAATAGTGTCTAAAGTGCATGATTTTGTGTCTAAATTTTCCCCTACTTTATGCTGGTGAGTGGAAATCTTGGTAACATAAATTAGATAAAGAGGTGTACCTGATAATCTGTGTAGAGTGATGTAGAAACAGGATGAAGGACTAGATAAAGCGTGGAATGACAAAAATATGGAGAATGGAAAGTAAAAATGAAAAAGCACAAAAACATGATGAGAGTGAACCTAGGGTGAAAACACATGTGTAGTTGTTGATATGTGTGATGTACCTACATGGTTATTATAGTTTGTGTTGTTGCTAAGTGTTGTTGTTGCCATCAATTTGACTACTTGTTACCGGCCAAAACTGAATGGAGAAAATGATCGAGTAGTCAAATATATATGTATGTATGTGTAAAAACGCAATGTAAAAAGGCACATGTAAAAGTATGTAACTGTAAAATATGTAAATGAAGAGTGTAAATAGAACATGTGCACTTGATCCATGTCAAGAAAGGGAGTGTAAAAGGATATCTTGTATTATCAGGGTTTTTTGGGTGATCCAATGTCATAGGCCAAAAAAGTATAGGGAGGAATTCTGCTATATCCTCCAACCTGTAACTGCTTCCCTAAATGTGTGTGAAGAGATCTCTATACATCCTAGTTTTTTAGGAAATATGACACCACTGGCCAAATTAGTGTATAGAGGCACACCTACTGTAACCTTTGAGCTTGTAACTACTTCCTAGAATACTAATGACACCATGTCTTATAAAATCCATAGTGTATGGGGTTCATAGACTTGTCTGAACCAGCTCATTATATGTAGCCCACAATGCCAAGGGTGGAAAGTGTACTGAACTAAACCAGTGTAGAAGTGTTGTGTAGAATATTAGACCCCAAATGATGTCCCCCTCTTTGGGTTGAACATGCGACATCACTGATAGGAGAAGGCGGCCCAAAAATAGGACCAGGAACATGTACTCTAAAACTCTTCCCTGTAGGGGGAAGGGAAAGTGTTTGGTAGAAACCAAGGCGTGCATAAACAAAAGGTTAGCTAAAGACAAGTATTAGTACGAACAAGCATGCATGTATAAGACTGTGTTATCTATGAAAACAGTGTATACGCTACCAAGGAAAGGAATGTAAACATGAAAGAAAACAAGTAAGCCATAAAAAGTGGGCTACAAACATGGGACATCACTCACAATGTTGCAAGACACGCAAACACCATCATGGCCACATACAACAAACAAGTGTGCACGCCAAACATAGGGCAATGTCCACATATAATAGAAAACAATAACAAACAATGTAACAAACACGTATGGAAGAAAATATCTTTACATAAAAAATGTTGCACATAAATCGCCCCTTATCATGTTAGGAAGATAACTAGTATGTCAAAAGTTTGTATTACCAAGGAATGTAAAGTGCTAAGTACAAAATGAAACAATAACACCTATGAGAGATGAATGTGGATGCCCCTAGTGACCAATGTAATAAGATTAGAAAGCGAGAATCCATACCAAGTGTAAGAGACATGTATCTATGATCACAACTATAAATAGACATGAACGCACATGTGTGGATGGTATAGATACATGACATACAAGTAATCTAACTAGCATGTGTAATAAAGTGACCATGAACAAGAAAAGTAAGCAACAGTTAAAAAAAACAATAATATGTAGTATGATGTGGATGGATGAAATGGAATGCAATATGGATGGTAGGAGCCATGTGCCCCCCAAGTGAATGGAAATGTATGCAGTGAGGTTAATTTGGATTTCCCCCTCAGCAGTCAAGAATGAATTGTAAACGAGAGTGTGTCATTAGGAAATGGTCAAAGTGTGTGTTATGTCTAGCGTATTGTGATGAATATGTATGTGTAGTGATGATGATATGTGACATATAGAAAATATGATGTGTGTGTGAACCTTATAGCCTATGCGTATATCATGACAAGATGAAAGTAGGAGTGATGATGTAGCCTAACGCCTCTTTTACTAGATGAATAAAAGGGAGTGCTGATGTATTCTAAATCGTATACCACTACAAGATGATAGAGTAGGTGACCATTTATCTATAGTGTATTTCACTATCCTAGAAATATCACATGATGAAATTTGGAATGATAAACGCGTGATGAATGGAAGGTACATTTGATTTTTAAACCCTCGGTAGTCGAGTATGGACCAAGGAACTAAAGTGCATCATAGGGTAATTAGTGCAGCGCATAGAAGACAATGCAATATGTGTGATGATAATAGGAAAACATCTATGATTTATAATATGTAATGTAGGATGTAGACTAACAAGTGTAAGATGTGCACAATGTAGTATGTAAATGTTAGAGTCATAGACCATGAAAGCGTTGTATGATGAAGACTAGTGTGATGTATGATGTGTACATGCGCAATGTAGACTAAATGTAGAATGTAGGATGTAAGATGTATGACACACGATGTGTGAATATGTGTAATATGTGGGTTTCATGTGTTATACCCTCAATAGTCGAGTGCGAACCGAAGCACAAAAGTGTGTCATCAACTAATGATGATGCTAAAATGTGGGATGAGTATGCATATGTGAGAAGACTGATGTATAATAATGCAAGTATGATAGGTGAGTAGAAGTGGCAATGGGTGGGGGGGAGATTTATTATATGTTATGCCCCCCAAGTATACATGATTGAACTAGCTAACCAATAAGAAGGATGAAGGTCCTCCATCTGATGCATGTGATGCTGAAAGTGTATTACCATGCTCTGATATTTGTGGTATGGAAGATAGACAATGTGCTAGTGAATGAATTTTATGCCCATGTGAGGGATAAATGTATGAAGAAGGTCGTGGCATCACAAAATTCATTAGTGAAGGAGATCTACATGATGTTAAATGTGAAGATGATGTAGACCTGCATGGAATAAAACCAAGGTGATGACCTATGTCGAGATGCAGTAAGTATTATAGGAATGGGCCTATACCTATGTGTAGGACTAGTGGAATGATGTGGTCATGTAGATGAGGCTTGAGTAGGTGAGATAGGAGTATATTTTTCTTTGATCAACATAGAATGTGAGGTGCTAGAAGAAACAAATGATGTCTTAGCTACTGTGTGAGGAGATGACAACCATGGAGTAGATGGAGGGACACTGCCAATAGAAATGACCTGATTGTTGTGAATAAATTTGAGTTGTAAATTATTCATAGAAATGATTTATTGAGAGTGACAGATCCAATTAAGACCAATAATCATGTTGGATCTAGAAACTATGTTTCCAATGAGGAAAGGAAAAAGTAGTGTAAGAGGACCAACTGTAACATGAATTTTTACAATGTTGAATGGTTTGTTGAAAGGGTACTCAATTTGTGATTACAGGTAGTTGATAGCCTTGAGAAGTGAAATAGATCATGTACTAATGGGGGTAGGATGGGTCAACCTTAGTGTTGTTAATGGAGGTAGAGCCAATATATGCATTGATATGTAAATTATTAGATGTAAAATTTGTATGATAATTGTGATTAGAGAAAAAGATAATTGGTGGTGAAGCGTCAGCACTTACAACTAAGAAATCCAAATCTCCTGATCTAGGAGGAGGTACTCGCATTATATGTATGATTGGCAGAAGATTCGGATGTCTTCTTATCACTTTTTTTAGATTCATTGTTAAAAACGAGCTTGAGTTTACCATTATCATTGGTTAGTTCAGATTTAGTACACTCTAGAAACTCTAGTTTGTTTTGTCATCAATTAGGTCCTGAATGATTATGTGTAGTTTTAAACATATGTTTGTAGAATGTCCCACACATCAATGATAATCACAATGGAATTTTTTTATAGTTGAAACTATTTTATACATTTTTAAAGGTCATCATGGATCTAACTGAAGTGGTGGGTGAAGGGTAATAAGATTACTCTCGAGAGAATTTGTTTCAATATGAGATGTGGAGCTATTGGAAAAAACCTGTTACTAAACGTGCAGTGAGGTTGTTTTGGTTGAACCTCTTTAGTAGGAGTGACATCGTTGATAGTGATTTTAGCATTCATTGGCTTAGTGGAAGAAGGTTTAAATGAAATATTGTTTGGAAAAATAGTGGAGAATGAAGTTTGCTCCTTTCTATACTTAAGCTTACATATGGATAGGAGGCAGTTTGGTTTCATGAAGCTTAAAATTATGACAAAGCTAATCGAACGAAGGAGAGGTTTTAAAGAGAACACTCTCTTAGAGAGGAAATAAAATAATTTGAATGAAGAAGTCTTGAAGCTCAAATTTTGCAAGCACATGTTGTCATTTTATCTTGTTAAATTGTTCTTATACCTCAAAACGTAGTTAGCGAGGTGTTCATTTAATCCTTGTTTAAGTTGTGCTAGCTGAGTGTAAGAGATCTTAGAGTCGATATTGATGGATAAATGAGTAAGAAAAGGATTGGATAAATGTGGAAAAATGAATGAAGTTACCGAGTGAATAAGTTTCATAAAACCAATGCATCGCATAAACGTGGATACTACGAGGAAATATTTTAGCAAAAAGAATATGAACATCAGTGAAAAAGGATCAAGACAAGTGATGTGAAATGCTCCAAAATGTTCATCACCAAGTCCATTGAAAATGGGAAGCTTAGGGGTGACAAAGCTAGGATGAAGTAGATAAGTAGAGATGACAGATGTGAATGGAGTATGCAATAATAAAGTAGAATCTAAAGACCATGATGCATGCAAAGTGGCCTATTACAACTTAGTAATTTGAGCTTGAAGGTCATGATAAAGAGAATTGAAGTCTTGATTTCCAACGGATAAAACCTATCGTATATGAGAAAATAAGGGTGGTGTAGAATGATTGGTAGGGGTAGTAACTAAAACAAGAATAGTAGAGATAGGTGGAAGAGTAGAGGTGAGTGGTTGAATAGAAATAGAGGTTGGTATAGCTACTAAAGTGTCGAGTTCTACCAAATTGGTAGCTTCCTCATGGATCACATGTAAAATTAAGTCTAGATCTTAAGGGTTCTCAGCAATATTATCATTAATGGCCTTAAGATGAGCTTCAGTAAAGGCTTCATGAGTTTGAGCCATGGTGATAGGATATTAAAACCATAGATATAAAGTGGATTCAAATGTGGGGTTCACCAAAATTATTAACTAAAATGTGGGGATGTATGATAGTTAGTTTAATATAGAATGACATGTAAATATAGTAAATGAATGTAGTGTATAAATATGGAGATGACACAAGTAACTATGAAAATGGAAATGGTAAACCCTAGAGTACTACGAGAGTTCGAATGAACTCAATTGATGATAGGATCTCACTGGACTATGTCACATAAATGACTGGAGGAATAGGAAGCAAGAACCACTGTGCAAAGGTCTCAAAAAGGATGAATCTAAGAAATATAGCTAGATTGGAGTACCTTGAGAGGGACTGGGGTGCTTGTGAGTTCTCTAGTCTATAGAATAGATTCCCTGGTCTGTGTAAAAAGGTCTAGAACTGAGTTTCATAGGTTTGTATGGTGGTTTGAAATCCTTGTTTTATATCACATCAGGTTCACAGCATTGGGACAGGTGTCACTAATAATCCAAGATGTATAGAATACCTAAAAAATACCAAAAAAGGGTATCAAAACCATAAAAAAAAAATAATGCAAATGAATGGTTTAGACTGACCTCATCTACCATAACAGTGGGCTTACTAACTGAACGTTGCACTACATTTAGAACCCAAATGTAGTTCTAGTGTGTGTGTGCATCATATGCCATAGGTACTCTTGTGTCAGTCATAATTTATAAAGTAATGAGCAATAACTAGATGTAGAATGTAATAGAATGGTACATGGAATATAATAGAATCCATTCCCCTATTATTGTGTGATGTAGATGAACCATCCTTCTCCTTTGTGATGGAGCTAATGGATACAAATGATCTCCAAATGGATGTAACTCTAAGTGGATGATAGTAGTCACTAGTGTTTTGTCCCTTATTATGGTTAGAATGACCTCATCTACCATAATAGTGGGCTTACTAACTGAACGTTGCACAACATTTCAAACCAAAATGTAGTTCTAGTGTGTATGTGTGCATCATATGGCATTGGTGCTCTTGTGTCAGTTGTACTTTATAAAGTAATGATCAATAACTAGATGTAGAATGTAATAGAATGGTGCATGGAATATAATATAATCCCTCCCCCTATTCTTGTGTGATGCAGATGAACCATCCTTATCCTTTGTGATGGAGCTAATGGATACAAATGATCTTCAAATGGATGCAAATCTAAGTGGATGATAGTAGTCACTAGTGTTTGGTTCCTTATTATGGTCTCATAAATTTATATTTATAAGATTCTCTTGATCTAATTTCATAATTAACCTCATAATGGCTGACCACCAAAATGATGAGAAGATGAAATGGCTAGAAATTTCCAAAAAGGTGGTGGGAAATTCTATAAAGTATCGGGGCACCCCTTGTGGGACTAGGGTGCCCCAGTATTAACCTAGGCACCCCAACCAAGGATAAAATGACAGAAGATGACCAAAATAGGTTGATCATGTGGGTGTAAGAGGTTAGGAATGATGAAATAAAATAAATAAATATGGCCAAAATATGGGGGTTAATTAGTAATTTCTTCACTCAAAGACCTTCTAAATTGTAGTATGAAGACCAAGACTAAATAGTGTTTAAAATGCATGATTTTATGTCCACAATAACAATATATTTATCTTTCACCTCTTTCCTAAGTGTATAGGAGGACAAGCTTTGGACTAGTTCTTATACCTTCCAAAGGGATCTATCTCTACCTTCGCGGACCTCTTGGATAACTTCATCAAACATTTTTATTTCAATCTCGACTCTGAGGTCACAATGATGGATTTGTGTAATACCAAACAATGACCAAATGATAGCTTTGCACAATTATTACAATAATGGTGAGGAATCACAAGTCAATTTCCATGTTTAATCCCTGAAAAATAGATGGTTAGCATCTTCATCCCAAACCTTAATGGGTACTTTTCCTTTCACATACAAATCTGCACTACCTCAATAGTTTTGAGGAAGTTATCTAAAAGGGAACTCAAATAAAAAAATCCATCATTTCTAAAGGCTTGATCAAGCCTTTTTATAAATACAATGGGTATAATTGTCATAATAATAATAACCTTAACACTTCTCATGATAAACCTAGGTACACCAACTACAACTATAACATTTTAAATGATGGTGTCATAACTAATCATAACAATGTACAACTTATAGAACAACCAATCTAAATAGACGAATTATAAACCATATGTCATCATTCTAAGAAGAGAAACTCCTCCTCATCGTGATTAGAAATAGTGGTAATATACATCTTTGGGATAATCTCTTTCCAGCATCTTAAAATAATTGGACAGTGCCAATATTTTCAATTACCCTATATCGCAACCCTTTCCTTAAGGAAAACCTAGGCTATATTGGTGTAGACCTAACACATATTGTGATTTTCATCTCATTGATGGTCATCAAATAGAAAAATTCAAATAAATTCCCAATTACATCCAATACCTCATTGACAACAAAGACATAGTGGCCAAATACCTACCATCTACCAAAACACCTAGTGATAATCTAAAGGTTATTAAACCTTGTCTCATTGGTGTTGTCATTTAGGTCATGTGGAATTGATGTAAAAGAGTGATTGATGAGGTGTCAACCATTGAGGGGCATGAAGTTTGATTGGTAGTATCTTCTTCAAACATAAAATGATATGAAATGGTATTCTTGGGGTGTCTTGGTGTGGTGTCTTGAGATGTCATAGTGTGTGCACAAAGTCTTGGTGTATGTTTGGTGCATTCGTAAGAAACTAGATGCATAGAGGTTCTTGGTGTGAACTCAACAGGTGTCCTACAAGTCTCAATAGGTGTTTCAAGGATTTGTAATGGCTTCAATGATGAAGAATGTGTCAGGTCTCATGAGTCATGGTGCAAACAAGATTGATTAGGCCTAGGTCGAAGACCTAATGCTAGCATGACTTAGAGAATGGAGTAAAGAAATCTCAATCAGGGTAGTAAAAGTATGATTTGTGTGTTTTGGCATGGTATAAAGGATGTGGAATATGTTTCAACTCATCATTTAGTTGGTGGAGGAAATTTCAAGGCCTTTTGGAGGCATTTTATTGAGGACAAGGTAGGTAAGAAAGTACAAGTATTAGTGTTAAAGAAGATATAGAACTATTTATGATAAAATTATCCTTGGGACATGTAAATGAGAATATCCTAGTGCTATGGACCAAAATTTGGAGTAATATGAAGAAGGATTTTTGAATTATGAGGTTTTATGGTCTATCAAACTCTTAAAATGATCATCTCCAGCTCGAAGGTCATGTTTGATGAGCTCACTTGTAGATTAAAATGCATACCCAATATTTTCATCAAAGTTAGGGAATGGAATCTAGTTCATTTTTCAAGTGGAATGAGGTGAAATGATGGCCTAAGATTTATTTACTATCCTTAAGAAGCTAGGTAGGTAAAAACCTTCCTAAAAACCTACCCATGTAGCGATGGAGAAGAAATCAAATTTTTTATCATGAAATCACTTAGGCAAGCTAAATTGAAGAATTATGGTTGTAGAGGACTCATTATAGCTCATTGTGGCTACATTCTCATGTCTCAGGGAAATTGTTCAAGTATTTTATAAGGATTTACTGGTAAACTCAGGTATAGTAAGTTTCATGGTGAAAATCCAACTGTGGGAGAAATCTTGGGAGGTGCCCCAAGTTTCAATGATAATATTTAGGTAAGTTTTTTGTACAATTTTGGTGATCCATCTCAATAAAGATAGCCTACTGCTAAAATCCAAATAATGCAAAACTAGTCAAGTGTGTTTGAGAGAGTATTGAAGTGAATGCATGTTGTAAAGGTGCAATATGAGCATGAACAGTTAATAAAAGTCCCATATGACATTTTTGACCTCAAGAAGTGATCAATTGAATTGTGTTCTGGTTAAAGCTCCAATGTTCCAAACTTCCATTCTAGGCATGTTAAGTAGGTCTGAGAAACAAGAAGGAAAATGTGTTCTTCCCCACACAATCAATGCATGTAAGTGTTTGAAGGTCGAGTTGAGGTTATTGGTGAATTTTATAAAGAATTTTTGGCCATGAAAGTGAGTTTTGGTATGTTAAAATAAAACTAAATCAAGATTAGTTTTTGGGACTTGAAACGCAATCTGAGTAGACTAGTTGTTTGGACTTAAAACACAGTCTTAGTAGTATCTGAAAAACCAAGAATATTTAAGATTTATGCGCTGAAATGAAGAAAGGTATATTATTTATTATTTTACCAAGACATATATCCTTCCATATATGTGCTTTAGTAGCCATGAACAGGTGGTTAAATACATGAACTAGATTATTTTGTGAAGACTAGTTTTTTTATCATTCCATTTCATTTGTACGTTATTCAAATCAATATTTGAAAGAGTAAATGAAGGTTTTGGTGTTTCTCCAAAGCCTTAAAGGTGATCTATAGGTCACATACAACATTATCTAATCTTTAATAAGTTTTGGAAGTTCATACTTCAATGTTGATTGATCACTCTTATGACTGTGTTTTGGATCCACCATGAATCTGCATAGAAATCTGAGAAGGAGAATTGAAATGGAGGTTCTATGATATGACGTGCTACCATCTAAGTCCATGGTGATGTTTTATATGTCTTTAATATTAATTCCTCCTGAATGTATTGCATGATATAAACTAAAAGTGTGTTTATTGCACTCAAAGTGTGAACTGTGTTTTTGAAGATCTTGTAGCTAGTAGAGCACATGAGCTCTAATGGAGTCTTACAGGTAAAATGGTGAGTGTAAAGCTTATCAAGGACTTATATAAAAAGTAGGGAAGTATTGTAATGTTCAAAAAACTTCATTACATGTGTCTCATTTTCCAAATTGGCTAGAGGACAAGGAATCCTTCGTTCAAAGAAGAAGACAAAAGTGAATAACTATTACAAATGAATTTTACATGTCTCAGAATGGAATATACTTAGTCTCTTCAAGTGTGTAGTGAATCACAAGTTTTTTCTAGTTCCTCATCGGTAGGATAAAGTTCAAGATAGGCTAAGAAATTTATGCACCTATACTGACACTTCTACCATTTCAATGATGACAATATGACATTTTTTAGGTGATGTCATCCAAGCACTTGAATGAGATAATAAGCTAGAAGGTGAAGTAGTTAGTAGTTGAAGTTAAAGAGGTGTGATAGTGTATCATCCTTGAGTGTATGAATGTAAAAATATGCATGAGATAATTCTTTTTAAGGTAGAAGTTCATAAGTGTAGTTAGTGAGCATATAGTTGATTTTAGATGTGTGAAGAAAAAGTATGAGAAAATAGGAGTTGAATAAGAGATCACTAATTTTTTGTAAGCAACTAGGAGAATGAAGGTGATAAAAAATGTGTGAAGAATAAGTAGGTGCTTAGAAAAATTAGGAGTTTTTTCTTCCATGCAAGTAGGAGCTCGCAAAATTTGTCAAGTAGGTGATTGGATTAAACATTGGAGTTGGTGCTTCAAGTTGAGTGGGTTATCAACAACTTGAAATCCTTGTAATCTATTTTTAGGAAAATTTTACATCATATTGCATTGATTTCAGTGGGTTTTTCTCCTTCAAGGGTTTCCCACATTAACTATTGTCTTATTTTTTGTTTACTTGATTGTTTTTGTTTGAATGTCATTGTTCTTCATTGTAAAGTTTGAGAAAACTTGAATGGTCTACTGCGAGTTAGAATTGTCTTCAAATTTTGAAGAAGCACTGATTCACCCCTCCCCTCTCATCGTTTGTGTTTTCCAACAATTGGTATCAGAGCTAGGTCCTTTTAGAGTTAGATTAATAACTTGAAGGAGATCCAAATAAGCAACACTATATTATTCTCACACTCATTTTTTATTAATTCACTATTTCATTACACTCCATTATATAGGAGATGTATAATAACAATCCTCACAATAACCTTTGTCTGCATATACAACCATACACTCGAATGGTTTCAACCTCTCACCAATATAATAATAAAACAACACTAACTATTTTATTATTCTAACTTACCACATACTAACCACATTTTACATTTACTATTTACATCTACATAGTAAATATATTGTCACTAATTTACCATAATAATAATTACACATGTAATTATTATTCACCCATACATACAAATGGAGCACTAAGATATATTTCCTAACATTCCCCTCCTTAGTACGAACATGGGGAAAACTTTCCTTTGTATTTGAACTTACTTTCATGATCTGATGATTTTATAAGATGATCATAAACCTAATAGATGGTTTTTCATAGGGCTGACCATAAACCGAAAATCATGGTTTTACAACTGGTTTACTACAAACCAAAAGGGTGATGGTTTTGCATAGGGTTTACCACAAACCAAAAGGGTGATGGTTTTGCATAGACCAAAAATGGTTTACCACAAACCAAAAATGAAGGTTTTCAAGTGGTTTACCTACAACCACATCATGATGTGTCAAATACAATTATCAGCTCTCATCACGTTTCACTGCATGGAAAAACATAGGAAATATAGCTTCTCACATATAGAAAATACCATAAATGTAGAAAACTAGAAATGGAACATTGAGATCATGTTCCCCCCTCAATGTGTAATTTCCTTTATTCTAAAAACCACAATAGGAACACTACAACCAAACACTCTTCCAGACACACAAAGAAACAACAGGAACACACTGTATAAAAATAATAATCACCATAGCTGATACGACCCCGTCATTGAATGACCTCCAACCTCCTATGTCTCCTTCCTCCAAGAACTTCACCTAGTATAAAAATTCTTCAGAATTATATTCAATTTCATCTGTTATTTGTTCATCTTTATTTTCTGAGCCTTCTTTAGTGACTATATTTGCTTCATTTTTAAGATTTCCATTGAGCAAGTCTTTATCTTGATCTCTACAAAAAAGACGTAGTATGACCCTTTTTCTTGCAATAGAAACATTCAATTTCATCCTTTTTTTTTGAGAAATTTTTGTATTTCTTTTTAACATACAAAGAAATTTCCTCTTTTATATCTTCTTTAGTTGTTTTCTCTTCAGCTAGGAGAGCTGAAATCATGCCCTCTAATGACTGAGAAGACATTTTCCCTAGAGTAAAGACACCATTATTGTACTTGGATGGCAAACTGTTTAATAATATGGATTTTGCATCTTCATCATCAACGCAAGCTTTAACTTCTGCTATTTGTCTAAGAAGAGATCTCAATTCATTTATATGACTTGACATTGTGACTTCTTCATTCATTTTGAATTTGAATAATTGTAACTTTAAAGAGAATTTTGTATTATTCACTTTAGCCCCAAAATTTTTATTTGGTAAATCCCATATTTATGTAGAAGATTTATCTAAATCTACATGATGTAATTTAGAATCTAAAAGACTGAGTCCAATTATTGCTTTGGCTTTGTCATCTCTAGTTTCCCATTCTACGATTTTGTTTACATCTATAGGTGTTTTTTCTTTTCCATCTACTATCCTCCATAGGTTTTTATTCATTAATTGCATCTAGATTTTTACTCTCCATGCATGGAAGTTCAGCCCATTAAATTTATCTAATTGTGTATCCATTTTACTGAATCTAAATATCCAAAAAAAAATTGAATGTAGATTTGAATTACCTTTGATTCTCCGATTTCTTCAAAAAAATAGTAGTGATCAATGTGATGTATAGTAAATTGCATGTTTATCCCAAATGACGAACTGGGTTTGGATGAATTTTTTTTTGTAGCTTCCTGTATAACAGATCGTTCCATGTGCAAAATTTTGGAGAAAATTAGATCCTGAAACAAAAGTTACAAGATCTTCTTTGAGACAGATTTAACCTACTCTCGTACCAAATGTGAAAATTACTCTGATCTAATACATAGAATACATGAAATAGCTACATAGACAATAATTAAAATCAGCAACACTATATTATTATCACACTCATTTTTTTATTAATTCACTATTTCATTACACTGCATTATATAGGAGATGTATAATAACAATCCTCTCAAAAACCTTTGTCTACATATATAACCATACACCTGTATGGTTTCAACCTCTCACCAATAAAATAATAAAACAACACTAATTGTTTTATTATTATAACATAATAACCACATTTTACATTTACTATTTACTATTTACATTTACATAGTAAATGTACTTTCACTAATTTACCATAATAATAATTACACATGTAATTATTATTCACCCATACATATAAATGGAGCGCTAAGATATATCTCCTAATAGATTTCAGTGGGTTTTTCTCCTTCAAGGGTTTCCCACATTAACTATTGTCTTCTTTTTTGTTTACTTGTTGATTGTTTTTATTTGAATGTCATTGTTCTTCATTGTAAATTTTGAGAAAAGTTGAATGGTCTACTACAAGTTAGAATTGTCTTCAAAATTTGAAGAAGCACCAATTCATCCCTCCCCTCTCAGCATTTGTGTTTTCCAACAATTGGTATCAGAGCTAGATCCTTTTAGAGTTAGATTAACAACTTGAAGGAGATCCAAATAAGCACAAGCATGGATAGTAATCAATATCAAATTGGTTTCTCCACTTCCAAGGCACCTCTCTTCAATGGAACCCAACTATGATTTTCGGAGCATTAGAATGAAGACCTATCTCATGTATCTTAGACTTCATATATGGAAATCAGTAGTTGATGGCTACACCATCCAACTACACCTCCAAATAATGCAACAAGAAAAAGGGATAGTGAGAACAATTCAAAGGCAATGAATGAAATCTTATGTGGAATGGTAGAAGCAAAATTTGTAAGAGTTATGCACTGCAACACATCAAAATAAATTTGGGAAAAACTAAAAACCATCTATGATGGAGATAAAAAAGTAATACTATTTATGTTACAGACCTACCAAGGGAAATTTGAGAGCTTGAGGATGAAAGAAGATGAAATTATTACTTCTTACTTATAGAGTGTTGATGAGGTGATAAATGTCATCAGAGGACTAGGATAAAAGATAGAGGAAATATGATGCATGAGCATCAAATAATGAAGAGCATTCAATTGATAATCATCCTTCTTATCATGATTTTGAGTTATTGTAGTGTCATATATATCTTAGTGATTTAATGTAAATCATTTCAAGGTATTGAGAGGGCTTAAAATTTGAATTTCCTTATTATTGCATTTTCCCTCCAAAATGGGATTCAATTTTGTAAAATCTTGAAAAACTGAAAATTGGCTTGTAAAATGCTTGAAAAGGTGTTTTGAGGGGTTTCAAGTGTGTGATGTGTCTAGGAGGAATTTACTAATTCTTAGGGGAAATTATAACTCTTTAAAAGGTGTTAAAATGTGTAATATGCAAGTATTGGTCATGTATGGGCATGAAATCCTTATGAAGTTAGTTAGGGTTGAAAAGAACAAAGAGATGGGATAAAAATGTGAAGAGGATTTAGTTTTGGGATCACTCTCTTCGAGGATGGGAAGATGAAATAAGGAACAATGTATGTATTTTGTAATGGAAATATGTGGTTTGGTACAAAAAATGTTGTTCTAGTGTATAAGCTTTGTTTTATGCATAATATGGTTTCTTCATCAGTTATTCAAGGATTAGTGTCTTGATTTTATGATATATTATTTCCTTTCTTATAAAAATCTAAGAAATTACTTCAATATTTATTCATTAAGTTCATTATAGGTTGGGCTGGAAAATCCTTGTTCACTGTTTGGTTTTATGAGCACTCAGAGTTAGTGAGTCTGTATATGCATATTGTGCCTTTTTAGTGACTTTGGTGTTTATATAAAGAAGAAAATTTGGTTATACTAACCTCCCTCTCATGGAAAACTATATCAAGGCTCTTAAAGGTGTGTTTATGCAAGAAACTAAGCATGATTGATGAATTTAGACCTTGTCAAATCTAGAAAAGCAAAGAAGGACCTCAAAGCCCGAGATCTTGGGCAGAACTGGTAATATCTTCTAAGATTATAATATTGTGGTTAGGTTATGGTCCACTAATAGGTTAGGCATGAATAATAGGCCCAAATAGACATATATTCCTGAGTTTGAGCTATGAATAAATAAACAAGTCTTTATATTGGAGAAATTATCTACCCAGATTCTAAGAAACCCTCCTTAGGGTTTAACATTAAACGAGCATTTGAACCCTTTATAATTTGAATCAAAATTTTTAAATCATTGAATGTATTTTGAGGATGGGTTATAGACAGTTTGAGTGGTATTAAGGCATTAGAAGTCACTAAAAGTCTAAGAACTCTGTCAGTTTGTAAGAAGTATAATTGTGACAGAGTATATAAGCTAAGGTTCGTTTCAAAATTTAATCTAAAAGCCTTTAAATCTCAAATTTTTATTTGAAATTTGGAAGATATCATTTTTAAAGGGTTCCTTACTATATTTTGAAGAAATTTAAGTTTTCCCATTGAGCATATTATATAAAACTGTGACAGTCTTCCTTTACAAACTGTAACAGTGATGTGAGGCCTAATAAAGATTGAGTTAAGGGAATTTGGAGCATATTTTCTTAAGGAATACAACCTTAAACTTTGCATAAAGGATCTTGGGGGAAAAGGGTACTCAAATATGATCCAATTTTGTTTAGAGAAGGTTTGGGTTGAAATTTATGAAGGAGAAAGATCTAGGCAGGGCTAGTAGGGGTTAGTAAACCAAGGAAGAGGAAAGTATGTTTGTGGAAAGAGGGGTAGGAATTGAATAATAAAATTTGTCACATTCCATAATAATAAAAAAAGGGTATTGGAAATTTTCATCAACTAGTTTTGTGTATGCACAGGTTAGTCAGACCATGAAATCATCAAGATGTTTTTCTCTTAAGAGCTTAAAGGGCAGTTTTGAAGGAACTAAAGGAGAAGTTAGGATCTGATCAAATTGCATTCACCTATATGATTGATGTAGCATTTTAGGGAAGTGAGAAATATGGGATAAGGATTGAGAAATTCTAACCAGGTGAAAAATCCAATTTTGTGCTTGATTGTTACAAGGCCATTAGTGGACTAGTGAAGGATAACAAGGATAAAAAGATAGTTTAATTGAATTTTTGCTTTCGATAAAGGTAATGACTATGGTGGAATAGAATAGTGTGAATAAATAGGGTACATGTATATATTTATAGTATGTTAAGGTGTTGAGGGGTCTAAAAATGCTTGTAGAGTTAATTAGACCAATAAGACAAGTTCTTAAAACAAGGTATTTGACGAATGAATTTTTCCATATGTTGATGAATGATTGAATGCATGTTGAATGTCTTTGTATCCTCTGCATAAAAATAGTGGTTGTTCAAAAAGTGTTAAGATCCTTGACATCTACGTAAGACTCCAAGGTTTCAGCAATGGAAGAAGTAACAGACTTGAGCATCTTACAAATGTATGAACTTCATGGCATCCTAAGTGCTTATGAGATGAGGACTCGTGCAGAAAAACAAATAAAAAAGGATGTTACATTAAAATTTGATAAGGAACCTCAAGAAAATAAAATAAAATTTAAATCTAACATAGAGGATGATGATAAGAAAATAGAAGCTATGTTTGTTAGGAGGCTGAAAAGAGGGTCAAGAAACTACAAAGGAAAGTTACCCTTCAAGTGCTTTAGTTGTGTTCAAGTGGGTAACTTTCCATATAAATTTCCTAACAAGAAAAAGGAATAGCAATATGAGCATGATAAATAATACAATACTTCTCATAATCACAAGAAGAAATTCAAGAAACATGAAGGTAAGAAAATATTATTTAAGAAAAAAGGAACTTCTATACCAAATAGAAAACAAGTTCATATAACTTAAGTGAATCTAACAAGTATGAAATTTAAGATGAAGAAACTCAGGCTAAGACTCAATTCATGCCCATGGAGACAACCTCTACAAGTAGTTCAAAAGGTAAGTATCTTAGTAAAAATGGAAATTCAGATGAGGATGATGTTGGATTAAACCTTGAAGTTGAGCTGATTAGTGCCCTTAAGGAATTGAAGCACCAAAGGAGGAAGAACCAAAATTTGAAGTCAATGTTGAAGGAGTACAAAGAGAAAATAAGTCTTCTTGATAATAAATAAAGCAAGAATGATATAGACCATGATGATGAATTCAAGGAGCTTGAAGCATTGCTAGAGTTGATCTCAACATCTTTCAAATCCAAAGAGGAAGAATGCCTCAAACTCAAAACAGAGATTGAGCTACTAAAAATTGAACTAGATCATACATCAAACAAGTTAAAATCATATCACATATTTGACAAGATATCAATTTATTTAAATGAGATTCTAATAAATAAAAGGTCTTCAAATAATAAAGCTAGTATAGGATTTAAGGAAGATAACACAGATGACAAGATAGCTGATAAGAAGGATGAAAAGACTACTCAAGAACTACCTCAGGCAAGGGAAACTATTAACAATAATGTCAAGAGAAGGACCAATTCAATCATAAAATCTCATGTAATAAGGTACACTAACTCTTTCTTTGGTTATTGTTTTTCTTGTAACATGTTTGACCATAAAGCTATAAATTGTAGAATATATGCAAGGGGTTGTGGAAAGGAAAAATAGGATAGTTCAAGAGATGGAAATAACCATGTTAAATGAGTCCAAGTTGTTAGATGGCTATTAGAGAGAGGTCAGTGAATACATAAGTCTATATTTAAATAGATCTCAAATAAGGATAAACAACAATAAGGACCCCCTATGAGATTTGGAAAGGAAGGCAGATGCTAGTGTGAAACATCTAAGAGTGTTTGGGAGTAAGTGCTTTATAAGAGAGGGATAAAGAGAATCTTGGAAAATTTGATTCAAGGAATAATGAAGGCATATTTTTTTTGATACTCCTCAAAGATTTCAGCATATAGGTGCTACTAAAAAAAATCCAACAAAAGATAGAGGAGAGAAGCAAAATGTGGTCATTGATGAAACCTATCCAATGAAGACCAAATCTCAAGAAAAGGAGACTCCTCAAAACATAGACATCCAAGATGATGATGAAGTTACATAAGGAAATCAAGAAGAAGATGATGAGAATTAAGAAAGGGCAGACACAAAATCTCCCTCAAGACAAGTCAAAAGAGATCACCATACAAATCAGATAATAGGCAACAAGGAGGTAGGCATACAAACAAGAATAAGATTGAGGAATTCCCAAAACCAAGAGAACATTTCTCTCTTATCCAAGATTGAACCAAATAATGTTGTGGAAGCTAACTAAATACCAAAATTGGATTAATGCAATGAATGAACAATTGGACCAATATTAAGAAAAATGAGACTTGGGAACTAGTTCCTAGGCCCAAGAACAAGAATGTCATTGGAACTAAGTGGGTATTCATAAATAAGCTCAATGAAAAAAGGTGAAATCACAAGGAATAAGTAAAGACTTGTTTATAAAGGGTATGCTTAGGTTGAAGGAGTTGATTTTGAGGAAATATTTACACCAGTAGCTAGAATGGAGGCCATTAGACTCTTCTTTAGCATATGCAACATACAAACAGGTTCAAGGTATACCAAATGGATGTCTAGTCAACATTCTTGAATGGGAACCTAAATGAAGAATTTTACATTGAACAACCTAATGGTTTTTCACTCACAAAGGACAAGGACTATGTGTGCAGGTTGAAGAAGGCCCTATATGGCCTTAAGCAAGCTCCTAGAGCTTGGTATGGTAGATTAGATAGGTATTTAACTGATTAAGGCTTTAGGAAAGGAGTAGCAGATAAAAACCTCTACATAAAGGAAGAATAAGATCATATAATACTTGTGGTGGTATATATTAATGATATAATATTTGGATGAGATAGTGAGAACATGACACATGGATTTGTAGAGGTCATGTAAAAGGAGTTTGAGATGTCAATGCTTGGAGAACTCTCATTTTTTTAGGATTGTCAAATTAGTTAATCTAAGGAAGGAATATTCATATCACAAACCAATTACATAAAAGAGATGCTCAAGAGATTTAAAATGGAGGATTGCAAGCCAGTTGGAACACCAATGGTTATAGGATGCTAAGCTAAGAAAGGAATACAAATCACCAAGAGTAAATTAGACCACATACAGATCCATGATAGGTAGCTTATTGTACTCTACTACCTCTAGAACTGACATCATGCAAGTATGTTGGCATAGTTGAGAATATTTCAATAAGATCCTAGAGAAAATCACCTACAAGAATTGAAGAGGATATTCAGATATCTCATGGGGACCATGGAGTATGGGATTTGGTATCCAAGAATTAATGAATTTGGGATAAAATCCTTCATATATGCAGATTGGCATAAGAAACATTGATGATAGAAGAAGCATAAGTGGAGGATAATTTTTTTTTGTAAGTGTCTTGTCTCTTGGCTAATTAAAAATAAATATCTTTGTAGCTTTATCCATGTGTGAAACATGAGTATATAACAACTGCATTGTGTTGTACAATACTAGTGTTATAGATGAGTAAGACTCTTAGAAGATTAAAAAGTTGAAAATGATGGTCCTATTACCTTGTATTGTGATAGCACAAGTGTCTATAAGTGTGTCCAATAAACCTTTTGTTGCACTCCAATACCAATCATATCCCAATAAACTATCATTTCTTAAGGGAACAAGTGAGTGAGAAGAGGATAAAACTAGAACATGTGTCAACCAAGGAGGAAATAACAGATATCTTAACAAAACCACTTCTAAAAGTAGCACCTGAACACGTAAGGAAAAAATTGGGGGTAATCCATACCCCTATCAACCACTAAAAGAATCAATCCATCAAGGGGGAGCAAGAAAATTGGAAAATCTACTCCAAGAATCTGCAAGAGTATCTCAAGACAGGGGGATCTAGTTCACTAGCTCATTGTATAGGTTAAGAAGATCAAAAGGAGTTATTTTCAAAGAGTGAAAAATATGAGTTTGAGGAGATAATATGTTCAAGGGGGAATTTATATTGATTGGTGAATAAGACCATCTTACATCATCTGAAGCCATGTGTGATAAGAAAGTGAGCCTAATCCAAGGGGGAGCCTTGTAGAGGTAAATATTTGTTGATTTGTTTAATGCATTTGTTGAAGGAACCTTTATCATAGACATGTCAAATGAGGTGAGTGCAATCAAAAACAAGAAAAGAGATAATTGAATTTGTTGGTATGATACCTTTCCTATCAAATTTTCATGAGTTTTTTTACCATCAATGACAAAGGGGAGATTGTTGAACCATGATGTCATAGGTGTTAGTTGTCATTGATGTCATGTGGCAAATGATGGAAAAGAGTGAGTGATGAGGTGTAAACCATTCAGAGGCAAAAAGGTTGATTGGTAGATTCCTCCTTTAACCTCCAAATTGTGTGTTATGAAGTGACTTGGTAAGATGTTTTGGTGTCTTGAGGTGTCATGGTGTATATACAAGATCTTAGTGCATAGCTTGGTGCATTGGTAAGAAACTAGGTGCAATTGATGGTGTGAACTCCAAAGATCCTTATATCTATACATTCAAATAGGTGTTTCAAAGGTGTGCAAGGGATTTCAATGATGAATAATAAACCAGGTATCATGAATCATGGTGCAAACAAGCTCAATTAGGCCTAGTTTAGTAAGACCTAATGCAAGCATGGCATGGATATAGTACGGAGTAAAACAATATAAAGCAAGCCTTTTACAATGCTCATGACATGCCATAGAAAGAATTTTCATAAGATGTTCCAATGTCATCCTTTATGACTGGTAGAGTTCAAATAAGGCCTTTTGGAGACATGTCTCTTGAGGACAAGGCCTAAATAAGCTAAGTTCAAATCATAGTGGTCAAGAAAGTTGACATACCTATTTATGAGAAAAATAGCCTTGGGACATATGTGAATGAGTTTTGTACTATGGAACACCTAAGAATTCATTTTAGGGCAATATGAATACCTTCATTTTCAACCTTATGAGGTTTTAGGCTCTAGAGCTCTCAGAATGACCATCTCCATCTCGAGGGTAAAGTTTTAAGTGTTCATTGGCATGTTAAACCTATTTGCATGGTGACCAACTCCTTTTCATCAATGTTGGCGGCATGGAGTCAAATCAATTTACAAGTGGAATGGTTCAAGAATTATCACCCTAAGATTTATGAACAATCCTTAAGAAGCTTTGCAGGTCCAAACCCTCCTAAAACCCTAATTTTGTAGATATGGAATTATTGTTTCTAACACACACTCTCCCCATTTTACATCTATAAAAAATGGCTTGGATAAGATACAGTTAATGTCATGGTTAGCATTGAAAGAAAACCATGATAGTTAATGTTCTTACCTGGCATTTTCATGTTGAAAGATGTCACATGCTTTTGTCTAATAAAACTTAATCAGCTACATGATCTTTCTTCATCAAGAACATGCAATACTCCCGCTACAGTTGAGTCCCTTTGAGATTTTTTGGTCCAAAAATATGTCAAATGGAGTCCAGATCTATGGATAAACGAGCCAATAGGGTGCAGGGCATAGCCCCTCTTTGAGTTAACAAAGAGAAACTAGTTTATTGCTATTCTACCAGAAGGAATCTTGTGCAAGTCCTATAATATTCTGCCTTCAGGGGTTAGGGATCTCATCCCAGTAGGGGTATCTCTGACTGTGAATAGAAAGGAATTAAGGGAAGAACAGGTAAGGATAGATAGATTTGAAGGGAGAAAAGAAATGAATTCCAAAGCAGAAAGGTCAGAGAGTTTATGTTTTGGGCTGGTAGTAAACAGAGCCAAACCAACTTACATAAATGAACAAAGCAATTCTGATGAGCAAATGAAAAAAAAGTAGAGATAGATCCAACAAAATAAGCCACACAAATCTAACTTAAGAAAGATCTGATGCCCATAACACATCATATTGAGCACAAAGTCTCAATATTTGTATTAATATTTTCTTCTGTTACAAAAAGTACAAAGCCTTTTCTTCTCACTTCTATTTTTCATCTGAAAAATGTCCACACCCAAATACTAACAAGCATCCAAGTATTTATAGAAGAAGGAGAGGAGAAAGAAGGCAAAAAGGAGCCAACAACCTATTTACAAAATATCTTACAAAAGATTCCAAAGTCATTTGTTGACTTTTGAGGGCAACTTTGGTGGATGACATCATCTCATGATGCAACATGGATGATTTTATCATTTGTGTCAACATATTCTTTTAAATAATTACAAAAATGGAGATAAATCCCAGGAGGGAAGAGCCTATTCGTCATCGTCCCACAGCTGGAAAGGAGGTATCCTGCTTTTGCTGCTACTCAGGAGACGAGATGTGAAACTGGGCACTTGGTACTCCATGAACTTGCTTATCATCACTTGAAGTTGATCCTGAGCAAGGACCCTTGGTGTCGATCACTGATAGACTTCACAAGTCTCCCGTTCATCTCTGATCTCTATCTGAGAGCTTCAAATTATTCATTACCTACCTCCATCAGGTATCCTGACAAAGTCATGACGGGCCAGCAGATTGTTGATAGATTCTATATTGAAAGTGAGCTTCTGAAGTCCCAAACCCTGTGACACGATATCCTTGAAAAGTTGAATAGTTTCCTCAACCTTTCTTCAAGGCGAAATGATGGGGTGAGTAAGCCTGAAGTCACATTCTTAGGACAATGCTGCTCCATTTGATGCATTGCATCTAGGGCCTCCTCCTTGATTTTATCAATTTCTCTAAGATAAACTCCATCTGGTCAACCTGATAGTCCAAAGAAGACAAGTATTTTTTTGAGGTGGTCTCAAGTGATCGAAGGACTACAAATTTCATTAGATTCATCGACTGGGTAGTCAAAATCTTCTAAAATGTCTCGTGCTATAACTTGGCGTGGTCCAACTCTTTGGAGATAGGCCCTGCTATTACCTGGAGCTCCTTATTAGCGCTCGACCTGATATTTTGATACAAACTAGTGAATTTTATGATTACTTCCATTGCTATCCTTGAGGATCTGGCTCTCTCCAAGCGGACACTACCATATCTTACTCACTGATTTTAGTGTACTCATTTATCTTTTCCTAACTCAAGAGGCTTCAGGAGTTTCAGTGGTAGTTGTAGGAGGTGCATTGCCCATTTTCTGCAGGGCTTGGAGAAGATGTTTGTTTTCCTCTTTTAATAGCCTCTTCTCTTTCTTCACTTCCTGAAGCTTCTTGAAAAGGGCGTCCACTGTGGATAGGGCCTCTCCCTGTAGGCTCTCTGAGGATATTCCCCATTGTGACCTGAGTCACTGTGTAATCTGTAGGAGACAGATCCTTCTTTATTCTTTAATGGATCAGGGTATGCTGATCTCCATAACCCTTTCCCCTGAAACACTCTGAGAGAAGCGGGTTAAAGGCCTTTTTCTTCTTAGGTCCCCTTTGATGCCGGATGATAGAGAAGTCCATCGGTGTGATGGGGACCTTCCTCTTGTATTGGCTCAGGTGTTCAGAGATGCATTCTAGATTTATGGGAGAAGGGACCAGAGGGAGAGGAGGAAACAGGGGTGGAAGAAGGAGCAGTAGCAATGAACACAAGGATAGTGTGTTGAAACACTTGGTGGCGGCATTGAGAAAGGATCTGACACGACCAAGTGCTTATGGGAGGATAGGGAGTCACTACACGAGAGGAAGACATGGGGGTGGAAGGGATCTAAGAGATGAGAGAAGAAATGCTGGGGGACAACTCTACGTGAGAGAAGAGAAGATGGATGAAGAGGAAGGGGGAACGGTAGAGGACAGGAGGAGAAGACACAACCAAAGGAGTGGTTAGTTGGGTGACCTGAGGAGGGAAAGGAGGAGCGGGAGATGGGATGGAAGGGAACCTCAATGGTTGTAGTAGTGGCAACATCCTGAGTGGATGTGCCCATCAGAGCATCTTACTGTTGCTTCTTTCTTCCAGGGATACCAGGGATTACTACCTGCTCCTGGGAAGCGCAGAAGGAGGACTCTCAGGAGATTCCTCTTGAGCAGTGGAGCTTGGTCTCTCCCTCTTTGTCTTTCCCTTTTCCCTTTGGTAAGTGCTTCAGCTTGGCGGGTGCATTGCCAAAGGGAGAAGCGGTTAAGTCTACTCCAAGGTAAATGAGACTATTCATTCTTGCACAAATGTTCTGTGCTGCAGAGTGCCCTTAACCCTTTCCTCAATAGTCTGAGGTGCCTTAGTTCTATCAATCTCAGAAAACATCCAATTGTCCCCATCCATATCTTGATAAACCTGATCGAATTCTTGATCAGTTTCTTAGAAAGCTTTCGGGACAATGGCCACACCATACTTAATGATCTCGGCCAGGGCCAGCCAGGAGTGGTCCTTTCTTCTAAGCTCGACTTCATGATACAGATTGATGTAGATATATTTGATCTGAGGGACGTGAATTAGATCGATCTTTTCCCTTGGAAGGCAATTATAAGGATCAAAGGCTGGCCTCGCTGGGAAATTATGCTTTAAGTTGAGCAATTCAAGCTCTGTAAACATCTCCCAGGATGTTCTTTGTGAAGCGTAGGTATACCTGCCCACTGTGAGGGGGAATGGAGTTCTACCCTTCTTTCTTTCAGACACTTCTCATGGTATGTGATAAGCTTTCTAGATAGCTCCAATAGGATCATCTTAGGTCCTGCATACCTCAGTAACTTGGTGGGCTCCCCAAGAAGTTGGCGGCTCTGAGATAGGTGAAAGTGGGGAATTACTTAAATAACACTCCCCACTTCTCTGTGGTAGTGACCACACTCTTGGTTGTCTGACTGTGAGTCATGTTGGGCCTCAAGAGGCAGATGATGCCGTAGAAGAAGGCATCATTGATTTTGCTGAATTAGGCTATACTATTTTCCAGTCTCAACTCTGGATAATACTCATATATTCTGACCTAGGTCCATACCCCGCATCGATCCAGTGCTGAGTAGTCTCTTTCAGAGGCAGTAATGTACACTACATAGGAGTTCATGTAGAACCTCCTAGTTCTTGAGAGTTTTTAAAGCTACTCGGAGATTGTGCTGCTGATAATCTCCGCCCATTTAAAACGTTGATCCTGGACATTTTTCTCATTATTTCTAGATATCTGAGCATCCACTTATGGAAATAATGGGCATTAGGAAGCCCCAAACACCCTGCTTAGGAAAGTGATGGTGTCACTCAGCTCTTCTGAGAAGTCACTGTGATGAATGACTTTTGGCCACCTGCTCACTACCTTCTTGTTTTTGAGGTATACTTCATTCATTAGCTACATGCATTTGTCTTCATTTTCATTCCATGCCTTCATTCAGTCATCTTGGCTTATGGCTACAAAATGCTGGTGGTGAGGGATACCCAACATGATTTCAAAGTGCCGAGAAGTGAGGTTGATTATTACCTCGCCCTTCTCATTCTCGACACACCTTGTGTCCTTATTGTAACAACGGCCGACCACCATCATGAACTCATTGTTGATTGCGTTCACGGGAATTCCTACAGTAAAGTGCAGATCACTGCCAACAAATTTGTCCATCCATGAGCTTCCTGTGACCTTCTTGGTTCTAGCCCAAAAGTCCTCCATGTCAATGTGGCCGAGCTCTGAGTCTCTACTGTCCAGGTCACACTCTGCAAGGGATTCGGGCATCCTAACCCTTTGGTATTTATACTTCATTTCTTCTTTTGTTACCTTGGTTTTACCCTTGGAATTGGTTGGCTTCTTACTTGATGAAGAAATTTGTGAATCTGAGTTCAGTTGTTGATCTGCAAGAAAAAGTAGGGAATTCCATCGCAGAAGAGCCATGTTAGCTGTTAAGTCATCCATCAAAGCTTACAGAATGAAAAGTTAACAATTTATGAGCTTCTGGGCGTAAGGCGTAGCTTTACTACAGGTTGCAGGGTCTGAAAATAGCAAGGCGCACTTTTGGAAAGTGTTGCATGGAAGAAAACAATGCCATAAGGGGCGCAGGGTGTGGAAAGACTACACACAACATTCATATGTTGGTGTCAATGGATGTGCGCCTGCACCATATGAAGGGTTTTAACTGGCCATAGATTCATTTGGTGTAACAAGGTCTTAGGGTACACCTTTAGCGTAGTTGTGGTACATGTTGCAAAGCATTATGATGTGCCAAAGGGTCACAGATTCAAAGGATGCATGACATCAAGATAAGGTGCACCAAGA
This sequence comes from Taxus chinensis, assembly GCA_019776745.2. Classification (NCBI taxonomy): domain Eukaryota; kingdom Viridiplantae; phylum Streptophyta; class Pinopsida; order Cupressales; family Taxaceae; genus Taxus; species Taxus chinensis. Next base: position 749,525,454 of record CM034154.1, on the reverse strand, counting down.
ATTTATACTTTGGCACGGCGCAGAAAGGGTCTGCACAACATTTAGATGTTGGCATAGTTGTAGGTACACTGCACCTGTGTTAGGAATTTAGGAATTTTGTAAGGTACAGGTAAGGCCAATTTTGCATGCGGGGACAGTGTGCCCCTTCGGCGCGACTATTTTTGATGTTATAATAATGAAGTTTGCGCCCAAAAAAATAATGGGTTTAATTGCATCAACTTTAGAAACTTCACTCTTTGGTAGGTTTTGTGGTTTTTTCCTTTTTTAACTCAGATTTTAACACTGAGGGGAGCAGAGGAAAAAGGGACAGGGATCCATGCTGAGGCAAGGCCTTCTAGCTTAGCAGATCTGGAAGGAGAGTAAAAACCAGTTTGAAGGTGGGTTGATTTGCAAAACGGGCTAGTTTGCATTATCTTCTTAGGTTTCATTTGTTGTTTTTAATATTACTAACCACCAAAACAAACAAAGAAACCACAACAAAAACCATAAGAAGAGCAAGGGCCTCTTACCAAGAATATATATAAAGTAGAGGAAATGGTGAGGGGTCCACGAAATGTGACAAAAAGTGACACACGGGGCTGACAGGAACGCTGACAGGTGCAGAAGAATAACTTTTCACATTTTTTGAATTGTGAAAATGACAGGTCGGATGTGCCTATTTATAACAAAAGGTGTAATAAATGCACCACCAACTTTTCCATGACGCAACCAGATAGATGTCAACATGAAAATATTTGTGCCCCAGGCGTGGCTTTGGCATTGTTAACATTGCTTTTTCAGTGCTTTTGCGCACCATCAAGGGGCGCAACATTTTGAATGTTGACAAGGTGGTGCATGTGCCTTGGCATAGCCTTGAAAGGTTCAACATTGGAAGGCGCAACATTGGGAGGTTGCAACATTAGGAGTGTCGACACTCCAAAGGATGCACCAAAGGAAAGGAGGGGCATAGTTTTGGCTGATGTAATATGAATAAAAACTGCACCCAGCCTAAAAAAGATCAAATGACCAAGTTCAAAAAACTAGATTTTCCGGAAGAGGATTTTACACCATTCTGAACGCTAAGGGACCTCGACGGGGAAACAAAATGGAAAATGTTGGTATGGTTACCTGAAAAATTGCCCTTGTCAATTTTACAGGATAACACATGTATATCAATCTTCTTAAAGAAAGTAAAACTATGGGAGTAATCTTGAGAGGTTCCTCAAGTGTTAATGATAAGACTCATGTAAGTTCTGTGCACAATTTTGGTGATCCATTCCAATCATGATAGCCTACCGCTAAAATCCAAACAATACAAAACTAGTCAAGCATATTTAAGAGAGTCTTGAAGTGAATGCATCTTGTGAAGTTACAATATGAGCATCAACAGTTGATACAAGTCCCACATGACATGTTTGACCTCAATAATTGATCAAGTAATTTCTTTTGGCTCTAAGCTCTAATGGTCTGAACTACCATTGTATGCCTATTAAGTAGTTAGAGAAACAAGAAGGGAAATGTGTTCTTATCTCAAAAAAACTCATTAATGTAAGTGTTTTAATGTTTGATTTTATGTTTTTGGTGAAGTTTCGCAACCATTATTTGGCCATGAAAATGAGTTTTGGTATGTTAGAAGAAAACTAAAGCAAGACTGGTTTTTGGGACTTGAAACACAATCTAAGTAGTCTCTGAAAACCAAACATATTTAAGATTTATTCCTTGAAATGAATAAATTTATATACTTTATGAGTTTCCTAATACATATAGATCCTTCCATATATTTGATTTATAAGCCATGAAAATGTGGTTGAATACATGAGCTAAATCAATTTGTGAAGACTAGTTTTTTTAGCATGCAAGTTCATGTATACCTTATTTAAATTAGTATGTCAAAGTGTAAATGAAGGTTTTAGTGTTTCTTAAAATACCTTTATGGTGACATAGAGTTCACATATGACATCCTCCAAGTTGTAATAATTTTTTAAATTGCATACTGCAATGTTGATTGATCACTTTTATGACTGTGTTTTGCATCCACCATGATTGTGCATGGAAAAATAAGAAGGAGAATTGAAATGGAGGTTATATTCTCCAACTTTCTGCCCTCTAATTCCATGGTGATGTTGTCATGGACATCTTGAAGATTAATTCCTCTTGATTTCACTACATGAAATAAACTAAAAGTGTTTCTCTTACACTCAAAATGTGAACTATGTTTTTGAAGATCATGCAGCTGGTAGAGCACATGAGCTCTAATGGAGTCTAGCAAGTAAAGTGGAAAGTGTAAAGCTTATCAAGGCCTTAGATAACAAGGAATGAAGTCTTGTAATGTGAACAAATATTTATGAAACTTTTCTCATTTTCCAAATTGGCTAGAGGACAAGGAATCCTATGTTGAAAGAAGAATACAAAAGGGAATAACAATTACAAATGAATTTTGCAGGTGTCAGAATGGAATATCTTTAGTATCTTCAGGTGTGTAGTGAGATCATAAAGTTCTCTCTAGTTCATAATTATGATAAGGGTCATGATAGGCTAGCAAAGGTATGCACCTGTAACTGACACTTCTACCCTTACAATAATGGCAATATGACAGTTTTTAAATGGTGTCACCCAAGCCCTTTTACGAGATGAATAATATAGAAGGTGAAGTAGTTAGTAGTTAAAGTTGAAAATGTGTGAGAGTGTATCATCCTTGATTATATAAATGAAAAAATATGCATGAAATAATGATTTTGAAGGTATAATTTTAGAAGTGTGAGCTATTGAGCATATAGTTGATTTTAGATGTGTGAAGAAGAAGTATGAGCGAATAGGAGCTGAATAATATATCACTAATTTTTTGTTGTAAGAAAATAGGAGAATGAAGGTGATCAAAAACATGTGAAGAATAAGTAGTTGCTTAGAAAAATATGAGTTTTTTCTTCCATGCAAGTAGGATCTTGTAAAAAATTTCAAATAGGTGTTTGGCTTAGACATTGGAGTTGGTACTTCAAGTTGAGTGGATGCTCAATAACTTGAAATCCTTGTAATCTATTTTTAAGACAATTTTCCATCATAGTGCATTGATTTCAGTGGATTTTTATGCCTTCAATGGTTTCCCATATTAGCTATTGTCTTCTTATGTGTTTACTTGTTGATTTATTTTGTTTGAATGTCATTGTTCTTCATTGTAAAGTTTGAAAAAGGTTTAATGGTATACTAAGACTTATAATTGTATTCAAATTTTGAAGAAGCAATGATTCACCCCTCCCCTCTCAGTGCTTGTGTTTTCCATCAAAGGTGTTTTTCTAATCCTATTCCTAATCATGGTATAAATGGAAAATCTCACGAACATGGTGAATCCTCGAACAAATTTAATTATAAATCCATCATATCTTATATTGTAGACATTACTCCGCACACATTTGAACATTAGTTTACACCCCTTAGAGAAATTTTATCCAGTTTCTTTAAAAAACTAGTAAAGTCCAACATGATCGAATATCCAACTACGAGACCCTTTTCTAAAGAGGATCCCAAGCCTGTGTGGTATAATGCATCATACTGTTATGAATACCACTGTATGGATGGCCATTCTAGTGAGAAATTTATACCTCTTCATCATTATGTTAAAGACTTAATTGAGGATAGAGCCATTTACATAGAGCTTGACGATGAAGCTCTTACAACTAATGACACGTCAACTTCCACAACTTCTAATGAAGATTTGACTATTGTTTCCACTTCTTTACATACTAACACTCGATAATATCATGATGACATTCATGTACTTGTACCTATAAAGTAATAATATTCTTCTCCATACTTTCTTCCATTCGTCCAAGTAGACATTAAACCTGTTTCAGACAACAATCCTCTAACATCAAACAAGAGCTTGAACTTACTTCAAAACTCCCTTTCAACACTGGATATAATTGTAGACTCTACAGAAGAGGTTCCATCATCAAGCACCATTGAGCTTTATTTTATTCTTTCACTATCGGCTCATATTCCTGACATCTCTAGTCTTATTGTCAAAAAACAATAGCAATAAGCTTGGAAACCTACAAAAATGCAACCTTCCATGTCCATTATACCTCACATGATCAATCTTATAGGTATCTCATCAATGATGATTCCTATCTGTCAATAGATCTACATGAGTACACTCTATGAGGTGCATATTTTGATTCCTTCCTTTGACTTATACCTTGTCTGACTAAGTCTCGTATTTTAGGACCTAAAAAATATTTGGATTCCCTCTCTTAACTTGGATCTCATCCACCCAAGTATCATATTTCAGGATGATTCAACTTTAATAAACATGGACATCTTTCTTGATGAATTCATTTCAAATTTTCATCCTCAAAAACTCAAAAAAATTATAAAGCATAAAAAATAAAATAAAACTTTGTATTAAATTATTCCTTAAATCATTGTTTGTGAATCGGAAATGAAAAAGTGAGTAAAAATAACTATAAGCATTCCATCTATTAGTGTATGTCTTTGTTTCACCATTTTCTTTACGTTTCTAGAAGATTGATGAAACAGATAGAGGTAAAAGGACAAGGAGGATACCTGTTAAATGGGTTGGTTGATGATTGTTGTGTGTGTTCTAACTTCTTGATCCAGTACCGATTGTGAGAAATTTATTTTGGATCGGAGGGACTACCTGTAATAGAAAAAAAGACCACAAAAGAGAAGTTAAATGATATATGATAGTGGACTGCCTAGCGTATGCTAGTCCCGGGAAGTGTGATACTTCCTAGATGGCTATCAACCCACTGTTTAAAAGAAATTAATGCAAGAAATAAGTAAAGTCCTACTATAGTTGATATGATTTAGGTATCTCATTCAAGTATAATAAGAAAATCTAATATAACAGGCTAGGCTATAGTCAGACCTGAAAGGTTGGTAGGTGTCAGGGTATTGGACTGGTCAAGGTCAGGTTCTGGGTTGTTTAGGTTATTTGGTAAAAGGTTGTTTGGCTCTGTTATTGGCACAGGGCATGAAACACAGAGACTGATGTCTGTTGGGTATAACTAACAATGGTTAAGGGAGACCAAATATGGTTATGGGTAATCGATGTCGATACAATAGGGTGACAGTAATTCAATGAAAACCTTATTGTAGAGTTTCAGCAAGGTTAGATGAGTCTAAAGAAGGAGATGGTGAGGTCTATGGGAATACTGAGAACACTCAGAGAGGTGGAAGGGGTAGGATAGGTGATCTGATAAATGGGTGGGTAAGGTTTTTGGGTTTTTTCAAAAAGAAGGCTATGGAGGAATGGAAATGTTAATAGAAGAATGGTAACATAAATGATAACAAATCTATGAACATAATAGGAATGGAAATGATTAATGATTAACCACTTACCAATGTTGCAGGTCCAATGGTTGGGTAGTGGTGTTGATCAGTTGATGGAATGGAGCTTGGTGCAATAGTGATGCTTCTCGAAATGCTACCGTGAGTGCCAATGCTTTTGGATCTGTCCTGATGCTGGTTATGGATGTCTGGGTGCATGAAAAGACTCTGGTTCTTCTTACATGCAGCTCTCTTCTTGTCCCTCTTGCTCTCATAATCTTCCAACCTCTTAAACAAAGTTACTAAGGTGAATAAGTGGTAACCGACGATGGTTATTTCTTGACCGGCATCGGTTTAGGGGTGACTAGCATCGGTTAAGGCTAGATTTCCTAGGTTTACTAAAATGGGTAGATCTTTCTAATTTCTTGGGCCCAATTATTTTTGTTCTCACGGATTAGAATAGAAACTTCCCTTCTAATGGGCAGGAATGTGGTTAGAGAAATCTTAGGCATTGATTTTAGGGTTAGACTAAATCTTGGCTCATTAAGGCAAGTAAGACTTAGTTATTGTTAGTTATGGAAACATGCCAAGAATAGGTCTAGAGTGAGGTGGCCGGATGAGGTTTCTAGGTGAGGTGGAAATTAGGTCAATTAAGGTAATAAAATAATGGATATTATGTGGAAGGGTTTTTAATTTAATTAAATTAATATTGATGCGGTGTGGAGGGGAGCGTGGTTAGGTGCCCAAGTTTTAAGTTGGTTATGTAATTTGGGGCTAAGGGGAATGTGACCAAATTTAGGTGTCTACATTTTTCCCCTTTTTGTTGTGTTTCTTGTATTGGTAAGCGACGTTGACAAAAATAAGATGTGGTTTCCCCATGTGTGGGTAAAGGTGATGTTACCCCAAGCATGGGTGAAGGTAACCCCCCTCAAATGAGGAACCGATGAGGTGGAAGACGAAAGTGGTGAGTGGTTTGATAAAAGTTGGATGTGGTGAAATGCAGCATAGATGTGGGAAAATGTGGGAAAGGGTAGAGGTCAAAAATAGGCAAATAGGTAAATAGATCAGGGTCAAAGGTAGTGGTAGTCAAATGCACGCACACATTACAAACTGTGACATGGTTCTAGGTTGAAGAGCTTGCAAAATCTACATCATCCAAGGTCGATAGGTTTATCCAAACAAGGCTGAAGTGATTCCGGTATCCAAGGCATATGATATGGTGCAGAAACACAATGCAGGTCAGGTGCAGGAACGTTTAGGTATGTTCTGGTACACTAAAGGATGCATTAGGATAAACAACATGGTAATATGAAACGTAAGGTCATGTAGGTCAAACAACATAGGTAACACTATTGTAGCGTATATCAAGCACATGAGTTCACAGGTCACTAAAAATGTTCCAGGTCCATGTAACTAGGTCACGCGATGGGTAGGGCCGAGGTACGGGTAAAATAACAAGTCCCTAAATGAAATTAAGGACATGTAGAGGTAATATAGGCTTGGAGTTAGGTTACGATAAGGGTGGGTAAGGTCAAATGGTGGCAAGGAAGGGTATTGACAAGAGTATGGAAGGTAATCGATGCCAGTCATGCAAAACTGGTGACGGTCTAGGTAAATCAATCACAGTTTGTTAGGGAACATGACTGATGTCATTTTATGTAAAACCAACCATTGTTTGCTAGGGCACATGACCGATGTCGATCTAGGTATAACTGACACCGGTCAGGTCGATGTGGGTATATAAAAAAGGAAAAATCCTTATAATATGGTTTCATTTGTATGTTTTGGACTTTTGGAAAACAACAGAGCGCTGAACAAGCTGTGTTTTAGTGTGAGAGAAGTACGCGGGACCATATCGAGGTGAGGTGGAGAGATCCGGGTGGATGGGCCCACGAGATCAGGTGGAGTGAGTGGATTAGTGGAGAGTTTGGAGGTAGAAGTGTTACATGATAGAATCAGGTGAGGGGTCAGGTGGACCACCAACATAGTGGCCAAACATGCCACAGCGGAGGTGATGTTGGGATGAGGTAAGAGCTAAGATTTTCCATGTATTGTTATTAAATGTAGAAGGGAATATGGGTCAGGGGGTGTGGGTAGGGTAGAGAATTTTAAATGTTTTTGTATATGATACCGGCTTGCGTGCTGAAGATGTTGAGACAGGTAGAGATGTTGATGATTTATATATATGGTGATGATGATGTTTATGGCATGATGTGTATATGTACTTTTGATGATGTTATTGTACATTTGATGGGAACTAGGTGAGTTAGGCATGATAGAGTCATGTCATAGGCATGGATGGAGTCAGGTCGTAGGCGTGGATGGAGTAGGGTTGGTTTAGGCATGGATCGAGTCAGGTTGTTTTAGGCATGGTTGAGTCAGGTTGGTTTAGGTATGGTGGAGTCAGTCAATTTAGGCATGGTGGAGTCAGGTTGGTTTTAGGCATGATGGAGTCAGATTGGTTTAGGCATGGTGGAGTCAAGTTGGTTTTAGGTATGGTGGAGTCAGGTCAGTTTAGGCATGATTGAGTCAGGTTGGTTTTAGGCATGGTGGAGTCAGGTTGGATTAGGCATGGTTGAATGCTCAAGTTATTGGTAACATGGGGAACAAATGGTGATGTATATGCAGGGTATGGTTTGAATTTCCAAATATGTGTTATAATCTAAATGTGAAAATGATAAATGAATGATTTGATTATGTGGTAAAAATGTGTATAAATTGATGCTTGTTTGATTTAATTTCTAGTTATTGATATAAAATGGAAAATAACCAAGGTAGAATGTGAATAGGAAATTAAAATGGGAGAATTGGTTAGGGTAAAGAGTGGCCGAGCTAACCTCCAAGGGCCCCATGCCCTCAGAGTGCTGCCTACATAGTTATGAAGAAAAAGGGACCTCAGGCCGGTGTAGTTCTCCCTTAAGCTAGGGAATGTTATGATGAAGTAGAAGAATGGATTGAAAGGAATTTAGGCATGGGTGAATGTAGGTCAGAGGCATGATTGAGTGGTTGGTAAATGTAGGTATCGATGAGATGGTCCTGTATAGGATAAGCAATAAGAAATGAGGAAGGTGAATGGTAAGAGGTGGTAAAAGAGCCACTTAATTGATAAGAACCTTAATGCATCGATCATCCCTAAGAGGGAATCATGAAAAAAAATACCCTAAAGGTGTTGCATAATGGACTATGCTATAGGTGAAGAAAGTCACATTATCACAAAATATCGTGTTTATGGAAAGTCCCTTAAGTTAAGAGGAAATTAGACAAAAAGGCAAGGAGGTGAGAATGGGAAATTGAGCAAAACTTAGTGTACGACAACATGTCTTTCGGAACAAGAGACCCAGGATCAAGAATAGGCAAGTCCATGATAAAAAAGTTTGCTTATTGTTTTTATAAACTGGTTGATGTGGGAAGTCTATGTGGGATGAATAGAATATCTCCTTGAGGTCTTGGTGAAGCTGATCGATGCGGTAAGCTTCAAAATATTATTTTATTTTTGCAGTAATAGTGTTATTTTGTGATAGACTATATACAATATGGCTAGCTTTGTATAGTTGTCCTTAGAGGGAACAATATATTTATAACAACAAGATAGAAAGATTAGATGTCCCCCCTTGTTTTTTTTGTTTTTTAGGGAATCATCTGTTTGCTAGAAGTTTGACTCAAGGAGTTATATCCCTTTTTTGTTGGACATCTAAGTCATGGAAAAGACTTTAGAGGAATATTAGGCCCTTGTTCAGAAGACAAAAACATAGTACACATGAGTTAACTGGGAGAGAGGTGGTTTTGAGTGATGAACGACCATGGGATTCCATCTTGAAAAAAACTAAAAGTATCCATGAGAATCATGCTATGAGTAGAGCCATGGTATTCATATTGAAGATAGGGCTGAAAGGTGACGGGAATCACATGATTCTTTTTTTGAGTCACGGAATCTCAAAAATGGGTAAAATGGAAGGTGAACAGTGCTCAAGGGATGAGCGATCAACTGATAGAAAGAGATATATGACTCGATATCAACAATAAAATGATCGAAGATGCAAGGCATTAAGAGTCTCAGGTTCGAGTTACCTTAGAGTGAAGACAAATTATAAGCACTTGATCTATAGGCATGGGTAATGATATAGGGTCTAATCCAATTAGGAGTAAATTTTCCCCGCTTACTTTTCTCTTCTTTGGTTACATGTTGATTTTCTTCCAGGACTAGGTCACCGACCTGAAAGGTTTGTTTGTGAACATGTTTTTCATAGGCACGTTTGATACATTTTTGGTAGATTTGGAAATGGTCGAGAGCATTAAGACAACATTCATCTAATAACTCAAGTTGCACCAAACGATCTTGGTGAAAGTCATCATCGTTGAGCATGTCTTATAGTGAGATGCAAAGAGATGGAATCTGGAATTCAAGAGGTAAGACAACCTCAGTACCATAGACCAGAGAAAAGGGTGTGGCAGTAGTTGAAGTGTGAATACTAGTGCGATAATCCCACAAGGAAAAAGTAATATGCATATGCCAATCTTTCCCTGTATCGTTGACTACCTTCATAAGAATTTTATTCAAGGTTTTATTGGTTGATTCGGCTTGACCATTGGTTTGTGGGTAATAAGGTGAAAAAAAACTGAGTTGGATGCCAAAAGCATTGCATAGTTTGCGTAGGGTTGTGTTTTTGAATTATTTACCATTATCGGTGATGAGGTGGTGAGGAACACCAAAACAAAAAAATGATGTGGTGGTTGATGAATTCACATATTTTCTCAGCTTTTGTAGAAATGAGGGGAATGGCCTCTACCCATTTAGTGTAATATTCAGTAGTGGTTATGATCCATTGGTGACATTGTGAAAAGTGGGGGTTGATCTCACCGACAAGATCCAAACCCCATTGAGACAAAGGCCAAAGGTCTCATGCAACCTCTAAGGCATGACTAGGTGTGTGATGGAGGTTATCATGTTGTTGACATTTCATACAACATTTGACATAGTTGCAACAGTCACGATTTAGGGTTGGCCAATAATGGCCAAGGTGAAGAATGTGTTTAGTGACAGCTAAACCACTAAAGTGGCCTCTAAAAATTCTATCGTGGACTTCCTTAATGGTGTAGGGAATTTCAGAACTCATAAGGCATCATAAGAGGATATCGTGGAAGCTGCACTTGTAAAGAATAACATGAATGATGACATAACGGGAGAAAATTTTAAGAAATGCTCGTTGTCCATTACGAGTGAGATCAGTGGGTAGAATGGAAAGGGAAAGATAGTCTACTTATTGCTTATAGCAAAGGTCACATGGGTCAAGGGAAATGGTTCCATGGAGTAGAACTCACAAGGTAAATAAGAGGGTGATTATAGCCTTTGTATGGTGACAAATATTTTAGAGTCAGCGGGAGAAGCAGGTATCTAAGAAGCCAAACATGCCACGGTATCTATAAATTTATTGGTAGAACATGGGGTGGTTTGAAGTGTGTAACAGTCAAAGGTGGTCAAAAGAATTTCTACGTGACATTTATACTTTTGAAGGATCTCATTACAACATTGGTATATACCATTGACATGGTTTATGACCAACTAAGAATCACCAAAGATATTGATTGTCTTAACATCTAAGGTATAAGTGGCCTAGAGACCCAATACGAGTGCTTCATATTCCGTAATATTATTTGCAATCAAAATCAAGTTTGAAAGACAAAGGCATAAGTTCACCTTCAAGAGGAATGAGGATAACACCAGCCCCTCCCCCATGCTGATACTTGGAGCCGTCGAAGAAAAGTGTCATTTGGTAAGCAGGTTTGTCCAAGGAAAGGGTATCTATAGACTTGTCATGGAATTCAAAGTTAGATGGTTGATCCCTGAAAATAGGTGCATTGGCTAGTTGGTTAGCAATAGGTTGGCCCTTAATGGACTTTTGATTGAATGAATTTGAGCTTGAGGTCAGCCAAAATCATAATTTAACGTGCGGAAAATTGATGTTGATATGGTTTAGCATACATATAGTGTAATGGGTTAGTATTAGTAATGACGAAGGTTTTGTGGTTGAGTAGGTAATGGCGGAGCTTGTTGGCGATGAAAACTAAGGCTAAGAAGAGTTTTTTTTGGCATGGGTATATCTAATTTCATAGTCCAAAAGGGTATGGCTTATATAATAAACCACTTGATCTTTGTGGTGCTCGTCACAATGAGTGAGCATGACACCTAAAGAATGGTCAGTGGAAGAAATATACAAGTAAAAGGGTTGGTCATCCTTAGGAGGAATGAGAAACTGGTGGTTGAAGGAGATATTGTTTTTAAGGATTCAAAGGCTTTATGGTATTAATTAGCCCATTTGAATGAAACACCTTTCTTGAGAAGGTGATGAAATGGTTGACAACGGTCAGAAATTTGTGAGATAAAGTGACAAATAGATTGCAACTTTCCTTGTAGGCTTTGAAGTTGACGGAGATTAGTGGGTGGAGGCATTTCTAGAATGGCCTTGACTTTAGCAGGATCAAATTCTATGCCACGCAAAGTAACGATGAAACCCAGGAGTTTTCCAAAAAGTACTGTAAAGATGTACTTATTTGGTTGAAGACGAACACAATACTTGATGAGGCAGTCAAATATGATGTTAAGGATGGGCAGGTGTTCGGTTCGATGTTTATATTTGGCAAGTAGATCATCTACATAATATTCCAATATGTGATGCATGATGTCATGGAAGATGTAAGTCATGGTGGTGTGTTGGTTTGTAGCGTCGGTGTTTTTAAGGCCAAAATACATGACTCGATAGCAGAAGGTCCCCCAAGGGGTGATGAAGGTAGTCTTGTATTGATCTTCTAAAGCTAGTAATATTTTATTGTAACCTAAGAAAATGTCTATGCGTGATAGCATTTCATGGCTAGCGGTGAGATCAACTAGTTGGTCAATTCCTAGTAGGGGAAAGTCATCTTTAGGACAAGCTAGTTTGAGGTCATGGAAGTCCATACAGATGCGTAGTCCCCCATGTCACCTTCATGACAGGAACGATGTTAGAGATACATTAGGGATAATCAATGGGTAGAATGAAGGAAACTGAGAGAAGGTACTAACGTTCTTCTTTGACCAGAATATCAATGTGAGGATGTATTTTCTACAACTTCTGCTTGATGGGTTTGGCATCAGGAATGGTTATGATATTGTGGACCATTGATTTTTTGGGTCGATACCGGGCATATTGGAATAGGACTAGGAAAAATAATGGTTATGGTCTCGAATAAAAGAGGTGAAGGCTTCCTGTTCAGTAACATCTAAGGATTGGTCTAACTTTAGAATGTGTTATTCATCTTGAGTGTTAATGTTGATTTCGATGGTCGATTCATTGAACATGGTTTGCATCTCAAAAGGTAACAACCGATGAATATAAGAGTCTTCTGCACCCCAGGTAGGTGAGGATGGACTCATCATCCTAACATTGAACGATGTTAATGGAAGGCATATCATCATCGATCATGTCAGGATATAGGAATGGGAGAGAATAGGGAGCCTCACCATCGTGTTGATAGGTCAGCAGTCCCAGGGAAATGGTGTTTATGAAATTTTTTTTAGGAGGAATAGATTTGGGATCTATGGGACACCATGGGTGAAGATGGTAATGTGGGTGAATGAGATGGGGGAGATTTCTCATCCTGGATATGGTTGATGTGAACCTTCTTAGAGGGTGGAGCATCAAAACCAATTCCACACTAGTCATTATGTTTACAAGAGGTACATGAAATGATAGTATGGTGGCCTTTTTTGTAAAATCTGAAGCCAAATCCTTTCCACACACACCGGTGGAGGAAAGTGTGAGTGAAGCGGTGGTTAGTGAGGGAGTGTACGTTAGAAAAAAATGGTTGGGCTTGGGATGGAGGTTCAGGCTAATAGGTGGCAATATCAAGTCCCCCATATGTTAGATTGGTGTGAAGGTGGGGAGGGCCATAAGGAAAAACATCACCGATGCAGATGTCGTAGATGGGGTAGATTCCCATACTCTTTTGGGGTGAGGAACGTGTCGATATTGTATAGGAGGTATTCCCCTAGAAGTGAGGTGTTGAAAAACACCCCTCTAAAGGATCAATATTTAGTATGTGGGTAGCGGGGGATAGAGGGCTCACTAGATGATGGGAAAATAGGTGTGTTAGTTGTAGAGGCTACAACTGCAGTGGGGATAGCAAGGTTAGATGTAGTAGAGGTAAGTGGCAGTTTTAGTGGATTGGCTTGTAGGAAAAGGTGAAGTAGGGATGGTGACAGATTCCTTGACTGGTACAAGTACATCATTAAGTTAGTATAGGATGTTATAGGTCTTGAAAGGCAACGGGTCGGCATGGATGGTGTAATTATGTCCCTTTGTGCTTGAATTTTAGGTAGCGGTGTAAATTTGAAGGGACACAACCCATGGCGCGAATGCAAGGTCGGATGAGCAACAAGTTATATTGGAAACTCCCCCTCTAGGACATATAAAAGCTTTGAGAAAGTGTGGGTACCTAGGGGGACATGGAGAATAATGATACCTAGGGTAGAGGTCATGGCGTCATTGAAGGAGTGTAGCATAACCCGGGTTACCATACATGCAATTGGTAGGTATTCACATTTGGTCGTATGCATGGGAGGAGATGATGTTAATGCTAGCACCACCATTGATCATAACATGGTGTATGCGTATATTATCGATAAAAGACAGAGATGAAAAGAGCGGGATTAGGGTCATCAGAATGGAAGGGAGAAATCTCTTCATCTTAAAAGATGAGGGTGGCCACTTAGTGAGTACGGTGGAGGTGTAGAGGAAGGTGATGATCTAGTAAGAGAGGCTACATGGTGAGGGGTAATGATGGAGGCTACAGGTGCGGGATCATTTGGTAAGACTTCAATAGATTGAAGGACCTCCATGAGGGCTTGATGATATGACTCCAAGGTTTGGACAAGGTCATATAAAGACATTTTTGAGGGGGGATTGGTGTAGTTGCTTTAGCATTATGTGATTCATGACCCCATCTGAAATAGGATATGCAAGACCTCAGATAGTGACTTTGGGTTTGGGTGCGGATGGTATGTTGGGTACAGGGTTGGTTGGTGGGCTAGTTTCCTTTTCCTTGCCTTTGTATTTCTAGGCATGAGTGGTAATGTGAACCATGTTAATTTGAGGGGAGGTGGATGAAGAAGGTGTGTCATGAAAGGCATAACGACACAAGGGATAGAACCTTAATGGGGGATATGATCCTTGTGAAATAGAGTAGGGTGGATTGGCATTTGTGTGGTGGTTTGGCCAACTCTCTGATACAAACCATGTTAATCTCAAATCTTTGGGGGTGGATCAAAGATTTGTGGGGGGTGGAGATTTTGATCACTGAGTAGGTAATGGGAGGAAGATCTGCGGAAATTGGTGAAGGCAAAATGGGGTCCTCATCGAGAAGGTCATTGTCGTTAAAATTTTCTTTGGGAGGACACAATTGGACAAGAGCAGATTTCAAAGCCTTACAGTTCTCTACATCGTGTCTTGGCACAAGATGGTAGGCACAATTTTTAGTTTCATCAAACCCTTTTGGTTTGGGTTTGAGTGGGTCATAAGATCTAAGAGGTGGTAGTGTGATGTCAAAAGTTTCGAGGAGATTGGTTAAGATTTTGACGTAGGGACCCTGCTAATGGATCATAATGGGAGGTGAATGTGGGTTTGGGTGTAGGTATGACTGATTGTGGAGGAAGAGTTTTTAGAAGAGGGGAAATGGGTTGGTCTACTAGTTTGGTGTGTGGAGTGGTCTTTGGTCTTGGTTGCATCTGCTTGGGTACTGTTGTTGCAAATCACAGCACCCCCTGGATGTTGATCAGATTTCTAGTTTGATCATACTAGCATCCAGTGTGATTGCACAACATTGAATCCTTTCCCCAAGTGTGGGACTTGCAAAATGAGAAAGAATCTCCAGTTTAGAGGCTGGTTCCTCAGTTCCTCTGGTCAGATTTATCACTTACAAGTTGCAGAGGTCTATATTCCTAACCCTACCCTAAATTCCAAAGGAGACAGAGATAGAGAATGCAAAAAAGCTAAAACTAATGCTAATAGGTGATGCACCAAAGGAGTGGTGAGCATTTTTTACTTCTGTAGATTGACACAGTCCATAAAAATGCAACAAAGAACCTCATGCACAAACTGATAATTGTAATGAAGGATCATAAATTAACCAAACAACACAGGCAGAGGATGAAAACTAATCACAGAGGCTGTATTGTTATTTTAATCATCAAAATCACTTGCATTACAACACCTGAGAGGAAAAATAAAGTTGCAGCTCTTAGAAAAGGTCTGATATTCCACCAAAATCACTTCCAAGGTGAGAAAGGGGACCTGCAATACACAAAAAATGTTCAACCCTTTGAAAATGAGCCAAATCTGGCTTTTACAGTGCAAGGGACGAGCCCAGGAGAGAGAAACATGGGAAAACGTGGAAGGGATTCAACCATTGACCAAAACACATTCAAAACAACATGGGCATCCTTACAGACCCATCCCCTGACATTTTTAGCCATGCTGGGAGAGAATGCGAGCCATTCTTCATTAAAAACAGTGGTTGAAACGTCATTTCTGTCCATGACCACGTGCCAGAGGCATTTTTTGATTTTCTCTCTCCAAACTCCATCAAAATGCAAAAATGACCCTAGGAATATTATAGATAATTTCACCAGCTTTCCATTGATATAAAGAACGTGAAAAACCGAGCTCTGGATCGAAAGATATGGCCATTTGAAGTTTTAGGGCAAAACAGGGCCAAATCGGGTTGGCGGGCAAAAATTCAAATTTTTGCACCTTTTTGGTCATTTGGAAAATTTTCCAAAATTTCCCCACGCTCCACCACTCTAGGTGCCATGTGGCAGCATCTCATTGGCCGTGGGCCTTTCAGGGGAAATTTTTTCCAAAAAACTCCGCCGAGCCATAACTTCAAAAATACATGGAGTTAGGAGGAAAACTTTACCTTTCTGGAAAGCTGAGAAAGAGCTCTATCCAATGGTGTCATTTCTAGAAGGTTTTGAGTGCTTGAAAAGAAAAATATTATGACTGAGGCACAAGAGAGGAAAAAATGAGAGGAGTTAGCCACAAAAAATGAGTAGGGGCACATTTTGGATAACAATTTTGGCGACTCAGAGGGGTCATCTACCTGCTGGATGAAGTTACCAGTTGCCTGAAGCAATCCATTGGGTATGGAGTCATTGAATTCTCTGTTGATACCCCAACTGACTAGAACACTGCAAGGAGGAAGATGGAATATCACCTGATGGAGCAAGGCCTGCAAACACATCTCCAGGAACAACAAGCTTGTGCCAAAGCACTTAGGGAAAGAAAAACTAATCTACAGCAAAACAATGTGCACAAGCACTTGGAGGAATGAAAAACCTAAACTAATATGTACAGGGTGAAGCATTTCCTTCAGTAGCAATGCTTCAGATGGATTCCATTGACTGGAATCTGCAGTTCTTCGCCATCCAATGAAGACAACTGGAAAGCATTGTTGTCCTTACACTTTGTGACCATGTATGGGCCACTCCAAATGGCATCAAATTTTGAATGCCTTCCTGGTTTTTCTCTATCTGCATCCCATTTTAACACTAGATCTCCAACTTGGAAGGATCTGTTCTTGGCCTTTCTATCAAAGGTCTTCTTTATCAAAGCCTGATCCTTCTCCATTGCTTGGGATGCCTGATTTCTGATTTCTTGGAGCTCCATCAATTCTGCATATCTGACTTCCATGGGCTCAAACTCCAACAACTCCAACTGTTTCATGAGTTCCAATGTTGGCAACTCAAGTGATATGGGCAAAATTTCCTCTCTTCCATAAACAAGCTTGAATGGAGAGTTACCTGTAGATCTTTTAGGAGTTATCCTATCAGCCCATAAGGCTGATTTCAATTTGGTATGCCAAGACCTCTGATTCTCATCAAGAGTCCTCCTAATGATCCTCAACAAGTTCTTGTTTGTAGATTCAGCCTGGCCATTACCCTGGGGTAATAGTTTGATGAAGTACTTAGGTAGATCCCGTTCTTGACAGCCCATTCAGTCACCTTGGATCCAATGAATGCCAATGCATTATCTGATATTATTGTAGCTGGTATGCCAAATCTGGTTACTATTCCCTCATAGAAGTCTAGGATGCTAGATTCATTTGCTTCCTTGAGTGCTACTGCTTCAGTCCATTTGGTGAAGTAATCTGTGGCTGTTAAAATCCACTTGTGCCCTTGGCTCGAATTGGGATTAATAACTCCAATGAAGTCTAAACCCCATTGCATGAATGGCTGGTCAACTGAAATTGGATGCAATGGGAGGGCAGCTAGCCTCTCTTTACCTGTGAAAAATGCACAATTCTTGCACCTCTTGATCCATGCATAACAATCATTGAAAATCTTGGGCCAATAATAACCAGCCCTCATGATCTTTAGAGCTGTCACTCTTGGTGCAAAATGACCACCAGCTGGTCCACCATGGAACTCTTCCAGCACCTTATGAATCTGATTTGTACCAATGCATCTCAGCAGTACTCCATTCACATCTCTTTTGAATAAAACACCATCAACAAGGGCATATGGGACAGCTTGCAACCTGAAGTGTCTTCTTTGGGTCTTGTTCATCTCTGGAGGACATAGACCTATGCTTAGGAAGTGCATTATACCTTGGGTCCAGCAAGGAGTGGGGACACCATCATTCTCCTCTTGAGTGCTTCCTTGCTCATGGCTGTCTTGCAACACCAAAACAGCCTCCTTCTCGTTGCATGATTCCTCTTGTTTGCTCAAGATCAGCTGCTCACACAATCCTTTTCCTCTTACCAACTTGGTGACTTTGATCTCAATGTCATACTCCATGACACGAGTAATCCAACCTGCCCTTTTTTCATTCAAGTCTTTGTTGAGGAGGAAGTCTTTAACCCCCACATGAGAAACCAGCAATTGGACCTTATTGTTTGAAACTAGATGCTTGAATTTCTTCAAGCTCCTGATTACTGCAAGAACATGCTTCTCAATGAAAGAATATCTCACCTCATAGTCCTCCAGGATTTGGCTGAAGAAAGCAATTGGCTGCTCATCATTGTCTTTATTCTGCTGTACCAAAATTGCAGAAATAGTATCATCACCTCCAAACGCATAGAGGATGAAATCCTTGGAGAAATCTGGGTTGATGAGAGTTGGGGCTTGAGAGATGGCTTCTTTGATTGCTTCAAAACTTTCCTTTCCTTCTGCTGTCCATTTGAAAGCCATGCTTTTCTTTAGCATCTTGGTGATAGGTCTGACAAGGGCTGCAAAATTTGGGACAAACCTCCGAACAAAATTTATTCTTCCCAAGAAACTTTGAAGGGCCTTCTTGTGGCTTGGCAATGGCAGTGCTCTTATGGCTTCGACTCTTTCCGGATCAATTGCTAATCCTTCTTTGGAGACAATGTGGCCAAGGAGCTTTCCTTCATGGGCTAGAAAAACACACTTTTTAGGATTCAAGGAGACTCCAAATCTTCTACACCTTTGGAACACTTGTCTCAAATGAAAGAGGTGGTCTGCTGTATTTTTTGAAAAAATAGTGATATCATCAAGATATATCAGTACAATGTTGTTAATCAAACCTTTGAACGCCATGTCCATTGCTCTTTGGAAGGTAGCTCCAGCGTTGGACAGCCCAAATGGCATTTTCCTATATGCATAAGTTCCCCATTTAGTTGTAAAGGCTGTCTTGAACTGATCTTCTTCCTTCACCATAATCTGATTATACCCTGAATAGCCATCAAGTAGTGAAAACCTCTCGGAGCCAGCAACAACTTGTAAAATCTGCTCCATGGAAGGAAGTGGATAATGATCCTTGAGAGATGCTCTATTCAAATCTCTGAAGTCAACACACAATCTGATTTCCCCACTCTTCTTTCTGACTGGAACCAAGTTGGCAACCCAACTAGAATGCTTGATAGGGAATATGATTCTTGATTCTATCAACTTATTCAATTCTTTTCTCATGAGAGGCTCCATGTGGGGGTTGACTGGCCTTTGTTTCTGCCTGATGGGCTTAGTATTTGGATCCAATTCAATGGTGTGTTGAGCTAACTCGGGATTGAAACCTTTCAAATCTTCATAGCTCCAAGCAAACACATCAGGGAATTCTTGACAAAGTTGTATGAACTCATACCTTTCTTGCTCAGTTGTCATCTTACCAATTTGGAGTGATTTGCCTCTTTCTACTGAGATGGACACTGAATCTTCTCCCTTCACTTGGATGTTTGCTTTCTCCTTCCTAAACTGATCATTAGGATTGAAAATGGACTCCAAAGTAATAAGTCCCTTTGGTAGTTTGTTGGTTCTCAGCTGCACCACTTGGTCACCATACTGCTGCTCTAACTTTTCCTGATTTTTGGCTGAGAATTCAGCCTCTTCTTGCAAGAAATGGATGATTTGCTGATCATTTTCAAACACTTGCCAACTTACATTGTTATCTGGCACTGAAGGCCTCACAATCACATGGATGTTTGGCTGTACCTTGTCTTTTTGAATGCTCTCCACAACGTCAAAGGCTGCCCCAACTGCTGCAAGCCTGTCAGCGGCTTGGTTCTCTTTCCTAGGAATGGATTTGATGCCAAAACCCTCAAAATCTTCAATGAGGTCCCACACCCTGTTCTTGTAGCACTTGAGTAGATCATTCTTGACAACATGCTGCCCCTTGACTTGGTTGACAATCAACTCACTGTCACCAAAGACTTGCAAGTTCTTTATTCCTCTCTTGATTGCCCAATGCAGTCCTTGCACCAAGGCTTCATATTCAGCAGTGTTATTAGAGCATGCAAACTGAAATCTAAAAGCTGAATAATACTTAACTCCTTGAGGTGAAACCAGCATGGATCCCCCTCCTGCACCTTGTCTACTCCTTGATCCATCAAAAAACAACTGCCATACCTCATTGTCATCTTTGTGGTTTGGCTTGGTGATGCTAGGAATAGGCTGATTTTCTTCATGTATGCAATAGAATCCCAACTCAGATTCTTCTATTTCTTGATAAGGATCAAAAGCATGCACCTTGCTTGCCCATTCATCAAGAGTTAAATCTGGGATGCTTCCAACCTTGGTGTCAGCTTCATCAGTGCTTGGATGATCTTCTTGATCAAACGCTGAACAATTGGCATTAATCTGACTTGGAGTGTAAGGCTCAATGTGAAAGTTTGCAATAGGTTCAGACCTGATTGTGGCTTTGGTTCCATATCTTGTTCTGAACAGCATGTGTGACCAATCAGCAGACAAGTAACCTCCAATCTTAGCTGTGAAATCCCTTGACAAACATAGGGCAAAGAGTGGTGGAAGGTCTATTACTGAGACATCTTGCAAAACAACCATGTTGGGACAGGCATGCAAAGTAAGACTCAAGTTTTTAATCACCCCGACTGTTGTTACTGCTGTCCCATCCAACTGCACCACCCCTTTGGATATGGTTTCATACTGAATTCCCAACTGATCAGCTATTTTCTTGGGCATTACTTGAACTACTTGCCCCGGAATCAATCATGCAATTGTGTACTAATTGATTTCTAATAATCAATGAAACATAGAATGGAGGGGGCTTCAATATTTTACCTTGTTGTCCTCCATGATTCCCCTTAGGCTGGGCAGCATTTGTGAGCACCTTCTCTTGCATTTGGACTTGCTGATTTGAAGTTGACCAGTCCTTCATGGCAGCTTGTAGCAAATCTCTTTGGCCTGGGATAGATAGTGATTCCCACATTGATATGTTTACATTTGTCTTCTTCATCTGATCAATGATACTGAATGGAGATGAAGTATCCCTCTGCTGTCCCTTGGCCTACACATTCATTCCTTGCACATGGGCAGCAACAACTGGCATTTGGGTTGGCCTAGGGGCTGTTTTAGGCAATCCTTGCATGCTTGGGATTGCATTTTGTTTGCCAATAGTTTGTGGAGTGACAGAAGGTCATGAATTACTTGGGGCCAATGGCTGTTCTTCACCCAAATTTCTTCTCTTTGACCTTGTGTTGGCTGCAACACTTTGGGAAATCTGTTTGATTCATGCCACAAAAATCTTCTGCCTGCCAGTTTACAAGTGTGGTATCATTTGGAGCTGATTGCTGCTGGAATGTTTCTTGTTGCTGGTTATTTCCTTGACTACCTTCACCCTCCACACCAGTTGCTGTCACCATTAATGCTTGATTCAAGGCACCGTTGAAGCACATGGATTGGTTATGAGGTTCATTGCATGGGAAACACCAATCATACTCTTGAGCTATATTGTTTTGTACTGGCACTAATGCTTTAGATGCAGATGTAGCATTGGGATTATAGGGCTGAAATGGTCTGTTGGTAGGAGGCCTTGCTTGATTTAGATTTGCAGCTGGATTGGGTGGTCTATGAGGTTGATATGGCTGCCTGTTAGGCTGAGCTTGAGGCTGGAAGGAAGGTCTAAAACCTTGAGCTTGCTGCCTTTTGAGTGTAACCAGCTCATTACCTAGATTTTGCAATTGCTTCATGACTTCTTGAAGTTCATTTGAGGCACTAGAAGATGAAGTGGAAGCTTCACTTGAATTCTGATTTCTAGGAGTGGGAATAGAAGCTAAATTAGGCAATTGGCTAGTACTTGGGCTCTCTAAACTTGGAAATAATGGCATTGGAGGCCTAGGAGCCAGCTTGCCAGCTTGAATCAAACAATTTTCAGCTCTAATGGCAATGCTATAAGCAATGGGGATAGTTGTGCCTCCCATGGACTGAATTAACATAGAAATATCAGAATTTAAAGCTTTAAGGTAATAAAGAAAAGCACCTTCTACTGTTGGCCTGACTGCCACTGGAATTCTCTCCCAAGTCCTTTGAAATCTGAAATTAAAATCAGTCAGCTGCTCATTGGGAGCTCTTTTGATAGTTGTCAACTGCTCCAAAAGGGACAAGTTGTCTCCCTTTTCCCCAAACTGCTCATGGAGGGCTATACATAGCTGATTCCAATTTTGAATAGAACCTGAGGCAAGACTCCTGAACCATTGCAAAGCTTTCCCTTTGAATGAAGATGCCAGCAGTTTGACAGCAACTTACATCTCATTGATCTCATGGATTGCACAAATATTAGCAATATCCTTGACATGATCACCAGGTGAGGTCTGATTTTCTCCAGTGAAGTATGTAATGTTCTTCAATGCTGCAACTGGGATTGGATTTTGTGCATTGAGAGCAAGTGGGCTGATGCCAGTGAAATTGACATAGGGGTTGTTTTGTGCCATTCTGATTGGCCTTAGAACCCTTGTTGATTGAATGAAAGGCCTACCAGGTGGAGGAGTTGAGAGAGTTCTGTTTGGTGGAGATGGAGACCTTTGGATTCTCCTCCCACTTTGCCTTATTCTTGGAGATAACTGCAGATATTCAAACAACACCTCTTCCTCTCCAGCTCTTGACCTTGTAGTTGATTCTTCTCATGAGTTTTCAGGTTTGCACTGCTAAAACCAGCTGATTCTTCTTCCTTGGAGTCGCCAGATGTGTAATTTATAACTCTTTTAAAGTAAGAAACTTGCAACAAATGCACATCAATTTTGTTGCAATGAAGATGAAGACCTCTAAGGTCCCACCGGGCATGCCAAAACTGTTGTTGCAAATCAGCAACACCCCCTGGATGTTGATCAGATTTATAGTTTGATCATACTAGCATCCAGTGTGATTGCACAACATTGAATCCTTTCCCCAAGTGTGGGACTTGCAAAATGAGAAAGGAATCTCTAGTTTAGAGGCTGGTTCCTTAGTTCCTCTGGTCAGATTTATCACTTACAAGTTGCAGAGGTCTATATTCCTAACCCTACCCTAAATTCCAAAGGAGACAGAGATAGAGAATGCAAAAAAGCTAAAACTAATGCTAATAGGTGATGCACCAAAGGAGTGGTGAGCATTTTTTACTTCTGTAGATTGACACAGTCCATAAAAAATGCAACAAAAAACCTTATGCACAAACTGATAATTGTAATGAAGGATAATAAATTAACCAAACAACACAGGCAAAGGATGAAAACTAATCATAGAGGCTATATTGCTATTTTAATCATCAAAATCACTTGCATTACAACACCTGAGAGGCAAAATAAAGTTGTAGCTCTTAGAAAAAGTCTGATATTCCACAAAAATAACTTCCAAGGTGAGAAAGGGGGCCTGCAATACACAAAAAAATGTTCAACCCTTTGAAAATGAGCGCCAAATCTGGCTTTTACAGTGCAAGGGACGAGCCCAGGAGAGAGAAACATGGGAAAACATGGAAGGTATTCAACCATTGACCAAAACACATTCAAAACAAGATGGACATCCTTATAGAACCATCCCCTAACATTTTTAGCCATGCTGGGAGAGAATGCGAGCCATTCTTCATTAAAAACGGTGGTTGAAGCATCATTTTTGTCCATGACCATGTGCCAGAGGTGTTTTTTGATTTTCTCTCTCCAAACTCCATAAAAATGCAAAAATTACCTTGGAATCTTGTAGAAAATTTCACCAGCTTTCCATTGATATAAATAACGTGAAAAACCGAGCTCTGGATCAAAAGATATGGCCATTTGAAGTTTTAGGGCAAAACAAGGCCAAATCGGGTTGGCGGGCAAAAATTTGAATTTTTGCACCTTTTTGGTCATTTGGAAAATTTTCCAAAATTTCCCCATGTTCCACCACTCTAGGTGCCACATGGCAGCATCTCATTGGCCGCGGGCCTTTCAGGGGAAAATTTTTCCAAAAAAACTCCACCGAGCCATAACTTCAAAAATACATGGAGTTAGGAGGAAAACTTTACCTTTCTAGAAAGCTGAGAAAGAGCTCTATCCAATGGTGTCATTTCTAGAAGGTTTTGAGTGCTTGAAAAGAAAAATATTATGACTGAGGAAAAAGAGAGGAAAAAATGAGAGGAGTTAGCCACAAAAAATGATCAGGGGCACATTTTTGATAACAGGTACAGGCATGGTAGAAGAGTTGGCGATGGAAGGTTTAGTTCGTTTAACTACCTTATTAGCGGGTAGCGTATTTTTATCTTTAGGTTGTATCTTCTTGGGAAAAGATGATATGGGATTACGGGATGTAGAAGGTAAATCAAATGGCGGAAGAGGATGGGTTACCCATGGGGGTAATCGAGTTGCTGTGGAGGTGGTTAGTAGAGGTTCCGTAGAAGGTGTGAGTGGAAGAGAAGATAATGTTATGGGTAGTGAAGGAGTTAAGGATGGTAGTGGTGGTATAGGTGGTATGAAGGTTACGGGTAACGGAGGAGGTTGTGTGGTTCATTTTTGTATATTAGGGGTTCATGATGATGGAGTGGGCTGCTATGTTCGTGGTTTAATAGTGGAAGGAGATTACTTGGCTAGGGTTGAGGGGTGAGGTACTAGGATAGACAGAAGGGGTGAAGGTGATAATGGTGTGGTAGGTGAGGTTGGAGCATGAGGCCTAGTAGGTTGGGTCTCCGTTTTAGGGGCCGGGGTGAGTTTAGTTTTTGTTTTGGAACATGTGGTTAAATCTAATTTGATGGGTGGGTGAGTAAGGCTTGATGTCGGTATGACCCCTAAGGTAGTAATGGGTTTAGGTAAAGGTGTTATAGGCATGGGTAGGTGTTTGGGTGTAGATGTATGTTGGGTTATGGGTAGGGGTGTGAGTTGGGCCATGGGTGGTGATATGGAAGGTGTTGCAATAGTAGTGGTTGTGTTTATTTTGGTTGCTCAAAACACTTTTGGATAGATAGTGGTGGTTTCAGTGAGTGATAGTTACATTTAGGTTGAAACAGGTAGTAAAAGGTGTCCCAAAAGTAAGGCTCTATCAATGTGATCCAGGTGATTGGAAAAGTGTGAAAATAGTACTATTGCTGGTGGGGCCAACTTGGATCAAATGGCAATCCCCTTAAAATGTGTTTGAGATACAGGGAAATGGCTAGCCTCATACTCTATGGGTAAGAGAGCCGTAAGAAAATTCATAGGGTCTTGAAGGTCTGATGGCAAGTGGTCATCTAAAGGCAATGGTATTTCTATAGGATCCTCCATGATTAGAGGAGAGGATGGGCCAAATGAGGTGGAATATCCTTATGATGGTGTAGGAGGTGGACATGCATCTCCTATGGGTAGGAGAGGTGCCATTGAAAATTTTTCGGTAATTTGAGGGGTCAAAGGTAGTGTGCTAATTATAGGCTCTTCCACGGATGAAGGAGAAAATGAAAAGGTCTCCTCTATGATTAGAGGAGTAGATGAAATAGGTTCTGGTGCAGGTAGGGGAGCTTAGGATAATATTTCATCTATGGAAGGGATATGAGGTAATTGGGAAGCTACTAGTATGTCATTGAAAATAGCATGGTCCTCGTGGATGTTGCTATCATTGTTTGAAGTGTCACCAGCTTGGTTGGAATATGGGGTATGATTAGGGAATGGCTTCTTGAAGATGTGTAAGTTTTGGTTAGCTAGTGCATTCGGGCTATCCAAGACTAGATCTCTATTGTCTATCATTTCTTGGATGATATTCTTGAAGGTGATGCAGTTATTGTCACTATGACCTTTGACACGATGATAGTTACAAAAGTCATGTTCCTTATACCATGAGGTCATGGGTCTCTCGGGTTCAAAACCAATATGTGGTTTATAGGTGGAAGGGTAATGGCACCAACCTTAACAAGATTTTGTAAAATAGAAGAGTAAAATTCTCCTATTGAAGTGTACTTTCTTTGTTCTAGTTTGGACTGGAAAGCTTGGATGGGAGAGAGATTAGAAGGAGGTTTTGCTGGGTTCGATTGATGAGGGGGACCAACCTTGAGAATTATGGCATTTGTAGATTCTTTGGGTTTTGAATAGTTGTTTTGGGGTTTAGAAGATGAATAAGCCTCATTTGATTTTAAGGCGATGTTCTTGTTACGAAGTTGAATTTTCTTCTCTTTGATGGCACGAATTTCCAATTTTTGTGCCATGGTAAATGCCTCGTCAAAAGTGTGAAAGGTTTGCACCTATAGGGTTGGCGAGATGTGTCTTACACAAGCCCGAGTAAATAACTCTATGATTTCAATTTGAGGTAATTGAAATGTGAGCTGGTTAATTAGGTTGCAGTGAGTGACAAAATCAGAGATAGACTCATCGTCATACTGTTGTGTGGAATAGAGATCAGTCATGGTAACCTTTTGAACAATGTTGATGGAGAAGTAATCTAAGAAGGCTTGGGCTACTTTATTAAAAGAGTAGATGGATTTTCTTGGTAGCCCACTGTACCATTCCAATGCAGGTCCTATCAAGGACATCAGGAAGGTATGTAGGAGTAAAGTGTCATCATGGGTGATCAACACCCATGTTTGAAAGACCGCAAATATTGCTGTGGATATTTTTTACTATTGAAATGGTTGAATTTTGGAATTTCCCAATGTACAAGGTATGGGTGAATAGGGATGGATGGATGAATGGGATCATCACAAATTTCATCGTAGGTGAGATATTTGCATGAGCCAGAAACCAATGCTTCTAGTGTATAAATCTTTTCCATCATTAATTTGATGAGGTCATTGGTAGGTTGTGATGGAAGGCCTCCTCCTGTGGCATAAGAGGGCTGGTACTGAACATGTGATGTTGGTGGAATTCCAGTGTATGGAAGTGCCGAATATGAAGGTTGAGAATAGGGTACCGTCATAGAGGGAATATATCTAGAATAGGCGACAGACGAGATGGGGGGTTGTTGATAGTATGTGTATGTAGGTGGGAAAGTCATAGTGACTCTAATAGTGATTGAGGGCAGAGATTTTGGGATGGAGAGGATGAGGTTATAGAATGGATTAGGGGTCACTAACACCACGGATGGTTGTTTTGCAATGGGTATTTTTGAGACAATGGGCGTGGATGAGGTTATTTTCTAGGTGATCGCTGAGGGGACAACAGATACTACGGGTGCAACTGATACTGCAGACACAATGGTCATAACATGTATGGGTCCTAGATGTGAAACCAATGGGGGTGAAGTAGGTGAAGGTAACGCCGTGTTATTAGGTTCTGATGCAAAAGTGGGAATAAGGGTAGGAGAGATGGATACAAGCATGCCATATATCAACTGTCCTGAGGAGTCCCGGGTGGAAGAGTGGGAAAGGTACAACTGCAAGACTGTAGAATTCTGATCAAGGATTCATGAAAATTATTTGTCACCTACTAAAATGGTGGTAGGTAGGGTTGGATCCATGGGTGATAGGTTAGAGGGTGGTGAAAGACTAGGCAGGAGTGGTTGACAACTCGCTTGAAGTATAAGAGTGTTAGCCTGACTGTGAGTCAACACCATATGAATGAATGCATATCAAGTGATGATGTAGCCTTTAGATGACACAAGGAGTAGTTAGAATATAAAAATTAGGTGTCTATAGGTAGATTTTGGGTAATATATTAGTTGATTTTCAATACAGGTTAATCGACACTAGCTAAGGATGACCGATGCTGGTTTAGGGGTAACCAAGGTCGGTTACTATGAGACAGGAACATTTTTACCAAATGAGGAAAAGACTATCGACGGCTAGATAGACAAGTTATATGATGATTGTTTATCGAACTTGAGAGAGTACAAAGACTCACATGAACTCTAACAGCAAATAAAATGGAATAGGGGTTATTTTAGGCAATTTAACCCAAAGAACAGACAACCGATGTCGGTTACTGTGAAAATTAGAAATATCTAGAAAAATGAATTATTATGAATTTTAGTGAGATAAATAACCAACCTAGAGGTCTGGAGATGATGTAATGAAGTCTTGACACACTCAAAATAATTCATAATACTCCAACTGTGATTGTGGAGTGTGTAAGGCAACAGAATGGAAAAATGGAGAAGAGTATCCTCATACCTCAAAACACACATCAATCAAACACTAAAAACATGTACCTAACAAGTGATTTTTACTTTGTTGAGCTTATGCTATTTAGAATATTGACTCATGAATTTAGAATAGACTTTTTGGTGAGGAAGGCTTTCTATAAAGAAGGATATCTAGAAGGAGAGGTTTCAGGTATGTTATGGCGGAGGCGGGCCATCCTTTGAGATAATGACTCGAAAGAGGTAATAAGCTGGGGATTACCTACCAATCCGATCATGTGATCATGGACATATGTTCCCAGGTAAGATGTTGTTTAATAAAAATGTGTATATTTCAGTTTTGTGTAGTTTGGTAAAAACAGAGATAGAGAGAGAGAATGTGCTTTCTACGATTCTTTGTGTCAACCATCAGCTGGGCATGACTTCTAGCATATAGGTTGCCCTCATTTTAATGTGAGCTAAATGCAACAAATCATAATATAATGCAACAAATTTTAATCCCAAATCAAAAAGACTATGTTCGATGAAGCAAATGATGAATATGAGAGGGTATGTTCTTTCACTAAATGTAGAAAGCAAAAAAGAAGAATAATTCTTTTTAAATACACCAAGAGAAATGTTTCTTTTAGAGAAATTAGAAATAAAATAGGATTACTAGGGAAGAAAATTACTGTGTAAGATTTTTAAAAGGAAATAAACACACAAATTTCACCGAAGAGTGAAGAAAAAGCAATAGAACCCTTGATGGGTCCCACCGAGCATGCCAAAATGTTTCACCATTTTCTTTACATTTCTATAAGATTAACAAAACAGATAGAGGTAAAAGGCCAAGGAGGAATACTTATTAAATGGGTTGGTTGATGGTTGTTACATGTGTTTTGACTTCTTGATCCAATACTGATTGTGAGATATTACTTTTGGCTAAGAGGAACTACTTGTAATAGAAAACAAGATGACAAGAGAGAAGCTAAATGATATATGATAGTGGACTGCCTAGCGTATGCTAGTCTCAGGAAGTGTGATACTTCCTAAATGGCTGTCAATCCAGTATTTAAAACATATTAATGTAAGAAATAAATAAATTCCTACTGTATTTGATATGATTTAGGTATCTCATTCAAGTAAAATAAGAAAATCTAATATAACAGGCAACATTATAGTCAAACCTAAAAGGTTGGTAGGTGTTAGGGTACTTGACTGGTCAGGGTCAGGTTCTGGGTTGTTTGGTTATGTTCTTGGCACAAGGCATGAAACACAGAGACCGGTGTTGGTTGGGTATAACCAACAATGGTTAAGGGAGACCAAATATGGTTATGGGTAACTGACGTCAGTACACTAGGGTGATAGTAATTCAATGAAAACCTTATTGTAGAGTTTAGGTGAGGTTATATGAGGCTAAAGAAGGAGATGGTGAGGTCTGTGGGAATACTATGAACACATAGAGAGGTGGAAGGGCTAGGATAGGTGATCTAATAAATGAGTGGGTGAGGTTTTTGGGTTTTGTCAGAAAGAATCCTATGGAGGAATGGGAATTTTAATAGAAGAATGGTAATAGAAATGATAACAACTCTATGAAAAGAATAGGAATGGAAATGATTAATGATAAAACACTTACCAATGTTGTAGGTCCAATGGTTGGGTGGTGGTAATGATCAGTTAATGGAATGGAGCTTGGTGCAATAGTGACGCTTCCTGAGAATGTTGTCCATGAGTGCTAATGCTTCTAGATCTGTCTTGGTGCTGGCTATGGATGTCTGGGTGCATTAAACAACTATAGTTCTACTTGCATGCAGCTCTCTTCTCGTCCCTCTTTCTCTCATAATCTTCCAACCTCTCAAACAAGGTTGCTAAGCTAAATAAGTGGTAATTGATGATGGTTTTGTCTTGACTAACATCGGTTTATGAGTGACCGATGTCGGTTAAGGTGGGATTTCCTAGGTTTACTAAAATGGGTAGATATTTATAATTTCTTGGGCCCATTTAGTTTTTTTCTCACATATTAGAACGAAAGCTTCCCTTGTAATGGGAGGGAATGTGGTTAGAGAAATATTAGGCATTGATTTTAGGGTTAGACCAAATCTTGGCTCATTAAGGCAAGTAAGACTTAGTTACTGTTAGTTATAGAAACATGCCAAGAATAGGTTTAGAGTGAGGTGGCTGGATGAGGTGTCTAGGTGAGGTGGAAATTAGGTCAATTAAGGTAATAAAATAATGGATATTATGTGGATGGGTTTTTAATTTAATTTAATTAATATTGATGTGGTGTGGAGGAGAGCGTGGTTAGATGCCTATGTTTTAAGTTGGTTATCTGATCTGGGGATAAGGGGAATGTGACCACATTTAGGTGTCTACAGTCTTAATTATATCACTATCATATATTAACATTATTCACCTATCATGACATAGGTTGACCTTGTTCCTTTTGGGTATTGTGTGTCTCATCCCTGTTATGGTTTTTACCATTTCATATCTTTTTAATTATGGTTTTATATCAAATATTATTGATGGAAAATCCTCCTTTAAAATAAGCTCTCTCTTTTAAAAAAATTTTAAACTTCTTAACCTTGACCTTTTTTTATCGTCCATCTTAGTCTAGGGTGTTGAACCCTTGTGTCCTACTAGTTACATGAGGTTGAGACTTGGGGGGGGGAAATGTTCCTTCCCAACCAACATACTATCAACATATAAGGAAAAATCAATATGAAAAATATATAAAACTATAAAATATTTGCACCTTTCATCGTTCACAGTCTTTAGTGATAAGCCCATAATTTTCACTAGTAGTATGAGATTGAGAATGGAAGAAGATGTCCTTACTTGACTACATTTTTTTTCATTGTTGATCCCTTGTCTCTTAATGGTGGTATGGGGAAACATGTAGGGGGTCCCTTTTAAAAATAAACAAAAATAATTAACCAATAAATCC
This sequence comes from Taxus chinensis, assembly GCA_019776745.2. NCBI lineage: Eukaryota > Viridiplantae > Streptophyta > Pinopsida > Cupressales > Taxaceae > Taxus > Taxus chinensis. The sequence continues at coordinate 749,494,504 of CM034154.1, read as the reverse complement.
TTTAGAAATCTTAATTGAAAGTGCTTAATAAAAAATATTCCAAGATTTTATTTATGTTAAAGAGAAACAACAACTCCTTCAACTGGATCTTGTCAATCAGTAGACCATTAATGGATCTAAGTCTATCCAAAACCTATAAATTAGAATCATCTCGGAATTGGTCAAATAATCTTGACTAAATATGGTTTACATTTTTCTCATATGGATCATTATTACACCTTATGTCTTCACATACATCATCTTCACTTTTGTATCACTATTCATCTTGTTATCACGTCCTTCTTGTCTCTTGGTGATGATCCCTTGCATCTTCCTAGTTTCATGGATTCTGTGAGAAGAGTGAAATACCATATCATTTTATCATCTAAATTTCTATCAATGGGATGGAATCCTTCTAATTATTTGCACTTTCTTTCAAGCAGTGCACCCCCTTTACCAAGTTTTTAAAAAATACCAACAACATTCAAAAATGTTTCAAAAAAAATTAAAAACATTCAAATATGTTTCACAAAATACCAAAAACAATATTTAATTGTTCCAAAAATATAAAAAACAATCTAAAATTGTTCCAAAATCCAAAAAACCAATATAAAATTGTCAAAATCAAAACATTCAAATAATGTTTGACCAAGTTTCAACAACAGGATAACACAGTTTAACAATTTCTCCTTTTGACGACGCTCCTCATGATCATTCTGGATGATGTTTTTATTTTCATTTTTATTTCTTGTGGTGTATATTTATGCTCAAGGAAATCATTTACCCTTTCGTGATTTAACGTATCTTGGGGAACACTTATAATTCATATTTTAGTCCAATACAGATCAAACTTCAATGGGATTTGACAAGAGTATCTTTTGGAGTATCTAAGCATCATTCCACTCTTCGTATTGATCCAATCCTCTCACGTTTTAAGCTATCACTTGAGATTTTTCATAGTTTGTCTAGTTCTTCAATGTGGAATACATTTGGAGTGTCGTTAGACATCGTTATTACAATTTGTGTTGTACTATTATAGTTTGTCAACATTGTGATGATGTTTTTTACTTTTTCAGCTTGTTATTTTGTTGTAATTTATTTACCTTTGTTGTACAATAATTGTAGGAAAATTCTTGGCATCTTATTTCACAAATAACTTTGGTGTTGTTTATTCTAGTTCATATTGGTTTTTTTTTCCAATGCTTGTTTCTTGTCTTTGTGTTAATTGCGCGTGTTGTGTTTTCCTTTTGGTTTACTAAATAATTCGTGTTGTGTTTTCTTTTTTTGTGTATTCAAGTTTGTTTACATTTATTTGCATTTGTATTTCATATTTTTCAAAAAAAATCAAAAATCCAAAAACAAATCATATATTTCAAAAATTCCAAAAAAATAAAAAATTATAAAAAAAATTGAACCATTCGCTTATCATAGAAATACTACAATTGGACAACTCTTGAAGTGAATTTTTCAACATCTCAAACAAAATCTTAATAAATTTGTACCTTTATCTACTACCCTAGTGATCATTCCAATCTTCACGTTCTTACCTTTTTATGATTGCTAACTCTATTTAGCGAAAGTCACAAAATTATTTTTCCATTGCGATATAACTTTGCATGGGGCAATTTATCTCTGATCATTTGCACGAACTAATCTAACAAGAGTTTCATGAGGAGTACCTTTACTCCACTCTTTAGTATGATCTTATTCCCACCTTGGGATCATTTGCATCTACTTAACCATCATTTTGGCATGCATTAGGGGGCATATTTGATTGTCTTTATTTTTTGACTTTTTTTTTTCATTGTTGATGTTTATTTTTTGAACCACTTTCAAGTACTGTGATTAGATATTGGTTCCTTTATAACCCTGATGCTTGCACCTACTATACATGTTGGTTAGGATTTTCTTTTAATATTTTCTTTTTTGTGTGTGTGTGTTTTTTTTACATGCATTTGGGTTACCCATATTGATTCTTTCATAATCATGGTGACAAACTCTATTACGTAGCAACAAAAATAAGGTTTCTTTAAATTTATTCTCCAAATGACTCTCATGCTATGATCACATTCCTTCACATCCTTTTTCTAATACCTTTTCTTCTTCCTATCAAGTGGCTTTCCACCATTTTTGTGTTATCCACATGCTTGAGGGGGTATTCTTATACTATTCTACTCATTAGGGCATCCAAATGCCTCACCGTTTCCCCATCCTTGATTTTGTGTGTGTCTAATATATTTAAAATGCTATTACTTCGCAATAGCAATTTAAAGAGAGGAAAATATAGACACCCTAAATTCACATACCTATTCCCAGTATTATCCCAGTACATCCCAGTTCATCCCTTTATGATTGATCAATTAAATTAATTAATCATGTAGATTACAATTCTTTGGATTAATTAAATTAATCATTAGTACACATTTCACTAGCTTAATTATCATTTTTAAATAAATTAATAATTAGTAAGTGTGCACATTATAGCTAATTAAATTAGTTATTTAAATAGGAAAATACACCTATTTTCCTAGTCAACTACCACTTAGGTTCCCTTTGAACCCCACTTGGAATCGACTTCCTTATCCTAGTCAACTCCACTTGGAATCCACTTCAGTAGTTCAGTTAACTTAAGTTCTAGAATCTTAGAAAAGTGTGGGTAATTAAATTGCACGTACAACCACCTTTCCAGATGTAACTTCTGTAGTTAAATCTATTTACTGCCCCTCAATAGCATTTATCTTTTTGTAGTTTTTCAAACTCCCTCAACTATTATTGTTAGCATTGCATTCACCCCAATTTTAAACAACTTCAAACCACCACTTAGCCTCTGTAAAACATTGTCTTACCCTCTTTTAAATCTTATTGGACTTACAACACACTTACTTTGTCAATTTCGCTCTCTAATATCTACATATTGGAGGTTTTCATATTTGTATGCATAGCAATTTGCATCCCCATTTAGAGGTCATTCAAGAGCACCCACAATCAATCATTCACAAAGTTACACAATTTTAAAGGATTCATACAACCTTATATGAGGTTTGCAAAGAAGAGCTACATGAAGGTTTGCACATCTGTTTTGTTTGTCTTCCATTTAGTGAGTTTTTCTCTATTTACAATATAATTATGAAGTATTTTATGCATACCATAAAGCGTTAGGAAACTCCGTTAAGGACTATAAATCCCTATGTTCTATAATTCAAACTTGTAAATCCAAATCATCCAGTTGTAATCAAACATCCAAATCAAATCAAACCAACTTGATAGACCTTTAAAGTCACTCCTACTAAACCATCACCCAACACTTCATCCACACGCAGAAATAGTGATGCTTCTTTCTAGTAATACCCCACTCCATCAAATAGATGTTTTTCATATAAATACAAGAGCACATACACAAGACTTGAAGGCATTAAATCAAAATAGGCCCGAAGTATCTATCTCCCTTGCTCCCCCTAAATTTCCTAACCCGTTATCTTCTGAATCCAAGGTTTTGATGCAAATCTATATCAACATTCTATGAATTTAATCAAGTTAAGAAGTATTGAACAACAACTTACATCCATATCCTTGCAGTGAGGGTTTTTCCAAGAAGCTTAAAATGGCTTAAAATTGCATAAAAATGATCAAATCACCTTAAATGGCTTACTCCATCACAATACCATGTTTATACCCTTCATTAAGTTTCATTTCAACTCCCAAGATGACCTCATTTCATGCAAACTCCATTAACATTTACCTTTCCTCAACTTTTGCTTCACCTCTCTTCACTAGTTCTTAGCTCAAATAAGAAACTGTTGGCTTTTTCGCCTACAATAACTCTTGCACTACCTTGTACCATGTTTCAGACTTAAAAAAATGTTTAGATATAACTATCGAATTACTACAAAATATTAAAACCATCAACTTTCACTTATCTTTGTCAAGACTTCCCTTTTAATCTTCTTAAGACAATACTCTTTATGGGTTCATGGTTGGAAGGTTTGGTAGACACCCTGAACAAAGTGAAAAAACTTTTGTCCACCCTTTATCACCAATATGGTGTGGGGTAACTTTAATAATCTAAATCTTAATCCTTTCCTCTCAAATCCACCAACCTCATTAATATCTCTATAAACTTGACCAACCCTCAAATCCAATAATAAAAGAGAGGTTTTCTAGATACCCATTTAAGTCTTCTTCCTTTGTGAGAATTTTTAGTATGATATTCTTTGAGAAGTATGACTTAAACCCCTCTATCTCAACATCTATTAGGTCTTTTCACTCTATTACAATCTCCAAGAAACTAACTGCTAGATTTTTCAAGCTCCTAATGGTTTCTTCATCCCTTAAAATCACTCAACATAGTTTACATGTGATTCCTAGTTAATATATATGGAGTTTCAGGTCTTTATTTGAGCTATTAAGGTCTCTAATGTAAAGGCTAGGCATAAACCTTGAGAAGGGTTTCTAACCAACCTAATAAAACTTAAAACTTCTACGATGGTCAAATCTTAGTCCTAGGCCTCCAAACTCTATCCAATGGTCAACATTCACTTACCAAACATGTATGGGATGTTAGTTGGGTTCAACCAAGCCTCAATATATGAAAAAGGATTATTCCTTCAATTTATTGTCTTGTAGGGATTGTCAGGGCCTAGACTTTTAAACCCTCACCCTTCATAAGAAATACACAAAATTTCCTTGTGTTTTTTCTCTGTAATGAGACATTCTCCAACTTCCTTTTATGAACAACTACCAAAGTTATACCACATCATGCATTTGTAAAATAAGAAAACAAATAGTCATCCAGCTATAGCAACAGAACACAGTGTGATTTCTTGTAGTTTTCAATTAAACTAACAAGCATCCAATGTTAAGTATCACGCCACTTACCTGTATATCATGATGATTATCAAAATAATACTTTACCACAAGGATTTCATGATACTTAGACCCAAAAATTTTCCAAACACAATCTTACATTATTTAAGCATTACCATTCATGTCAGAACAGGGGATCACCTTCAATGCTACATTCTAACCAAAATATCCTTTTATAGAGTTGTTTATATTGTAATGATTAAATTCAAGCGTCACCTTCTACAAAGAGGTAAAATAGCATGTATGCATAAATACTGAATTTATTATTCAAAAATAGAGTTTCCTTACATTAGATTGTATGTTTAATACAAAATCTCATATATTTTTTCATTCTTCCTCTTCTCCAACCTCGAGGAACGCTCTCGTTCCTCTCTCTTGCATCCTATAGGAGGATAACTACCTCCATTTCTTTGAATTCAACATCCTTTTAATGTAACTTTCATGCATACCTAACTAAATTTCAAGACTCTTCATATGGATTTTCAACACAATGAGGCATTTTACATCATTTTAAACATTTCATGTACTCTCACACACACTCTAAGAATAATTGCCACATCTTAGGACCTAAATCACCCTCTCATACTTTAAAAAATCCCTTTAACATCTTGACAAGCCATATTGCTCCTTTATATGTTGTAGTCTTTTATTTCTGCTTAAATGATATACACATAGGCACTTCTTTTAGATGGATCTAAATGCTCATGCGAAGCACATGCAGCTACCTAGTCCCTCCTTTTTGTTGTTTGATAGGGTGTTAACATGCATGTTAATCACCATAATTGACTAAGAAACCAATCAAGCATAAATAACCATTACATTCATGTCGCTTTGGAAACACATATAATAAGGAAACCTAATAGTCTAGGCAATAACCAAGATCAATTGAACTATTAGATCACCATACTCAAAACGTATCATCAATTAGAATCTAACCACATTCATCCATCATAAATTAGAATTCATAAAATTAATGAAGTTAAATACATATCACAGTCATTACACAAGTTCCTTGGACCTTGCACACAAACATCAAACCCTAAGTCTGTATCAAAAATTCATAACTCTGCTAGGTATAAAGAACTACTACTAACACTAACCTACATCAGATATATATAGGGGTGGGGACTTTCCCTTCACCACCCATGCACTCTCATAATAATAGGTGTGCTCAAACAAAGAACCTGTATGTTTTCTTTCCTAAAAATAACCATGTGTATCAATCTTGCATGTTTTTACAATTCTTGTTAATAATAGATTAATCCTAAAAATAAGACTTTCTTTAATCCTATTAATAGCCTCCATCAAGCATGTTGTGCATGTGTTTTTCTCTATTACTTGCTCCGCATTCCAAGTCTATTTATATCATGACATAGAAAATTGGCTAAGTCCTAGATTTATTTCATGTGTGTGAGAAGTCCCTCGCGCTACCTTTTTCACCATCTAAACACGCCCTTCTGTACGCTACCCCCCATTCCTTTGCGTGTGCATGTTTCTACGCATAAGCCTTGTATACTCCTTCACTTAGTCACTTTTACCAACCAACATGACCCTACAGTAGGCATGTTATCCATCCACACCAACACCAAAGAAAGAATATCTCAAGAAAGAATAAATAATTTATGGTCACAAAGAATAATGACATATTCCAAAGAATGAAATAATTTCTCCACACGCAATTTTCTCTACTGCTTAGTTAGATACATCAGCTCATGGAACTCCTTATTAAGGATTCTCTCTAACTCACCCCATTCTACAAGGCCCTTGGTTGTTGTTTTTGGAACCAACCCAACTACCTCCATTAGCTTCTTGGGGGTCATATCTTATCTCTTATACTTTATCTCCCTTATAACTCTCGCCAGGCCTGAGATCAATCCTTCCAAACCATTCATTCTCTATACATGAGGGATCCCATCTCCTTAAGACTTATCTCTTATGTATCCCTAGATGTCTTCAAGACATCTCACTTCTACGCAATTTCTGCCAAGATCTCCTCATGCCAAAGCTTCCTTTCCTTATCATCCTGGCCTACGCATATGCCAAATTTTCTTCTTCCTGAGTAGTATATGCCTTAAGGATGGGGTCAAGGTCTTGAAAATGATCAAAACCACATACCACCTTCTTCAGTGCATCCTTCATTATCTGGAACAATGCCTCATACTCTACAATCTTACGTGTTATCAGCTTCTTATTCTTCTCCTTTTCAACGACCAAGTCTTCTTATGAGGTTCCCTACACACTTGGCTTCTCTTGCAAAAAACATATGGACCAAATCTTACAAATAATGCAGTGCCGAGGGGTACATATCCTTAGTTATTTCTTAAAACTCAGGGTGCATGTTATCATGATCTCATCTACAATATGGATGGCCATGTCTAGGACAATCTTGGTTCTTTTTTTCTACCTTTTTGTGTCACCTCTGTAAGCCATTAGAACCTCTTGCTCCTTAATCATTTTTATCTTCAAGAAATGTTCATTTGGTGGCCCCCTTGTCTAGGTTTCTGTGAGCTACTTCTTACTCACCATCTTATTCAAAGCATTGTTGGTTTTCTCATCAATAAGCTCTGTTAGCCTTCACCATCAAAATTTTCCTTGGCCTTCTTCAGTTTGCACGTAGTAAATGCTTCATCAGTGATCTCAAAATCAAGACTCATCCATATGAGTCTGCATACTACATGACAATCTATTCCTTGTGTGCATGGTGGCACCCTCTATGGTTAATCACTTCCCATCCATAAATATTCTCCATTCCACTACTAAATTTTGAAATTTCACAAGAAACACCTTGGATTGATCATCAATATAACTTACTTGAGGTGTGCATGCATGACCTCATCCTTCTTCCTCCTTCTTCCTTTGTGTCTTTCTATGTAGGTATATGATGCTCCTCATGGGTATGCACACTTGTTCCATCTCCACAAGAAACACCTTCACTCCTTGTTGGTATCTTCATCTACTTTGCCTTTCTGTTCCTCCTCATGTACCTCCAGTATGTGTCTCATGCACCTCTACATCATGTTATATATTCACATCCTTAACTTCTTCTTCCTCCACATCATGGATTAGAATGGATTTTCTTCATTGTGTGTGGCTTCTTATAATTCCTTTCCTCATCACTGTCCACCTTATGTACCAACTTTTCCCTTTCTTATTTTATTTTTTTGGTTTGGTTTGGGTGGGTGACTTTTGGTGACTTATTCATAGGTTCTGAAGTCCTGCACCAGTATCTTGCTCCTTACACATTCTCTTCAACTTTATTCTGAGGTTTTGATAAAGTACAATGTTGATCCTTTAGTTCTTCCTCCTCCTCTTTTATCTCCTCCTCATACTTTGGAGGAGTGGCCTCACACGTAGTTTCCTTGTTCCTAAATGTTTTTCTACCTTTTGGTGGATCTGGTATCCTTAATTCATCCTCAATATATTTTCCATCGACCAACTTGGGCTTTAAGTATATATATATATATATATATATATATATATATATATATATATATATACCCCCTTTGACTTCTTCATTCCCTATTGCAAATGTCATGGAATTGATGTTGATATCATCAGATATCATGGTCTCTACATATGTTGATTTCCCAGGGTATACATAGGTTTTTCTCAACATATGGTAATCAATCATCTACTTTATCACATCAAATTTGATCTTGTATGTGTTAAAAAACTTGTGCACAAACACCTAGAAGTGTCTTACAATGAATGCATATGGAAGCTTGCACCAAGGGATTTTTGCACCGGTCTTCAAATAAAATATAACAAGGCAGAAATGTTGGTACATCATAAAATCTACCTTTCCTTTTAAAACCATGGGAAACTCCCTTAGGATGCTTCATTCATGTCTGAATTCCTCATGCATTCACCAATACCACCTATCCACCCATAGATTATAAGAATTAGTTATTTTGTCATAGGTGTACTCTGTGAATCTATTTGTGGAGGGATTTATTCTCTGGTGGGTACTTCCATATGTTGTCATTCGGGTCATCTGGAACTCCAATATCTGAGAAGGAAATGGAAAGGTAGAGATGCTCCACAAGTGATCTTGTCACCTAGCACACACTTCCTCTATAATCCCTTCTACAATGAAGGTAGAAATTTTTACAGTCCCTTTGGCCATATTTTGCACAATGTGGAGGCATGTTTTATAAACCTGTGTCCATCTCTCATGCAGCTCCTAACTTTGTAACCATACACACGTCAAACTCTCACCACAGGTTCAGTAAGCTTGACTATATCCATCGTGTGGCCCCCTCTCTAGTACTTCAATGAAATGGAGGTGACCTCTGACTCCTAGTTCATCATCTAAATCTATCTCTATCTCTACACCTAAACTAGTGCAATCTAGTGACCCTCCTAATCATCTGCATGGTAATGCACATCCTCCTACCTGTAAAATAGAATAATTCCTCATGGACTTAAGACATTAACCACTTGTAGAGGCACTTGGGATTACCAAAATATGGCAACTCATACAATTGAAGGACTCTTTTTCCCTCCAATACCTAATATCCCTTATCATCATAGATCGACTTTTCATCAGCCAGTTTTTGGTTTGTCTTCTAAATCAACTCATTCTCAATTTTGTCCTCATTTGAGTTCAAGAAATGATTGTTAGTCACTGAATTTACATTTTATGATATGGGACTCCCAGATATGTCCCATGATAACATCCTCTAGATATTGCATTTTTTATAATCATTATTTTGGTGCTTCTTAAACCTCAACCTCTATTTCTTTCTTCTTTCCTTTACCCTTAGTTACCACCAAAAGTGCCCTTTTGGGTGCCATATGGTTATCCTGAATAGGGTTTTAACTTCTCACAACCTAAAATATCTCATGCCCTAGGTGTCTAAAATATTACTATTCAACCACTTGCATCCAACCAATTTCTCTGTTCTCTTAACCTGCCCTTATTCCTTAGTCTTCTGACAATAACCTTGCATTCCCTGATTCCAATTATGTGTACCTATGGTCAAATAACTCTGCAAACCCTACTTCACAACCCTTCATACCTTTTCCATTCTTCAAAATTCCTTCTAAAGGAGATCCACAACTAATCCATGTGTTAACTTGATATGGGTTGCTCAGTTCTTCAATTTCTCACACAAATTTACATAAGTTTTTACTAATTCACACAAATTTGCACTCTTTAATGCTTGAATTCTTCATGAAGTTAAGGTAAAGAATGAACCTCCTTCAACTCCCTTTTTATAGATTTTCTTAATTTTTATCACATTAATTTATCCTCACATACCACCATAATACAACTTTAACTATGCCTTATTACTTTTTCTTTTCTTTTCTTGACTTTCTTTTGTGTGCTACAGTCATAACCTTTTAGTGTGCTTACTAATTTAAAGACACAAACATCCTTGCATGTGCTTACCTACACTCGAACATATCTTCCTATGCACTTTATACCAAGTAGTCCATCCTGTTTCACCTACCTTGTGTTACATTGTGCAACATATTCCTCGCGTGGTCTCCAATATGAGAAATTTCCATGAGCACCATCATTCTTAGCACATGTGACACCTTTTTCCTTTACTTGCACACACCTTTCCAAAAACATCCCACCTTTTAACTATCATGCGTACATCTTCTTCAAATTTCTAATGCACTTGCACCTAGTTCAACCCACACTAAAATTAGACATAGTCCTTTGCGCATGAACTTAGTAGAGAATAATCAACTTCTTGCACACAAGTGATCTTATTACAACAAAACAAGAAAAGTTAAAAAACAAAACATGAAAGGGAAATCTAATCTAAGTGGCAATACAACCTTATTACAAACACCAAGAATATTTATTTATAGTAGGGCTTAAACCTACTCCCATTGAAGTAACCAAGAAACATGGTTCCATCCAACACCTGTAATTGACATGCACCTGATTCAAGTATTTTGGTTACTACAAAGGTCCCAACCAATGCACCTTGAACTTCCTTGAGTGGTGCATAAACTTGGAGTCATAGAGAAGGACCATCTTTTCATCTTCAAACGACTTGTTATTAATGTGCCTATCATGCCAAGCCTTCTGTTGTGCCTTCTCATTCTTCTAGCTCCAATGTACAATGGCATGCCACTCATCTAATTGCATTAGTTTTTCAATGCACTCTTCCACAACCTTTTCATTTGATTATCCACATGTGCATGCAATACGCAAGGATGGTAACAAAAATTCCATAGGTAGTACAACCTAATTATCAAACATGAGCCTCATATTATCACAGTGACCCCTAAAACTTTCGTAGATGGTCTAGTCATCTAGGTACACCTGTAAACATTTATGGATGAAATCATGAAAAGCGTGTACAAAAATGTGTGAGAATACTATTGGCGCATTCTTCAATCTGAAAAGAATAATTGTATAAGAAAAATTTCCCCATTCAGTGGTAAAGTTTTTCTTTTCCTAGTCCTCTGGTGTAATGCACACCCAATGATAGCCTAAAAATCCATCAGTGGTGGAATAGGTCTCGTGTCATGCGACTTCTTAAAGGATCTCCTCGGTGACTGGGTGGGAAAAGGATATATGACACATGCAGAATTAAGTTCTCTGTAGTCTACACAGATCCTGATCTTCCCATACTTTTTTATGATGATAACCATAGGGATAACCCACTTGAATTATTCAAGTGGCTCAATGATACCTAAATTAAGAATCTTATCGATCTCCTCTTTTACCTTCATGTGTAAATTCAGGATCATCCTATAAGGCCTCTTTTGAATAGGTTGCATGTCATCCTTCAAATTAATCTTCATCTTACCTAATGATGGTTGGACCCCTTTTAACTCATGATATCCACTAGGAAACAAATCTTGAAATTTTCACAAGAGATCAATGATATTTTCTACCTCTTGTTCTGACAAGTAATGTCCAATTATTGCCTCTTTAGACGCATCCTTATTGTTAATGTTAACTTTATTTATTTTCATGGGAGCATGGTACGTGCATGCCTTTTCATCCGTAGAGTCCATGCCCTCACATGCACCCTCTGTGTGGCTAACATATAGGTTCTCCACTTCTTCATCATCAATCATGTATACTAGATTTCCTTTTTTTTCTTTTCTTGCACTACCAAGCTACATTTCCTTCATCTCAAAAATTTCTTCACACGCCTCGAGATCAGGTTCTCCAAGTAATTCAATCATAAGTTCTTATAATTTTGCATTATCTCCCAAATTTATGTTGTTCATAATCTGTATAGCCTCATGTACATGTGGTTTATTATAAAAATAGTCAAAGGTTTGGACAATACCTGCAGTCATCTCACGCTAGCACATAGTCTCCCTTTTTAGCTCAGCATGGACATACCATGCACATGCATATGTGTAGTGTGGAATAGAACTTATGTACCCATACAAATGGTGGTAAGGCCTCCTAGCCTTGTACCCATATTCTCTCACAATTATGGACATGTACCAAAGTAGGAGTCTTCCCATTATATTCATATATGAGTGTAGGTACATTTCTCTGAGTAAACATTGAGGAAAAGGAAATTCTCACTTCTCACCAACCCAAAAGGTTATCTGTGTGTGTCACCCACCACCATGTTGTTGTTTTGTGTAAATTATATACCAACATGTTTCTTTGATCACCTTCATTCAGCCATTGGCTCTCCATAGCATGCAAATATGTATCAGGTTTTCCTTCACCAGTATACCTCAGTAACTAACTTATGCTCATCCCCCTAATCATTCATAGCCTAATCATTCTATTTATTATTCCTTTCATCCCATGCCTGACCATATCGTATGTTCCATGTGCCTAGTTATCACAATCAATAATTTTGTTATCACTAATTGACTACGCATATTCCCACTATAACATGCCTTCTTTATATATTTCTATAGTCTCAGAGTCTTGTACCGAGCATGCATAAATATTGTTTAGATATTATTTACTTAAAGGTTCAACATATTGTATATATTTTTCCTCATCCAGAGGCATAATCATGTGTTCATCCTTATTCTCAAAGTTGATGTATCCTATGTTGAAATGGGGTCTGCATTATTTTCATAACACCAGGGTCACCCAAGTAGTGCTATAAATTTGTCTTCTTTAGCAAGCTCCAATACCTAAAAGTCTCAAGTAAACTTGGCTCCCTATATTTTAATTTTAGCATCCTTCACAACCCCAATAGGTATAGCCCTAGTACTGTTTTCCATATACAACCCATTTAAGGATGGTTGTAATCATGGTATCCCCATCTGATTCCATATATCCAAAGTTATCACATTCACCTCAGTGCTTGTATTTATCAAAATATTGCTTACCAACCACTCATTAATCACCACATCCAAAGTGATTTCTTTATCATACTCATGGTTTTTTGGTGGCAAGTTCACATGTAGTATCTTACACTCATGTTCAACTCCAGCGTGTGGTACCTTTTCAACACAACCATTCCCCTAGAAATGGGATGATATTTTCTTGTCTCAACATCTTACACACTTCTTTCATATCATCCACATCCTTCTAAGGGAGTTCCATATTATTTTCACATTCTCTCTTATGCTCCTACTCTTTTAGGTACTATATCTCACCTTGCAAATCTCTGATGACTCCCATAATCTCTTGGTATACCTCCCTCTGATGAGAAGCATCCATATACTTAACATGTATTAATTATTCTCTCTTGATGAGTGGTTTAGCATTAAGAGGCTCATGTGTGTGTGCTTATTCATCACTTGTAGTAACCAATACGGGTTGTAACTTAGGATTAGGCATCCACTCATCAGTCTTCACGTGATGTACCTTGATCATTCTTGTGTCATTTTCCTTCTTCTTGTTCTTACACATATAATCATAAAGGTCTAGGAAATTCTCAAGCTTATACTACTTCCCACAATAGGCACATACTATTTTCTCATAACAATCACACTAGTAATGATCAGGGGACCCACAAGTATAGCAAGTCCTATGAAGAAATATACTTCTACCACCACAACCGCTGATCCTATATCCTCCATGGAATCCATCATCTTTAGGGTTATGCTCTTGAGAAGGCTGAAATTTTTGTACCTGAGAACTACTTACCAACATGGTATATCATAATCTAGTCATGCATGCCTCATGAATTTGATCTATTAGCCAAAAATCCTTCTTATCATGAGTGTGAACATCCCAAATCTTATATTACATAGATACATTCTTCATAGTCATGCACTTTAAGAGAGGACACTTCAAGACATCATGGTCCTTGTGGAAAATCTCACAAGATTGTAACAACACAAGAATTGTCCTATGCGGGTAACAATCCTTGGTATATCCTTCAACCTCACAATCATTGCACCATATACCACTGTGTGTCTCATGTGCCAAATTGGAAGAGAGCTTCTCCAATTTCTTAGCCATATCTAATATTTGTGCCTCTAAGAATGGGCTCACTCTAGTGTTAGCACTTATAACCACCTTAGCGTGCAAGGCTTCCTCTAAGGCATCCTACGGGTTGACATATGTCTTATGAGATAAATCTCTTCAAAATAGAGTCTGAAATTCTCCAATGAACCACTGTGCATGCTAACTTGGATGGATATCATAAGAAAACTTAGACAATAGGTTCTTAAAATATGCTTCATACTCTCTTACAGTTTCTAATATACCCTACTTGATATCTTTGAGCATGTTGATGATTTGTAGCTCAAACTTTGGGATGTAAATCATAGCCAAAACCATTGTATGCAAAGCATCATAATCCATCGTAGTATGGTGAGGTTCATACTTTTTGTACCAACTATACATGCGTCCTTGGAGTGTAGTGGAAAATGTTAGGTTAATTAATAATTAACCTAATATTCCCCCCTTAACTGTGCATCGTCTCAAGGGATGAGGAGAGGAATTCTCTGAACATTTTGAAATTTTCATGTGCAAGTGACTTCGTGAAGATATCTACTCATTTTTCAATTGTTGGAAAAAATTGAAGATGGATGTTGTGCTTCAACACATGCTCGCATATGAAATGAACCTGTACCTCAATGTGCTTTGTTCTCTCATGAAAAACTAGATTGCAAACAAGTTTGAGAACACCTTCATTTTCAACATACATGGTGGTTGGTTTTTCTTGTAGTATTCCAATTCCTTCCCAGTATGCGACATAGCCATATCACTTCACAAATAGCTTCTCCTGCAGAACAATACTCATCTTCTATGGAAGAGTGAGAAACAAAGTGTTTTTTCTTGCTTCCCCATGATATTGGTCTAGATCCCATAAAAAATACAAATCCTAAAGTGGATTTTATGTCATCAATATTATTTACATGATTTGAATCTAAATATCCAGTCAAGAAGAAGTTTTCATTGTTCTTGTATTCTAGACCAAGATCCACTGATCCTTTGAGATATCTTAAGATGCACCTTGCTACTTTCCAATGACAATCTTTGGGTTCCTTCATGAACCTAGATAGATAGCTCACTGGAAAGATGATATCTGGTCTAGTGTAGGTCAGGTAAATGATACTCTCAATCAAATTCTGATAGAGAGTGGCACTTAACTCAAGAGATGGATCTGAACGAGATAACTACAACTATTCTCCATGGGTGTGGAAATAGGTGTACAATCCATCATCCTAAATTTCTCAAGTGTAGTCTTAGTATATTTCATATTAGAAACAAAAATTTGATTCTCTTTCTACCATACTTCCAATCCAAGACAGTAGTGCATCAGCCCGAGATTGGTCATGTCAAACTAACGATTAAGATATTTTTTCATTGTATCAAGCATCCTCACTGAACTTCCAATGATGACTAGATCGTCAAAATAGACAACGAAAAATTACAATCTCCCCCCTTTCCTTTTGAGGTAACGATTGGGATCATATGGATTTCTAACAAATCCATGTTGTACGAGATGCTCATCAATCTTGATGTACCATGCTCAGGGTGCATGTTTAAGGCCATATAAAGATTTCCGGAGTTTGCATACCTTTTCTTCTTGGCCAGGTACTACTTATCCCTCATGTTAAGTCATGTAGACTTCTTCTTGTAAATCTTCATTTAGGAAAGAACTTTTTACGTCCATCTGATGGAATTTCCAACCAAACTGTGTAGCTAGAGAAAAGGTCATCCTAATTGTTTTGATCTTAAATGTGGGAGAAAATATCTCATCGTAGTCAATGCATTCTTTTTTTACATACCCCTTTGCAACTAGTCTCGATTTGTACTTGTCCACTATCCCATCTACTTTGTACTTTGTTTTAAATATCCATCTGCATCTAATGGGTTTCTTCCCTGGTGGAAGATTGACAAACTGCCAAGTGTTTTTTCTCATCATTGATTGATATTCAAAATCCATGGCATCTTTCAAAGCTTTTGACCATAGGGAATCCTGGACTGTAGAGGGCTCATCAGATTCAATTACTCTACTCATCAAAGTAAATTTAATTTCTTCTCTTGCTTTATTGTGATTATGTGGTCTAGGGGTGGATGTATCCAATGGAGCATCCATTCTTACATCTCATAATGTGCTAGTACACCACTTGGGCATATGCTGAACTATTCTCATGGGTCTTGGTTCTATCTGATCAACACCATCATCCCCATTCTCACTTTCATCATCCGAGGGAACATCAACTTCAATTTTTATAACTAGTGAAAAATCTACATCTAGTGAATCTAGAGGAGGAGAGTCTAATTCCTTCTTCTCAAAAAACTCAAAATCTCTGCTGGTGTAGACTTTTCTAGTCTTAGGATCCATCAATCTATACCCAATATTTTTTTCATTATACCCAATGAAGATGAGTTTCTGTGACTTCATGTCCAATTTATTTCTATTCTACTTGGGTATGTGCATGCTTTCTTTTCACCCAAATACTCTAAGGTGTGCAATAAATGGTTTTCATTTTGACCATGCTTCTTGTGGTGTTACTCAGTCGAGAGAAATTTTGGGCACTTAGTTCAACAAATACACTAATGTTCTTTACTACTTCTACCCATAATGTCTTTACAAGTCCATAATCATCGATAATGTATTACACCATTTCCATGATAGTATGATTTCTACTCTCAACAATGCCATTTTGTTGTAGTGTGTGTGGAAGGGGCATTTTTCGATGAATCCTGTGAGTTTTTAGGTAATCTCTAAACTCATCACTTTCAAATTTCCCCCCTCGATCTGAGTAGAGAGTTCTAATGTGACGACCAGTTTCATTCTCAACTACTACTTTGAACTTCTTGAAGGTTTCAAAATCTTCACTTTTCTTGCGAAGACAAAAAATCCACATTTTTATGGAATAGTCCTCAACACAAAGTATGAAGTACTGGAACCCAGAATGACTTGGTTACATCAGACCACAAATATTGGTATGAACTAGATCAAGTTTTCCATGAGCTTGAAATGTACTCTTCTAGAATGAAGCTTTATGTTGTTTTCCTGCAAGGCAGTGAGGACACTTGTTTGTATCCTTCTGAAGAAATGGTAGCCCATGTACCATATTATGCCGGCGAAGTGTCTTGAGATACTTGAAACTTACATGACCGAGTCTCTGATGCCACAACTATGCTGAGGTGGAGTTCTTAGCCACAAGTGCTTGATCATCTCTGTGAAAAAAATCTGGTTGGAACATGCGTCTCACATTTGAGGATTTTGCAACTATTTTCGAGCCTTGTGATTTATCTCAAATCAAACACGTTTTCTTTCTAAAATGACTATTAAAGTCAATTTTCAAGTTATGATCTAGGAGTTGACTTACTGAAATTAGATTCTTTGTCAACCTAGGGACATATAAGACATCAGATAGTCTGAAGTTGCGTGAACCAAGGGGTAGAGAGATGTTCCCAATCCCCTAAAATGTATATGAAGAATCATCTCCTAATAAAACATGATTTTTCAATGGTGTGTCCCTCATTGAAATAAACCAGTCTCTATGGCCGGTCATGTGTCAAGTGGCTCCTGAATCAACACACCAGTACATCACTAGATGATGTGGATGGTTCACTTGATCGAGTAGTGTATAATAAGTCTTCATTATCTGAAAGTTCTTCTTGCTCAACAATATTTCCTTATTGATGGGGTCTTCATTTCCAGTTCCCCTTTTTCTACCCTTGATCGTAGTTAGAATGTCCCTTGTGAGATTTTTGTGGAGGTTTGGAGTTGCTTGATGAACCTTTCTTGTAAGTATTGTACCAACAATCTTTTAGGTCATGTCCTCTTTTACAAATTGGACATTTCTTTGTTTATTGTCTATCCCCTTGATATTGATTTTGACTTTGGAACTTTTAATAGGAATTAGGTTTTCCTTTACCTTTTCCTTTCCATTTTTGATGTGAAGAAAGTGTCTGCTCTTCTTCATCATCCTTATTGTGCATTGCTTCCTCTTGTTGCAGTAGGTTTACCAATTTTTCAAAACTAACTGTTGTATCTGAAAATGTTTAGTGTTGTTAAAAAAATATGGTATGAAGAAGGGAGTGCTCTCAGAACAATGGGAATGAGATCATCATCTTTGACCATTTCTCCTAGGGATAGAAGTAAATCCCTCAATTCTATAACTCTTCTTAAGAAAGCTTGGATTTTCTCATTTTTTTTGAACTTCAGTGTCTATAACTGACTCTGCAAATTCAAAATGACATTCTTGTTTTTGGCCCCATACACCGTGCTCAAATTATCCCATGCTTCTTTGGTTATTGTGTCATCACGAATGTGGCATTGCACATCATCGGACACTCCAAACAAGATGATGAGTTTGGATTTATGATCTACTCTATCAAACTATCATTTTGTTGTATCAGTAGTTGATCTGGTCATAATACCAATCAAAACAAGCCAAATCTATTCAAACTCAAGTTATGTCTTGATTTTTGTCTTCCATGCAACATATTTATTTCCTCTGAGTATTTGTGAATCTAGAATAAAAAATTTGGGGGAATTGGTGCCCATTTTACAGACAACACTGACAAGGTTTGACTCTTATCACTCTAGGTATTAGGTCTCCCAATCTATATACCATCAGTCCGATATACCAAACCTTTCTATATTCGCACCCTTCCAATATACCCGGTGGTATGTGGAAGAAGATCACCTTTTCTATATACCCAGTGGTACGTGAAGGATGCATTAACATATGTGAAAGAATTCAATACGTGATACCAAGACAATACTGAAAGGGGTTTGTGTGATTATTGACATCGACTGAAAGAAATATCCTCATACATGTGCGTAACTTTTCTATATACTAAGATAATTTATCAGTCTAGATTTATGTCATGTAATCATTCACAGAAGGATGGGATGGCTCATAGTGTGTGCACTGTGACCTTATTACTCCTTGTCGATTTAAAGGGTTGATGCCCAGACGATGTTGTTGCAACTATATTAGGCATTAAGTGCAGTAGTAGTCATGATGGATTTACTCGTAAGCACTTCCCAGAGGCACTGTATATACCAAATGCTATGAATGAAATATAGGATCTCGTGAGTGTTACAGAACCAATTTTTATTGATATTGAGTACAATATTTTACCAGTTTCTGAGCAGTTACAAAGTTTGTAGTTGACTATTGCAACCTACAAATTAGTGCAATATTCTGAAGTATATAAATTACATTAAAAAATTTGGAAAAATTGAATGACAGACAAAAATATTTTGTTTTGTGGGCCCTGGTAGCCTTCAGAGCCCAAAATGACCCACTACGCCAAAAAAATGCAAAAATATAGCTGAAAATGCAATTTCTGGATAGGCCTCCTTTTGTAAAAAATGCCTAGAGTGAAAAAATAGGCCTATTGGGAGAAAAAAAATTTACCCTAAATTAGGGTTCTTATAGCTAAATATTTAGTGACTTGTTTAGTTATAACTAAATGGTTTAGCAGTGGTTTTTCTGCTAAATCCTCCTCCAACTTTGGTTGTTTTTCTAAATTTTCCTCCAAATTTTAAAATGCAAAAACTTGTGTTAATTTTTGTGATTTGAGCCATGCACCTCCCAATACCAAGTCTTTTCCACTATCCACTTAGGCTCTATGAGTGCTTGTGACATGAAATGAAAGAAAACAACTTCATATTAAAAAAATAAGGACTAACCTTTTGAAAATTAAAACATGGCACCTCTAAAGGGAGTATAAATGTGGCCTATGTGCCTTGAGGATTCGATTAGGGTTTTTCAGTGTAGAAAAAGGATTTGCATTGGTTGTTATTTTTTATTTCCATTGACCACTGTTGAGTTTTGGATTGGTTTTTTTAATTGATTCCCCGGTCGTTGTTACAAATGCTTCTCTCTTTCCTTTTTTTTTGTTGTATATTGTTTGTAGGTTCTGGAATTTTTATTTTTTCTATACAAATTCAATCCACACGCTAATGATGAACATGTCATTCAGGGGGAGAGATCAGAGACTTTGGTGGAGGCGCGGATGAGAAAGGAATACCATCTATCTCCTCCATTTTTTATCTGCGTTGTATGTTTTATGCAGGATCATGTTTGGGATTACAGGTTGCATGGATGAGGATGCATTTTATGTCGGTCACTTCTTTCCTTTGCAGGCTTGTAGTGACTCTACTTTAGATCTGGGACACCTAACATAAGGGCTAGGTAATTATACTGAGTCAAATGCACACCCACAGTTCTCAATCTCTCCTCTGATGCACTCTAATCCAAATCTGATGGGGACTCTCTACTACACTTTCAAAAGGTTGAGAGGATATGATGTTGTGGCTCCTAGTCTTCTATGAGAGCTTTAAAAACTTTGCGACCCATCATTCTTCTTGACTATAGCAATGCCTTACTTTCCCTTTCTCGCACTTCATTATACTTGAACCATCTTTCCTCTCTTTATCTTCCACTAGGACATCCATCGTTCTCCACACTTGTTCATGACCCTGGGTGCGGTGGGGATTTAACCAGCCATAGGTAATCTCTCCAAATCTAGTTCTATTATCAAGATATTGATTGCTAAGGGTATCACACTCAAGTAAGATCCTCTAGGATCGTGTAAAAACTTAAAATCAACTTCTTGTAGACACAAATATGTGGTAATTACATACTCCAATGTATAATTATGTAACACACCTACCCACCAAAAATATACAGTTCTAGTTTATCCCTCATCTACATCAAAGAGAGTCCGGTAATCTTCTTGCATCCAAATCTTTGTCCTAGGACAAAAAAAAAATTGATGCATACGCTACTAACCACTGGTACAATTGTACTAGGAAAAACATTGAAGAACGTCTCATATAACTCATGATAAATATTATCTTCCACCCACTTCCATGCATTGAAATCATGTCTAGTGTTATACCTCTGTGCAAAGTTATCTTTTTTGTGTTCTACCTAAATTCCAATGCTCTCCAAATATAATTCATATGCCATCTACATGCAACATCCTGGTAGAAATTTTGAAAGGAGGTCCCGAAAATGGAACCAAAATGTAGTATTTTATTACCACTTAAATTTTATCTGCACTGACACTTCATTCAGATGGATTTGAATGCTCACCTGAAGTGCACACAGCTACCAAGTCCCTCATTTATGTTGTTTGACAGGGAGTTAACATGCATGTTCATCACCATAATTGACCAAGAAACCATTCAAGCATAAATAACCATTACATTCATGTCACTTTGGAAACACATGTATAATAAGGAAAGATAATAGTATAGACAATAACCAAGATCAACTCAACCATTAGATCACCATACTCAGACATATCAAAAATTGGAATCCAACCACAATTATCCATCATAAACCAGAATTCATTACATAACTGAAGCAAAATACATATCATAGTCATTACACATGTGCGTTGGACCATGTGCATAAACATCAAACCCTAAGTCTGTATAAAATAGCATAACTCTACTAGACATAAATAGGTACTATTAACATTGAATTGCATCTAGTATATATAGGGGTGGGGAATTTCCCTTCACTGCATATCCACTCTCCTAATAATAGGTGTGCTCACAAAAATAGCTTGCATGTTTTCTTTCCTAAAAATAGCCATGCATATCAAGCCTGCATGCTTTTACAGTTCTTGCTAATAATAGATTAATCCTAAATATAAGACTTGCTTTAATCCTATTAATACCCCCCACCAAGCATGTTTTACATGTGCTTTTTTGACTTAATTACTCTAGACTCCTAGTATTTTTTTAGCCTGACCTATAAAATAAGCTAAGTCCCAACTCTATTTCATGTGTGTGCATATTCCCACGTGTTACCCTATTTACCATCTACACGCACCCTTCCACATCCTACCCCTATTCCTTCACGTGCATGTGTTCCTACACATAAGCCCATACGCTCTTGTAATTAGTCAATTTTCTCAACCAACACATGCTTTATAATTTTAAATTACAGTTTTGGAGGGAAAACACCAATTTGAATTTTTAAACTATAATTCTCTACCTAAACCTCTCCTCATGTCTTGAACATACTCTAAAACACTCAACTTGACCCCATAACCATACAAATTTTCATTTTGGATGTCCTCTCGATGATGCCCCTGCATCATAATCCCAAGGTGGAGAAAATTCACCATGTACTTTTCTTGCATAGCCATGTCTCTAGTTGATTCTTCATCTTCTTTTCTTGTCCTTAGTCTTCTTTCTTCACTCCCAGTGTCCTTGTTTGCCACATAACCACCTCTATCCCATAGCTTATTTTTTTCCTTTCATTCACCTTCAGTTTTCTTCTTTGCTTCTTGATTTCCATCTCCATCTTCATCATTATTAATATTTCATTCTTTTTACCTATAAAAACAATCAATACAACAACAAATATACATTCCTCTTCATGTTCTATTATGCTCTTCATATTTGTATATTATTTTTCCATCATGCATTCATTTATTTCCTTACCATAGTAATCATTTCCTTACTTATTTTCTTATTCTCCTTTGTTCACTATGACACCAAGTTGTTCTAACCATGTACCTTCCCCTTCTTTACCTTGTTTTTGATCAATATTTTCCCAATAAATCATTTATCTCTTGACCATAGCTTCACTTTCCTCTTCTTCATCCACTTCATCCATGCAAAACTCGTTTTCATACCTCTTATGCTCATCATTCTTGTCATTACATCTTATCTCATGCTTCTCAAATGCACATGGGTTCATCTTGCACAATTTCAAGGAATTAACTCACACAAACATCAATATCAACCTACAAACAAACAACTTTTCTTACCTTGTCTTCACTCTTTGCATGCATCTTTTCTTTGACCTCTAAAATCTACTTGTTCTCTATGAGCTCATCATCCTTTTTCTTCATTTCATTCTCTCTTACATGTACCATACTAGTTTCTTTTCTTTTCCACACCATCATCATCTCTTTGTGAATTTTTTTTGTCTTACAAATTCTGAATTCTCTCTCTTACTTGGTTCTTATTCTCTTATTTTTCAAATAATTGCTTTGGCTCGATCTCTTCTCTCTCTACTGCTAGTTTTTGCATCGACTTAGGAACTAAATATTCATGATTGTTAACTAGTATTCAGAGCTTCTCATGGCTCTTTTCTTCATTCATCTACTTGAAAACTTCTTTCTCTTTCTTTTCTTGTTGTCTTAACTTCTTTTATTCACTTCTAATCCTATTTCTCAACTGCATTCTCTGATTTATTCTTAGAATCATCTCTATAAACCACTTAGCTTTCTTCCTCATCATAAATCCCACTTCTTCCACCACACTCTCATCTCTTAGCAATTCTCTAAGCTTCTCCATATCCTTTCTCATCTCTATTAACTCTTTAAGCTTCCACTCTTTTTGTTTTCTTGCATCTTCTTTCTTCTTCCTCTCATATTTTCTTGTATCTTCTTATGGATTATCATATTTACCAATTATCTTACCAAATATTCTCTATCTATATTTTCTCTTTCTAGAAAGAAAATTTTTCAGCTAAACAAATTGGTGGATTTACACCAACACTCTAGGACTAGGTCCCTCTACTTTAATGGGGAAGCTCCATTTATTGTGTGTGAATGAAAATGAAATTTTTTAGTTATCCCAGAGGTCGGGGATCACATAGGAACACTCCATTAAACCTACAAAAAATACTTGCAATCTCTTACAAGGGAGGAATTTTCTGTGAAGGTAGGGGAAATGGAGTGGGAAATTAAGGAGAGGGGATTAATATCACATGTAGAAAATCATATTCCCACAAAGATTAATAACAACATATCATCACACATAATCAGAAGGAAAACAACCTTGCTACTAACACCAAGAAAAGATGGAATTATGAACACAAAGTTTCATTCATTCCCTCATCAAAAAAGAATAAAATCATTTCTTCTTTACTAACATTTTGGAAAATTTGTACATAGAGAGGAATGGAAGAACATATAAGAGGAGAAAGGAAGAAAATGGTTGTCTCTTTTACTTCTCACAAGTAGTTATCTACTCTTAAGAATACAAATTTTACAACCATTTGGAATGTGGAAGACATTGCTATTTACATATTTAAAGAGGGCTCTTCACATGCCCCGCACATGAATTTTCGATTTTCCTCCACAATATGCGAGTATTTAATTCCCTAGGGATGAAATTAAGTCCCCTTTTAATTAATTAAGGGTGAATTATTACAATATGGACTATAGTCATATTTAATAGAATAGGATGAAAGTCATGATTTCTTACAACTGAGAAATAGAAAGGGAGGAGAACAGAAGAAATAATGGAGAGAGAAGAGAAGGAATGCGCCACATCCTAGATGAGGATGCCTCTACCTTTGATGAATATCAGCTCCACTAATGTTCAAGATTTAAACTTGTCCCAAGATGGCACTCTACAACAATGCCATTCCCCATTGATGAAGGTTTCTCTTTTGTACACTTTGCCCCTTTTAAAAACACTTTGAAAAAATGCACTTATACACACTTCTTGGATACACCGAGAAGAGGGATGATGAAAAATTGAGAGTAAGCCCACTAATAATATTGGAAGATGACTCCTCTCATTGAGAAAATAATTTTGATCTTTGAGACACTATCATAGCTTCATGATCAATCACTCACATGGAAGAAATTGGATGTAATTTGTTCACTCAACCATGATCTTGATCCTACCACTACAGACACACTGATGACGAATGAGGCACGTGAAAAAATCCTTCTGATTCTAGAGTGAGGAATGGATAATGATAGAAAAATAAATCTTATCCATCAATTGATCATGCATTTCATTGCATGTAAAATGTGTTTCACTCGGAATGTTTCGTTCCTTTTAGAAACAGATAAGGTTAGGGACTAGGAGGAATACCTGTAGAATGTCGAGATGGTGTGCACATACCGTAGAGAAAGATCAGGCTGACTGCGAAGAACTCCTTTTTATATTGGAAGGACTACCTGCAAATAAGAACACAAGACCACAAGATTTTAATTAGACAATAAATGAGGGAACTGCCTTGGGCCCAGGAAATATAAAACTTCCTTTCGAAGGTGGTCAGTTCCCCTGCTAATATGAATTAACACAAAAGACTGTAAGATATCAATTAAGTTTTTTCGTTGAACTGGGTAGGGGAAAGGCTGGTTTTCTGGTTTTGATCAGAGGAACCGATGTCAGTTACTGATAACCGATGCCGGTTACTGATAACCGATACCGGTGGGTTCTAGGATCTTCTTGGTAGCTATGGTGTTTGTAAGGCTGGTGTATGGATGATATTAGGAAATGAGATGATGAGGGGTAAAAGAATGATAGTTAGATGCAATGGCACGTTGGGTAGTGGATTCAGAAATGGATTTAGGAGGACTGAGATTCAAGAAGCATAAGAAATGTTAGAACAGAGGACATGCAAGATGTGACTTACTGGTTTTGACCAAGATGCAAGCTGATCTCCTTTGCTGTAAACACTTCTGGTTTCTTCACTCGTCTCTGCTCAGTCAAGTGAAGATCTGGACTCTGTTTCTCGCTCCTAATGATCTCTGTTGATTCAAAAATCCTTTCCTCTGATCCCAAAATGAAATTTCGGTTCGTTGTTTTGGTTTGGGGAGCCCATTTACAGGGAATCGATGGCGGTCGAGTAGGAACCGGCATTGGTAAGGAAAAAGTAGGCTATTTTTAGTAAAATAGCCCACCTTCCCTGCTTTTCTCCCGAGAGATCAGTTGCAGGCTCGGTCAAGTGACTAGAAGGTCGGTTTTGGGTGCGAGAAAGGGGTCATTAGTTATGGGTGTAGGTGTGGACCAAGTTATGGGTCTTAATTAGGTTAGTTTTAGGGTTAGGGCTAGGTCACGATGAATTGGCAAAGTGAGGTGGTAGGTAGGGTGATGTGGATTTATCAATTAGAAGGCAATTAATAAATAATTGTGTAAGGTTTAGGTGATGAGGTTATATTGCGAGATGAGATGTGGGTCACAAGGGGTCGTAAGACATGAATTTGGTGTCTACATTAGCCCCTTATTGTCATGTAGCTTGTTTTGTAAAGCTGCGCGGACAATAATATGAAGTGGTTTCTCCTGTTAAGGATATAGGTAATCCCCCTCAAATCTATCATAGGTTGAGTGAACGGGAAATTAGGGATAGGGTTGATAAAGGGTGAATGTTGTAGAGAGGATGGTAAGGTGGTGGGGTAGGTCCAAGGAAGCAGACGCATGTTGAAATGCAATAGTACGACTAGGGTACATGATTTAACGAGCAAACCAGCAATGTATAGGCAAAGGTCGATAGTTTATCCAAACAAGGGTGATATAATCCTGGTATCCAAGGCATAGGAAGTAGCTCCAGGGTATATAACAGGTAAGGTACAGGAACGTTTAGGCATGTTCGGCAGTACCAAATGGTTGGTTTGGTTGAGATAAACGTCACGGTCTAGGTCTAGGCAAAGTTGGTCGACAGATCAAGTCAAGGACCCTAATCATGCTAAAACATGAACAGGTGAGCTCGATTGAACAAAAGGTACATGATGGATGGATAAAATAAAACGTTGATTGTGGGTATGGTATTGAAGTGATACGGCCTTGGGTCGGGCCAAGTTGTTGGGTTGTGGCCTTGGGTCAGGCCATAAGGGTAGAGTGAGGCCTTGGGTCAGGCCAAATTGTTAGGGCGAGGCCTTGGGTGGGGCCGGATAGGTAGGTTGAGGCCTTGGGTTGGGCCAAATGGTTAGGGTGAGGCCTTGGGTCGGGCCAAATAGGTAGGTTGAGGCCTTGGGTCGGGCCAAATGGGTCGGGCCGGATAGGTAGGTCGAGGACTTGGGTCGGGCCAAATGGGTAGGTTGAGGCCTTGGGTCGGGCCAAATAGATAGGTTGAGGCCTTGGGTCAGGCCAAATAGATAGGTTGAGGCCTTGGGTCGGGCCAAATGGGTAGGTTGAGGCCTTGGGTCGGGCCAAATAGATAGGTTGAGGCCTTGGGTCGGGCCAAATAGATAGGTTGAGGCCTTGGGTCGGGCAAAATGGGTAGGTTGAGGCCTTGGGTCAGGCCAAATGGGTAGGTTGAGGCCTTAGGTCGGGCCAAATGGATAGGTTGAGGCTTTGGGTCGGGCCAAATGGGTAAACAAATGGTGTTCAGCAAAGGTGGATATAGGTGATATGTGGTTAAAAAGGGGCAAATGGTAAATAGGGGCAAAAAAATATTGGGGGAAAGTTGGTAGAAAAACCGATGTCGATTCTATATGACCGATATCGGTCAAGGGACCGATACCAGTTCATTAGGGCAAAATGAAACCGATATCGGTTATGGGCGGAAAACCTATAAAAAGAAAAATACGGCTTGTCATTATCACTTTGTTATTTTGAAAACCAAATTGACTTGTCTGACGTGGAGAGTTGAGATTGGAGGTTTATTGAGTGAGGTGGAGCTATTTTGGTGGAGGAGTGAGTTGTTTGCGGGCCCGAGTGAGGAGGAGGCAGCAGTTGATTGGCCGGGGACCCAGCAAATCAGAATTGGAGCTATGGCATAGGCAGGAGGAGCAGGAGGGGCTGGACCAGCTGGACCACCACCACCTATCCCACCATGATGACGTGTCGTCGTACGGGTAAGTTCGAAACTCCTCATTTTGTGTATTTTATTGCATTATGTTGTTTTTGGGATTTGGGTAGGAATATAATGTTTTGTAGACAAATAATGAATAAATGGAATGATTTGAAAAAGGGAGCGGGTAGATAGGTGAAATAGGCCAAGGCGGTAGGGTGGGTAGGTTTTTAGGGTGTTTGGGTGGGTAGAGAGGTAGAAATAGGGAAAAAGAAGAAAGGGGTAGCCGCGTCGGGTTCGGCGCGGAAAATTTCCAGTGACCGATGCCGGTCACTAAGCGACCGGCATCGGTCGCAATTTTTAGGGCAGGGTGGGTCTGTGGGTTACCGATGCCGGTTGATCGTTGACCGGCGTCGGTGGGATGGGGACCGGGGTCGGTTATGGGTGAGTGTGGGTTGGGTTGGGTTTTGGGTGAGTGTGGGTTGGGTGGGGTTTTGGGTGAGTGTGGGGTGGAGTTGGGTTTGTTTTGTGTTTTTGGTTGGGTGGGTTTGGGTGTGGGGTGGGTTTGGTTTTTAGGTGGGTGCGTTGGGTTGGGTTTGTTTGTTTTGGGTTAGGTGGGTTGGGTTGTTTTTGTTTTTGGGGTTGGTTGGGGTTGTGATTTGTTTTTGTTTGGGGGTTGGTGGTTTGGGTTTGGGTGTTGGTGGTGTCGGGTATGGTTTGGGTGGGTTGGGTTGGGTTGCTTTGTTTTGTTTTGGGGGTTGGGGTGGGTTTGGCTTTGGTTTTGTTTTGGGGGTGGGTGGGTTGGGCTTTGGGTCGCTTTGAGGCTTTGGGTCGGTCGGGGTTTTGGGTGGGGTGGGTGTTGGGGTGGGGTGGGTTTTGGCTTTGTTTTGTTTTGGGGTTGGGTGGGTTTGGGTGTCGGTGGTGTGCGTTTGGTTTTGGGGGGCGCATATCGTTTGGTTTCGCGGCTACCGTCGCTGTGTGCTCCCCAGTCGGTCTCCGGAGTGGGGTTGGTTTGCAGGCACGTCGCAGTTGACGATGCGGGATAGGATGCCCCCGCTGTTGTGCGGATGCGGCCACACATACTGCGGGCTCACTGGCGCGATCATGCGCGAGGTGGGACTTGGTGGAGTCCAGAGGTATAGAGCGATAGAGAGAGATCACAGCTTGATGGTCGCCCTCATCGAGAGATGGGATCCGGCGACCAATGTGTTCCATCTCCCGACTGGGGAGATGACTATTACGTTGGAGGATGTGTATCGCATCCTTTGACTACCTATCGAGGGAGAGAGGCAGTCTTCCAGGTAGATTCCGAGACTACCATGGACAACATATTACAGGTTTTTTGAGATGCAGCTGCGCTACTTACCTATCACAAGCGCGCGAGCATTGGGTTATGGTGACATGTACCGTGCGCATCGACACGAGACACGGCTGGTTGTGCTGATGATGATTGGGATCACCTGCTTCACCCTCCCGGACTCAGAGGGAGGCCGCTTTCCACAGGCATTGATGGGGGTGCTTCATGAGATGGTGGAGGAGCACACCTGTTATGCTTGGGCACCAGTGTATCTGGTGTAGCTATACAGAGAGCTCTGGGGTTATCGCCGGATGAGGCGATTCGGTATCTGTTCGAAATTTTTGCTGCATTGTTGGGCATATGAGCACATCATATGCATCAGGCCAGTAGGGTTACCCCAGCAGCCAGGGCCACAGGTTATATACAGATATGGCTTTCAGAGATGGTTGGGAGTCGTGGGGCAGCCACGAGTAGTGCTTGCGGGGAGGGACGTTGCCTACTACAGGCATTTGTTAGAGGGCCTGACAGCAGTAGATATCGTATGGAGACCTTACAGAGGCCATCACACGCACAGAGGAGGCCGAGTACAGTTATACTGGATCCAGTACATGTTCTGGATAGCAGGACGGAGGCCGGGAGAGTACGAGAGGATACCCCTAGAGAGGGTACGCAGGCAGATGGGGCTGCGATAGGACGAGCCACCTCCCTTCCCCTCAGTACAGGAGGGATGATGTAGAGGCCCCACTGCCTGCACCACAACCCATGGATCCAGATTGGGTTGCAGAGAGGCCAGCAGATGATGGCGTAGATGATACTGGGTGCACGGGAGCATACAGGTTTGGTGGGTCTGGTCAGAGAGCGGTGAGGTAGCACAGCCCGCACAGCTAGACTTGGCAGCGGTGACGGGTAGAGAGAGATCAGCTCAGGGGCCAGGTGCAGTTATTACAAGGGGCAGCTTGCTGCTGCGCAGGCACAGATAGGGGTCTTACAGGGGCAGCTAGCCCAGGCTCAGGCATAGGCACAGGCAGTTACCACCACCAGCAGCACAGCCACAGGGTGTAGGTACAGGTCACAGGCAGCAGTACCAGTAGTAGCACACCACAGCCCCAGTCACAGGTACAGATACCACTGCCAGCAGCGGCACAGCCACATGCACCACCACACAGGCACAGGGGGTACTGATATAGGAGTCTGAGGACCAGCCCCAGTACCGACGGTGGGCACGGGATGAGATACATGAGGCGAGAGCAGAGGGCCCGGTATTAATCAGGATGTTCTTGATGGTACCGGAGTTGAGTATCAGCCTTATGCAGCTCATAGAGCAGAGACCTCTCACAGCCAGAGATCTCAGGGAGGTGCAGGCACAGCCGGCATGTCCGTTACAGGCAGGAGGCGAGAGGTGCCACAAGGACCAGTAGGGAGAGGTGCTGAGGGTGGTGGGGAGAGCTGAGGGATCCCTGTATTGTTTTTGTATATAGGAATGGGCACCGGTCTGCAAACCGGTTGTGTTGATAGAGGCCTGCGTGCCTACATTTTTTCATGGATGGATTCATTTATTCATTATATACCAGCCTGCGAGTCGAGTATGGGTTGTATATTTGATACCGGCCTGCGAGCCGAGTATATTTTTGATATGAGGGACCGGCCTGCGAGCTGAGTCGAGATTTTGGATAGTTATTGTGGTCTGCGTGCCGGCTTAGTTGTATGATGAGATCATAGAGGCCCCGATGCAAGGCACATTGTATATTTGAAAATTTGTGTATATATATATATAGAGATGATGTTTTGATCCACATGCAGTGTTCAAAAATGTGTTTAAGTATTTTGTCGATGGTTTGTGATATAGAATGTAGGATGAGTTTAGTGGACATGTTAATATATGGATGATGTTGATGTTTTTGTTTTTGCACGTATATAAGGATGACATGTTATATGATGAAATGTTGCATGTTGTGGGCTGGTTTTGTGACATTGTGATATATGTATCTGATGAGTTGGATCCAAATGTTGTATAGATAGATAGTTTGTTGATATCCTTAGTTGATGGTTTGTTTTTTTTTGTAAAATAGATGATGTTAATGAACTTGTAATGATATGTGTGGTGGATGGACAAATATGGATAATGGTGTTATGATGCAGGAAAAGAGGCGGGCGCGACAAAAATTAGGTAAAAAATGAAGAAAAGACCATGTTTTAAAAGGCCAAGTGTATAACCGATATCGGTTAGGTAACCGACGCTGGTAGGTAGTAGACCGATATCGGTTACATAACCGATACCGGTTATTTAGGCATGAACTTTTTTTTAAAATAAAAAAGCTAGGGTGGCAACTTAAGTTCTAATTTTAAGAGCCATGCAAGAAGTTAAATACACGAACGCGATGCTTTTTGACGACTGAGACAGGTAATTGCATGAGAAATTTGAGTGATTATGAGTAAAGAGACAGGGAAAGTGATTGTGATCTGAGATTCAGAAGACAGAAAGGCAGGTTTGGAAAAAGGTGGTGATAATGGCAGGATGAAGAGAAACATCCAGCAGGCAGGGACAAGAGGGAAGACAAGGGCCACCTCAAGCTACTGCAACCCAAGAGGTAAACGTTTTGGTTATGATTTGACTTTTACATGTGTTATGAATAAGAGATTAAGTGGGTAGATATGAAAAAGAAAACATGATAGCAAGGGTTATAAGTGTTACGGGGTAGGTAATCAGGGGTTTTAGGTATGTTTATAGGTATAGAAAGGAATAGACGCTCAAATTATTGTTGTAGGTGGTTGTTTAGGCAAGGTGTATGGAAGTAACAGGGACCGATATTGGTTAGGGATAACCGGTATCGGTTACTCAACCGGTACCGGTTATCTGTAAACGATACCGGTTGATGTAGGAATTTCCAGAATTTGAGAAAAAACCCAGGGGAATTTGAGGAATTGAATGGTTATTTGTTATTTGGATGTATGCAGGCAGAGGCAGGGTTGAGGATGAATGATAGTGTACCAGCACTGTTTTCACGAATCCGAGCGGATGTAACGCCGGCTGAATGGACACTGATAAATCGTTTAGGGTTAAGTGGAATCCGCTATTATTCATGAATCGCACGTAACCATGCTATGTTACAGGCGTTGATTGAAAGATGGAATCCCGAGAAAAATACCTTTTATCTGCCAACAGGGGAGATGACAGTAACATTGGAAGATGTGTTCCGTATTTTGAGACTCCCTATTATAGGAGAACTAGTATATTAGGCACTACCTAGCGTGGCACAGGGAGTGATAACAACAGTATTTGGTCCATACGCACGAGATTTGACACAGCGAGGTTTATCATTTACGTATGGGGTAATGTATGCAGCACACCCTGAGGAGACAAGGTTAGCAGTGATATTAATGATAGCGGTAGGGTATTATGCATTACCGAGGGCAGAAGGGGGAAGACTTCCAAAGGCATTGATGTGTGTTATCTGGGAGATGATAGAAAGGAACGTGACTTTTGCATGGGCACCTGCATATTTGGCGAATTTATACAGGGGTTTATGGGCCTGCAGGTGAAATCACAGGACGACACTGGATTGCTCATACTTATTACACTGTTGGGCCTATGAGCACATTGTTTGTGTGTGACCAGTAGGCCGATCCATCCAGTCAGGAGAAACCAGAGTACAGAGGTTGGGATTCAGACGATGGGTCCAAACAGAACAAGAGGCAAGATCCCAGGCCTTGATGGGTAACATTGAGTATTACAGGCAGGTATGGGAGAGGGTGACGATTGCTGATATCTGTTGGCGGCCTTACGGGAACTATATGGTAACAGAGAATATAGCTGAGGAGTTGAGGGGTGTAGAGCGATTGAGGTGGATCGCAGGGCACAGGCCAGGTGAGTATGAGAGGATTCCTCTAGATCGCGTGCGGCGAAAATTTGGATTTATGCAGGATATACCCCAGGCTTATAGACCATATATGAGGATCGACGCCGAGGCAGCATTCTCAACCTCCCCGGCCAACACCTCCAGAAGGGCCCGAGGAGATAGCAGTCGATCGTAGTGTAATGGATGTCGGAATGAAAGAGGGCCTATAGGTTATGGTGGGTAGCAGAGCTGCAAGGTGTACGTGATCACCCTGACATAGCTGTGATTACAGCAGAGAGGGATCGGTTGCAGCGTTTGGTTCAGCAGCTCCAAACACAGGTGAATGAGACAAGAGGATTGTTAGCGGTTGTGGAGTCACGAGCAGTGGAGACTAGAGGCTGGATTCCTACATGCGAGAGGGTGCATTCATATGTTACAGGAGAGATTGGTGGATCAGTGGGCGGTACCAATAGCCATGGTACCTTTGAGGATAGAGAGGCTCAGCGAGAGGCGTCGACGATCACGATCATCACCTGGGTCAGAATGAGGCGTGAGCGTCTAAATAAATGCTAGCAAGGTATAAGAATAAATAAGAGTACTGACCTGCGTGTCGATGATAGAGAAGATGTATTGGTTTAACATCTAAATAAAACAAGATATGTATGTTGATTTGAGTTATAATAATAAGAATGTTTGCGTTGTGATTTTTGGTGTTTTGAAAAAGGATAAAGAGGAATGTGATTAAATAGAAATACACAAAAATATTTATATTTACCACACATGATAAGTTCTGGTAGGGGGATGGTCGAGCTAACCTTGGGAGACCCCATGTCTCCGAAGTACTGCCTACATAGCCCATTACACAAAGCAAGGAGGGGCCTCAGACCGATGTAGTTCTCCCTTAGGACCAGGGAGAGGTGAATTTAGGCAATTTGGTTGTGGTTAGGCAATTTGTCGTTTGGTAAAAATTTGATGTTGGTAGGGTAATGTTGTTGGTGTTGGTAGGATAATGTTGTTGGTGTTGGTAGGATAATGTTGTTGGTGTAGGTATAGGTGAAGCAAAAGTTAGCATACCCAAGTAGTAGGGAAGCGTGTCCTGATTAAGATCAACACACAATCCTAGATGTGAGGCAAAGTGAAAAGAGTGCTCTGTAGGTGAAAAGAGCTAAACAAACCACACAACGTAGAATGAGCTTGAAGCCCTAGGTACCGTGCATAGACAAGAATTCAATAGGTGAAAAGAGTTGTATGATCACAATATAACAGGTGTACGTTACGTCCCTTGAGTTGAAATAAACGGTGAGGTGAGGTGGATGATATAGCTGAGGTACAGAGAAGTTGTTACAAAAGTGAGTGTTCTAACGAAAGAGAACCTACCCTAAATAGACAAGTCCATGACCCAAAAAGTTCTTTTAAATGAGGCTTTTATTTGACTGAATATAGACTGATTGATGCAGGAAGTCTACAAGGGATATTGATTATAATATTCTTGAGGTCTTTACAAAGCTGATCAATGCGAGAAGCTGCTGAGAAAAGGCTGACTGTGTATAGCTGTCCTTCGGGGGAGAAGTCTATTTATAGTAGCAGATATGATTTTAGTGCATAGCTGTCCTTTGGGGGAGCAGTCTATTTATAGTAGCAGATATGATTTTAGTGCATAGCTGTCCTTCGGGGGAGCAGTCTATTTATAGTAGCAGATATGATTTTAGTGCATAGCTGTCCCTTCGGGGGAGCAGTCTATTTATAGTAGCAGCAATAGTTCAGAATATAGTTGTCCTTCAAGGGAGCAGTCTATATTTAATTTAGATGACTAGATGTTCTTTTGGCGTGAAGCATCTAGTTTAGTAGGAAGTTTGACTCAAGAAAATCCCATAAGAATACGGCTTATTTTAATACTTTGAAGTCATGGACTAGACTAAAAAGGGGAAGGCATCATCAAAGGGAGGTGAGGAGTGATTTTGATTTTATTTTGAGATATAGAAAACAAAGTGTATGTAGCGGTAAATGAGCTCAAGGGACGAGCAGTAGGTAGATAAGAAGTGATATAACACTAGATTCAATAGTAGAATGGTCGAAGATGCAAGGCATTAAGGGGTTTCAGGCTCAGGTTTACCGTTAAGTGAAGCTAAACGATAAGTGCCTGATCCATAGGTGTGAGTGATTATATAAGGCCCAATCCAATTGGGAGCAAATTTTCCACGTTTGCTCTTTTCTAGTTTGGTGACATGTTGATTCTCTTTGAGGACAAGATCACCAACCTTAAAGATACGCTCATGAAGTCGCTTATCATAAGCACGCTTGATGCGTTTTTGATAGATTTGGAGGTGATCAAGAGCTGTAAGACGACGTTCGTCAAGAAGCTCCAATTGGGCTAACCGTTCTTGGCGGAAATCATCGTTGGTGAGAATATCCTGAAGGGATATTCTGAGGGAGGGTATTTGTATTTCGAGAGGCAAGACGGCCTCGGTACCATATACCAAAGAAAAAGGTGTAGCGTTAGTAGAGGTATGAATGCTAGTACGATAAGCCCAAAGGGCAAAGGGAATGTGATCATGCCAATTTCTTCCGGATTCATTGACAACTTTCATGAGGATTTTGGTTAGGGTTTTATTAGAAGATTCAGCCTGACCATTGGCCTGCGGATAGTAAGGCGATGAGAAACTAAGTTTGATACCAAAGTTGTCGCAAAGGTCTTGTAACAACTTGTTTTTAAAAGATTTACCATTATCTGTTATTAGGCGATGAGGAATACCAAAACGACAGATAATGTGATGGTTAATGAATTCGACAATTTTTTCTTTTTTGATTGAAATGAGTGGAATGGCCTCCACCCATTTTGTGTAATATTCGGTTGCTGTGATTATCCAACGGTGACGTTGTGAAGAGGTCGGGTGAATCTCACCAATAAGGTCTAAACCCCATTGTGAGAAAGGCCAAAGATCTCGTGCGACCTGCAGCGGATGGCTAGGAGTATGTTGAAGGTTGGCATGTTGTTGACACATAACACAACGCTTAACATATTCGTAGCAGTCGTTATTGAGAGTAGGCCAATAATAACCTAGGCGAAGGATTCGTTTAGCCACGGCAAGGCCACTAAAATGTCCACCACAAATCCCATCATGGACTTGTTGGATGGTATAGGTAACCTCCGCGCCGGTTAGACAGCGAAGGAGGATGCCATCAAAGCCACGTTTATAGAGGAGTCCCCCCATGACAACATAACGAGAAACGCTTTTAAGAAAAGCACGTTTACCAGTACTAGTAAGGTCAGAAGGGAGAACAGAGGTTGTAAGGTAGTCATGGAATTGGTGATACCAAGTATCCGGTGAGTTAGCAGACACAATATTTATCGTACAAACAACCGGGGCTGAATAGGATGGGGCAAAGAGTTGTTGGACCACGACGAATAATTCAGAGTCAGTTGATGAAGCTGGAATTTGCGAGGCTAAGCAAGCCATAGTATCCGCAAATTTGTTAGTAGAGCGGGGAATGGTTTGGATAGAATAGTGAGTAAATAAGGCCAGAAGTGAATCCACGTAGTGTTTGTACTTCTGAAGTTCCTCATTTTTACATTGGTAGATGCCCATAACTTGATTGACTACCAATTGAGAGTCACCAAAGATATTGATAGATTTGATACCTAAGTGTATCGCAACTTGGAGACCCAGAACAAGGGCCTCGTATTCCGCTGTATTATTAGTGCAGGGGAAATCAAGCCAGAATGAAAGAGGCATAGGTTCAGCGTCAAGAGGGATGAGAACAACGCCGGCTCCTCCGCCACGCTGGCATTTAGATCCATCGAAGAAGAGGGTCATTTGATACGACTCTTCCCCAAGTGAAAGAGTGGCGATGAGTTCGTCGGGGAATGTAAAATTGGTAAATTGTTCCCCAGGTAAAGGGGCCTCCGCAAGTTGGTCTGCAAGAGTTTGTCCTTTGATTGACTTCTGTTGTATAAACTCAAGGTCGAGGTCGGCGAGGAGCATGAGCCATCGAGCGATGTGTTGGTTTAGATGTGGTTTGGCGTACATATAATGAATGGGGTCCGTGTTGGTGATGACAAAAGTTTTGTGATTCAGGAGGTAATGTCGGAGTTTGGTAGCTACGAATGATAGGGCTAGGCACAATTTTTCTACATGTGTATACCTAGTCTCGTAATCCACGAGGGTACGACTTATATAATAAACGGCCTGTTCTCGACGCGCCGAGTCCCGATGTGCAAGCATAGCTCCTATAGCATGGTCAGTGGCGGAAAGATAAAGGTAGAAAGGGCGGTCGTCCTGGGGTGGGATAAGCACGGGTGGCTGCAAGAGATAAGTTTTGAGAGCTTCGAAGGCTTGGTGACACTCCTCACTCCATTGAAAGGTAACGTCCTTTTTAAGAAGGTGATGAAAAGGGTGACATCGATCCGAGAGTTGGGAGATGAAACACCGGATGGATTGAAGTTTACCCTGCAAACTACGCAATTGTTTGAGGTTTTTGGGTGGAGGCATTTCTAGGATAGCTTTTACTTTAGATGGATCGACCTCAATGCCACGCAAAGAGATGATAAAACCAAGAAGTTTCCCTGAAAGGACACCAAAGACACATTTCTTTGGTTGAAGACGAACAGAATATTGCAACAGGCGATCGAAAATAATGGTTAAAACATCGAGATGTTCACTGCGATGTTTAGACTTGCCAAGAAGATCGTCGACGTAATCTTCAAGGATAGTGTGCATAATGTCATGAAAAATGTAGGTCATAGCCCGCTGATAGGTTGCACCAGCATTCTTAAGGCCAAATGGCATTACACGGTAACAGAAGGTTCCCCAAGGAGTTATGAAAGCAGTCTTATGTTGATCGGCGGGTGCGACCAAAATTTGATTGTATCCTGAAAAGCCATCCATGAGAGAAAGCATTTCATGGCCCGCAGTGAGATCAACAAGTTGATCAATACTTGGGAGGGGAAAGTCATCCTTAGGGCAAGTGAGGTTAAGATCCCAGAAATCCGTGCATATCCGAAGTCCCCCCGTCGCTTTAGTGACAGGTACGATGTTAGAAATCCATTGAGGATAGTCAATAGGCAAGATGAAGGAAACAGAGAGAAGTCATTGAAGCTCTTCTTTGACCAAGAGGGCAATGCGTGGATGCATTTTTCTCAGTTTTTGTTTGACTGGTTTGGAATCGAGGTTTAGGGTGATGTTATGGATGGCAATGGTAGGATCAATTCCTGGCATGTCAGCGTAGGACCAAGCGAAAGCTTGGTTGCGGGTACGGAGAAAGGTAGTAAAGGCGGCTTGTTCTGATGTGTTAAGGGATTGTCCGATCTTCACTATGTGAGGATCCTCCTCCGTGTGGATGTTGATTTCTATAGTAGATTCGTTCAGCATGGTTTGGGTTTCAGATGGTAAGGCTCGTTGAATATAAGAATCATCCACGCCAAGGTAAGTGAGGATGGATTCGTCATCCTGACACTCAACAACATTAATCAAAGGCGAATCCTCTTCGATCATGTCTGGATACAGAAGGGGCAAAGAAGATGGGTCCTCATTATCACGTTGATAAGTGAGAGGACCTATGAAGATGGCATTTATGAAAAAAAAAAGTTAGGAGGGATAGATTCAGGGTCTATAGATTCTGTGGGTGATGATGGCAAAGTGGGTGATGATGGTTTGGTAGGGGTGACGTCGTCTTCTTCCAGAATACAGTTGACACGAGGTGTCTCCTGTGTAGGTGTTTCAGGAAAACTGAGACCACTGCGATCATTATGTTTGCGGGTAGTCACGGGAATGAGTGTATGTCGGCCTTGTTCGTAAAGACCAAAACCAAAGCCTTTCCAAGCACAGCGAGTCAAGAAGGTGAGGGCGAAACGACGATTTGTCAAGTATTAAAAATCGGATTGGAAGGGGACCACACCAAGAGGAGGTTCAGGGGTAATGGAGGATGCGTCAACACCCCCATACGTTAGGTTGGTGCGGCAATGGGGTGGTCCGTAAGAGATTACCTCCCCCACGCGACGGTCGTAGGTGGGATGTGCATGTAATTGTCCGTACTCCTGCGGGGTAG
Source organism: Taxus chinensis (assembly GCA_019776745.2). Taxonomy (NCBI): domain Eukaryota; kingdom Viridiplantae; phylum Streptophyta; class Pinopsida; order Cupressales; family Taxaceae; genus Taxus; species Taxus chinensis. Next base: position 749,455,648 of record CM034154.1, on the reverse strand, counting down.
GGAAAGAACTAACGTTATATAGGTGGTACTCCCCCAGCGTAAGGCGTTGAAAAACATCTACTAAGGGGTCGGAGGTTGGGATGTTAGTTGCGGGAAGGGAAGTGGTTTTTGCGACGGTGGTTTCATCAGTTGAAGGCGTAGGCGCGGTTGAGGTGGATGGTTGAGGTACATTTGAAGAGGATGGTTGGGTTGAATGTATGGGTGTCTTGATTGGTATAAGCACATCGTTAGGGTGGTATAACATATTGCAGGTTTTAAAGGGGGGAGGATCAGCTTTTACGGTGTAGGACTTCCCCTCGTACTCAAATTTTATGCATCTATGTAATGTTGAGGGAATGCATCCCATGGCCCGGATCCAAGGACGACCCAGCAATATATTATATTGGAACTCTCCCTCAAGGACATAGAAGAGTTCGGGTAAAGTACGTGGTCCTACCCGAATGTTGAGGATCATGGTGCCTAAGGTAGAGGTAATAGCGTCATTGAATGACCGCAACATGATGGGGTTGGCACACATGTAGCTAGAAGGGATATTCATTTGTTGAAAAGCTTTTGAAGAGATGATGTTTAGGCTGGCGCCCCCCTCAATCATAACACGACGTACCCGGATATCCCGGACGTAAGCTGAGATGAAAAGGGCCGGGTCAGGATCTTCGGTACCAAAGTTGATAATTTCATCTTCGGAGAAACTGACAGCAGCGGCTTGCTGTACAGAGCCCGAAGTGGTTGGGGCAGTGGGTTGTTTGGTGAGAGAAGCAACGTGATTGGGTGTTAGAATGGAGGCAACAGGCAGGGTTTCATTAGGTAAAACCTCTATCCCTTGAAGGATCTCAACGAGAGCTTGTCGATGAGATTCAGAAGTCTGAATGAGATCATACAGTGTCATTTTTATGGGTGATTGGTGAAGCTGTTTGATCATGGCTCGATGGGCAGCTCCATTAGAGACGGGGTAAGCGGGTCCACGAATAACTACTTTGGGTGGTGGTGCAATCGGGATGTTTGACAAAGAAAGAGATGCTGCAGGTGTGTTTTCTTTTGCTTTCCCATTGTTTTTCTGCCCTCGAGTAGCGACACTAATCATATTAATCTCGTAGACCTGAAATGAGGAAGATGGTTGGGATAAATCATGGTTTTCAAGAGGTGGGGTTGTAATAATGATAGATCTTGGTGAGGCAGGGACAGATGGTAGAGGAGAGGGAATTGAAGCTAAAGGTCTCTCCCTTCGTAAGTTGTCTTTCTTAACCTTTCTATCTGGGAGAGGTGACTGACGAAGGATGGTTTTTTAAAGCTTTGCATCCCTCCACATCATGTCCTAGTGTGCGGTGATAGGCGCAGATTTTAGACTCATCATAACTTATAGGTCGAGGTTTAGACGGGTCATAAGGTCTAAGTGGGGGTAGGGAAATGGTCGCATTCTCCACCAACATAGCAAGAATTTTGGCGTAAGATCCTTTGAGTGGGTCAAAATCGGAGGAGGATGAGGGTATTGGTTGTGCGGGTTTTGGTAATGTTTGGGCGTGGTTGGTTCGTATAGGTTTTGGTAATGTTTGGGCGTGGTTGGTTCGTACGGGTGGTGGTTTAGCTGAGGGGTGTTGACACGTGGTTTTCACTAAACGTGGTTTCTTTGGCGTAGAAGCTATGTTGGATGATGAGGCCGCAGATGATGTGGTATCAGAAAACAACCACGGGGAAATAGGAGTGACCGAAAACAAATCTTTTGATGATGGAATTTGTTTAGGGTTGATAGGTGGACAGGATACGCGGAGTGACGGTGTTGCTATACCCTGGGATCTCTGTATAGGTGCAGAAGGTGTAAGTCGTTTTGAAGAAAACGCAGGAGGTATGATATATTGATGTAAGGTGGAGGGATGAGGTCCTAATATGGAAGGTGGGTGTGACGATGAGGGTTTTGATTGTGAGAGAGGCACGGATTGAGTTTGTCTCCTAGGTGGCGGGGCGGATTTATTTTTGGATAAATCAAGCCGCTTAGGTGGGTGTGTTAGACTGGGTATGGGCAAGGGTCCCAAGCGTAGGGGAAGATTTGGCTAAGTTAATAGAAGTGGACGGGGCATTTGGTAGAGGTGAGGGGGGTGAAGGTGAGAACATGGGCATTTTAAGCTTCGGTAAGCACTTCGGGTATATGGTGGAGGCCTCAGAATCGGTCATTTGCATTTGAGTAGAATATGGCGTACTCAAACGTTCCCATAGGATTCGTCTATCTTCTGGAGAATGACAGTCTTCAGGTTTGAATTGTAAATTTGGTACGGAAGAGAGGTAGGTTGTGATTCCAGTCCACTGTGGGCGTGATACAGGGGGTAGATGAGGTACTGTATCAATAGATATTAAAAGGTCGACCGGTTGTTGAAAAGATTTAGGCGATGAAGGACTAATAGGCAGGAGGGCATGTTTGAGAGGGTCTGTCATGGTTAAAGAATTTGGTGATGTCGGTGCAAGAGATTTCTCGTCTAAGGATGTCAAAAGGAGTGGCGTACCCTCCTCTTGTGCAACAAGAGCGGTAGAGGGAGACGTCTGGGAAATAGATAAATTAGATAACATTCGTTCGCAGTCTTGTAGGGATGTGGTATAAGAAGACTCATTGATGGGAAGAGAAGTCTGGGCAGTTAACTCCTTTATAGGTAAAGGAATGATTTCGCTTTGGCTTGATGGTGGTAAAGGAGGTTCGGGCTCCCGTGTTAGTGAAGAGGCTTGATTCAAAATTTTCTCGATAGAGGCTTTTGGCTGGGTATCGAAGACTGCATGGATCTCATGAACACTCTCCTCGGCTAAGATATCCTGGTTTGTGTTACTGTTGGGAGAGTGATTCGGGAATGGCTTGTTGAAGATTTTCAAATTTCAGTTGGCAGGGGCGTTAGGATTATCGAGGGCTATATCCCCTGCATCAACCATTTCCTGCACTATGTTTTTCAACATCTTGCAGTTCTCATGACTGTGTCCCTTCACGTGGTGGAAGTTACAAAAGTCATTTTCTTTGTACCAGGAAGGTATGGCGCGAGTGGAATCAAACCCGGAATGAGGTTTAACAGGAGGTAAGGTGATGGCTCCTGCTTTGAGCCAATTTTTCCAATATCACACCATATGTCTCTCCCAAGGGAGTGTAGTTGATGGGTTCTGCTTTATACTTATAAGTGGTTTTTGGCGGGGTATTAGACGGTGGTTGGGATTTGACCATCACCGCGTGCACGGCCCCTTTTGATTTCGAAGCGGTCGATGGGTGAGGATTGGTGGTGTTAGGTTTGTTGGTGGAATCTGAAGTTCAGAAAGTGGAGTTTTTGTTACGCAACCGTAATTTCTCTTCCTCTAAGGCTCGAATTTCTAGTTTCTGAGCCATGGTAAAGGCCTCGTCGAATGTACGGAAAGTTTGAATTTGAAGGGTAGGGGAGATGTGCTTAGCGCAGGCCCGCGTAAACAGTTCGATAAGTTCAGTCTGAGGCAAGGCATATGTAAGTTGGTTGATAAGGCCGCGCCATCGTCTGACGAAATCTGCGATAGATTCGTCTTCGAATTGTCGAATGGCATAAAGGTCGGTGATGGATACTTTCTTAGCAATGTTAATGGAGAAATGATCCAAGAAAGATTGGGCTAGTTGGTTAAAAGAGAAGATTGAGTGCTGGGTTAAAGCACTGTACCACTCCAAGGCAGGTCCTGATAAGGACATGGGAAAGGTGCGGAGTAACAAGGCATCATCATGAGCAATCAAATAACAAGCATGTCTAAATGATCGCAAGTGTTGTTGAGGATCCTCTTTACTGTTAAAACGGGTAAATTTTGGTAACTCCCATTGAGGAGGATATGAATGAAGGGGGACAGACGGGTGAATGGGCTCCCCGAAAAACTTGCTCGTATGTCAAGGCGCTACGACTTCCTGAAACAGAAGCCTCCAGGTTTTGCATTTTGTCCATCATTTGTTTAATTAGATCAGTAGTTGGATGAGATGATGGTGTGGTTGTGGTAAATGGAAGAAAATTGGACCAAGGACCACCGTTAGACACTGGTGGGGTTAAGTATTGATAAGGTGTGGAGGATGAATATGTTGAGGCGACCGAATAGGGATGTCCCATATAGGATGTTGAGGTTACTGGATATGTGTATGGGAATGAAAAGGTAGGCGGAGCTTGAGAAGGAAAGCTCGTGTGGATAGGTGGCAGAGAGCAAGTCATGAACGGAGCATGTCTGCAAGAGAGATGAGGTAGGGGCAGTCGGTGGTAGTGATATGTGGGGTCCAAGATTAACCAAAGGAAAGCTAATCGAGGTTGTATGAACCTCTGAAGCCGTCGGATTGGGAGACGGGGCTAGAGATGCAGGAAGCAAGGCGGTATTATCAGGCAGAGTGGGAGCTAAATGAGCAGCTATACTAATAGGCATACCCACAAGGAGCTGACCATCAGGCGTACGGTCAGGGGTATGAGATAAATAGTATTGTACAGTGCTGGAATTAGCATCCAGAAACTTGGCAAAGTCCTTATCTCCCACAGGAATTTTAGGAACCTCGCTGGTATCCGTAGGATTCCCCACAGAATGTGAAGGGGGTGATTCAGGAAAAGAAACAGAGCAAGCATGTGAAACCATGGCGGCGGCTTGCTTTCGAGTGATAACAACCATGGACGGGAGTTCACCGTAGGGTTTCAATCTGTCAGGAACAGAAACAAACTCAGACTGGTAAAATTGGTAGGTTGCTGGTTTGTCAGGAATTGGAAAAGACAGTAACCGATATCGGTCTAGTAACCGATGTCGGTTATACTATAGCCGACGTCGGTCAGGTAACCGATGTCGGTGTAATAAGTCTGGGCTAACAAGATATAAAAAAAAAGGCTGCTAATTTGATTTTTAACAACGTTTAGTATACTTGTCCAGTTATTGATCACAGAAGACAGAGAATGAGAAAGAAAACAGAACCAACAAGATGCACACGCAAATCCAGAGATTAACCCTAGGGTTAATTTTAATTATTGTGGGCTTATGCCTTTAGACGTAGAATGATGTCAGAATCCTAAACAAAAGACTTAGGGGAAATGTCAAGTTGTTTTGGCTTATAAGGTTACCTCAATCGGGCGGAGGAATACCGCGGAAAAAGGGGGGATGTTTGAGCTGTTGTGTTAATTGTGAAGTGATTTGGTATGTGTTGTGCAGTGAAAGTAAGATTAATTTCCTGTCAATACCGTGGATATCACCCCCACGTGTACGACCTGTTACTTAATCTACGTTCACTAGAATTGAAAAACAACAAGCAGGAATGCAATGCACGTGTTTTAAACCCAAATCGAAAATTATGTTTGATGAAGCAAGAGAGATGACTTTCACTAATGCGAAACTAGGAAAGCAAGACAAATTCTTTACGAAATATATAACAAAAGCAGCAACAACAAGTATGCTTCCTAAAATGAAAATAAGCAAGAGATACAGAAACCCAAGATGGGTCCCACCGGGCGTGCCAAAATGTTTCACTCAGAATGTTTCGTTCCTTTTAGAAACAGATAAGGTTAGGGACTAGGAGGAATACCTGTAGAATGTCGAGATGGTGTGCGCGTACCGTAGAGAAAGATCAGGCTGACTGCGAAGAACTCCTTTTTGTCTTGGAAGGACTACCTGCAAATAAGAACACAAGACCACAAGATTTTGATTAGACAATAAATGAGGAAACTGCCTTGGGCCCAGGAAATATAAAACTTCCTTTCGAAGGTGGTCAGTTTCCCTGCTAATATGAATTAACACAAAGACTGTAAAATATCAATTAAGTTGTTTCGTTGAACTGGGTAGGGGAAAGGCTGGTTTTCTGGTTTTGATCAGAGGAACCGATGCCGGTTACTGATAACCGATGCCGGTTACTGATAACCGATACCGGTGGGTTCTAGGATCTTCTTGGTAGCTATGGTGTTTGTAAGGCTGGTTTATGGATGATATTAGGAAATGAGATGATGAGAGGTAAAAGAATGACGGTTAGATGCAATGGCACGTTGGGTAGTGGATTCAGAGACGGATTTGGGAGGACTGTGATTCAAAGAGCATAAGAAATGTTATAACAGAGGACATGCAAGATGTGACTTACTGATTTTGACAAAGATGCAAGGTGATCTCCTTTGCTGTAAACACTTCTGGTTTCTTCACTCGTCTCTGCTCGGTCAAGTGAAGATCTGGACTCTGTTCCTCGCTCCCAATGATCTCTGTTGATTCAAAAATCCTTTCCTCTGATCCCAAAAATGAAATTTCAGTCCGTTGTTTTGGTTTGGGGAGCCCATTTACAGGGAACCGATGGCGGTTGCGTAACCGACGGCGGTCGAGTAGGAACCGGCATCGGTAAGGAAAAAGTAGGCTATTTTTAGTAAAATAGCCCACCTTCCCTGCTTTTCTCCCGAGAGATCAGTTGCGGGCTTGGTCAAGTGACTAGAAGGTCGGTTTTGGGTGCGAGAAAGGGGTCATTAGTTATGGGTGTAGGTGTAGACCAAGTTTTAGGTTTTAATTAGGTTAGTTTAGGATTAGGGCTAGGTCATGATGAGGTGGCAAAATGAGGTGGCAGGTGAGGTGATGGGGATTTATCAATTACAAGGTAATTAATAAATAATTGTGTAAGGTTTAGGTAATGAGGTTAGGTTGCGAAATGGGATGCGGGTCACAAGGGGTCGTAAGACACGAATTTGGTGTCTACATAGAGCTTAAGGAACAATTACAAGAAATTTTGTTTAAGGGTTTTATAAGACGAAGTGTCTCACCTTGGGGAGTACCGATAATTTTTGTGAAAAATAAGGATGAAACACTTAAACTTTGTATTGATTATCATATGTTAAACAAATAAAAAATAAAAAAAATATATCCACTTCCTAGGATTAATGATCTATTTGATCAAATGTGTGGTGCATAATTTTATTCAAAAATAGATCTTCATTTTGGATATCACCAATTGAGAATTAAGGATGAGGATATTCATAAAACAAATTTTATAATAAGGTATGGACATTATGAATTCATTGTTTTACCTTTTGGTTTGACAAATGCACCTGCAACTTTTATGAATCTAATGGATAATATCTTTCAAGAATACCTGGACAAGTTTTTACTTGTATTCTTAGATGATATTCTTTTATATTCTAAGAGCATTGAGGAGCACCAAGAGCATTTGAAAATTGTACTTGAAATTTGGAGAAAGAGAAAATTGTATGGTAAGTTGTCCAAATGTTATTTTTATGAAATAGATGTGCACTATTCAGGACATGTTATAATTAAAGATGGAATAGAAATTGATCAATCAAAGATTGTTGCCATAACTGAGTGGCCTACACCTAATAATGGACATGAATTCAAAATCGTCACGGGGCTTGCTGGTTACTATAAAAAAAAATTTAAGGACTTCTCAAAAGTTGTTGCTTCGATAATTTCATTACAAAAGAAAGACAAGAAGTTTTTGTGGAGTGATAAAAGTGAACTAGCATTTAAAAATATTAAGGATCAATTAACATATGCACCTATTTTGGTTATACTTGATCCAAATGGAAACTTTACGGTAGTTATAGATTCTTCCGGTGAAGGACTCAAAGGGTATTTTGTTGCAAAATGATCATGTTATAACATATAAGAGTATGAAAACTCAAGCTACATGAATTGAATTATGCTCCCCATGACCTAGATCTTGTTTACATATTTTCATGCAATTCAAGTATGGAGACATTATCTCTTAGGAAGACCTTTTGAATAAAAAAACTGGCCACCTTGGGCTGAACTATATTGTTACTCAGCCAAAACTGAATGCAAGACAACAAAGATAATTAGAATTTTTGTCACAATATGATTTTTACATAAGTTACATTAAAGGTAAATAAAATAGGGTGGTAGATGCACCAAGTCATAAGAAACATATTTCTGCACTTGTAACTTTGAGAATGCAGTTTAAGGATAAAGTAAAGAGTATCATGAATTTTGATGCATATTTTTAGCAAGTAAAAATAACACTTGCTATAGATCCTAATGATGCAAGATACAAATGTTTTAACTTTTATAATGAAGTAATTTTAAGATATGAGAAGTGATTGTATGTACCTTTAGAAAATGAACTAAGGAAAAAGTTAATGATAGAACTTCATAATTCACCTTACTCAAGACATCCCAGTGTTATAAAAATGTTTGCTAAAGTAAAACATCAATATTTTTGGAAAGGGATGAAGAAAGACACAATTGATTTTTTTTCACATTTCCTTGAATGTCAGCATGATGTTATTTTAGTTGTGGTTGAAAATTTTAAAAAGGTAGCACATTTTATTGCTGGTAATCTTAAAGATGATTCACTTGTTTTGGCAAAACGATTTTTACATGAAATTTTTAGATTACATGGAGTACCTGAATTGATTGTATCTTATAGTGACCCTAGAATGACATCCTATTTTTGGAAAACACTAAATGTAGCCTTAGGAAAAAAACCAAAATTTACTTCCGCATACCATCCAGAAATAGATGCTCAAATAGAGAGAGTAAATCAGGTTTTGGAGGATATGTTAAGTATGTACTGTATGGACCAGCATTACAAATGGGAAGAATACCTTCCTTTAGTTGAATTTTCTTACAATAATACTTATCATTCCTCTTTTAAAATGGCACCTTTCGAAGAATTATATGGAAGGAAATGTAGAACTCTTGTTAGTTGGGATAACATTAAAGATAGAGAGGTAATTGGACATGAAATTCTTACTGAAATGCAATAGTAAGTGAAATTAATTTGTGACTAATTAAAAGAAGCTACTAATAGGAAAAAAATTTATGTAGATTTGAAAAGGTCAATAATAAATTTGAAATTGGTGAAAAGGTATTTTTACGTGTTAAACCTAAAAAGAGATTTATTACCTTTGGCAAGGTAGCCAAATTATCACCTCATTTTTTGGGACCGTTTGAGATTTTAGAAGTGAGTATCCCTATAGCTTATTGCTAACCACTACCTCCCACCTTGTCACGAATGCATGATGTTTTCCATATTTCTTTTCTTAAGAAATACATTTCATATTTATCACATGTATTAAATTGGGATTCTTTGCAGGTTCAAGACCCATGAATAATCATGGTTGAACCCATAAGAGTTTTGGAAAATCTCCATTTACACTTACGAAATCGTGAAATCAGTCAATGCAAGGTTCAGTGGGGCCAGTTTAATGAAGAAAGTGCAAAGTGGGAAAACCTCGAGGATATGAAAACTATTTTTCCTCATCTATTTGAACAAAATTAATTTTGATTTTTGAGATAATTAAATACTTTATTTGAAAACTATCTTTAATTTCCACCAGTTTTGGGTAGGTACTATAATTTGTTAGTAATGGGATAACAATTTTGATGTTGTAATAAGTTATGAAAAACTTGAATTTCTACAAATCTAGGTTTTGTTTGAAAATTTTTTGGATAAAAGAACTATAATTATGATTATTTTTTCTTGATTTTGAATGTGGATTGAGTTAAACATTGGGGTGATGATGCCTTTTAAAGGGGAGATATGTAATTCCTCTTCCATGGTTGTTATCCTTGCTTGCTTCTGAAACTAAAATTGCAAATTTTGATAAATGATTCTTGTTTGAAGACGGCGTACTTTTTTGAATTAAGTGATCATGTTTGTTGTAGATGATATGTTTTATCTTCTAAAATTATATATAATCATGTCATGACAATTTTGAATTAATATTGAAGTATTTCACATATTCCTTATGTTGAACTTTGAAATACATTCTTACATTGGTGAATGAAATAAAGTTAGTATAATAAGAATATGACTGTACATGGCTTAAATTACATTGTGAACTTGTTTCCCACCTTTTTCATAAATGTGGGAATAACCATACCTTGGGTTAATTGCAGTGACCTAAGGCATGTCTAGGATTTTGTGATGTTTCAATCATTTTGACTGAGTCGGTCAGTATGTGTGATTGCTAAACTTAGGCTTGTATTTAGGGATCACGGGGGCATCCTGTATCATCTTATAAATGCACCATAATATGCGATCTAAGTCATTGTTTTGATAAAATTATTAAAGGTAATGTCCTTTGATTAATAATTGGGACCTAATTAATCTAAGTGTATTTGATTATTTATTCTATCCTTAACCTAAGTTAAGGGGATTATATTTATTGTGATGATTAATTCCTAGAAGAGTAATGAAGGAATAACCTAATTCTTTGATACTAATTATCCTAAGATATAATATGAATTATTCCTAAGGTCCTAAGCTATGGTTTAAAAACTAACAATAAGGAAAACTAACTAAGTGGCATTGAACTAACCTAAGCAGAGAATAGGTTGCATTGGATGGCAAGATAGTGAATGGTGGTGGCACCATTCAAAAATTTAAATGGTTCATTAAATATTTTGTTGCTGCCAATTTTGGATGAGGAATGGTGGTGGTAGAAATTGCTGAGTTGGCAACCCTGTTAAGCATTGGTTAAATGAAATTTCTATTGATAGTTGTAACTAAAAAAAGGGAAGGCGTGGCGAGAGTTTTGGGGGGGTATTGGAAGTCCTGCTATCATTAATGAGCCTTGACCTGAGTGAAAACCACTTGGGGAATAGTAATATGGGTTTGGGGTAAAAGGAACGGTTTGGTTTCATTGTACATTCAGATTTTTATAGCTTCTTGGCTCTACATGTGGTATTTTCATTTTTTGAACTATCGATTTGATTCTGTTGTAAATTATGTTAGGATATATAATAATTTTGAATTTTAATTAGGTATATGACATTATTTATTATATGTTTATGTATTTAATAACCACATTATTCTCATATTGTTTATTTGTTGCATAATTGCTAAAACTCTATGTTTGTTATACTTGTTTGTATTTAATTTGGTTATGCTTCCCGGATGTTCTTTTAGAAGCTTATGTAATCATGATTATTGTTGCAGCTGTGCAACATCATTCTTTGTTTGTATCCGTTTATCCAATATCTAAAAATATTACAACCTGTACAATTGTACTTGATTTGATCGAACATCAATAAATTAACCAGACTTCCCTCCCTGTTTATAATTTACATTTGGTACTAGAGCAAGAATCTGGACTTGTGAAGTAGAGAAGGGTTAGAGACAGGTTGCAGTAGGAAGAGAAGTGTCTTGGAGAATAATTTTCTTTCCAAGAGATACTGTGTTTCCTCCAGTAACTTCCCAGACATCCCTGCATCCCCAAAACCCCTTCTTCTATTCCAGGTGTTTGGAATGCAAATGTTTTTTGCACTGGTGCACCCTGCACTAGGAAACATTTGCTGCAGGATTTTTAAAAAAAAAATCCCCATTAGGGGTTTTACCTCTAATTTAGAGGAGCAATTTAGTATCTGATATTTTTATCAGACCTCTACATTTAAAGGACCAGTCACCCTTTCCTGAGTTGCATTTTCAAAAGACTTGGTTTGAGCTACATTGGCATTTGAGGTTATATCTATCAAAGCATTTAGAACGATCTCTCCAAAGAGCCCCTCATCGAGTTGCAGAGTTGCATATGAATCTATTTCTTGGAAGTCAAGCCCCTCCTATTGAGCCAATATTGGTCGAGTCTTCTCCACACCAAACCAAGAACTGGTGAACCGAGCTATTCAAATATCTAGGACCTGTATGCCATCTGTGATTTATTGAACTGAGTCATAGTTACATTTTATTGGCTGCAGACTGAGCTACTAGCTTTTGCAAATACATTTAGAGTAATCAAATTAAATTTTCATTGGCAGAGGATCCCTATTCCTAATGAGCTAGTCCCCTCCATGGTGAGTCTAAACACTAACCATACAAAAAAAACAACAGAGGATCAATCACAAAAGGTGGAGAAAAATCAAAATAGCAGTGAAGTAAATCAATACAAAAATAGTGATCCAGTCCTCCTAGTTGTGCACGTACCTACGAAAAAAAAAACAAATCAGATTTTTGCAATCAAAAAACAATAAATGGCGGCGTCAAAGAAAATCAATAAAAAATGGTGGCAAACAAAAAAAAGCTAGAGGAGATTAATACAAGGCAACGAAAGGAGGAAGTTAAAGCCAAGTTCCATTTTTATCAGATAAAGACCTAAAACTTGCACTCCTAGTATGCAACCATGTGGATAGTCTCCTCCAAAGGTGCCATGTCATTTTTAAAAGTTTAGTCCATTTTTTTATAGTATAAAATCATTTTCCTTCATTTCATATCCCAATTGCACAAAGCACCTAGTTAGATAAGTCGAAGGCTTTGGGTGTGGGAGGTTTGGGGTTTGATCCCCACCCCTAACTTACTTTTCAAACAATTTTGACATTAAGTGGTGAATATTTGGTGGAACCACCAAATTTAGCGACCAAATTTTGAATTTAGTAAACTACCTAGTGACCACTAAAACCCTATGTAAATTTTAATGAGAGAAATCCCTAATTTAGGATTAAAAGAAATTCTCCCATTCAGCCTTAGTTTTTCATTCCAGGACAACTATTCTTCAAAAGGAGGGATACCTATAAAACTTGCATTTTTAGCCAAATTTTTATGTAATCTCTTTGCATCAGAGAGCCGTCATTTGGGCTCTAGGAGGCCACCAGGGCCCGCGAAACAAAACAAATATTTTTTTTCCTGCCATTCAAATTTTCCAAAATTTTTGAATGTAATTTGTATACTTTAGAATATTGTACTAATTTACAAGTTTCCATAGTCAACTGCACAACCATTGTAATTTCTCAGAAACTAGTAGCATAACTGTAATCAAAAACATATAGAAATATTGGTTTTGTAACATTCACGAGATCCTAGATCTCATTTGCAGCGTTCGGTATATACGGTGCCTCTGGGAAGTGCTTATGGGTAAAGCCGTTGCATGACTACTACTGCACTCAACACCTAATATAGCTGCAACAGCGTCATCTGGGCATCGACCCTTTAACTCAAACAGGGAATAATAAGGTCACAGTGTACACACTATGAGGCCATCCCATCCGTCTATGAACAATTGCATGACATAAATCTAGACTGATAAATTATCCAAGTATATAGTGAAGTTACACGCGCATATGAGGATATTTCTTTGAGCCAGTATCAATAATCACACAGATATCATTAGTATTGTCTTGGTACCACGTATTGAATTCTTTCACGTATGTTAACGCCTCTTTCACGTACTACTGGGTATATAGAAAGGGTGATATTCTTCCATGTACCGATGGGTATATCAAAATGGCGCGTATATAGATAGGTTCAGTATATCAGACTGATGGTATATAGATTGGGAGACCTAATACCTAGAGTGATAAGAGCCAAACCCTGTCAGTGATCTCTGCAAAATGGGCACTAATGCCCCCAAATTTTTTCTTCTGGATTCATAATTGCTCAGAGGAAATAACTATGCTGCATGGAAGACTAAAATCAAGACACAGCTTGAGTTTGAAGAAATCTAGCTTGTTGTGAATGGTACTCTAACTAGATCAGCCACTAATACAACACAACAGCTGCAGTTTGATAAAGCATATCAGAAGGCCAAACTCATCATCTTGTTTGGAGTGTCCGATGATGTGCAACCCCATATTTGAGATGCCAAAATAGTAAAAGAAGCGTGGGATAAATTGAGCACAGTATACGAGGCCAAGAACAAGAATGTTATACTCAATTTGCAGAGTCAGTTACATACACTGAAGTTCAATCAGAATGAGAAAATTAGAAGCTTTCTTAAGAAGAGTTACAAAATTGAGGGCTTCACTTTTAGCCCTAGGAGAACGAGGTCACAAATGATGCTCTCATTCCCATTGTTCTAAGAGCACTCCCCTCTTCTTACCGTATTTTTGTCACAACACTAAACATGTCAGATACGATAGTTGGTTTTGACAAACTGGTAAACCTACTGCAACAAGAGGAAGCATTACACAATAAGGATAATGAAGAGGAGTAAGCACTTGTCTTCACATCAAAAATGGAAAGGAAAAGGTAAAGGAAAACATAATTCCTATCAGAAGTCCCAAAATCAAAATCAGTATCAAGGGGACAAACAATAGAAGAAGCAATGTCCAATTTGCAAATGAGGACATAACCTACAAGATTTTTGGTACAATACTTACAAGAAAGGTTCATCCAGTAACTTTGGACCTCAAAACAAAAATCTTACAAGGGACATCCTAACAACAATCACGGGCAGAAAAAGGGGAACTGGAAAAGATGACCCCACTAGCAAGGTAATATTGTTGAGCAACAAGAATAGCTAAACAATGAAGACTTATTGTTCACTGCTTGATCAAGTGAACCATCCACGTCATCTAGTGATGTCTAGTATGTTGATTCAGGAGTCACTCGACACATGACCAGCCACAGATACTAGTTTATTTCAATGAGGGACATGCCATCGAAAAATCATATTTCGTTGGGAGATGATTCTTCATAAACAGTTCAGGGGATTGGAAACATTTCTCTACCCCTTGGTTCACACAAATGCAGACTATCAAATGTCCTATATGTCCCTGGGTTGACAAAGAATCTACTTTTAGTCAGTCAACTCCTAGATCACAACCTAAAAATTGACTTTGATAGTCAATCTGGCAAGAAAAACGTGCTTGATTGGAGATAAATCAAGAGGCTTGAAAATAATTGCAAAATCCTTCAATGTGGGATGCATGTTCCAACTTGATTTTGTTCATAGAGATGATCAAGCACTTGTGGATAAGAACTCCACCTCAACACAGTTATGGCATAGAATATTTTCTCATGTAAGTTTCAAATATATCGAAACACTTTGCCGACACAATATGGTACATGGGCTACCATATCTTTAGAAGGATATAGAAAAAGTGTCCTCACTGCCTATGCAGGAAAACAACACAGAGCTTCATTCCAGAGGAGTACATTTTCAAGCTCATGGTAAAATTGACCTGGTTCATACCAATCATTGCGGTCTAATGCAGCCTGATTCATTCTGGGTTCCAGTAATTCATGCTTTGTGTTGACGACTATTTGAGGAAAATGTGGATTTTTTTTCTTCGCAAGAAAAGTGAAGCTGTTTGAAACCTTCAAAAAGTTTCAAAGTAGTTAGTTGAGAAAGAAACTGGTCATCACATCAGAACTCTTCGCTCAGATCGAAGGGGGGAATTCACCTGCGATGAGTTTAGAGACTACCTACAAACTCACATGGGATTCGTCGACAAATTGCCTCCTCCACACACACTATAGTAAAATGGTGTTATTGAGAGAAGAAATCGTACTATCATGGAAATGGTGCGATGTATGATCAATGATTCCGGTACTTGCAAAGACATTCTGGGTAGAAGTAGCAAAGACAACATTGTATTTGTTGAATAGAGCACCCACAACTTCTCTTGACATGGAATAACACCGCAAGAAGCACGGTCAAAAAGGAAACCATCATATTACACACCTTAGAGTATTTGGGTGCAAATCAAAGCATGCACATACCCAAACAAAACATAGATATAAATTGGATATGAAGTCATCATGAAAACTCATCTTCATTAGGTACAGTGAAGAAAATCTTGGGTATAGATTGAAGGATACTAAGACTAGGGAAAGTTCTACACCAGCAGAGATGTTGAGTTTTTTGAGAAGGAAGCAGAGACTCCTCTAGACTCACCTGATGTATATTTTTCACCAGTTGTAAAAATTGAAGCTGATGTTCCCTGCAGATGATGAAAGTGATGATGGGGATGATGGTGTTGATCAGATAGAACCATGACCCATGGGAGACAGTTCAGCGTATGCCTGAAGTGGTGTACAAGTATATTATGAGATGCAAAAATGGATGCTTCATTGGATACATCCACCCCTGGACCACTGACTCACAGTAAAGCAATCGAAGAAGTCAATTTTGCTTTGATGAGTAGAGTTATTGAATCTAGATGATCCCTCTACACTCTAGGAAGCCCTATAGTTAAAAGCTTGGAAAGATGCCATGGATGTCTGAATATCAATTAGTGATGAAGAACCACACTTGGTAGTTTGTCAATCTTCCACTAGGGAAGAAACCCATTGGATGTAGATGGATATTTAAAACAAAGTACAAAGTAGATGGGATAGTGGACAAGTATAAAGTAAGACATGTAGCAAAGGGGTATACACAAAAATAAGGCATTGACTATGAGGAGACATTTTCTCCCACAGCTAAGATCAAAACAATCAGGGTGATTTTTTCTCTAGCTACTCAGTTTGGATGGAAATTTCACCAAATGGGCGTAAAAATTCCCTTCCTAAATGGAGATTTACAAGAAGAAGTCTACATGACTCAACCTGAGGGATATGTAGTACCTAGTCAAGAAGAAAAGGTATGCAGACTCAGGAAATCTCTATATGGCCTCAAACAGGCACCCTGGGCATGGTACATCAAGATTGATGAGCATCTCATACAACATGGATTTGTTATAAATCCATATGATCCCAATCTCTACCTCAAAAATCAAGGGGGGGAGATGGTGATTGTTGTTGTCTATGTTGACGATCTAGTCATCACTGGCAGTTCAGTGAGGATGGTCGATACAACGAAGAAAGATCTTAATCGATCATTTGACATGACCAATCTCAGGCTGATGCACTATTGTCTTAGATCGGAAGTGTGGCAGAAAGAGAATCATTTTTTTTTTCTCAGATGAAATATACCAAGACTATGCTCGAGAAGTTTAGGATGATGGATTGCACACCAATTGTTACACCCATGGAGAACAAATTGCAGTTATCTCGTTCAGATCCATCTCCTGAGGTAAGTGCCACTCTCTATCAGAAGCTAATCGGGAGTCTCATTTACCTGACCTAAAGTAGACCAGATATCAGCTTTGCAGTGAGCTATCTATCCAGGTTCATGTAAGAAACCAAAGTTTTTTCATTGGAAATTAGCAAGGCATATTTTGAGATATCTCAAAGGATCAGTGGATCTTGGTCTAGAATACAAGAAGAATGACAACTTCTTCTTGTCAGGATATTTGGATTCAAATCATGCAGGAAATATTAATGATAGAAAATCCACTTCTAGATATGTATTCTTTATGGGATCTAGACCAATATCATGGGGAAGTAAGAAACAACACTTTGTTTCTCACTCTTCCACAGAAGCCGAGTATCATTCTACAGGATAATCTGTCTGTGAAGTGATTTGGCTACGTCGTATACTGGAAGGACTTGGAATACCATAGGACAAACCGACCACCATGTATGTTGACAATGAAGGTGTTCTCAAAATTGTTCGCAATCCAGTGTTTCATGAAAGAACAAAGAACATTGAGGTTCAGGTTCATTTCATATGTGAACATGTGTTGAAAGCACAACATCCAGCTTTAATTTTGTCCAATAGCTGAACAACGAGCAGATATTTTCACAAAGTCACTTACACATGACAAGTTCGAGTTGTTCAGAGAGTTCCTCACCTCATCTCTTTAGGACAATGCACAATTAAGGGGGGGAATGTTAGGTTAATTATGCATAGTATAATTATTTAATTAATTTAATATCAATTAAATAATATATGGTTATAATATAAACCATATTTTTGTTGTCGTATTATTATATGGTTTATAAACCATTATTTGTCTTTCACATATGTATGTTATATTGTTTTAACAGTATATTTGTTTTTATTCATTTGTGCTTCCCGGATGTTATTGGAAGCTAATGTAATTTGGAATATAGTTACACCTGTGCAACTTAGTTTCATGTTTGTATTTGGTTGTGCAATATCTATAAATATTGTAGCTCATTCTTTGTAAGGTTGGTTGATTGAGTTTAATAAAATATTATCAGGCTTCCATCCCTTGTTACTCAATCTATAGTAAGGGATTGGAAATTTAAGTGAGCTAAGTCCATGGATGGACACAGGGAAAACACAGGTAGGTGTACAACATGGAACCGATCTTCTTATAGGAAGGTAAATGGGCAAGCCCAAGCTAGAAGATCCAATGCAAAGAGAAGGGTAACCTGGAAGCTAGCAGTGAGCTCGGATGGAATAAAAATAATGTAAAGTGGGTGATTTTTTAAGAGAGTTGTTAGAAGTAGACAGGTTTCTGAGGATTAAGGGGCATATTCTTTACCTAATGTCTTAAGGGAGAAAGGTTCTTCATGAAAGGCAGAGTAGGTGGTGAGGTAGCAGCAGCCATCTCAGTACCCAGCTTAGCAAGTTAATTTTGTCGAGTTAGTGGGTAAAAGACCACTTTTCACCACTCAATCAATATTGATTCTGGGTTTTGGAAAAATTACAAATACGTGTTTGCATTATTATAGATGAGAATGATTGACAAAGGATAACCAAGTCATAGTTATCTTTGATAAATAATTTTCCAAAAAACAAGAAAATTAACATTTATTCCAATGAATTCTCAAGAAGAGAGAAAGTTGAACACAAATATCAAGGGTAATCAGTTTCAACTTGTCGTTAATATGAGTGTTATAAATATATTTGAGATGGTACTCTGATACCTATAAAAGAGGATTCATGTTTCCTCTCGTTGATGGTCATTCACATTTTGTATATATTTGTGACTACACTTTTTGTTATTAACATGAAATTCAAGCTCCAACCTATATTGGGTAGAACATGAACTTAAGGTATTTTGACTTATATAAGTGCATAATATAAAATGGTGTACTGATAGATTTTTCTATCTTTGTCCTTTAAATTACATTTTGATGATTTTATTGTGTTTTTCTCTCATGCCTGGACTCATCATGTATGGAAAAAGGGGGGGAGAAAGGGTAAGCTCTTGTCCCTTCTTGTTCATTGAGTAATGGAATATGCACCCACTCACGGGTTGGTTATGAAAATATGATTTATTTTGAAAAATCCTATACCCAGATATTATCTGGCATATGTTCATATTTTCTCTAAAATACCTATGAGCACCTAAGTGAGATAGTTACCATGTATGTGATTTAGATATCAAGGTTATTTATTTACCTTAAACATTTTGGTGGTAAATGGTCCTATTTTTTACAAGGAAATATTCCAACTGACAAAATGTTTAATTGAAATGTTGCAATCACATATTCCTATCAAACAACTTCATTGGGATTGAGAATAATAACTATTTAATAATTTTAAACGTTCATACTCGATGTTCTTGGAAAAATTCAAGTTTGTTTCAAAAATGTGGAAGCATATCAGTTTTTTGGAAATTGTTGAACAACATTAAAAATTAATCCTAAAACTAACTTTATCTTTTCCACATAGAACGATAATTATTTTATGAATGACACTCTTTATACAAATTCCATAGAACTATTTAGTCACCATTATTACGGACCCAATGACAGAATTGCATGTGATTAAAGATAAGTATCAATTTGGAAATGCATGTTTTTTTATGGACTCTCTCTCTTGGGGTAAGGTTAAAAATATGTCCTAAATGGAGCTCAAAAATTCTATGGATGCATTGGTATCGAAAAATCCTTCAGGATTTCTTAACTCCCACTGTATGAATTATCTTTAATTATAGATTGTAAAATAATTGAGCTCTGACAAGGAATGATGAAGCTGGGTATATTTTGAAGTGGCTGAGTGGCTCTGTTAAAAACATCCTTTTATGGATAGTAATAGGGATTTGGTTAAAATATTGTGACTGAACATTTCAGGAAGTCATGTTGAGATTTTATATCCAACTCCCTTTAATGGACAAGTGATAGGAAGAATTGGTTGTGATCTTGGAGCACATTACTACATAGTGAAGGCTATGGATATTAATGAGGTTACCTGATTTGAGGGAAATTGTATGTCATTTTCCTCTTGGGTTGATAGTGAACTTGCAGTTTTAAAAGAAATTATGGGGATGATATTGGTGTTGAAGGTAGTATGAGAACTAACAGGGAAAGGAATTACTATTAACGTTGGATTACTTAACTGACTTTTAAAGGCATATGATTCTTAAGGTGATTCATTTAAATATCTTCTACTATTTCTGATTATATGTCTTTTTGGGCAGTACCAAAAATCTAATAAGTGTTCAAAAAAAATTCTTCATAGATTTTGGTTCAGACTTTTACAGGTAAAACACATTAGAATAATTATATTGTTTTAATCTTATATTCTTATCATACATCAGTTACACAATGAACTAGGCTCATTTATAGCCATTACAATAGACTGGACCTCTCATGAAAAGTGAGGAAAAGTTTATAAACAATTTACATTTTTTTATTAACGAAGTTTTACGGGTACATTACAAATGCTTTATGTATTGATTTTCTTGATTGTTGGAAACAATATATGTATAAAATTAACATTTGTACTTCTCAATATTTATTATATAATCATATATTAAATATTATTAACAGTTTGGAATGAATGTAACACATTAATATTTAATTTGATAAATGAATTTCTTGGTATAATTATTGGTTCGATTAATGATTTATCTTCTCAATGAGTCTCATAGAGGACTTCGATTATGAAGTTAGAGAAAAAAAATTACCCATCTACTCCTAAAATAGTGATGATATTCTTAAATATTAACATGCATGATTGAATAGAATGATGTTTGCATAAGTTGGGTATTAACATATAGACTCAAGATCACGTCTAATGTTAATGGTCTTAAACTATCGACCATACGACGATCTATAGATCCTTATAGTTGGAAGCTAAGGAAATTGAAAATATGTACTACAGAGTTGAATGTGGCATAAATTTTTAAATACATACTCCCTAAGGTTTTTTTGTATTTCATCATAATAGGATAATTGAGTCCTTAAGTAGGAAGATCACATAGCATATTCTTAGTATCATTAAATCTGGATTTTTTACGTTATCCTTATTTGATTTTTTAGGGTAGTTATTGTCATTTTTTCCAAATTACTATGGAAATTAAATGAGCAATTGCGAAAGCTTAAGGAGATTAGTGAGAGCGGATTTTAAATATTATGATTTCACTGAGTCTAATTAGGAAGTTTTAAATTAAGAATTGATGTTTGACATTGATTAGACTAAGGTAATGAAACTTAATGATACTTTACTTAATCTCATGCATTGGGATTATAAGATTTTCCCAAAGAAAAACCAATAATGTTTAAGGATTAAATATTATCATATGGTGAACACTCCACACCCTTATATATACCTTTCTGGGGTAAAACCATTTCAAAAGGCTCCCCAAATTTTGGATCAATCGAACTTAGTAGGCAGTCCTAAAATATTTTAATGATGAACCATAAACAACATGAAAAATTGAAGGTTAGATTGGATATGATGTTTGTTAATTATGTCATTTGGGTTAAAAGAACATCAATATGCCCGTTAGGGGTAAAATAGGGGATGGCCAAATAGACATTTAGTGATGGGATTTTATTACGAGGATACTTTGCAGTTCAACTTGAAATGCTCCAACACACGCTACTTACATATTCAATTAACCATCAACATAATATATAGTTAAATTTGTTAATAGTTCTAATCTAAACATAGATAAATATGGACAAATAGTCGTTGTATACTCATTTGAATTAGGGTATCATATAAATACACATACATTTTTTCAAAATTTTGATTTTAGGCAGTATTAGAAATTTACCCACAGACCAATAATTTAGACTGTGACACTAGTGTATGTAAATTGCCCCTGATTTATGCTCAAACTTTGACCATCCAATTATCTTAATTGTCAAAACTCAAGGTAGACTTTTCTAGATACAATTTTGAGTGGGGTAAATGACTTTCGAACGTAAGTATATAATCTTGGAATGTAAACATGGTAAAGCATGTTTAATTTGGATAAGTATCGCAAATGGAAGTTGGAAATGGATTGTCTTATAACAAATAGTCTAATGTTTCCATCGAGATTTTAGTTGAAATCAATAATAGAACATTCGAGATAGGCATCCCATTATGAGAACACTTGAGTTACTCTATTGGGTAAAAGATACTGCAACATGATAGACATAGTGGGATAATGGCAGGAACAATTTCACATTGTTATCTTGCTTTCAATACCGAGTGCTATGAAGACTGAGAGATCATTTAGACCAAGTATTACCACTTTTATGGTTTTTTGTTAGGAGACCAACGATTGGCATAAGATATCGGCGTCTCTACCCTAAATAAACTAGAGATTTACAACATAGTTGATTTACACTCGATGAGTAAGTGTATATCTATATTGAAAATCCCTTCCTTTAGCTAAGTCATCCATAACTAGGGGTATCCAATCACAAGATGGAATTATGAACACCCAGGGAATGATTCACTGGCCCTCATCAGAAAAACATAAACTATTTGACTTCTCCATGTCGGGTATCTCTAGGAAAATCTTGTACATAGCAGAGACTTAGAAGAACATGGTAAGAAGGCTCAATCCAAGCCATTCAACTATCACCAATGAACCACAAGCCCTTCGATCTACTTTTTATTATATATGATTGATAAAAAATTTGGAATGGCCGTAGAAAATTGCAAGGTAAAAATAATAATAAACCATATATTTTTAATGATCCCTTACGTAAATATGGATATGTAATCCGTCCACAATATGATAAAACTTAATTATGTTTATATGACCTGAAACTTGAGTCCCCTTTGTATATAAAAAAATGAGGGTGATTTATTATGTCACTTGACTTTTCCTAGATGGGGAATAAATTAATGATAATGAAATCCACTTATGTCTTTCACACAAATTTTTAATTTGATGGTAATTTTCAATCTTGACCCTTCAATTGCATTCAAAAACAGTTTTATCAATATATTACAAATAAAAAATAGGATTAAAGATTATTTATATTTAATGTTATAGTTATTTTAAAATATATACTTATTTGCTATCAATATTATTTATATAAAAATTCGTATACAATTAGACATGATGGTCAAATAGTTCAAATATGCAAAACGTACATGACGGTTATTTACCATACTAGCCCATCGTAAGTATTTTATGGTTAAAATCATTAAACCAATCATCTAAATTGATCGTCAAATTCTAATCATTGCTTGAAAGAGCTAAGTCATCAGACAAATTACTTGATCTTGATCACTAGGTCTTTTCATGGAGTAATGGTTAAGTGATAACTTGGCAATTGTTTATTGATGGTTTGTGGTGACTTTAATCATGAGATTGAAAGCATCCTGATTAACAAGATCAATTATCCACTCCCTATCAAGTGTGTTAGGTGCGTCTGATACCAAGCGTGTGATGTGAATTTTCCAAGATTAATAAATTAATGATAATGAAATACTTTTCTATATAAAACTTTCGATTGTTTATTGAACATGAATTTTAATTACATTCCACAAAATCAAAATATACATATAAAATTTCTTTCATATATGTGGAAATATAAATTCATTAAATAAAACAAGAGTTATAAATTTAAATACATCTTTGGATAAAGGGGTAGGAAGGACTGTGTGTACTGCTCAACGAATTCCTAGTTTGATGACCGAGATCCAGCACCTCAATCTATAGCCACATTATCCTAGAGGAATTAATTAATTAAAATATCTTCTTGCCCTTGCCAGGAACCATCTTGGGTTATACCTTACGTACCCCAGCTAGGACACCCTCTAGAGTGCCCCTCTCCAATGCCCACCACTTGCCTTCACTCAGAACCACATAAAAAATTATTGAGCAAAATCCAAAGTATATTTGTGTTTAATTTCACCATCCTAGGTTTAAATAATTCTCTTCTCAGGTGGTTTGGTAACCAACACACCCTTTCATAAAATAATATTTACAATTAATTATATATACCCATAACGGATTCACAATTATAAATTTTAATCCCTCCTTTTTAAAAAGGAGTTTGATAACTCATATAACTCTTTATTTCCCATAATTTTAAAGGGGATTCCATGTACATAACTCCCCACCCTATTTTAAAGGGGGTATTCTCTTATTTTTCTTTAGAAATTAATCTATTAAATACAACTTTAGAATAAATACTTTCTTTTCAAATTCATTTTTTTTATTTCAGAGAAATTTTCACATAACATATTATAATATGTACTATAGTCACATTTAATTGAATAGGAAGAAAGGCATGATTTCTTACAATGGATAATTAGAAAGGGGGGAGAAGAGAAGGAATGCCCCAGATCCTGGATAAGGATTCCTCTACCTTCGATGAAGATCAGCTCCACTGAAGTTGAATATTGAAACTTATCCCAAGATGGCCCTCTACAACACTTCCATGCTTCATTGATGAAGGGCTACTCTTTTGGAAACTTTTGAACACTTTTCCCCTTTGAAAAAATCTTTGAAAAAATGCACTTATACACACTTCCTGGATACACTAAGAAGAGGGATGATGAACAACTGAGAAGAACACTGAGAATGTGGGAAGATAACTCCTCTCATTGAGAAAATACTTCCAATATCTGAGGCACTATCACACCTTCATGATCAATCATTCACATGCAAGAAATTGGATGCACTTTGTTCACTCAAGTCATGATCTTGATCCTGCCACTGTGGACACATTGATGACGAATGAGGCAGGTGACAAAATCCTTATTATTCTAGAGTGAGGAAAGGAGAATGATACTAAAATCGATCTTATTTTCTAGTTTATCATTCATCACATGTGAAATTAACTAAAAGGGTCTTTAGTAAAAAATTGACAATTTTCTTGTTTTAGTACTCTTCACTCACTACATCAGATAATGCGGGAATTGAATTGAAAATAGAGATAGGATCTCCTGTGAGTGCTAAGACCATTGTAGGATGATTGAATGAATGAAATGTTACCACATCTAGCTCCTTTCACTCATTTTATATTTTTAGGATACTCACCATTATGGTCTCATTCAACTAATTTTTGTCATTTTTGTCAATGTTGTCAATTTTGGAGTGTCTCTATCATGAGGGAGTGAAATAGGGATTTTGAATGCAAAATTTTCTCTAACATACTATTTATAGTAGGTGCTCCCATATAGACTTACTAAAAATATGAAACTGGTATTCCCAGTCCCATATTAAAATGCAAGCACTTGTAAAAGTTTACATAATTAATTTTGAAGCTCTGCTCCAAATTTTGTGTGATTCTGCCCACTATAAACTTGGGAACTAAAGAAGTACCTCACTACATTTTTGATATTGATTCATGGAAGCCATGAATAGATTCCTTGATATTTTTGGGAATTTTTCTTTCCCACCTTGAATTGCAATGAAATCAGCTTCAGCAAAATAGGTTTTTCATCTAGACTTTGTGTTCAAGTTTTTATCTTGATTCGTTCATTGGGACGATGGGAAATTGAAGGAATTCAAGCTAGGGCATGAAATGAGATTTTTTTCACCATTAAAAATATAGGGCATCATTTAATATGTTTTTAATTTCTCCTTTGAGGCATTTGCAAATGGAGAAGAATACAAAAAACCCCACCTTAATCTATGCACTGATTTGTGAGATATGAAAATTTCACACTTTCAGGTACAGAGTCATTCAAGCAAGAAAATGCATATAGAGTCTTGAAAAATTGAAATTTTGTGAAATATTTGTTCACTGTGATCATGGAAACATGGAGGGGGGATGATGGAGGAGAAGAAATCTAGAAAAATTTCTAGATTTTCAAGTAGATTTTGAGCAAAGTGGGGGAAGAACTGAAAAATGGATATCTCCTTAGTTTTATATGCCTTGGGGGGGCATTTTCCCCCTTTATCTCCTTGGAAATGGAAGAATGGGATACAAAATTGTTCCCTATCCCTAGGAGGAAAATTGGCGGACATGCATAGCTAGAGGAGAGAGAGGGAGGAGCTTAATTTTAGCACTTGAGGTCAAGTTTCAGTCGTGTGAGGAATCAAATAGGGGCAAGGTGGGTGTAGACACCAAAATTGGGTCACACTCCCCTTGGTCCCCTAGTCAATTAACTGGCTCAAACATACTTACCTAACCAAGGCCCCTTCCACCCCACACCACTATTAATTTAATTGAATTAATATATATCCTCACAATATTTATCATCTAATTATCTTAATTTATACCCCCACCACCTCACCTAGACTCCTCATATAGCCACCTCACCCTAGAATTATTCTTGGAATGTTTCTATAACTAACAATAACTAAGTTTTACTTGCCTTAATGAGGTAATATTTGGTCTAACCCTAAAATAAATCCCTATAATCTCTCTAACCACATTCCTACCCATTAGAAGGGAAGCTTTTGTTCTAGTCCATGACAATAAAAACTAACTGGGCCCAAGAAATTAGAAAGATTTTCCCTGTTTAGTAAACCTAGGGAATCCCACCTTAACCGATGTCAGTCAACTAGGAACCATCGTCAGTTACTATTTATTCACCTAAGCAACCTTGTTTTTAGGTTGGCACATTCTGAGAGCAAGAGGACAAAAAAGAGAGCTACATACAAGTAGAACTAGAGTCTTTTCACGCACCCAGGCATCCATAGCTAGCACCAGGAAAGATCCAGAGGCATTGCACTCATGGAAGCACTTTTGGATTCACTACTACGGTACCAAATACCATCCTTCTGATCAACTACCATTACCATCCAACCATCCATTCTGCATCATAGTAAGTGTATCCCTGACAAACATTGTTATTTTAGTTAGTAACTTTTGTTACTCCTATTATTAATCTACACTTTATATGCCTATTCTTCCATCCCTTACCAACCTATAACCCAATCATTCCCTTATCCACACTACCAAATCACCCATAATCACCTGTTGTTCACCCCTGAGTACACCTAAGAATTCTATAAACCTCCTTATCCATCCTACCATCTCTATCAAATCCTAGGTCAAAGCTTGCAATCAGATCTCTTTGAGTTCCATACATCTCAACCTTACCGACGTCGGTTACCCATAACCATCGTCGGTTATGTGTAAACCTTCACTGGCCATACTAGACCGACGTTGGTCTCTATGTTTTATACACTACCCAAGAACAGAGCCAAACAATCTTCTACCAGTTGACCTAAACAACCTAGAATCAGACCCTGACTAGTCACAGTACTTTGACAGATACCTCATATTTCTTATTTGACCATATCCTAGCCTTTTGTTTTTGTATTTGCTTATTGTACTTGAATGAGATACCTAAATCATATCAACTACAGTAGGACTTTACTTATTTCTTGCATTAATTTGTTTTAAACAATGGATTGACAACCATCTAGAAAGTATCACACTTCTTGGAACTAGCATATGCTAGGTAGTCCACTGTCATATATCATTTAATTTCTCTTTTGTGGTCTTGATTTCTATTACAGGTATTTCCTCCTAGACAAAAGGAAGCTCTCACAATCGGCACTGGATCTAGAAGTTAGAATGCATGCATTGAACTCCAAACAACCCACTTAACAGCTATTCCCCCTAGCCCTTACCCTTATCTGTTTTTTCATTCAAAAAAATAAAGAAAATGGTGAAACATTTTGGCACACCTGGTGGGACCTATCAAGGGTTCTATTGCATTTTCTTCATTCCTAGGCAAAAAAATTTTTTGTTCATTTCCCTTCAAAAAGCTTACACATTAATCTTCTTCCTTGGTAATCTTCTCTTCTTTATAATTTCTCTAAAAGATACATTTTCGTTTGGTGTCTTTAAAAATAACCATTATTCTGGATTTTTGCATTTAGTGAAAGAGCATACCCTCTCCCATTCACCATATGTGTCATCAAACATAATATTTCGATTTGGGTTTAAAATTGGTTGCATTACATTCTGGTTTGTTGTATTTAGCTCACATTAAAATGAGGGCAACATATATGCTGGAAGTCATGCCTAGCTAATGGTTGACATAAAGAATCGTAAAAATCACATTCACTCTCTCTCTCTCTCTCTCTCTCTCTCTCTCTCTGTGTGTCTTACCAAACTTGCACAAAATTTGAAATATACACCTCTTTCTTAAACAACTTCTTATATGGGAACACTTGTCCTCTATCACATGATCATATTGGCAGGTAATCCCCAGCTCATTTCCTCTATCGAGTCATTATCTCAGAAGACGGCTCCGACCCCACCATAACATACCTAAAACCTCTTCTTTTAGTTATCCCTCTTTATAGGAATCCTTCCTCACAAAAATATCTATTCTAATTCATGAGTCAGTCCTCTAAATAGCATAAGCTCAACACATTAAAAGCCACTTATTAGGTACGTGTTTTTAGTGTTTGATTGACGTGCGTCTTGAGGTGTAAGGATATGCTTCTCCATCTTTCCATTTTGTTTCCTTGCACACTCCACAATCATAATTGGAGTATTCTAACTGCTTTTGAGTGTGTTAGGACTTCATTTCATCATCTCTAGACCTCTGGATTGGTTGTTTATCTCATTAAAATTCTTAAAAATCCATTTTTCTAACATCTTTCTAATTTTCACAGTAACCAGTAATGGTTACCCCTGACCGACATCATTTTTCTCTTAACCGACATCGTTTTGTTGTTCTTTTGGGTTGAATTACCTAAAAGAGCCCTCATTTCATTTTCTTTGTTTTCAAAGTTTCTATGAGTCTATGTACTCTCTCTGCTTTGATAAATAGGCATCATTCAACTTGTTCATCTAACCATCATGAGTCTCTTTCTCATTTGATAAAATTGTTCCTATCTCATAGTAACTAGCCTCAGTAACCCCTGAACTGGCATTGATCATACTTAATTAGCGTCAGTTAACCTGTATTGAACATAGACTGATATATTACCCAAATCTACCTATAAGACACCTGTTTTCTTCATTTTCACATCTCCTTGTGTCATCTACAAGGTTCAGTATCATCATATATACATTCACTCACATGGTGTCGACTCGCAGTCAAGCTAACGCTCCTATATTTCATGCAAGTCGTCAACCACTCTTCGCCTAGTCCTTCACCACCATTTTTCCTATCACCCATGGATCCAACCATACCTACCACCCTTTTCGTAGGTGATGAGGAATTTGTATGACTCCTTGACCAGAATCCTACAGCCTTACAGTTATACCTTTCCCATTCTTCCACCCAAGATTCTTCAGGTCAGTTAATATATGGCATGCCTATGTCCATCTCTCCTGACCTTATTCTCGCTTCTACATCAGTCCCTAATAATGTAGCATTACCTTCACCTGTTTCACCCCTAATGGTTTCACAACTAGGACCCATACCTATCATGACCACTGTCATCTCCAATATCAGTCACACCTGTAGTGTTTGTTGTATCCTCATTGACCTACCAGACCATAACCCCATCTGAACCAATTGTCTCATAAATACCCCTTACAACATAACCACCAGTGGTGTCAATGACCCCTACTCCATTCCAGAATATTATTCTCTCCATCCCATAAACACTACCACCAATCACTACTAGAGTCACGACAACCATCCCCCCTACATACACATACTATCAACAACCTCCTATCTTGTCTATTACTTATTTTGAATACATACCCTCTATGTCGGTCCCCTAATCTCAACCTCCCTATTCAGCATCACCATACAATGGAATGCCACCCACATCATAGGTTCAAGACCAGCCTCCTTATGCCACGAGAGGAGTCCCTCCATCACAACCTACTAATGACCTCATCAAATTAATGATGTAAAAGATGCAGACGCTAGAAGCATCAGTTTCTTGCTCATGTAATTCTCTCACTCATGATGAAATCTGTAATGATCCCATTCATCTATCCATCCCTATTCACCCATACCTTGTACATTGGGAAATGCCAAAATTCAACCGCTTCAATAGTAAAGAGGACCCGCAACAACATTTGTGGTCTTTTAAACATGGGTGTTACCTAATTGCCAACGATGATGCTTTACTTCTGAGGACTTTCCTAATGTCCCTGATAGGACCTGCATTAGACTGGTATAGTGGGCTACTAAGACACTCCATCTATTCATTTAATAAAGTATCCTAATCCTTCCTAGATCACTTCTCCATCAACATTGTTAAGAAGGTTACCATGACTGATCTTTATTCCACACGATTGTATGACGATGAGTCTATCGATGACTTTTTCGCTCGCTGGTGTAGCCTAATTAACCAGCTCACATTTCAATTACCTCAAACTGAACTCATAGATTTTTTTATTTGGGCTTGCGCAAGACACATATCACCAACTCTGCAGGTGCAGAACTTTCACACTTTTGACGAGGCATTCACCATGGCACGAAAATTGGAAATTCTTGCTATTAAAGAGAAGAAAATTCAACTTCATAACAAGAACATCACATTCAAATCAAATGATGCTTCTTCATCTTCAAAACCCCAAAATAACTATTCAAAACCCAAAGGATCTACCAACGACGTAGTTCTCAAGGTTGATCCCCCTCATCAATAAAACCTAGCCAAACCTCCTTCTATTCTCTCTCTCGTCCAAAATTTCCAATTCAAATGAGAACAATGAAAGTACACTTTGATAGGAGAATCTTATTCTTCTCTTTTATAAAATCTTGTTAAGGCTGGTGTCATTACCCTTCCACCTATAAAACCACATATTGGTTTTGACCTTGAGTGACCCATGCCCTCATGGTATAAGCAACATGACTTTTGTAACTATCATTGTGTCAAAGGTCACAATGAAAATGACTGCATCACCTTCAAGAATATCATCCAAGAAATGATAAACAATAGAGATCTAGTCTTGGATAGCCCGAATGCACCTATTAACCAAAACCTACATATCTTCAAGAAACCATTTCCTAATCATGCCCCTTCTTCCAACAAAGCTGGAAATTCTTCGAACAATGATAGTAATGTCTGTGAGGTCCATGCTATTTTCGATAACATACCAGTTGCTTCCCACTTGCCTCATGTTCCTTCCATATAGGAAATCTTAGCCCAAACTCCATTACCTGCACAAGAACCAACTTCATCTGCTCCTCCACCCACAGAGGAACCCCCTTCATTTTCCCCTTCACTCGAGGAAGAACCTATAATTAGCACACCACCCCTGACCCCTAAAATTTCTAAGAAATTTTTAGTGGCACCTCTCCTAATCATAGAAGATACAGGTCCACCACCTACACCAACACAAGGAGAGTCCACTTCATCTAGCCCGTCCTACCCTCTACCCATGGAGGAAACTATATAAATATCATTTCCTTTAGATGACCATTCACCATCAGACCTTCAAGATCCCACAGATATGCTTTCGGCTCTCTTACCGACAGAGACCAAGGCTAGCCATTTCCCTGTATCTCAAACACATTTTATGGGGATTACTACTCGATCCACATTGTCCCCGCTTACGATAGTACCATTTTCACACTTGGTCGATCACCTAGACTATGTCGATAGAGCCTTACTTTGGGGATGCCTTCTACTTCCAATTTCAACACAAATGCATTTGTCACTCGCTAACACCTTCACTATCTATCCAAAAATATTTTGAAGGACCAAACCAAATATAACTATGACTATTGCAACACCTTCCACGTCACCACCCATGGCCCAACTCACACCTCTTCCCATGAACCAACATACATCTACACCCAAACACTTACCCATGCCCATAATGCTTCCTTTACCTAAACCCATCACTACCTTAAGGGTCATACCGACATCAAACCTTACTCACCCGTCTATCAAATAAGATTTAGCCACATCTTCCAAAACTAACCTTAAACTTACCCTGGCCCCTAAAAAGAAGATCCAACCTCCTAGGGCTCATACACCAACCTCACTTACCACACCATTATCACCTTCACCCCTTATTTCCATCCTAGGACCTCACCCCTCGACCTTAGCCAAGAAACCCCCATCCACCAGTCAACCGAGAACACGACAACCTATTTCCCATCACTGACCTCTAATATACCCAAGCTATCCACACAACTTCCGCCATCATCCATAACCTTATTACCACCTATAGTACCACTACCATCCATAACTTCCTCATTACCCATGACAATTTCTTGTCTTTCATTCATGCCTTCTACCCAACCTATACTACTCACCTCCACAACACCTTGGTTAACTCTGTGGGTAACCCATCCTCTTCCACCATCATTTTTTCCCTCTACATCTTGTACACCCGTATCATCGTCACCTAAGATGCTGTAACCTAAAACTAAAAATCTTCTACCCTCCAATAAGGTACTTAAACCAACCAAACCTTCCATTGCTAGCTCTTCTACCATGCCCATACCCAAGCAGATGCAACCAAGGCCGACGACCACTCCACACACAAAACTAGTGGACCAACCCATTCCCTTGATTGTAAAGCCTCTTCCTCCAAAATCAGTCACACCTATGCCCAAATCAACATTCACCTCCCATTACGATCCGCTAGCAGGGTCCTATGCTAAAATATTAACCAATCTCCTCTAAACTTTTGTCATCACATTACCACCTCTTAGAACTTATGACCCCATTAAAACAAAACCAAAAGGGTTTGATGAAACTAAACTTTGCACCTACCATCATGTACCAGGAAATGATGTAGAGAAGTGTAAGGCTTTGAAAACTGCTCTTGTCCAATTATGTCCTCCCGAGGAAAATTTTTATGATGATGATATTCTTGATGAAGACCCCATTTCTCCTTTACCAATTTCCCCATATCTTCTTCCATTACCTACTCAGTGACCAAAATCTCTACCCCCACAACTCTTTGATCCACCCTCAAGATTCGAGATCAACATGGTCTATATACGAGAGTTGGCCAAACCACCACCCAAATACCAATGTGCCCTACTCATTTCACAAGGATCGTATCCCCCATTAGGGTTTTACCCATCATGCCACTATACCTTCCATGACACAACCTCTTCATCCATCTCCCCTTGAATTAACATGATTCACGTTACCACCCGTGCTCAAAAAGACACAGGAAAAGAAAAGGAAAATGACCCATAAAGAAACTCTGTACCCAACATACCATCCACCCCCATGCCCAAAGTCATTATCCGAGGTCCTACATATCTTGTTTCCGATGGGATCATGCATTGCACAATGCTAAAATAATTACACCAATACCACCTCAAAATGTCTTTATATGACCTCATCCAAACCTCGGATTCACATCATCAAGCTCTTATGGAGGTTCTTAAAACTATTGAAGTCTTACCAAATGACCCCACACCCATAGCCTCCATCATTACCCCCCACCACGTAGCCTCTCTCACTAAGTCATCAACTTCCTCTACACCTCCACCTACTCGCCAAGTGGCTGCCCTCATCTTTTCAGATGAATAGATCACTCCTTTCTAGTTTGATGACCCTGACCCCGCTCTTTGTATCTATATCTTTATCGATAATATACGCATATGACATGTTATGATCGATGGTGGTGCTAGCATTAACATCATCTCCTCCCATGCATACGACCAAATGTGAATACTTGCCAACTTCATGCATGGTAAGCTAGTGATGCTACGCTCCTTCAATGAGGCCATGACCTCTACCCTGGGTACCATTGTTCTCCATGTCCGCGTGGGTTCCCACACTGTCCTTGAACTTTTGTATGTCTTAGAAGGGGAGTTCCAGTATAACTTGTTGCTCATCCAGCCTTGGATCTGTGTCATGGGTTGTGTCCCTTCAACTTTGCACCGTTGCCTCAAATTTGAACACGAGGGACATAATTACACCATCCCTACCAACCCTTCACCTTTCAAGACCTGTAACATGATATACTAGCCTAATGATGTACTTGTACAAGTTAAGACATCTACCACCATCCCTACCTCACCTTCACCTACAATCCAATCCACCAAAATTTCCACTACTTCTATTGTAGCTAACCTTGTTATCCTCACTACAACTATAGCCTCTACCACCGATGCACACGTTTCCCCATCATATCGTGAGCCATCTATCCTTGCTACTTAGATACTAACTATTGATCCTTTAGAATTTTTTTTTCAACACCTCACTTTGGGGGAATACCACCTATACAATATCGACATATTCCTCACCCCGCAAGAGTATGGGAATTTCTGTCAACACCCCAGCTACAACATCCGCATTGGTGATGTTTTTCCATATGGCCCTCCCAACCTTCACACCAATTTAATGTATGAGGGACTTGATATTGATACCTATAAACCAAAACCTCCATCCCAAGCCCAACCATTTTTCGTCTGACCTATACTCCCTCACTAACCATCGCTTCTCTCACACTTTCCTCCACCGGTGTGCATGGAAAGGATTTGGCTTCAGTTTTTATGAATAAGGCTGCCATACTGTCATTTCCTTTACCTCTCGTAAACATAATGACCATAGTGGAATTGGTTTTTATGCTCCACCCTCTAAGAAGGTTCGTGTTGACCTTATCCAGGACAAGAAATATTCCCCCTCCCATTCACCCACATTACCATCTTCACCCACGAAATCCATAGATCTTGAATCTATTCCTCCTAACTTTTTTTTTTCGTAAACACCATTTCCTTGGGACCACTAACCTATCAACATGACAGTGAGGCTCCCTCTTCTATCCCATTCCTACATCTTGATAAGATCGATGACGATACGCCTTCAATTAATGTCATTCAATGTTAGCAAAATGAGTCGATCCTCACTTACCTTTGTACAGAAGACTCTTATATTCATCAGTCATTACCCTCTGAGACACAAATTTTTTTAAATGAATCTACCATTGAAATCAACATTAACACTTAGGATGACCCGCACATTCTAAAGATCGACCAATCCTTAGATGTTACTAAACAAGAAGTCTTCATCTCTTTCCTTTGGGACCACAGCACTACTTTTTCCTAGTCATATGCCTATATGCCTGGTATTGACCCAAAAATCATGGTCCACAATATTGTAACCATTCCTGATGCCAAACCCATTAAACAAAAGTTGTGGAAAATGCATCCTTGCATTGCTCTTCTGGTCAAAGAAGAACTTCAGCACCTTCTCTTGGTTTCCTTCATCCTACCCATTGATTATCCCCAATGGGTTTCTAACATTGTTCATGTCACAAAGGCAATAGGGGGAATCTACATTCGCATGGATTTTCATGACCTCAACCTTGCATGTCCCAAAGATGATTTCCCCTTACCTGGCATCGACCAACTAGTTGATATCACTGCTGGCCATGAAATGTTATCACTCATGGATGGTTTCTCAAGCTACAATCAAATATTACTAGCTCCCGAGGATCAACACAAAACTGCCTTCATCACCCCTTAGGGGACTTTCTACTATCAAGTCATGCCTTTTGGCCTCAAAAATGCTGGTGCTACATATCAGCAAGCCATGACTTACATCTTCCATGACATCAGGCATCGCATATTAGAAGATTATGTCGATGATTTACTTTCCAAATTTAAGCATCAAACCGAACACTTGCCCATTCTTAAAGTCATCTTTGACCACCTCATCAAGTATTGTGTTCGTCTTCAACCAAAAAAAGTACATCTTTACGGTACTTTCCAGAAAACTCCTAGGTTTCATCGTTTCTTTGCATGGCATAGAAGTTGATCTTGCTAAAGTCAAGGCTATTCTTGACATGCCGCCACCCACTAATCTCCGTCAACTTTGCAGCCTATAAGGAAAGTTGTAATCAATTCGTCATTTTATCTCACAGCTTTCTAACCATTGTCAACCATTCCATCATCTTCTCAAGAAATATGTTTCATTCAAATGGGACGTTGAATGTTATAAAGCCTTTGAAGCCCTAACACAATACCTCCTTCAACCACTAGTACTTATTCCTCCTAAAGATGACCCACCCTTCTACCTCTATATTTCTACCATTGACCATTCTCTAGGTGTCATGCTCGCTCATCATGATGACCAACACCGAGAGAAAGTAGTTTATTATATAAGTCGTACAGTTCTATACTATGAAACTAGGTATACCCACGCCAAAAAACTTTTCCTAGCCTTAGTTTTTGTCACCAAAAAACCTTCATCATTACTAACACAAACCCATTACACTATATGGATGCCAAACCTTATCAACATCAACGTTTTGCACATTGGCTTATGCTTCTAGCCGACCTCGACCTCAAATTCATCCATTAAAAGTCCATCAAGGGACAGGTTATCGCCGACCAATTGGCCGATGCACCTTTTTCTGGGAATCAACCCTCTAACTTCGACTTCTCAGATGATTCTATAGCTACCCTTTCCTTGGATGAACCCACTTACCAAATGACACTCTTCTTTGATGGATCCAAGTGTCAGCGTGGGGCGGGGTTGGTGTTATCCTCATTCTACTTGATGGTGAACCTATGCCTTTGTCTTTCAAACTCAATTTTTATTGTACAAACAATATTGTTGAATATGAAGCACTCTTATTGGGTCTCCAGGTTACTTATGCCTTAGATGTTAAGTCAATCAACATATTTGGTGATTCCTAGTTGGTCATAAACCAAGTCAATGGTATATACCAGTGTCGTAATGAGATACTTAAAAAGTATAAGCATCACGTGGACATATTATTGACCACTTTTGACCATTACACACTTCAAACCACCGCATGTTCTACCAATAAATTTGTGGATACCATGGCCTGCTTGGCTTCTTAGATACCTACTTCACCCGCTGACTCTAAAATATTTGTCACCATACAAAAGCTACAATCACCCTCTTATTTACCTCGTGAGGTCTACTCCATTGGAGCCATTGACCCTGACCCACGTGGCCTTTGGTATAAGTAATACGTGGAATACCTTTCCCTTTCCATTTTACCCACTGGTCTCACCCATAATGGAAAACGAGCCTTTCTTAAAAGTGTCTCATGTGACGTCATCATGGGGGTCTTCTTTACAAGTGTGGATTTTATGGAATTCTCTTACAATTCCTTACAAGTTATAAAATTCCTTACACCATTAAGGAAGTCCATAATGGAATTTGTGGAGGTCACTTTTACGGTTTGGTTTTCACAAAGTGCATTCTTCGCCTAGGCTATTATTGGCCAACCCTAAACCATGAATGTTGTGATTATGTCAAACGTTGCATGAAATACCAACAACATGTTAATCTTAATCACACACCTAGTCATGCCTTACAGGTCACGCGAGACTGTAAGACAGAAAAGTGACATGCGAGCGTGGGAATCTACAAGTAACTCTTCCTCATACCCGACCTCCCGAGGTCGTGCCGAGACAGTCGGTGGGTATGGAATATGTGTGAGATGCAGACAAAATAGTTAGGAAATCTAATGTCTTCAATATGCACTAGCGGAATTTGTGATTCTAATGCAAAGAAGGCCCTCCTAACTTGAACTGGTGTGATAAATCGGTCAGTAAGGATGACTGCTCGAAGGCTCCAATCAATATCGAGTTCTGGCGTGATTTGATCTATAGGTTGTGGAATACGTGGAAAATAACCCGGGATAATTTCGTGTATTTCTCCCGACAGGGTCATATGGTGGATAGTAAAATAGTTGCCTCTATGGACGATTCTCTGGCCTAATCTAGAATTCCCTAGCTCTATTAGCTGCTGTGTCTAGCAAGGATAATTGTTCGATGATGATAGGCAGAAGTGGAGTAGACCGGAATACTAGTGTGCGTAGACCAGTGTCTATGTCGAATCCGTTCAACTGTGAATTGATTTGTTGCAAGCTTACCGTTGTTCGAAAGACTTGAATCCTAAGATTTTAATCTATATCGGTTATTTCCGTGATGAGATTGGGTTGAGGCATGATTGGCTTGAATATGTATTCCCTGGGCTCTCTAGGTCTCGTGATTGTCATACAAAAGTAACAAAGTAAATTAATTGTAACAAAATGAAATTTAACTATGTGAAGTGTATCTATAACACATATGTTTTCTCTATTTTTTTTTGTGTTTTTCTGATGAAATTTACGAATTTAAGAAAACAACTATTTAAAATATCTAGAAATGACAACTAAAATAAACAATTTAAAACAAACAAAATAACCGAGTGTAGCTATTTGTCTATGCAATTTGTAGATCTATTCTAAACAATAAAATAGCTCATCTAATCTATTTGCAAGATTCTCAATCCTACCTCAGAAGTGAGGAGTGAATCATAGTTTCTCAGAAACTATCAATCCCCACAGCTTCCCTGGCAATATCAAGAATAGAATTTACTAAAATAAAGCAATTAACTACTCTATTTGATATGATTCTAACTATAACTTTGAAAGCTAGAACTTGGATTCTGCAGAACAGTGGCAAATCCGATGGTGTGTGTGATCTTGTCCCCTCAGTGTGATCTCCTCGTTCCTTCGAGTTCACGTGGATCCATAAAAGCGTGTAATGCTAGCATCAACAGAAGTAGATATTGGGATAAAGGTAGCTCAAGACACAGACTGAATACAATGCGAGTAGGAGAGGGACAACGCAAGAGTACAGAGCTTGGATTATGCAATTCCTAGCGGGATCTATTGCGAGTCATGCAACATAAAGTGTCCAGAACTTGAAACTATCATGTTTGTGGAGCAAAACCTGCAACTTTAATGGCTTCCTAAGCTATTCTACTCCAATGGATTGGATGAAATAACAACACTGTTTGCATAATATGGATTTGTGGCTTACCAACAGTGAAACAATGCTAACTAAGCATGCAATGAACTAAACTATGAATCCTAAGCAAAATAAAATACTGAACTACTGAAGTGAGAAGATGAGAAGTGAATGAGGGGCCATTTGCTTGAGCACAAGCCATCTATTCATAGCATTTGCATTTACCCAAGGTAAAAACCAAATAGAACTCTTAAACTATAAGCAATGGCAAAATACTATTCCAGGGAGCCGGGATCATAAATGCAAGCTTATGGCAGTGAAAGAAAGCTAGTAAAATGTTGAATTTATGTGAGTCATGTAACAAGAGGTTTCTAGAAAACACGTAAAGGACCGCCGCCCTGAGCAGGGCGGCAATTACAGGACCGCCGCCCTGTTCAGGGTAGCGGTCACGAGACCGCCGCCCAGGCAGGGCAGCGGTTTCGTCACTGAAGAGAAAAAGGCTAAGAAAAGAGGGGAAAAGGAAAAAATAAAGCACGCGGGGGCTAAGCGGGGCATGCGGGATGTTAACGCACACTCGGAGAGATTTTCTGGATCCCGAACACCTTCCGAGGAGACTTGTATCATCATTGGGGTACGTGTCACGTTGTTCTGGCAGTACAGTACCTTACAATTTTGGGTACGTACATATTTCCCCTTTAGAGAAGTGTTTTAGCCATGAAGAGGCATAAAACGGTGGGTCCGAGTATGGTGGTCCCGAAAGGGGAAGTTAGAAATTATACCTGATACATCCGTGTGTTGAAATGACACCATCCAAAATTCCCGCTACCTGAAAAATGAAAAGAGAACTCAAGTGCAGATAGACACAATAGTTTGAGAAATAAACGCTAAAATAACAGGGAATGAGAACGTACCATTTGTGCGGGGATAGGAACTTACCTCCGTCAGCGCTCCAAACCTGTGAAAAAGTCATTTAAAATGAATCAGAGCGCTATATATATGAAAGTGGGCCCATTTTCCTATTCATTTACGCGAGTCGATTTGATTGATTTTGAGCTCTGGGACCCACGGTGACGGTTTCTTGCGTGAGTAGAGTCAAAATGTCTGCGACGAGATAGCGATCATGCCTCCACGTGCGGAACATCAACCCATGAGATCACAGGTTAGTTTTCTTCAGTTTATCCTTTTTACCCCCTTAAATTTGAAATGCTAAATACTTTTTCATGGTGGGGTAATTTTTGAAAATGCTAGTGTTAAAAGGTCCACCTAGGGGGGCAGCTACTGGGTAGGCTTTGTTTTTAGGTAAAATGGTCACTTTTTGCATTTTTTAAGTTTTTTAAGCTTAAAAACCCGCATGGGTTTTTGGACCACGACTGCCACCCTGACCAAGGTGGCGGTTACACGACCGCCACCCGTAAGGCGGCGGTTACAAAACCGCCTCCCTGCTCAGGGCGGCGGTCTTACACATAATGCAAAAAGAACCTTTTTTTGAGATTGTGTTTGTATTTTTAGCATTTCTACGTGCTTTCATGATTTTTCTAGTATTACCTAGATGCTAACTTGTTTTGTTTTGTGTGTTTTTGGGTTTATGCAAGTGAGGGAGGAGTATATCCGGTGGAGTAGAGAGAGGGAGTGTGATTGGCTTCCAGGGGTTCTAGATGACCTCTCACAAGATGAGGAGGACACTCTTCAGCGGGTTGGGATACTATGCATTTCACATGTGCCCCACATTACACCATCTAGTCACATCCTTTGTGACTTGTTTTCATACTGGGATGCAGATCGGAACACCTTCTGATTTCTAGGGGTCCGTGGTGAGTGGACTATTACACTAGAGGACGTCTATCATATTCTGGGGGTCCCGATCATCGAGAGATGACTCACCCTAGAGACAGCAGGCTCACGGGCATAGATTGCATAGTGGGCCACATATATGGGAGATGTAGTCATCTCCACAGGGTCAAAGAAGGGGGTGAGATTTCGATCTATTCCTTCTTTTCCCATCCCCTTACTTCGCCAGGCCATCATGGGGATCCTTGCCTCGAGACTGATCTGGGACAAGGGAGGAGATACATTATTATACTGTTGGGCCTCTATTATTACACAGATAGAGGGGCATGGTCGGATGTATTCCTAGGGGGTAGACATTCTTGGGACCACCTATCACGACTTATACAGGGTGGTCTATTTACAGGGGCAGTCATTGAGCCACCTGACTCTAGTCATGAGTTGGGTCTATGAGCATTTCATCCCTTATGGCAGGGTTGTGGAGGTGGCAGATCTTGGAGCTGTGAGGGTAGCCAGATGGACAGAAATGTCGGTGCTTAGAGCACCTCATCAACCAGTTTCCTCCCTGACTACTGCTGACATGGAGGTGACACCATACAAGACTATGGCCAGCATATGGGGCGAGGAGGCTCTTACCTTGATCTCCTGCTCCACCATAGGGCATCTTATTGATAGAGTGGGGCGAGTGGAGATGCACCCCTTTGGCCTAGTTCCTCAGCATTTTGGCCTACCATACACGAGTATGCTTCCCCCAGTGGTGCTAGTCTACAGATCAGTCCTAGAGGCCGGGGTTGGACAGTGGTTACTCCTGGTATCCCTATTGTAGCCAGGAGGATAGTTTGTGCCAAAGGGAGAGCTGGTGCGCCTCAGGCACCTTTACTTCAGATTGCCGCGGGTCCTGCCCACAGTAGTGATGACCCCATTGAGGTAGACTCTGAGTCTGAGGAGTTTACGGGGGGAGACAGAGGAGGAGACCGAGGATAGTGATCCTGAGTGGCATGATACCCAGGACATCATGCAGGCGGAGAGGGATAAGCAGAGTGCAGAGAGGGTGACTCTAGTTTCAGAGGAGCCACTCTCCCAGGGCCATGGGGAGGATGAGTCTGTTGCGGGGCGTTACGTTGCTCCAGCTATAGGAGTAGCCCCTCAATTAGTAGCGGCATCCGTGGCAGGCGCTGACCCCGTAGATCCATCTTGGAGGCCTGGTGATCTGAGTAAGTTACCCTCTCTCCCTTTTAGTGTTTTTTTCTTTGTTAGGATCTCCTTAGTTACTATCTTTTATCTTTTAATTCCTTGTTTGGTTTCTAATTTGCTTTCTCCTTTGTTTGTAGAGACCGTTGATGAGTGGCGGGACATGATCCATAGGGTATGTACTGATACCCTGATGATCCCCATAGAGAGGACCCGCGCAAAGCTATCCGTGGACGCTGGGGAGCCCTCAGGAGCCGGAAAA
The DNA here is from genome assembly GCA_019776745.2 of Taxus chinensis. Classification (NCBI taxonomy): domain Eukaryota; kingdom Viridiplantae; phylum Streptophyta; class Pinopsida; order Cupressales; family Taxaceae; genus Taxus; species Taxus chinensis. The sequence continues at coordinate 749,414,206 of CM034154.1, read as the reverse complement.
CATACCGATGTCTTTCTCTAGTCTGGCATGTGGCCAGGATGGTATCGACCCTTCGCATCGAGCTAGCGAGGTACAAGACGGCTGAGCGCCTGATGAGGAGCCATTCTCGTGGTGAGACTGCGGCTGCCCCTCGGGATCCTGAGCCCTCTGTGCATTCAGAGCGCTGGCGTAGCCGGAGTCCTAGGCATAGGCGTGCACCTTCGGAGGGGTCCCGTAGGGATTGAGAAACCACTTGGCTCTCGTAGATTTTGTACTATATATTATTTTGTATATTCCGGGCTCTTTGAGAATTTTGACCATGCTTAGTGCATGATGACATTGTATATAAACATTGATTATTTATATATATGCATTCGTTCTGGATCAAAATCTTGGCATTCATGGCTTTTTTTCTATTTCCAGTTTCCTCATGTATGCTATGATGTACGTTTATATGCTTCTTTTAGAATATATGCAATGGTGAAAAAATGATGCAAGTGTTTCACTTTCCTTTTGTGTTTCATGATGCTGATATATGATAATGTAGATATAATGTGATTTTGAATCTTAGTTTCTGTAAGCAATTTTTGGATACTTCATGTTTGTTTTGGCAAAGTGATGAAAATAAACCGATACGATGAACAGATAAACCTGCCCCTACCCCCAACTCCACGCAACTAGTAAGACGCAAGGGCTTATCACCAAGAGTTGGGAAGGGCGCAAGTTATGAGGTGTAGTGAAATGATAGTGATGAAAGACAGACAAACCTTTGGCGGAACCAAATTAGGACACCACAAGTCTACTCCACTCGAGTGACTTCATAGTTTTGGATGCAACTTGCTTTGCGGTTTATCCAGACTTAGACCTGTAGATGGCCACATAGTAGACAAAATCTGGGTTTTTAGGAGTTTAACTCTCTTGGGATTTTGAACATCTGATTCATTTGTTTTTCACTCAAAGTTTCAAAGTTTGAATTGTTTGTGTATGACTTTTTGCATTTATTTGTCAAGAGGACCCCCTACACTTTGCCCCATGCTACTAGTAAGAAGCGTGGGTTTATCACCGTGGGAAAAGCATAGGCGAGTAAGGGAATTTCCATCATTTCCCAACCCTACATCACTAGTAAGAGATGCAAGCTCATCACAAAAGGTTGGTGGGGCAAGGAAATGTGTAAAATTAAAATTTTCTGTTTGATCAATGTTTGACTTGTTTATTTGAGTAAAATGTTAGTATGTGTTTATTTTCAAAGAGACATACATATGGGATAGATGCGACACCATGAAGCTTCTAGAACAGACCATAGGCAAGAAACCTACCCTAAGAAGAAATCAAAGTGAGAATAAACTTGTAGATCTTAGTATGGTTACCATTAAGACTTTGTCATGTCTAGCTTTATTTGATAAAATGATTCCGAGATAATTTGATGATATCATGAAAATGGAGAAGTATGATAAAAGATTTTATGCCAATAACATCATGAGTTCGTAATGAATTGCTTTGAGAATAGATTCCTTGATCACAATTTGTGTACGAAACAAGTAGACAACATGATCCTAATCTATATGAAGATGCAATGTAGATATATATATATATATATATATATATATAAGTAGTACTAGCTGCTTACACGTAAAAATGCTTGAGGTGCAGGGAATTGACTGTTTTGCCAAATTCCTCACCTTCTAGCGTACATAAGAGGTATGCACCATTCTCATAGTCTTTCATGACTCGGTATGGGCCTAACCATTTAGGCTGGAATTTCCTTCCTTCGCCGGTATTCTTGTCGATCTGGCTGTCTAGCCTTAGAACTAGATCACCTTCATATATGTCGTGCTCATAAAATTTCTTGTTATATTTCCAGCACATCCGGTCAGCATAGACTCTATGTCGCTGTTCAGCATCCAACCTAGTTTCATCTAGGCTTTCTAGTTGGGAAAGACATGCTTCTCTGTAAGCGTCTTCATCCAGAATCCCTTGTAATGAAATGCGGAGACTGGGTATTTCAACTTCGAGTGGGAGAACCGCCTCTACCCCGAATACTAACGAGAAAGGAGTTGCTCCCATTGGTGTTCTTATTGAGGTTCGGTGGGCCCATAAGGCCGGATATAACTTCAAGTGCCAGTCTCGTTTGTTTTCTTTCACTGTTTTAAGGAGAATGGATTTTAGTGTTTTATTTATCACTTCAGCCTGTCCGTTGGCTTGAGGGTAATACAAGGATGCCGTATGATGGACTATCTTAAACTTATTGCATAGCTCGTGAACTTCTTCATTTTTAAAAGAAGTTCCATTATCGGAGATAATCACTTGTGGGATACCGTACCTGTAAATGATTTGGTTCAAAATAAACTTGGCGATTACAGAACCAGGTACAGTAGTAAGAGGCATAGCCTCTACCCATTTGGTAAAATATTCAGTGGCCGTAATTATAAAATTATGACCATCTGTGGATGAGTGAGAGAATTTCCCTATTAAATCTAGGCCCCATGAAGAAAAGGGCCATGGAGTAGCGATTGGTTGCAGAGCTTGTGCCGGCATATGGATCTCATGGAAGAATTCTTGGCACTTATGACACCTGTGTACGAACTCTACTGCGTCATGTTCTAGAGTAGGCCAAAAATAGCCCATTCAATGTATTTTACGAGTGGTGGCATGACCACCGAAGTGGCCTCCACACATTCCATTGTGGGATTCATGGAGAATCTTCTTGGATTCTTTCGTGTCGACACATCTTAGGAGCATTCCATCGAACGCTTTCCGATAGATCACTTGCTCTATAATGATGTATTTAGCTGCAATAATACGTAACCACCTTCTTTGTTGTGGTGTAGCTCCCTCTGTATACATATGGTCCATGATATAGTTAATGATATCAGTGTACCAGGGACACTCAGAGATAGAGGGTCGGGTTTCGATGTAGTATATGCACTCATCTATAAAATCTAAATCTACTAGATCGCCTCCATCTAATGGGTTATCAGCTAACCAATCTACAATGATTTGTCCCTTAACTGACTTCTGATTTACAAACGTTAATTTGAATTCTCCCATTAAGGTTATAAAACGTCCAGCCTTTTTAGACAAGGAACCTTGTGTGAGGAAAGTTCGTAAATGGTCTGTTTTTACCATGACCCTTGTTTCTTGATTTAGCATATAATGTCTTAGGCATTTGGTTGCAAAGACTATGGTGAGGCATTCTCGTTCTGCTTGTGTGTAACGTGTTTCATAGTCAAGCAACGTTCGACTAATGAAATAAATTATGCATTCTATCTTGTCATCGTATTCTTGAGCCAACATGCAGGCTAGCGAGACATTGGTAGCTCGTGAGTATAGAATTAATGGGCGATCTAGCTTAGGTGGCACTAGCGTAGGTGGTGATAACAGAAAATGCTTAACTGCATCAAAAGCTTCATCGCAGTCTTCAGTCCAATCAATGCTATAATATTTCTTGAGTAAATTGTTGATTGGATGAATGGTAAAGCTTAAGTCTAGGATGAATCTTCGGATTGCACCCAGCTTTCTGAGAAATGACCTAATTCCAGATTCATCTGAAGGTTGAACCATTTCGAGGACAGCCTGAATTTTGGTAGGGTCAACATCTATCCCTTGTGACGATATGATGTAACCTAGGAGCTTCCCTCCTGTTACACCAAAGACGCATTTTTCTAGATTTAGCGTGACTCCGTATTCTATCATATGTGAAAGAATGACACGGAGTACTTCCAGATGGTGACAACGCTTCTTGGCCTTAGCCAACAAGTCATCTACGTAGGATTCCATGATTTTATGAATTAAATCATGAAATATAGATGTCATAGCTCGTTGGTATGTAGCACCAGCATTCTTGAGACCAAATGGCATGACAGCATAGCAATAAGTTCCCCAGGGAGTTATAAACGTGGTTTTAGCTTGATCTTGTTTAGATATTTTAATTTGATTGTATCCCGAGAATCCATCCATGAAAGAAAAATTTCAAACTCAGCTGTTGCATCAACAATGACATCAATGGATGGCAACGGGAAGTCATCTTTAGGACACGCTTTGTTGATGTCTCAGAAATCTATGCAGATGCGTATCTTCCCATTCTTCTTGAGAACGGAACAATGTTAGATACCCATTGGGAGTAATCGACTGGCTTGATGAATCCTACTTGGAGGAGTTTTATTACCTCCTCTTTTACCATGAGAGATACCTTGGGTTTCATGGGTCTCGATTTTTGTTTAACTAGCTTTGCATCAGATTTAGTGATGAGGTTGTGCACCACAATGTGGGGTGTAACCCCTGTCATTTCCTTATAATTAAATGCAAACGCCTTCTGATGTTATTTGAGGATCCGAGTGTGTATTTCTACCTCCTCTGGGGTTAACGAGGACCCTAATTTCAATATCCTTGGTTCATCTTCCATTCCGATGTTAATATCAATTGTTTCTTCGATCAAAGAGGCGTTACCCTCTTCAAACTCAGGTGGCGCTGGAGGTAAATCCAAATCATCCCCATTTTCTACTGTGCATATGCTAGGTTCCATTTGTGAGGGAAGATCCACCATGGGATTTCCGAAGTAGGAAGACGAATGTGGGATTAAGGACAAATCTATCATATGATAGGAGAGATGTAGTGCCGCATAGGTGTTTAAGTAATCCAAAGTGGCCATATCACTATCAACATGGTCTAGGGTAGTAGATTCATTTCTGTTTAAAAGAGAATTTGTCATTGTCTTTATCAATGGTTCATCACGAAGGGATACCAGGAAATGGGTATCATTTAACTCATTGCTTGGAGTAAAACGTGACGCTGAAGTTGCTATTGAATCGGCAAGAAGATTTTTCTCTCGCGAGATTGCTTCAATTGATATGAAGTCAAACTCCTTGCTTAAATCTAATACAGCTTTTTTGTAAAGTTGTAAGTGCTCGGCTTTGGTTTCATATATCTCTGAGACTTGGTTTGCTACCAATTGTGAGTCTCCTAAGACTCTGATGTTATCAACACCAATTCTTTTAGCTAGGATGAGGCCAAGGAGGAGGGCTTCGTACTCAGCACCATTGTTTGTGCACTTGAAATTTAGTTTGAAGATGAAAGGTAAGAATTTTCCTTCAGGGGAAGTGAAGATTACACCTGCCCCCGCTCCGTGATGGCATCTAGCTCCATCAAAATGGAGTGTCCAATATTTTACTGGGAATATGGATGCTGGGATATTTGTTGTGTTTTTATATTCTACTTCCACCATACAGAGATCCTCTGCTGGAAGAGAGCCAATGCCTAGGGAATATCTAATGCCTACTGAATCAAATGGTAAGAACATTGGTAGATCTTATTCTATTAATTCAATGATTTTTGCAGTAGTTCCTAATGATACTGCTTCTACAGTTTTAGCCTCATATTTGGGGGTTGGGGTTGCTTTGGCTAGGCTCATAGTTTCAAGATCTGTCGTCGGTACCAACTTTTCGTTTGTTTTTGTGTCGGTAGTTTTATTAAGTTGATTTTTTGGGAGTTCAAACTCCGAGTGTATGCCTAGTCTTTTCTTTAAGTCAGCTAGGTGTACATCAAATGGTTTTGGATCACCTTTGGCCATGAATACTTTTCCTAAATGTAAAAACCTTACTTCTTGAAATAGCGTAGAAGGGATTGCCTTCATGCGGTGTATCCAAGGTCTGCCGAGGATCATATTATAGTTAGTTTCCCGATCTATAATATAAAACTCAGTCAAGATGGTTTTGGGTCCTAAGGTGACCAGTAATATTATAGTTCCAACTGAGGTGGCTTTAAGACTATCATAGCCCCTTAGTGTATTTCGAGTTGTGGAGCAATTGGTTTCTCCATACCCTAGCTTTTGGAGGAAAGAGAAGGGTAGTATGTTAACTGCCACCCCATCGTCAACCATTGCATGCTTTACATAGTTGTTATAAACCCATACTTGCAAATGTAAGGCTGGATCACCTCGGCGTGCGATCTCAACATCTGTCGGCATTTTGTTTATCTCAAATATGAATTCGACATCCCTATCTGCCTGCCCTGGAGGATGAACATCAAAGTCCACATGATTTACCTGTGTTTCAGGTGGTGGAGTGATGTTAATTAGATGACCTAAACCTAATGCTTCTAAAAGAGCAGCCCTGTGGGCAGGAGAGTTCTTTAGTAAGTCTAAGAATGAAATGTGCAAGAAGGTTTTTGTTAGGTTGTTAATTAAATCATAGGCTCCCACAGGTTTTACTACGATTTGTTGGATGTCATCTGCCTCTGGCAGGTGGCTTGGACTTGGCTGAGAGAAATACTCTTGTGCCCTTGTTACAGCTTCGATGGGTAGTTCAGCATCTAACTCCACTAAACTGACTACCTTAGGTCATGGTTGACTTCCTAGTTGTGGCGCAACTAATGGATTTAGCAAAGTCGAGGCTTCATGATCATTGTTTCCTATCATTGCACCCTTATTCATCCCAGTTGGATTTAGCCTGTTGTTATCGTGATTTGGGATTGGATCATTAAAGATCCTCAGGGGTGCATTTTAAGGGGAAACTTGGATTTAATTTATTATTGTTATTGTTGTAACATCCTCATTTTAGACAATAGAACAAGTCAATTTTTTTTTGATAAATGCTTCCTGGTTCTAAATACATAATTTAGAACTCACAATTCAAATAACCATTCATATAACAGATAACCATATGCAACTGTAATGACTCGGAGTACCTCTGATCTATTCATTCCATGACTCGGTAATCTACCGATCTATTCATGAGTGATATGAGTTGGCATTTTTATTTAACACCCCAATCTTGCAGATCTCTTCCTTATTCTGGGAATTAGAATGCTCTGTCCAAGGAACCATATTTGAATAATTGTTACTATTATTCATCGGCATCTCATTCCTTAGACTAGGTGATTCAGGACAATGCAATCAGCATCTTGTGATACTTTGGCCAAAGATTTGAAACATACTGTTTATGTCTCATATTCCTTAACGGAATACTCATCAATCTGGAATACATCCCTCACCCAATTCTTATGTTATGTAGAATGTCTTATACCGACTTCAGTCAGTCCCTCCTATCCCAACTTATTCACTCGGAAACGGATTAGTAAGGTGATAACGTTATATGGATGCCCACGAGCACTAGGGATACGATGACATACTGGTTCAACCCTAGTTAAACCAGTGTGTTAAAGATACCCCGAATCTCCTAGGCAGCCTTATAACGTGACCACATTCCTAATCATTCCCTGAGTAACTCGTTCGAGATCAAGATGTAAATATTAGCGATTAATTCAAAGGATGTTGTCATAAGTCACCTACATTGTTGTAACTTTGAGAAGATCCTAATCTTCTTGGAGGTACAACCCCGCAGTTGACTTCTGCCATCAACCTTTAAATCCACCTAGAAAAGATATACTTATTAATAAGTGTTACGCACACTAAGTTTAAATTACATTAAACATGTTCCCCTAAGGTTACCCTTTCCCGATCCCTGGATTCCTCATCTTAGGATGACCTTTCTCAATAAAACCCACTACACAGAGGAGTTATTAAGGCCAAGGTCTCATCAAGGAGTTCATAGAATATACATAATTCCAAAACAATGGAATTGGACAATATCTCATAAACTTCACATGAGATTTCCATCTAAACCTCATTAGGTTTATATCAGTTCTCATAACTGAATTTATATCATACTTATTAGTATCAAGATATAAATGATTAAGAATCCAATTAAATGTTGTCCTGTCATAATCAGGACTAGGGATTAATAATTTAATTCAGCTTGTTTAGCATTCTGCTTAGGTATATTTTAACCCTATCTTCCAAAAATACAGTGATCTAAGTTCAATTTAGCCTTCAGTAGAACATACAAGAACTGCTAAACACTCATAAGAATTCAATCACATATTCTTGTAAGCTTTCATTGAAAATCACAAAAGTCTCCAAATTATACAATAATAACCATGCCCCTCCGGTATAAAAACCGAAGAATGTCAACTATCAAAATAAGAATACAACACATAAGTAGCAAATACTTATTTCTATTCCTTTAAGAATTAATCAATTACATTTTATGCATTCAGCATACTTGATACAATGCTCAATGGAAAAATAACATCTTTCCCCATATAGTACATTTAGAGAATCAAACTGTAATTCTACTTAAAATCAAATCTAAACAATCTGATCATCCTGTCAGATCTACATGCTTTTACCACTTACGGCAACCATCTGCAAAAATAGTCAACATGGGTCAGTTCGATGAACTGAGCATGATAAGCACTATCTCTTAAAACAATTGCAATCCATCAATTGTTTTCATTAAACACCCTATTTAAATGAGATCAATTCACCAAACAAGTAAACATAATTCAGACTATACTTTAGTAAATCAACATAAGAAGAGGAAAATCATATCAAAACATGATTCCATCATTATATAAAAAACAATTTCAGAAGTTAGATAAACATTTATATCAACTTACAATTTGCAACAGAAGAGGAATACACGAATTATACATATTTTGCAACAGAAGAGGAATACATGAATTATACATATTTCCCTTATAACTAACTCATGACTGTACTGCCTTTCCAAGAGCAAGGCATTCACCTTAAACACATGTGAATAAAACAGACCAGACCACCAAAATCACCACTGTTCCGTTTCAGTTTACAATATAACAAAATAAAGTACAGTAGCTCTCATGCCAAACAGTGGAGACTAACTACCAAACAGACTCTGTATGACCTCCCACAAGAAGCGACAGACAAGAAGATGTTCACTACTAGTACCTGTTTAGGTGCATAGTCAACAACTCATAAGTTCAATCATACTCAAGAGTAGATATACCTGTCATAGAAGATGTAACACGCCAACAATCCCTTACATCAACCTACAGCCCATTCTATTCCTTACTAAACACTGTAAGGCCTTTAGATCTAAAGTCGAAATCAAAAGATATTTTCTATTATCGCAGTCAACAAGAGACTCAAAATCATTAAAGCAATGACATTACCCTATGTCTATGCAGAGGGATTTTTAAATGAAATCCACGCAACATGCACAGCCACATCTAACTTGGAATTTAATCAGAAAGAAAACATAACATATCGTAGTCACTTCTGAACGCATCCAGAGTTGAAAGTATGGTATTCACGACCTACTAAACAGAAAGCCGAAAGACATGATGTCAAGATATTTAATGAAATCCAACAAAGCCAAAAACATTACATGTTCATAATCAGGCTTATACAGAAGTAGTGACACTGATTACCTATCAAGGATTTAAAACTAAATCTGTATAATAGTATTCATGATTAAGCTTTTACAGAAACTGATATATAAGATATCTTTCTCTACTCAAGGAACCCAATAATGTCGAAAACAAAAATAAACCAAACAGGCATAATTTGAGGCAATTACACTGTTTATTTATCAAGAATTCAACTGAGTATAAACAACAGTATACAAGATAAATAATAGTTAATGATTCCATCTGTGCCAACAATGGCAAGCATTCAAAATCAGGCTTATACAAAAGCTAAATTACAATTTTGTTACAAGGAATCCAACTGAGCCCGTATAACAATATTCGCTCAAGCTTACATAGTGGAGACATAATAAGTACCCAACTGAGTCTGAACCACAATTCCTTGTAAAACGAAGGTATTCATTACAAAATAACAGAAGTCGCATTACCTGTTACTCCTTCCAGACTCTGTCAAATCAAATTACCAATATTCAAGTATATATAGCTTCCACAGTGGTCCATAGTACACGAATCATTCAATGGACTCTACAGAGTCGTTTCAAATACAAAAAAAAACATATATCCAAATTGCATACTGTCAACGGGTTGAATCCCATAACCACAACGCAAAGGAAAAACAATTTCAACAGGATCGCAATGAGATACAGTTACACAGCAAGTTATTTATTCACAAATAACTTTAAATGACAAAACGAAACCCACAAGAATCAATAACCACCACCAATAATAACCACGACAGAGCTTACAAAAAGTTCAATAAACTGAACAATCAGACAAATGTCTAGCAGTATCCCTTCCGACGAGTATAAACAACAAGCATCGATGACAAGTGTAAATCAACAAGCATCACAGTACCCTGTACCCATCACGAGAACAATTCATGTGTTCTCACAGAGCAGGCCTAGCATACATTCATTTCATATATTTCACAAACTTAAAGCTGGGAATGCAAAACACAAAGGAAATATAGCAACAGTTAAAAATACAATAAACACCCATCAAGGGTTAAATTGAAAAACTGAACTAGCATGAAGATACAGTGCCAAAAATCACACAAGACTACCATAGAAACCAACCAATTCCACAAATCATCTGAATGGAGTTGTTCTAATGAAATCACTTGAAAGAAAACAAGATTTTTAAAGGTTAGGGCTTAACATGCCTAGATATTTGCTCAAAATTCTTAAGCAGACCACTAAAAGAGCTCGATCCTTATCTTCCTTTTCCAAGTTAGAGCCACCAACAACATTTTACTATTTCCATGACTTATATATTTTCCTTGCCAGAGGAAAGAGCCAATTATGCTCATACTTGCCATGCAACACCAAGAATACTGGTGCGAAGAACCAGTGAATAGACAGAAGGAAAACCAGAGCGCATGCAAAACTAAACAAACCATTAACTTTCCATTTTTCCTGCCTTTCCGTGAAATCCGAGCTCGACTACCGAGTTCATTGATTGCATTAATTCTCAGTTTCCCGCTCAAACTCCACTGCCACCGACCGCCATAGTTGGGGATAGACAAATAAAATTCAAAGACCATTTCCAACTTTGGTGATCTGTCACGTCGGCTCAAGTTAGCTGTTTTAAAACCTCCACCAAATTACCTGTCTCTCAAGCTTATCCACGCATTTAATAACATAGAAATTGCTGCCCATGGTTTGCACCCCTCCATAGGTCCCCTTTAATCCTTTCTCAATAGTTAGGTTAGTAACTTATGTTAGGATTTATGATAGCACCTAGGCTAACCTCTTAGAACATAGATACTAACTTAGAGCATTAGCTCTTAGCCTAGGTCTAGGTTAGATTAACACTAATCTAACCCCTCAGGTTAAGTTTAGTTTTAGGTTACTAACATTAATAATTCCAGTTAGGTATAACATTTCATATGCTTAGAAAATAACCTAATCATACATTCACGAATAGGGTTCACTCCTGCACTGCCAAATGGTTTAGTTTTAGGATTTATGATAGCACCTAGGCTAACCTCTTAAAACATAGATACTAACTTAGAGCATTTAGCTCTTAGCATAGGTCCAGGTTAGATTAACACTAATCTAACCCCTAGGTTAAGTTTAGTTTTAGGTTACTAACATTAATAATTCCAGTTAGGTCTAACATTTCATATGCTCAGAAAAGAACCTAATCATACATTCACGAATAGGGTTCACTCCTGCACTGCCAAATGGCTATGGGATTAAATGTATCAGAATTTATTACATGGTCCATGATTAAGACCTTCCTGATATTACGATATCGGGAACCAATTCATTTAACACGCTCAGCCTGAGTTAGACTCGGGATTGGCTTTATTCAATGAATTCAGACCTTGCAACCTGTGAAAGGTTTATAATTTTTAATTAATCACTAATAACTTAAAGCACCACTTGGATCAATTCCACTGATCCAAGGCTAGGTCTTATAGATGGATAACTCCATAATTCATTCCGAGATCAGATTAAACTCAGGCGTAAATTGAAAGAAATAAAATAGTCCAATCATATTCCGACTCCAGTCAAAGATGTGTAATCTGCAAAGAAGATACAGTACATATCAAGCACAACCTCTCAATCAAAGGAACACATCCTTTTTACAAAGAAATCACATATCAACACTTGTATGCTCAGGAGGAAGTAACAACAGTTCAGGGTGTTACAATTGTGATTTGGAAGTGGATCATTGAAGATCTTAAGAGTTACTTTTTGATGGGAGACTGCCCCTGTGAAAGTATTCAACGTAGGAGTCACAGAATCTGTTAAGAACATATCTATGAAGAGTTTTCTTTGTTCTTCTGGAAAACGTTGCATGAACTTATTGTAATCATGGAAAGTCCTAGTGTCATGACCTCAAATTTTGTGGAAACCATAATATGAATTAGGATTTTAATTCCTAGTTTGTTGGTTTGTCGTGTATTGTGGCCCAAAATTTTGATCAAACCGTTGTCTATTAAAATTTTGCGTTTGTTGTCTTTGGTTTGAATTCTGGTTTTGGTACCTAGTTGAATTTTGGCCTGGACCCTATATGGGATTTCACCGTTGTTGTTGTTTTTGTTGTTGTTATTGTTGTGGATGGTTAAAATCCACTGTATTGATTGTCGAGGTAAAGTTGTTATTTCGTTGGTTGTTTATTTGTGATGGAGTGTTGACAGTATTTACTTTTTTAGGTTTGTCGGTTACTCCATTTGTTGTTACACCCCGATTTTTGTTAAGGATTTTAGGTCCTTGATTGATGTTCATGGTAATGGGATAAGTTGTAGTGTTCTGATTGGGGGCGATTAACCTCTCGTTTTCTCCATATGTTTTACGACCACTATCAATTGCTGCTTGATCTATTCGAAGAGCACTCTCAAGTACTTCATCGTAAGTTCATAATGGGAACTTCTAGACTTATTCCTTCACTTCTCTACTAAGTGAATGAAGGAATAAATCACATAGTTCCATTTGATCCATGTTTGGAGCACTTGCCGAGGAATAAAGGACTGTATGCCACCTTTGGATGAAATGGGCGACAGATTCATTGTGTTCTTGTTTGATGTGTAAGAACTCCTTGATTTCTATTCTTAATAGTTTATTCATGTCGAAGGCCTTGATGAACTCTAAAATTTATTGTTTGAACGAATGGATGGAAGCCTCAGGTATTCTATAATACTAATTGAGAGAAATGCCTTCCAAGGTTTTTGGGAATATTTTAGCAACAACCCCATCCCATGGGAGTAGTTCTCGAATGGCTGTATCATAAGCTTTGATATGTGCATTTGGATCTCCCTCTCCTTTGTATTTGGGAAAATCGGGAAGAGGTCTTGGAAGCATGATGCTTTGTATGGTGAAATCCAAGGGTTCTTTCAAATATTCTCGGTAAGTCCCTATCGCATTTGTTTCGACCATTGACGGTGCCTGTTGAGGGAGTGGTGGTGGGATGGGTTGTTGATATGGCGCAGCGTATGCATTGGCAGGGGCATAAGGAAGCCCCTATGTTTGAGCAAAAATTCTGGGAGAGGAGAACATATCCCCTTGTGGTGATTTGGAGTATATGTTTAAGTATGATGGGGTACTGTCCAGGAATGGATTGTTTTGTACTAGACCGGGAGGAATAGTGCTAGAGATGGTGGGTCTAGTTGGCATTTGTTGTTAATACTGAGGAGTTATGTCTAACGTGCCTACTCCTGTGAGGAGATCCACTTGGCTAGGATGGTGTGGAGGATTGGAACTCCCTGCTTGCATGAATTGCGAATGTTGACTTGCTTGGGAAAGTTCTAATACTCTAACCTTTTCTATTAGAGTTGAAATGAATTCATTTGGTGAAGTCACGGTGTTTTTCCGTGGTGGTGTTTGTTGTATACTATGGTTTTGTATAGGCATGTGATATCCTGCTATGAACTGATTGCTATCTTGCCAAGTTTCTCCAAGATTATTTCCTATATGCAGTGGTATAGAGGTATTTTCTTGAAAAGAGACCTCGGGTTGTATTTGTAAACCTCCTACAGGTGGATACATACTTCGAGAACGTTGGTTGTTCCTAGCATAACGTATTGAATATTCATCATCTAAACCTTGGTATGAGTCTGATTTTCTACTAATTTGTGGTCTAAGTAATACCTGAGGAGATGAACCAGATTCTTCGGTGAACGTCATATTGTTCGAGCCTGAAGACTCTATTTGTTACGTTTGAGCGAGTTGTTCCAAATCCTCTATTTGGAAGGATGAGCTATATCTGATCCTTGGAGTTTGTGTTGACAACTGACTAGTTGAATAGTTGTTGCCCCATACTGAGAGCGAGGGTGATGATTGTCTATTCTATTGGGCGTAGTATGCCTCAAGACCCAAGAGGGGTCTGCCATATGCATCGAATCTCGACATATTCGGGGGGTATATGAATACCCGTAGAATCATGGGAAGGAGCCAAGGTGAAAGCCAATGAGGCGAAGAAGATGAAAAGTATACTAAACTTGGAAGAACACGTAATACTATGACTCCGAACTAAAAAGTAGGAAGTTCATGTCAGCTTCACTAATTTTGTTTGTTCATGTCGGGTTCACCAATTTTGTACGACGGAAAAGTGACATGCGAGTGTGGGAATCTACAAGTAACTCTTCCTCGTACCCGACCTCCCGATGTCATGCCGAGACAGCCGGTGGGTATGGAATATGTGTGAGATGCAGACAAACTAGGTAGGTAATCTAATGTCTTCAATACGCACTAGCAGAATTTGCGAGTCTAAGGCAAAGAAGGCCCTCCTAACTTGAACTGGTGTGATAGATCGGTCAGCAAGGATGACTAATCGAAGGATCCAATCAATATCGAGTTATGGCATGATTCAATCTATAGGTTGTGGAATATGTGGAAAATGACCCAGGATAATTTCATGTATTTCTCCGGACAGGGTCATATGGTGGATAGTAAAATAGTTGCCTCTATGGACGATTCTCTAGCCTAATCTAGAATTCCCTAGCTCTGTTAGCTGCTGTGTCTAGCAAGGATAATTGTTCAATGATGATAGGCAGAAGTGGAGTAGACCAGAATACTAGTGTGCGTAGACCAGTGTCTATGTCGAATCCGTTCAACTGTGAATTGATTTGTTGCAAGCTTACCGTTGTTCGAAAGACTTGAATCCTAAGATTTTAATCTATATCAGTTATTTCCGTGATGAGATTGGGCTGAGGCACGATTGGCTTGAATATGTATTCCCTAGGCTCTCTAGGTCTCGTGATTGTCATACAAAAGTAACAAAGTAAATTAATTGTAACAAAATGAAATTTAACTATGTGAAGTGTATCTATAACACATATGTTTTCTCTATTTTTTTTTGTGTTTTTCTGATGAAATTTACGAATTTAAGAAAACAACTATTTAAAATATCTAGAAATGACAACTAAAATAAACAATTTAAAACAAACAAAATAACCGAGTGTAGCTATTTGTCTATGCAATTTGTAGATCTATTCTAAACAATAAAATAGCTCATCTAATCTATTTGCAAGATTCTCGATCCTACCTCAGAAGTGAGGAGTGAATCATAGTTTCTCAGAAACTATCAATCCCCACAGCTTCCCTGGTAATATCAAGAATAGAATTTACTGAAATAAAGCAATTAACTACTCTATTTGATATGATTCTAACTAGAACTTTGAAAGCTAGAACTTGGATTCTGCAGAACAGTGGTAAATCCGATGGTGTGTGTGATCTTGTCCCCTCAGTGTGATCTCCTCGTTCCTTCGTGTTCACGTGGATCCAGAAAAGCATGTAATGCTAGCATCAACAGAAGTAGATATTGGGATAAAGGTAGCTCAAGACACAGACTGAATACAATGCGAGTAGGAGAGGGACAACGCAAGAGTACAGAGCTTGGATTATGCAATTCCTAGTGGGATCTATTGCAAGTCATGCAACATAAAGTGTCTAGAACCTGAAACTATCCTGTTTTTGGAGAAAAACCTGCAACTTTAATGGCTTCCTAGGCTATTCTACTCCAATGGATTGGATGAAATAACAACACTATTTGCACAAGATGGATTTGTGGCTTACCAATAGTGAAACAATGCTAACTAAGCATGCAATGAACTAAACTATGAATCCTAAGCAAAATAAAATACTGAACTACTGAAGTGAGAAGATGAGAAGTGAATGAGGGGCCATTTGCTTGAGCACAAGCCATCTATTTATAGCATTTGCATTTACCCAAGGTAAAAACCAAATAGAACTCTTAAACTATAAACAATGGCAAAATACTATTCCAGGGAATCAGAATCATAAATGCAAGCTTATGGAGGTGAAAGAAAGCTGGTAAAACGTTGAATTTACGTGAGTCGTGTGAAAAGAGATTTCTGGAAAATGCGTAAAGGACTGCCACCCTAAGCAGGGTGGCAGTTACAGGACCGCCGCCCTGTTCAGGGTGGTGGTCACGAGACCGCCGCCCAAGCAAGGCGGCGGTTTCGTCACTGAAGAGAAAAAGTCTAAGAAAAGAGGGGAAAAGGAAAAAATAAAGCACGCGGGGGCTAATCAGGGCATGTGGGATGTTAACGCACACTCGGAGAGATTTTTCGGATCCTGAACACCTTGCGAGGAGACTTGTATCATCATTGGGGTACGTGTCACGTTGTTCTGTCAGTACAGTACCTTACAATTTTGGGTACATACAGAGACCTTTGGCATTTCTCTCAATGGGGTTTGGATCTTGTTAGTGAAATCAACCCCCATTCTTCATAATGTCACCAATGGATCATAACTGCTACCAAATATTACACTAAATGGGTGGAATCCATTCCCCTAATTTCTACCAAAGCTGAGAAGATATGCGAATTCATCAACCATCACATCATTTGTCATTTTGGTGTTCCTCACTGCATTATCACTGATAATGGAAAACAATTCAAAAATAAAACCCTACGCAAACTATGTGATGTTTTTGGCATCCAACTCAGTTTCTCATCGCCTTATTACTCACAAACCAGTGGTCAAGACGAATCCACCTATAAAACCTTGAACAAAATTCTTATGAAGGTAGTCAACAATATTGAGAAATATTGGCATACGCACATTCCTTTTGCCTTATGGGCTTATCACACTAACATTCACTCTTTAACTGCTGCCACCCCATTTTCTCTAGTCTACAGTACTGAGGTTGTCTTACCTCTCGAAGTTTAGATTCTATCTCTCCACATCTCACTACAAGACATGCTCAACGATGATTAATTTTGCCAAGATCATTTGGAGCAACTTGAGTTATTATATGAGTGTCGTCTCAATGATCTTGACCACCTCCAAATCTACCAAAAATGCATCAAACGTGCATATGAAAAACGTGTTAATGAACGAACCTTCCAGGTTGGTGACCTCATCCTAAAATAAAATCAACATGTAACCAAAGAGGAGAAGAGTAAGCGGGGAAAATTTTCCCCTAATTGGCTTGGACCTTATATTGTTACCCATGCCTATGGATCAGGTGCTTATCATGTGTCTTCACTTAAAGGTAAACCCAAACCTGAGCCCCTTAACACCTTACATCTTCGACCATTTTATTGTTGATATTGAGTCCTATATCACTTTTTTTTAGTCAATATCTCATCCCTTGAGCATTGTTCACCTTCCATATTACTTGTTTTTGAGGATCTGCGACTCAAAAAGAATCATGTGATTCCCATCACCTTTCAACCCTATCTTCAATATGAGTACCACAACTCTACTCATAAGCATGATTCTCATGGATACTTTTTGTCTTCTTCAAGATGGAATCCCATGGTCATTCATCACTCGAAACCACCTATACCATAGTTAATTTTTCTATGTTACGGTCTTGTCTTCTAAACAAGAACCTAATCTTCCTCTATGGTCTTTTCCATGACTTAAACATCTAAAAACAAAAAGGTATACAACTCCTTGAGTCAAAATTCTAGAAAAAGATGACTCCCCAAAAAAGGGAGATCTCTTCACTCTAAATTCCACCACTATAAATAGACTGCTCCCTTGAAGGACAACTATATAAATTCATTACAAAAAAATATAATAAATATTTAGAAGCTTCCCGCATCGATCAGCTTCACAAAGACCTTAAGGAGACAATATATTCATCCCATGTAGACTTCCTGCATCGATCAGTCTATTAAAAAACAAAAAAATGCAGAACAAAGATGAAATTTTCATCATGGACTTGCCTATTCTTGATCTCAGGTTTCTTTTTCTGAAAGACACACTGTCATACACTAAGTTATGCTCAACCGCCCATTCTCACCTCCTTTCTTGTTTTGCCAAATTTCCTCGTTACTCAAGGGACTTGCCGCAAACGCAACATTTCATGATTAAGTGATTTTATTCACCCTTCGAATGATTTATTATGCAACACCTTTAGAGTCTTTTGTTCATGAGCCCCTCTTAGATATGATCAACTCATTAGGATTCTTATCAATTAAGTGGCTCTTTTTACTACCTCTTACCATTCACCTTCCTCATTACTTGTCGACTATCATATACAAGGATAGATCATCAACACCTATATTTAAAAACCACTCAACCACACCTATGATCTAAACTCAGTCATGCCTATGACCTACATTCACCCATGCCTAGCACCCAACAACCCATTCTACTATTTCACCCTAATCTTTCCTAGATTGTGGGATAACTACATCGGCCTGAGGTCCCTTTTCATCGGGACTATGTAGGAATCATGTCAAGGGCATGGGGCCCTTGGAGGTTAGCTTAGCCACTCTCTGCCATAACCAATTTCATCTTTCCCTTTCCTATTCACAATCTACCCTAGTTAGTTTCCTTTCTATATCAATAATTAGAAATTACACCAAACAAGCAACAATTGTTACACATCTTTACCATCATAACTTACACGTTCATTTCATCTTGTCTACAATTTCTTTACCATAATCATAAATTTTCCTATAAGTCAACCTGACTCAATCCATGCCTAAACCAACCTAACTCGATGCATACATAATTCAACTTGACTCGATCCATGCTTAAACCAACCTAACTTCATCATGCCTAAACTAACCCGACTCAATCCATGCCTATGACCTGACTCCATCCATGCCTATGACCTGACTCCACCATGCCTACACAACCTTGACTCTATCATGCCTAATCCATTTGATTTCCACTTATTTATATATAACAATGCAAATTAAAACATGTACACCATCCATACTATAAACACCATCATCTATAAATTAGATCACCTATATAAAAATACATATGAACATATATACCAATAGTAATCACAATCTCTCAAAAGATCTCATATACAACATCACCATCTTCAGCACGTAGGCTGGTATATGATCAAAAATAAAAAAACACTCATCTACATCCTCATCATCTACGCCACGCATGCCGGTATACATATCTATTTCCCCTCAAGTGGGGTGCCTTTCCAACCTCTCTCCACCATGCCCTGATCTATCCTTTGGTGGTCCCTTACATAGAGTTGGCCTCCATGCACTGGTATTCTTGCCTTGACCCTGTCTCGGGGCTTACCGGCCCCCTGTACTCTCTACACTTTGGGTACACGACCTGGTCCTCTCACTCGAGGCCTGCTAAGCTCTATACTTCCCATAAGATAGAAAATCTATCCCTGCGGCCATCAAAATATCCTGATAATACCAAACCTTGCCTAAGGCATATCTCAACCTACCTACCGGTACTATCTATGGTGGTGCCTTCAGCCTCGGCTCCTGTACCTATCTCTCGAGACCCTGTCTCACTGGTACCTATAAATAGGGACCCTGTCCATGTGCCTGTGACTGTCCTAAGGTACCCTGTCCCACTCCTACCTGTATATGGGCCTAAAGGGCAACAACCTACACCTGTGCAATGGCCAACTATCCCTTCAAACCTATAATCTATGCATGTAGGGTGGCCACATGTACCTCATCCCCATCCCCACCCTATGCGGGTACCTATCCCTACACTACCTAGGCCTGTAGCGTGGCCACCTGTGCCTACAACATAACAACCTGTGCCTTTGAACTTTTCGACTACCCCTATACTATCCCCAACTATGTAACAAGGGTAGCCACCTACCCCTATAGAGCATCCCTCTAAACAATGATGGTGGCTAAATCCAACTGCCCCAGCTTCGACGGTACTGCTCTTAAATGTGTGGCCCACCACTGCCTCTATCTATGCATCACCCTGGCATCATCAATCCATCAGTCTCTCACCTACTCCTCCTTCCTTGTTAGCACTGTCAACTATGGTAGAGGTAGAGGCCTCTCCACATCATCCCTCCTATACTATGGGAAAGGTGGTGGTATTTCCTGAAGTAACCTGAACTATCGTCTAACCCTGTCCATAAGTATCTTCTCGTGTTCTCCTGTACATCGCCCCTCTATCCACTGAAGCAGTTGCAGCTCCTCTGCCATTTTCCCATATTATGGAAAACCCACATAGGGCCTCCAAATGATGTCCATGCCAAAAACCCCCTCTAGCAATTGCCCATAATAGGCTACATTGTGTGCATCTCTAGTAGTTTGGCACTCCCTAATCGCAGGCACCCATCACCTGAAGCCCACTTGAACAAAACCTGGCTTGAATGTATCAACCCATGGGATACTGACTAGACACACACATACAATGTGCTCATACATCTAACAATGAAGTAGGAAAGTACAACAAAGGCTAAACCTCCGTAACCACCCATAAGCCCATAGATCTCTATATAACTATACGAATAATGCGCATGCCCATCCAAAATGGGTCATGTCCTCTAGCATGTCGTGTAGAACTCCCTTCAATGATCGTGGGAATCTCCCACCCTCTACATTTGGTAGTGTAAAATAGTAGAATGCCTCCATCAGCAACACTACTAGCCTCATTTCCTCTGGATGGGCCTAGTACATATCTCAATAGCTCATATTGGTACTATGGAACCTCTTCTCTGCCAACCCTTCACCAAACATGGTTAGCATCAACTCCTCAGAGGCCTCTACAGAGATAGAATACACCTAACTCCCCACTATTGGTAGCCATAGGATCCTGTACACATCCTTTAGGGTGACTGTGATCTCACCTGTTGGTAAATGGAAAGTATTGGTCACTGAGTCCCATTTTTCGATGAGAGTGACCATCAAACTCGGCTCCCAGACTACGTGCTGGTAGCATCTGATCCCAATCAGGCTAACCTCTACAACATGCCAATCATTAGCTATCACACCCCCTCATACCTCCACGAGTAAGGGAGGTACCCTATCTCTCATCTGTAGCTTCTCCCTGGCCTGCATTCAACCAATCACACACATTATTAAAACTTGATTTTACCCAACATTGACCATCAACCCCTACCTTCTTCCCTTCCCCCCACCCGTTATCTATTTTACCCACTTTACCTAACCTTTCCCCTTACCATTCCTAGACCTCTATCCCTTTTACCCTAATTGACATCGATTACTCCTGACCGTCACCTGTCCATTATAACTGACACTTGTCCCCTTCATCCCTTACCAATGTCAGTGTAACAAGACTAACATTGGCCATACCTTGACTGGCATTGGTCACTGTCACTGCGCCCACACCCGAAACCCCCAATTTTCTTCCCCTCATTTCTTTCCAATCCACCTACCCCTACCCACACCTAATCTACATCCCTCTCCAACCTTCTTTACTATTCCTTATCCCCTTCCATACCTCATTACACCCCCTTTTCCCCACAAATTTCAAATTATCTACCCTACTCAAACCCCCCAACCCATGTTCCCTTCTACATTTAACCAAAACAACAAAGGGACTCAACCTTACCTCATCTCGATCTCACCTCTGTGGTGGCATGTCTAGCCATTGTGCTTGTGGTTCACCTAAACACTCTCATGCCTCTGCCATGTCAAATCTCCACCAATCCTCTTGACCTCCAATCACCTCACTTCACCCAATCTCATGGACCCATCTACCTAGCCCATCTACCCAACCTGACCTCTCCACCTCATCTGGATACTATACCTTGTACTTTCCTCTCAAAAAACACAAAAGGTTATGTACTTTATCATTTTCCCAAAAGCCAACATGTGCAGATGAATCCATCAAAATACGTATTTTTCCTTTTAAAACCCCCACCCCGACCAAACCAGCATCGTTTATACCTCGACTGACATCAGTCATGTGCTTGAAGAAACCGTGGTCGGTTTACTTTAACCATCACTATTTTAGAATGACTAGCATCGGTTACCATACTCCTGTCACATACCCTTTCCCCATTTCTGACCCAACTTAACCAAACCCCACCACCATTTCACCTTACCCACCCTTATCGCAACCTATCACAGAGCCTACATTACCTATACATGTCCTTAATTGCATTTAGGGACTTGTTATTTTACCCATACCTTGGCCCTACCCATGCTGTGAACTAGCTACCTAGACCAGAAACACTGTTAGTTACCTTTAAACCCATGTGCTCGTTATACCTTGCGACACTATTACCCGTGTTGTGTTGCCTAATGACCTTACCTTTCCTATTGTCATGTTGTTTATCATGATTCAACCTTTTAGTGTACTGGAATATACCTAAATGTTCCTACACCTGACCTATGTTGTGCTTCCCGACCATATCCTAAACCTTGGATACCAGAATCACTTCAACCTTGTTTGGATAAACCTATCAACCTTAGATGATGTAGAGTTTTCAAGCTCTTCAACCTAGAACTGTGTCATAGTTTATAACATGTGAGTGTGTTTGACTACCACTACCTTTGACCCTGCCACTATAATCTCTCTAAACACATTCCCACCCATTAGAAGGGAAGATTTCATTCTAATCCATGACAACAAAACCAACTGGGCCCAAGATATTAGAAAGATCTACCTAGTTTAGTAAACCTAGGGAATCCCACCTTAATCAACATCGGTTACCCCTAAACTGACACCGGTCAACTAAGAACTGTCGTCAGTTAACATTTATTCACCTAAGCAACCTTGTTTTTGGTTTGGCACATTTTGAGAGCAAGAGGACGAAAAGGAGAGTTGCATGCAAGCAGAACCAGAGTCTTTTCACGTACCCAGGAATCCATAGTTAACACCAGGATAGATCTAGAGGCATTGCACTCACGGAAGCACTATGGGATTCACTGCTAAGGTACCAAATCTCATCCTTCTAATAAACTACCATTACCATCCAGCCATCCAGTCTGCATCAAAGTAAGTTTATCCCTTACTAGCATTTTTATACCAGAATGATGTCAGTCTCTGTGTTTTATACCCTACCCAAGAACAGAGCCAAACAATCTTCTACCAGTTGACCCAAATAGCCTAGAATCAGACCCTGACCAATCACAGTACCTTGACAGATACCTCATCTTTTCGATTCAACCATATCCTAGCCTGTTGTCTTTGGATTTTATTATTATACTTGAATGAGATAGCTAAATCATATCAACTATAGTAGGACTTTACTTATTTCTCACATTAATTTGTTTTAAATAGTGGATTGACAGCCATCTAGGAAGTATCACAGTTCTCAGAACTAGCATAGGCTAGGAATTCCACTGTCATATATCATTTAATTTCTCTTTTTTGGTCTTGTTTTCTATTATAGGTAGTTCCTGCTATCCAAAATGAATCTCTCACAATCGGCACTAGATCTAGAAGTTAGAACACATGCATCAACCTCCAACCAACCCATTTAATAGGCATTCCCCCTATCCCTTACCCTTATCTATTTCGTCATTTAAAAACATAAAGAAAATGGTGAAACAGTGGGGGTGTATTTTTTCCCCCTTGTACCCTTTAAAATGTACTAAGGGGTCACCAAAATGTGCCTCATTCTCATGGTGACAAGTGGCAGGCATGCATGGCATGAGGTGGGGACTAAAAAATTTCTAGAAAGTGTTTACAGAGACCTCCTAAGGTCATATGGTGGATTCAAGAGGTCAAATTTGGAGGCACATTTTTTCCCCCATTTCCCCTTGGAAAGGGATGAAGGGGACAAAAAAAATTTCCACAACCTCATGCTACAACATGGCACTGAAAAAATTGCTGAGGATAGAGCGTGTACCTTAGAGAGGAGCTTGAAAATAACATTGTCGGAGCTCCCAGAAGTATTTTTAGGAACTTCTTTATATTAATTTTACTGGGATTTTTTTTTGTGAAGGATGGGATGGGTCTTAAGGTCTGATTAATCTTGAAACCTCCTCAAATATTTCTTTTTTATCGATATATTCAATTGTTCCTATCAATAATTAGCTATGGAAATAAATTCATGGCTCTTGTGAAACATTTGAAATTCCTATTATGTAATGCATTGAATCAGATTTCCATTGATTTATTGTTTGACCTCCATCTCATTTTGGAGCTCCCATAATCATATTTCGAATCTCAAGTGTTTTTTTGTGGTGTAAGCTCTTTTGACCTCAAAAACCCACTTTTCCAAACTTGCTCTTAAATATCCAAATCTTTCCTAAATATTCCTCAATCATTTTCATAATGATCCTGGCTCATTAATACCACTCCCTGGTGAATTTAGTGCTTGAAATCTACTTTGAAGAAGGTCCAAGTGCCTCAAAAAGGATAAAAATAGCCATTTATAAGCCTGCTAAAAGATTTTCCTCAAGAGACATTATCTCAGAAGAATATTATGGACTTGTTTTCCTATTTCTAACACATGGGAAAGGTTAGAATAACAAATATAGACACCGAATGGATGAGGATAGACCTTACATAGGAGATGACCTGATCTGAGAGAGTGTTTGGGAAGGTTTATAATAAAAAAAAATTGACACTAGGGTATAGTTTTCATGTATTCAAGTGGAATTTGTCCCTTGCAAAAACACATGAAAACACCTCTTTTCTTATTTTATCAAGTGATTTCTCTTCTTCTTGCTTCTTTTACACCTCACCAAGAATTTCTCACCTAGTCTTTCTATCTCTTCACACTCTTATTTCACTCTCAAACTTCACTTCTTACTCTACTCTTTCAACCTGTCACTTTCATCCACACAATCACACAATTCACTATTAGCCACAAATAACAATAAATTTTCAATAAGAATCCTCAATATTTGATACCAAATTATGTAGAGTTATATCAACATTTCATGCATGCAATCAAGTTAAGAATTCTCAAACAAAAACTTATGCCCATAGCCCTGCAGTGAGGATCTTTCCAAGAAGCCTAAAATGGTTTAAAATTTCAAAAAATTTATCAAATCACCGTAAGTGGATTACTCAAACACAATAACTTGTTTATAGCCTTCATTAAATGTCATTTCAACTCCCATGATGACCTCATTTCATGAAAACTCCATTATCACTTACCTTTCCTCAACTTTTCCTTCTCCTCTCTTCACTAGTTCTTAGCTCAAACAATCAACTTTTAGCTTTTTAGCCTACATTACCTCTTCCACTAGCTTATACCCTGTTTCACTTATCTTGCTCAAGACTTCCCTTTTAGCATTCTTAAGACAATAATCTTGTTTGGTTCATGGTTGGAAGGTTTGGTAGACACCATGAACAAAGTGAAAACACTTTTGGCCACCCTTTATCCCCAATATGGTGTGGGGTAAGTTTCATAATCTAACACTTAATCCTTTCATCTCAAATCCATCAACCTCCTTAATATCTCTTTAGACCTTACCATCCATGTTTCTATACATTTCCAATAATATCTCTCAAACCACTTAGTTATAATACTAAAGGATAGGTTTTATAGATACCCATTTAAGTCTTCTTCCTCTGTGAAAATTTTAGTATGGGCTCCTTTGAGAAATATGACTCAAATTCCTCTGTCTCAGTCTCTATTAGGTCTTTTAGCTCTATGGCAGTCTCCAAGAACCTGACAGTTAGATTTTTCAAGCTCCTAATGGTTTCTTCATCCCTTAAAATCACTCAACATAGTTTACATGTAATTCTCAATTAATAGCTATGAATTTTCAAGTCTTTCTTCGAGCTACAAACGTCTCTAATGCACAATCTAGGCATAAACCTTGAGAAGGGTTTCTACGCAACCCAAGAGAACTTAAAATTTACTCAATGGTCAAATCTTATTTCCAAGGATCCAAAATATATCCAAGGGTCTGCATGCACTTACCAAACATGTTTTGTTGTTAGTGGGGTTCAACCAAGCCTCAATCTATGAAAAAGGATTATTCCTCCATTGTATTGTCCTGTAGGGATAAGGAATAGACTTCAAAACCCTCACCCTTAATAAGTAATACACAAAATTTCATTTTATGTGTTTTTTCTCTATAATGAGATAGTATGCAACTTCCTTTTATGATCATATATCAAAGTTCTACCACATCATGCATTTGCAAAAGAAGCAAACAAATACTCATCTAACTGTAGCAAGCTAACACAATCTGATTTCTTGTAGTTTTCAAGTTTTCAATTAAATTAACAAGTATTCAATCTTAAGTATCACACCACTCACCTCTATATCATGATTATTATAAAAATAATATTTTACCAAAAGGATTTCAAGATACTTAGACCCAATACTTTTCCAAACACAGTTTTACATTCTTTAAGCATTAACATTCAATTCAGAACATGGGATCACCTTTAACACTACATTTAAACCAAAATAGCCTTTCATAGTGTTGTTTATATTGAAATGATTGAATTCAATCCTCGACTTCTACAAAGATATAAAATAGCATGCATGCATAAACATTGAATTTCTTATTCAAAAACAGAGTTTTCTTATATTAGATTGTATGTTTAATATAAAATATCATATTAATTTCATACTTCCTCTTCTCCAACCTCAAGGAATGTTATCCTTCCTCTATCTTTCATCCTCTAGGAGGATAACTATCTCTATGCCTTTGAATCCATCATCCTTTTTAATGTAACTTTCATGCATACCTAACTAACTTTCAAGACTCTTCATATTCCTTTTCAACACAATGAGACATTTTACATCATTTTAAACATTTCATGGACTCTCACACACACTCTAAGACTCATTACCACATCCTAGGACCTAGCTCACCCCTTTAATAATTTTAAACACCCCTTTAACATCTTGACAAGCCACATTTCTCCTTTAAATGCTTTATGATTTTGAATTACGATTTTGGAGGGAAAACACCAATTTAAATTTTCAAAATTTAATACTCCACCTAAACCTCTCCTAATGTCTTGAACATACTCTAAAACACTAAAATTGACCCCATGACCATGAAAATTTTCATTTTGGATGTCCTCTTGATGATGCTCCTACATCATGTGTTTGTATTTGTCACTTCGTACACCCAATCCATCACATCTATACAAAACTCCATCATTAAGCAACTTCACCAAGATCCTGTGAAGAAGTCTCTTTATGAGTGTATTAAAACTTCTCTAAAGCACTGATAAGCAATGATTGAGCATTTCCAATCCATCTCAATACCATCAAATGAACCTCAACCTTTTTCCAACATTGTTCGGCACTCCAAAGTTTCTGCCACTATCACCTTCGACGATTTTGAAATCCCATCCTTGCACTTTGAATGTAATGACCTTCCACTCTTCCTCATTTCCCAAATCAATGATACTCTCATCAAGAGAGTTATAATTGACAATAGAAGTAATATCAACATCATATCATCTCATCCTTTTAAAAATCTTCAGTTATTTGACACCGTTGTCACCCAAACACATGTCATGTTTCACACCTTTAATGAAACCATCTCCCCTACATTAGGCACGATCATTTTACCCATTAAAATAGGTGTTAAAAAGTCTCCATGAGGTTTTATATCTCATTGAGGGACAATTTCAATATAACATTTTGTTAGGATGACCCTTGATACTCATTCTACATTGTATCCCATCAAAATTACAATGTTATCTAAATTACAAACATGAAGGAAAAAAATTTAGTATTCCCACCACCCCAAATCCTTTCAAAGCATATCACATGATCTACCAGCCTAATGATGTGCTCATTCCTAAGAAAAACTCATGGGATATTTTGACAAGGATTCTACCATCTCTTTCATCACCTCATCTAGAATACTAGATGATAACTCTTTTAAATATTTCATGCAACATATCTCCCTGGGGGAGTACCGCCTTCCAGCCCTCAACTCACTCCTTATACCAAAAACATATGGGAGACCAAAAAAATAACCTATGTACAAACCAAATGTTAGATATATCATTCCCTTTGGTCCTACCCATATGAGAATCATTCTTGTCTATGGAGGGATTGATCATCCTTCCCCACACCATGACAATCAATATCATGTTGAAGCATTCACATCCAACTTATCATTCTTATACGATCAATTTATTTTCCCAAATTTATCTTCATTGTTGCGTCTAGAAAGGTTTTGTATTAGGAAATTACGAGCAAGGTATACATGACTTAGCCTTTGAAGAGTCTTGAAAGCCTCATGAGAAATTTGGGCTAAGATTCAACAAGCCTTCCTCAGGAACTTTCGTAGCCACCACATATAAATTCTTAGAAGAAATAGAGTCATCCTCTTCATCTTCACCTGAAAACTCTATGGACAAAGACGACACCTTATCGATTCGTCCTAAATTTTTTTAATCAATACGATCACCTTAGAACCACTCACTTATCAAGACTTATGAATGGATTAAGACCCTTCCACTAGTATTACCCAAAATGGTAGAGGAAGAATCCCCTACCATCGACATTATTCAATGTTATGACGATGAAGCCATCCTATCCTACATGGGTGCAAAGTACCATTATCTTCAAAATACCATAACACTCGACACATCTACACTCCTTAACGAATAAAGTATCAACGTCAAAATAAGGACTTCACAAGAACCTCACATAGTCAAAGTTAGCCAGTCTTTAAATTTTGAAGAATTAAAATACTTCACCAAATTTCTTTCTAAACATTGTTAGGCCTTCACATAGTCATACAGTGACATTCTAAGCATTGACCCTAACATCGTTTTTCCATGACATTGTCACATTTCCTAACGCCAAACCTGTTAAGCAAATGCTACGTAAAATGCATCCTAATGTATCCCTACTCATAAAAAAGAGTTATAATGTCTAATATCTATTAATTACATCTTACCCACTAAATATCCACAGTGGGTTTCTAATATTGTACCCATAACCAAAGCCACTGGAAAGTGATGTATTTGTATAGACTTTTGAGATCTCAATCTCACTTATCCTAAAGATAACATCCCTCTTCCTAACATTGATCAACTTGTTGACCTCATAACAAGCCATGCAATGTTATCTCTTATGGATGTTTTTTTTAGTATAATCATATCCTCATCATGTTAGAATACAAACATAATACATCCTTCATTACCCTTTGGGGGACCTTTGTCTACCAATTCATTCCTTTCAGACTCAAGAACGTAAGGGCCACTTATAACCACACCATGACTTATATCTTCTATGATATCATCCATAAAACCATAGAAGACTACGTTGATGTTCTCTTGGGTAAATCCAAGCACTGAAAGGACCATATCATTGTCCTTGATGTCATCTTATCTCACCTTATTTAATACTTTCTCCACCTTAACTGAGCCAAATGCATATTCGGTGTTCTCACTAGAAAATTTTTAGGATTTATCATATCTATCAGGGGTATTAAAGTTGACCCTGCCAAAATCATCATCAAGATGCCCCTCCTTCAATTATCAAACAACTTCATAGTCTTCGAGGTAGACTCTAATTAATCTTCTGATTCGTTTCTCATCTTTCAAATCGATGTAATCCTTTCCATCATTTCCTCTGAAAGGATGTCTATTTTAATTGGGCTGACAACTATCAAAAGGGATTTGAAGATGTTAAAAATATATCTTATTACCACCCATTATTACACCTCCACACAAGGGAGGTCCATTTTATCTATATATATATCTTCCACCAACCATGCATTGGGCACTATACTAGCACATTGAGACTAGCAGGGTAGAGAATATACACTTTATTATGTAATCCACACTCTTCATGACTATAAAACTTGTTACACTAAATCATATAAGTTGTCTTTCGCCTTGTATTTTACAACTTCTAATAATTTTCACTATCTTCTTAATCATAAAACTTATGTCATCACCAGTTTCAATCCTCTCAAATTCATGCATTCTAAACCATATCACAGTGATTGTATCACTCGATGGATCATACTTATAACTGAATTTGACCTAAAATTCATGTCACAAAAATATATCAACGGGAAATCCATCACCGACCACCTTGCAGAAGCTCCCCTCCCTAATTATCAAGCACCTCACAAATACGTTCTTGATGAATCTATCAACACTATCCATAAAGAAGACACTCCCCTCAAAATGACACTCTTATTCTACGGTCCTAAGTGTCAACAGGGGGGAGGTTTTGGTATCATCATCATACCTCCTTTGGGGACTCCTATTCCTCTATCTTTCAAACTAAATTTTGAATGCACTAACAACATGGCTGAGTCTGAATATCTCATTATTGGTCTCCAAAGTTTTTTCATGGTTAGTGTTCAAATCCTCGACATCTATGGGGACTCCCAAGTTATCATCAATAAAATCAAAGAAACTTATCAATGTAATAACGAAATTTTACAAAAAATACAAAAACATTGTTGATTTTTTTTAGAATCCTTTGATTAGTATATAATCCAAATAGTTCCCCATTCATCTAAAAAAATTATAGAAACCATGGCTTCTCTTGCATCACTTATCCCATTATCAATTGAATATTCCAAGTTGTTCATTGTTTTTCGTAGACTTGACCAACCATCTCATACCAAAAAACTCCCATTTATCAACCTTATAAAAAATAATCAATCAAATCTCTAGTGTACTCAATTCTATGACTATCTTTCTCAGCATAAAATACCATCAAATCTATATAAGAATGCTAAAAAATTATTTTATACAATACACTAACCGATATGTCATCATAAGTGGTATCTTTTATAAATGCGGGTTTTATGGCCTCCTACTTTGATGCCTCAAATCTCATCAATCCGCTAAAGCTATCCAAGAAGTTCATGATGGCTTATGTGGTGGACACTTCAGTGGTTTGGTTGTTTTTAAATGTGTCCTATAAATGGGCTATTAGTAGTGTATTCGTAATCAATATTGTTATTGATACATCAATAAATGTGTCATATGTCAACAACACTCCAACCTCACTCACATCTCGATTTGGGCTCTAGAACATGCTCAGTATTTATATGCCCTTTTCACAATAGGGACTAGACATCATCAATTTCATCAACCATTATTCATCACAACGACCAAATACTTCACAAAATGGGTAGAATCTATTCCCCTCATCTCTACTAAATCCAATAATATTGTTGGCTTCATCCACCATCACATTATTTTCACTTTGGCATTCCGCACAAAATTATCACATATAATGGAAAATCGTTCAAAAATTAAAAAAACAAAAAAAAAATGTGACACCTACAACATCAAGCTTATTTTTTCATCTCATTACTATCCACAAGAAAATGTTCAAGTAGAAGCCTCTAACAAAATAATAAAAAAAATCCTCATGAAAATCATTGATCAAGAAAGAAAGAATTGGCATCTCCTAATTCCCTTTACTCTATGGGCCTATCATACTAGCATCCATATTCCTACAGGTTATACTCCCTTTTCTTTAGTTTATGACTCTGATGTTGTCCTCCCTTTTTTTCTTCCTCAAATATTTCATCTGTGACAAGGAGTATCGTCAAAAACACTTAGCACACCTTGAAATATTAGATAAATTCCTCCTAACAACTCTTTAGCATCATCATGTCTATCAAGGATGCATCAAAAGAACATACAATAAACATGTCAAAGAATGTGACTTTAATATTGATGATCTGGTCCTTAAAAATAATCAAAATTTCATTATTATGGAAAGGAGTAAACGTGGGAAGCTTTCTCCAAACTGGATTTTTCTATATATCATCACCCATAAATATGGGTTTAGAGCCTATCACTTAGCCTTCCTTGATGGTAAACATAAAAAGGAACCCTTAGATTCCTTGCACTTGTGGCCTTTCTATTATTAACACATCTACTTTCATGACATTAGTTATATCAAAGATCTGATTCCATCACCAACCTATCATCCACTATCATAATGATTTGGAATTATGTGGTTTTCCATTAGTATCCTATGTCCATGAACTTAAATATGAGCAAAATGACTCTTTTCATCACATTTTCCACATGGAAAAGTTCCTCCTTGTAAATAGGAACCCTACAATCATTAATTCCATCTTACCTACTTTTACCGACTAAAAAACATGCTAAGGGACACACATGTGTAATTTTTACGTATGTCTTCCCCCCCCCCCCCAAATTGTCTAATAGGGCCTACCTTTAGCTTAAATGAAGTAAAAAATATATGTACAAATGCATACTATCAAAAAAATAGATTGATCCCTGGAAGAAATTGAGAAAGCTCTAAAAACACCATACACACTATGACATAGCTTCTCATCACTCCCCCTAGGCTCATACCATCTCACACTAACATAAAACATAATAATTTGACTCCTTGCCTTGAAATCTTGCCTTGTAGAAGACATAACCACTTTGACACAGTCCTAAATCATATTTTTCAGTGAATTCTATCTCCTTTACATGACATCATACCTACCTAAGCACTTTCATCACACTCTAAGCCAATTAGTCTTCAAAAATTCATCATTTTTTCCTTACTAGAACTTATGGACACCATAAATCATCAATTGCATTTACTTCATGAATTGACACGCACTCCCCCTGCTTTGAGAATATTCCTTAGACCTGTAGCTTCATGTTTTACTTTTATATTGATGCAGCCTAGAATTTACCAAGAATAACCCAGGTGCGTTGGCACATCACTCAGCCTAGACTGAGTGCTCACCCAAAGCGTGCAAAGGTACCAGTTCCCTCCTTAGATTTGTTTTTGCAGGATGTGAACATGATGAAGAGTTAATTCATTCAGATCTATAAACAACATAACATTTCCACAGAGCATATTCTAGATCTAGATCTTAAATAATCATGAATCAAATGATAAACATAATGAAATTATCCATGCAATAACTAGTTATCAGTCATGTTTGACACCATTATTCATTCAATACACTCCATTATGTTAAATACAGTAAATACACACATAAGCTTCTTACAATAATTAGTATCATAAGCTCATGCATGCATCAGTTCTGACATCATAACTCCATATTAGCTCTCACTACACTCTAAACTACACAACTTACTATATATTTATAGGGGTGGGGACTTTCCCTTCACCACTTACATAATTCCCAAAATAGGTCGCATGCTGAAAATAGCCATGCACCTTTACAATAATAGACACACATGTAAGTGTGCTAATAATATATCTCTTCTAGTTAACTAGCAGTAGTAATTCTATTATTAACTCTGAACTCATGCAAAATTTAGTAGATGCTCTTCCAAAAATAGCATTTGTGTGTGCACAAGTTTCCATCTGGTTGTGTGCCCCGCACGCTATCTCCAAAAATAGCCCGTAACCATGAAAATGGCTAAATTCCTGATCAATTCCTTGTATTTTGCATGCGTTTCCTTCCCTATCCTTCTGTGCCTTCAAATCTGCCTTGATACCACATGCAAATATTTTGTGCCTTCTCCTTAGTGTCATACTTCATCTGCTCAACATTACCCCACACTAAACTACATTTCCACCCCGACAATGGTTTCCTTTTGATATCTAAATAATAAGAATGGAAGGGAAATAAATTAAATGAATTATTGTACAAAGAATAGATTTTACTCTCCAGTACCCTTCTCTTCCACCAGGAGAATCAACTCTGGATATTCTTCCTTAATTTCAGCTTCTAAAGTTTTTCAATCATCCAGCGCGTTCCTTGTCTTCTCTAGGACATTTGCAGTGATGCCCTCCAACTCATCCTGGGTCATCTCTCCCTTCTCATTCTGCAATACTATGACAACATTATCCATAATAGACATCCATCCCTCCATAAGATCCATCTTTTGTGCTATGAGCTTTCCAAGCTCATCCAAACTTTCCTTATGGGGGTCTTGGGCTGCTGCAAGGGCCTCACACTTTTTCTTGACTAGTGCTAATCTCTCTGCACATGCCCTAAATTCTCATCCTTCATCACCTTTCAGAACTTCAGTGTCTTCTACCATCATCCTGAGTTCTGATTGATTACTAATTCTAGAGTTGCACAAATGTTCAAAGCCTGGTCTTCTTTCTTTAGCTCTTCCTGTAAAGTTTGGAGTAATGCCTCATAAGATGAAATTTTTCTAACCACTGAATCCCTTTACTCTCTCCGCTTCCTATTAGGGTCCTTTGGCATTGTTATGCATGAAATGGGTTCATCCTCAAGAACCAAATCAACTAAGGTATGCACATAATGCATAGCTGAAGGGAACCTTTCAGGTACCTTGGACTCCAAGTGTGGTCTTGCTTTCAAGACATGGTCACCGATCTCCTCCACCATGTTAATGAAGGCCTCATTCTTCTTCTACTCTAAGTCCTTTCTCTCCTTTTAGACGTGTTATTTCTGGCATATTTGGCCTTGTTTTCTTCTCGTAGTGCTCTAATAGTGGTAGCCTTATCTATGTTCCTCCACGCCACCTCTATAGATACTTTCACCAAGGCATTGCTTACCTACTCATTAGACATAACAGTGGGTTTGATAGTCATGTGTCTATTCTGCGGTGCCTTTTTCATTCTTCTTAACACACATGACTCTTCACATACATCAAAATCAGGCTCGTCCATGTGATGTTTGCATAGACAAGGAAAATTGTTTCCTTGTGTGTAGTGGTTTCCATGTTTAGGTCCATCAACTATCATCCATACAACCCCTTCAAGGCCCACTGTATTTTGGAATTGGGCACGAACAATTTTACTTGTGTCCTCATCATAGCCCATATGTCAGAACATTGTATTCTCCACTTTCTCTCTTTGTTCTTGGCCCCCTTAGGTACCTAAGCACCAAGATTTGGAGTTGGATCTTTGATGTTCTAAGGTATCATGTTCTGGTTTCTTCTACCTCATTTCCCTCCTTCCTCTTTATCCTTTATATATTCATCCCTGGGTTCTTCCACTTCTTCTGTTGTACAGGGGATCTAGGCATGCTCTCTGCATAGACTCCTTCACCTCCTCATTTAGCTTTAACTTCCTCCTTTTCCTCTCAGTTGTCTCTTTCTAATAGGAGATAGTCGTGGTGACCTCCTAACAGAATGAGGAGTTTCCTGTGCCTTGGGTCCTTGTTCTTTTGAACACCCTCCTGAAATGGCGCTCTCCTTGGACTGCTTCTAAGTCCTATTCTTCTTCTTATACCCTGAGGTGGGGTACCCACGCACTCAGTCTCCATTCTATCTATGGGCTGCCTCTAGCCTCTATGTTCTAAGCCACCACTATCTTCCCACTCTTCTTCCTCATCATCTACCACTATATTTTCTGTAGGCTGTGGGGCTGACATGTTCTCTACTATGTGCTTATCTTTAGGTGGCCCTGGGAGTGTAAACTCATTTTCTACATACTTTTTATTCTCCAACTTGGGCTTAAGTTGAAGGTATACAAGCATAGCTCCACTGTCCCCAATAGCCAAGCTTACAGGCTTCATGCTTATAACATCTGAAATGAGCCTTTCAATATAGGCAGGTCCTGCCTGGATGCACATATGTTTTCCTCAAAGTGTGGTAGTCACATTCTACCTTATCTACATTAAAAATTAGGTGACGCGCATCAGTGAACTGGTGGACTGATGCCTGAGAAGTAGCGTGTTGTGAAGGCATATGGTAGTTTGCACCATGGGCTCCAAGTCCCATCCCTCATAGTAAATCACGCGATGCAGAAATGTTGGTACACTGCAAACTGTATTGCCTTGCCCACCACTGATGGTAACTCCTTAGGGATGCACCACTCCTCTTCAAATGTCACACAGAGATTGATCATACCACATCTTTACCCTATGTTTAAATGGTCCACCCATTGACCCTTCACATAAATACTTGTCAAACCTTTCCGCAAGGGACTTGTTTTCCAAGGGGTATTCCCAAATCTTGTTCTTTGGCCCATCGGGCACTCCAATTTCCATAAATACAAGAGATAATAAGATAGCACCAAAACTGATTTTATCACATGTGCGTTCTTCCTCGATGATGGTTTCTGTAATGTAGCCTGCTATGTTATAGACTACTCCCTGAGACATCTTCCTCGCGACATGGAGCCACATTGTATTCACCTGTGACCATCTCTCCTTAATCATTCAACTTGGTCACTAGATGTGCAACTGCTTGTACCACTGGGTACTTCTTCAATTTATCAATGTTCCATTCCATGCGGACCCTTTGTATACCCTAACTCTTTCCATGTCTCCATGATTGTTGCTTTATCAGTCAGGTCACTAGCCAGGTCTACCCTTGTGCCCTTTAATCTTGTTAGAGTCAAAATCAGGGCTGTTGTAATCCTTAACCCTTTGTCCGGTGAAAAATAGAAGAAGTCCTCATGGACTCTACTCATAAGCCACTGGTATAGAGGTTCATACTTTCCAAAATATGGAGCTCATACAACTGATAGACTCCTACTGTTTTAATAGTTTCTCCCCAGTGTCATCATATACTGGCATATCTTCCACCGTGCGGCTTTGTTGGTATTTGTACTCAACAATGTGTCCAATTCTTTCTTGTTATTAGAAGTGCGGTGGTTGTAATCACTCACCTTGCAACTGCGGATGTGGGAATCCCACTCTTGCCCAATTATCACACCCTCTAGATACTACATCTCTATGAGAAATTACTCTCGGGAGCAATTTCAACTTCTATTTCTACTTTCTTCTTTCCTTTGGCTCTTGTGCGGTAGGTGCTTTCTTTGGTGCCATTTGAAAATATCAAATTTTGATCCTCTGTAGTGAGCAAGTCAAAACCCTAGCTTGAATATGCATGCCCTAGTTTGAAACCACGTGCCCTAGCTCTTTCTCAACACATCTGCTTCACTCAAACCCTTCACCAATGGGGATGCAAGCTTCTTCTGTGCAAAAATCTTCTCTCCACATCTGGTTTCACACTCTTTGCACCTTAATACTCTTCACTCAGCTCAGTCGCACTTAGCTCGTTCAAATTCTTGCGATCACAATGGTAAAAATGAACTCGCATCACATCCTTATATAGATTTTCAAAAATTTAGTGCATTTATTGCTCCTTCACCTACCAACAATCCTCTCATTAATTGACCATTTTCACACTTTCTGTGTGGTACATCTTCACACCCAAGCTATAACCTTCTAGTGCACCTTCCTACCTTCTGGCCATGGACTTCTCTTCAGCGCACTTCCATGCACCTGAGTACCTTACCAATGTGCCTTCCCTTAGTAGTCTCCATGGCCTCTGCTTACCTCGTGTTATACTTGTTCCTTCATTTATCTCCATCTATGGTCCTTGTTTGGAAGCAATCTCCTTTCTAACAACTCTCTGCAAACTTGAATAACACTTGTAGTAGTTTGTTCCTTTATGTGTACCCATTTGTTCAATAGCCACCCCACACAAATGGTATGTGTAGTCCTCTGCGCATAAAAATTCTTCAAATGGTAATTATCTTCCAGCGCGCAAATGCACTTATTACACAAAACACCAACTAAATTGACAAAGCATAGTGACGAAGAAGGAAATACATTAAGGGAATACATAAATGAAAACCTAATCTAAATGGAAACACTGCCTTATTACAAACACCAAGAAGACTTATTTATAGTAGGGCTTCAGCCTACTCCCATTGAAGTAACTGGGTAACCGTATTCCATCAAGTGCCTCTAACTGGAAAGCACTTGTTTCAAGTATGTGAGTGATAACATACGGTCCCAACCAATGTACTTTAAGTTTTCCATGGATGGCACAAAAACTTAGAATCATAAAGAAGCACCATCTGTCCAATCTCAAACTTTTTGTCCCTTGATGTGCCTGTCATGCCATGCTTTCTACCTGGCCTTTTCTTACTTCTGACTCCATTGTGCTAGTGCTCATGTCACTCATCCAACTTGATCAAACTTTTCAATTTGTTCTTCTAATGCTTTCTCATCAGCTAGACCTCCAAACATGCAATACACAAAGAAGGTAACATGAATTCCATAGGAAGAACTACTTCCATACCCAAACACTAACTGAAATGGTGTGGCCTTGTTCAATCGCTTGTATGTTGTTCTATACACCCAAAGCATGACAGAAACTTTATCATCCCAATATTTCCTTCCAACATCACAAATTTTTGTCAATGTTTGGCTCAAAATTTTGTTGAAAGCTTCAGCAGTCCCATTTTCCTAAGGATGATAGGGTGTAGTCTTATGGTGTGCAATCATGAATTCATCCAATAAATCTTGATTGTCTCATTCAAAAATGTGTGCCCCTATCACTTGTCAAACTTAGCGGGCATCCATACCTTGTAAGAATATTTTCCCATTAAAAATTAGGTTGTTGTAGTTGTTGTACAATCCTTAGTAGGTGTTGCTTCTACCCACCTTATGAGATAATCTATGCAAGTGATGATGTAGTGTGATCCAGTCCTACGTGTGGCTGGTCGAAATAGGACCCACAAAACTATAGCCCATTTTTCAAATGGTTCTACACTAGGAATAGGTCGGGTAAAGGACTTTCATCTCTTTTCCCTAGTTTTCCAAGGCACTGACAGTGATCACACGCCTTACAATACACCTTACAATCCTTATACATAGTCTCCCACCACAATTAACGAGTAAATTTTAGCATGCAGTGGAGTCACTGTACATAATAACCTACCAATACCGATCCTCTTCTATGATATTTGTGTGCTCATGCTCTAATACACATCGGCGCAATACTTCATCTCAGCCTAACTTGTATAGGTCACTACTAATCAACATAAAAGGTGTTACGTGAATTCCAAGTTGTTTCTTCTCTAAGGCTTTTAGTCCTGTCTAGCGCCACACATATGTGTAGAAAAACAACAATATCCTCCAAGTCTAAAGGAGTGTGATGTAACCTGTATAAATTTGCTATCTAGCATTGTATCTTCAATTGTTTGTGTGTCTTCCCCTGACTGTATCCTTGATAAATGGTCTAGCCTCAGAATTACTTTTCCCTTATTTTACCACAACTGTAAAATCATATTCTTGGAATAAAAGCACCCATCGACATATGTGCCCCTGTAAAATAGACTTAATTTACCAAGTATTTCAATGCCATGTGATCGTTTTAAAATATGAATAGTGATGCTAAAAGGTATTGTCTAAATTTATGCAGCACATAAATCATGGAAAAAGGCTTCACAAAGTACTTATATAATTCTGATCTATGGGGTCAACTTTCTACTAGCAAAACAAATAGGATTATCTATAATACCTTCTCTTGGCTGAGCCAAAACCGTGCCAATGGTCATGCCAGAAGCGTCCACATGTACATGAAACAGTTGGTCCCATGAGGGAAAGCAAGAAATAGGCACTATATCCCTAAGTCTCTCCTTCAATGTCTCGAATGCAACGATGTTTTAGTTCCCCCCAATAGAATGTCC
This sequence comes from Taxus chinensis, assembly GCA_019776745.2. Classification (NCBI taxonomy): domain Eukaryota; kingdom Viridiplantae; phylum Streptophyta; class Pinopsida; order Cupressales; family Taxaceae; genus Taxus; species Taxus chinensis. Next base: position 749,375,074 of record CM034154.1, on the reverse strand, counting down.
CTTTTCCTTCGTTAGTAACTCTTCCAAGGGTGGGGCAACCTTAGCATACCCTTTGATAAATTTTCTATAATACCCAGTGTGACCTAAGAATATGTGCACCTCACTTTAACTAGTAGGCTCTTCTAGGCCTATAATAACTACAACCTTAGTTGGATCAACCAACAAACCTTCCTTGCAGATGATGTTCCCTAAAAAAGTGCCAAATGGTGTAGTAAATAATCACTTCTTGATGTTCAAAGAAATGCTTAATTGTTTACATATTTCAAAAATTAAGCCTCAAAATTTTCACAATTGATCTTTAACAAGTCCATACACCATCCAATCATCCAAGTAAACCTGTAAAAATTTGTGGATGAAATCTACAATGCTTGAACAACTATGCCTGGGTATACAGTAAGTGTGTTTTGAAGAAGGAATATCAAATATATGCAAAACTTCCCCACTCAGTGGTGAAGGTTGTTTTCTATGGAAATTGATCCTCCTGAAAATCCTGACTTGATGATACCTAGAGAATCCATTGTAAAATAATAGATTTCGTTACCCTCAATTTCCTTCTAATATCTGGAATCTTGAAAGGTGTAGGAAAAGGATCATTTACACATGAATGGTATTCAGTTCTCTGCAATCCACACAAATCAATGACCATTCTTTCATTTATAGCTAGATAACATCAACAATCAACTCTTCTATATGATTTGACTAGAAACATTTTGTCCTGAATCCAAATTTGGGAAGTTAGTTCATCCTTGTAAGATGGGATGCCTGACATAGCTCAAGCTTGATCATTCATCTCTTGATTCATTTGGATGCCTTTTAATATGGTATTAGTTCTTACAATCCTGCATAAAGAAAATTAATGATTTTAATTGCTAGAGAAGAATAATTCAAAATCTTGACTCTTTATTCTTGCTAATTCATAGGAAGTATTACATCCATTTAAATAGGAGATGTTGTTCCTATATTTAAGGAGATATAATCTGCATAAATAGCTCCACACATAACTCCTAAAACAACTCCATGTTATTTTACGTGAGATTTTGTCACAAAACTAATATTGTTAATGATTTTTTTACTCAACAACTCATAACAATATTTACTCACCCACTCATAATTATTTACAATAATGTAATTAATTATTACAACACATATTATATTATCCTAGATAATATAATCACTTACATAATATTCTATGTTCACACTACAACATAGATATTCCTAACATTCGCCCCCTTAGTGTGAACATGGGGTAAAGCTCCTGAAACATCAAACTTGTCGGAGTAGACATTGCACTGGATCTTGCTAGGATCTTGCTGCTAATGATCATCCTTGTTATGAACATCTTCATCAACTGAATCACCTTCCAATGAAGTACCTTCCACCGAAGTATGGCAGTCAGAGGACTGTACGATAGTCAGAGGACCGTACGTAGATGATTTTCCCCTGTAAGCTATCAAGTAGTTTGACACCAAATAACACTCATGGTTAGTCTATGTGAACAATAAAATCAAAACATGAAACTAGTTTCACCCCCTTGTGTATAAACACACCATATAACTGAAATAAAATATCACCACATCTGTCTTTGGTGAATGACGAGAGGACGCTGATTTTCCTCCTTCCTCCATTGCATACCTCCAATAAGAAAAGAGTCTACCATAGGAAAATCATGAAATTTTTCATCAGTTGATTAGACTTCCCAATCAGTTTCTACTTCAGCTAGAAGGGCTTTCTGATCTATCTTGTCATCAAGAAGATCTTGAGCTCTCTTTTTACAGTTCAGTATTACAGTGCCCAATCTCATTACAATAAAAGCATTTTATTTTTCCATGTGAAGGATTCTTTGGTTTATGTTTTTCCTTCTTAGATGAGGAGCTAGGTTTGTTTCCTACATATAGTACTTCTTCATGTTCTTTATGACTTGCTTTGTTCGAACAATGTAGAAATCACTCCTTCTAGACTAATAGTAATTTTACTCAAAGTAAATACAATATTTGAGTAACTCTTAGGCATGCTTTAAGAAGAATAGCTTTAGCATCATCATCTTTTACATGTTCTTTAATTCCAGCTAATTTAGCAAAGAATGAAACTTCTTATATGATTGCACCCACCTTTCCATTTTCAACCCATACAAGCAATTGCTTCAGTGTAGTCTTTGCCATTTCAGCTTCAGAACCAAACAATTTGTTAAGAGACTCCCAAATTTCTTTTGCAGATTTTGTGAAATCCACATGATGTAGATAGGCTTTTGATAAGCCCAGACCAATGGTACCCAATGCTCTCTGATCTTTTGCATTCCACTTTTCCAATTCATTTCCTCCAGTGGGTGGAGTTGAATTAGACTTCACCACATCCCATAGATCCTTTTCTATTAAATGTAATTGCATCTGTATGTTGCCCCCAGTATGTCCACATCATTATTTTGTACAATACTGATAAAATCTTGAGTCCAAGGTTTTCAAAATTATATATTGAATATGCTAACCTCCAAGCAACTCAAGAACTTGTATTAACAATTCAACATTATTGAAAATTGGAGAAAACTTTCAGTAGAAGAATTGATGTGCTTAATTTGATAGCTGCATAGTAAAATCTGTATTTCTTCTAAACTACGTACTGGGTTTGTCTAAAATTTATTCTGTAGTTTCTTGACTAGCACATGAATTCTAAGTAACACAAGAAAGATGTATAGAAAAACCCACATCCAAGAAATTCACGAAAACTATGATATATTATTTGAGACGGATTTGATCATCAAAGCACTGAAATTTATTGCATCAAACTTACTCTGTTACCAAATGAAAAATTAATATCATAATTGCATAAAGAAATCCTATTTGATTAGTTGATACATTAATGGAATATTTCATCCATTTAAATAGGAGAAGGATTAGTCACACATTGTTCCTATATTCCAAGGAGATATAATCTCCATAAATTCTCCACACATGACTCACTAAAACAACTCCATGACTATTTTACGTGAGATTTTGTTTTCTCACAAAACTAATATTGTTAATGATTTGTTTACTGAACAAAGTCATAACAAATTTACTCACCCAGGGTCTCATCATTTACAATAATGTAATTACATTATTACAACACATTTATATTTATCCTAGATAATGCATAATCACTTACATAATATTCTATGTTCACACTACAACATAGATATTCCTATATCACCTAAGTCACAAGAACTGTTGTAGATTGCCTCTTTAGGCTCATGACCATAATCTCAATATCTCACTTTCTTCATATCCTCATAAGAACTATCCTGTGTGAATATTGCATGGAGTGAATTGTTGATATTCCTTAGGATAGAGGAGATGAGTTAAGATGGATAACCAATCATTCCACAATGTATACCATCTTTCCTTTTTCTCAAAGAAAGCGTGCTTAAGTAACTGTGGCATTTGTCTCTTCTTCTTCATAAAAATGCTCCTAAGTTTTGCTCACTAACTCCTGAATGAGTTATTCTTTCTCCTTGGCACTATCTCCCATAGTTAAGCACTTTATAACCCTTAATGCCTCTTCTACTAGGGGTTTAGTAGAGAAGTAGTCAAAAGTCCATATCATTCCTGAAATCAAATCCTACCAATTTCTAGTCTCTCTATGTAGCTCTGCATATACATATCAAGCACGTGCACAACCTTGTAAAGTGGAATAAAATTTTTGCACCCAAAGTGAAGGTGGTAAAGCTTCATGCCCCTCTGTCTAGAGTCTCTCACACTACTGAACGTGGTGCTGAATAGGTTGATTACCATGATAAGTGCATATTTGAGTAGGTGCATTGCTTCTAAAAAACCGAGTTGTTGGAGCGATCCTGACCTCATTCCATTCTATAAGATTATCTCTGTGAACCACCCACCAGCACGTGCTGTTGTCCCACACAGGGTATATGCTAACATATTTATTCTCTCAACTTGGTCTATCCACTGCTCCTCCATGGCGTGCAGGAATACTATAGGGTATTCTTCTCCAGTGTACCAAGGTATAGGGTTGTTACCTATTCTCCTGACGCAACAGAGGTTTGTTGTCCCACACAAATGTGCTCATTAATTCATGCCCCACCAACTCATAAGTACCATGAGCCCAATTATCACAAGCAATACTCGTAGTATCACTAATAGATTGTGCATCTTCCCACTGAAGGATTCCTTCCTTAGATGGCTCAAGGACCTCTGGGTCTCAAATGACACATACATAAATCCTATTCAGATCTTCCTCACTCAAAGGCTCAACATAGGGCATAAATTTTCCATCTGTTAAAGGGATAATAACTCTTTCCTCCTTGTTCTCAAAATTGATATATACCTTGTTGAACCAAAGATCAACATTATTTGCGTAACACCAAGGGTGTCCAAGAAGAGCTAGGAAACTGTCTTCTTCTAAAAGCACTAAAACCTCAAACTCCCCAGTGAACTTGGCCCTTTGTATAGTAATGGATGCATCTTTTAAAACTTCGATAAGAGTGGCCTTAGTTTGGTTAGCCATAAATAATACATTAGAATATGGTTGTAATGTAGGTCTCCCCATCTATACCCATGCATCTAAAGTAAGAACATTGACTTCCACGCTTATGTCAATCAATATATTACTCAAAATCCATCCATCCACAAAAACATTCAGAGTGATCTCCTTGTCATATTCTGTGTTATCAGGGGGAAGATTTACATGTAGGATCTGCCATCCACTCTCAGTACCTGTGTGTGCAGTGTTTCCCTTCAGCCAATTCCTAACAATGAAATGATATTCTCCTGGCACAGTATTTTGCACACCCCCTTAAGTCATCAATATCAGATGGGACCTTCTCTGTTAGATTCTTTTGTTCCATCTTCCGTGATTTCTCTTTTAAACATTGTATTTCACCCTAAATATTTCTAAGGACCTCCATGGTCTCTTGATAAACCTCCTTCTAATGGGAAAGATATGGATACCGAGCATGTAAAATATCCTCTTTAGTGATGGTAGGATTATATTGTAACACTTATCTTGGTGTGTGCACACTTCAGCACGTGTATTAATCTTTACAGTTAATGCCTCAGATTCCAGTGTCAACTTGGATATCAACTGATTTTCCACAACGCGTTGTATCCTAACCATCCCTGCGTCTTTTTTTCTTGTTTATGATGCTTACTAAGATGATCATATAAGTCTGGGAATTCCTCATAGCTATGATTCTTTCCATAGAAATAACATGTAATATTCCGAGGACATTCGTGCCTGTAGTGGTCAAGAGATCCACATGTAAACCACATGTTCGCAAGGAAAACTCACCTCATCCACCACCACAACCTCATCCTCCAAATCTGCCATGGTATCCTTGACCTCTGCAACATCCTCCATCATAGTGCCCCTCATTCCAATCATAATGTGTTTGATTGTGATTTTGATCTTGATGCTCATTTTACCCTTAGAGTTATCTGATACTCCTGTCTTTCACACACCAATATCTATTGCATCATGGATCTGACCAATCAACTTGCAGTCCTTTATATCATGAGTCGTGGACCAGAAAATCTTACAATAGTAAGATACATTCTTCCTTATCACACATTGTAATAATGGGAAACGGTTAGTGTCATGGTTCACGTGACATATTTCACAGTCTAGCAGATAATGAAAGTATTGTTTGTAAGGACAACTATATTTGGTGTGCCCTTCCACTTCACAATCTGTACACCAAATCCCAATGCATGTCTCATGTGCCAAATTTTACCGATAGTTTCTCCAACTATTTTTCCATAGCTACAATTTGTGCTTCCAAAAATGGGCTGACTCTAGTCTCTATACTCCCAACTACCTCAGTGCATAAAGCTTCTTCAAGGGCTTCGCGGATCAGTGTATGTATTATGTGATAGAACCCTTCTAAAAGGTGTGATCAAACCTCCAACAAACCATTGCACATGCTGGCTTGCATGAATATCATAAGAAATCTTAGATAAAAGTGTTTTTAAAACAAGCATCATACTCCTAGACACTTTCAGTAGTACCTTGTTTAATATCCTTGAGCGTGCTTATACTCTTCTACTCAAATTTAGGGATATAGAACTCTTTAAGGAATGCATCTTTGAATGTTGCATAATCTATGTAGGTTTGATCAGGGTCAAACTTCTTATACCAACTTTGTGTGTGTCCCTGTAATGTAGTTACAAATTGACTTGCCTTTCTCTCAGAAATCATGATCCCTTTTGCATTCCACGGTATCTCACACATGTGCACATGTTCAACAAGCATCTTCTATGCCCCTATACTCTGGAAGATGAAAATACATCTCCATGTAAATATTTTGGGGCTGGTGTCAAACCTTACCCACCTGATCCAGAACCCCCTTGTGTTTCCTCTACCTCTAGAACCACCAGATCCATAAGAACTAGAGCCACCTACACCCCTTGATCCTCCACACGTAGCTGGAAGTGGACCAGAAGATGTACTTACCTGTGTCCCAACAGTAGTATTGTATTTAACCCTATAGTCTGTGTGGTGGTACTACTCCCAGAAGTGAGCCCCAAATTCTGTACACTCAATTTTGTGCAGATGATGCACCTAAAAAGGTACCTCCAAACAATAATGAAGAATTTTTCCCTGCCATCGATGTACTTGTTATGTGACTTAATCCTTCTTCCCTAATGCCTAAATTATCTTGTTGACTATTAGATGTACTAAGTACTAGAAAACTAAGCGTAAGGGCTAGGTTGTCAGGTAGATTCAGATGTGTGCCTACAACCTAGGTTGTCTCTGCTGGCACACTCCCATGTGAGGCCGAAGAGGGTTCCCTTTCATGCTTTCCCAAATGGGGGAGTTCCTCATGCTCTGGCTCCATGCCTTTTGTGTGAGCTCCAAATCCTTCATGATCCATCTCTCTCCTCAATGCCATCTACTATGCAATGTCACATTAATTCTCTATCTCCCTCTCACATACCTCATTGTACTTAAGTCACCTTTCTTCTCTCTACCTCTCTTCCGCTAGGTCCACCATCTTTCACCAAACTTGCTCCTACCCCCATGTTTGGTGGGGTTTAGCTAGCCATCGAATTTTCCTCTAAGTTTAGGGTTACCATCAAGATCTTAATTGCCAGTGGAATTCCTTGCAAGTAATTTCCCCTGGGATACCCTAAAAACTAGAATTCAACTACCTCTAGGAAAGAATAAGTGGAAATTGAGTATTCTAAGATATAGTTGTTCAAAACACCATGGAACCAAGTATCCACAACGCATGTCCAAATCAGATCAGTATCATATAGGGCCTGAAATTCTTCCTGTGTCCACACAAGTGTGTGATACCTCCAATTTCTCTTAGATGCATAAGAAACCAACCACTCGTACAGTTCTACCAGGAAAATATCAAAGAAGCTCTCATACAAACAGTCATACATGTTCTTTTCCACCCACGCGCGTGTGTTAAAACTCAGATCCAATCCTGAACCTCCATGTGTACTCTTCTTCTAGATATTTTATCCACTCCTCAACACTTTCTAGGGTCAACTGGTACGTCTTCATCGTGAACCATCCTGAAAACAACTGAAAAAGAGGTCCTGGTAATAGAACCAATGATGCAGCCTAGAATTTACCAAGAATAACCCAAGTGCATTGGCACATCACTCAGCTTAGACTGAGCACTCACCTGAAGTGTGCAAAGGTACCAGGCCCCTCCTTAGATTTGTTTGTGCAAGATGTGAACATGATGAAGAGTTAATTCATTCAGATCCATAAACAACATAATTCATATCTAGTTTTCATATAGTCTTCTTATAATACGCATATTACTGCATATTTATACAGGGTGGGGAAGTCTGAACTTCACCACTTTCATAATTTCCAAAATAGGTCGTAAGCTAAAAATATCCATGCGCCTTTACAATAATAGCTTTGTACAGCATGCAGAACTGTTGCTAACCTTAACATAGATCAACTTCTAGTTACACCCTTGACAGTAGTAATTCTATTATCATCTCAAACATTTCAAGTGTTGACATGTGCTTAGTATCTACTCTATAAATATAATGTGCCATGCATGTAGCACAAGTCTTTGGAGATCCATACTTAATAGTGAGCTCAATGCATTTCTAGTTCTAAAGATAGCCTGTGACTAAATGTGGAACGGACTAAGTCCTTGAATCTACCCTTATCTTTTCACGTGTTGTAGGTGAGTTCCCTATCTGGTTCCACACCTTTGTAAACTTATGCTATTACTCCTGACTCATCCTTGAATCAATTTCAGTGCTCCAAGGAATCTCCTTCGTAAATCATACTCTTGTCTGCTCAACGAATGGTACCTCAACATTCCATGAATTAAAAGACCATACCACCTTGAACTTTCCTTTGGGCATTACAAGTCAAGCTTTGACCTTAAAGTGAACGTGATCTCATTCAGTCGAAAATTATGCTTTTGAATCCACAAGAACTTGATCGTGTTAGGAATGAAGTACTATTTGTGGAATTTGAAATATATAGCACTTAATTCACTCCATATTATCTGATTCGGGTTCCATGAAACTAGCTCTTAGATGAGTTATCATATGGATTACTAATCTAGGTTCAAGAATATTATGCTACAAAAGCTATGAAAATTAATACACATGTTTATCCTAACCTAAAATATTTGCTAAAGGAGTATGCAGAGGTTACTAGGCTATGTTACATTAACCTAATGGATCACCACAATAATTGAGGAAATGAAATTCATGTCGGTGATCTAGCACTAATGCCTAAGACTAATGGATGCCTCCCAGAACACAAAACATAACCTATTTACAAGACTGCCTAAGGTGGTAATAAATCAATAGGAGTTATATTCTGAGATTACATATCCCAAGCTAACCTGAGATTTGTAACCTACCTCTCCATAAGGGATCTGGATAGCTCAAAATATTTTATGGTAACTCTAATGGGTCAAGCAGTGCTAATCAAATGGCCCACGGTTCCAAAGTGTATAAAACTTGGAATGATGCCCTGGTTTTAGCTCTGCATCCGCAGTACTGCCAAGTTTTGACAGGGACCAAATGACTTGGCGAAGGCTTATGAAAAAGTGTGGTTTAAATGGAATTTCTTGTCAAACTGTTGCTTAGTAGCATCTTTGGTGATTCTCTGGATCCTATTGGCATGAAAGGATAGTTCCTTATTTCTTCAAGTTCATAGAAATTCCATTGGTTTCTGACATCTCTTTGATGCTCACACCCTCATATTCCAAATGTTGCATGCATACGGGTTTGTAGTGAGGGTAGTTTCAAGTTGATAATGGGGGCCTAGCTTCTCTTCACATATGCATGCTCATTTGTGTTGTCATTGAATTCAATAGATCGAGATTCACTAAAAGGCTAGTGTTTTCAGGTGATGTCTAGAGGTATTTTCGGTTTGATGGGATCATATAAGAGGTGTTGTGGATAACGTGATACGGTTGGTTGGTAGTGTCATGTGTTGAGAATAGAAGTTGCTTGATGAGATCGACATGGATGTTCTCTTTGAGTAGATAGAAGGCTTGGAAACGTATCAATGGATGTTATAGTGATGTCATGGAGTGTGTTGAAGGATATTCTTAATCTCTTCAAAGATTGTCTAATGTCACGAGGACGTCAACATCTATTGGTGCAAGGTGATCAAGAAGCCTATTTCAGGAGGCCTAGTCAGGTGGATAAGGTGTGTCATGATGGAGTTTATTAAATATGTATGAGATTGGATATGCATCCTTGGTGAGAGCATGAGGATGTAATTGGAAGCTTACCTTGTGTTAGTAATTTATGTCAAAAGGTGTCATAGGCATGGAATTTACTTATTTCTATAACTGAGATTTTCAGGGTGTGGCACTGGGCTAATAGAAGTGTTATAGTGATATGATGGAATGTTCATTGATTACTTTAAATATGGAATCGGATATTGTTGTGATGATGTCATGGAGTTTATGTCTCAATCTTCTTTCAGTTGTGTTCAAGATTGATCTCAAGGTTGAGTTGAGGTCGTGAATTGGTGAAATGAGCATGTATTTGAGGTGCTGTGTTTGGTTGGAAGTTGTATTGAGAGAAAATATGAGGCATAACAAGGTGAAGTAAAGCTATGTAGTAGTTGTTTTAGGCTCTGAGAACCCGTGTATATGAGGTCTTAGATACACCCACAGATTGTTGTGGGAGTGAAGGTATATAGCTCGGTGTGTTGTGGTTTATCTAGGTTATGATAATCTAGACTATTAATGGCAGTTCAAGAATGTACACGGTACTAGTGAAGTCAGTTGGAATCATTTTTGGGCTCAAACTGGTGGTGAAAAAGTTGAGTTCTTTTAGAGCTAGTATTTAGGATTCACGTATTGATTTGAATTTGTGATGGTGCAAATTGTTAGTTCTGAACTGGTTGTTTTGTCTCTTGGGTAAGTTGCAAGACTGTGAGTTTTTACGCCGTAAACTGAGCTCTGTACCCAAATTTGAGATTTTGAGCAAGAAGTTAGCTTTCTGATGCTTGTTCATGGAGGTTCGTGTTATTTTCACTGGGGACAAAATATCATGCGTATAGTTGAATACTTGTGTAAGTTGTGAAATATTGTAAAAACTTCGTGTCGAAGTCTATTTTGGTCATTATGAGTTGGGTTTTACTTGTATTACAATGTGTTAAGAAGGAATAACTCTTTTGTTGAACCTTTTCTCATAGAAAACTGAAGAATAGCTGGCTAAAGATGACTTGGGAAATGTAACGATCCTCAATTTAGTACATTAGAACAAGATAATTTTTAAAAAATTTTGATAAATGCTTCCTAGTTATAAATACATAATTTAGAACTCACAAATCAAAACAACCATTCTTATAATAGATAACCATATGCAACTGTAATGACTCGGTGCACCACCGATCTATTCATTCCATGACTCGGTGATCTACCGATCTATTCATGAGTTAAACTTAGAGTTGGCATGTTTTCATCTTTAACTCTTCACTCTTGCGGTTCTCTTCCCTAATCTAGGATTTCATAAGTGCTCTGTCCAAGGAACCTATCTGAATAATTTTTACCATTATTCATCGGTATCATCCTCCCTTAGACTAGGTGACATAGGACAACGCAATCAGTAATTTGTGATACTTTGGCCAAAGATTTGAAACATGTTGTTCATGTCTACATATTCCTTGATGGCATACTCGTCAATCTGGAATACATCCTCCACCCCACTCCGATGTTATATAGAATGTCCCATACTGACTTCTGTCAGTCCATCCTTGCCCCAAGTCATTCACTCCGAGTCATGGATTAATAACATGATTCAACGTTATAAGGATGCTCTCGAGGACTAGGGATAAGCTGACATACTGGGTTAAACCCTAGTTAACCCAGTGTGTCAAGGCTACCTCTGAATCTCCAGAGGGCAACCTCATAACATGACCTATGTTCCTAACCAGATCCCGAAGTAAAAACTTGTTCGAGTTTAAGGTGTAAATCTTAATGATCAAAGCAGAAGGGGTGTCGCCATATGTCACCTACATTGTTGTATCCTTGAGAAAATCCTAATCTTCCTCGAAGGTACAACCCTGCAGTTGTCATGTGCCGACATCATACAAAACCAGCCTCGGAAAGATCTATATAAACTCTAAGGTGTTACTTATGTTGAGTTGGAATTACACTTTACATGCTCTCCTTTCCGGTTAGTCTTGCCCCAACTCCTGGGCTCCTCATCACTTTTGAGTTGCCTTACTTATTTAAGATTCATTTCATAGAGAGAAAGTTTTAATAATATTTGATGATCTCGTCAAGAGTTCCAATTGATTCACTAACAATCTTAATTCAACGAAAATGGAGCAGTAACCCTAAGTCTTTCTCTTAAGGATGCTAAATATACCCGTTTAGGTTTCATATCAGTTTTCCAAAACTGAATTATATCTTAGACTTATTTGTATTAAGATATAGTGATTTAGAGCCATCATTATGTACGTTTCTCTTGGCTTAGATCAAGATTAGAGAATAATAGATTACTCTTCCCGTTATAGCTACATATTAAGGTGTATAGTTGAACCTTAACTTCCCTAGGAATGACAATGGTCTAATTTCCAAATTAGCCATGATTCATGGAATATATATAGAACTACTAATCATTCACAAGTAGTATTCAGTCACAAAATCTTTATAAGGCCTACTTAGAGAATCCAAATAGACTCCAAGGTATACATATAATAATAAAAATTCACTCTCAAAACATATCGAACCAAGAGAGGATCAATCCATCAAAATACAGAAAACAGCCATATAAGTAATCAACTCCCTCGTTTCATTTAATTCTAAGCCTATATAATTACAACTCTATGCACTTTAGCATATTTGAATACAACACTCAACAACATAAAAGTCAACTTTCTTCATATAATACAATTAGAGAAGTCAAGTTGGAATTCATCATAAAAACCAAATTAAATAATTTGAGCATCATATCAGATCTGCGTGCCTTTACCACTTATGACAACCATCTATAAAATTTACCAACACGGGTCGGTTCATGTGAATTGAGCATGATAAGCACTAATTCATAAAACAATTGCAATCCACCAATTGTTTCCATTAAACAACCTGTTTAAATGAAATAAATTTCATCAAATCCATAATCATGAATCACTCTAATTTTCTTTCTACCATTCTAATATGACTTTATAAGATCACTCATATTATAGTTACTATTTCAACTTAAATATTTTTCAGATGATTCATCTTATACAAGAAATTAAGAAGAAACGATGTGAATCTTAAGTACCTAGCCATCCGAAAACCAAGAACAGTATCAGTCCTGTTATAATCACTTTAATCAAAGGAATGAAACCTTTTAAGGCATGAAACCAACATATTTGCATGTAAACAATTCAAGCAAAGGACAGATTACTGCCTCAAGCAAGTTCAACTAACGGATTTCCTCTAACTTTTTATATCAATTCATAAACATTGATAAGTATACAAAAATTTTACGACAATGCTACTTTTATACAAGTAGATAATAACTGAAATTCTCAATCAGGGTAATAATACTGCTAAAAAGAAGAAAAGAATACTTCTAGTTAAGATTCAACACTTACCACTCTTTCCACCTAAATTTTAACAGTCTATTCATCTCATAGCCATACTGTAGAGTTCTTATAGAAATTCTAAGGAAGAGAACACTCATAATTTCCACAGAGAGAGAGAGAGAATACCTTCGTATTCCGAAATCCTATAAAAACTATCCTTCACAACTCAGAGGAAGGAACAGAGAAAATCATAACCCTATTTTAATCAAGTTCAGAACTATACCAACTTCCTAGGAGTAATATATATAAATATATTCTTAAATTCAATCAGGGAAAAAGAGAGAAGGCAAGTGAAATAACACCTAAGTTCACCAATAGCTCCAACCAGGTAGAACTGCTTTAAAAGTTTCCCATAGATCCCTATGGTCTTGTGATTATACATTAAACAAAAGACAAAATCGTTACAAGACGATATAAACATTCTAATCTCATACCACATCCTGATCCATGTAAACAGTCTACACTTCACCCATTACTCGAATCATTTTTGACTAAGAGTTAGGGTAACTGTCCCGTTATCATTACTTACCAATAGATCGAAACTAATTATTTCCAACCAATACACTTGATAGGTTGTCATTTCGTTCCAAAATACCAAATCAAATTGTAAGTACAGAGTTAATAGATGAATTCTAAATATAGATTTCAAAGTCACCTCTAGTAACATCAAACACAGTCCATTCTTATCCAATTATTAAACCTAATTTCCATTCATGTAGATCTAGGATCAACCATGATTAGTTAGGGTACAGAGTTCATCCAAGAAACATTTTCTCTTGATCATAACTGTGTTCCATTTACCCAGGTAAAAATCGTAAAAACAACAGCTACACCAAATATTTCCTTACTTACATAACCTATATTCATTAAAACATTCAGACCCCTTTCAAATAAAGGTACAGGCTTAGAATTCAACCATATTTCCAACTCATGCGACTAAACCAATCGAGCTTTACAGAAGGAACTATCATTATCACCAAAAATCCAACTATTTACTTTCCTGAAGCTGTCTAGTAATAGTTAGAGTTCATACTACTAAGCAACAATCATATAAACCAACCATATTTGAAACAACAGTTTATTCAGTAGTGTCTTCAACCACGAAATCATCAAACATGAAGTCTATCATGGTGCCAGTTTTTAAATTTAATACCTCAACCAGACAAAGAAAAACATAAAACACTTCCAACGAAATTGAATTCCATATTGTATTCACAGCATGGAAAGAAGATTAAAGAAGCAGATTTCATCAGGATCTACGTATAACCTAGAATTCCCAAATCAACAAAAAGGAAAACCAATACATTGCTACCAGCCAGGATGACTGCACAAAAATCATATGAACAAAGTTGTTCTAATGAAAGCATTTAAAGGAAAGCAAGATTTTTAAAAGTTAGGGCCTATCATGCCTGATAGTGTCGCTAAAAATGTGAAGAAGACCTCTGAATGTGCTCGCACCTTCTCTTCTTCTTCCACGAAAGATTAAACAACAAAATAGTGTTACCTCCATGCCTTATATATTTCCCCCGATAGAGAAGTAGACTAGAAACTCTCAAAGTTGCCATGCAACGAAGAGTAGATGGCTGGTTTGAAGAACCAGTGCTCATGCAGAGCAAAAAATGGAATGCATGAAAAAAAAACAACCAAACAAAATTCCACTTGCATGCCTTCCCAAGCAATCCACGCTCGAGGCCCAATGCTCATTACTTGCATTTATTTTTATTCTCCTGCCTATTTTCCATTGCCACTGAATGTCAAAGTTGGTGATTGCCAAGACAAAATAAACAAACATTCCCATCCTTAGAGATACCGCCACGTAAGACTATATTAGCAATTTTTATCCTCCGCTAAACCTGACAACATTCCCTATCCTTCAACCTTATCCCCTCTTAAAAGCCATGGAAACCACCGCCCATGACTCACGACCCTCTTTAGGTCCCCCTTCTTAGCATTAGTTAAGATAGGTTAGTGACTTAGGTTAGATCATAGGATATGACATTAGTCTCATTTCCATAGTACTAGGTTTAGTTAACCCTTAGGATTATTAAGCTCATAGTTTAGGACTAGGTTAGATTAACAAATATTGTAACATTAGGTTATAGTTTAGGTTAAAACTATTAATCTTACTGATTCTAGTTTAGGTCCCCTAAATAGGACTAATCAGTGTTAGAGTTCAAACAGGATAAAACATTCCTGTATCAGATTCCATTTGGCATCAATAATTTAATCTTTAGATATAAAACATATACATCTTACCTGGCTTAAGGTCCAGGTCTTTCCTGATGTTACGATATCTGGAACCAAATTCTATTTACCATGATCAGCCTGAGCTAATCTCTGGAGTTGATCATTCAAAGCTCAGCCAGACTTTGTAACTATCGAAAATTCAATAAAATTTGTTCATCCTAAATAAACTTAAAACATTCCTTGGATCAATGCAACTGATCCAAGGCTGAGTCATAAATGTGGATAAATCCACGATCTTCTAGAAATCAAATTGAACTCAAGTGTCAGAATGAAAGAAACAAAAGAGTCCAAGCACATTCCAGTTCAGTCTAGATATTAAGAGCAGAAATGATATAATCCATATCAAGCATGACTTCCCTAAACCAAAGGAACATGTCCTAATACAGGAGAAATCATATATCAACACTTGAATGCTCATGAGGAAGTAACAACTGTTCAGGGTGTTACAGGAAAACTCTTTGAGATCTTAACTGAGAATATCCTATTTGATGGATGGAATTAGTAATTATTTTCTGAGAACTGTTTCGTCTTTTCTAAGATGGAAATGGCGATTTATCAGGGGTATTCCTTTTCCCTCTATTTTGTGGAAACCTGCATCTTCAAATCTTTTAAAATAAGTTCTGGGTTCGTTTAAAAGAAGAGTTTATTAATTTATTACTCTGAATTGTTATGAAGGGGTTACTTGTCTCTGTACAAATAGTTTTTGTATTATAATACTTATTGAATCATGAACTAATTACTCTTTTGTAATGCATTAATGAAACCTGACAATGAGGTTTCAATCTTGAGTTCGTTGATACTTCTAAACATGATTAGCTTATTGATCGGTTATTTTTCTATCTCTTGTTGGATATAGTAAATACACCTTGCGTCTTTATAAAAGAAAGGAATGTGATTCCTTTGGAACAGAATGTTGTTTTTAGGTCTATTATGCATATTTCATTCTAAGTTCGAAATTGAAACTCGTGTTCATTGAAGGTAAAGAATAGTAAGTAAAGTGGTAATGTGCTTTCTTCTTACTGTGAGTTAATTTTCTTCTCTCTCCTGGGAACTAGCTTATGAATTTCTAAGTTTGAATTAAAAGCGGGAGTTCATTTGTTATTACAATCAAATGAATTATTGTTCGGATCCTTTTCTAACTAAGATCCCTTTCTTTCTATTGATGAGATAAGTTCATTAGGTTGAACTTTCCTGCTATGTTTTCTCTTATAAAATGGAGATTTCTATATGAGTTGTTTTGTCTTCCTTATTCTAATCATTTGTTGAAATGATTATAGGAAGAGATTATATGATTCGGTTTGTTGAACAAAAAAATGTAATCTTGTTTGGCTGAATATTTGTTTGGACAAGGCTTCGCTTTGTTTGGTTTGAGATGAGTAAGTTTTGTCTCTTGTACTCTATCCTTTTTTTGGATCTCTCCTTGGATGGACTCGAGTAGAGATTAAATCATATATGAGTCTACTTTGATTTGTGAATGTTGACTTCAGATATTTATATGTTAAATTCTAATATGTGGAAGTAGATTTAGACTTGTAGGTAGATTGTTTGATTCTCTACTTCCTTCTTGGATTAGAAATGAGATTTTCTTTTGGTGAATATCTTAAATGTTAAATTTTAAGGGTGGTTATCCCTTAAGTGAAAAAGTTAATATCGTGTTATGAATCTGTTTCTATCTTTTGGATGTCTTGTGTTTAGGGCATAATTTTTAATGGTTTTTATTCTTCTCTTCTCTTATGAATTAGATAAGATCATCCTAATGAGAACCATGCTTTACACCCTTCTTTTGGTTAAGAGCAAAGATAAAAAATTGTATTCTATTATTATAGAATTGGTAACAATGAGATGAGATGATCTATTTTTTTCTTAAAAGGATAATTGATAGGATCAATTAAACTTTAAATTTTTGTAAGGAAAATATAGTGGATTATATTATGTTCTTCTCTTTGGAAGTGAATTCTAATTGGTTAAATGTACTTCTTTTCAGATTTGCTATTGCTTATACTAGTAATGTGTCAAGATGTAATAATTGTCTCATTAAAGCAAATGGTTGTTTTAATGGAACAATTATTGGAATACACTTCGTTTTAAGGCTTAGTGCTTATCATGCTCAGTTCATTGAACTGACCCATGCTAGCAATTTTTGCAGATGGACTTTGTAAGTGATAAAAGAAGGAAAAACTTATATGATGCATTGAGCTGATTTAAGTCTGATTCTTGTGAAGGAATTCTGATTCGTTATTGAGATTGTATTGAAAAATAAAAGTAGTATTCTTTTAAAATGAAGACGATTGTTATGTAGTATACCTAAATGCATAAGTATTGTAAATGTATAATTATAAAGATAAATTGAAAGTTGCGAGTTTCCCTGTATTGGTTGTGTAAATTAGTTTGTACTTGTATGAAAGAGTTAGATTCTATCTTGTGGTTATTCTTCATATTATTTATATGCTTAATTGTGTATTCTTAAATAAGTTTGATAGTGGGCTTTAGAATAATTTCCTTAAATAAGATGAGCTTACTAAGTTGCATAATTTTATGGTCAGAACTAAACAATTCAACATAGTAATATGCATGTGGAATGAATATTCAGTAAAAAATATTGAATTTATAAATGATTTATAGGGGTGCTAAGCCCTATCACTTAACCATGTAAAGGAAGACTCTTCCTCTCTCTTAAGAATGCAAACAAAATGGAAGACGTGAATTCCTAATTATTAGACTTCATTTAATAAAGTCTACTTAGTTACAACCTAGGTGGTTATTACACTTCCTTGAATGGTTAAGTCACAATAAATGGAACTTATGATGTTGATGTCCTGTTTTGGTTGATGGCTTATAAGTCCATTAAATAACATTAAAGGAAATATTAAGCTAAGAATTTTTTTTAACAAGAAATTGAATTTGTTATAGAAAAGAACTTAAGGAGTGTTGGATTAGGGTTAGGCAAGGTTGCTGAAATCTATTTTTAATAAGATAAATTAATTAAATTTTTAATCTCCTTGGGGTATGTACACCTCGATGAGGCTGTTCTGTAGGATGCTAGCACACGCCAACTGTAGGGCTGTACCTTTGAGAAGATTAGGATCTTCTCAAGGATACAACGATGCAGTTGACATATGGTAACACCCTTCTGTATTGATCATCTATATCTACACACATTGGAATTGAACTTAGCTTCTCTCTAGGTATGGTTAGTAACATGTTTAAGATAAGGGGTAGCCCTCTAAAAATCAGGATACCTTGGCACATGGGGTTGACTTAGGTTGACATAGTCTGCTAACTTACCCTAAGTCTTAGTGAGCCTCCCCCTATCATAACATATGTTGTTAACTTAAACTACGGTTAAACCTTGGGAAAGTGGACTAACGGAAGTCAGTAAAGGACATTCTAGATAATAGTAGAGTGGGGTGAAGGACGTATTCTGGATTAACGAGTATGCTATCAAGGAATATTAATATGAATAGTATGTTAGAAAAATTTGGCCAAAGTATCACAAGATGCTGGTTTCGTTGTCCTATGTCACCTAGTCTAAGGTTTGAGATGCAGATGAATATTGGTAATAAATATTTAGATAGGTTCCTTAGAAATATCAATCAATACCATAAACAGGGAAAGAAAACCAAGTATATGGAAAAGTATTTAATAATTAATGTTAAACATGAATAGATTGGTAGTTCACCGAGTCATGCGATGAATAGATTGGTAGCACACTGAATCATTACATCCGTATATGGTATCTGTTATATGAATGGTTGATAAAGAATGTGTGTTCTAAATTATGTATTTAGAATAGAGAACATTATTTATAAATTTTTTTCCCCTTATTTCTAAATTCTTAAATTGGGAATGTTAAATCTTGGTATCAGAGCTAAAGGTTGTAGCTCTTAGACCTATTGTATCCACAATCTAATGAAACTTAAATTTTATTGTAACAAAAAATGGCGAGACTAAGAGGAAACATTACAAACAACCCTCCACCTAAGGAAGGAGTGAAAATTTCTCAGAAACTTCAATGAGATCCTTGCTGCCCTGTTGGAAACAAGAGATCATTTGAATATGCTTGAACAAAAATTAATGGGTAATGAGGAGGAAGAAGAAGCTGATAACAATAATCAGCCACCTCCAGGGGACAACACCAATGTGGGTGTTGATAATAACAATGCTAATATACTTGTTCAGCCTGAGAACAAAAAGGCTAGGCTAGTAGCAGAACTCACTAGTGACATAAAAAGGATAAGTACAACCAAGTTTTATGGAACCACATTAGGAGATGGAGATGAGAATTGGATTAGTGAAATGGAGAAATAATTTGCAATAAGGAACTTCTCAGAGGAAACCAAGGCTATATGGGGAGCATATCAACTTTTCCATGAAGTATTTTCATGGTGGGACAACCGTAAGGATGAGTTAAATATTGATGAAACTAACATCACTTGGGATCAATTTAAAAGTTATTTTAGGCAACGATGGCTACCACAATTCTACTATGATCAGAAAATGACTGAATTTCAGAATTTATCTCAAGGAAAGCTAATAGTAATTGAGTATTGGGAATGGTTTATGAAAATCCTCAAGTATGTACCTCAGTATCAAACTGATGAGAAGTTTAGGATACAAAAATTCATTATGGGGTTGAATCTTGTTATAGGAGGAGAGGTGGATGTTCACAGCCCAACCACTGATGGAAGTGGTTGTTGAAAAATCCATAAGGCAGGAACAAAAATTAAATGAAATTTCTGCTCATAAGGAGGAAGTAAGGATGAAGAATCCCAACTCCTCTTCATTCTCACTTGCACCCAAGAAAGGACCATGGAAGAAATTTGGAATGAAAAGTAAATTTTTAGCTAATAATAATAAGAAAATAGTAACCAATAAGACTACTAGAAATGCATGGAACAATTTTGCCAAGAACAATAACAATGGGCAGAAGTCCTATGGAGGTCAGAATAATAACTTTAAGGTTGGAAATAATTCTGAGTCTAGAAAGGGACCTGTAGGAGACTGTTATAATTGTGTCAAGGATCATTACACAAATCAATTTCCTTTGAAGAAGGATGATCATAATCAACAACACAAGATACATGCTGCAGTAGTTGACAAGTAGGTTGAGCAAGCTACACCTATAGAAGTTCCTGGTAAGTTATTTGACATACTTGTAACTATTCTTTTTGATACAGGAGCTACTGAATGTTTTATTTCTAGTAAAATTTCTTTGAAACTTACAAGAAAAGCTAGAAAAATGGATAAATCATGGACTATACATTATGGTAATAATTCTGTTCATACAGTTAGTATGTGTCTTTTTGGAGCAGTCCTTGATTTACCTAACTTTTCCACAAAGGTTGATCTTTATGTTGCACCTTTAGGGTCTTATGATGTAATCATAGGTGTTAATTGGTTAAAAGAACATAAGGCTAAAGTGGACTATTTTTAAAAACACATTAGTTGTTTAGACGACCTACAAAAAACAATAGAGATTCAGGGTGTGAAATGTGAGATTTCTGTTAGGACACTGTCACCTCTGTAACTTAAAAAGGTCCAAAAATAAAGGATGTACCTTATATGTAGTAAAAATTTTAGAATCTGCAGAGGAAAATAGTGATTTCATGGAATGATATCTACTGTTATGAGACTTCAACGATGTATTTCCAGAAGAATTAACAGATCTTCCACCCAAAAGGGAATTTGATTTCATGATTGAGATCAAGCCTGGAACTGAACCTATATCTAAGTCACCGTATCAAATGACTACTATATAATTAGTAGAGCTTAAGGCTCAATTGCAAGAAATTTTGTCTAAGGGTTTGATTAGACCAAGTGTTTCACCTTGGGGAGCACCAATGATCTTTGTGAAAATGAAATATGGAACAATTAGATTGTGCATTGATTACAAGAATGTTAAATAAAGAAGCAATAAAGAATAGATATCCACTCCCTAGGATTGATGATTTATTTGATTATATGCGTGGAGCATCGGTATACTTCAAGATATATCTTTGATCTGGGTATCATTAATTGTGAATTAAGGATGAGGATATTCATAAAACAGCTTTCTGAACAAGGTATGGATATTATGAGTTTACGGTTTTACCTTTTGGATTAACTAATGCACCTGCGACATTTATGAATTTAATGAAAAATATCTTTCAAGAATACTTGGAAAAATTTGTGCTCGTATTCTTGGACAACATTCTCATATATTCTAAAAGCATAGAAGAGCATCATGAGCATTTGAAAATAGTTTTGGAAATTCTGAGAAAGAGATGGTTGTTTGATAAGCTATCCAAATGTTCTTTCTATGACACAAAAGTCCACTATTTGGGTCATGTAATAAGTAAGGATGGAATTGTTGTAGATCCTTCTAAAATTGTAGCTATAACAGAATGGCCTGCACCAAAGAATGTACATGAAGCTAGAAGCTTCATGAGAATTGCTGGCTACTATAGGAAATTTGTAAAAGATTTTTCTAAGATAGCTACACCAATAACTTCCTTACAGAAGAAAGATATCCATCATTTTACAAGAACCCATAATTTTTTTTTCTGGAGTGAGAAAAAATGTGAAATTGCATTTAAAACCTTAAAGGAACAAGATTAACTTCAACACCTATTCTTGCAGTACCATATCCTATGGATTTTATGGTGGTAACTGATGCATCTGGTTAGGTATGGTGGTGTTGAAGTATGATGCATTTTCAGTGGATCTCAAATCCTGGTTTACATTAAAAACAAGGTCTAGGGACTTTTAGGTAAAAATTTTTTCGTAGGGGAGACTTGCACAAAGAATGGTCATGTTTTTTTACTAATAGTAGGTCTTATAAGACATTTTTCCTGTGGTTTATGATACCCAAAAATTTTTTTTTCAGAGAATGTGATAAACTTATGCATACATGTAAATACAAGCATATGTTGATTTCAATATTGAAGTTGGCAGGCAAACGTGAATTAGTGCTATGCTCCAAATGATCATAGATCTTGGCTGCCAAAATTTTCAATTTTTGGTCATAACCCAAATGGGCAAACACTTAATTTTATAGGTGTTTTTAAAAAAAAAACCAAGTCATTGAATTTTGAGTGTTTAAGTTTTATTTAAGAGGCTATTGTTATGATTCTGCTAATTTTGAGTCTATGTATTTCCTAAACCAAGTTTATTAGTTTTACAATATGACTTAAAATAATATGAAAGTAGAAAAATTAAGTTATATGAGTTGAATTATGCTCCACATGATTTAGAGCTTGCTCCATTGTTCATGCACTTCAATTTGGAGGCATTATCTGCTTGGTAATTTAAGTTAAAAACTGATCATCTTGGGCTGAATTACATTTTCACTCAGAAATCTGAATGCAAGACAACGAAGGTGGAGAGTTTTTGTCTCAATATGATTTTGACATAAGTTATATAAAGGGTAAAGAAAATAGAGTGGCTGATGCTCTAAGTCGTAGGAAGCACATTTCTACTCTTATAACACTAAGAACTCAGTTTAAGGATGAAGTAAAAAGTGTTATGGAGTCTGATTCTTATTTTCAACAAGTAAAAGCAGTACTTGCCATAGATTCTAATGATTCAAGGTATAAAGGTTTTCAATTTGATAAAGAAGGAATCTTACGATTTGAAAATAGAGTCTATGTACCTTTGCTTAATGATTTACGAAAGAAATTGTTAGCTGAATTTCATAATTCACCTTTTTCTAGACACCCTGACATTACAAAGATGCTTGCGGATATAAAACAACAATATTTTTGGAAAGGAATGAAAAAATATGTTATTGATTATGTGACACATTGTCTTGAGTGCTAACGTGTTAAGGAGGAACATATGCACCAAGCCAGTTTATTATATCCTCATAGCATACCGCAGTATAAATGGCAGGTAATAAGCATGGATTTTGTAGAAGGGTTGCCTATGTCAAGAAAATAAGCATGATGTTATCTTAGTAGTTGTAGATAAAATAACAAAGGTAGCACATTTTATCACTGGAAATCTGAAGGATGATTCTCCTATTTTGGCTAAAAGATTTGTACACGAAAATTTCAGATTACACGGGGTACCTAAATTAATCATATCTAATAGAGATCCTAGAATGACGTCAAGATTTTGGCAAATGCTTAATGCAGCTCTTGGAACTAAGCTAAATTTCAGTTTTGCATATCACCCAGAAATGGATGGACAGATTGAAAGAGTAAATTAAGTTTTAGAAGATATGTCACGGATGTATTGTATGGATCAGCAATATAAGTGGGAAGAATATATTCCATTAGTTGAATTTGCATACAATAATACATATCATGCTTCTGTTAAGATGTCACCTTTTGAGGCACTTTATAGAAGAAAATCCAGAACCCCTGTTAGTTGGGATAACCTAGAGGATAGAGAGGTAATTAGACCTGAAATCCTTACAAAAATGGAACAACAAGTTAAGTTGATTCATGAACGCTTGAAAGAAGAAAAAGATAGGAAAAAGAGTTACGCTGACTTGAAGAGGGTTGATAGGAAATTTAAACTTGGTGAGAAAGTATTTCTTAGGGTGAAACTGAAAAAGAGTTCTATAACTTTTGGCAAGGCTACCAAGTTATTAACTCGTTATGTGGGACCTTTTGAGATAGTTGAAGTAATCAACCATGTAGCTTATTGTTTAGAATTACCTCATGCTTTGTCACAAATGCATGATGTTTTCCATATTTATTTGCTTAATAAATACGTTTCAAAGTTATCACACGTGTTGAATTGGAATTCCTTGCAGGTCCAAAACCTAGGAATAATCATGGTCAAACCCATTCGAGTGCTGGAAACTTGCCATTTGAATTTAAGAAATTGAGAAATAATTCAATATAAGGTCCAGTGGGACTAGTTTAACGAAGAGAGTGCAACTTGGGAAAATATAGAGGATATGAAAACTACTTTTCCATATCTATTTGAACAAAATTGATTATGTTGATTGGTAAAAGTTTATGATTTTATCTTTATATGATGATAAGTATGCCAATTTTGGGTCGATATTTATTTGATTTGAATAAACAACTATTTAATGCTGATTTCTTGAACTATAAGATTCTAATATATTTTGAATTATGGTAAGAGAAGTGAATGAAGTGATTATCCTGAGGTATATTGTTAAAAAAAGGGGTAATCATCTAAACAATGATTATTTTTAGGAGGGGATCATGTAACACCCTTGTCAGTTGTTATTTTCCTCCTTTGTATTTCGAGTGTTGACATGTGGTTTTCCTTATAAAGATATGTTCTTTTGATTTTTAGAGATCATGCTTGATATGGATAAATCATTTATGTTCTTAAGATCCTTTGATTAAATTAGAATGGCTTCCTTGAATCCATTTTTCACTTCTTGTAGGTGAGTTGCAATCTGGTTTAAGAGTTGTAAACTTATCTATTAATCTGACTCATCCTTGGATAAATTTTAGTGATCCAAGGAATGTTTTAAATCTGCTCTGTTGAACGAATGGTAAATCGACATTCCATGAATTAAAAGACGTATGACTAAACTTTTTTGACTACAAGTCCTTTTATTTTTGTGTGAACGTGTTTCTATTCAATCATATGTTGTGTTTAGGTCTTTGGAGATCGATCGTGGTAGGAAAATGCTGACGTAAATGAAATATAGTATGTTCACGGCATAGGAAATATTCGGGTTCCTAAAACTAAAGGATATCCTACGGAATCCTAAGCTAGGTAAGAATATTTGCTACCTAAGCTATGTTACTTAAATGAATTTTTATCCTAACCTAAGTTTTGTGCTATATGATTTTGGAGAGGTTATTAGGCTATTTAAATTAACCTAAAACCTAATGCTATATGGTTATGTAATGAACTAACCTAATAAGGATTGATTTTGGATCGATTTGGATGAGAGGATAATATTAGGATGATGATTGCTGAAGCGATGAGAAATATTATTTGAGTTTATATCCTATGAGGGGATGTATAATAAGATACCCCAAGATCTAAGGGGTGAGGGTGTCTGGATGCGAGATGATCCTAAACTATTTGGATGTGGAACCTAATGGGTCGCATGGATCAAAGGATTGATTGGATCCAGGATGGATTTAAGTTGTTGATTAGATATTTAGTTGGATAGATGTACTGAGGATTAGGCAGTGGATGATGATAACTTGGATACAATATGATGATATAAGGGGAAGTGCACTACTATAAATGGAATTTCATGTAAATTATCATCATTAACAATTCACCAGACTTGGATGGCGGTATAAAACAAGATAGGCACTAAGGTATTAAGACCATGAATGAAATTTATTACCAAATGCCCCTGTCCTCATATCATTGGAAAATTGCATATAATGATGGTCCTCATATCATTGGACTGTGCACAAGAAAAAGAAACAAAAACAACCTCATATCATCTGACCAAAATGTAAATCTAGTTTTTTCAAACAAGAAAACATACACAAATAAAAACACACACATTGTATTGTTGTTTTTGATCTATTTTATTATTAATGTGTTGATTGTTGGATGTTTGATTTTTAGAATTGTTTGATTTTTTATGTTGAGATTTTAGATGTTTGAGATTTTTAAGCTCGTTTGGAGGTTTCCTTGGATGTTGGTTGAAGATATCATGTTGATGGCTCTAGATTTTTAAGATTTTAGATCTCAGATGTTTAGAATTTTGGATGTTGGATTTTTAGATTTTGAGATTTGTGATGTTTATATTTATTTGATTACTTGGATTGTTGGATGTTTAGATGATTGTCATTTTGGATGTTGGATTTTTGTAAAAATTGGATGTTGGATGTTTAGATTTTTGGATTTGGGACATGGGTGTGTTAATTAATATAGGTAATGCAGGAAAGTATTCATGATGGGATTTTCTATTATGAGGGGTATGAGAAGGATGTGAGGTGAGATGTGACTTTATCCTATAAGTCCCAATAGTGTGTTGGAGTAGGATGAAAGGGAAGGAGTGAGGGAAATGGGATCAAGTTGGATAGGATAGGGGTTGGTTGATAAGTAAGTATTAGAGCTTCGATGTTATTCTAGATTGATGTTGTATGCCCCCAAGTGTAAAGTAGGGTAGACCTATGTGGATTGGAACTTAGTATGGGTTCAATATTTTCCCCCAGGTGCAGGATAGGATGGAAAGTGAGGGGTATCTAAAATGTGATGACTCCCCTGAGATAGATGGACTGTTGTTGAAGTTCTACCCATAGTAATGATTATGATAATTAAAAAGGGACAACATTAGGATTGGATGAAAAGGAAAGGATCATCGTCTAACCATAGATGTTTGATCCTAATGGGAAGAAGGATGTGGGTATGATGCATGGAAGCAAAATGACATCAGTGATGATGAAAATATGAGCCTAAAAACACATGTTGTAAGGAAAGAGTCAGACTAAAACAAAAGTGTGACCAAGGTATAAATAATACCTGGAAACATATGAGCCCTATGTCTCTTTGAGATCAAAGTGTGTGTAATGGTGTTGGTTAATTACCTCTTGAAGTGAAGACTGAATGGGTAGTAAGTAAAGAAAAAACTAGCCAATTCGTATAGGGAGTGCTTAAGTCAAGTAGGTTGATGGAAGATGAATGGAAGGTTAAGCCATGAATTGTTCTACTGCTAGCCAGACATCCATAGCCCTGATAGAGATACATTTGATTCTTGTCACAACTCTTGAGATCTTAACTGCAAGCCAGACATCCATAGCCCCAGTGGATGTTTCTAGAAATGCCTATGGAGAACTGTTTCGTCTTTTCTAAGGTGGAAATGGAATTTGATCATGATTATTCTTTTGATCTTTCTGATTTTGTGGATACCTGCACATATTTTCTTTGTATAATAGAGGATCCCCTCTCGTAAAAAATATAAAGGGGTTAAGATTTATCACTCTAGATGGCTTGATGGGGGGATGGAAATGAGTGTAGTGAGGACATAGGATAGAGTATAAGAAGATACACCTAAGGGTATTCAATCACAAGTTGATTAAGTGTGTTGTAAGTGCATTGGATCTGTAGGAGGACAATGGTGCTTAAATGATGGAGGTGATTGATAGACCTAAAATCACAGCATTTATAGATAGGTTATTGTTCTTATAACATGTTGTGATCATAGTTGATACACCTTGTGTCTTTATAATGAGTGGATTGGAAGAGGATATGAATAGATGTGATAATAATACATGGATAAGATGTAAATGGGTTTGGACTGTTGGATGGAAGGAGAATGGGTAGTAAGGAATTGAACATTTGTGTGCATGTGACGATTTATGAAGTGCTCAATCCATTTGGCAGGTGTTTGGTATTCGTAGGGGACTTAAAGGATTTTTTTGATTGGGTTGAGTGGTTGGGATGGTAGGATCAATAAGAGGGGCAGTAGAAATGGGTTGTAATGGAGTAGGGGGAGGGTTGTTGTTCATATTAGGTTTATAACCTAAGACTAAATGACCTAGATTTTAATGAAGGGAGATGGTTCGCAGGATGCCTTGTTCATGGATGCCTATATGAGCCTTTTCTTCAATGTCTTCATTGTTAATGAACATATTTTTGTCTATAGTATATGAAGTAGGATGAGGGAGATGATGCCATATGGTGTTGAGAAGACAAAGTATGACACTTAGCAGACAGGCACATGGACAAGGTTCACACTTGCATGTGTGTCTATGGTATTGTAAAGGCGCATGGATATTTTTGTCAGCATGTGACTCTATCTTTTGGAATTCCTGTAAGATGGACTCGAAGTGGAAATTCCCCACTCCTGTATAAATCTACTGTAGTAATCTGTGATAGTATAGATTTCAGGATATATATATGAGCTAACTTGTGAAGTTATGCTGCAAGAGATCTTATGACATGCATGTAGACTTATAGTACTACTTATTGTAAGATAGAAATCGAGATATTTATTGTGTTTAATATAATGTAAATGTATTGACTAATTCAAGGTAGTTAAACATGAAATATAACTTAGATCTTATGATTTTGGTCTAAATTTTATATGAATTGTTGCTTGAATCCATTACTCCTTAATGGTTCTAGATCTAGAATATGCTCTTTCTTATGAGTTAGTTTATATTATCTTAATGGAACTGGATGCATTAAACCCTTCATCATGTCCACATACTGCATAAGCAAACCTAAAGAGGGGTCTGGTACCTTTGCGTGCTTCAAGTGAGCACTCAGTCTAGGCTGATATGATCCAGCATGCCTAGGTTATTTAAAAGGTAAATTGATAGGCTACATCATTGGTTCCGTTACCAGGACCTCTTTTTCAGTTAATTTCAAGATGGTTCATTATGAATACATACCTGTTGACTCTAGCAAGTGAATTGAGGAGTGGATACAAGACTCATAAGAAGAGTACACATGGAGGTTCAACAACATATATGATGTAATAATGCATGTGCATGGGTGAAACAAAATTGTTTTAATGGAAGTTTGTATTGGAGATGCTTCTTCATTATTAAGGCTTAGTAGAACTTATACAAGTGGCTCGGTTCACTTGAACTCACCCGTGCTAGCAAAGGGATTGAAGGTATCGTGCACTTATCTAAGTGATGCAGGAAGAGTTTCAGACCCTATATGATGATTGCTGATTTAATTTGGATTCGTTGTGAAGGAACTCTTATTCCTTCTTAAGATTGTATTGAAAAAGGAAAAGTAGTATTCTTTTATTAATGAAGACGGTTGTTATGCAGTAGACCTGAATGCTTAAGTCTTGTAAATGTATAAGTTTTAAAGATGAATTGAATGTTGAGAATTTACTTGCATTGGATGTGTAGATTATCTTGTAATTTTATAACATAGATGAAATCATATCTTGTTGTTATTCTCCATATCATTTATATGCTTAATTGGGTAATATTGGATAAGTTTGATAATGGGATTTAGAATAATCTCCCTAAATAAGATTCAGCTTGCTAAGTTACAGAATTTAGATAGGTTCCTTAGACAGATCACTCAATACCATGAACAGGGAAAGAGAACCAAGTATACGTAGTATACATAAAAAGTATTCAATACTTAATATTAAACATGAATAGATCGGTAGTTCACCGAGTCATGAAATGAATAGATCAGTAGCACACCGAGTCATTACAGCTGCATATGGTTATCTATTATATGAATGGTTGTTTGAGAATGTGTGTTCTAAATTATGTATTTAGAACAGAGAACATTATTCATGCAAAAAAAAAATTCCCTTGTTTCTAAAGTCTTAAAATGGGAATGTTACATCCTGGTATCAAAGCTAAAGGTTTTTGCAGCTCTTGGACCTATGTGTCCATAATCTAATTAAACGTAAAGTTTATTGTAACAGAAAATGGTGAGAATAAGAGGAAATATTGCAAATAACCCTCCACCTGAGGAAGGAGTGGCAACTACCCATAAACTTGACGAGATCCTTGCTGCCTTGTTGGACACAAGAGATCATTTGGCTATGCTTGAAAATTAAGTAATGGGAAATGAGGAGAGGAAGAAGAATTTGATAACAATAATCAACCACCTCCAGGGGACAACGCCAATGTGGGTGTTGATGATAACAATGTTAACATACTTGTTCATCTTGAGAACAAAAAGGCTAGGCTAGCAGCAGAAACTCACTAATGACATAAAAAGGATAAGTCCACCCAAGTTCGATGACACCACATTAGGAGATGGAGCTGAGAATTGGCTCAGCGAAATGGAGAAGTACTTTGTAATAAGGAATTTCTCAAAGGAAACCAAGGCTATATGGGGATCATATCAACTTTCCCATGAAGCATCTTCATGGTGGGACAGCCATAAGGCTGAGTTAAATATTAATGAAACTAACATCACTTAGGAATAATTTAAAATTTATTTTAGGAAACGATGGCTGCCACAGCTCTACTATGATCAGAAAATAATTGAATTTCAGAACTTAGCTCAAGGAAAGCTAACTGTAACTGAGTATTGGGAGTGATTTACGAAACTCCTTAAGTATGTCCCTTAGTATCAAACTGATGAGAAGTCCAGGATACAAAAATTTATTATGGGATTGAATCCCATTATTGGGGGAGAGGTGGATGTTCATAGCCTAATCATGATGGAAGGGGTTGTTGAAAAAGCCATAAGGTAGGAACAAAAATTAAAGGCTATTTTTTGCTCATAAGGTGGAAGTAAGGAAGAAAGTTTCAAACCCCTCTTTAGCTTCTCTTGCACCTAAGAAGGGACCATGGAAGAAATTCAAAATGAAAAGTAATTTTTCAGCTGATAATAATAAGAAAAAAACAATGAATAAGACTGCTGGAAATACACGAAACAATTTTTCCAAGAATAATAACAATGGATAGAAGTTCTATGGAGGTCAGAATAATAACTTTAAGGCTGGAAATAATTCTGAGTCTAGAAAGGGACTTGTAGGAGGCTATTATAATTGTGGCAAGGATCATTACGCAAATCAATGTCCTTTAAAGAAGGATGATCATAATCAGTAGCACAAGATACATGCTGCAGGAGCTGACAAGCAAGCTAAAAAGTAAGCTACACCTATAGAAGTTCCTAGTAAGTTATTTGGCATACCTGTAACTATTCTTTTTGAAACGGGAGCTACTGAATGTTTTATTTCTAGTAAACTTGCTTCAAAACTTAAAAGAAAAGATGGAAAAATGGATAAATCATGGACTTTACATTATGGGAATAACTCTCATATAGTTAGTATGTGTATTTTTTGAGCAGTCCTTGATTTACCTAACTTTTCCACAGAGGTTGATCTTTATGTTGCACCTTTAGGGTCTTATGATGTAATCATAGGTGTTAATTGGTTAGCAGAACATCGGGCTAAAGTGGACTATTTTGAAAAACACATTAGTTGTTTAGATGACCTATATAGAAAACAACAGAGATTCAGGGTGTGAAACGTGATATTTTTGTTAGGAAGGAAACCGTCAGCTATGAGCTTTAAAAAATCCAAAAATAAAGGATGTACCTTATATGTAGTAAAAATTTCAGAATCTACAGAGCAAAATAGTGATTTCATGGAACGATGTCCGCTATTACGAGACTTTAGTGATGCATTTCCAAAAGAATTTCCAGGTCTTCCACCTAAAAGGGAATTTGATTTCACGATTGAGATCAAGCCTAGAAATGAACCTATTTCTAAGGCACTGTATCGAATGACTACTATAGAATTAGTAGAGATTAAGGCTCAATTGTAAGAAATTTTGTCTAAGGGGTTTGATTAGACCAAGTGTTTCACTTGGGGAGCTCTAGTGATCTTTGTGAAAAAAAAAGATGGAACGCTTAGATTGTGCATGATTACAAGATGTTAAACAAGAAACAATTAAGAATAGATAACCCACTTCCAAGAATTGATGATCTATTTGATCAGATGAGTGGAGCATCGGTATATTCTAAGATAGATCTTTGATCAGGATATCATCAATTACGGATTAAGGCTGAGGATGAGGATAGGGATATTCATAAAATAGCTTTCAGAACAAGGTGTATGGACATTATGAGTGTATAGTTTTACCTTTTGGATTAACTAATGCACCTATGGAATTTATGAAATTAATGAATAATATATTTCAAGGATACTTGGACAAATTGTGCTCGTATTCTTGGATGACATTCTCCTATATTCTAAAATCATTGAGGATCATCATGAGCTTTTGAAAATAGTTTTTGAAATTTTGAGAAAGAGAAGGTTGTTTGGTAAGCTGTCTAATTATTCTTTCTATGACATAGAAGTCCATTATTTTTTGTCATGTAATAAGTAAGGATGGATTTTTTGTAGATCCTTCTAAAATTGTTGCTATAATAGAATGGCCTGCACCAAAGAATGTACATGAAGTTAGAAGCTTCATGGGACTTGCTGGCTACTATAGGAAATTTTGTAAAAGACTTTTCTAAGATAGGTGCACCAATAACTTCCTTACAGAAGAAAGATAAAAAGTTTGTTTTATTGATTTGGATCAAACTGCAAGCATTTTACAAAACAATTACAAATGATATTCAATACACACAGAATGATATTCTATTCAGCATATCCATCATTTTACAAGAACCCATATAAATAGGAATATAGCTCTCATATGATTTAGGAGGTAGCTATAACAAAAATCTAACCTACGTGAGTTGTTAAAAATCATTCACCTGTATTTGTTATAAGTTGTTTTATATAACAACTATATAGACAAAATACTAACATATTTACAAACACAATATTACATGATAATAATTACTAACATAATTATTATTTACCAATGGAGCACTAATAGATTGATTTCCTAACATGTTTGGAGTGAGAAATGTGAAATTGCATTTAAAACCTGGAAGGAATAGTTAACTTCAACACCTATTCTTGCAGTACCAGATCCTGATGGAGATTTTATGGTGGTAACTGATGCATCTGGTGTTAGGTTGTGGAGCTTGTTTTCATGTGTGAAAGTGTTGAAGACTGTACACTAAGAGTACTGTACACTTTTCATGTATCCTCACCGGGGTTCAGGGCCAGGCTGGGCCCCGAGTGGGGGTCCGAGGGTGGCAGCCCCCGAAAAAAAAAATTTAGGCGTAAATTTTTTTGGCCTCGAAAAAATGCACCCGACATATCGGGAAACATGCTCTTCTCATATGGGTGAGATTTTTGACCCATAGGTTTATGGGACGAGTTTTTCCCATGGTTTTGATACCCACAGTTTTGTAAAATTTGCTTAAGCAGTTGTCTATTTATATGGTCTTATGCATATGATAGATAGACAAGCATATGTATTGCAGATGTGTTTTGAATTTGGGTGTGAATTATGTAGAGTTTGTTGAGCATGACTCCAAATGGATCTGGGTATTGTATTGAGAGAGTGGAGGCTTGTAATAAAATCTAAGCAAGTGATTCTTGGTGGACGTAACCCAAATTGGGTGAACCACGTTAAATCATGTCTCTTTGTGTTGTGTTATTTATTCTGCACTTTTATTTGAGATCTGTAATATTTTCTGCATATTAGTTTCTATTGTTGTGATTCTGTAAGGGATTATTCCGCATATTTTATCTCTTATTTCCTAACATCTGGTGAAGGTATAGGAGGTATTTTGCTACAAAGCGGTCATGTTATAGCATATGAAAGTAGAAAAATTAAGTTACACGAGTTGAATTATGCTCCACATGATTTAGATCTTGCTGCCATTGTTCATGCACTTCAAGTTTGGAGGCATTATCTGCTTGGTAAACCATTTAAGTTGAAAACTGATCATCTTGGGCTAAATTACATTTTGACTCAGCCAAATATGAATGCAAGACAATGAATGTGGTTAGAGTTTTTGTCTCAATATGATTTTGACATAAGTTACATTAAAGGAAAAAAATAGAGTGGCTAATGCTCTAAGTCGTAGGAAGCACATTTCTGCTCTTATAACACTTAGCACTCAGTTTAAGGATAAAGTAAAAAGTGTTATACAATCTGAATCTTATTTTCAACAAGTAAAAGCAGCACTTGTTGCAGATTCTAATGATTCGAGGTATAAAGGTTTTCTCTTTGATAAAGAAGGAATCTTATGATTTGAAAATAGAGTTTATGTACCTTCTTTGCTTAAAGATTTAAGAAAGAAATTGTTAGCTGAATTTCATAATTCACCTTTTTCTGGACACCCTGGCATTACAAAGATGTTTGCTGATATAAAATAGTAATATTTCTAGAAAGGAATGAAAAAATATGTTATTGATTTTGTGACACACTGTCTTGAATGTCAATGCGTAAAAGTGGAACATATGCACCCAGCTAGTTTATTGTATCCTCATAACATACCGCATTATAAATGGCAGGTAATAAGCATGGATTTTGTACAAGGGTTGCTTATGTCAAGAAATAAACACAATGTTATTTTGGTAGTTGTTGATAAACTAACAAAAGTAGCTCATTTTATTGCTATAAATCTGAAGGATGATTCTCCTATTTTGGCTAAAATATTTGTACACGAAATTTTTAGATTACATGGAGTACCCGAATTAATCATATCTGATAGAGATCCTAGAATGACATCGAGGTTTTGGCAAACGCTTAATGCAGCTCTAGGAACTAAGCTAAATTTCAGTTCTGCGTATCACCCGGAAATGGATGGACAGACTGAAAGAGTAAATCAAGTTTTAGAAGATATGTTATTAATGTATTGTATGGATCATCAGTATAAGTGGGAAGAGTATCTTCCATTATTTGAATTTGCATACAATAATACATATCATGCTTCTCTTAAGATGGCACCTTTCGAGGCACTTTACGAAAGCAAATGTAGAACCCCTGTTAGTTGGGATAGCATAGAAGATAGAGAGGTAGTTGGACCTAAAATCCTTATGGAAATGGAACAAGTTAAAATGATTCATGAACACTTGAAAGAAGTAGCAGATAGGCAAAAGAGTTATGTTGACTTACTTCAGAAAATTTGAACTTGGTGAGAAGGTTTTTCTTTGGGTTAAACCGAAAAAAATTTCTATAACTTTTGGCAAGGCTGCCAAGTTATCACCTCATTATGTGGGACCTTTTGAAATAGTTGAAGCAATCAACCATGTAGCTTATCATTTAGAATTACCACCTACTTTGTCACGAGTGTATGATTTTTTCCATATTTATTTGCTTAAGAAATACGTTTCAGATTTATCACACGTGCTAAATTGGAATTCCTTGCAGGTCCAAGACCCAGGAATAATCATGGTTAAACCCATTCAAGTGTTGGAAACTCACCAGTTGCATTTAAGAAATCAAGAAATAAGTCAATGTAAGGTCCAGTGGACCAGTTTAACAAAGAGAGTGCAACTTGGGAAAACCTAGAAGATATGAAAATTACTAAGTTTCCGTATCTGTTTGTAGCCGATAATTAATTCCACAATTATGTACTTTGATGTTGAAGCACATATTTCTAAAATTTATGCATTGTTATCATCATAGGGTTTCAATTTGTATGCCATATATTTATGGGAAGATATTGTGTTTGATTTGAAATACACAAATTTGAATTTCACCTAGGTTGATTTCCTTAAGGTTTTAAGAACCAAATACCAGGTCGACTAACGGTATGTGAAGTTCTAATTTCTCTATAGTTATCATTAAATCCAGATTTCCTGCATGTATGCTTGTCATAAAAAGGTAATCATAGGGACGATGACTCTCCATTAGGGTTTCGTGGAGCATGTAACACCCTTGACAGTTGTTATTTTCCTCAAATTTGCATTTCAAGTGTTGACATGTGATTTTCCTTATAAAGACATGTTCTTTTGATTTTTTGGAGATCATGCTTGATAGGGATCAATCATTTCTATTCTTCAGATCCTTTGACTGAATTGGAATGGTTTGCTTGAACTCATTTTTTTCACTTCTTGTAGGTGAGTTGCAATCTGGTTTAAAGAGTTGTAAACTTATCTATTAATATGACTCATCCTTGGATCAATTTCTGATCCAAGGCATGTTTTAAATCTATTCTGTTGAACGAATGGTAAATATTGACATTCCATGAATTAAATACATATGACTGAACTTTGTTGATTACAAGTTGTTTAATTTTTGTGTGAATGTGTTTACTATTTAGTCGTATGTTGTGCTTGGGTTTTTGGAGATCAATCGTGGCAAGACAATACTGATGTAAACAAATTATAGCCTGTAAGAATATCTATCCTACAATCCTAAGCTAGGTAATAATATTTGCTACCTAAAACTATGACACTTAATTGAATTTTTATCCTAACCTAAGTTTTGTGCTAAAGGATTATGGAGAGGTTACTAGGCTATTTAAATTAACCTAAAACCTAATGTTATATGGTTATGTGATGATCTAACCTAATGCCTAAAACTATTATGTTGGGAATTAATCTAACCTATGTGGGAACTACTCTAAGGTGGTAATTTATGGTTGGGGTTATATCCTAAGGTTACATATCATAAGCTAACCTAAGATCTAACCTAAGTTCTAAGAGATATATCCTAAACTATTTTATGGGAACCTAATGGGTCGCATGTATCAAAGGTGATGGTTCCAATGATTGCCATTTAAGTTTTTGATAAGGTTTAATTGCATAGAAGTACTACCAGCTTTGGCAAGGACTAGTTAACTTGGCGAAGGCTTATGTGGAAGTGTCACTAAAATGGAATTTCATGTAAATTTTGATTTGGCATTCACCAGACTTGGAAGGCGGTGGCAAGGAAGGATAGGCAGGAAAATTGGAATTAATGGAATTTATTATTTTTTTTTTATGTGCTCAAACTTTTGTTTTAAGGCATGCATATGGGTTTTGCCTTAGGGTTGTTTCAATTTGCATAAACAATTTTCACTCTGCATGCTCTCTAGTTTTTCGAACCAGTAGATTGAACTGCACTTAATGGCTATTTTTGGGGTTTTAGACCTATTTTTGGTTCGTGGGATATATAAGAGGCATTGTGGAAAAATAATATGGTTGTTTGATCTTTCATGGAGAAGAGGAGAAGTTGTGAGCTAGGCTGGAGGTTCTCTTCGATTTGGTAGAAGCACTATCCTGGCATGATAGGCTCTAATATTTAAGATATATTGCTCTCTTTTAATTGTCTCATTAAAACAAGTTTGATATTTTGAGATTCTTAGATTTCATATCTTATCTGGTTATTTGCTTGTTGGGTTTATTAAATCTTGTCATATTGGTTTTGAATCCTTGGTAAATGATGTTCTAATCAGAAGCTTATCTTGTGTTAGTTCTTTAAAAAAAATGCATGCAAAACATATTTCTGTAACTCGACTTTTCATTTTGGAACTGGTAATGGAAGTGTTTGGAGGCTAAATAATCTTCGTTGCTATTTAAATATGGTTCAGAGTATTTAAGAACCTTGGGTTCCGTCTGATCTTGTTGGAGTTGCGGTTTTGTTTGATCTTGAGCTTGTGTTGAGCTCGTGTTTTAGATGAGCTTGTATTCGATCTCGTATTTGGTTTGGAACTTGTATTGGGTTCGTATTTCCGATAAGAACTGATACTAGATATTCTTAAGGCTCTAAACCCGTGTTGAAATCGTGGATAATCCTGGACTGTTGTTGAAGTTTGTATATAGCTCGGTGCTTGTGTTTTATCTCCTTATGATAATCTGGACTGTTAATGGTAGTTCATAATGTACACATACTCGTATTTTATTACTCATTTTTGGGCTCAAGCTTTGGTGAGAAACTTGAGTTCCGTTGGAGATAGTATTTGGGATTCACGTATTGATATGAATTTGTGATGGAACCCTTGTTGTTTTGAACCGGTGTTTGGTCTCTTGGGTAACTCGAGACTGTGGTTGACGTCGTATGTGGCTCTGTACCCAAATTTTTTTATTTTTGTGAAATTTTGGATTGTTAATGGAGGTTCGTGTTTTACACCACACTCGTATTTTGATTACTTGTGTAGTTCTAAAATTTTGTAGAGACTTTTAGTATTTACTCTATTCTGGTATTTTGAGTTGGGTTTTACTTGTATTAAACGTTTAAAACTTATAACTCTTTTGTTGAACCTTTTCTCAAAGAAAATTGAAGAATAGTTGGCTGAGTTGTTAGGAAAACTCTTTGAGATCTTAACTAAGAACATCTTGTTTGATGGATGGAATTGGTAATTCTTTTCTGAGAACTATTTCCATCTTTTCTAAGATGGCAATGGCAATTTATCTAAGGGTATTCTTTTTCAAATTATCTCGTATTTTATGGAAACCCTGTAAATCTTCAAATCTTTTAAAATAAGTGTTTGGGTTCTTTTAAAAGAAGATTTTTATTCAAGATACGGTTTATGATTAATTTATTACTCGGAATTGTTATGAAGGGGTTACTTGTCTCTATACAAATAGTTTTTTTGTTATAATACTTATTGAATCATGAACTATATTACTCTTTTGTAATGCATTAATGAAACCTGACAACGAGGTTTAAGTCTTGAGTTCATTCACATACTTCTAAACATGATTAGCTTATTGATCGGTTATTTTTCTATCTCTTGTTGGATATAGTAAATACACCTTGTGTCTTTATAAAAGAAAGGAATGTGATTCCTTTATGAACAAAAATGTTGTTTTTAGGATTGTTATGCGTATTTCATTCTGAGTTTGGAATTGAAACTCGTGTTCATTGAAGGTAAACAATAGTAAGGAAAATGGCAGTGTGCTTTCTTCTTACCGTGAGTTGATTTTGTCCTCTTTTCGTTTTTAGCTAGCTTTTGAATTTCTAAGTTTGTGGGATTAAAAGCATAAATTCATTTGTTAGTCAATAAATTGAATTATTGTTGGGATATTTTTCCAATTAAGATCCATTTCTTTCTATTGTTGGGATAATCTTCATTGGTTGAACTTTCCTGTTATGTTTTCTCTTACAAATGGAGATTTCTATATGAGTTGTTTTGTCTTCCTTGTTCAAATCATTTGTTGAAATGATGTACGAAGAGATTAAATGATTCGGTTGGTTGAACAGAAAATGTAAACTTGTTTGGCAGACTATTTGTTGGACAAGGCTTTTCTTTGTTTGTTTGATATGAGTAAGTTTTGTCTCTTGCACTCTATCTTTTTATGGATCCTCCTTATAATGGAATCGAGTGTAGATTAACTCTTGTATGAGTCTACTTTGATTTGTGAACGTTTATTTCAAATCTTTAAATGTTAACTTCTGATATGTGGAAGTATATTTAGACTTCGCAGGTAGACTGTTTGATTCTCTACTCCTCTGTCTAGAAATGAGATTTTGTTCTGATGAATATCTTAAATGTTAAATTTAAGGGTAGTTATCCTTTAAATGTAAGTAGTTAATTCAGTTGAGTATGAATATGTTTCCTGTCTTTCAGATGTCTTATGTTTGGGCATAGTTTGTAATGGTTCTTCTTCTTCTCTTGCTTAGGAGTTAGATGAGACATCTTAATGAGAACCATGCTTTAAACCCTTCTTTTGATTAAGGCAAAGATAAATGTTTTAATCTATTATGATAGAAGTGGGATCAATGAGATGATATGATCTATTGTTTGTTAAAAGGAAATTGTTGGAATCAATTAAACTTTAAATTGTAGGGCAGATGTTGTGGATAATATTTTGTTCTTCTCTTTGAAGTGAATTCTGAGTTATTAATGTACTCCTTTTCAGATTGTTGTTACTTATACTGGTATTTATGATATATTAATCCTTTCATTAAAACAATGTTGTTTTAATGGAACAATTATTGGAATGCACTTCGTTTTAAGGCTTAGTGCTTATCATGCTCAATTCTTTGAATTGACCTGTGCTAGCAATTTTTGCAGATGGACTTCGTAAGTGATAAAAGAAGGCAAAAACTTATATGATGCATTGGCTGATTTAAATCGGATTCTTGTGAAGGACTCTCGATTCGTTCTTGAGATTGTATTGGAAAAGGAAAAGTAGTGTTCTTTTTTTAATGAATGATGGTTGTTATGCAGTATACCTAAATGCATAAGTCTTGTAAATGTATAAGTTTTAAAGATGAATTGAATGTTGAGAATTTACTTGCATTGGATGTGTAAATTATCTTGTAATTTTATAACATAGATGAAATCCTATCTTGTTGTTATTATCCATATCATTTATATGCTTAATTGGGTAATAATTGGATAAGTTTGATAACGGGATTTAGAATAATCTCCCTAAATAAGATGTAGCTTGCTAAGTTGCAAAATTTGATGGTCATTTTTAAACAATTCAACATAGTAATATGATGTGGAATGAACATTCTATAAAAACTATATGAACTTGTAAATGATCTAAAAAGGGGCTCTAAACCCTAGCACTTAACCATTTAAAGGAAGACTCTTCCTCTCTCATATGAATGCAACAAAAAGGAAGATATGATTCCTAATCATTAGACTTCATTTTAATATAGTCTACTTAGTTACAACCTATGTGGTTGTTACACTTCCTTGAAGCTAGGTTAAGTATCAATAAATGGAACTTATGATGTTGTTGTCCTATTTCAGTTGATGGATTATTAATCCCATTATACAATCATTAAAGGAAATCTTAAGTTAAGGAAGTTCTTTAACGATCAATTGAATCTAGCATAGAAAAGAACTTAGGGAGTGTTGGATTAGGGTTTGGCAAGGTTGTTGAAATCTATTTTTAATAATCCAAATTAATTAAATTATAATAAGCTCCTAAGGGGTATGTAAATCTCGATGAGGCTATTCTATAGGATGCTGGCACATGCCAACTACAGGGTTGTACCTTTGAGAAGATTAGGATCTTCTCGAGGATACAACAATGTAGTTAACATGTGGCAACACCCTTTCTGCATTGATCATCTAGATCTACAAACATTGGACTTGAACTTAGTTTCTCTCTAGGTCTTGTTAGTAACATGTTTAAGATAAGGAGTAGCCCTCTAAAACTTGGGGTACCTTAGCACATTCGGTTGAATTAGGTTGACCTAGTATGCCAACTTACCCTAAGTTTTCGAGAGCCTCTCCCTATCATAACATATGTTATCAACTTGAACTAGGATTAAACCTTGGGCAAGTGGACTGGCGGAAGTCAGTAAAATACATTCTAGATAACAATGGAGTGGGGTGAAGGACATATTCCAATTTGACGAGTATGCCATCAAGGAATAGTAATATGAACAGTATGTTAGAAATATGTTCCCAAAGTATCGCAAGTTGCTGGTTGCGTTGTCCTATGTCACCTAGTCTAAGGTTCGTGATGCAAATGAATATTGGTAACAAATATTCAGATAGGTTCCTTAGATCACTCAATACCCTGAATAGGGAAAGAGAACCAATTATACGTAGTATATGGAAAAAGTATTCAATACTTAATGTTAAACATGAATAGATCAGTAGTTCATCAAGTCATGAAATGAATAGATCGGTAGCACACCGAGTCATTACAGCTACATATGGTTATCTTTTATATGAATGGTTGTTTAATAATGTGTGTTCTAAATTATGTATTTAGAATAGAGAACATTATTCATCCAAAAAAAAAATTCCCTTGTTTCTAAATTCTTAAAAAGGGAATGTTACAAACTTACCTTGAACACAAAGTACTAGATTGAGTAAATATAGTTCTTAACACCTCAGGGACACAAATAGGTATATCATAGTAATAACAAGGTCTTTACATATCACCATATACCTCAACAACATTTTGAGACATGGAGATACTTGATACAAGACAAGATATCATGAACTCATGTTTGGAGAAATTGTATCTTATTTTCCTTTAGGTACACCTTTTCATTTCACTAATTTTTCCCTTTCCTAGTACTCTTTTCATAGTGATTCTTACCTTGAAACTCTACCATTTACTCTTCTTTGATACCTTGAAATCACCTAGAGTATCAAGATCAGTTACCCCAGCCTTTAGGTGCCCTTATTTAGGCTCAAATGGTCTAATATAGTCCTATAGCTAGCATTTTACACCATCACTTGTCTTTACACAGTCATTGTACATACAAACTCTTATATATCTTTAATAATTCAAAATTTGTTCTTTCAGAAAAAAATACCTTACCTTTTCATCATATAGGACCATGAATCCCCCTTTTTTATGGGTACACATCTTAAGAATACTTGTAGACAGTATTTATATTTTTTTCTTATTGATGCACTAGTAGCATATAATTTTGTATACCCATGGACCATTTTGAATAATCTTTCTTGCACAATCACTTAACCTTACTTCATTAGGTTCATATAGACCTATAGCAAGATATCTCTCCTTTCACAAACATGTACCAAGATGACTCTTTGACATTAATCACACTTATAACCTTCATGTGGAAAATTGAATATAAGAGTATACTTGACCCTTTTTTAACCTTGTTTTAAATGGTTTGTGACACACATGGATTACATCACATACTTGGGAAGCACAAAACCTTTTCTCTGACCTGGTATAAACGTTTTTTCCCTCAAAACACTTTTGACTCATATATACATGCAAACTCAGATTGTCCTACCTCAAAATAATTGTACAGACCTTTAAAGCTCAACATTTAGTTCTCTAGCATAGCATACTTCTTGAGATCTTATCCCTGTAGATTGTATCACATCAATTTTTACATACAAAACATAATTGCAAGATTAAACCAAGCTCCCTCTACCTCAACAAATCCTTATAATCTTGTAGGTCATCATTTCAATATTCAAATGTATTGATGTCTTGACCTCCATCAATTTGTCTCATATTGGTCCTCAACATTCCTCATTACTATGTCCATCCTTTGAATTCAAACAACCTCTAAAAATATGTTAACATGTCAACAATATCCCCCTTACTTGTGGCATTTCATAATAGAATAAGAAACCAATCCTTACACCTTCACTGTTAGCTGGGGGTACTCATTTACTAACCACTGTACTTTACAACTCTGAGACAATTTCTTGAAGCATTATTTGATACATTTATGAGGTGTATACTTATTTCCCTGTATAGACCTTTGATACACTTTCATTTGAGACTTACCTCCAAACATGATGTACTTAGAATCCTGAAACTCAATAATCATATATGTAACTATAGAACTCACTACATGGTATTATGACTTACATAACATCTATGATATCAACCTTCAAAAGTCCTAATAGAATGTTACATGTGAACTTGCAACTTCTGATACCTTAACAAGAAAACCTCAACCCATGACACCTTTTTATGACAATCCTTCAGATGAAACTCTATAGAATTACATACATTGAGAGACCAAGGTTGGTCATCTAAGACCTCAACCCAGATCATAGGACTCATTTACATGACTTGTCATGACTAAATACTTCACAATTTTGACAAGAATATCACACGCACAAAAAATATTTTCACAACCTTTGACTCTGAGGCCTAACAACTTTTGAATTAATGCCACACAAACTTCTCACTTTCTCATTTATGAATTTATGAACTTACAAATCATTACAACAAGATCCTAATACCTCTTTCAACTTTGAGCATGATAGACTCCACTAAAGATGATATTCATAACTTTAATGACTACCCCAATTAATATTGTTGATCAAAGAATACTTGTTTGAGATCACACAAGAAGT
Source organism: Taxus chinensis (assembly GCA_019776745.2). Classification (NCBI taxonomy): domain Eukaryota; kingdom Viridiplantae; phylum Streptophyta; class Pinopsida; order Cupressales; family Taxaceae; genus Taxus; species Taxus chinensis. The sequence goes on along the minus strand of CM034154.1, from coordinate 749,331,868 downwards.
CTGCGTGGGAGGGAAGTCTAGGATCAAGGGCACGAAGGGACAGGATGAACCCGTGCACGGAGGGCAAGTTCATCTTTCGAGAATTAGCTGATTTTGAGCATGAAGACCTATTTTTAGAAGATGGCTTGCAGAGCATATAAACGAGGTAGAGACGTGTGCACCACGCATTGTCTATTTCTGAAGGATTGGATTCAGAATGATTTTGCATGGAGACAGTCTAAGAATAGGATTGTCACCTCAGTTAACTATCAATAGTCTATAGATAACACACTTGCATGTGTGGCTATACCTATAAATGACATGTGGCTATTAATATAATTCAGCCTATTTTTGGAATAGATAAGCAGTGAAGGGCAAGTCCCCACCCTATATATATAGTGTGAATCACATGGTAGTGGATATATAGGTATATGCAGAGTGTAAGAGGTAAGCATAAAGAGATATGTGCATATGATTGGATTACTGTATCAAATCCATGCACGCATCGGTATAGATTGTCATTATTGTAAGGAGCTTCTATGTTTATTAATAGATGGAAGATATTGGTTGAATCTAAGTGTCATTCTTGTGCGTAATTAAGTAGTGCATGTTCTTGATTCAATCATGATTATTGTTTAAGCTTGTTCTTTCCTAGGTCTGAATATGGCATGCAGTGTAGAATGATGGATTAGTTATGAATATATATGTTTATTCCTTCATCATGCTAACATCCTGCTACAATAAACCTAAAGAGGGACCTAGTACCTTTGCACACTTTAGGTGAGCGCTCAGTCTAGGCTGAGTGATGTGCCAGCGCGACTAGGGTATTATCTGGTGAATTCTAGGCTGCATCATTGGTTATGTTGTCGGGACCTCTTTTTTAGTTGTTTTCAGGATGGTTCGTGATGAAGATGTACCAGTTAACTCTAGCAAGTATTGAGGAGTGGATACACAATCTGGAGGAAGAATATGCATGGTTGTTCAACATTAGATCTTATTTTAATGCACGCACTTGGGTAGAAAAGAATCTATATGACAACTTATATGAGAGATTTTTTGCCATCTTTCTAGTAGAATTATATGAGTGGCTAATTGCTTATGTATCTAAGCAGAATTGGAGGTATCGTGCACTTTTCTGGATATAGGAATAATTTCAGTCCCTTTATGATGCTGATCTAATTTGGACTCGCGTTGTGGATACATAGTTTCATGGTGTTTTAAACACTTATATTCTAGAATATTGAATTTCAACGTATTCTTTCCCAGAGGTAACTGAATTCCAGTTCTTACAATATCCAAAAGGATCATATCTACAAGGTATTCCACCGGCGATCAAGATCTTGATGGTAACTTTAAACCTAGAGAGTAAAATAATGGATAACTAAACCTCACTATGCGCGAGGGTAGGAATAGGCTTGGTGAAGGATGGAAGACCTAGTGGTAGAAAGGTAGAGTGAGGAAAGGTGGCTTAAGTATAATGAGGCACGTGAGAGGGAGATAGAGAAGTAACATTCTGTTACAGAAAGTATGGTGTTGAGGAGAGAGATGGCTCGTGAAGGATTTGAAGCTCATGTAGAAGACGTGGAGCCAGAGCATCAGGAACTACCCCATCTTGGAAATTATGACAAAGATCCCCCCTTGGCCTCACACGTAAGTGCACCAGTAGAGACTACCTAGGCTGTAGGCACGCATCTTAATCCACCTGGTAACCTATCCCCTATGCTTGGTTTTCCAGTATCTAGTACGACAAGTAATCAACAAGTGAATTTGGGAAACAGGAGAACTGGAGTAATTCAGCAAACAAGTGCATCAATGGTAGGATAGATGACTTCAATGTTATTTGGAGGAACCTTATAAGGTGCATCATCTACACAGAATGTAAGTGTGCAGAATGTTGGATTCACCTCTGGAAATGGAATTACCTAACAAACTATAGGCATTCAATATAGTACTACGGTCAGAGCATAGGGGAGTACATCTATAGGTCCTATTCTAGCTACAGGCAGATGATCAAGAGGAATAGGTGGTTCTAATTCTAGTGGATCTGGTAGTTCTAGTGGCAGGTGAAATACATGTGGTTCTGGTTCAAGTGGGCAATGTCCACACCAATCCTAGAATATTTATATGGAGATGTCTCTTCTTCTTCTGGAGTATAGATGCATAGAGGATTTTGTTGAGCATGTGCACATGTGTGAAATATTGTGGCATGTGAAAGGGATCATGGCTTCTGAGTGCAAGAAAATTCAATTTGCTACTACATTATAGGGACGTGCACATAGCTGGTATAGGAATTTTGACCCCAATCAAACTTGCGTGGACTATGCAGCATTGAAGGATGCTTTCTTAAAAGAGTTCTATATCCCATAATTTGAGCATAAGAGTATAAGCACACTCAAGGATATCAAGCAAGGCACTATTGAGAGTGTACGTGAGTATGATGCCCATTTTAAAACACTCCTATCTAAGCTTTCTTATGATATTCATGCAATCCAACATGCATAATGGTTCGTTGGTAGATTGATTACACCATTTAGAAGAGCATTGTCACATAAGACTTACACTGATCTGTGCAAAGCTCTGGAAGAAAATTTGTGTGCTGAGGTAGTTGGGAGCATTGACACTGGTGTTAGTCCATTATTAGAGGCACAAATTGCAGCTATGGAAAAATAGTTAGAGAATCTATCAGCAAATTCATCCCATGAAACGTGCTCAGGAATTTGGTGTACAGATTTTGAAGTGGAAGGTCACACCAAGGATAGTTGTCCTCGCAAAACAGTATGCTCACTATTGTTGGACTATGAGATCTGTCATTTGAATCATGATGCTAGTCACTTTCCTTTGTTATAGCACGCAATAAGGAAGAATGTATCTAGTTACTGTAAAATTTTCCGGTCCATGACCCATGATACTGAATATTTTTGATTGATTGGTCAGATCCATGATGCTATAGACATTAGGGTACGATAGACAAGTGTCACATATAATTATAAGGGTAAGAATGAGCATTAAGATCAGGATCATAATCAAACACACTATAACAAGAATGAGGTGCATTTTGAAGGAGGTCATGGAAGAGCACGTGGATATCACAATGGATATGGAAGACGAGGCTGTGGTAGAGGAAGGGGTGAATTATCTTGTGGAACATGTTATACTTGTGGATCTCCTGACCACTATAGGCACAAATATCCTCAGAATATTGCATGTTCTTTCTGCGGAAAGAACCATAGCTATGAAGAGTGACTAGACTTATATGAGCATCTGAGTAAGCAACATAGACAAGAAAACAAAGGTGTCGGGATGGTTAGAATCCAGCGCGTGGTAGAAGATCAGTGGATTCCCAAGATAGCACCAGGACCTGAGGCATAAATAGTGAATATTACTACACGAGTTGAAGTGACACACACACAAGAGAGGCATTAAAATAGAAACCTACCATCACTAAGGATGACGTCCTTCATGCTTGGTACCCAGATCCCACCTATCAGAAGGAGGTTTATCAAGATACCATGGAAGTGTTAAGGAATCTTTAGGGTGAGATATAGTACTTAAAGGAGAAGAAGAAAGCATTAGAGACAGTCCAAACTGATATCGATGATCTAAGAGAAGTGTGTAAAATGTTTCACCAAGAGAACATTATTCCACTATTAGGAAGTTGGTTAAAAGGAAAAACTCCATGCGCAAGTATTGAGACTGAACAATTGATCCTTCATGTAAATATTCCCCCTGATGGCATTGACTATGATAAGGAAATTACTCTGAATGTTGTTGTGGATGGATGGTTGTTGAGTAACATATTGATTGATATAGGTGCGGAAGTGAATGTGCTTACATTAGATGCATGGGTACAAATGGGGAGGCCTCCATTGTAGCCATCATCTAATGTGTTTTTTTTTTATGAATCAGACTAAGGCCACTCCCATAGGGGTTTTGAAGGATGCATTTATATCCATACAAGGGGCCAAGTTCACTGGGGATTTTGAGGTATTAGAACTTGTAGAAGCACACAGTTTTCCAGCCTTACTTGGACACCCTTGGTGTTATGCGAATAATGTTGACTTGAGATTCAATAAGGGGTATATAAGTTGTGAGAACAAGGAGGAAAGGGTTGTGATACCTTTGAAAGATGGGAATTCTACACCATATGTTGAGCCTCTAAGTGAGGAGGACTTAAACAAAATCTATGTACATGTTGTTCAGGATCCAAAGGTCAAAAAGCCATCAAAGGAAGGCATCCTACAGTGGGAGGATTCTCACTCTATTAGTGATGATAAAAGTATTGCTTGTGACAATTGGGCTCATGTTACATATGAAATAGTAGGACGCAAGGTAAAAAGTGTATTTGCATGCAAGAATGGACCTTGTTCTATTTGGCAGATAGGTAGCGCAGTACCTTGGTATACAAGAGTAGAAGATCTTCCCATATTCTTACAAGCCATGGAGGCACAATGGATAGACCAGGTCAGGAGAAGAGACATGTTAGCATATATCTTGTGTGGATCAGTAGCGCATTGGTGGGTAGTTCATAAAGATAATATTATGGAGTGGAAGGAGATCAGAATTTCCCTATTTACTAGGTTTGTAAAGAGCAATGCACCTACGTAGATTTGTACTTATAATGGTGATCAACCTTTTCAGCACCACATTCAACAGTGTGAGAGAATTTGGATAGTAGGACAAGAGGCATTACCACCTTCACTCTGGGTGCATAAAATTTATTCCACTCTATAAGGTTGCACAAGCGCTTGGTATCTATACGCAGAACTACATCGAGAGACTAGAAACTGGAAAAATTTGACTGCAGGAATGATCCAGACCTTTGACTACTTTTCTTACTAACCTCCAATAGAAGAGACACTAAAATTTTTCAATCAGTTAACCGCGGGAGATAGTGCAAAGGTGGAGGAACTCATATAGGAATTATTTGGTGAGACAGAATCAGGCACATGTTTTGAAGAAGAAGGAGAAGACTCCATATTTCTTGAACGTGCTTGCCTTGAGAAAGAGAAAGGAAAGATGGTTTACATCATGGATGATCAGTAAGTTGAGAACCTAGATATTGAACATTCATAAGGGTTGTGTGAGGTCTTGGAAAATGCAATTAATATATGCACACCTATCACGAACCCATGAAGACAAGAAGATGAATATAAGTTTAGAAGTGAGCCAAAGGATGTCATAATTGGAGACTATTGGTCAGAATCAGAAGTGGAAAAGATCATTGAGTTACTCAGGGATTATTAGGACTTATTCCCTTGAGGGTATCATGAATTTAAATGTGTGCATGAATCACTTGGGGAAATGAAGATAAAGCCTAGGAATGGTGCACATCTAGTTAGGAAGCGACCTTATAGAATGAACCCCAATTTGCGCAAAAAGTTCAAGGAAGAGATTGATAACATGTTGAAATATGGAATTATCAGTCCCCTTGATGAGTAAAAATGGGTTAGTCCAATGGTATTCAGTATCAAGAAGGATGGACGAATAATAATATGTGTGGAATACAGGGAATTGAATGTTTCATGTGTAACAGATACATTCCCTACACCACTCACTGAGGAAATACTGGAAGGAGTAGCAAGGCATGAGATATATTCCCTCACAGATGGGTTTTCTAGGTATCATCAGGGTACAATTACTCAGAAGGATTAGGAAATACTATGTTTACTACTGAATGGGGTAGCTTTTCCTATACTGTGATGCCTTTCGGACTGAAAAATGTGCCTATTGTATTCTCGCGGATAGTTGTTCAGGCATTCAAATATTTTATTCACAACTTTTTGTAGGTGTATCTAGATGATTGGACAATATATGGGCTTAATTTTGTAACAGTGCAGACAATCAGGTATATCTTTGAACATCAAGAAGTGCATATTTTCTACACCTTTTGGAATATTGTTAGGACATATAATCTGCAAGGAAGGTTTGTTGGTTGATCCAACTAAGGTTGCAGTCATTCTAGGCCTGGAAGCACCTACCAGTCAAAGTGAGGTGCATGGATTTTTGGGTCACAAAGGATATTATAGAAAATTCATCAAAGGGTATGCAAAACTTGTTGCACCTTTGGAAAAATTACTAAAAGGGAAAGGTACATTTTATTGGGGAGAACCGCAGTAACGCGTGTTTGAGATATTAAAGGAGAAACTTACTACCGCATCCATTTTTTGTTTTCCCTCATGGGATAAACCATTTCATGTACATGTGGATGCCTCTGGCATGGCCATTGGTGTTGTATTAGCTCAACCTAGCGAAGGTATTATAGATCATCCAATTTTTTTTGCTAGTAGGAAGTTGACCCCTGCTGAAAGGAACTATACAACTACAGAGCGCGAAGCTTTGTCAATGATCTTTGCATTTCACAAGTTTCCATAGTACTTGTTAGCAACACCATTTGTATTTTATAAATATCACATGGCATTGAAGTATTTGGTGAACAAACTGGTCTTGTAGGGGTACATATGCATATGGGTACTCTTATTTCAAGAGTTTGACTTCACAGTTGTGGTGAAGCCAAGGAAAAGTAACTCTGGACCAGACCAATTGTCTAGAATTCACTCAGGAGAAGAAGCACAAAAAATTGAAGAAATCATGCCATATGCACAGTTATATAGGTTACAATGTGCCCCCTCAGAATTAGAAGACATTGTTGTCTTTCTATGGACTGGTGTGGCACCAGAAGGAATGAAGGCATTAGAGAAGAAACAGCTTGCTATAGGTGCGGCACCATTTATGTTAATCAGTGGTGAACTCTAAAAGTTAGGCAGAGATGAAGTATTACACCGTTGTGTATTAGAGCATGAGCATAAGGATATTATGGAAGAATCCCGTGGTGGTATTGCCGGAGGCCACTATGCAGGTGATGTAAATGCCCGAAAGATCCTACTTACTAGATTATGGTGGGAGACATTGTATAAAGACTGTAAAGAATATTGTAAGGTGTTTGATCACTGTCAATGCCTAGGAAAACTAGGACAAAGAGATGAAATTCCACTGAGACCTATTATCAATGTAGAACCATTTTAGAAATGGGCCATCGATTTTGTAGGACCTATTTTTCCAGCCGCGTGTAGGATTGGATCGCGCTATATTATTACTTCCAAATATTATCTCACACAGTGGGCAGAAGCAACACCTACAAAGGACTGTACAGTAGTTACAACAGCTAGGTTTCTATGGGAGAATTTTCTTACAAGATATGGATGTCCTTTAAGTTTGACAAGTGATAGGGGTACACACTTGTTAAATGAGACCATAAGGATCCTATTAGATGAGTTTATGGTTGCACACCATAAAAATAGACCCTATCATCCTCAAGTAAATGGATTTGCTGAGGCTTTCAACAAGATTTTGAGCCAGATATTGACAAAAATTTGTGATGTTGGACGCAAGGATTTGGATGATAAAGTTTCAGCTATTATTTGGGCATATAGAACAAATTATAAGAGATTGAACAAAGCCACACCGTTTCATTTGATGTTTAGCACAGAATTCGTTCTCCCTATAGAATTTATGTTACCTTCTTTGTGCATTGTGCATGCTGGAGGTCTGTATGATGAACAGGCTTTGGAAGATCATATTGAGAAGATGATTCAACTGAATGAGTGACAAGCCATAGCACAATGGAGTCAGAAGTAGGAAAAGCCCAAGAAGAAAGCATGGCATGACAGAAATATAAAGGATAAGAAGTTGGTGGTGGGAAAAATGGTACTTCTTTATGACTCTAATTTCTAATGCCATCCAAGAAAGCTCAAAGTACATTGGTTGGGGTTGTATGCCATCACTTACATACTTGAATCAGGTGCTTTCTAGTTATAAGAACTTGATGGAACATGGCTACCCGATTACTTCAATGAGAGTAAGCTTAAGCCCTACTATAAATAAGTCTTCTTGGTGTTTGTAATAAGGTAGTATTTCCATTTAGATTTAGTTTCCATTCTATATTTCCTTAATGTATTTCCTTCATTATTGTTATAATTTTTCAATTTATTTGTTGTTCTTGTGTAATAAGCATGCTTGCACGCATGAAGCTAATTACTATGTGAAGAATTTTTATGCGTAGAGTACTGCACATCCTTTTAGTGTGGGGTGGTTGTTGATAACTAGGTACAAGATTGTGGGAATTGAAAGGTGAAAGGAATAAGATGCTATGGGTGTGCTTTAATTCAAAAGAAGATTACTTCTCAAAAGTGACCAAGGATGGAGATGAAAGAAGGAATAATATAACATGAGGTAAGAAGATGCCATAATAACTACTAGGAGAAAGTACAGTGATGAGGTACTTAGGCGTAAGGGAATGCACTGAAGAGAAGTCTATGACCAGAGGGTAGGAAGGTGTGCTAGAAGGTTATAACTGGGGTGCGAATATATACCATGTGGAACAAATGAATTTGGTCAATGAATGAGAGGATATTTGGTAGGTGAAGGAGAAATAAATGCATTAAAATTTGAAAAACTAGATAAGGATGGGATGTGAATTCATTTTTACCTTTGCAACTAAGAGTATTTGAGGACAGGGCTAAGTGCGAAGAGCCAAGTGATTAGGTTAAGGTGCGAAGGGTGTGAAACCAAGTGTGACAAACAGATCTGTGTGAAAAGAAGCTTGCGTCCCCAGTGGTGAATGGTTTGAGCGAAGTAAGGTGATAGAGAGGAGTTAGGGCACGAAGTTTCCACCTAGGGAATGATTGAATCAAGCTAGGGTTTGCTTCACACCTTGTAGAATTTGAGTGGTAAGGATCTACAAAGCATTGCAAGGTAGAAATGACACCCAAGAAAGTAGTTACAGCAGGAGAAAAAGGAAAGAAGAAGGTGATTGTAGAGGAGGAAGAGATTGCACTTAAAAGCAATTTTTTAGAAATATAATATCCAAATGGAGTCATCATCAGCCAAGAATGGGATTCACACATCAGAAAGAACAAAGTAATCAAATACAACCACAAGACCTCATAGAACAAGAAGGAGCTTGATTCCTTGCTCACTACAAGGATGAACAAACATACAATAGATGACATGTCGGTTTATGATTATGTAGGTGATAAGCTTCTGAAGAGAATTTGGGTCTACCAATTATATGAGCTTCCATATTTTGGGAAGTATGAGTCCTTATACCAATGGCTCGTGAGTAGAGTGCATGAGGACTTCTTCTACTTTGCAAGACGTAGAGTTAGAATCTCATCCACACTTATCTTAATGGTGATAGGTTTGAAGGCCATAGGAGAGGATATAAATAATGATCTCACAGATAAGGCCATGATCTTAAAGACCATACAGGAGTTGGGGAACCAAAAGGGTCTGCGCGGTATGGATATAGAAAAGTTGAAGAACTGTCGGTTGTGCAAGCAGTAGCACACCTTGTTACAAAGTTGAACGATCAAGAGTGGTGGTCACAGGTAAATACTATGTGGTTACATGTTGCACGCAAGATGTCAGAAGGAGTAGTATACAATATTGAAGGCTACATTGTAGAGAAAATAGTCAAGGAAGTGCACACATGAGGAAAGATAAGCTTTGGGGCTGTTTTATTATCATTGGTATTCATGGAAATTGGAGTACCAGACGGGTCAAAGGAAAAGGTATGGGAATACCCCATGGAGAATAAGTCATCAGCTGAAAGGTTTAGCAAGTACCTATGTAAATGGTCCATGATAGATGATGTCAAGCAAAGGGCAGAGAAATGGTACAACAGGCTCCACGCAGCATTTGGAGAAGAGTGGCACATCTCGAAGGACCTATCATCAGTAGTGGGGAAACAAGTCCAATTTGTTGTATATCAACATTTTTGCATCATGTGCTTCCCAATGAGAGATGGATTCTGGAGCCCTTGGTTTAAATTTCCTTACGCATTCACTGCAAGGTATTTCCAAGAATTTTTTCACAGATTCACAGACACGCGACGACTGGTATTCAATGTAGATAAGGTAGACTGTGACTACCATACATTGAGGAAGAAGTGCCTGTGTTGAGAGGCTCATTTCAGAGGTGTTGAATATCAAGCCAATAAGTATAATTGTAGCAGATATAGGGGAAGCATTAGTGTATATTGAGTTAAAGCCCAAGATGGAGACCAATAAGTATGTGGAGAATGAATTCGCATTCCCAGGGCCACTGAAGGGTAAACACACAATCAAAAACATACCGGTGCAAAGGCCCACAAAAATTGTTTAAATATAGGATGAAGAAGAGAAGCGTGAAGATAGTGGAGGCTTGGAGCATAGAAGAAGGAAACCATATGATAGAGAAGAGTCACAGTGCATGACCACTCCACCTCAGGGATAGGACGAAGAGGAAGATACGGAGGTTGAATAGGGGGAGCACAAATTTAACAAAGTATTCAGATGCACAAGGACCCAAGGTGATACTCCAAAAATGGTGCGCAGATCACCCAGACTCTCTCTATAGAAGGAGGTAACCGTGCAAAAAATGAGGAAACTAAAGTTAAATGAGGAGGTGGAAGGGTTAGAGGAAAGCATGCCTAATTCTCCTACACTACCAGAGGACATAAAAGAACAAAAGGATGAGGAATCAAAGGAAAGAGGAGAAGAAGAAAAGGGACTAGAGGAGACAGCTGTAGATACTCTTCAGGACATGGAGACACAAGTACCAAACTTGGAAGCTAAATTCCCTAAGCAGCAACGGTCTAGAAGAATGAGTAAAGAGCACATTCCACCAGCTATGGGATATGTAGAGGATGCAGGTAAAATCATCCACACTCGTTTCCAAAGCACTGTATAAAAAATGGATTAACTTAGCTGGGAATTAATGGATGGGGATATGGTGACCATTCGCACTAGAAAATAACTCTCATGGTCAATGCACACCCACATGGAAGAGATTGAATTTAATGTATATGAGGAGTCATGTGTGTCGAGATGGCTGAAAAAGGCACCCCAATCTAGACATATGATGATAAAGCCTACTGTCATGTCAGATATCTATGTTGTAGTGTGAACATAGAATATTATGTAAGTGATTATATTATCTAGGATAATATAATATGTGTTGTAATAATTAATTACATTATTGTAAATGTAATTATGAGTGGGTGAGTAAATATTGTTATGAGTTGTTGAGTAAACAAATCATTAACAATATTAGTTTTGTGAGAAAACAAAATCTCACGTATAATAGCATGGAGTTGTTTTATGAGTTATGTGTGGAGATATTTATGGAGATTATATCTCCTTAAATATAGGAACAACATCTCCTATTTAAATGGATGTAATACTTCCTATGTATTGAGCAAGAATAAAGAGTAAGATTTCGAATTTTCTTTATGCAATTATGATATTAACTTTTCATTTGGTAACAGAGCAGGTTTGATGCAAGAAATTTCAGTGCTTTCATGATCAGATCCGTCTCAAAGAATATATCATATTTTTCGTTTCCAGATGTGGGTTTTTCTATAATTTTGTGTGCAGAATCACGTGCTGGTCAAGAAACTACAGAAGAAATTTTAGAAGAACCCAGAACGTAGTTTGGAAGAAATATGGATTTTACTATGCAGCTATCAAATTAAGCACATCAATTCTTCTACTGAAAGTTTTCTCCAATTTTCAATAATGTTGAATTGTTAATACAAGTTCTTGACTTGCTTGGAGGTTAAAAGGTATTCAATATAAAATTTTAAAGTACTTGATTCAATTTTGTATTTTTTTATCAGTATTGTACAAAATAATGGAGAAACTAAATCTGATTGAAAAGTTTGAAGGACAAGATTTCCATACATGGCAACTACAGATGCAATTACATTTAATAGAAAAGGATCTATGGGATGTGGTGAAGTCTAATTCAACTCCACCCACTGGAGGAAATGAATTGGCAAAATGGAATGCAAAAGATCAGAGAGCATTGGGTACCATTGGTCTGGGCTTATCAAAAGCCTATCTACATCATGTGGATTTCACAAAATCTGTAAAAGAAATTTGGGAGTCTCTTAACAAATTGTTTGGTTCTGAAGCTGAAATGGCAAAGACTACATTGAAGCAATGCTTGTACAGGTTGAAAATGGAAGAGAACTCAAAAATGGCAGATCATATAAGTAAGTTTCGTTCTTTGCTAAATCAACTAGCTGGAATTAAAGAACATGTAAAAGATGATGATGCTAAAGCTATTCTTCTTAATAGCATGCCTAAGAGTTACTCAAATATTGTATTTACTTTGAGTAAAATTACTATTAGTCTAGAAGGAGTGATTTCTACATTGTTAGAACAAAGCAATCATGAAGAACATGAAGAAGTACTATATGTAGGAAACAAACCGAGCTCCTCATCTAAGAAGGAAAAACATAAACCAAAGAAGGTTCCTTCACATGGAAAAATAAAATGCTTTTATTGTAATGAGATTGGGCATGTAATACTGAACTGTAAAAAGAGAGCTCAGGATCTTCTTGATGACAAGATAGATCAGAAAGCCCTTCTAGCTGAAGTAGAAACTGATTGGGAAGTCTACTCAACTGATGAAGAACTTTCATGTCCTAGTGATGAGGATTTCCTATGGTAGACTCTTTTCTCGTTGGAGGAAGGAGGCAATGGAGGAAGGAGGAAAATCAGCGTCCTCTCGTCATTCACCAACGATGGGGTCGCAGACAGATGTGGTGATATTTTATTTCAGTTATGTGGTGTGTTTATACACAAGGGGGTGAAACTAGTTTCATGTTTTGATTTTAATGTGTTCACATAGACTAACAACAGTTCCTGAGTGTCTATTTGGTGTGGAAGAAGCAAACTGCATGACTTAGCTTACAGGGGAAAATCATCTACGTACGGTCCTCTGACTGTCGTACGGTCCTCTGACTGCCATACTTCGGTGGAAGGTACTTCGGTGGAAGGTGATCAGTCGATGAAGATGTTCATACGACAAGGATGATCATTAGCAGCAAGATCCAGATAGCAAGATCCAGTAGCAATGAATACTCCGACAAGGTTGATGTTTCCAGGAGCTCTTACCCCATGTTCACACTAAGGGGGCGAATGTTAGGAATATCTATGTTGTAGTGTGAACATAGAATATTATGTAAGTGATTATATTATCTAGGATAATATAATATGTGTTGTAATAATTAATTACATTATTGTAAATGTAATTATGAGTGGGTGAGTAAATATTGTTATGAGTTGTTGAGTAAACAAATCATTAACAATATTAGTTTTGTGAGAAAACAAAATCTCACGTATAATAGCATGGAGTTGTTTTAGGAGTTATGTGTGGAGATATTTATGGAGATTATATCTCCTTAAATATAGGAACAACATCTCCTATTTAAATGGATGTAATACTTCCTATGTATTGAGCAAGAATAAAGAGTAAGATTTCGAATTTTCTTTATGCAATTATGATATTAACTTTTCAAACCATGATCATTCCACTTTTTTCAATACTATCATTATCTTTTCTTTATGGCCTGCATACACAAGACTTTGCAACATGGACAGGTTTTCCCAAATAATCAATAGGATTTTCAACAAAATAGATAAAAAATATTTCTAAAGAATGAATACAGATATATATCCGCATACTCTATCTTGAAGCAAACTCGTTGAGCATAAGTTCCTAGATTACATTTAAATCCACTTTCAAAGTGTAACTTGAAAGTTGGTAAAATATGACCAGTGATAAAATATGGCCAATTTACTTGCCTCATCATTGCCCCACAATACTTAATCTTATGTATGTCCTCATGCATTACATTATTGCCTCCTCTTCTTAGATTCTTCTCCGTATTGAAAACACGTTCTTGTGGATCTCCTTCACGGTTTCTTTTGATTTCTTTCTTTTACAAAAGGTTCTTGTGTGGATCTCCTTCTGTTGCTTTTGATATTCTTTCTTTTACCGAATAAAGGTTATTGTGTGGATCTCCTTCAAACTGATTTTGATTTCTTTATTTTAAAACATGTTCTTATGTGATCTTGATTCTGCTACTTTTGAGTTCTTTCTTTTACAACAGGTTTTTGTGAGGATATCCATTATACTTCCATTGATTTAGTTCTAGTTATTCAGTCCTACAAGTTCTTGTGTATAGATCAAGCCATGAAGTCTGCTATTTTTGATTTCTTTCTTTTACAAGGGCACTTGTTCTTGTGACAGATCCATTAACTCCTTCGGACTAAGGGCCAAATCTCTTTTATTTTATACTAAGTTCTTGTGCATGAAGATCTCCTTCTACTGTGTCATACATATTTAAAATAAAAATGCACTAGCGGTCATGCTTCTCCTTTGTCTCACACCTAAGCTCGTGCATGTTTTGCATGTATGTTGTTTAAGCCAATGACTTTCCCATAAATTAGACTCCAAAAGTTATGATTGCAAAGAGGTGCACATATTTTTCATATAAGTAAGTGGCTATAAAGAATTTTATCTTTTGGAATAGATAAGTAGTTGAAGAAAGTATCCACCCTATATAAGGTGGATCACACTAGTAGTATATATAGGTAACTGTAGAGCGAAAGAGGTAAAAATAAAAGATATTGTGAACAAATGATTGGATTACTGATCATATTGACCATCTTGCAGATATAAGATTTCCATTTTGTAATCCTTCTTGTTAAATAGATGGAAAATAGTGGAGAATTAAAGTGGAGTCATCCAGGTAATTGAGATAGTGCCATGTTCTTTGATTCAAATGATTATTATTTAAGCTTGTTTTTCCTAGGTCTGAATAGGCAGCAGTGTAGAATGGTTAGTTAATGAAAGTCTTTTGTTTTTGCCTTCATCACTGGTTAACAAGCCAGTTTTACAACAAGATCAAAGAGGGATTTTTTTAAATTTTTTTCGCTTTGGATGAGTGGCTCAGCAAGGCTGGTGATGTGCCAATGAAAGCTTTTTGATATTCATTTGGTGAATTCTAGGTTAATCATTGATTTTGTTGTAGAGAAAAAATTGATCAGTCATTTTCACTATGGTTCGTAATGAAGACGTACCGGTTAACTCTAGCAAAATTGAGGAGTGGAACGCATGATCTAGAGAGATCTCATGCAAACATTTCACATTCTTGGTATCTTAGTTTTCCACAAGTACTTAGTAGACAGAATTTCTAGGTCTAGCTTAAAGAGATTTGAATTGTGCATTATCTTCACCAATAGAATTATACAAAGGCTGATTGCTTAGTGATCTAAGAAGAATTGGAGGTATCGTACAAGTATAGAAAGTAGGACGGTTTGGCCCTTTTAAATGTTGATCTGATCATGGACTCACTGTAGTACATGATACTATGGTGCTTTGAAATAGTTATATGCTGGTATATTCAACATTTCAATGAAATTCTTTTCGTAGGTAACTGAAACTCCAGTCCTCAGATGTTAGTATAGTAAAGCACTTATTCCTTGATATTTAGCCCAACACCTAATTTAGTTAAGTGCCCATACACAAGGATGCATATAACCCCCTAAATGAATAAGCATTGACTCAGACCACCTGATGATGTAATTTTATCTAAAGAAATGTTGATGGATCTGAATTTCTATTATAGGATGACAATCGAATTTGGATGGGTCATTTATGTATGAGTCAGTCTTTTATTCTTGGCTCTAACTTGTCCCTGAATATTAATGGAGTTGAAGAAATGCTTACCATTCATTATTACAACCTGGATTAAGTCCTTCCTTTTAAATAAGGCTTTCATATGTGATAATATTGGCTTCTAGTTAGGTCAGTTGATTCCCCATGGGAAGACTGGCCCACAAATGGTTACTCAAAACTGAACTTTTATATACAAGTTCTCAACTGTTGATAAACCCAAATGCGGTCGGTCAATTAATCAATAATTCAACCAATAAAATCTAGATCTACATTCTTTCATGGTCACATACCCATATAGGTACCTTCATGCCCAAAACATCCATTTTGCACTCATTGTTCTTAACACATCACTAGTTTGATGGGTAAAGTCCACTAACACCAAAACTATGATTAGTCAAGCTCTAAAATTCACCACACATGTAGATTATGAAATTTTAATCATGACATTGTCATGAAATAAAATCTAAAGAAACAAGGGTCAAATATTTCCTATCACAGATGGGCCAAAAGATTATATCATACTGTCACCAGAACAGTTGTTTTAAAGACCTCTGAATCTGCACAATAACACTCAAGTCCCCGAAGATCGAAACTCAACTATGGCATGATGAGGGTCATCAATCCTCACCATTAATAATGTCAATCCAAGTTGGTTTCTGAAGGCTGTATGCATTAAGAGAAGAAGATCTTGGAAAGAAACTCCCTTAAACACAATCCAAACTTGCATAAATTGAAAATCACACATGTGGAAATTAAATGCACACTTGCAGAAATAAAGTTTTCAAACACACACTTACATAAATTGAAATCACACTTGCAGAAATAAAGGACACACTTGCATAAATTGAAATTGCTGAATTTACAGGAATTAAAAGGACACTTGCAGGTTCACAATTGAAATTGTTGAATTGAAAAATAAAATTTAAAGAGGAAAAGACAATTGCAGGTTCATAAAAGAAATTACATAACATAAAAAACATAAATTTACAACAAAAGGAAAACTGCAGAATTACAAGAAATAAACATTAACACATTGATCCATCTTCCTTGGAATGAGTGGCCAGCTCATTCCTTGAAGACGATTTAATTCATACTTTTAATTCAGAACTTGCAGAAAAACTTTACTTCCAAAGATTGGAAAGAAAGAACAGATCTTTATTTCTTGGGAGAAAGAATTACATATCTAAGTGTGGAAGGTTACATTTATAATTCATGCATCTAACCAACTCCTTATTTTAGGAAATACGATCTGATATTATCTTTATTCCAATCCTAACAACTAAGATCTCCATCTCCACAAAATATGGAGAGAGATATATTATTGAAGTCAAAGTCTTATCTCATTTATTTTAGGAAGATTTGCTCCCAAATCTTCTCCTTGCTTTTCGGTAACAAGAATCATAATGATTTTATTCCTCTACATTATTGGAAGGAGGATTTTCCTCAAAATATGATTTTGACCAAATACCTTTCTCGGATTTTCCATTTGACTTTGTTGTTTTTTATTGTGGAACTTTTGACGCTTGTCTAATACACTTTTTCTTCAGACTGCAGTTCACTAAAAGTTAGATCTCTCTTCATTGGTAAAACCTGTTGTAAATCTAAATGAGGTTTTTGTTAAACAACATTGCTATGAACAAAAACCTCTCTCATATTTTCCATTTGAATTTTTTGTTTCTGTTTATGGAACTTTTAGTGCTCGTCTGATACACTTTTCCTCGGACTGCTAGCTCACTAAAAGTTAGATATCTCTTTATTGGTAAAACTTGTAGCAAATATGAATGAGGTTTTTGTTAAACACATTGCTATGAAAAAAAACCTCTCTCATATTTTCCATTTGAATTTTTCTGTTTCTGTTTATGGAACTTTTAGTGCTCATCTGATACACATTTCCTCGGACTGCAGCTCACTAAAACTTAGATCTCTCTTTATTGGTAATACCTATAGCAAATCTGAATGAGGATTTTTGTTAAACACATTGCTATGAAAAAAAACCTCTCTCATATTTTCCATTTTATTCTCTGATCTTTCACAATTCCTCAAAAACTGTCAAAAACTGCTTAGTTCCAGAACTAAGCCTGCGAGTTCCGGAACTAACTCTGTGAATTCTGGAACTAAGCCTGTGAGTTCCAGAACTAAGGTTACGAACTTAAAACAACTATAAATTTTACATATGATCTTGGATTGAGATGATTCTTTTTTTGAACTTGCATAATTTTTTGAGAGGAATCTGAATATGAAATAAGATTTGAGTTTAGATATAATGTTCATGATCAATTCCACTTTTCCCAATACTAACATTATCTTTCCTTTATGGCCTGCATACACAAGACTTTGCATATTTTCCCAAATAATCAATAGAATTAGTCAAAAAAATATATAAAAAAATATTTCTAAAGAATGAACAAGATATATATCTTATATTCTATCTTAAGCAAACTATAAGTTCCTAGATTACATTTAAATTCACTTTCAAAGGTAACTTGGAAGGAAAAAATAATGGTAATTTATGGTCAATTTATGGCCTCATCAGTAGCCACTTCCTAGAATCCTAAAAACCTATACATAACATAAATTCAATATATACATCATTAAACATCCATGTGTTCAAACCACAACTACTTTCCTTGTCTACAAATCATGTTGCACAAAAACTTATTTTGCAAAATCAACTAGTTTGCACCCTTTCTACCGCTTACAAGACCAAAAAAATTCCTTCAATATGAATATAATTAATCCCTTTTCACAATCCAATTTATATAAAGCATCAACTAATCCATCTCATGCTTTATTCACTTCATCCTTTCAGCCTGAGAAAACTTGTCTTGAAATCCAACATACCTTCTTCTTCACAAATTGACCCGAAAGAGCCATAAAATAAACTCACCAAGATACAAATCCTATACCACTAGAAATATATCTAAATAAAATTTCCATAACATATTTTAACTCCTTCTAAGTCAAATTGGAAGGCCTTCAACCAAGCC
The DNA here is from genome assembly GCA_019776745.2 of Taxus chinensis. Lineage (NCBI taxonomy): Eukaryota > Viridiplantae > Streptophyta > Pinopsida > Cupressales > Taxaceae > Taxus > Taxus chinensis. The sequence continues at coordinate 749,313,392 of CM034154.1, read as the reverse complement.
AATCTCTGCAAACTGATTCTTATACCTTATTGGACTCAAGAACTGACCATTAGCCCAACTTTCTCCATCACCACAAAAAACCACTTCCAAGATTAACCAAAGCACATAATACCCTTATACATGATTTATAATTACTCATAAACCTTCACAAATTATGAAGAACTCAAAAATAGCAGCTTACCTCATGAAGCCACTTAGCACCCTCCTAAAAACAAGTATCCTTCAAACTTGACCTTGAAATAACAACTCATAAATTTTTAATACCTTATAAAAAAAAATTGATATACCAAAGGAAATATCTCTAAACCGGGATAAAAAAAAACTTGAATGGTGTCATAACTCCTCTTGTAGCTCCTGATAATCAAATTTTAATATAAGTGTAGACACTTAGAAATTACATCTCCTGTAGCTCACTGACATTAACTACAAAATACATTAATCAACCCCATCAGTGTAGATTCACTTAGAAATATACACTATCCTAATTATCAAAACCCTCCATCATATTTATCTAGCATAAATACATTAATCAACGACTGTCAAATTTAATTCATATATCCCATCTATCACTTAACCACTTAAAAATCAAAACCCTCCATCATATTTATCTAGCATAAATCATTTCATCAACGACATGTAAAACCTCTTCACCCCGAATTAACATCTACACTTAACATCACTTACCTAAATTCCAAAAGACAAATAAAAAACTTTTTGACCATCATTTCATAACTTCATTTAGAAGTGGTCTTCACCACTTTACGACTTAACAACCCTTCATCATTTACCTAAATTCCAAAACCAAATAACTTCATTTAGAAGTGGTTTTAACCACTTTACCACTTCAAATCCTGAAATAATCATAGATTTTTGACAATTCAGTTGAATCGTCAGCGATTACAAATAGTAGTTCTCTGCTCTTTCTCCAAGATCCTCAATTTTGAATCTTCAAGCCCCAATTTTCTATCTCAAGCACTAACATCTTTCATTCCATTAGTAAACACAAAGACATCAAGGCTATCATTAGGCATCATAATATAATCTTCAAGTAATCTAGAGATCAATTCTTCATCACCCAAGTTGAAGACCACATTAAAAAACATCCTCTATCAATTCAGATCATCTCGAAGCAAGGTTTGAGGCATCTTTTAGCTTCACTACACTTTCAAGGTATTCTTGAAACCTTCATTTTTCTTTTATCAACCACATTTAGCTTTTAATTATTCTGAAATATCATTCTATATCATAAAACACTTGTATTTATTAATATGTCAAAATTGACTAAAATCGCTAGCGATTCCCCTTAATCACCAATGATTGGCCTAATCGTTGGTGATCCTTGTCAAATCTGTCTTTTATCAAATTTAGCATCTTTTTTACCAAATTTATTCATCATTTTTCATCATATTTCTTCTAAAATGTATTTGAGAATGGCTCTCTATTATATGGAAATACCTGGTCAATCACATGAAATTACCAGCATTTACAGCCTTCTAATAGTCCAACACCCCTTTTTCTAGGAACAATACAATATCCTGCATGAGCTCACACTTTGCGCAATTCAATTTGATGATATTGACCAAGACATCGAAGATTAATTTGAATTCCTTCATGAGATCGAACAAGACACCAAGGATTTCTGGTATCACTACTTTAAACGTTTCCAGAAAACATTTACCCTCGCTTAGACCACTTTCAAATATGCACATGACCTTCCTATTCATCTGGAGTTCTAGAGCTTCTCATCTTTTATCTACATATCTATATTGATTATATATCTTTGTCTTCATTCGTGTCATTTCTTTTTCAATCTACTTAATTGTCTACAAAGAAAATTAAAATCCTCCAAGGAAGTCCCTTTGGATTATTGGAATTGGCGTTTTGTTGATCAGCTCGCCTATCCATTTATCTAATCCTTTTTGTTCAGTTTTTTTGAGTATAGGTTACTTTTTAGGACAGGAGGACTTATACATACATCCAAACTTGATCAACTTCTATCGAACATCAGCTTCAATATTCATCTCTATGGGTATCAGTAGACCCTGCATCTTCTGATGTTGGTTTTATTTCTATTATTTAACTACATTAATTTGAGTAGAAAGGTAAAAATAACTTTGAACATTCTGGCACACCTGGTGGGACCCAAGTCTCTTTTTTATTTATTTTTTATTTTTTTAAATAAAATTTTCAAATAGTTAGGCCTTCTACTCTATAATCGCTAGTGATCTAGTCAAATCACCAATGATTGGGTAAATTTCTATAAATTCTATCAATCATCGATGATCTATATGACTACTTCTGATTACTCAATCAGTCAACCTCTAACATCATTTCTTGTGTTTTTTTTTGTTTTCCAATAACACCTTGTTTCAAGTTTCTGCTTCGGAGGCTTGTTGTTTACTACTTTTGCATTGCTAAAAAAAAAACAAAAAATTGAAAAATTAAAAAGGAAGCATTTTTTAGGTGATTCCTTTCCCTTTCGTTTTTGTTTTTTGTATTACATTTTGTTATATGTTCTCATCAAAATTAATCATCCTTTTGTTTTAAAAATGAACCTTGCATTCTACTTGATCACATAAATAAATTAATTAGAAGGATTAATTTGTTGCATTTGCTTAATTCTTCCCCCACACACAACTAAACCACATCAAACATCAAACTTACATAAAACACTCCTACCCAGGTGATAACTATTGGGATTTCATCACCCAATAGGGAAACTCGAATTGGTTTTTTGGTTGAGTATAAACAATTGGTTGTCAATATATTGGATAAACACCCAACTCCTTTATCATTGTGGGACCATGAAGTGAGGGGGTAGGGCCCCGTACCGGCACCAGCATAGATTTGGGACATCACGTACCATCAGGTATATCGAGGACTCCAGCCTTAACATTCCTGAAACCATCAATAGATGGCCATTTCATAAGACCCTATACATCGTTTTACACATTCCACTTTTTCTTAATCAATCAAGATAATCAAATTCATTTTGTGTGCTTTTGTTTTTTTTTGTGTAATCAACCAATTTATATTTCTTTTCATTTCTTAGGTGATTGTGTGTTTGTTAATATGGTATTTACAAGAAAAACAATCTTGCATCCATACTTCAGAAAACATGTACAGTCCATTCCAACAATCCACACCATAATACCACCAAACTTTACAACAAGCCCAAACCCAATTATATGAAGCTCAATGAGTCATTGATCAATGCCAAGAACTTTTATCAACACCCTGACGTGAAAATCTAGCAAACATGATAGATGATATTGCACATTCCATTGATAACACTCAAAAACATCTTAGGAACGCCTGACGTTCCTTTCATGAATGACAAAATGATGCTTCTCCCCCACCCAAAGATCAAGAACAACCACATTCTCCTAGTAGTCAATCCGCTTCATCTGAAATACCTAGTCCCCTTAGTCCATGGTTCTTCAAATGTGGGGATCACATCTTCTCATTAATCCTTGACTCAAACCTTGTGGCTCCTTAATGTATACCTTACTATGCTAGGGGTGTCCATATTCAATCATCATTACCTAAACCACTGCCATATACACATGATCCTTCACGTGGTTTTTTCCCATCTCATCGATCCAAACCCAAAACCCAGCATTCATCAAATATATTCCTACCCTACTAGTAGTCGATCAGAAACATCTATCGTCATGTCTTTGGTTCCCATGATTACCTTTGACCTTAACGTGATTTCTTCACAAGACACGACCATTCAACAACCTGACCCTTCAACTTGTTCCACACCACTTCAAAATGATACAAACACGTCTTCACCCACACAAACCCCTCCATCTTCCTCTACCATTCAAATACCTCCTGTAAGTTACGTCATTGTCTCTATTAGTGTACCTCAGCCACTTTCATTTCAAAAATATATACCACCCCTTCAAAACATTTACTATGTTTATTCTGACATCTACACCTTTAATCAATACCAACATTGTTGTCATTACTCACCCAGCTTCACAACATTATTCGACCCCACATGTATCACAACACATACCTCAACCATCACAATCATTTACTTCTTTCCAAAAATCCTAGCCCCTTATCCATGCATCTAATACCCTTCAAAACATCCCACAATCATCACAACCTCTTATTTTCAATTTTTTCCCCTTTCAAAAATCACCTCAGTATTCTCGTCCCCTTATCCACACATTTATTCCCTTCCAACACATAACAAAACAATCATTACCTCCTTTTAATACACCCATCCCTCCTCAGTATCAATATATCCAATTATCGCAACCTTTAGTCTCTCAACCTACTTATAACATTCCTACAAACATCCCTCAACAAAACATTCCCTTCCAATAAAACATCCAACAGCAATATCAATCATATCAGCAACCCAATAAACTCTCATTTAATCAACCCAATTCATCCTCATCTAGCACACAATAACTACAGATTGACCCTCTTCAAGCCTTAATGAACTGCATATCCAACCTTGAAGCCACTTCCATGGGTCCCATTAATACACTATCATACGAACAAATATGTAATGAAATTAATCATCCCTCCATACCGTATAAGGCTTACCCTCCTCACTAGGAGCTTTCCAAATTCCTTAGATTCTATAGTAAGGAAGATTCCCAACAGTGCATCTGAGCTTTTTGTCATGCTTGTTACTTGATATCTCATGACTAGGACCTTATGCTGAGGGATTTCCCTATGTATTTGGAAAGACCTACTTTAGACTGGTATAATATCATTCCACATTATTCTCTCTTTTCATTTGCATAACTCACGTAACTATTTCTTGAACACTTTTTTATAAACATCACCCATAAAATCACCATCACAAACCTATATGCTATTAAAAAATTCAAAGATGAATCCATTTCTAACTTTTTAGCTCGTTGGAGGGGTATAATCAATCAATTATCATTCTCTCTCCCACAAATAGAGCTAATAGAATTATTTTATTGTTCATGTGTAAAAAATATTTCTTCCACACTCCAAATCCAATCATTTCAAATGTTTGATGAAGATTTTTTATGGTCCGTAAACTTGAGCTTCTTTCTCTTGAAGAAGGTAGAGTCAAACTTAGACCAAAGAAACCAAAATCTGATTTCCCATCTAAATCATCTTCTAGTCTAGACAACCCCAAATCATCAGCCAATGTCCTAAGTCGTCAAATCTACTCCAAAAGAAAATTCGACCACCAAATGCTCCCACCCTCAACGTAACTATACCCCTATTAGAGAAACCTATAGTGTGGTATTTGATAAACTCTTCACTACTAATATGATCTCTCTTCCACCTATCTGTCCTATCGATACTTTTGTCTCCAAACCCTCTTGGTACAAAGATAATGACCATTGAAAATACCATAGGGTCAAAGGTCATGACATCGAAAGGTGTCGTTCATTCCGCAACACCCTTTAGGATCTGCTTGAAAAAAGGAGATATACATTTAGACAACCCTAATGCTCCTCAAAATCATAACCTTGACTCCTTCAAACAGTCATTTCCGAATCATCCCCCATCGAGTAGTCAACCCCAAACAAACAATGTACAAATCCCACCATACCATAAACACCATCAATAAAGCATCATCTTGTTACTGAATCCACACCCACAGTCACCTCTAGTAACACACTTAAATCAACATCCAAACAATCAGAAGCATCCCCACAATCTGTTGTCCAGAATGAACCATCTGCATCCATAACTAAATCCTCTTCACCCAGCTCTTCTAAGGATCCTTTGCAAAGAACTCAAAAACAACTAGTCATCCAAATCATGAAAAATTTCTATGATGAATTTGCAACCCAGTATCGTCTACATGACCCCCAGAGTTTCCTTCCTCTCACATCTAAAAAATTCACTATTATAAACCATTCCACCACTCCTATACAAAGAATCAAATGCATCATCCCTCTATCCTCGAGCCCCATCCCTCATCTGTACCACCTATCACCATCACAAAATAAAAATAAACCTACTCATCAAAAAACTACCAAAGAACTTGATGTTACCAAAGGACAATGCCTCCCAAGACAGTTAAATCAAAATAAACATCATTGCCTTCAACCTCCGCATCAAAAGGAAACTATGTAACTATTCTAGAAAAACTGCTTCAACAATCACTCATAGTGTTACCTCCTCTTAAACCATCTAACACTTGAGGCTGGAAACCTTCTTGGTATAATTTTGAAGCCTTTTGCAACTACCATCAGACACCTGGACACTCTGTAGAAGAATGTAAAGCCTTTCACACAGCCATTAAATATATTTAAATGACAAAGGCCTCCTCCCTTCAGAGTTGCATAAACATCAAAGAAACCTCACCCAGCACCTACAACATCATTTTCCCCTACTATTGGAAGAATCCTTGAGTAAACTCCTTCCCCATTAGATTGATGTTGTTCACATTACTACCTACGAGCTTGTACCCACGAATCCAATCCTTCAGAACAAAATAAACCAAAAACATTCGTCACTATCCCACCACCTCCAAAACTCGCCTCATCCTCATCCAAAGATAAACCTAAGGTTTCCATTCCTCTGGCCCCATGAAACCTCTAATCAAACATCACAATCAAAAAAATAAAATATCCATTCTAGCTGCACCTTCATCCTCCACTATCAGTACAAAAGTTGTAGTCATTAAACAATTACACCAAGGCTCCTGTTAAAATGTCACTTTATGAATTGGTTCAAACATCACCCTCACACAAACAAGAAATGATTGAATCCCTCCAGTTTATATCAATACCTACAGACAATCCCCACTCTTTCACAGTATTTTGTAGGTGCTCTCAAAACATCCTCAGCTATTTCCTTTGATTCTATTGAAATACCATCACTTCAGCCTAAGGATCATGATTTACCTCTCTTCATTACAACCCAAATCAATGATGTCCTCATCAAGAGGGTCATGATTGATGGGGGCTACCATAATCAACATCATCTCATCCATCACCTTTAACCAACTCCAGTTACCAAATACCATCATTCTCAAACACCATTCCTCCTTTGGATTCTTTCAATGATACAATCACACCCACATTAGGTACTGTCATTTTACCTCTTAAATTTGGCATCAAAACCCTACCTAAGACTATTCTATATCATAGAGGGAGAGTTCCAGTATAATATGTTATTAGGATAACCTTGGATACACACCATGCATTGTGTCCCTTCAATGCTTCACCGATGTCTCAAATATGAATACGAAAGGTAAGACATTCATGGTCCCCGCAGATCCTAATCCTTTCATCCGATTGTAATATGACATACCATCCAAACAACAATTCTCATCCCGAAATCAAAATCCTCCAATGAAGTATCCACCAGCACATCCATTCCATCATCCAAACTACCTGATGACTCCTCCCTCGGAGACATTATGGAACATGCTTTTGTTGGGGGAGTATCGTCTCCTCATGCTTAACTCACTTCCCACACCTAAGATATATGGAAGACCAGAAAAATAACCATTATATGAGCCTAACGTTAGAGACATTATCTCCTATGGCCCCCTGCCTATCTAAAAACCAACCTCGTCTACGGGGGAATTGACCATCCCTCTTCACAATACAATCATCAACACCACGTCATGCCCTTTAAATCTGATTTTGACTCTTTATACAATCCTCCTTTCACTCAAATGTACCTTCACCACTGCGCATGGAAAGGTTTTGGATTTGGATGTTATGAACAAGGAATACATGATTTAATTTCCAACATTCTCTCAAACCACATGAAAATTATGGGCTTGGATATGAAAATTCCTTCTATCGAATCATCTTCTCAAACCACATCTGTACGTATCACTAAACTTGAGCCACCACCATCCATAGAACCTGATAATCCCATGGACATAATGACACCATCTCCATCCCACCTAATTTTTTTTAGTTCAATACTATTTCCTTAGGTCCCTTAACTTATCAATCTAACCATGTCACTAAGTAACTTTCCTCTCATTTGGCCAGAAATGATTGAAGAAGACTCACCCACCATCAACACCCTTCAATGTCATAATGATCAAGAAATCCTATCCCATATGGGAGTCTGATGATCATTTCCTTCAAAAATCCTTACCACCTGACACATCAACCCTCCTTAATGAATCCACCATCGACGTAAACTTAGGAACCTCACATAGTTAAAGTTAGATCAATCCCTAAATCCACAAGAATTAAAATACTTCACATGAATTTCTTATCCAAATATAGTCAATATTTTTCCTGGTCATATAGTGATATGTCAAGTATTGACCCCAATATCATCATACATAACATCATCACCTATCCTAATGCACTAAACCCATTCAAACAAAAACTTTGCATAGGATGCACCCCCATGTAGCTCTCCTTATCAAAGAAGAGTTACAACGTCTCCTTTCTGCTAACTTCATCATACCCATTGACTATCCACAATGGGTTTCCAATATCATACATGTAACCAAATCCTCAGGAAAGTTACACATTTGCACTGACTTTAGGGATCTCAATATTTCCTTCCCTAAAGATGATTTCCCTCTCCTGAATATCAATCAACTAATCGAATCTAACAACTTGGCCATGAAATGCTCTACCTTATGGATGGATTTTCTAGTTATAATCAAATCCTTATTGCCAGTGAAAATCAACATAAGACATCCTTCATCACCCCTTGGGGGACCTTCTGCTACCTTGTTATGCACCTTTGGAGACTTAAAAATGTGGGAGCCACTTATCAACACACCATGACATATATCTTCCACGATCTTATCCAAAAAACAGTAAAGGATTACGTTGATGATATCTTAGGAAAATCTAAATCTAAATATCAAATGACGGTATATGTGGTAGACATTTCAATGGTAACATTGTTGCTTTGACATGTCTTATGACTTGGCTACTACTATCCTACTATTAATCAGGATTGTTTTACTTACATCAAGAAGTGCATCAAATGTCAACAACACTCAGATCTTATCCATGTCCCTAATCAAGTATTACAACTTGCTCACGATTTATGGGCTTTCTCCCAATGGGGGTTAGACCTCATTGGCACTGTCAATCTGAAATCATCCCAAAAAAACCATTCAATTATCACAGCCACCAAATATTTCACCAAATGTATTGAGGTTATTCCATTAACTTCAACTAAATAAAATAAAATCATCAATTTCATTTATCAATACATCATATGTCGCTTTGGTGTCCCTCATAAAATTGTCATGGATAATGGAAAATCCTTCTAAAACATAAGGATGTTAAGAAAAATTTTGATGCCTTCAACATAAACTCATCATTTCATCACCATACTATCCCCAAGCAAAATGGACAAGTAGAATCCTCTAACAAAACACTTACTATAATCCTAATGAAAATAGTAGACGATGCAGGTAGGAATTGGCATCACCAAATCCTTTTTCTCTTTGGTCTTATCAAACTAGCATTTGTACCCCTACAGGTGCTACACCTTTATCTCTAGTCTATGACTCTGAGGATTTCTACCCCTTGAAGTATAAATCCCATCACTATTGTGTATCACTCAAAGAATTTATCCCAATGAAGAATATTCAACAAGACTGGCTTACACAACTAGAATTATTAAACGAAAAATGTTTAATGTCCCTTGAACATCATCAATTCTATCAAGAACATGTCAAACATGCCTAAAATAAACATTTACAATAACATGACTTTAAAATTGGTGATCTCATTCTCAATAAAATCAAAATGTCACTACTTTAGAATGGAGTAAACATGGAAATTTTTCCCCTAATTGGATCATTATGTCATCACTCACAAATATGGGTCGGGAGCATATCACCTAGCCTCCCTTGATGGTACAACCTGAAAAGGAACCTCTGAATGCCTTGCACTTATGGCCTTTCTAATGTTAACTTTTTACCATCATGACAGTAGTTATATCTAAGATCTTATCCAACCATCAACCAGTCATCTTCTCATCATAATGATTTGAAAGCATGTGGTTTTCCATCACTATCCTCATAAACCTTAAAGATGAGCACCATGGCTCTATTCATCACATCTTTCACTGGAAAAGTTCCTCCTTAGTAGGAACCCCATAATCATTACATCCATCTAACCTTGTACCAACTAAAATCATGTCATGGGGCATGTATGTGTATGTCGTGTACACATCTTTCCCCTTCTTGAAACAGTCTAGTAAGGTTTTCCCTCAGCTCAAATAAAGTCAAAAATATCTAAGGATGCTCTTTATCAAAAATCAAAAATAATAGACTGATCCCTCGAAGGACAGCTATTCAAAATATATATCAAAAATTATCAAAAGAAAAAGTAGACTAATCCCTAGAAGGAAAACTACCAGTCAAATCATAGATCCCTCGAAGGATGGCTATCTATATAAATAAAATTCAAAGTTGTATACTACTCCCTCAAAGGATGGCTACCTGTATAAAAAGGCTTCCTACATCAATCAGCCTTCAAAAAGTCAAAATATCAAAAAGCATCCTAGGAAAGCTTCCCGCATTGATCAACTTTCCCATCAAAGAAAACTTCCCACATCAATTATTTTGCGTCAAAAATAAAAATATGTAAAGTTGGGGCATTCCTTTATGAAACTTTTGATAGGAAAACCCTCTTTCCCACATGACCTATACATGTCAAACTCCTTTCATGTCCTAGGAAGGTACATCTAATCACTTCATCTCTATAACTGAGGTTTTATGTATCACTATCCACTGATAGTCTTGTGTTAATATTATTAAAGGCTAAAGGTGCAAGACCTTTCACATCTCTATACCCATTACGTATGTATCAAATCCATATCAAAAGAAATCATTCCATTTTTTACTCCTACTTCAAAAAGATAGAACACATTTTGATTAACATTTTTTATCACATATTAAGTCACATCATCATCCAAATCACATTTTAACATTTAAATCATAAATTCACATTTTCCATATTTAAAAACTCATAGACACATCAATTAAAGCAAAATATTAAAACCCATGTATCAATACATATATCATAATCAACATAAGCCAAATCACAACCACATCATCATATATACATATATATATATATAATCAAATTCCCAAATACATCATCAAAAAAGTCTATATATCATCAAAGGCTTCACAAAGAGTCATATACATATCAAAATCTACAATCACAATACACATGATCACTCTCTAGTAAACTGGACATCTCTCAGAATCTCACTAACATGGATAACACTCCCATCACCTCCACCACCCCCTGAATACCCCCATCACCACCAGCTCCTCCATCTTAGCCCCTAGGTGGCTGACCTACACTCTCTGCACTCACACTAGGCACTGCCCCTCACTGTACTAGATGATCTACATATAACACTGCATTAGGTAACTGATGTATGACCATATCCTCATAATATGACAACTCTTCCCACAAGGACTGATAGTGAGTTGCATTGATCATACCCGGTGCCCCCATCTGACTGCTAGCTTGTGCACGAGTTGTCAACTCTGCACCAGATATAGAATACCCATAATGCCTAGGGCCTTCTTCAAAGTGTCTCGCTACTGATGATACCAATCTCGATCAGCTACTACCTATGTACCAATTATGCTCTGATTCTCATCTCGCTCAGCTATGACACCATCTCTCTCTCCAATTTATGTATCCCTCACCCCAACCAAATCATCTCTTCTCTCCTCATACTATCCCTCTCAGCCTCCATTATGGCCTTCTCAGTCATCAACTGTGTCACTTCGGCTCCCAATTCCCCCTCATCCTCCTCATCCTCATCATCATCACTAACATTCACTACCTCATGTGCTCCCTCTACCTGAGCACACACTCTCCTCCCCTCTGAATCAATCTAGTCCTCTCGAACTTAGCATACGCTCTCGTCCACCACTGAGTGTAGTCAGCAGTCACCCTAACATCATCAATAGGAACTAAGTCCCCCTCCTCATCAATACCCATAGCCCCCTGCTCCTCTACTATCACAAAATGGACACTCTACAACTACCTTGGGAGTCTCTATATCCCCATCCTCCCATCTATAAAGAACAGGATCCTCAGGTACATCTTGTATCAAACCAAAAAGTCCATCTAACATAGCCAAATCTAACCATCTCATACTCCCCTCCTCTCCATGCCTGTATCCATAAGTCATTTTGTGTCCCAACAAGCTCATCTTCACATCCAGATCACTCAGGAAACCCTACATAAGGCCTCCATATCACATCACCTACCTGTAATCCTATCAAAATATCTCTATAGTAACTCACCTTCTTCGTTCCTCTTTTCCTGACACTTATCCTCTCTCCATCTCATAAAACCAACATGCATATCCATGAAACCACCCCATGGCAAACCATGCAGAATGAGAAATGGCTATATGCTCATATGCCCAACAATGCAATGAAAATGCCACATCAATACCAAACCTCTTGTGGACTTTCCAAGCCCACAAATCTCTATATATCTGTGCTAATATTGTCAATGCCCACTCAAAAACAGTCTGACGCTCCATCATCTTGGCCACTACTCCTGTCATCATCCATGGAAACCTACCTCCTCCAAATCAGGGAGGGAAAAACATGAAATAGCCATCATCATCATCATCATCCATGTGCACCCATCTCTCGATGGAAAATACAAAGTTTGATAACCAAAATCTCCTAACGAGTACTTCACATCATCCACCTCATCCCCATACAACCTCTGCATAACACCATCTCTCTCAGACTCATCAATAGTATAAATTCCCTCTCCACACACTGACAATCTCATAATCCTATGAATATCCTCCACTGTAATAGTAATCTCCCTGTCGGTAACCAAAAAGTACAGGTGGCAGGATTCCACCTCTCCATCAATGCCAAAACAACCCCCAACATCTATGAATCCGCCTATAATCCCTCATCCCCAAAAATCCACTACCTCTACATGGGCCCAATCATCATCCAGTCATATCTCCCACACCTCCTCTAAAATAATTGGTATCCTATCTCAGAGGGTCAACTTTACATCCACCTGTATAACAAAAACAAACCAACATTAAAATCCACTATCAAAAACATCCCAAAACTCTACCTAAAACATCCACTTCACTATCAAAAATATTCAAAAAATAATTTTTCTATCAAAAACATAGATCAAACCAATCACTAGTGATTCACTTGAATCACAGGGAATTCAGTTGTGAATTGCCGATGATTCTTGTGATTCCCAAATCCAGACCTCCGTACGTGACAAAATGGCAAACAAATCCAAAAACCAGCAAAAATTCATCAAAAAACAAACAAATTGAGGACTCACCTCTACCTGTGTGGGCCTCATGTGTCTTCTTGAAGACAACATCACTATTTCTCACTCAATCACACTCTCAATCAATTTTTAGCTCAGTCAATCTCCCCCAAATTGTGTAAATGTGGTCACAACAATGCACTATTCATCACCGCCCTTGGCTTTTATATCCCCCAAAACCCTTTCACGCCAATCCAATGATGATTCCTTGAATCACCAGTGATTCATCACAATCACCCGTGATTTCCTGAATCACTAGTGATCCCCCCTATTTTCACATTTCTTTATATCCACATCAAATTATCCCATTTTTTCAACACATTATCTCATTTAAAAGGACCCCAATCCTCAAAATGTTAAATATCAAACAAACAAATTGTCTCAGGATACGTCATACATCTATGGGATGTGTGCCCTTTGGCCCCCCATCACTTGACTTCCCCATCATTTTAGCCTACCTTTACGGATCATATGTCCATAGGTAACGGACCCTTTGGTTCCCCCTATCACTTGATTCAACGGTAGCATTCCTCATTTCGATACCCCGGCCTGGGGAAAATTTTTATGAAACGCATGTCAAACTTATCCAACCAACCTATCAAACTGGTGTTCCTTACATTACGCTGCAGTCACCCCATTTTGAGGGGGGATCACCCATACTAATCAATCTATCATTGTTTTTGTCTAGCATTTTCCTGCACCAAACTACTCGACAAAAAGGGGGAAAATGTAGACACTTAGAAATCACACTCCTTTATCACTTACATTATCTACACAATACATTAATCAAACCATCATTTAATTCATATATCCCCTATCCTAAGTCTAAAATCCTCCATCATATTTACCTAGCATAAATATTATCCACAGCTATAAAATCTACCCTTAAATCTACACTTAACCACTTAAAACCACTTGAAAACCAAAAGAAAAATAAAACAAATCAATTCATTTCATAACCATTTAAACCTCTTCACCTCGAATAAAAAAAACCCTTCAACATTTACCCAAACTCCAAAAACCAAATAACTTCATTTAGAAGTGGTTTTAACCACTTTACCACTCAAAATCCTGAAAAACCCAGATCGTCGGCAATTCAGTTGAATCGCCAGCGATTATAAATAGTAGTTCTCTGCTCTTTCTCCAGGATCCTCAATTTTGAATCTTCGAGCCCCAACTTTCTGTCTCAAGCACTAGCATATTGCATTCCATCATTCAACACAAAGACATCAAGACTATCACCAGCGTCATTATCAAGTCATTATCAAGTCAATCCTTTGAGATCAACTTTCATCACCCAGGTTATAGACTACATCAGAAAACATTCCTCTATCAACTCAGATCATCTCCAAACAAGGTTTGAGGCATCTTTTAGCTTCACTACACTTTCAAGGTATTCTTTAAAACCTTCATTTACTTTTATCAATCACATTTAATCTTTTAATTAGTCTGAAATATCATTTTGTATCATCAAACACTCATTTTTATTAACTTGTCAAAATTCACTGAAATCGCCAGCAATTCCCCTAATCACTAGCGATTGGCCTAATCACCAACGATTCCTGTCAAATCTATCTTTTATCATTTAGCATCTTTTTGTCAACTTTCTTCATCACTTTTCATCATATTAATTTTGTAACATGTATTTGAGAATGGCTCTCTGTTAGATGGCAATACCTAGTCAATCACATGAAATTACTAGCATTTACTAGCCTTCCAATAGTCCAACACCCCTTTTTCTGGGAACAATACAATATCCTACACAAGCTCACACTTTGCGCAATTTGATTTGCTGACACCGACCAAGACATCGAAGATCAATTTGAATTCCTTCATGAGATCAAACAAGAGACCGAGGATTTCTGGTACGACTATTTTGAACGTGTCTAGATTGCATCTACCCTCACTTGGGCCACTTTTGAAGCTCACAAGACCTTCCCATTCATCTAGAGTTCTAGAGCTCTCATCTTCTATCTACATATCTATATTGATTTTATATCTTTATCTTCATCTGTATCATTGTTTTTTCAATCTACTTAATTGTCTAAAAGTGAGCTGACATCCTCCAAGGAAGTCCCTTTGGATTCCTGGAATCGGCCTTTGTCGAGCAGCTCGCCTATCCATTTATCTAATCCTTTATGTTTAGTGTCTTTGAGTGCAGGTTACTTTGCAGGACAGGAGGAATTATACATACATCCGGACTTGATCTTTATCGAACATCAGCTTCAGTATCCATCTCTACAAGTATCAATAAACCATGCATCTTCTAGGTCAGTTTTGTTTTTATTATTTCACTACATTAATTTGAGTAGAATAATAAATTTCAGGTGGGGTACACATACTATCATAAGCTCTCTCTTACCTTTCTAGAAATATGGTGGAGTCCTCTACAACAACCAATCATCACATTTTCAAAACCAATCAATAGAGGCTCAGTCTACTCACTTTTCCCCAAGTCACTCCTAGCTATGCCAACTTACCTTATCAACAATTGTTCATTAAAATGTGACAATTAAACCACCTCATTATTCTTTTAAACCTTTGTAACTGACCTAATAATATATGTCAAATATCTTAGGTCCCCATAAAAGCATACAATTCACAAGGTTACCATGGAGGATTTAGAGGTCGAGCTCACAGCGGTGGACGAGGTGACTTCCCATGTGGAACATGTTACACTTTTGGATCCCATGATCATTATAGGCACGAATTCCCTCATAACATTATTTACTCCTAGTGTGAAAAGAATCACAAGTTTGAGGAATGCCTAGATTTGTATGAGCACGTGAGAAAGTAACACAAGTAGGATAAGGGTGCGAGAATGGTTCGAGTATAATGTGATGTGGAGGATCAATGGATTTCGAAGTTATCCCCTAACCTAGAGATAATCTCATTATTAGTTACTACACTTGTTCAATTTGCACACACGCATAAGAATTTGAAGAAGAAAATTATTATTACAAAATAGGAGGTATTGCATGCAAAGTATCCATATCATTCCCATCAGAAATAATTTTATCAAGAGACTATAGAGGTCATTCAAAACTTGTAAGGAGAGATGCAATGCTTGAAAGAGCAGTCATGGAAGCTGGAGTAGGAAAAATTAGTTGAGCTTCCTCAAAAATATGTTGATGAATTGAAGGAGGTTTGCAAGTTTTTACGTCAACAAAACATCATTCCTTTTTTATGGAAATGGTTAATAGAGAATATATTGTGTGTTGGGGTTGAGAAAGAGAGATAGATATTACATGTTAACTCACCACCTCATAGTCTTGATTATGAAAAAGATATCACCTTGAATGCAGTTGTTGATGTATGGTTGCTAAGTAACATTTTGATTGATATGGGTGCAGAAGTGAATTTATTCACCTTGGATGTGTGGATTCAGATGGGGAGGCCACCATTACAGCCATCTTCAAAGGTGTTGTATATGGTGAACATAACTAAAGCCATGCCCATCGGAGTATTGAAGGATTCCACTATTACTAGACAAGGGACCAAGTTTACTAGGGACTTTGAGGTCTTGGTGCTTACCGAAGAAGATAGTTTTCTAGCATTTCTTAGGTGCTCATGGTGTTACCCAAACAATGTTTATCTGTACTTTAATAAAGATTATATCGGTTTTGACAACAAAGAGGAGCACGTGATCATCCCTTTGACAAACAAAAAAGTTGTGCCTTATGTAGAACCCTTGATTGAAGAATATTTGAATAGAATTTATGTGTGCACCATTAGATATCCTAAAGTTCTTAAACCATCAAAGGAAGGAGTTATTCAATGGAATGATGCACAATCTATGAGTGATACAAGTTTTTTTGGGGGTGTATGGCACTATGAAATGGTTGGCCATGAGATGAAGAGTGAAGTTACTTGTGTAAGTAGGTCACATTATGTTAGGCACTTTAGAAGAAACTAGGTACCAAGGTACACTAGAAAAGGAAATCCCGATGTATTTCTGTGCACTATGGAATCCCAGTGGAAAAACCAAGTTGAGACAAGGAATATGTTGGTATATACCTTACATGGGATAGAAACACATTGGTGGATTGCACACAGAGATAATATTTTAGAGTGGCGAGAGGTGAGAATCACCACTAGATTTCTTAGGAGCAATATGCCTACCAAGACATGTGAATTTCATGTGAAGGATTTTGCTTTGCACCATGTTCAAAAGTGCGAGAGACTCTAGACAGAGGGGAAGTAAGCCTTACCACCTTCACAATAGGTGCACAAGTTCTACTTCATTCTGTGTGGTTATGTGCATGCATGGTATGTTTATGAGGAGTTTAAAAGAGAAATCAGGAGTTGGCAAGAATTGATTGCATGTATGATTCAGACCTTTGACTATTTTTATACTAAAACTCCATTGAATTAGGCCTTATAGATTATGAATCACTTGACTATGGGAGATAGTTTAAAGGCTAAGGAGATTATTCAAGAATTACTAGGTGAATCAAATCTGGAGGTGCACTTTGAAGAAGAGACAAATGAACAATAGCTTGGATGTGCCTATCTAAAAAAGGAAACAGGAAAGTTGGTTTTCATGATTGATGGTGAAGAAGTGGAAAATCTATATGTTCATCATACTATGGGTATGTGTGAAGTATTGGATATTGTATATGAGTAGGAGCATTTGTACCATGAGCCGATGAAAATGAATAAATTTAACATTGGGATAGACACATAACTAAAGAAAGCCATCATTGGTGATTATTGATCTAACTTGAAGGTTGCAAATATAATTGAGTTGTTGTATGACTTCCAGCACTTATTTCCTAGAGGCTATCATGAGTTGGAAGGGGTACATCACTCATTGGGCGAGATGAGGATCAAGTTAAAGGAAGGTGCACACCCGGTTAGGAAGAGGCCTTATAGGATGAATCATAATCTACGCATCAAGGTAAAGGAAGAGATTGATAAGATGTTGAAGTTTGGAATCATTTATCCCCTTGAGGGGTCAAAGTGTGTTATGCCTATGGTGATAAGCATAAATAAAGATGGGAGGATAAGAATCTCTATGTATTATAGGGATTTGAATGTCGCATGTGTTATAGATCTCTTTCCTAAACCATTTACAAAGGATATTTTGGAAGGTGTTGCAGGGCGCAAGATCTACTCTTTCACTTATGGATTTTATGGATATTATCATGTGCGGAGTGCTAAAGAAGATCAGGAAAAGATAACATTTCACCATTGAGTGGGGAATTTTTTCATACATATGCATGCCTTTTGGATTGAATAATGCGCTGGCAGTCTTTTTGTGGATTTTTGTGTAAGCATTTCAGAACTTCATTCATAGGTTTTTGTTGGTTTACTTGGATGATTGGATAGTTTATGGGCTTGTAAAATATCATTGTGATAATTTAAGACTTATCTTTGAGAGGTTCCACTAGTTGAGAATTTCTCTAAACATTAATAAGTGTGTTTTTAATACACCCTTTAGGACGTTTTTGGGACATATCATATGTAAGGAAGACTTGGTAGATCCTATGAAGTTTGTTGTCATTTTGGGCTTAGAGGAACCTACTAACCAAAGTGAGGTGCATGGATTATTGGGGCACATGGGTTATTATAGGAAGTTTTTCAAGGGTTATGATAGGATATCCGCACCCTTGGAGGAATGTTTGAAGGCTAAGGGAAAGTTCCACTGGGATGAAGTGCAATAGTGTGTGTTTAAGACATTGAAGGAAAGGATTACTTCTACACTTTCCTTCATAGACCAAACCATTCCATATGCATATGGATGCCTCTGGCATGGCCATTGGAACAATATTAGCCCAACTTGGAAAGGGTATTTTTGACCATTCTATTTGTTTGCAAGTAGGAAATTGACCCCAGCTAAATAGAATTATACAACCGCAGAGCATGAAGCATTGTCTATGATTTACACGTTGCATAAGTTTAGGTAGTATTTGTTGGAAAATACTTTTATTTTCTATACGGATAACATGGAACTTAATTACTTTGTAAAAAATCTCATTTTACAGGGGTGCATATGTAGGTGGATTATCTTGTTCCAATAATTTGAGTTTATAGTAGTGGTGAAGCCAGGAAAGAGTAACTTAGGACCAGATTATTTTTCCAGGATTAATCCAGGTGACGACATGTAGAGTGTTGAGGACATAATACCAGATCCAAAACTATTCATATTGAACTTTGTGCCCTCTAACTTACACAACATTTTTGTATTCATATATATAGGTGTGGTTCCTAAAGGAATGAAGACTTTAGAGAAGAAATAACTTGTTATATGTGTCACACATTACATGTTAATTAGTGGAGATTTATACAAGTTAGGCACATATGATATTTTGTGCTGGTGTGTACTTGAGCATGAGTGAACTGCCATTATGGAGGAATATCATGGTGGGATTTTAGGTGGACATTATGTAGGGAATGCTACCGCATGCAAGATCCTATTGGCAGGAATTTGGTGGGAAATGATTTACAAGGATTGTATAGAATATTGTAAGGCATGTGACCATTGTCAACACCTTAGAAAGACTAGGCATAGAGATGAAATATCGTTAAGGCCTATTTCTAGCACAGAACCTTTTGAAAAGTGCTAAATTTACTTTGTGGGTCTTATTTCCCCACCGAAACACAGGACTGGATCACACTACATTATAACTTACACAAATTGTCTTATAAGGTGGGTAGAAGTAGTGCCTACAAAGGATTGCATGGAAACTACAACAATAATTTTTCTATGGTAGAACATAATCAACATGTATGGATGTCCATTGATTTTGAAAAGTGATAGGGGCACTCATTTTCTTAATGAGACTATTAGGATACTATTGGTAGAGTTTATGGTGGCACACCATAAAACAACACCCTATCACCCACAAGCCAAATGCACTGCCGAGGCTTTCAACAAGATATTAGGACATACATTGAAAATGATTTGTGATGTTGGAAGGAAATACTAGGATGATAAAGTATTTTTTGTACTTTGGTCATACAAGACAACCTACAAGAGGTTAAATAAAGCCACACCCTTTCAGCTAGTGTTTGGCACAAAGGTTGTTCTACCCATACAATTCATGTTACTTTCCTTGTGTATTGCATGTGTAGGAGGGCTATATGATGATAAATCACTTGAAGGGTGCATTGATAGTGAGCGACATGTTATATCTTGTTGGATCTAGAAGAAAGAAAAGGCCAAACATAAGGTATGACATAATCGACACATTAAAAATAAGAAGATTGAATTTGGACAGATGCTACTTCTATATGATTCAATGTTTTTGCACCATCCTAGAAAGTTCTAAGTTCATTAGTTGGGACCGTATGTTGTGACTTATATACTTGATTCAAGCGCTTGCTAATTATAGGTGCTGGATGGGATATGGTTTCCCAGTTATTTTAATGGGAGTAGGTTGAAGCCCTAATATAAATAATTCTTCTTGGTATTTGTAATAAGGAAGTTTTTCCATTTAGATTAGATTTCCTTTAATGTATTCCTTTCATAAGTGTTTACTTTCAATGTTTCTATGATTTTTCAATTTAGTTATATGTTTTGTTTTAATAAGTGTGTTTGCAAGTTTGAAGTTGATTACTATCTATTAAATTCATGCACAGAGGACCGCACATACTTTTAGTGTCTGGTGGATCAAGAATAATTAGCTAGTTCTGTTTTTCAAATTGAAGTGCATTGTAAAATTACAGGTGCTTAGAGTAGAGATAGGTTAGAGAAGAAATTTCGAGAAAAATTCTAAGATTGAAGACCACGTGTAGAGGGATGGATGCTCAATATAGCGTGAGGTAGGCTACATCATTAGAAACTACTTGGTATGAGGAATATTAGATAGTTACATTAGCGCAAGGAGGTGCATGTAAGGAAATATATGACCAAGAAGTAGTGGGTGTGCTAGAAGGTTATGACTGAGGCACAAAAACGTTAGGCACAGAAGGACACAACATAATGCATGGGAAATTGCAAAGGTGGAATTAATGCCACGTATGGTGGTAGTTAAGGAGCAATTAATGTGAGGAATTTTTAAATGAGATATAAATTTAGTGAATGTAATGCTATTATTACCACACATCCTTTGAGCTATCAAGTTTTGAAGTAAGATGAAGAGCATAGTATGACGAGTGATCAATGGTGTAATGAATTAGGTGATTTTGAAGCACGTCATTATTAGAGCTCTATGGAGAAGTGTTGATGAGCTAGTTGGGCATATATACAAAGGCGGGTTTGTGCGGTTATGGTTTCAGGAAGACAGACCCATGGCTAGGGAAAACTAAGGCATGGAGACTGAAGGATTTGATTCAAGTTCAAGGAGTGTAAGAATCAGGAAGAGGAAACATTAAAGTTATAGAGTGTACCTATGGATTGAAAAAGAGAAATGGCACCTAGGAGAGTGCTAAATTTTAAGAAGGAGACCGATAAAGAAACAGAGGAGTGGTTGGTTGAGATGCATTACCCAGAGGAGGTCATCAAAGGAAGGTCATGGACATCAAAGATAACCCAATGCAAGATTATTAATTTCAATCACAGGACTAAGAAAACCATTAAGGATATTAATTCTGAGACCATCCAGAAGACAAACAGGAGGATGGAAGATGGGGATAGGGTTCTTAAAACATCGGTGCACCAGTTATTATAAATCTTAGGAGTCATTAAATTTATAGATTATGTTCTTTGGCAAGCCTGGCCAATTATACCAATGGTTAATGTCACACATACACGAATATTTATTCTACTACGTGGTTAGGCGGATGAGGATCGCAGTATCCTGAGACCCTCATAAAGATAGAATAAAGGATATTGTGAAGCTAATAGCGTGATGCATGGATGTAATGGATGGGATGATCTTGAGTCTCATAAATGTTATTTGAGTATTGTATAATGGAGGTGAAAATATGACTATGGATGAAATGGAATGAGTACTCGCAGATATCCCTAACAAGAAAAATAAGGCACTTTGTGATTGGACCAAGTTAGAGGTAGAGGTCAAAAGTGAATATATTGAGTTAATCTTACCTTCATAAGGATAGGGCACCATGATTCTTTTTTATATTTATTCGTTCATTATGTACAAAACATTATTTTATTCCTTAGTCTTTATTTTTATAGATAAGGCATGATTACCCATTACTGGGGTGACAATGAAACAAGTGTGGGGTAATATTGGGCTGATGAATTATAACCTAAGTACTAAAGGTGCATAAGGTTGGGGCACGTGGACATAGGGCACATAGGTACATGTAGAAATGTAGAAAAAAAGGGTGTGCCCTAGAAAGTATGAGTTCATTTTGTATGGATGGAATAAAGACAGGGTTGATTACGGAGCATGCAAAAGCATAAAGACCTGAAGACTAAGAAAAGGCTATTTTGGTATGAGTGGAAGATCAAGTGACATGCAGTGTTTTGAGCTAATAATAGGATCTAAACTAGGAGTTAACTATAGGAGATCTATTATTAGAAAATCTTACATGTTTTTGTGTTTATCTTGTGGTTATTGTTAGCATGTATCATATTTTTGAGAGTGAAATATTAGTGAAGGGAAAGTCCCCACTACCTATAAATATGTATTAATTTACACAGTTTGAGAGAGACAATTAGTAGTAAGGTTAAACTGGTGGTTTATGGGCATGGATGACCTATGATGATACTCTTATGTATGTATCCAGCTTCTGTGTTTTGCAGTGACTAATATAATGGATATGTGTGATTGGATAATTATTATTAACATATCTATAACTAGATCTTGCATCGTAAATCTGATCGTAATTCTTGTTTAATCCTTCATGCGCTATGGTTCTGTTCTATATCTATTTATGCCTTACTTTTGAATGGTTATTATGGATATGGATTATATGTGTGTTTATAATGCTAACTCCTTGACAAAGATGCCATAAAAGAGGGACCTGGTACCCTTGCATGCTTCGGGTGAGCACTCAAGTCTACATGAGTGATGTGTCAGTGTGTCTTGTGTTGCTTGGTAAAATAAAATAATACACTTACTAATATTTATGCACCAGTCATGGCATTTAATCCTTATATACCTCTCAAGTCTAAAGCTACTTTGGCACCTATCTCTCCTATCCACACACAATCTACATCACAACCTTGTCGTCCTCATTTATCCATTATCCCACCTTATCAGTTCAATTCCCCTATTTAGGTAGACCCTTCCCATAGGTTTTCTCCACCTCCTTCACCACATAGGTCTCCTTCATGCACACTGCCACACATCATTGTTGTCCTACACCACAGATCTTAGAACATCGTCACATGCCTTTGTCTTCTTAGATATTTAGTGGAGGGCCTTCATCCTTCACTATCATCAGATAGCCTACCATCCCTTACACACCTTGGGGGACAATGTGCTTTCTCCCCCCTCTATTACTGATAGTTTTCTCTAGTGTCTACTATTACACTCCATGCTTTTCGCTTCATGTTTAGTCTTCCTTAGCACTCCTACAACTTTGGTGCCCACATTGTGTTGTCATTACCTGATGATGTACTCATGTACTATGGTTCACACTTGACTGTTGAGGGTTCATTTATTTCATGAGTCTCACATCAGTCACACTTTACACTCATTTCTTCACCATACATATTTTCTATCACTTATTATTCTCTTTCACTCTGTGCTTCATGCCGATCTTTTTTAGCATCACCAAGTCATTGGTTCGCACACCTTACTTCATTACCTGATGACACACTCTTATTTTATGGTTCATTATTGACTGTTGAGGGTTTCTATAAATGAACCTCATCTCACACACATAAACTGGGGGAAACATAACTCCTCCCCACTTCACATTTAATATATCACGTGTGCATGTATACTTTGCTTAATGCTAAATCAAATGAAGCAAGAACTACCACCTAAAATAGTTCTACAATTTAGCTAAAACAAAGCATAAACACCATCATGATAAGAATTAAACAAGGGTTAGATGCTAGCATTCATCAATACAAACTTTGAAACTAACAATGCTAAATATCTAAACTCCTCTATTCTCTAACAACAAATAAATGAATGGACCTAAGTAAGCTCCATGGCTATCAAAATAGTTGTCCTTAATGCTCCAAGAACCTAGGAATGGGGGCTAATCAAAGTTGGGCTACAAGACCCTTTTGACACCTCCCATATGACCCAAGCACTTTAAGAAAGAGGCTTAACTCTTCAAGATGATGAACTCTCAAAAGGGCAAGGTGCAAGCTCTTAGTCTCTTTGCTATATGCTTTGCATTTGCTCTCTTAGAAAGTTTAGGTGTAAGTAAAAAGGTAGGTGGAGGGCTCTTTATATAGCCCAAAGGATAAAGGATTCAACACATTCTCATGAATGTGGGATAAAGGTAAAACATGATTAGGAATGGATAAGGTTGCTTTATTAAAGGTAACCTTACTTTAGAAGGGTTTAATACATGTTTAACAAGTCATGGGAGTTGGGGGGTATTTTAATTAATCAAAGGTGATTAATTAATAGGTAGATGTAAGCTTATAGAAGCTAATTAGAGGAATATTAGTACGATTTAGGCTATTATAAGGGGATTAAATCAATTAAATATTGATTTATTGGTTAAATGGAAGGGAAAGCTAATTAATTAATAATAATTAATTAGTCTAGGTAGAAGGGGTGATTTATTAACGGAAGGTCGTTAATTAGGGTATTTGTTGGATAGGCAACTTAATTAATTAGCTTAGTGTAATTAATTAATGATGATATGAGGGAAAATGAGTGCTTTTGACGATATGTCATTGATTTGCGAGAAAGGGGATAATTAGCACAATTTAAGTATTTAAATTGCTTGGGCGTAATTATAGGTGTCTACATTTGCCCCTCTTTGGGGTGGCATAAGTGATGCCACTTCAAAGATAGTAGACAAAAGAGATTTTGAAGAGATGGAAGAAAAATTAGTAGGAGGGAGAGATGCCCCCTCGAGTGTCGATGGGGTGATAGAAGAACTCGATCGACGATCGAAAAAGGTGAGAAGTAGGCAGAAGAATGGGGACGAGGCAGGATGCCCCGAGGAGAGGGAGAATTAGGGGTGAAAGGGAAGTGGTGCAGAAGAAATATGGATGAGGGGAGAGAAGAGCTTAACCTCTAGCCGCTTATTTGTTTGGAACAAATTTGATGTCATCATATTGCCATAGGAACTACATCATCGGTCCTTATGAAAAATATAAGCATACGACAAAGGTAGAATGACATGAAAAGCCATACTACGAACAATTGTCCATTGCTGAAAGTACCAACTCCACGCAACATACAATAATGCAATGCAATACGAGAAGGAAACAAGCTCATATAACAGGGAAAACAAGTACGAACACACATATCTAACCCAACAACGGTCAAGACAGTTGTACAAATGTTTTGTTATCAGTGCTGAAGAGATCCACAAGTTCGTGATTGACGACAAGGGTTAAAAATGATGCCCCAAGCAAGGATACATGCAAGGGGAAATGAAAATGGACACGGGGTCCATGAAAAGCATTTGTGCGCAACGAAACAGCACCAGGCAACCAAAAGTGCCCCAGAGTACAGACGAAGCAAGCAGCTAGCTTTTGTGAATGGTTGTGAATCCAGTGATCCGCGAGTCGTATTAATCAGGGAAGATGTGAGACAAACCAACAGGATATGGAGAAAATACCATGCGCAAGACACAAGTTTCAGCCGTAAGAAGCAAGTTACCATTTTGTAGGGTGTTTTACTTTTTAGGAATTTTTTGAAAATTTTTGCCTTGTTTTTAGATTTTTTTGATATATATATATATATATATATATATATATATATTATTTTTGTTGTTTTCTCGAAACAATGTTCTATTGTTTTTGTGTTGTCTGAAACAATTTTCTATTGTTTTTGTGTTTGGTGAAACAATTTTCTATTGTTTTTATGTTTTCTCAAAACAATGTTCTATTGTTTTTGTGTTTTGTGAAACAATTTTCTATTGTTTTTGTGTTTTGTGAAATAATTTTCTATTGTTTTTGTGTTTTTTGTTTTTTTGAAAACAATGTTCTATTGTTTTTGTGTTTTTCTGAAACAATGTTCTATTGTTTTTGTGTTTTGTGAAACAATTTTCTATTGTTTTTGTGTTTTGAAACAATTTTCTATTGTTTTTAAAACAATTTTCTATTGTTTTTGTGTTTTGTGAAACAATTTTCAATTGTTTTTGTGTTTTTAACAGTTTTCCAAAGCTATGTGCAGGTAACCAAGAAAGCATGGATGCCCCCAGCGTTAGGTGGGGAATATACAAGGGCAGAAGCCACGTGCTTATGAACAAGAAGGTGAAGTCGTTGAGTTGCCCCCAGCGTAAGATGGGAAATAACGAAAGACCACGTCCCTTACAGACGAATAGAAGAAGGCAAAGCCGGATCAAGGCTGGACTAGATGGTGTGCACAAGGAAACTCGAAGGTAGAACCAGGTCCAGGACAAAGACAACTACCCTTCTAATACAGAATGCTTGTGAACAACGAATCCTCCCGAGGCGCCGGAAACCGGTTTTCACCCAAGGACTTGTCCAAAGTGCCACAATTGCGTGGTTTTCACTAGTGGATGACCTGTTTTCTCTTTTTCTTTTTTTCTTTTTTTTTTTTTTTTGATTTTTTTTTGATGTTTTTATATTTTTTTGTGATTTTTATGACTTTCTTGTGCCATGTTTAGGCATAAAACCTCTTAAGATGCATGGCATTCATGGGCTCCCGGAGCTCATCACCATTGGGGTGAGCTAACTTGTATGCCCCTGTGCCATACTTGGCAACTATGACATAGGGTCCTAACCAGTGTGGTTCGAACTTCCCTTTCTTTTCTCGCTCTGCTCTGGTGTTGAACTGGTTCTCCTTCATAACTAAATCACCCACCTCAAACTGGCGAGGGATGATTCTCTTGTTGTAGTTGCGGGAGATTCTGTGTTGATATACTTTCAGGTGATTAAGAGCACGAATGCGCCTCTCATCCAGGAGCTCTAACTCAGCCAATCTTGCCACTCGGTAATCTTCATCCTTATCCAAATAGTCCCGAAGAGAAATTCGCAGGGATGGGAGTTCAATCTCTAAAGGGATGATAGATTCTGTCCCGAACACGAGGGAATATGGCGTCGCACCCGTAGGAGTGTGAATTGATGTTCGGTAGGCCCAGAGGGCTGGGTGGATTTGTAGGTGCCAGTTTCGACCAGTTTTGCTAACCATCTTCTCCATTATCCTTACCAAAGTCTTGTTTGTTGCCTCAGCTTGTCCATTACCCTGAGGGTAATATGGCGTGGACCATTTCAATCTGATTTGGAACCGTTGGCAAAGACCTTTCACAATTTTGTTCTTAAATGACTTCCCATTATCTGTGACAATGGCTGCAGGGATACCATATCGGCAAATAATGTGATTCATGATGAATTTAGAAATCTGTGCTCCTGTGACATAGGTTAAAGGGACAACCTCCACCCATTTTGTAAAGTATTCTGTAGCTGTGATGATATGTGTATGACCATCAGATGAGGTAGGAGTAAGCTTCCCTATTAGATCAAGTCCCCACTTGGAGAATGGCCACGGGGTAGTGATTGGTTGCAATGGTTGCGATGGAGCATGGATGAAATTTCCATACTTTTGGCATAGCACACATTTTCTAACATAATTACAACAATCAGTTTCCATGGTGGGCCAATAGTAACCTACTCTTAACAGTTTCTTAGCCAAGACCATTCTGTTTGTATGTGCTCCGCATACTCCTTCGTGTACTTCTTTAATTGCCTGGATTGACTCCGGCACATCCAGACAACGTAACAGATTCCCATCGTAGCCACGACGATAAAGTGTACCTCCTAACAGGGTGTAACGGGCTATCTGGCGAATTAGGCTCTGCTTTTCAGAGCGGGAGATTTCGGGAGGGAATGTACTGTCCTTAAGATAGGTGAAAATGGGTTCATACCATGGTGAATGGGGACCAACAACCTCACAAGCCAAGCAAGATTCTGGCATGTCATACGCGGGCTGGCGTAGATTTTCTACAAAGAATGGCATATCATTGTTCCCTGGCGGAATACGAAGCATAGATCCCACCGTTGCCATAGCATCTGCCGATCTATTCTGCGCTCTTGGGATTTGCTCAAAGGTAATGCGCACAAAATACTCCTTCAGAGTTTCCACCAACTTCTTATAAGGTATGAGCTTGTCATCCTTAACTTTATACTCATCATTAACCTATTTGATGATTAGCTGTGAATCACCTACAACCTTCACATGTTGAATATTCCACTTGATGGCTAGCTTCATCCCTGCAATGAGTGCTTCATATTCCGCAATGTTGTTCGTGCAAGGGAAGGCCAGGCAGAAAGCCTGTGGTATAGGATCACCTGAAGGAGTAATAAGGACCACTCCTGCACCTGAACCATGAAACGTAAAAGATCCATCAAAATGTATCTGCCATACGACAGATTCTTCAATGTAGAGCAAAGATGCATCTGGCAGATCCAGACTCAAAGGTTCTGTGCTTTGCAAAGGTGCTTCCGCTAGCTGGTCAGCAAGTACTTGTCCTTTAATTGATTTTTGATGGACAAATTCTATATCAAACTCACTGAGTAGAATGATCCAATTAGCCATTCTACCTGTGAGGGCGGGTTTGGACAACAAATACTTGAGTGGGTCGACCTTGGATATGAGCTTGGTCTTAGTATTTAGTAGGTAATGGTGAAGTTTCTGAAAGGTAAAAACAACAGCCAAGCAAGCCTTCTCAATCTGAGGATAATTACATTCATAGGTGATGAGGGTGCGACTCAGATAGTACACTACTTTCTCTTTATGGCTAAGGTCATATTGGGCGAGCAGTGCACCAATAGCATATTGCGTAGTGGAAATATAGAGCAAAAGTGGTTCTCCCGGAGTGGGAGGCATGAGGACAGGTGGATTAGCCAGGTACTGTTTAAGCAAAGCAAAGGCTTGTTGTTGCTCAGGTCCCCAGATGAAAGTGATGTCCTTCTTAAGCAAATGAGTGAATGAGTGACATTTATCTGCAAGCTGGGAGATAAAGCGGCGAATGGCTTGAATTTTCCCTTGCAAGCTACGCAGTTGCTTGATATTCTCAGGTGGAGGCATTTCTGTGATGGCAGATACTTTAGCAGGGTCTACCTCAATACCTCGTCTTGACACGATGAAGCCTAATAGTTTCCCAGATAGCACACCAAAGACACACTTCTTTGGATTTAGCCTGACTTTGTATTCACGTAGGCGTTCAAAGATACGCCGCAAAATGATAGGATGTTCCTCTCTTGTTTTGGACTTTCCCAGGATGTCGTCTACATAGTCTTCCATGATGTCATGAATCATATCGTGAAATATTACTGTCATGGCCCGCTGATAAGTTGCTCCCGCATTCTTAAGGCCGAATGGCATCACCTGATAACAGAAGGTGCCCCAAGGAGTTGTGAAAGCTGTTTTGTGTTGGTCTTCCTCAGCGATCTTAATTTGATTATAACCTGAAAAGCCATCCATAAGTGATAGCATTTCATACCCTGCGGTTGAGTCAACAATCATGTCAATGTTGGGCAACGGAAAGTCATCTTTAGGGCAAGCTTTATTGATGTCCCTAAAATCTGTGCAAATTCGGATACCAATAGGTTTCTTCTGGACAGGAACAATGTTCGATATCCATTCAGAATAATCAATTGGCCTGATGAATCCTGCTGCAAGCAACCTTTCCAACTCTTCTTTAACTAACAAGGCCACTCTTGGGTGCATCTTTCGAAGCTTCTGTTTGATAGGCTTAGCGTCTGCGTGCACAACCAAGTTATGCACGACCAAAGTTGGATCTAAGCCGGGCATGTCTTTGTAAGACCATGCGAACACATCAATAAACTCTCGCAGTAGCATAGTGAACGTCTTTTGTTCTCTGGCTGAGAGTGATGCTCCCAATTTTACTATCTTGGGATCTTCTTCAGTACCAATATTGACATCAATGGTTTCTTCAACTAACAATTTTGATAAATCCTCCATACGCGTGGGATCGGGAGGTAGGTTGAGATCTTCATCCAAGGATGTCTCTACGAGATTTTCATCCTTGGCGTGGTCACTTTGTTTGTCCTTTGATTTTCTTATTTGTTTGTCAGCCAATGCCTCAAAGAGGTTTTCACTGTGTGACTTGGACTTTGATTTTTGCCGAGGCTTTTCTTTAGAACTCTTGCCCTCGCTTTTCTTTAAATTTTGCTGACCACGAAGTTCAGCCTCCTCACCGAAGTAGGCGCAGGTGTCTAAGTCGATAAAGAAACCCTTCTTGTGATCTCCAATGGGAATTGTATCCCTTATGCCCATGAACTCTGCAATAGCCTCGTCATTCTCGAATAAATCTAGTGGCACGTGACGTTGTTGGTCCCATTCAACAAGGGAGGGGTATACAAGGTCAAGGGTTGGTTCATTGGGGGTGATGGTTAGGACAGCATTATTCATGAAAAGGTTCATGGAGGCCAGATCCTCATATTGGCTACAACAGGAATCCGTATCGCTGTCTAGATAATCAGAGCTATCCTCATGCTCAGAACAAGTCGCATCTTGATCGTTGGGGTGTGCTCCATAAGGGCGAATCCCAATGCCATATCTTTCTGTTTTGAAATGTGGAAGAGGGACTGGTTCTCTTTGTCCTTGTTCATTCCTCCCACATCCTAGGCCTTTGTAGCCCATGGAGTACATCATTCTGCTAGATTTTTCATATTCTGGGGTTTGATAACAAGATGGCTGAGTGTCCTCAGGGACCCAAGTAGTAGGTGGATCAAGTAATTTTTCCTCAGCTAACAAGCCTCCAGGTAGGAATGACCCAATAGTATGTTCCTCTCTAGGTCTCCTGAAGCGGTAGTTGGGTCGACCTCTAGTCTTGGGCGACAAGGAGAGGTCAGAAACCAAGAGCGCTTGTTGTACATTATACTCCCCACAGCCATATTCCAGAATTTTCATCTCCCATGAATTAAATGGAGATGTTGAAGTAGATGCCCCATGAGTGCAAGAACTAAGAGAATTTGAATCTACTCGAGATTCCATGGCCTCAGAATGAAGAGGGACAACTATATCTGTGGAGGGACATGCGTATGTACCCTTTCGTGCAAAGCTATTAAGAGCTCTACAATGAGCAAAGGGCTCTGAGTCTCCTGGTATTGTTACTGTATGTCCCTCATGCTTCAGCTTGATGCATTGATGAAATGTTGATGGCACTGCTTGCATGGCATGGATCCATGGTCGGCCTAGAAGCATATTATATGGAAGTTCCAAGTCTAAGACGTGAAACTTTGTCTGATGGCAAGTGGGGCCCACCTCCATTGGCAGCGTAATGGTGCCTGCTGACTCTCTTTCCGCGTTGTCGTATGCGGTGATAGTGATGATATGGGACTCAAGATCTTCTTCCGTATGTCCCAATTGTTTGACTAATTTAAGCGTGCAAGATGTTCAATCCAGATCCGTTATCCACAAGCACCCGTTTGATTTTCCTACGGGTAACAACTACCTCAATGTATAAGGGAAGATTATGTGTAGGATTCTCGGTAGGGACCTCCCTATGGTTGAAAGTGAGATGCTCACTGGGTGCAATATTTGCCACCGCGGCTTGAAGGTATGCAGGATCGACTTCTAAAGGCACTCTCGACCCCTGAAGAGTTTGATACAAAATGTCCTTATGCACATTGGATATCTTGAGAAGATCTAAGATCGAGATCTTAGCAGGTGTCTTCTCAAGTTGTTCTAAAAGGTTATATTTACCAGTTTTTGGGGTCAACAGAGAAGGTTCTGGAATCACGAGGTGGGCACACCTTGTTACCGTAGTGCAGTCCTTTCCCTTGATCCGGATGGTATTGACATGGTCAGTAAGGGAGCGAATACATCCGATAAGTGAATCGTAATGATTGTTATCTCTCTTGGTATACAAGTAATTCGTGGCTTTATAGGTTTGGGATGACTCTCCCCGATCTGGTTTTTCCTTTTCCGACTTATCATGCTTGGGGAATGGTTCCTTATGAATCCCCATTTTCTCATTAGGTGTTTGCATGTGGCTAGGTTTATCCACCTCTATCTCCCCGTTGTCAATGAGGTCTTGAATATAGTGGCGAAGTCGCAAAAATTTGTCTATTTTATGACCTTTAATGCGATGCATTTCACAGTATTCATGCTCCTTATACCATGAAGGTTTAGGAGTGTTGTCATCAAATGGTTGTGTTGTAGGATAGGTCATCATGTGGGCTGCATCCAACTATTTTAGTATGATAGAAAATGGTTCATTGAGGGAGGTGAATGTTCGTCACTTTGGTGGTGGTTGAATTGGGCCCTTGGTCAGTTTAAAAGGTTGACTGCTTTGGACCGTTTGAACATGTTTGGAATCAGTGATTCCGTCTCCCACCACGTTTTTGTTTTTGTTAAAGATCTTTGGCTTTTCAGTGGGTTTGACACTTTGGTTGTCTTTAGATTGGGTTTTAAGGGTGCCTTTGGCAATGAGAGCCTTTTCTATTTGAATCCCTTTCTCGATAACCTCCTCAAAGGTGTGGACACAATGCATTTGGAGGTGGAAAGCTATATCTGGTTTGAGATTAGGGACGAAAATACTGACTAGTTGCTTCTCAGGGAAAGCGCAAGGGAAGCGACTAGCTATCCCTCTCCATCATTGGAGGAAGCTGGCGAAGGTCTCATTTGGGCGTTGTTTTGTGCTGCACAAGTCTGCCATGGTGACGTCACTCTCTATGTTATATGAGAAATGACGCATGAATCCTTCTGCCAATTCTGGCCAGGTGAAAATTGATCCTCGTGGCAAGCGCGTAAACCATTCTAATGCTTGACCTCCGAGACTCTTAGGAAAAAGTCTAATGAGGTAATTATCACTATAAGACACCTCTTGACATGCCATGTAGAAATCTTTAACATGATCCCTTGGGTCTCCCTTTCCTTTGTATTTGTCGAACTTTGGCATATAAAATTTCTTTGGAAAGGGTTGAAGGGTCATTGTCTTGTCAAAAGGATAGGGGCATAGTTCTTCGTATTGGTATTTCCTAATACTCCCTATATTGCTTTCTTGTATGCTCGCAAGCGTTGCTTTCATAGATTGTACTTCTTGTGTGAGCAATTGTTCTTTAGTGGGAGAAGCGGGGATGTGTACATGATGATACCCTTTGTCTTCTTCTCCTTGGTTTTCTCGATGGAGTTCGTGGATCCTAAACTTAGGCTTTGAATTTTGAACGTTCTTGTTTGTGTCTTTCTGTACTTGGAAACTAAGCAAAGCTAGTTTTCGGCTTAAGTTACTGAGTTGTTGTTGGATTGTGACTTGGTTTGTGTCTTCTTCTTCTAAAGGTTCCTCCTCTTCGTATTGTGGAGGTTCTTCCCCTGTCTCATGTTCTATCTTGTTTCTTCTTGGCACTTTGATGAGGGGTATTCTATGCCCTACCACTTTATCATTTTCTGCGTAAGAAGTGGAAGCATGTCCGCCTGTTAAAATATCTTCCATATTGATAAGGGGGTGTTCCTCCTTAGTAGTGTCATTTGTTTGTAGTATTGGTTCCTTCTCAATGGGAAATTTGGCCCCTAATTCCATGACCCGTGCCAAAACTCTATCTTTGTTTCTAAGGAGAAACTCATCTAGTAGAGTGGGGTCAAAATCAAAGTCTGCGTGTGGTGATTCTAATTCATTTCCACTATGATCGACCATCTCTTATGTTTCCTTTTCTGCAGAAAATAGTGGTCCTAGATCGTGTCCGATAAAGGGGTTTGACCCTTGTCCGTTAGAGGTCTCCCAAGCATGTGCTTGTTGTTCCTCATATGTTTGTTTCTTTAACCCTAGATGCGTCTTGGGAGCCATGTTTTCATGATAAATTTCACTAAGGTAAGTTATAGATTTGTTCAAAATTCAATGACTACCCCTAAGTGAAACACAAGATGTACGTGTTAAGAGTAAATTAACAGTGTGAGAATACCAATGTGATAGAGTGATAAAGTCACCAATGAAACAATCATTTGGTACCAAAACCTAATCAAATGAAATACTTCCTAGACTACGTTTCAAAGTAATTTGTGATACCAGATGATTAACAAAATGTCTCCACTTATGCCAAGTTCAAAGGAATAAACAAGACGTAAGTAAATACATGAAGTTAAATGCGATCTCCCAATCAAGATATATGATGAGCAAGCTCAAGTCTGATTAAGACCTATATCTCAAAAAGTGCCAATTACGATTTGTGAATGACACAACAATATCACCAAGATATGTTAACCCACTTTGCAAAAAAGTGAAGTATTGATATCGAGGTGTTATTGATATAACACGCACAAATGGTAGTGCCTAGCACCTTTTGAAATCGAGGTAATAATAAAACCGAACAAAACAAAAATCTCAAAGTATAGCTAGGAATAGTTAAGAATGTGTGCAACGTAACCGTACAATATAGGTATTTATGTCGAGTTTACAAGAAACAAGACGTAAATATCAAAATTGTAATGATACAAGACAAACAAGCTAACTCCTCTATGGAAGTCCGCAATGATGAACCATGCCTGACTACAATGACGATCTTGACATGGGTATCAAGATCACAATGGCTACCAAATGACGTGAAAATGCCTCCACTCACTTTAGACGTTTAACTAACCCAGCCGCAAACATAGATGGGCGTAAACGGACATAAAAGTGAGAGAAACAGTCGAATGGCAACACAAAGGTAATCACACCTCTTTTGATCAACAAAGTGTCAAAAGAATATGAAGGAAATAAATCAAGAAAAAATGACAAAAAATGCTAGTCTTACTTCGGCAAAGTTTTTCCTCGCCCTAAGGCAAGTAAAAACTAGGCGATAGTAATACGTCACACATTTCTCAAAAATAAGGTTCACAACTCAACACTATTTTAAAGTGGTCAAAGTGGGCTCCTGGCCAAAGTATATTCTCCTAGGTGGTTCTCTCGCCCTAGGTGTTACAAAGTTGCCACGAGCGAGCGCGATTTACCCAAAAATTCGCACTAAATATTTTGGGAGTATCTCGGCTTTACTTTACCCCCTTCAAGAACAGTAGGCAACTAGTGCATCTACGTGTACTATCACTGGGGTCGCCACAATGGACAACTTGTAATGCTATCTCACAAAGGAATCACTAGTCAAGTAGGTAGTGCGGAGCACTTCCCATTTCGTCCACAAGGTTCCCTCTTGCATGGACTACTTTGGGGTTCCTGGAACCACCCCCATTGTTGTAGCTTAAGGCGTTATGCCAAAGGGGTTATGTTCCAGTTGAGCGGAGAGGGACATACCCTTTTCCGAAACCTGCAATACAGTGTTTTGAATATGTTGTTCTTTTTATCTTGTTTAATTAGGTGTGGTTTGATTGAACACCTTTTGGCAACCTGTATAACAACTGTATTAGTAGTTTTTGATTTCGTTTTGATTCCTCCTTTCTTTGACAAGCGTTTTTAGGTCCTGCACTTAAGCATTAGTAGTTCTCCAAGAAAATCACATTATTTAAAAGAGGATTAAAAGTTGCTTTTGATTCTCAAGATCATCCAAGGATGCAAGAGAAGAGCATACACAACAAATAATCCAACTAAAAAGTGAATAAAATCTTTTCAATCAATGAACCATACAAAATTCTTGATAAATGTTCATTCCCTTAAACCAAAAGTGAAAGATGAAGTTTCTAATTTACCAAATATTATAAAATGAAGACTAAAGTTGCTTTTGATTCTCAAGATCACCCTAAGGTGCAAGAGAAGAGCATACACAAATTTTATCCCAACTAAATAGAAATGGAAAACTTCAAGTCAAGGGACCGTTGAAAAATGCTTTGTAAAAGGTTCATTCCCTTAAGCAAAATGAATAATCAAGTTTCCAAGTTTAATCCCAATGTTTAACAAGATAGATATCAAAGTTATTTTTGATTCTCAAGATCACCAAAAGGTGTAAGAGAAGATCATACACATGCTTTGATCTAAATCGAGTAAGCATGGAAATACAACATTCATCAAAACATTAGACATGTTAGAAAATGACCAGTTTTAAAATAACAGAAAACCCTGCAACTTCTGTAAGTGTAAATCCCGAATTTATATTTTCATTGCATAGTTAACTTCAATACCTTTCCAACGCAAAAAAAAAATGGAGTCATTTCGAGTTTGTGAGCAAAATTTATGGCCTTCGGAAGATGGGTTACGCATATGCTCTTATGCTCATGGGTATGCACTTGACATGCACTCAAAAAATGTAAAAAAAACGTCCCTTAATATGCAAAATGGGAAAAATTTTCCAACCAAGATTCAATTTTGACAACAACCCATCACATTAATATATGAATAGAAGACTCAACCCTATCAAACATTAACATACATGCTCAAGAATTTAAGATTTTCAAGAAATTGACAAAACTAGCATGTAGAATGATGAAAAAGTAAGCTCTAAAAATGAAAACATGATGAAATCTTGAAATTTTCTCACCAACATTAAATTTTGACAGCAACCCACCACATTAATATGTAAATAAAAGACTCAGCACTATCAAACAATAACCTACATGCTCAAGAATTGAAAATTTTCAAGAAATTGACAAAACTAGCATGTAAAATGTTGAAAAAGTAAGCTCAAAAAATGAAAACATGATGAAATCTTGAAATTTTCTCACCAAGATTAAATTTTGACAGCAACCCACCACATTAATATGTAAATAGAAGACTCAGCACTATCAAACACTAACCTACATGCTCAAGAATTTAAAATCTTCAAGAAATTGACAAAACTAGCATGTAGAATGTTGAAAAAGTAAGCTCTAAAAATGAAAACATGGAGAAATCTTGAAATTTTCCCCTCAATTCCAATTTTGACAGCACTTCACCTCCTTCATACCTACAAGGAAGACCCAACACATGCAAACTCAATAAAACATGTTAAAAAAAACAAGTTAGATCAACATGTGTAAAAGAGGGTTAGTAACCAAAAAATAAAACTTAACTACAAAAACTTGAAATTAAGTGCAAAGGACAATGGAGTAAGTCCCATTGGGCGTGCCAAATGTGTGCATGTATACTTTGCTTAATGCTAAATCAAATGAAGCAAGAACTACCACCTAAAATAGTTCTACAATTTAGCTAAAACAAAGCATAAACACCATCATAATAAGAATTAAACAAGGGTTAGATGCTAGCATTCATCAATACAAACTTTGAAACTAACAATGCTAAATATTTAAACTCCTCTATTCTCTAACAAAAAATAAATGAATGGACCTAAGTAAGCTCCATGGCTATCAAAATAGTTGTCCTTAATGCTCCAAGAACCTAGGAATGGGGGCTAATCAAAGTTGGGCTACAAGACCCTTTTGACACCTCCCATATGACCAAGCACTTTAAGAAAGCGGCTTAACTCTTCAAGATGATGAACTCTCAAAAGGGCAAGGTACAAGCTCTTAGTCTCTTTGCTATATGCTTTGCATTTGCTCTCTTAGAAATTTTAGGTGTAAGTAAAAAGGTAGGTGGAGGGCTCTTTATATAGCCCAAAGGATAAAGGATTCAACACATTCTCATTAATGTGGGATAAAGGTAAAACATGATTAGGAATGGATAAGGTTGCTTTATTAAAAGTAACCTTACTTTAGAAGGATTTAATACATGTTTAACAAGTCATGGGAGTTGGGGGGTATTTTAATTAATCAAAGGTGATTAATTAATAGGTAGATGTAAGCTTATAGAAGCTAATTAGAGGAATATTAGTACGATTTAGGCTACTTTAAGGGGATTAAATCAATTAAATATTGATTTATTGGTTAAATGGAAGGGACAGCTAATTAATTAATAATAATTAATTAGTCTAGGTAGTAGGGGTGATTTATTAACAGAAAGTCGTTAATTAGGGCATTCGTTGGATATGCAACTTAATTAATTAGCTTAGTGTAATTAATTAATGATGATATGAGGGAAAATGAGTGCTTTTGACGATATGTCATTGATTTGCGAGAAAGGGGATAATTAGCACAATTTAAGTATTTAAATTGCTTGGGTGTAATTATAGGTGTATACAGATCTATAATTTATTTGACATACAATTTATCTTTCTAACATGCTAATGGGTGCTTCATGTATAGCATTTTCCTTACAAGTCTATTTACAACCATGGCTATCTAACACATTTTTTTACTATTGTTTGCTATTATTTATTATTTTTTGTGGGTTATGCCCTATGTTTTTTTTTATCATTATTTACTTGATTATGTCCATTTAGGACATGATTTTATTGTGACATTGTGAGTGATTTCACATTTATGAAACCCACTTTTCGTAGTCCATCTTGTCTTTTTACTTGTTTGTCACATTATCTTCTCTTGCATGACTAACTATTTTTACTATTGACACTTGCTACTAGCCCATCTTGTTTGAATGTGCCTTGGTTTCTACCATGCACATCCCCTACTCCCTATAGGTATCCATTTCAAATCATTTTCAATTCCTCTCCTTTGGACTGCATGATCCTACATTCGTCGCATGCATTCCAAATGAGGGGGGCATCTATTGGGTGAATAAATCACCCTTACAGCAACACATATCTCTGGAACAACATAATACAGTACATCATTGGCACAATTTATAGTCACAAAACTTGTCTAGATTTAGACTTGAATCAGAATATTAGAGCAGACACTAGCGTCCAGTCTTGGATAGTAGTGATGGTCACTTGTGTTCTTTCTGAGTGCTAGTGTCCTAGGGGGAATACAATCAATTTCTTAGATTAGCACAATTCACAGCTATTTTCAGAGCATTTCTCCATTAGTAGGCACTCACCTCCAAGTAAAGAATTTAGTTTATTAGTCACGATCAAAATAAATCGAGATGTGTTATCTGTAGTTGAAATTTGGGAAGAAATCATGGAAGGAGGGAAAAGATAAACCTCTCTCTCGAACACTCTTCTCTTGTGATATGAGATCACCTAAAAAACTTGTGCTTGGCATAAGATCACCCAAAAAACTCACCTTCGACATGAGATCGCCCCAAAAAATCACCCTTCACAACATTTTAGGACATCTTTCTATTCTTTTACACTCTTATACATCATTTGAACAATTTCCTTTATTACTAATTTTGCACACTTTTACATGCATACACACACTTTACTCAATTTTTTCTTATATAGGTTCATCCTTAATATGCAACAAGGAGCAGCTTACATTATCAAACATAGGTTCCAATAGCACATTACATATATGCTTCAACCCTAGGGTCCACTTCCATTTCTTATTTTTCACACTTCACATTGTGATCACTCCACTCTTCACTTGTCCACTCAGACACGCCATTGGCTACAAACTTCTCTACATGATCATAAGGTACAGACCTTCTATCTACTTTATGCTATCAATTATTCACTCAATAGAATAAAGTGGGGATAAAATGTAGACACAAAATCTATGCACTTGGGTACATTTATAGGTCTTAAAAACATGTTATCATTTACATGATTCATAAGAAAGAAAACCAGAAATTGACAACTCTCTTTGGCCTTTTGCTTTGTCTTCTATACTTTCATTGACCTTATACATCTTTCACTCTTATCAGCATTTGAATGTTTTATTTTTCTATGGCCTCAGACACTAGCACCTAATTCAGACATTAGAGTCAAGCACTCATATCCTCTTGGGTGTTCTTGTCCCTCTTTATCTTTTCCTTACTCCTTTTTGCCCCTTTCGCTTCTTAATTACTTTTTATTAATATGGAATGTCCTTTATATGCCACTTAAAAAATTAAAATAAGGGAATCAAATAAATACATAGTTATGCTTTCAAAATGAGGGGCTAAGCACTAGCATTACATATTATCACCTAAGCTTGCATTCAAAGGCACAAGAGCACTTCAAAGGCATTCATCTCTTATATTCACTCAAGGGATAAGAGATTCATACTTTCACATACACAGCATAGGTTATAGATGCATTCAGTGATTAAGGAGTGAAACCAGTGTGATAATCAATGACCAACAACAAACCTCCTCTCACATAGAAAACACCAGATCTAGATTATTCACACAGATTCTTGTGTCCAAACACATTCATCAATGTTTGGGAACTCTTACCCACTTGTGGGTGCTCCTACCCTACACATATTCATGCCTCGGAACCTCTAGTGATCCTGATGACACTCTTCTCGGACTGTTTCAGTCATTCACACACCCAGATCACTTCCAGATTGCTCAGGAATTGGCTAAGTCTTTCTCTCTCTCTCTCTCTCTCTTGCTTAGGGTTTCAATATTATTACATTCTTATGGCTTGTCTACTTTATTATATTTTATTATTTGTACATCATTTATCATATTATTTACTCTGTAATTAAGATTTAATTCCAAAAATATTAAATCAGTTTCAGAGGTGTCATGACAAACAAAAGAAGGGTCAGTACTTGTAACTGACATATTACAGATGTAATAATTGCTTTGTGACATCTTAAGGTAATGTCACCTAGAGTATTTTGTACGAATTAGAGAAGGTATAATATCAAGGGGTCAGTAGTGGAAGTTTAAGAGGAAGTTATCCTCATGTATATGTATGTCTCTATGTGCCTTAAAATTAGCTTTTCAATGTCAATATTGAAATTGAATGATTTAATGAGAGTATGATGTTTGAGAGGTGAAAATAGAGGTTCAACCTATCATGTGTGAGCCTAAGGAGGTGTAGAAATCTTCATGAGGACTAAATTTACAGGTGTATGAGCTTATGAAGAGTGAGAGGTATGAGATGATTTCATCAAATAATTTTTGTATGACAGATGTTCATGGAAAATGGCTTGTGAATATTTTTTTAGAAGCAGTATGAGAAGATGAAAAAATAGGTGAATCAAGGTGAATGAAGAGGGAGGGTGAATATAGAGGATCTAAATCATAGGTCACAATTTGTTAATTCAAGTAACTATATGAAGGTTATCAAAACTTTGTAAATCCTAAGTTGATGCTTAGCAATATAGGTCGTTGTTGATTCCATGCAAGTTAGAGTTTGTAAAAGGTTAAGTTGGTGCTTGACTGAATTATTGGGAGCTATTTCTTCCATACAAGTAGGAGATTGTAAAAGTTGAAGTGGGTGATTGACTAAATTATTGGAGTTTGTGCTTCAAGTTGAGTGGGTACTCAATAAATGAAATCCTTGTAATCTCTTATAGGACAATTGTCCAAGTATTACATTGATTTCAGTGGGTTTTTCTCCCTTTAAGGGTTTCCCACATTAAACATGGTCTTCATGTGTTTTTTCTTGTTATTTTCTCATGATTGAATTTTTTTTTCCTTGTGGTTAAGGTTTATTAATATTGAATTACGTTTTGAGATTTGAAATTGGTCTCAAAAGTTTAAAAAGCATTGATTCACCCCTCCCCTCTCAGTGTTTGTGTTTCTAATAATTGGTATCATAGATAGGTCATTTTGGAACAAGTTTGATAGCTTGGAGGAGATCCTTAAAGCAAAAACATGGGTAACCTGTCTGAATCTGTTCTTAAAAGGAAGTTTGAGATTGTTGAGTCCATGATTGATGGATTGAAAAATGAAATTAGATGCTTGGAAGCTGAGCATGGTCAAGTCTTCAAAGAGATGGAATTTCAAATTGAAGGTGTGGAAAAATCCCTAAAGGAAAAATAAAATTCTTTCCTTAGATATGAAGAAGAATCGAGAACCTTGAAATTTGATCTAGAAGAATAAAACAACTTATTAAAGATGTATGGAAAGTTGGAGAAGATATCTGATGTCCTTGATAAAATTTTAGAGATTCAAAGGGTAATAGGTGATAAGACATGTCTAGGATTCAAAGGAGAACCTGTGGAGAAGTGTGAAAATGAAAATTCAGGGTCTAAGTAGACAAATAAGCATGAGGGAGGCCAAGGAAACAAGATTGAGAATGTCTAACTTAGTTGGGAAACCTAATGCATCTAGGTATGAAAGATATTTCAATGGCTATTGTTTTACTTGCAGTGGTTTTGGGCATAGAGCTAAGGAATGTAGTAATTTTTTCAAATATGATCATCCATGAAGGGATTATAGAGATAAGAAGTCAATGAGTATCACTTGTTTCAATTATCAAGAGAAGGGTCACACTACTAGGTATTGTCTCTATGAATCATAGATTCAAATTTGGAAAAATGAAGGTCCTAGAGGTGATAATTCAGTTGTGTATTATAATTACAACAAGGTTGGACATTTTTATAGGAAGTTTCACAGTTATAAGGATGTTAATTATAGTTAGAATATCAAATATTCATCAATCTAGAAATAAGAATGGTGTTACACGTTACATTTTTCATGAACATGGACATTTAGTAAAGTATTGCTATTAAAATGAACATTGTAGGTACAACTAATTCAGAAAAAATAAACTATGATGTATATATTTACTTTTGTAAATTATTATGTATGATACAACAAGCAAGGTATGACATTAAAGTATAGAAAATGTCTCAAGCAGATAAGCAAAGGAATTAAAACCCTAAGTGTAATAGAGAGTTAGGTTACATATCTAATTTTGCAAATATCATGACACTGTGTGAAGGTGGAAGACTGGAATAATGGTAGTACAAGACCTCAAAACCAAACCCAAACAAGTGTAGCAGTGTAGAAGGAGCAGGAACCATGGTGCTTGGACTGGTACTTGGGTGCCTGGGCACTAGGATCCCTTCCTAGGCACCAGGGTCTAAATAGGAGCTCCAGAGATGAATTTCGTAGGGTCTCCAGATGATCCAAAACCCTCTTTTTTGTCATTATATGATCACACTATGATTGTTGATGTTAACGATAACCTGTAATAAAGAGATCACCTGCATAACCCTCAAAATAACATCAATTCCTAAAAAATAAAGATGTAAAATGAGGGGTCAGATTGTCCTCACTTTTCAAACAAGTGATCTTACAACTAATCCTTGCACTAAATCTCAAACCCAATGTAGTTCTATGTTTGTGTGTGTGGAATCATTCCCTATGTGGCTCTTGTGCATGTCATACTTAATAGTGAGAAAAGTATCTAGATATAAAAATATGTAATAAATGTGTGCATGAAATAAAATGAACTTCCCTCCCATGTATGTGATGCAGAAAACCATCCCTTTTCCCTTGTAGTGGTGTTATTTGAATGCAAAGATGCTCTTGAGTGCTTGTGAGATGCAACCTTAGGTGATAGTATAGATGCTTAAATCTTGGTACTTTAATTTGGTCACATAACTTTATATTTATATGCTCCTCTTATTCAAGTTTCGTAATTGGTCGCTAAAAGGTCAACCCCTAAGAGATGGGGATGACCAATGGCTGGAAAGGACCAAAAAAGGAGTGAGTAAAGTACAAAGAGGTCTAGGGTTCCTAGAGGGGATGAGGGTGCATGGGCACTAGCGTGCTGACTAGGTGTTAGTGTCCATAGCTAGAAAAGGTGAAGTATGAAGGGTCAAACTAGGTTGTGAGGTCTGTAAGGCAAAGAGGAAGACTGGAAAGGAACCTAAGAGGCCAAATATAATGATCAATTAGTACTTTTCTCTTGGAAGAAGCATATGAATAATAGTATGTGATTATAACCTAGTAATGTACCCAAAGTGCGTGATTTAGTGTCTATATTTTCCCCCACTTTATTTTGGTGAGTGAAATCTCAATAACATAAAGAAGATATAGATGTATGCCTGATAACCATGTAGATTGACGTAAAATCGTGTCGAGACAAGAAAATCATGGAGTGATAAAAAGTGTGAAACGTAGATGCCAAGAAGAGGAAGTAAAGAGAAAAGAGATGAATAATGACCCTAGGGTGAAAACGCATGTGTAGATGTGATTTTGTACCTGTTT
Source organism: Taxus chinensis (assembly GCA_019776745.2). Taxonomy (NCBI): domain Eukaryota; kingdom Viridiplantae; phylum Streptophyta; class Pinopsida; order Cupressales; family Taxaceae; genus Taxus; species Taxus chinensis. The sequence goes on along the minus strand of CM034154.1, from coordinate 749,269,398 downwards.
TTGATGATGTGCTTAGAGCATGATGGTTGTGTGTTGATGTTGAATTCCACTTCCCATAAGGAAAGACCTACAAAATATAAGTATGAACAAGTAGTCAAATATGTGTGTATATATGTAACAATACATGTAAAAAATATGTAAATAGTAGAAAAGGGAACATGTACACATGATCCATGATGAGAAAAGGTGATCGAAAGGATCTTGAAGATGTTGATGGAGAGTAATTTTTTTGGTTGATCTCGTGCCATGGAAATAGTATAGGGAGAAAGGTCTAGTATTACTCTCTAACCTTTGAATTCTTCCTGAAGTAAAAACACCACTGCAGATGGTGTGTACAACTCCGATCCAATGTGAATAAGTGTGATCAAATGTGATTTCCAAGTGTTGAAGGACTATCTACCCTATGAAAATCCTCTATGATAATGTTAAAAATTGTACATAACTAACAGATGTTATGTATCTTCCCCCTAGTCTCAGGCACTTAGGAAGGAGCAAAAGCACCTACATTCCCAAGTTTGATCCTGGGCACAAGTGTCTGTACTAAAGTAAGGATCCAAATCTAATTCTGAGCCATGTCTGAGTCTGTAGACTGCGGTGACTCTATGTTTTAGTGTGTTTAACTACTACTATAGACTGTTGAACTATTCCTGTAACTACTGAATTATGCATGTAACTGTTGAATGGGGTGACTAATTCACCTAATAAATTCCCCCCCTCATTTTGGGTGCATGTGACGTGTTTCACTCGGAAAATGCTTCGTTCCTTATAGAAACAGATAAGGTTAGGGTTAGGAGGAATACCTGTAGGATGTCGAGATGATGTGCGCGTACCGTAGAGAAAGATCAGGTTGACTGCGGAGAACTCCTTTTTGTCTGGGAAGGACTACCTGCAAATAAGAACACAAGACCACAAGATTTGATTAAACCATAAATGAGGAAACTGCCTTGGGCCCAGGAAATGTAAAACTTCCTTTCGAAGGTGGTCAGTTTCCCTGCTAACGTGAATTAACACAAAAGACTGTAAAATATCAATTAAATTGCTTGGCTGAACTGGGTAGGGGAAAGGCTGTTTTTCCTGGTTTTGATCAAAGGAACCGATGTCGGTTACCTATAACCGATGCCGGTCACTGATAACCGATACCGGTGGGTTCTAGGATCTTCTGGGCTGGTTGTGGAGTTTGTAATGGCAGGTTTTTGGATAGTTTTTAGGAAATGGGATGGTTAGAAACAAAAGAATGACAGCTAGAGGCAATGGTGCGTTGGATAATGGATTCAGAAACGGGTTTGGGAGGACTGTAATTCCAAAAGCATAAGAAATGTTATAATGGAGGACATGCAAGATATAACTTACTGGTTTTGATGAAGGTGCAAGTTGATCTCTTTTGCTGTAAACACGTCTAATATTTTCACTCGTCTCTGCTTGGTCAAGTGAAGATCTGGACTCTGTTCCTCGTTCGTAATGCCCTCGCTTGATCTAGAAATCCTTTGACTGATCTCCAAAATGAAATTCCGATCCGTTGTTTTGGTTTGGGGAGCCCATTTACAGGGAACCGATGGCGGTTGCGTAACCGACGGCGGTCGAGTAGGAACCGGCATCGGTAAGGAAAAAGTAGGCTATTTTTAGTAAAATAGCCCATCTTCCCTGCTTTTCTCCCGAGAGATCAGTTGCGGGCTTGGTCAAGTGGCTAGAAGGTCGGCTTTTGGTGCGAGTAAGGAGGCATTAGTTATGGATGTGAGTCTAGACCAAGTCATGGGTCTTAATTAGCTTAGTTTAGGGTTAGGGCTAGGTCATGATGAGGTGGCAAGGTGAGGTGGCGGGTAAGGTGATGTGGATTTATCAATTACAAGGTAATTAATAAATGATTGTGTATAGTTTAGGTAATGAGGTTAGGTTGCGAAATGGGATGCGGGTCACAAGGGGTCGTGAGACACGAATTTGGTGTCTACATTAGCCCCTTATTGTCGTGTAGCTTGTTCTGTAAAGCTGCGCGGACAATAAAATGAAGTGGTTTCTTATGTTAAAGATATAGGTAATCCCCCTCAAATCTATCACAGTTTGAGTGAACGGGAAATCAGGGATAGGGTTGATAAAGGGTATATGTGGTAGAGAGGATGGTAGGGTGGTGGGGTAGGTCCAAGGAAGCAGACGCATGTTGAAATGCAATAGTATGACTAGGGTACATGATTTGACTAGCAAACCAGCAATGTATAGGCAAAGGTCGATAGTTTATCCAAACAAGGGTGATATAATCCTGGTATCCAAGGCATAGGAAGTAGCTCCAGGGTATATAATAGGTAAGGTACCGGAACGTTTAGGCATGTTCGGCAGTACCAAAAGGTTGGTTTGGTTGAGATAAACGTCACGGTCTAGGTCTGGGCAAAGCTGGTCAACAGATCAAGTCAAGGACCCTAATCATGCGAAAACACGAACAGGTGAGCTCGATTGAAATACAAGGTACATGATGGATGTATAAAATAAAACATTGATTGTGGGTATGGTATGGAAGTGATATGGCCTTGGGTCAGGCGGTGGCCCTGGGTCGGGCTAAATAGGTAGGGCGAGGCCTTGGGTCGGGCCAATTGGTAGGGTGAGGCCTTAGGTCGGGCCGAATGGTAGGTTGAGGCCTTGGGTCGGGCCAAATAGGTAGGTTGAGGCCTTGGGTCGGGTCAATTGGTAGGTTGACGCCTTAGGTCGGGCCGAATGGTAGGTTGAGGCCTTGGGTCGGGCCAAATAGGTAGGTTGAGGCCTTGGGTCAGGCTGGACAAGTGAACAAATGTTGTGCAGCAAAGGTGGACAGAGGCGATATTGGTGAAAAAGAGGCAAGGAGTAAAGAAGGGAAAAGAATGGGGTGAAAGTTGGGTACCAAACCGATGTCGATTCTGCATGACCGATATCGGTTAAGGGACCGATACCGGTTTCTTAGGGCAAAAAAGAAACCGACATCGGTTAAGGTCGAAAAACCTATAAAAAGAAAAATACGGCCTGTCATTGTCACTTTTGTTATTTGCAATCCAAATTGACTTGTCTGACGTGGAGAGTTGATTTGGAGGGTTATTGAGTGAGGTGGAGCTATTTGATTGGCGGAGAGAGTTGATAGTGGGCCCGAATAGTTGAGGAGGCAGCAGGTGATTGGCCGGGGACCCAGCAGATCCGGATTGGAGCCATGGCACAGGTAGGAGGAGCTGGAGGAGCTGGACCAGCTGGACCGCCACCACCCATCCCACCACGACGACGTGTCGTCGTACCGGTAGGTTGTAAACTCTTTAATTTGGTGATTCGGTTGAGTTATGTTGTTTTTGGGATTTGGGTAGGAATTGGTATTTTATAGGAAATAATGGGTAAATGGAGGTAATTCGAGAAAGGGAGAGGGTAGATAGGTTAGATAGGCTAAGGCGGCTAGGTGTGTAAAATTTGGGGGTGTTTGGGTGGGTAGATGGGTAAAAATAGATGAAAAATGGTTTTTTGGGGGCCGCGCGGGGGTTCGGCTCGGGCAGGAGACAGTGACCGATGTCGGTCAATAGGCGACCGACATCGGTCGCAAAAGCATAGGGTGAGGTTGAATTGGAGGCTACCGGCATCGGTCGCGTATCGGCCGGTATCGGTGGGGGGAGGTTGAGGGTGGGGGATTTTTGTGGGTTGGGTGGGTGTTTTGATTTTTGTGGGTTGGGTGGGTGAGTTTTTGGTTTAGGGTGAGTTGGGTTGAGTTGGTTGGGGTTGGGTTGGTTTTGTAGGGTTTAGGGTTTAGGGTCTAGGTTTTGTGGGTTGGGTGATTGAGTGGGTGGGTTGGGTTGGGTTGGTTGTGTAGGGTTTAGGGTTTAGGGTCTAGGTTTTTGTGGGTTGGGTGGTTGAGTGGGTGGGTTGGGTTGGGTTGGTTGTGTAGGGTTTAGGGTTTAGGGTCTAGGTTTTTGTGGGTTGGGTGGTTGAGTGGGTGGGTTGGGTTGGGTTGGTTTTGTAGGGTGGGTTAGGTGTGGGGTTAGATTTTGGGTGTTACAAAAAGGGGGTTTAGATGGTAAAGTAGGTGTTATAATAAAGAGTGGGTCTAAGAATGTGGGTTGGTTTTGCAGGCACGTCAGTAGTTGACGATGCGTGATAGGATGCCTCCATTATTGAGTCGGATGAGGCCACACATATCTGTGGCGCATTGGGCCATCATGCGCGAGGTGGGACTTGGCGGGGTCCAGAGGTACAGAGCGATAGACAGAGATCACAGCCTGATGATCGCCCTCATCGAGAGATGGGATCTGGCGGCCAATGTGTTCCATCTGCCGACCGGGGAGATGACCGTCACCTTAGAGGATGTGTATCGCATCCTGCGGCTACCGATCGAGGGAGAGGCCATTTTCCAGGTAGATTCAGAGACTGCCATGGATAGCATACTGCAGGTTTTTGGGGATCCAGCCGCGCTTCTTACGTATCATAGCGCGAGCATTGGATATGGTGATATGTACCGCGCACACAGACATGAGACATGACTTGCCGTGTTGATGATGATAGGGATCACCTGCTTCGCCCTCCCGGATTCAGAGGGAGGCCGCTTCCCACGGGAATTGATGGGGGTGCTGCTGGAGATGGTGGAGGAGCACACCTGTTTTGCATGGGCACCAGTGTATCTGGTGCAATTATACAGGGAGTTATGGGGCTATCGCCGGAGGAGGCGATTTGGTATTTGTTCTACATTTTTGTTGCACTGTTGGGCATACGAGCACATCGTATGCATCAGGCCGGTAGGGCTACCCCAGCAGCCAGGGCCACAGGTCGTATACCGATATGGATTTCAGAGGTGGTTGGGGGTCGTGGGCCAGCCACGAGCAGTTGTTGCAGGTCGGGATGTGGCCTACTATAGACATATGCTAGAGGGCCTTACATCAGTAGACATTATATGGAGACCCTACAGAGGTCACCAGCCTGGCAGAGGAGCCCGCGTACAGCTGCACCTGATCCAGTATACATTCTGGATAGAAGGACGGAGGCCGGGAGAGTACGAGCGGATACCCCTAGAGAGGGTACGCAGGCAGATGGGGCTGCGACAGGACGAGCCACCTCCCTTCCCTCAGTACAGGAGGGATGATGTAGAGGCCCCACTACCGGCGCCACAGCCTTGGGATCCAGACTGGGTAGCGGAGAGACCAGCAGACGAGGGTGTGGATGATGCCGGGTGCACGGGAGCATACAGGGTTTGGTGGGTTGGTCAGAGAGCGGCGAGGGTAGCACAGCCCGCACAGCCAGACTTGGCAGCGGTGACGGCAGAGAGAGATCAGCTCAGGGGCCAGGTGCAGCTGTTACAGGGGCAGCTAGCTGTAGCACAGGCACAGGTAGGTATCTTACAGGGGCAGCTAGTCCAGGCTCAGACTCAGGCACAGGCACAGGCAGCACCGCCACCAGCACCACAGCCACAGGTGCAGGCTCAGACTCAGGCAGCAGCACAGGTACCAGCACCACCACCAGCAGTGGTACAGCCACAGCCCCAGGCACAGGTACAGGTACAGGTACCACAGCCACAGGCTCCACCAGCGGCACCAGCACAGGCACAGGGGGCACTGGTAGTAGGTGTCAGGGGACCAGCCCCAGTTCCTACAGTGGCGCGAGATCGCTATATGGAGGTTAGAGCAGAGGCCCGATATTATCAGGATATTCTTGATAGTACCGGAGTCGAGTATCAGGCATATGCAGCGCATAGATCAGAGACCTCTCGGAGCCAGAGCTCTCAGGGAGGCGCAGCCACAGCTGGTGGGTCCGTCACAGGCAGGAGGCGAGAGGCACCACAGGGACCAACAGGGAGAGGTGCCGAGGGCGGTGGGGAGAGCTGATAGATCCCCGACATGGTTTTGCATTTAGAGATGGGGCACCGGTCTGCGAACCGGGTGTATTGATAGAGGCCTGCGTGCCTATGTATTATTCATGTATTCATTTATTCATTTATTGTATACCGGCCTGCGAGCCGAGTAGGGATTGTATATTTGATACCGGCCTGCGAGCCGAGTATATTTTTGATATGAGAGACCGGCCTGCGAGCCGAGTAGAGATTTTTGGTAGGTATTGCGGCCTGCGTGCCGGCTTTGGTATATTATGAGATCACAGAGGCCCTGATGTAGGGCACATTGTATTTTTTGAAAACTGGTATATATATAGAGACGATGTTTTGATCCACATGCTGTGTTTAAAATGTGTTGAAATATGTGGTTAATGGCTGGTAATATATAGAATGTGTGATGAGTTTAATTGACATGTTGATATATAGATGATGCTGATGTTTTTGTTTGTTTGTGCGTTTATATGAATGTCAGGTTATGTGATAACTTGGTGGTTTTGTGACAGTGTGATATATGTAACTGATGAGCTGGATCCAAATGATGTAGAGATTGATAGTTTCCTGATATTCGTAGTTGATGGTTGTGTATTTGTATAAATGATGGTTAATGAAATTATAATGCTATGTATGGTGGATGAACAAATATGGTAAATTGTGTTGTGGATGCAGGCAAAGAGGCGGGCGCGACAAAAATTTAGGTAGAAAATGAAGAAAAGAACCATGTTTCAAAAAGGCAGTTGTGTAACCGATATCGGTTATAAAACCGACGCCGGTAGCTGAATGACCGATATCGGTTAGGTAACCGATACCGGTTATTTAGGTATGCTCTTTTCTAAAAATAGAAAAGCTAGGGTGGCAACTTCAGTTTTAATTTTAGAGCCATGCAAAAGGTTAAATACGCGAACGCGACGCTTTTTGACGACTGAAGCAGGTATTTGCATGAGAGATTTGAGTGATAAGGAGAAGAGAGATAGGAATTTGTATGAGAGATTTGGGTGATAAGAAAAGAGACTGGGAAGGTGAATGCGATCGGAGATTCAGAAAGTAGAAAGGTGAATTTGAAAAGGGTGGTGATCATGGCAGAACGAGGAGAAGCATCCAGCAGGCAGGGACAAGAGGGAAGACAAGGGCCACCTCAAGCCGCTGCAACCCAAGAGGTAAACGTTTTGATTGTGATCTGATTTTTGTATGTGTTATGAATAAGAGATTAAGTGGGTAGATATGAAGAAGAAAACATGATAGCAAGGGTTATAGGTGAGGTAAGTGTTACATGGTAGGTAATCAAGGGTTTCGGGTATGTCTGTGTATTCAGAGGGGAATAACGAGAAATTTATTGTCGTAGGTGGTTGTTTTTAGGGAAGGTGTATATAACTGACAGGGACCGGTATCGGTTATGGAGAACCGGTAGCGGTTACTCAACCGATATCGGTTATGTATAACCGGTACCGGTTACTGGAGGAATTTCCAGAATGTTTGAAAAATCCCTGACGGGTTGAATGGTTGTTTGTGGTTTTGGTGTATGCAGGCAGAGGCAGGGTTGGGGATGAATGATAGCGTGCCAGCGCTGTTGTCGCGAATCCGAGCGGATGTAACACCAGCGGAATGGACATTGATAAATCATTTGGGGTTAAGTGGAATCCGTTATTATTCACGAATCGCACGTAACCATGGTATGTTACAGGCGCTGATTGAGAGATGGAATCCTGAGACAAATACCTTCTATCTGCCAACAGGTGAAATGACAGTAACATTGGAAGATGTGTTTCGTATTTTGAGACTCCCTATTATAGGAGAGCCAGTATATCAGGCACTACCTAGCGCAGGGCGGGCAGCGATAACAGAAGTGTTTGGTCCTTATGCACGAGACTTAACACAGCGAGGTTTGTCATTCACATATGGGGTAATGTATGCAGCACACCCTGAGGAGACAAGGTTAGCCGTGATATTAATGATAGCAGTAGGGTATTATGCATTACCAAGGGTAGAAGGGGGAAGATTTCCAAAGGCATTGATGGGTGTTATTTGGGAGATGATAGAAAGGAATGTGACTTTTTCCTGGGCACCTACATTTTTGGCGGAGCTATACAGGGGTTTATGGGCTTGTAGGCGAAGTCACAGGACAACGTTGGATTGCTCATACTTATTACACTGTTGGGCCTATGAGCACATTGTTTGTGTGCGACCAATAGGCCGATCCATCCAGGCAGGAGAGACCGGAGTACAGAGGTTGGGATTCCGGCGATGGGTCCAGATAGAACAAGAGGCAAGATCTCAGGCCGTGCCGGGTGACATTGAGTATTACAGGTAGGTATGGGAGAGGTTGACGGTTTGCGGATATCTGTTGGAGGCCCTACGGGAACTATATGGTAACCGAGAACATAGCTGAGGAGTTGAGAGGTGTAGAGCGATTGAGGTGGATCGCGGGGTACAGGCCAGGTGAATATGAGAGGATTCCTATAGATCGCGTGCGGCGACAATTTGGATTTGTGCAGGACATACCACAGGCTTACAGACCATATATGAGGATCGATGCCGAGGCAGCATTCTCACCACCTCGGCCAACACCTCCAGAAGGGCCCGAGGAGATAGCAGCCGATCGCAGGGTAATGGATGCAGGAATGACAGAGGCCTATAGATTATGGTGGGTAGCAGAACTGCGAGGTGCACGTGAGCACCCTGACATAGCGGTGATTACAGCAGAGAGGGATCGTCTGCAGCGTTTTGTTCAGCAGCTCCAAACGCAGGTGAATGAGACCAGAAGATTGTTAGTGGTTGCGGAGTCACGGGCGGCGAGACTAGAGGCTGGAGTTCTCCATGCGAGAGGGCGTATTCACATGTTACAGGAGAGATTGGTAGATCAGTGGGCGGTACCAATAGCCGCGGTACCTTTGAGGACAGAGAGGCCCGGCGAGAGGGGTCGACGATTACGAGCATCACCTAGTTCGGGATGAGTTGTGATGGTCTGAGTACATGTTAGCGAGGTATAAGAATAAATAAGGATGCCGACCTGCGTGTCGATGATAGAGAAGATGTATTTGTTTAACATCTAAATAAAACTGAATATGTATGTTGTTTTGAGTTATGATAATAATAAGATTATCGGTGTTTTGATTTTCGGTGTTTCGAAAAAGGATAAAGAGAAATGTGATTAAAATAAAAATACACAAAAATATTTATATTCACCACACAGGATAGGTTATGGTAGGGGATGGTCGAGCTAACCTTGGGAGACCCCATGTCTCCGAAGTGCTGCCTACATAGCCCTTTGCACAAAGCAAGGAAGGGCCTCAGACCGATGTAGTTCTCCCTTAGGACCAGGGAGGGGTGAATTCCGGTAATTTAGGTATGGTTAGGCAATTTGTTGGTTGATAAGATTGTGATGTTGATAGGGTAATGTTGTTGGTGTTGGTAAGGTACGGGCGATGTCGATGTAGGTAGAGGTAAAGCGAAAGTTAGCTTACCCAAAGAGAAGGGAACCATGTCCTGATTAAGATCAACACACAATCCTAGATGCGAGGCAAAGAGGAAAGAGTGCTCCATAGGTGAAAAGAGCGAAACCAACAACATAACTTAGAACGAGCTTGAAGCCCTAGGTACCGTGCATAGACGAGAAGTCACTAGGTGAAAAGAGTTGTATGATCACAACCTATCAGGTGTACGTTACATCCCTTGAGTTGAAACAAATGGTGAGGTGAGGTGGATGATATAGCTGAGGTACGGAGAATTGATTGCAAAGTGAGCGTTCTGACAAAAGAGAACCTACCCTAAATAGACAAGTCCATGACTCAAAAGTTTTTCTGAATGAGGCTTTTTTTTTTTTTTTATTAAAAGTAGACTGATCGATGCGGGAAGTCTACAGGGGATATTGATTGTATTATTCTTGAGGTCTTCACGAAGCTGATCAATGCGAGAAGCTTCTGATAAAGGCTGACTGTGTATAGCTGTCCTTCGAGGGAGTAGTCTATTTATAGTAGCAGATATAATTGTAATGCATAGCTGTCCTTCGGGGGAGCAGTCTATATATAATAGCGGCAATAATTCGACATATAGCTGTCCTTCGAGGGAGCAGTCTATATTTAATTTAAATGACTAGATGTTCATTTGGTGTGAAGCATCTAGTTAGTAGGAAGTTTGACTCAAGAAAATCCCCAAAGAATACGGCGTATTTTAATACTTTGAAGTCATGGACTGGACTAAAAAAAGGGGAAGGCATTATCAAGGGGAGGTGAGGATCAAACTATGTTAGCCGATTGCTATTATGAAGTGTAGGAAACAGAGTGTATGTAGTGGTAAGTGAGCTCAAGGGACGAGCAGTAGGTAGATAAGAAGTGATATAATACTAATTTCAACAGTAGAATGGTCGAAGATGCAAGGCATTAAGGGGTTCAGGCTCAGGTTTACCATTAAGCGAAGCTAAACGATAAGTACCAGATCCATAGGTATGAGTGATTATATAAGGCCCAATCCAATTGGGAGCAAATTCTCCACGTTTGCTCTTTTCTAGTTTGGTTACATGTTGATTCTCTTTGAGAACAAGATCACCAACCTTAAAGGTACGCTCATAAAGTCGTTTATCATAAGCACGTTTAATGCGTTTTTGATAGATTTGAAGGTGATCAAGAGCTGTAAGACGGCGTTCGTCAAGAAGCTCCAATTGGGCTAACCGCTCTTGGCGGAAATCATCGTTGGTGAGAATATCCTGAAGAGATATTCTAAGGGAGGGTATTTGTATTTCGAGAGGCAAAACAGCCTCGGTACCGTATACCAAAGAAAAAGGTGTGGCATTAGTGGAGGTACGAATACGAGTGCGATAAGCCCAAAGGAAAAGGGGATGTGATAGTGGCCAATTTCTTCCGGATTCATTGACAACTTTCATGAGGATTTTGGTTAGGGTTTATTAGAGGACTCGGCTTGTCCATTGGCTTGTGGATAGTAAGGTGATGAGAAACTAAGTTTGATACCAAAGTTGTCACAAAGGTCTCGCAACAACTTGTTTTTGAAAGATTTTCCATTATCTGTTATCAGGCGGTGAGGAACCACCAAAACGACAGATAATGTGGTGGTTAATGAACTCGACAATTTTTTCTTTTTTGATTGAAATGAGTGGAACTAGCCTCCACCATTTTGTGTAATATTCGGTCGCTGTGAGTATCCAACGGTGACGTTGTGAAGAGGTTGGGTGAATCTCACCAATAAGGTCTAAACCCCATTGTGAGAAAGGCCATAGATCTCGAGCGATCTGGAGGGGTGGCTAGGAGTATGTGAAGGTTGGGCATGTTGCTGACACATAACACAACGCTTAACATATTCGTAGCAGTCGTTATTGAGAGTAGGCCAATAATAACCAAGGCGAAGAATTCGTTTGGCCACGGCAAGGCCGCTAAAATGTCCACCACAAAATACCGTCATGGACTGTTGGATGTATGAGTTGGCCTCCAGCCAGTTAGTACGCGAAGGAGGATACCATCAAAGCCACGTTTATAGAGGATTCCCCGCATGACAAAACATAACGCGAAACACTTTTAAGAAAAGCACGTTTGCCCGTACTAGTAAGTCTGGTGGTAGGACAAAGATTGTAAGGTAGTCGTGAAATTGGTCGGACCAGGTATCCTGTGAATTAGTAGACACAGTATTTATCATACAAAACTACCGGGGTTGAAAGGATGGGGCAAAAAGTTGTGGACCTGACGAATAATCAGGTCAGTTGGCGCGCTGCGGGGAATTTGCGAGGCTAAGCAGCCATGAGTATCCGCCACAATTTGTTAGTTGGAGCAGGGACATTGGTTGGATGAATAGTGGATGTGGAATTAAAGTAGAAGTGAACCGTAGGTTTGTATTTTTGAAGTTCTCATTTTTGCATTGTAGACGCCCATAACTTATGACTCACCAAATTGAGAGCCCAAAAAATGTTAATAGATTTGTGACCAAGTGTAATTAACTTGGAGCCTAGAACAAGGGCCTCGTATTCCGCTTGTATATTATGCAAGGGAAATCAAGTCGGAAATGAAAAGAGCATAGTTCAGCCGTTGAGAGGAAATGAGACAATGCCGGCCTCCTCACGCCGCACTAGGCATTTATATCCATCGAGAAGAGGTCAATGGGTAGCGACTCACTCTGTGAGGGGGAAAGAAGTAGCGATGAGTTCGTCCGGGAAATGGAGAAATTGGTTAAATGTTCCCCCGTGTAAAGGAGCGTCCGCAAAGTTGGTCTCGAATTGTTTTCCTTTGATTATTCTGGTGGATAACTCGAAGGTCTGAGGTCGGCGAAAGCATGAGCCATCTAGGCCAAGCTGCGTTGGTTCAGATGAGGTTTGTCGTACATGTTAATGGATGGGATCTGTATGCTTGATGACGAAATTTTGTGATTTAAAGTAGTGTCGGAGCTTGGTGGCCACGACATGATAGGGCAAGGCACATTTCTACATGCGTGTACCTAGTCTCATAGCCACCAAAGTGCACGATTATATAATAAACGGTGTTCGTGATTTCAGAGTCCGATGTGCAAGGCATGCTCCTATAGCTGTGTCGGGTGCGGAAAAGTAAAGGTAGAAAGGCCAGTTCGTCTTGGGTGGATCGCACGGGTTGGCTCAAGAGATCGGATTTGAGCTTCGAAGGCCTTGGTGACATCTTCGCTCCATTGGAATGCAATCTTTCCTGGTTTTTTAAGGAGGTATGGAAAGGGTGACCCCGATCTCGAGAGTTGGATATGAAACGTCGGATAGATTGTTAGCTACCCTGTACCACGCAATGTTTGAGATTTTGGGTGGGGGCATTCAGGATAGCTTTGACTTTCGATGGATCGACCATCAATGGCCATGCAAAGAGACGATAATCCAAGAAATTTTCCGAAAGAACACCAAAACACATTTCTTTGGTTGAAGGCGGACAAAATATTGTAACAGGCGATCAAAAATAATGGTGCAAAAATCGAGATTTTCACTACTATGTTTAGACTTGGCCGAAAGATTTTCTACATAGTCTTCAAGGCTAGTGTGATAGTCATGAAAAATGTAGGCATAGCCCGCTGATAGGTAGCACCAGCATTCTTAAGCAAATGGCAGACACGATAACAGAAGGTTCCGCCAAGGGCTATGAAGGCAGTCTTGTGTTATCGGCGGGGCAACCAAAATTTGGTTGTATCCTGAAAAGCCATCATGAGAGAAGCATTTCATGACCCGCAGTGAGATCAACAGTTGTATCAATACTGGGATGGGTAAGTCCATCCTTAGGACAAGCTAGGTCAGATCCCGACAATCCGTGCATATCCGAAGGCGCCCCCTTGCTTCGTGGACAGGTACATGTTAGAATCCATTGAGGATAGTCACTAGGCAGAAATAAAGGAAACAGAAGGAGTCGTTTGGAGTTCCTCTTGGACCAAGAGAGCATGCGTGGATGCATTTTTCTCAATTTCTGTTTGACTGGTTTGGAATCGGGTTTAGGGGATGTATGGACGGCACTGGTAGGATCAATTCCTGGCATTCAGCATAAGACCATGCAAATGCTTGGTTTCAAGCACAGAGAAAGGTAGTAAGGCGTCTTTTTCTGATGTGTTAAGGGATTGTCCATCTTCACTATGTGAGGATCTTCTTCCAGTGATTTGATTTCTATAGAGATTCCGTTCAGCAATAGTTTTGGGTTTCATATGTAAGGGCGCGTTGAATATAAGAATCATCCCGCCCAGGGAAGTAGTAATGGAGTCCTCATCCGGCATTCAACAACATTAATCAAGGTGAATCTTCTTCGATCATATCTGGATACAGAAGGGGAATAAAAGAAAAGAAAAAAAAAAATGAAAAAAGAGAAGATGGGTCCTCATGATCGCGTTTGATAAGTGAGAGGGACCCTAGTGAGATGCAATTTCTGAAAAAAAACGTCCGGAGTGAATAGATTCCTGGGTCCATCGTTCTGTGGGTATGATTGCAAAAGTAGGGTGATGATGGTTCGGGTATGGACAAGCGTCGTCGCGTCTTCCAGGATACAGCTACAGGAGGTGTCTCTTGTGTAGGTGTGTTCGAAAACGACCACTGGATCATATGTTTGCGTGTGGGGTACGGGAATGAGTTTATGTCGCCTTGTTCGAAAGGCCAAAACCAAGCCGTTCCACGCACAACAGCGAGTCAAGAAGGTGAGGGCGAAACGACGATTTGTCAAGTATTGAAAATCGGATTGGAAGGGAACCACACCAAGAGGAGGTTCAGGGGTAATGGAGGATGTGTCCAACACCCCCATATGTTAGGTTAGTGCGGCAATGGGTGGTCCGTAAGAGATTACCTCCCCCACGCGACGGTCATAGGTGGGATGCGCATGTAATTGTCCGTACTCCTGCGGGGGTAGGGAAAGAACTAACGTTATATAGGCGGTACTACTCCCCTAGCGTGAGGCGATGAAAAACATCTACTAAGGGGTCGGAGGTTGGGATGTTAGCTGCAGGAAGAGAAGTGGTTTTGTGCGACGGTTGGTTTCATCAGTTGAAGGCGTAGGTGCAGTTGAGGTGGATGGTTGAGGTACATTTGAAGAGGATGGTTGGGTTGAATGTATGGGTGTCTTAATTGGTATAAGCACATCGTTTGGGCGGTATAACATATTGCAAGTTTTGAAGGGGGGAGGATCAGCTTTTACAGTGTAGGACTTCCCCTCGTACTCAAATTTTATGCATCGATGTAATGTTGAGGGAACGCATCCCATGGCTCGAATCCAAGGACGACCCAACAAAATATTATATTGGAACTCTCCTTCAAGGACATAGAAGAGTTCGGGCAAAGTACGTGGGCCTACGCGAATGTTGAGGATCACGGTGCCTAAGGTAGAAGTAATAGCGTCATTGAATGATCGCAACATGATGGGGTTGGCACACATGCAACTAGAAGGGATGTTCATTTGTTGGAAGGATTTTGAAGAGATGATGTTTAGGCTAGCGCCCCCGTCAATCATAACCCGACGTACTCGAATGTCTCGGACGTAAGCGGAAATGAAAAGGGTAGGGTCAGGGTCTTCTGCACCAAAGTCGATAATTTCATCTTCCGAGAAACTAACCGCAGCGGCTTGTTGTTTTGAGACAGAAGTGATGGGGAGATGGATTGTTTGGTGAGAGAGGCAACGTGATTGGGTGTTAGAATGGAGGCAACAGGTAGGGTTTCGTTGGGTAAAACCTCTATCTCTTGAAGGATCTCAACGAGAGCTTGTCGATGAGATTCAGAAGTCTGAATGAGATCATATAGTGTCATTTTTACGGGCGATTGATGAAGCTGTTTGATCATGGTTCGGTGGGCAACTCCGTTAGAGACGGGATAGGCGGTCCGCGAATAACCACTTTAGGTGGTGGTGTAATTGGGATGGTTGAAGGAGAAAGAGATGCCGCAGGGTGTGTTTTCTTTCGCTTTTCCATTGTTTTTCTGTCCTCGAGTAGCGACACTAATCATATTAATCTCGTAGATCTGAGATGAGGAAGATGGTTGGGATAATTCATGGTCTTCAAGAGGTGGGGTTTGTAATAATGATAGATCTTGGTGAGGCGGGGATAGATGATATAGAGGAGGGAATCGATGCTATAAAGTCTCTCCCTTCGTAAGTTGTCTTTCTTAATCTGTCTATCCGGGAGAGGTGACTGACGAAGGATGGTTTTTAGAGTTTTGCATCCCTCCACATCATGTCCTAGTGTGTGCGGTGATAAGTGCAGATTTAGACTCATCGTAACCCATAGGTCGGGGTTTAGACGGGTCATAAGGTCTAAGTGGAGGTAAGGGAAATGGTCGCATTCTCCACCAACATAGCAAGGATTTTGGCGTAAGATCCTTTGAGTGGGTCAAAATCGGAAGAGGATGGGGGTATTGATTGGGTGGGTTGTGGTAATGTTTGGGCGTGTTTAGTTCGTATGGGTGATGGTTTAGCCGAGGGGTGCTGACACATGTTTTTCACTAAACGTGGTTTCTTGGAC
This sequence comes from Taxus chinensis, assembly GCA_019776745.2. Lineage (NCBI taxonomy): Eukaryota > Viridiplantae > Streptophyta > Pinopsida > Cupressales > Taxaceae > Taxus > Taxus chinensis. The sequence goes on along the minus strand of CM034154.1, from coordinate 749,253,656 downwards.
ATAGGAGTTACAGAGAGTTACATTCAACTGGTTAGATGATGAGGCTTCAGATGGCGTGGTAGCGGGAAACAACCACGGAGAAAGGGGAGTGACAGAAAAAAATCCTTTGATGATGGGATTGGTTTAGGGTTGATAGGTGGACCAGATACGCGGGGTAACGATGTTGTGATACCCTTTGATCTATGTATAGGTGTAGAAGGCGTAGGTCGTTTTGTAGAAAACAAAGGGGTATGATATATTGGTGTAATGTGAGGGATGAGGTCCCAATATGGAAGGTAGGTATGACGATGATGGTTTTGATTGTGATAGGGGCCCGGATTGAGTTTGTCTTCTAGGTGGCGGAACGGATTTATTTTTGGATAGATTGAGTCGCTTAGGCGGGTGTGTCAGATGGGCATTGGTGAGGTCCCAAGCGTAGGGGAAGATCTGGTTAAGTTGATAAAGTGGACGGGGCATTTGGTAGAGGTGAGGGGGGTGAAGGCGAGAACAGGGGCATTTTAAGCTTCTGTAAGCACTTCGGGTAGATGGTGGAGACATCAAGGATCAGTCATTTGCATTTGAGTAGAAAAAAAGGGGTACTCAAACGTTCCCATAGGGCCTGTCTATCTTCTGTGGAATGACAGTCTCCAGGTGTGATTTGTAATTTTGGTACGGAAGAAAAGTGAGTTGTAATTCCAGTCCATTGTGGGTGTGACACAGGAGGCAGATGAGGCACTGTATCAATAGATGTTAGGAGGTCAACCGGTCTCTGAAAAAAGATTTAGGCGATGAGGGACTAATAGGTAGGAGGGCGTGTTCGAGGGGATCTGTCATGTTAAAAGAATGTGGTGGTGTTAGTGTAAGAGATTTCTCGTCTAAGGATGTCAAAAGGAGTGGTGAGCCTTCCTCTTGTGTAGCAAGAGTGGTAGAAGGGGATGTTTGGGAAATAGATAAATTAGATAGCATCCGCTCACAATCTTGTAGGGATGTGGTGTAAGAAGACTCATTGATAGGAAGGGAAGTCTGGGCAGTTAACTCTTCTATGGGTAAAGGAACGATTTCGCTTTGGCTCGATGGTGGTAAAGGAGGTTCGGGCTCCTGTGTTAGTGAAGAGGTCTGATTCAAAATTTTCTCGATAGAGGCTTTTGGCTGAGAATCGAAGACTGCATGGATCTCATGAACACTCTCCTCAGCTAAGATATCTTGGTTCACGTTGCTGCTGGACGAGTGATTCGGAATGGCTTGTTGAAAATTTTTCAGATTTCGGTTAGCAGGGGCGTTAGGATTATCGAGTGTTATATCCCCTGCGTCAACCATTTCCTGCACTATGTTTTTCAACATCTTGCAGTTTTCATGACTATGTCCTTTTACACGGTGAAAGTTACAAAAGTCATTTTCTTTGTACCAGGAAGGTATTGCGCGGGTGGAGTCAAACCCAGAGTGAGGTTTAACAGGGGGCAAGGTGATAGCCCCAGCTTTGAGCAATTTCTCCAATATCACATCATAGGTTTCTCCCAAGGGAGTGTAGCTGATGGGTTCGGCTTTGTATTTATAGGTGGTTTTTGGTGGAGTATTGGACGGTGGTTGGGATTTGACCATCACCGTGTGGACAGCTCCTTTTGATTTAGAAGAGGTGGACGCGTGAGGAGTGGTGGTATTTGGTTTATTGGTAGAATCAGGAGTTCGGAAAGTGGAGTTCTTGTTGCGCAACCGCAATTTCTCTTCCTCTAAGGCTCGAATTTCTAATTTTCGAGCCATAGTAAAGGCCTCGTCGAATGTACGGAAAGTTTGAATTTGGAGGGTAGGGGAGATGTGCTTAGCGCAGGCCCACGTAAACAGTTCGATAAGTTCGGTTTGAGGCAAGGCATATGTAAGTTGGTTGATAAGGCCCCGCCATCGTCCAACGAAATCTGCGATAGATTCGTCTTCGAATTGTCGGATGGCATAGAGGTCAGTGATAGATACTTTCTTGGCGATGTTAATGGAGAAATGATCCAAGAAATATTGGGCTAGTTGGTTAAAAGAGAAGATTGAGTGTTGGGTTAAAGCACTCCAAGGCAGGGCCTGATAAGGACATGGGACTCCAAGTAACAAGGCATCATCATGGGCAATCAAATAACAGCATGTCTAAATGATCGCAAGTGTTGTTGAGGATCCTCTTTACTGTTAAAACGAGTAAAATTTGGCAACTCCCATTGAGGAGGATATGAATGAAGGGGGACAGAAGGGTGAATGGGCTCCCGACAAACTTGCTCGTATGTCAAGGCGCTACGACTTCCTGAAACGGAAGCCTCCAGGTTTTGCATTTTGTCCATCATTTGCTTGATGAAATCTGTGGTTGGATGAGATGATGGTGCCACAGAATAGGGATGTCCCATATAAGGTGTTGAGGTTACTGGATACGTGTATGGGAATGAAAAGGTAGGCGGAGCTTGAGAAGGAAAGCTCGTTAGGAATAGGTGGCAGAGAGTAAGTCATGAATGGAGTGGTCTGAAAAAGAGATGAAATAGGGGCAGTTGGTGGTAGCGATACGTGGGGTCCAAGGTTAACCAAAGGAAAGCTAATCGGGGTCGTATGAACCTCTGAAGCTGTCAGATTGGGAGACGGGGCTAGTGATGCAGGAAGTAAGGTATTGTTATCAGGAGGAGTGGGAGCTAAATGAGCAGCTATACTAATAGGCATGCCCATAAGGAGCTGACCATCAGGCGTACGGTCAGGGGTATGAGACAAATAGTATTGTACAGCGCTGGATTAGCATCCAAAAATTGGCAAAGTCCTTGTCTCCTACAGGAATTTGGGGGATCTCACTGGTGTCCGTAGGGTTCCCTATAGAATGTGAAGGGGGTGATTCAGGCAAAGACACAGAGCAGGCATGTGAAACCATGGCGGCGGCTTGCTTCCGAGTGATGACAACCATAGACTAGAACACACAGGAAAGTTTCAATCTATCAAGAACAAAAACAACCTCTGAATGGTGAATTTGACAAGCTGCTGGTTTGTCAGGGCTGATGAAGACAGTAACCGATATCGGTTTAGTAACCGGTGTCGGTCACAGCTCAAACGACGTCGGTCCCTTAACCGATGCGGTGTCAAAAGTCTAGGATAAGAAGATATAAAAAGGTTGCTGATTTGATTTAGCAACGTTGAGTATGTTTAGCAACTTATTGATCACAGAAGACAAAGTATGACAGAGAAAACAGGATTTGAAAACAAGCAAGAGGCACACGCAAATCTAGAGACTAACCCTATGGTTAATTTTAGTTATCGTGGGCTTATGCCTTTAGACGTAGAATGATGTCAGAATCCTAAACAACAAGACCTAGGGGAAATGTCAAGTTTGTTTTGGCTTATAAGGTTACCTCAATCGGGCGGAGGAATACCGCGGAAAAGGGGGGATGTTTGAGCTGTTTGTGTTAATTGTGAAGTGATTCGGTATGTGTTGTGCAGTGAAACTAAGGTTAATTTCCTGTCAATACCGTGGATATCACCCCCACGTGTACGACCTGTTACTTAATCTATGTTCACTAGAATTGGAGAACAACAAGCAGCAGGAATGCAATGCACGTGTTTTATATCCAAATCGAAAATTATATTCGATGAAGCAAGAGAGATGACTTTTACTAATGCGAAACCAGGAAAGCAAGACAAATTCTTTACTAAATATAATAAAAACAAAAACAGCCACCACAGCAAATATGCTTCCTAAAATGAAGATAAGCAAGAGAAAGAAACCCAAAATAGGTCCCACCGGGCGTGCCAAAATGTTTCACTCGGAAAATGCTTCGTTCCTTATAGAAAAAGATAAGGTTAGGGTTAGGAGGAATACCTGTAGGATGTCGAGATGATGTGCGCGTACCGTAGAGAAAGATCAGGTTGACTGCGGAGAACTCCTTTTTGTCTGGGAAGGACTACCTGCAAATAAGAACACAAGACCACAAGATTTGATTAAACCATAAATGAGGAAACTGCCTTGGGCCCAGGAAATGTAAAACTTCCTTTCAAAGGTGGTCAGTTTCCCTGCTAACGTGAATTAACACAAAAGACTGTAAAATATCAATTAAATTGCTTGGCTGAACTGGGTAGGGGAAAGACTGTTTTTCCTGGTTTTATCAAAGGAACCGATGCCGGTTACCTATAACCGATGCCGGTCACTGATAACCGATACCCGGTGGTTCCTAAGGATCTTCTGGGCTGGTTGTGGAGTTTGTAATGGCAGGTTTTTGGATAGTTTTTAGGAAATGGGATGGTTAGAAACAAAGAATGACAGCTAGAGGCAATGGTGCGTTGGATAATGGATTCAGAAACGGGTTTGGGAGGACTGTAATTCCAAAAGCATAAGAAATGTTATAATGGAGGACATGCAAGATATAACTTACTGGTTTTGATGAAGGTGCAAGTTGATCTCTTTTGTTGTAAACACATCTAATATTTTCACTCGTCTCTGCTTGGTCAAGTGAAGATCTGGACTCTGTTCCTCGTTCGTAATGCCCTCGCTTGATCTAGAAATCCTTTGACTGATCTCCAAAATGAAATTCCGATCCGTTGTTTTGGTTTGGGGAGCCCATTTACAGGGAACCGATGGCGGTTGCGTAACCGACGGCGGTCGAGTAGGAATCGGCATCGGTAAGGAAAAAGTAGGCTATTTTTAGTAAAATAGCCCATCTTCCCTGCTTTTCTCCTGAGAGATCAGTTGCGGGCTTGGTCAAGTGGCTAGAAGGTCGGCTTTTGGTGTGAGTAAGGAGGCATTAGTTATGGATGTGAGTCTAGACCAAGTCATGGGTCTTAATTAGCTTAGTTTAGGGTTAGGGCTAGGTCATGATGAGGTGGCAAGGTGAGGTGGCGGGTAAGGTGATGTGGATTTATCAATTACAAGGTAATTAATAAATGATTGTGTATAGTTTAGGTAATGAGGTTAGGTTGCGAAATGGGATGCGGGTCACAAGGGGTCGTGAGACACGAATTTGGTGTCTACATGACGTCATTAGGAGGATGCAGCCTAAAAGAGGATCCCATGTTGAAGTGATATAAGTATGTAGGATGGAATGTGCTTGGTAAAGACCAAGGCACATGCAACTAGTGGCTAGAAGATAAGTGTTAGTGTAGACAAACATGTCTATAGAAAACAGTGTAAGCTACCAAGAAAGAAGACAGTGTAGACTACAAAAAGTGGGTTACAAACATGGGACATCACTCATGATTTCATAGAACAATCAAGGCCACAATGGTGGGAAAGCATACAGTATGCACACAAGACAAGGCATAGGGAAAATCTCGCAAACAATGACAAACATGTGTAAGAAAACATCAGATAACCATGGTGACAAATAGGTCTTGTAAGGTGAATGTTGCACATGAAGCACCCGTTAGCATGTTAGAAAGATATAAAGTATGTCAATGCATGCTTAATCCAATATAGTAGTGTGTTATGTATAATAATGAAACAATGGAACCTGAAATGTGTATGAATGTGGATGCCCCTAGGAGCCACTATGGGACTAGTATGACATACTACGCTAAGCTTTTGTGTTGCATGTAATGATCTGTGTAAAATCTACAATCACAACTAGAAAATAAATTAAATGTGCATGTGTGTATGATAAAGATAATGACATACAAGATATCTATCTAGAATGTGTAATAAAGTGTACATGTAAGCATAAGCAAGTAAGAACTATATGAAACATGTTGTGATGGAATGGAATGTAATCTGAGTGTGATAAGGGAATTGTTCCCCCCAAGTATGGATATATGCATGAGTGAAATTAGGTTCATTGATAAAATACCCCTCAACAGTCAATAATGAACCGTATAGCAAGAGTGCGTCATCGGGAAATGGTTTGAATGATATGTTGATGTGACCAAAAGGGTGTGGAGCATAGAATAGATGGATGATAAATCATTGTGTGTAGATTTTAAAGAGATATGTGAATGAAATGCTAGAAATGATTGATTAAAAATAACAAGCAAGATGATGTAGCTTAAAACATAGATCATAGAATGTGTGAATAAGAGGATAAAAAGTATTGTTTGTGAAGCATGGAGCGTAAAAAATAGAATAACACCGCATGATGGGATATCTAGAAATATTGATTGATTATGAGGACCAAGTGTAGAATGATGTAAATGTTGGTAAGTGAGGTTCAATTCAGGTTGAGACCCTCAATAGTCGAGTATAAACCATGAGACTAGAGTGTGTCACCCGGTAGTGTGCGTTGTACAATTTTGATCATGATGTGTGAATAGGATGTGCTAAAATGGTGTATATTATAGGTGTGTAGTGTTTTGTTTGATATTGCGACACTAGAAATATGTGTGTTGAATGTTTCGAGTGTGATGATGTGTAATGTTTAGTGCAATATGTGTAGATTGTGTACCGTTTCTAATGTGTAGAAAGTGCAAAGTGCATATGATATGTAGTATAAATAATAAGATGATGTCAAAGTGTTTCACCTGATTCTTAGATCATTTCTTCGAAGCATTGACGAAACAGATAGGGTAACGGGCATAGGAGGAATACCTATACAAATGTTGGTTGATGGGTTGTTGCACGCGTATGACTTCCGAATCCACAGCTGATCGTGAGAGATTCCTTTTGGCTAGGAGGAACTACTTGTAATGAAAATAAGACCACTAGAAGGAATTAAACAATATGGGCAGGTGAACTACCTAGCGTATGCTAGATGTGGGAAGTGTGATACTTCCTAGATGGTTGTCAGTCCACTATTTTAAAAAATTTAATGTTGTAAACAAAGTAAATCCTATTGTATTTTGAAATGATTTAGGTATCTCACTTAAAAACACAATAAGAAATAGATATAATCTAACAGGCTAAGCTAGAATAGAATCCAAAGGTTAAATGATTGGTTCTGGGTTTTGCAGGTTTGACAGAGGTCTCGGGTAGATCACAGGTGAATGAGGGTGAAATGAAATTAGGTGGGTAGGTCTCTCTTATAGGCTATGTGGGAAAATACAGAGACCGGTTTCGGTTAGGGGTGATCGACGGTGGTTAGGTGTAACCGGTGCCGGTTACTGTGAGATTTGGAAATGTCACTGACCAAGCCGTGGTTTCCTTTTTTTTACACAAAGAACTTTGGTGGGTCGAGAGGAAGTATTAGGTGATTGGAGTAGGATTTAGCGAGGTTTTAATGGGTATATGGAGGTGAAAACATCGAAGAAGGTCAATAGGGGGCAAGATAAACAATGGATGATAAAATTATGATGAAATGAAATAAACCAAGAAGGTATGATGTTATACTTACTTGGATTCCATTCCTGAATGCCTGTGTGTGAGGGATGGGGGTGCTGATGAGGGGTTTGAAGGCTACAAGTGATCACCAACTGAAAGAAATCTTCTGCATGGGCTGCATGTACACTCCTATTTGCTTGGATAGATTAGATCATGGTTGGGATAGCTGTGCAGGAGAAGATGCTCAATCTCCTTCCTTGTATGTGAGTTTTCTGCTGGAATTTTCTCTTTGAAGATGCATTATCTCTCTAAGATGTGTTCTTACTCATCAACCTTCTCTCAATTTTTGCCAAAAAATTTCCAACTTGCTTCCAACCTTGAGAATAAGGTTGTTTAGGGGTTAAAAGGGGTAACCGACGGCAGTCTGGCTTAACCGGCAACGGTTAGGGGTAACCGACATCGGTCAAGGTGGGATTTCCTAGGTTTACCAAACTAAGGAGATCCTCCTGATTTCCTTGGATCTTGTGTCATTATCCCACAGGTTAGACTGGGAGATTCTTGTGAGCATGTGGGGATGTGGTTAGAGGGAATGTAGGCATTTGATTTTTAGGGTTTGGGTAAGTCTTAGTTAGTTATGGCAACTTGCTAAGAATAGGTATTAGGTTGAGTTGTCTTGGTGAGGTGTCTAAGTGAACTGTATGTGTGGATATTATTTAAATAAGATATTTAAATAATAAATATAGTGAGGATAATGAATTAATTTAAATAGATTAATTAAATTAATATTATTGGGGTGAGGGGGCCATGGCTAGGTAAATGTAATAAAGAGTGCTTATTGGTTGAGGTACAAAAGGGGAGTGTGACCTTATTTTAGTGTCTACATTTTGCCCCTTTTTGTTGTGTAGCTTGTATTGGTAAGTAGTGCTAACAAAAATAAGATGTGGTTGCCCCATGTGTGGGTGAAGGTGATCCCCCTCAAACTAGGAACTGACGAGGCAGCAGGCTGAAGCGGTGAGTGGTTTGATAAAAGGAAAATGTGAGGAAAAGGAAGGTGGGTACAAGGGAAAAGGGTGAAAGTTCTACTCGGGAAATCTAGGGTATAGGTCAGGGTCAAAGGTAGAAACAGTCAAACGCATGCACACCTATAAACTGTAGCATGTTATAGGGTTGAAGAGCAGGAAAAATCTACATTGTCTAAGATCGATAGGTTTATCCTTACAAGGTTGAAGTGAATCCGGTATCCAAGGTATAGGATATGGTCAGGAAACACAACGTAGGTTAGGTACAGGAATGTTTAGGTATGTTCCGGTACACCAAAGGTAGGGTTAGGTTAAATGGTCACAGCAATAGGCTAGGTAAGGTCATGAGGTCAACAACACAGGTAACAATACCACAAGGTATAGTGAACACATGAGGTCAAAGGTCACTAGCGATGGGCCAGGTCCAAATATCTAGGTCACGACATGGGTAAGACCAAGTTATGGGTAAAATAACAAGTCTCCAAAGGAGGACAAGAATAGGCAGGCAAGTGAGGAGGTCTGGAAAGGTAAGGTAAATAGGTTGGGTATAGGTGGGGTGGGGTAAAGGATCATCGTAAAGGGTAGGGTAAAAGGGAAAAGTAAGGGCAATGTGCAGGTGAGGGTGACCAATTCCGGTCACGGATAACCGACGTCGGTATAGGGACACCTATGATGGTTAGGTAGGGCACGCGACCGATGTCGATCAAGGGTAACTGATGTCGGTTAGGTCAGGTTGGGTATTAAAAAAAATAAAAAAATTATGTTTCTATTATTCATTCGTTATTTTTTGAAAGTGAAGAAACGACAAAAGAGAGAGAGAAAAGAGAAAAAAAAGTGTCTGGAGAAAACGTGACAGTGAGCTGACAGTGTGATTTGACGAGGGTTGGGTTGGTGAGTAGCGGGTCCACAGGATTAGGGTGAGAGAGTTGATTGGTCAGAGGTTGTGAGTAGGTATTTGGTGATTGAATAGGTTAGAGAGGGATCAAGCAGACCATATGTGGGATTCACCTCATATAGGCATATGCATGAGGAGTTAGCTGAGCTCCAGCTAGAGAGGTGGATACAGGGTCGCTGTGCCGGGGAGGATGAGATGATCTCAGTAGACAGGGTCTGACGGTAGTTCAGGCTTGTACGGGATATTCCTCCATCCCATAGTATCGAAGAGATGACTTAGAGAGGCCTCTACCTCTACCATAGACTACAGTTCCTATAGGGGAGGAGGAGAAGCCAATGGATCAGCGGATAGATGACACCGGATTTACAGACAGGTATAGGTAGTGGTGGGTGGCTCAATTATGAGCCATACCACCTAGACCAAGGAAGTTAGACTTAGCTACCATTACGATGTAGAGAGATGCCCTACAGGGGTAGGTAGCGACGTTGATTACCCCAGATAGGTGTACTGCAGACACAGCTTAGAGGGGTCAGAGGCATAGGTAGTAGAGTTACGAGTACAGGTGGTCAGTCTGCAGGCCTAGATGGTGGAGGGAGAGGATGGAGTAGATGGAGATGGTTAGGGGGGGATGGTCATGTGGCAGCCTTACAGGCTCACGTGGCAGGTTTATAGGCTCAGTTGGCCATAGCCCAGGCACAGATTGGGGCCTAACAGGCCCAGATATAGGCACAAGGGTAGTGGCACCATCACAGGCATAGGGACAGGGGCACCACCATAGGCACAAGGAGCTAGTCCCAATTCACAGGCTAGCGCAGGGCAGGTTGCTACAAGGTAGGTATAAGGGCCGAGACCTATGGGACCACCACAGACACATGGATCTGGTCCCAGTTCACAGGTTGGCATAGGGCAGGTCGTTGTAGGGAAGGTTTCTGTAGGGCAGGTATAGGGGCCGGAGACCTATGGGACCACCACAGACTATGCCTGTATCTAAGCTATGGGATGCCCTAGGTGAGGTGAGATATTATTAGGATCGGCTCATGGTAGCTGGGATAGAATTTCTATCTTACGGAGAGTACAGGGCATAGCAGGCATCCAGTGAGAGGATGAGATCCCGCACACATAGTGTGGAGAGCACAGGAGGTCAACGATCTCTGAGGCCTAACCTGGGAGAGGCCACCAGTGCACGGAAACCAGCACTAGGTGAGGTGCCAATAGGGACACAGGAGGCTGAGGGTGTAGGTGACACAGAGATGGAGGACATTTGATGATATGCCTGAGATGCAGATCACCTGATTTTTGATGTATACTAGTGATTTTGTGATATCTATACTGGCCTTGCGTGCCAAAGATAGTGAGGATGTATGAGTGATTTTGTATATTTTGAGCATATACTAGCCTGCGTGCTGAAGATATTTTGTATGTGATTCATTCTTTCTTTATTTTTGTATATATGAGACCGGCTTGCGTGCCGATGACATTTTGTATAGTATATCAGTCTGTGTGCTGAAATTTTTGAGATGATAGACATGATGAGGTAGACATGTATATTGAGATACAAATTTATTGATTTATATGATGAGATACATGGAATTTTGTGATTTGTTGATGTGTTTATGAGATAATGTTTTATGGCTTGTGTTAGATGAGATATGGATTTGTTACTTTGATGTGGATGGAAATTAGGTGGGTTAGGCATGATGGAGTCAAGTTAGTGTAGGCATGGATCAAGTCAGGTTTTGTTAGGCATGGATCAAGTCAAGTTATAGGCATGGTTGAGTTGGTTTTAGGCATGGTTGAGTTTAGTTATGATTCATTATTTTGGCGATGAATGATGCTATGGGTCATACGTGAGGTATAATCTATGCATAGTGATGATAGAGAGATGGCAGGTGTAATAAATGTATGTTGTGGTAAGCAACTTGTTATGTATGTGTCTTAATTTCTAATTTTGTTATAAAAGGGGAACTAAGTGAAATGTGATGTAAATGGTGAGTTAGGCATAGTTGATGAATTTTTTTAGGGTAGAAAATGGCCGAGATAACCTCCAAGGGCCCCATGCCCTCGAAGTGTTGCCTACATAGTCCCAGTGGAAAAGGGACCTCAGGCCAATGTAGATCTCCCATGAGTGAGGGAAGAATATGAAAATGAGTTCGTAGGTTTTTAGGCATGTTATGGGTTTAGGTGTAATAGGTGTAGGTAGATTATAGGTAAAATGATGTAGGTGAAGGTGATTATGGTGAAAGGGGAGGATTACCTAAAAGGTAAGCATCAAGGACCAAGTCCTGTATAAGGTAATCAAAATGTAAACAAAGATGGTTAAAAGATAAGAGGTGGGCAATAAAGCCGCCTGATTGGGTAGGACCATATCAAGTAGATCATACCTTAGAGGGGGTGATGAACATAAGACCCGAAAGGCATTTCATGATTAACTGTTCTATGATGAAGGTAGTCACAAGATCACCAAATTTCTAAATTCCAAGATGTCCCTTAAGGAAATTGAGATAATGAGAGTGGAAGTTGTAAGGAGGGTGAAAGGTAGTTAATTTTATATGTTTTGAGTGACAGGGATTTTGGGTAAGGGGTCCTAGGTCACAATGGGAAATTCCATGACTAAAAAGTTTTTTGTTGTGATAGACTGATCTATGTGGGAATTATATGTGGGATAAATAATATGGTACTCCTTGAGGTCTTCGTGAAGCTGATCGATGTGGGAAGCTTCAGTTTCTCTCTCTTTTTTTTAAGCTTTACATAGCTGTACTTTGAGGGAGCAGTCTATTTATAGCAACAATTTTTTCGAGAGGAAGATGTCCTTTTGAGGGAGTCATCTTTTATTAGAATTTTGACTTAAGGAGTTTGGTCCCATGTGATGTCTTTGAAATCATGGACAAGACCAAGGTGGAAGATAGGACTCTTGTTCAAAAGGCAAGGTGGAACGACCATGGGATATCATCTAAAGGTAGACGAAAAGTATCCATGAGAATCATGCTATGTGTAGTGCCGTGGTACACAAATTCAAGATAAGATAACAAGTGACGGGTACTCACATGATTCTTGTTTAATCATTGGGGAGGTGTATGGAGTGGGTAGCGCTCAAGGGACGAGCTTGTACAGAGAGAAAGGGTGAGGTAGGATGATGATTCAACAATAGAATGGTCAAAGATGCAATGCATTAAGGGGCTCAGGTTCAGGTTTACCATCAAGTGAGGATAAGCGATAGGCACCTGATCCATAGGTATGAGTTACGATGTATGGTCCAAGCCAATTATGAGTGAATTTTCCCTGTTTACTTTTTTCTTCTTTGGTTACGTCTTGATTTTCTTTCAAGACAAGGTCACCGACTTGGAAGGTTCGTTCATGAACACGTTTGTCATAAGCAAGTTTGATACGTTGTTGGTAAACTTGAAGGTGATCCAGAGCGTTAAGATGACGTTCATCTAATAACTCTAGTTATGCTAAGCGGTCCTGACGAAATTCATCATCAGTAAGCATGTCATGGAGAGAAATGCTGGAGTGAGAGGATCTGGACTTCGAGAGGTAGAACAACCTCTATACCATAGACCAGAGAAAATGGATGTGGCTACAGTGGAAGTGTGAATACTAGTGCCGTATGCCCACAGGGAAAAAGGAATGTGTGTATGCCAATCCTTCCCAGTATTGTCAACCAATTTCATGAGAATTTTTTTGAGGGTTTTTTTAGTGGATTTCGGCTTGGCCGTTGGTTTGCAGGTAATAAGGTGATGAGAAACTAAGCTGAATGTCGAAGGTGTCGTAAATTTTTTGCAATGTTTTGTTTTTGAATTATTTTCCATTGTCAGTGATGAGGCGATGAGGGACACCAAAGTGTTAAATGATGTGATGGTTAACGAACTCACATATTTTCTCAGATTTTGTGGAGATGAGTGGTATGGCTTCCACCCATTTGGTGTAGTATTCGGTAGCAGTTATGATCCATTGATGGTGTTGGGAATAATGGGGATTGATTTCTCCTACAAGATCCAAACCCCATTGAGAGAAGGGCCAAAGATCACGAGCGACCTGTAAGGCATGACTGGGTGTATGATGAAGGTTGGAATGTTTGTTGACATTTTACACAACATTTGACATAGTCGTAACAATCATGGTTAAGGGTCATCCAGTAATATCCTAGGTGAAGAATACACTTAGCAACATAAATGCCACTAAAGTGACCTCCACATATGCCATCATGAACCTCCTTAATGGTATAAATAATTTCAGAACTTGTGAGGCATCCTAAGAGAATACCATCAAAGCCACGCTTATAGAGGAGTCCCCCCAGGATGATGTAACGAGAGACCTTTTTAAGGAAGGCACGGTGTCCACTACGGGTGAGATCAAAGGTAAGATGGAGAAAGAAAGGTTTTCAAAGTATTGTTTATACCAAAGGTCACTCGGGTCTGGGGTGTCAGTTCTGATCGAGTAAACATCGTGAGGTAAATAAGAAGGTGAATGGAGGTGTTTTATGATGACAAATATTTTAGAATCGGCAGGGGAAGTGGGTATTTGGGAAGCTAAGCAGGCCATAGTATCTACAAATTTGTTGGTTAAACATGGGATGGTTTGAAGGGTGTAATGATCAAAGGTGGTCAAAATTATGTCTACATGATGTTTATACTTTTGAAGTATCTCATTATGACATTGGTATATACCATTAACTTTATTTACGACTAATTGAGAATCACCAAAGATGTTGATTGATTTGACATCTAGGGCATATGCAACTTGGAGACCTAGTACGAGTGCTTCGTACTTAGCAATATTGTTGGTGCATTCAAAATCTAGTTTTAAAGACAAAGGCATGGGTTCACCATCTAGAGGAATGAGAATAATACCAGCCATGCCCCCATGCTGACACTTGGAACCATCGAAGAAAAGTGTCATTTGGTAAGGGGGTTCGTCCAGGGAAAGGGTAGCAATCGACTCATCTGGGAAGTCAAAATTAGAGGGTTGATCCCCAGAAATAGGTGCACTGGCCAATTGGTCAGTGATAGCTTAGCCCTTGATGGAATTTTGATGAATGAATTTGAGGTCAAGATCAGCTAAAAGCATAATCCATTGTGCGGCACGTTGATTTTGATAAGGTTTGGTGTACATGAAGTGTAACGGATCGATGTTGGTCATGACATAGGTTTTGTGGTTGAGTAGGTAATTGCGGAGTTTGGTGGCAACGAAAAATAATGCTAAGAAAATTTTTTCGAGATGGTTGTATCGGGTTTCATATTCCAAAAGAGTACAGCTTATGTAATAAACCACTTGCTTCCTGTGTTTTTCATCGTGATAAGCGAGCATGGCTCCTAAGGAATGATCAGTAGTAGATATGTATAGGTAAAAAGGTTGATCATCTTTAGGTGGAATGAGTACAGGTGGTTGGAGAAGGTATTTTTTTAGGGCCTCAAAATCTTTGTGACATTCATCATCCCATTTAAAGGAGACACCCTTCCTGAGCAGATGATGAAATGGTTGACACCGATTAGATAATTGTGAAATCAAATGGCGAATGGACTGTAATTTACCTTGCAGGATTTGGAGTTGGTGAAATTTAGTAGGCGGAGGCATTTCGAGGATGGCCTTGACTTTAGCAGGGTCAACTTCTATACCATGGAGGGAAACAATAAATTCTAGGAGCTTTCCTGAGAGCACCGCGAAGACATATTTTTGAGGCTGAAGGCGGACGCAATATTTAATGAGGCAGTCAAAGATGGTGTTGAGGATGGTGAGGTGCTCATAGAAATGTTTATATTTGGCCAAGAGATCATCCACATAATCTTCCAATATGCGATGCATGATATCATGGAAGATGTAAGTCATAGCACGCTGATATGTGGCACTGGTGTTTTTAAGGCCAAAAGCCATGACTCGATAGCAAAAGGTTCCCCAAGGCGTGATGAATGTGGTCTTGTGTTGATCTTCTGAGGAAAGAAAAATTTAGTTATAACCCGAGAAGCCATTAATGAGTGAGAGCATCTCATGACCAGTGGTGAGGTCAACCAGTTGATCAATACCGGGCAAGGGAAAGTCATCTTTTAGGAAGGCTAGGTTGAGGTCATGGAAGTTCGTGAAAATGCAGAGTCCCCTTGTTACTTTAGTAATAGGGACAATGTCAGAAATCCAACGAGGATAATCAATGGGTAAGATGAAGGAAATGGAAAGAAGGCCTTGAAGTTCTTCTTTGACGAGAAGAGCAATGTGAGGGTGCATTTTCCTCAGTTTTTGTTTGATAGGTTTGGCATCAGGAACGGTTACGATATTGTGAACCACTATGGTGGGGTCAATACCAGGCATGTCTGCGTAAAACCAAGTGAAAGTGTGGTTATGATCTCAGAGGAAAGAAGTGATGGCTTCCTGTTCAGCAACATCTAAAGATTGTCCGATCTTTAGGATGTGCGGGTCGTCTTGAGTATGAATGTTGATCTCGATAGTTGATTCATTCAACATGGTTTGCATCTTAGAGGGTAATGACCAATGAATATATGATTCTTCTGCACTAAGGTAGGTGAGTATGGATTCATCATCCTAACATTGAATGAAATTAATTATAGGTGTGTCATCATCGATTATTTTAGGATACAGGAATTGAAGAGTGGAAGGAGCCTCACCTTCGCATTAATAAGTCAAAGGCCCCAAGGAAATGGTGTTTATGAAACAAACAAGTTAGGAGGGATAGATTCAGGATCCATCGACTCTGTTGGTGAGGGTGGTGATGAAGGTGGAGGTGGAGGAGGGGTAGGGTCCTCAATGAGTTCAATGCAGGCCTATTTAGTAGGAGGTTCAGGGAAGCCAATACCACTACGGTCGTTATGTTTGTGGGTGGTACATGGAATGATGGTATGGTGGCCTTGCTCATAAAATCCAAAACCAAAACCCTTCCATGCATAGTGGTGCAAGAAGGTGTGGGTGAAATGGCGATTGGTAAGTTATTGGTAGTCAGCGGAAAATGGGCGGGTTTGTGATGGTGGTTCAGTTGTGTAAGTGGTAGTATCAAGTCCCCCATATGTGAGACTAGCACAAAGATGAGGAGGACCATAATGGAGGCGTTCTCCTATACAATGATCATAGCATGGGTGTTGTTGAAGGCTTCCATACTCCTGAGGAGTAAGGAATGTGTTGACACTATATACTCAGTACTCCCCCAGAGTGAGGCATTGAAAAACACCTTCCAAGGGATCAGTGGTTGGTAAGTAGGTAGCTGGAATGGATGATGTGTCAAAGGTTGATGCGGAGGTGGAGTTAACATATTGGGAAGCTAATGGGTCATCCGTGGAGGTTATAGTAGCGGTAGGAATGGAGGAGGTATGTGCGGTGAAAGTAGTAGATGTAATGGTAGGTGGAGGTGTAAGTGAGATGGTAGTGGTTGCGGAGGTAGACAGCTTGACAAGTATGAGCACATCATTGGGTCGGTAAAGCATGTTACATGATTTAAAAGGTGATGGGTCAGCTGGAATGGTATAAGTGTGTCCTTCAGTGTTCAAACTTTACACAACGATGCAAAGTGGAAGGAACGCAACCCATGACATGGATCCAGGGTCTACCAAGCAACAAGTTATATTGGAATTCCCCCTCCAAAATGTAAAACAATTCTAGAATAGTATGGGGGCCCATGCAAACATGGAGGATGACAGTACCTAGTGTGGATGTGATAGCGTCATTGAATGAACGTAAAATGACCAGATTTTTATGCATGTAATTGTTAGGTATGTGCATTTAAGAAAATTCATGGGATGAAATGATGTTAATGCTAGCGCCTCCATCAATCATCACACGGCGTACCCGTATGTCATCAATGTGGACAGAGATGAAGAGGGCTGGGTCCAGATCATCATTTTAGTGTGGCATGACCTCCTCCTCTGAGAAGCTAAGGGAGGCCACTTGGTGAACAAGATGGGGTGAGGATGAAGGTGGTAATTTGGTGAGAGAGGCTACATGATAGGGTGTGATAATGGAGGCTATCGGTGTAGGGTCATTAGGTAAAACATTAATAGATTGAAGAACCTCCATGAGAGCTTGATGATGGTATTCCAAGGTTTGGATGAGGTCATATAAGGACATTTTGAGGGGAGATTGGTGTAAATGTTTGAGCATGGTGTGATGTGTGACGCCATTAGAAATAGGGTACGTGGGGGCATGTATAGTTATTTTAGGTATGGGTGCAGATGGTATGTTGGGTATAGGATTGGTTGGTAGGTCAATCACCTTTTCTTTTCCCTTCTGCATACATGTATTGATGTGTATCATGTTGATTTGAAGGGAGTTGGAAAATGAAGAAGGTGTAGGGTGAGTGGTGTAACGACATGAAGGGAAAAAACCTACTTGAGGAGAAAAGCCTTGTGAGGTGAGCTAGGTGCAATGACATTGGGGTGGTGGCATGGCAAGCTCTCTGATGCAAACCATGTTAATTTCAAATCTTGAGGGTGACTCTAGGAGTGGTGAGGGTGGAGGTTGTGGTTGTTGAGTGGGCAGTGTGGGAATGGGTGTCAGTGAAACAAGATCCTCATTAAGAAGGTCGTCATCATCAAAGTTGGTTTCTGGTGGACACAATTAGATAAGGACAATTTTCAAGGCCTTGCAATTCTCCACATCATTCCCTGGCACACGATGGTATGCACAAATTTTAGTATCGTCAAACCCTTTTGGCTTGGGTTTGAGGGGGTCATAAGGTCGGAGTGGAGGTAATGTGATAACAGAAGTCTCGATGAGGTTGGTTAAAATTTTGGCATAGGACCCTGCTAGTGGATCACAATGCAAAGTGAATGTGGGTTTGGGTGTAGGTGTGGTTTATTGTTGAGGAACTATTTTTGGAAGAGTAGGAATGGGTCGTGTTACGGTTTTAGGTGTTATTGTGGTTTTAGGTATCGGTCTTGTTTGTTTGGGTAGGGGTACAGTAGATGGACGGGTAGGAGGGTGTGTGGTTGTTTTGAATACCTTATTGTGGGGTGGTGGGATTTTTTTTTTGGGTTGCACCTTCTTGGGTAAAGGTGATGTGGGTGTATGAGGTCTAGAAGCAAAAGAAGATGGAGGAAGAGGGTGAGTTACCCACGGGGATAATGAGGGTGCTGTGAAGGTAGATGATGTAGGTCGTACTTGGGGTGTGAGGGACAATGACTGAATTGTAGTGGGTAGTAAAGCAATAGTTGAGGGTATTCGAGGTATTGGTGGTAAAAAAGACTGCAGGTGTGGGTGTAAGTCATGTTGTGTGCCTGGGTAGGTTAGAGGTTTGTGAGGAAGGAATGGGTTATTTGTGTTATTGGTTTATGGATGGGTGAAGGTCACTTGACCATGTTGGAAAGCTGAGGTCTTAAGACAGACAGGACAAGTGTGGGTGTGATTAGTGTGGTTGGGGTATGAGGTCAATGAGTTTGTTTCTTTGGTTTGGGTGTCAGAGTAGGTGTGGTATTAACATTGGAGGATTTAGATAAATCCATTTTAATATGTGGATGAGTAAGGCTGGTGGTCAAGGTGACCCCTAAAGTGGTAATAGGTTTAGTTGAGGTAAATGTTGTAGGTGTGGGTTTGGGTTTAGATGTAGGTTGGGTTATGGGTAAGAGTGTGGTTTGAGTGCTAACAGGTATCATGGAAGGGGTTGCAATAGAGGTGGTTGTGTTTGGTTTGATTGGTCGAAATGTGTTTGGGTAGATAGTGGAGGTATCAGCGAGGGATCTCTGCATCTGTGTTAAGATGGGGAGTAAGAGGTGCCCCCATAGTAAAGCCCTATCCACATAATCTAAGTGATTGGCTAACCATGAGAATGGCACGTCTGTAGGTGGAGTTGGTAATGGAAATTCCCATAAAAAATTTCTTAGAGATGGGGAATTGGCTAGCTTCAGCTTCCGTGGGTAAGAGAGCTGAATGTAGGTTAGCAGGGTTATGGGTAGCTGATGGAGAATGCTCATCAAGAGGAAAAGGTATCTCAGTTGGATCTATGATAAGTGGAGGAGATGATGGGAGCTCCTCTATAAGTGGAGGAATAGATGGGTGCTCCTTTTTGGGTGGAGGAGGAAATAGGTGCTCCGCTTTGGGTGGAGGAGATAATGGGAGCTCCTCTATGTGTGGAGGAGGTACTGTGGGTAAAGGTTCTCTAAGTGGTGAAGCTAGGGGTGAGATGGGCTCAATGTTAGTGGAAGACCCCTCCATTGGTGATGAAGGAGATGAAAGGTGTTCCTCTATTGGTGAAGGAATAGGGGAAATTAGTTCCAACACGGAAGGAGGATTTTAGGCTAGGATCTCCTCTATGGAAGGAATATGGGGTAATTGGGAGGTGACATGTACCTCATTAAAGATAGCATGAACCTCGCGGGTATGGGTATCATGAGTTGATGTCTTGCCGGTTTGATTGGATGAAGGGGCATGGTTGGGAAATGGTTTTTTGAAGATTTGTAGATTTTTGTTGGGGGTGACATTGGGGTTATCCACAGTTAACTCACCTTTCTCGAGCATTTCTTGGACAATATTTTTAAAAGTGATGTAGTTGCCATCACTATGACCCTTTACTTGATGATAGTTATAGAAATCATGTTCTTTATACCATGCGGGCATGGGGCGAGAAGGGTCAAAACCAATGTGTGGTTTTATAGGTGGAAGGGTGATGGCTCCGGCTTTGATAAAAATTTCTAAGATAGAAGTGTAAGGTTCCCCAATTGGGGTATATTTTCACTTCTCTCGTCTGAATTGAAAAGTTTGGACAGGTGAGAGATTAGATGAGGGGGTAGCTTGATTTGATAGATGAGTTGGGCTGGCCTTGAGTACCACTGTGTTAGCGGTGCCCTTAGCTTTTGAATAATTGGTTTGTGGTTTGGAAGAAGAAGAGGTATCATTCGACTTGAATGCCAAATTCTTATTGCATAAATAGATTTTCTTCTCTTTGATGGCCCAAATCTCTAACTTTCATGCCATAGTAAATGCCTCATCGAATGTTTGGAAGGTTTGGACCTGTAAGTTTGAGGAGATATGTCTAGCGCAATCCCGTGTGAAGAGATCGATGAGTTCTGTTTGTGGCAATTAGAAGGTAAGTTGATTGATCAGGCTACGCTAGCGATCGAAAAAATCTGCGATAGATTCATCCTCATACTGACGTGTGGAATATAGATCGGTCATGGTAACCTTCTTGACGATATTGATAGAGAAATGATCCAAGAATGCTTGAGCTACCCGATTGAATGAGAATATAGAGTGTTTAGGTAATCCATTATACTAATCTAATGTCAGTCCAGTGAGGGACATGGGAAAGGTTCTCAAAAGCAAGGCATCATCATGAGTGATCAGATAACACCCATGTTTGAACGATCGTAAATGTTGTTGTGGGTCTTCTTTGCTATTGAAATGATTGAATTTAGGCATTTCCCAATGCACAGGGTATGAATGGATAGGAATGGATGGGTGAATAGGCTCATTACAAATCTTGTTGTATGTGAGAGTGTTGCGAGAGCCGAAAACTAATGCCTCCAATGTCTGCATCTTGTCCAACATCATTTTTATTAGGTCATGGGTGGGTTGTGATGATTGTATTCCTCCCGTAGTGTGAGAAGGTTGGTTTTAGGCATATAATGGGGGTGGCACTCCAGTGTATGGGGCTGCCATGTAGGGCGGTGGAGAATAAGGTAGTGAAAAAGAGGTACGTACCCAGAATGTATAATGGATGAAATGGGAGGTTGTTGGTAGTATGTATAGGGGGGTGGAAAGGTCATGGTAACCCTAGTGGCAATAGGGGGTAATGATTGTGGAATAGAAAGAACCACGTTCTGAAATGGGATAGGGGTCACCAACACTAGAGGTGGTAATGTAGCTATGGGTATGTGAGAGACATTAGGGGTGAATGAGATTGTGTTTAAGGTAGTTACTGAGGGTACGGTGGATGTAACGGGTGCCACAGAGGTAACAGACGTGGTAGTCATAGTGGGTATAGGACCTAACTATGAAATGACTGGGGGTAAGGTGGATGTGGGCTACATGGAGCTAGATGGGTTTGATGTGGGATTGGGTGTGAGAGTTAGAGGGGTAGATATGGGCATGTCGTATATGAACATACCTGAGGCAACTCGAGTGGATGAGTGGGAAAGGTAAAACTGCAAGGTGGCAAGGTTTTGGTCAAGGAGTCGTGTAAACTCCTCATCTCTGGTAGTGATAGTAATAGGCTGGATGCGATCCATGGCTGGTGATAAAATAGAATGTGGTGAAGGACTAGGTGGGAGTGGTTGACAACTGGCATGAAATACGAGTGCGTTTGCTTATCTTTAGGTCAACACCATGTGAACCAGTATAGATCAGGTAGGGTTGCTTCTCTATAAATGACACAGAGAACAGTAGGAATAGGTGAATCTGGCGACAAAAAGTGGATTAAGTACCAAATGGTGGTTGGAATTTGAAATAGGCTAACTGATGCCGATTACAGAAAACTGACGTCGGTCAGGGGTAGCCACTGCTGGTTACTGTAGAAAATGATAGTGAGTAAATAGTGAGGCAGAAGGTAAAATCTTACAGGTATGCCAAATCTGAAGATGTTTAAAATGTCAATGAGAATAATGACAATGATAGGGACTGTGAAAAGTGGAAGAAAGTGAAGTAAAATGTATTTTTGAGCAGGTTAGCAAAAGGAACTGGAACCAACGTCAGTCGGGTATAACCGATGGTGGTCAGAGGTAACCGATGATGGTTACTGTGAAATTGAAATAGTGATGAAAGAAAGTGGTTGTGAATTAAAATCTGATGTAGAATCAGACCCAGAATTCTGAGAATGATGATGATATGACCCAGGCACACTTAGGTAAATCCAGAATACACCAGCTGAGATAAGGAGCATGCAAGGATGAACAAAAAAAAGTGACGACCATGCTCTCTCACTCAAAACACAAGCCAAGGAAAAACGCTAAGAAAATGCGATCCTAGGAGTACATTTTCTATTATGTTTGTTTAGCTTATGCTATTTAGGGACTGACACATGAATTGTGAAATAGAGTTTTTGGTGAGGATGGCTTCCTACAAAGAAGGAGATCTAAAAGGTGAGGTTTCAGGTATGTTATGGTGGGGGCGGGCTTCACTCTGAAGTATGACTCGATAGAGCAGCAAGCTGGGTGCCCACTGTGTCATGATTGTGTGATCACCTATAGCTTCTTCCAGGTAGGACATTGTTTAAGAATGTATGTATTTTGAAATTTTGTGTGGTTTGGTAAGACTCAGAGAGAGAGAGAAAAGGATAGAAGTGCTTTTCTATGACTCGTTTGTCAACCATCAGTTGGGCATGACTTCCAGCGTATAGGTTTCCCTCAATTAATGTGAACTAATGCAATAAATCAGAATGGAATGCACTTATTTTTAAACCCAAATCAAAAATGTGAAATTGGATGACACAATAAGATGAAGAGGAAGAGGGATGCTCTTTCACTACAATGCAGAAAACATGAAGAAATGGTTCTTTTTAATTACACCAAAAGAAAAGTTTCCTTTAGAGCAAATAGAAAGAAGAGGTGGGTTACCAAGGAAGAAAATTAGTGTGTACGCTTTTCAGAAGGGAAACAAACACACAATGTTTTCCTAGGAATGAATGAAATGCAAGGAACCCCGAATGGGTCCCACCGGGCATGCCAAAATGTTTCACCTGATTCTTAGATCGTTTCTTCGAAGTGTTGATGAAATAGATAGGGTAATGGGCGTAGGAGGAATACCTGTTCAAATGTTGGTTGATGGGTTGTTGCACGCGTATGACTTCTGAATCCACAGCTGATCATGAGATCTTCCTTTTGGCTAGGAGGAACTACCTATAATGAAAACAAGACCACCATAAGGAATTAAACAATATGGGCAGTGAACTGCCTAGCGTATGCTAGATCCGGGAAGTGTGATACTTCCTAGATGGTTGTCAGTCCACTATTTTAAACAATTTAATGTTGTAAACAAAGTAAATCCTATTGTAGTTTGAAATGATTTAGGTATCTCACTTAAAAACACAATAAGAAATAGATCTAATCTAATAGGCTAAGCTAGAATAGAATCCAAAGGTCAAATGATTGGTTCTGGGTTCTTGCAGGTTTGACAGAGGTCTCAGGTAGATCACAGGTGAATGAGGGTGAAATGAAATTAGGTGGGTAGGTCTCTGTTCTAGGCTATGTGGGAAAATACAGAGACCGGTGTCGGTCAGGGGTGACCGATGGCGGTTAGGTGTAACCGGTGCTGGTTACTGTGAGATCTGGAAATGTCACAGAACAAGCTGTGGTCTCCTTTGTGATTGCACAAAGGACTTTGGTGGGTTGAGATGAGGTATTGGGTGACTGGAGTAGGCTTTGGTGAGGTTTTAATGGGTATATGGAGGTGAAAATGTTGGAGAAGGTCAATAGGTTCAAGATAAATAATGGATGATAAAATGATGATGAAATGAAATAAACCAGGAAAGTATGATGTTATACTTACTTGGATTCTATTCCTGAATGCCTGTGTGTGAGGGATGGGGGTGCTGATGAGGGGTTTGAAGGCTGCAAGTGATCACCAACTGAAAGAAAGCTTCTGCATGGGCTGCATGTACACTCCTCTTTGCTTGGATAGATCAGATCATGGCTGGGATGGTTGTGCAGGAGAAGATGCTCAATATCCTTCCTTGCATGCGGGTTTTCACTAGAATTTTCTCTCTGAAGATGCGTTATCTCTCTAAGATGTGTTCTTGCTCATCAACCTTCTCTCAATCTTTTCCAAAAAATTTCCAACTTGCTTCAAACCTTGAGAATAAGGTAGTTTAGGGGTTAAAAGGGGTAACCGACCCCGGTCTGGCTTAACCGGCGATGGTTAGGGGTAACCGACGTTGGTCAAGGTGGGATTTCCTAGGTTTACTAAACTAGGGAGATCCTCCTGATTTCCTTGGATCTCGTGTCATTATCCATGTGGATTAGACTAGGAGCTTCTTGTGAGCATGCGGGGATGTGGTTAGAGGGAATGTAGGCATTGATTTTTAGGGTTTGGGTAAGTCTTAGTTAGTTATGGAAACTTGCTAAGAATAGGTCTTAGGTTGAGTTGGCTTGGTGAGGTGTCTAAGTGAACTGTATGTGTGGATATTATTTAAATAAGATATTTAAATAATAAATATAGTGAGGATAATGAATTAATTTAATTAGATTAATTAAATTAATATTAGTGGGGTGAAGGGGGTCATGGCTAGGTAAATGTAATAAAGGGTGCTTATTGGTCGAGGTACAAAAGGGGAGTGTGACCTGATTTTAGTGTCTACACAAAGATGTGTAGAATGTGAAATATGTAGAAAGTGTAGAAATCGAAAAGTGCATAGGATGTGTAATAGATGTAAGAAAAGGATGTAGGAAGTGCACAATATGTAAGATGTGTAGAGAAAAGAAGATGTCAAAAATAGGAAAATGTGTAGTGTGTGAGATTCATTTGTATAATATGCCCTCAATAGTCAAGTGTGAACCAAAGAATGAAAGTGTGTCATAGGGTAGTGACGATACTAATGTATCAAGATTGTATGTTTTTATGTGAGATATTAGATGTGAAATGATGAAAATATAAACAAACGTTGATGTGAGAAGGGGCGGGAGCATAAATAGGGTGATGCCCCCTAAGTGTGTGATAATGAATGTGTTATCCACGAAAGTGAAATATGAGGGTCTTCCACCTGATGCTTGGAGGAGATAAAGGCTTGTGACCGTGCTCTAAGAGTGGTGGTATATGATATATACATTGTGTATTAAAAAATCCTATATGTGTGCAACCGATCAGTAAATGTGGAGGAAGAGGAAACTTTTTTTAACATAACGTAGAGGTGATGGAACACCTATGTGATGCAAAACGTGGAGGGTGATGGACACCTATGTGAAGTATAATGTGGAGTGATGGACACCTATGTGAAATAGGACATGAGGTGAGGCATACCTACGTGAGGATTTTTCCGAATGTTGGACCTAAACTGGTATGATGGTCTAGTAGACCTATGAGGATTATTTTTCACACACAAGTAAGAGAGCTATGAGCATTGGGTTACTTTATGTTTCATAGGTCAAGGGGACCTATATGCTCTAGCAAGTGTGATGGGCCTCCTCTAGAGGAGGCTGAGGCCACAGATGGCATAGGAGGGACACCTCGGATAGGTGACAACCTGGTTGGTATGCATGAACTTGAGGACACATATGAGGCATGAAACAATTGCTTGAGCATCCATGACCAAGGAGAACTTAAAGCAGGTCACAATTTGGAAACTTGTGCCATAAAAGGAAAGGAACAAGTATGGGAGAGGACTGACGTGACTGGAATTTTTGACATAGCCATAAGATCCAGAATTGGATATGAAGATCTATGATAGTGGATATCCATCGGCGAAATTTAAGGCAATAAACATGCATTTTTAGTTGAAATGTGGATCAATGTATAGTGTTGATTTAGGAGTAGATATAATAGAAGCATTGTATTTCCAAGTATCATTGGAATAAGTAGCATGGTGATCTTAATCCAAAGCATGTAATGATAGGTTGTGATGAACCAGTGTGAGAAACTAGAAATTCAAGATGTCTCAAGTAGATCACAAGGAATTGAGGGTGAAAGGAAATAGGTGTTAGGTCTTGTCAGGCTGTGTGGGTAAAAACAGAGATGGTGTCGGTCAGGGGTGAGCGACGACGGTTAGGTGTAAACGGTGCTGTACTATGCGATCCAGAAATTAATAGACCAAGCTATGGTCTCCTTTGTGATTGCACAAAGGACTGTGGTGGGTCGAGAGGAGGTATCGGGTGACTGGAGTAGGCTGTTGGTGAGGTTTTAATGAATCTATGGATGTGAAACGTCGGAGAAGGTCAATAGGTTCAATATAAACAAGGGATGATAAAATGATGATGAAATGAAATAAACCAAGAAGGTATGATGTTATATTTACTTTGATTCTATTCTTGAATGCCTATGTGTGAGGGATGGGGGTGCTGATGAGGGGTTTGAAGACTACAAGTGATCACCAACTGAAAGAAAGCTTCTGCATGGGCTGCATGTACACTACTCTTTGCTTGGATAGATCAGATCATGGCTAGGATGGAGATGTGCAGGAGAAGATGCTCAATATCCTTCCTTTCATTGCGAGTTTTCAACTAGAATTTTCTCTCTGAATATGTTTTACCTCTCTAAGATGTGTTCTTTCTCGTTAGCCTCTCTCCAATTTTTTCCAAAAAAATCCAACTTGATTCCAACCTGAGAATAAGGTTAGTTAGGGCTTTTTAAAAGGGGTGGGTAACTAACGGTGGTCCGGCTTAACCGGCGATGGTTAGGGTAACGACGTCGGTCAATTGGTGATTCCTCGGTTTACCAAACTAAAGAGATCCTCATGATTCCTGTATCTCGTGTCATTTATCTCATGGGTTAGGATGGGAGCTTCTTTTGAGCATGCGGGGACGGGATGTGGTTTTAGAGGAATGTGTAGGCTTGATGATTTTAGGGTTTGGGTAAGTAAGTCTTGGAGTTATGGACACGCTTAGAAAGGTCTAGGTGAGTGGTCTTAGTGAGGTTTGTCTAAAAGTGAACTGTTTTAATGTGTGGATATGTATTTAAATAAGATATATTTAATAATAAAAATATAGTGAGGATAATTGAATTAATTTAATTAGATTAATTAAATTAATATTAGTGGGGGGTGAAGGGGCGTAATGGCTAGGTAAATGTATAAAGGGTGCTTATTTGTCAAGGTACAAAAGGGGAGTGTAACCTGATTTTAGTGTCTACACAAAGATGTGTAGAATGTGAAATATGTAGAATGTGTAGAAAGCGCAAAGTGCATAGGATGTGTAATAGATGTAAGAAAAGGATGTAGGAAGTGCACAATATGTAAGATGTGTAGAGAAAAGAAGATGTCAAAAATAGGAAAATGTGTAGTTTGTGAGATTCATTTGTATAATATGCCCTCAATAGTCAAGTGTGAACCAAAGCATGAAAGTGTGTCATAGGGTAGTGATGATACTAATGTATCAAGATGTGTATGTTTGTATGTGAGATATTAGATGTGAAATGATGAAAATATAAGACAAATGTTGATGTGAGAAGGGGCGGGAGCATAAATAGTGTGATGCCCCCTAAGTGTGTGATAATGAATGTGTTATTCAATGAAAGTGAAATATGAGGGTCTTCCACCTGATGCTTGAGGAGATAAAGGCTTGTGACCATGCTCTAAGAGTGGTGGTATATGATATATAATGTGGAGGAAGAGGAAACTTTTTTTTAATAGAACGTAGAGGTGCTGGATACCTATGTGAAGTAGAATGTGGAGGTGATGGACACCTATGTGAAATAGGACATGGAGGTGAGGAATACCTAGGTGGAGGATTTGTCCAAATGTTGGACCTAGACTGGTATGATGGTCTAGTAGACCTATGAGGATGATTTTGTCACACACAAGTAAGAGAGCTAGGAGCATATGGTACTTTATGTTTCATAGGTCAAGGGAACCTATATGCTCTAATAAGTGTGATGGCCTCCTCTAGGGGAGGATGAGGCCACGGTATGCATAGAGGGACACCTCAAATAGTGACAACCTGGTTGGTATGCATGAACTTGAGACACATATGAGGCATGGAAACAATTTCTTGAACATCCATGACTGATGGAGAACTTAAGAGCAGGTCACAATTATGGAAACTTGGTGCCATAAGGAAAGGAACAAGTATGGTGAGAGGATTGATGGTAACTGGAAGTTTGACATAGCCATAAGATCCAAGAATTGGATATGAGATCTATGATAGTGGATATCCGATAGCAAAAATTAAGGCAATAGAACATGCATTTTGTTGAAATGATGGATCAATTATAGTGTTATTGATAGGAGTAGATCCAATAGAAGCATTAATTTCCAAGTAATTAGTGGATAATGTAGCATGGTGATCTTAATCAGAGAATGCAATAATAGGTTGTGATGAACCAGTGTGAGAAACTAGAAATTCAAGAGGTCTCAATGAAGGAGAAATGACAGCATGATATACATGATTAGTCGAGGATTCGAAAGATTTATTTTCATGATTTGGAATAGGTTTGTTAAAGATTTTAAGATTTTTTATTTTCATTTACTGGTGGAGAATTTGATGGCTCAGGAAACTCAATTTTATTATTGTCTAGGATATCTTGAATGAGATGATGTAATTTTAAATAGCGATCAGTGGAATGTCTAATGCATTAGTGATATTCACATATATCATTTTCATTTTAGTTATGGCCCTTAGGGTGAGATGGATCCATGGTAAGTGAAGGAGGAAGCGTTATTAGATTTTTGTCAATAAGTTGTGTTAATAAGATATGTGGAGCACACGTTAATTGTGTAAATGTGTGGCATTGAGGTTGCAATTAAAGCATCTTAGGAGTAGATATAGTGTTAACAGTGACCTTTTCTTTGTTGACCTTAGTAGATTATTTGAAATTATATTTACTTGGGAACTTATTAGAAGATGAGGTAGCTTGATCTTGATACTAGAGTTTACCCATAGTGATAAGCTTTATTTCACGAATCTTAAGAGTGTGAAAAAGGTGATCAAAGGAAGGAAAGGTTTCAAAGATGAAAATATCTTGTAATGGTGGTAAGAGACTCTTAACAAATAGATCTTGTAATTTTGATTCATTTAGCACTTTAGTCATCTTAGTAAGGTTTTGTAACCCAAGACATAGTCTATTAAGTGCTCATTATATTAATTTTTTTGTTTCGTAATGGTTAAGTTTGATTACAATTGAATGACTTATTGAGATTTGAAATCAGTTTCAAAATTTAAAGAAGCATTTATTCACCCCTCCCCTCTGAGTGTTTGTGTTACTAAATTTTTTTATTAAAGCTAGATCCTTTTGGAACAAGTTTGACAGTTTGGAGGAGATCCTTGAAGCACAAACATGGGTAACCTATCTGAAGCAATTCTTAAAAGGAAGTTTGATATTTTTGATTTCATGACTGATGGATTGAAAAAGGAAATCATGTGAATGGAATCTAAGCATGTTCAAGCCCTCAAAGAGATGAAATTTCAAATTGAGGGTGTGGAAAAATACCTAATAGAAAAATAAGATTATTTTCTTAGATATGAAGAAGAATTGAGAAACTTGAAAGTTGATCTAGAAGAAGAAAACAACAGATTAAATATGTATATAAAGTTGGAGAAGATATCTCGAAGTCCTTGATGAAATTTTGGAGATTCAAAGGGCAATAGGTGATAAGACAGGTCTAAGATTCAAAGGAGAACATGTGGGGGAAGTGTGAAGATGACAAGAAAGGTCTAAGTAGACAAGAAACAATGAAGAAGGCCAAGGAGACAAGATAGAGAATTTCTAACTTGGTTAGGTAACCTAATGCATCTAGGTATGAAAGATATTTTAATGGCTATTATTATACTTGTAATGGTTTTGGGCATAGAGCTAAGGAATGTAGGAATTTTTTCAAAGATGATCATCCATGGAGGGATTTTAGAGATGATAAATCAATGAGTATCACTTGTTTCAATTTTCAAGAGAAGGGTCACATTACTAGGTATTGTATATATGAATCATAAACTCAAATTTGGAAAAATAAAGGTCCTAGAGGTGAGAATTTAGTTGTGTATTATAATTACAAAAATATTGGACATTTTGCTAGGAAGTTTCATAGTCATAAGGATGTTAATTAGAGTTGGAATATCAAATCTCATCAATATAGAAACAAGAATGGTGTTACATGTTACATTTTTCATGAACATGGACATTTTGCAAATCATTGCTATCAAAATGAACATTTTAGGTACAACTTATTTAACAAAAATAAACTATGATTTATAGATTTACTTTGTTAAATCTTATATATGCTATAGCAAGTAAGGTATAATAGTAAAGTACAAAAATGACTCAAGCATATAAGAAAAGGAAGTAAAACCCTAAGTGCAATAGAGAGGTAGGTTACTTGGCTGATTTTACAAATATCCTGGCAGTGTGAAAAGATGGAAGACTGGCAAAACAATAGTACAAGACCTTAATACTAAACCTAGAAAAGTGCAACAGTGTAAAAGGAGTAGGGATCAAAGTGTGTGGACTAGTATTGGGGCATCTGGGCACTAGGATCTCTTCCTAGGTGTCAGGGTATACATAGGATCTCCAAAGATGAATTTTGTAGGGTCTTCAGATGATAAGAAACCCTCATTTTTCACTATATGGTCACACTATGATCATATATTTCATTCATAACTTGCACTAAATAGATCACCTACAAAACCCTCAAAATAACATCAAATCCTAAAAAGGAAAGATGTAAAATGAGTGGTTAGATTATCCTTAGTTGTTAAATAAGTGATCTTATGACCGATTGTTGCACTACATCTCAGACCCAATGTAGTTCTATGTTTTTGTGTGTGGAATCATTCCCTAGGTGGTTCTTGTGTATGGCATACTTGATAGTAAGAAAAGTAGCTAAATATAAAAAGATGTAATAGATGTGTGCATGGAATAAAATTAACTTCCCTCATATATGTGTGATGCATAAAACAATCCCTTGCCCCTTATAATGGTATTAGGTGAATGCAAATATGTTCTTGAGTGCTTGTGAGATATAACCTTAGGTGATATTATAGATGCTTAAAGCTTGTTCCTTTAATTTGGTCACATAACTTTATATTTATATGCTTCTCTTGTTCAAATTTTGTAATTGATCATGAAAAATATAGCCTATAAGAGATTGGGATGCCCAGTGGAGAGAAATGACCCAAAAAGGATTGACAAAAGTACAAAGAGGTATAGGGAACTCAGAGGGGATGAGGGTTCTTGGGCGCTGGTGTCTAGAGGTAGAAAAGGTGAAGTATGAAGGTTCAAACTGGGTTGTGAGGTCTATAAGGCCAATAGGAATACTGGAAAGGAAGCTAAGAGGCCAAGTATAATGATCAATTATTAATTTTCTCCCATAAGAATCATATGAATAGTAATATGTGATTAGGACCTAGTAATGTACGCAAAGTGTGTGATTTAGTGTCTACAATAGAAAAAGGATTCATGTATTTAAAGGGAAAGGTAAAAATGTGTTCAAAGTGAATACCAATCCCAAAAGTGAGCCTAAGACAATCAAGTCTTAGATAGCCACTGAAAAGAAGGAAGTTAAGTACAAATACAAGGTCAAAGAACCTAACTCTAGGTTTGAAGAGGAAAAGAATTAAAAGAAAACATCATGTGATGATGGTATAAAGGATAAGAATTCAGAGACAATCATAAGAGATACCAAATCAAACAAGATATCAAAAAGTTTTGATAAGGTTGAGAAGGAAGAAATCAAGCCTAGTACTAGTCATGAAGAGCCTTTAGCTATAACTAAGATAGAGCAAGTGAAAGAGGTGCATCATGTATGTTTGACACGCCTTCAATCAGAAGATGAACACATATGAGATGATATCATCACACCTAAATGGGTATTCAAGAAGAACAAGAGAATCTATAAATTAGAAAAATAAAATATTGAGTCATCAAACTTTTTTGATGACTTTATATTATTTTAGTGATCTAATAGGAATTGTGTGTCTTCTCTAGGCTTCTAAAAGGCACTTACCATCTGAAAGAAGCATGGTGTGTTAATGAAATATCATCACCATTATTGGAATCTGATCAAATTCTTCTCATGTTGTTTTGTCATGAGTTTTTGCAAGGGAAAAATTCACACCTGAAAGCATGACAACCATACCCTATCGTCAAATGTTTTGCTTAAAGGTCATCTCGAGCCCTCCTCTAGATCATTCTAACCCTCGTATAAATCCTATCACATATTTACAATTATTCCAATTAATTTTTTCATCATGTAAATAGGTGATTTCCGAATGTCAATTCCATTGAAGTACTTCTAAGACAAGATCCTTCAAGATAGACTCTCTTAGGAGCTTAAGAAAAGGTTACTCTCTAGTCTTCTAGAGGCTAGTACACACTCCCCAAAGTAGAACAAAATATTCATACTCATCAAGGAGGTGTATCAGATGGTTAATAATTTTTTTCAACTTGTTTTAGAATAATTTGGGAAGTTTCTGAGGTTTTGGATAAGATTCAGCAAAATTGGGTCTTCGAGGGTGAAGCATTGTACAGTGCAAAAACAGCAACTGAGCTTCGGGAAGTGATTTCAGGAGCTCCGTAAGGAGTTAGAAGCCAAAAAAATATCATCAAAAATATAATTCATATATCTATAGGATGGTGGTCTCACGTTTTTCACACAAGTCCTGGAAAATTCTGTCCACAACATATTTTGAGCATGCACAACCTTTGATCCCGAAGAAAAATCCTATTTTTCAACAATTTTCATGCAGAATAAAGAAATGATACCCCCACCATTGTGTTAAAAAATATTTTTCAAATCAATTTCATATAAATAAGTGTGGGAAACTTCATCTGGGAGATCAAGTTATGCATCTGACAAGTTGCTCCCCAAGGTATAGTTTAAGAGTTAGTCAATTTTCAAGCCTGAAAATTGGACCAATCAGAGAGTGGCACACTTTTGTAAAAAAAATATCCCAAAAATTTAGGACATTTGGGACAAAAATAATTCCCCCCATGTATCCCCCTGGACCATCATGCGACCATATTGGAGCCCAAAACGACCAATTAAGCCCTCGTGCACTGATTTCAAGCCCCCAGCCTCATCTAGTCACGAAGCACCAAGTGGTCTAATCAGAGAGGGGAGAAATTTTTTGCACCAACTATCCAAAACATTTGGTACAGTTGGGACAAAAAAATTCAACCCCTCTCATTTTGGCCTTTGGTCACCCAAGTGACCCAAGAAGTTGTTAAGGAGCTCTATTTCCAGCCCCCCTCTCTTCCTCAACAGCGAATCACATTATGAAAAATGGACCAATGGGAAGGAGGCACACTTTTTTTCACCAATCATCCTAAATTTTTGGGATGGTTGGGACAAAAAATTTCACCCATGCTCAAGTTGTGCAAATTTGCAAATTTTTAATTCTAACTGTTGTTTTTTGTTGCTTCTACTTATACTCGCATGCACGCACAAGAAACCCCTTCTGTCGGAATTTATTCATTTATTCCATTTATTCTACTTCCATTCCTCCACAGTTTCTCTCTACATTAATTTTCCATCCTCAATTGCTTCTACCATGTAAAAAACATTGCTTTTCAAGCCATTACTATGCTTGTTTGTTGCCAGAAACTCTTGTGACCAAAATCGAAGAATCGCTTGTATCTTGCAATCCCTAGGGCGGAATTGAATGAAATTTGGAGCATCTCTCCCTCTCTAAGGAACATTTGTGCTAAAAAAAAACTAGACATATAGAGGTGTCTCAAATTTTTTATGTTGGATAGTTGAATTTTTGTGCCCTAAACCCTTCCTTCGCAATTTGTTATTAATCCGGGAAGTGAGTTGATTCAAAATTTTACACAGAGCATCCAGAATAAAAAACCAAAAGAAAAATATATATTTTTCATTAAACTAAGGATAAGAATAATAGTTTCTAAAAATATTAAGTGTTAATGGTTCACACTTACTATTTTTAGTAATTGTCCTAAAACGGTAAAAACCTTCATAAGAGCAACACTAAAAACCACATAAATGGGAAACTAGGGTACACAGGCCAAAAAAAATTTAAAAAAAAGAAACTTTCTTAGAATATAAATTGCTTCAAATTGGCCATGAAGCATCTATCTTTGAACATGATGATAACCTCTCAATGTTGACATTAAGACAAAAAGCAACCCTTCGCGAAATAGCAACTCCTAAGATCCAGGGTCTAAAAATAGAAAATTCAAATTTTAGGTACAAAAATTGTAGTAGACTCCATTTTTAGATATCTCTCTAATTTTTTTTATCTGCATAGGGTTTTGAGATGGTTTCATAGCTCAAAAAATTTAGTTCATCCTTTACAAAGGTCGTGAGGCATCAAATTTTTGATCGGGAGCAAGATGAAACACCGTAAGACGTA